>CM059436.1:45582981-46962833 GCA_030390025.1 Squalus acanthias
CAATACCGTGGCGCGACATGCCACAGCGCGTGGTGCTGCTGCACGTAACGCTGCGATATTGACTTGCAGCGCCCCAAGAGAGTTGTGGGGCGCTTCCAGTAGCACCCCGCTTCCCTCTTGGGGCGCAACCACTCAAGTTCTGGCGCAGGGGTGCTAATTTTTCCGGGGCGCTAAAGGTAGCGCCCCAGTGAAGTTAGTGCCCCAAATGGGGCGCTACTCAATTTTTAGCCCTAAGCCTTGTTGAAAGAGGTGTAACTGGGTTTTTAACAACGCACTGACTGCTGAACAACTGTTCTGCCCTGAAAAACTAATTTTACATTTGTGGAATGTCTCATTTTTTCCATTAATATGGTTAGGAAATTACAAGTTTTTAATATAATATATATTTTTAGAGTTTCTTTATGATAGAAACATAGAAACATAGAATCTAGGAGCAGGAGTAGGCCATTCGGCCCGTCGAGCCTGCTCCACCATTCAATACGATCATGGCTGATCATCCAAATCCAGTACCCTGTCCCTGCTTTTAATCCCCACAGTACACATATCCCACCCTACCCCCGTAACACCACGTATTTAATTCCCCCTAACATATCCCATCCTATCCCCATAACCCCACATATTTAATACCCCCCCTAACACTAAGGGTCAATTTATCATAGCCAAATCAACCTAACCCGCACATTTTTGGACTGTAGGAGGAAACCGGAGCACCCGGAGGAAACCCACGCAGACACGGGGAGAATGTGCAAACTCCACACAGACAGTCACCCGAGGTCAGATTTGAACCCGGGTCCCTGGCGCTGTGAGGCACCAGTGCTAACCACTATGCCACCGTGTTGCCATGGGATCTTTTACGCCCACCTGAGAGAGCAGACGGGGACTCGGTTGAACGTCTCATCTGAAAGACGGCTTCTCTGACAGTGCAGCACTCCCTCAGTACTGCACTGGCGTGTTAGCCTAGATTTTTGTGCTCAAGTCTCTGGAGTGAGTTTTGAACCCACAACCTTCTTGACTCAGAGGTGAGGGTGCTACCCACTGAGCCACAGCTGACACTGCCTTATTTCAGCTTCTACCTTAATCCTATGAGTATGTCCCAATCTTTATTTTGCTCTCTGTAAAATTTGTAAAAAGTAAATTAGAATCTGTGCAATTTATTTCCTGGTTTGCTGTCTGTGAGAATTCTTCAATGTGATTGGTTGCTTGATGACATCACTGTTGCTGGATGCTTAGGAATCTTTTGATTTGGCGCCAGATTCAAACAAAGGTCGGGAGAGCTGAAATTCACGCCCCAAAGATTGCTATATATTTGTGGGCAGCTTTCTTCCAGGTCAATGGCGAGCACAGTTGCTTCGCCGCTGACCCCAAATTCCAGACCCTTCGGACATGTGACCAAAAGCTTGGTCAAAGAGGTAGGCTTTAAAAAGCGTCTTAGAGGAGGAGAGGGAGGTAGAGAGACGGAAAGGTTTAGGGAGGAAATTCCAGAGCTTAGAGGCTAGATAGCTGAAGGCATAGCCACCAAAGGTGGAGCAAATAAAATTGGGGATGTGCAAGAGACCAGAATTGGAGGAGCACAGAGTTCTTGGAGGGTTGTAGGGCTGGAGGAGGTTACAGAGATAGGGAGGGCATGGAGGGATTTGAAAACAAAGATGAGAAATTTAAATTTGGGGCGTTGCCGGACCATAACATTTTTACCATAGCAACATTGGTTGCAAGAGACTCCTGTTCATCCCTAACATCTAGTATTGCTGTGCATGGTGGACAGGGACATTTAAATTTTAATGGGCCAAAAATTGCAGTTCAGTTGATTTCACGCGCTAAGGTTTTTTTTTGAAAATTTTAAAGGCAGTACAGAAGTTGTCAACCACACCACACTGTGGCAGGTCCTGAAAGCTGCATTCACCCTCCACATTTCTCCTAGGTGGACTCCCCAGTGGAGGCTAGGGAGCTCACTAAAATAATTAAAATATCCCTGACCCCAGAAAATCAGCCAGGGTTAAAGCTCCATTGTTACAACAGATAAAACTCCTGTCCAGCCGCACTTCTGCTGCAATAAATGACCAAAACAGAAAATGTAGGCTCGTAGCATCAAGTGCTGACACAGTTTTCCGGTTTTGACACTTCACTCAGGTTCAGCATCACCAGCCACTCTTGCAAGTGGACCTCATGATTCCTATGATTCAGTGGACACATTTGTATGCTCAATATCTATTGAGATGATGGCATGACCCAAGGATTATAACAGAGAACCCATACTCTATATATCGCCCACTGAAAATTAACAAGTGCTGTCATGGAAATTCTCTCTTTACAGAAGTAGACTGAAAGGGAAGACATAGTTTAGGCCATCAAATGGTTTATTTGCAGTATACAATGAAAACAGTCAAATTCCCAATGTTCATCAATTATGGAAAAACAATAAATATGCAACTTATTGGCTCCGATATTTATGAGGTGTAGCGGCCGGGAAATCGGGACATATGAGTTTCCCGGACCTGATTTAAATTTTTGGACTTTGTTTCCCGGCCGCAGCCTGCCGGATTGAGAAGCTGCCTGTCGGGCGGGAAGGACTGCGGCACCAGCCAACAGCCGGAGAGTGGAGAGGAGGGAGAAATCGTGGGTTGGGTGGGACGTCGGGGGGTGGGGAGGGGACTGGAGATATCGGTCAGGGGACATCATGGGGGGGGACCCGGAGAGATCTGTTGGAGGCCCCGAGAGGTGAGTCGGGGGTCGGAGAGATTGTGGAGGGGGTGGACGGATGATCATGGGGGTCCAGTTATGGGAGTCTGATCGTGGGGGTCCGATCACGGGGAGGTTAACAGGTTTGCTTGATGGGCTGGGGGGAAGCACTCCTGCTCCTCCTGGCCCACAAGCCATGCTGGAAAGGCACTCACCTGTTGGATCCAGCTGTTCGCGCCTTCCTTCAGCTGTCGGATTTCCTGAGACCCGGAAAACTCGGCCCAAGGGCGTTAAATCTGAAACAGAGGTAAAATCTGAGGCACAAAACCTCATAAAAATATTTAACTTAGGGACCTGCCTCTGAAGAACAGGTTAGTGGCCCGCGCCTGCCGACCCGCCTTCCTTAATGCTGCTCTGGAGGATGAAATTCTGCTGTATGTTGTGGGGAGAAACTCTTGATCTTGCAAAACTATTGCAATATTTCCCACTCATACTGTGCAGCAGAGCTCCTCGCCCCAGAGCAACAGCAGATCAGATAGGAGCCAGAACCAGTGGTGAAGGATGGAGCTGGAACAGTGCTGATTTTTATCTGTGAATGAAGACAAGCAGATATTGGGGTAGATCTGGACTTTTTGCGATAGTGTAAAACCGGTGAAAGCGAGTCAGCATCCCGCTTTACAGCTCTCGTGATTTTTATTTAAATAAAAATCAAGAGAGATGTTAAACGGGCTTCCGACTCGCTATCGCCCGTTTTACGTTATCGCACAAAGTCCAGATCTATCCCATTGACTCCAAAACGCTAGCTACCCACACGAAACACAGACGGTTGTCACACATGCGGATGTCAAGTTGTGCATCAGAAATGAACAGTTTAGCTTTCCAATCGTTCAGTAGATAAATGTTCTATGTGATATGATACTCAGCTATAGAGTCCAGGAAGATCTGTTTTGATTGCTGGTTTGTGCTGAGTTAGCTGATCTCAGGTCGAGTGGTGATGCAGACTTCATTTGTAATCTGAACATTACAGGGTATTGAAATCCAAGATGAAGCTGATGAAGATCTGAGCCAATGAGTGAAAATGTCTTTGAAGGATTAACACACAACACTGAAGTGAGGCAAAAACCCAACTTATCATGCATAGTCCTTAATGCATCAAGGAAGTCTTTTTCAACATTCTATCTATTATACACTACTGACCTGTAAGTTTTTGTCATTTTTAAACATCCACACGGTTGTGTTTCATCCTAAAATAAATTAGTTCTGAACGTCTCTAATAGTACAGGTTCCTGCAGTGACAGAAGAAACATTCTGAAACGTAAAACCAACGTGAAATGATACTGTTTCGTTTTTAACAATTTTATTCGGGTTAACTTAATTGATCTGAAAAACAATTACACAATAAGCTATTAAACTCATAACATTAAAGTGTAGGCAAGCCTCCTAGAGTGTCTTGGCAAACTTGACGGGTAAAATATTTAGTGATAGATTTTGCAAGAATCTGACACATGCTTTAGTCATTTTCGATGATTCTCCACAGAAGCTTTCCTGGGAAGTGCACCACTTTTTAATTAATTCATTGATGATTATTCAGATTAAAAGATTAGGCTAAAAAAAAGTTGTTAATCACCCTTGTGAGTGCAGTTTTAAAAATGCAGATGAATGGGAGATACCAAAAACAAAACTGGAGGACAAGCTGAAGGAGAATAATCAAGCCATCCATAAAAGTCAAAATGATGCACTGCGGAAATTATTTAATGTGAAGTCTAGTTTTATAGTAGATTCAAAGTCAGGTCACATTCAAAATCATTCCAAACTGAACTTTTCTGCTGTGGAGTATTTTTAAGTGCAGGGTCAAAGAGCATTATGACTCCCACAGAAAGATGTGGAAAGTTTTAAGAAGCTTGTCTATATTTTACCTGCTTGGTGACTTGAACAGGAATGCTCCCCACATTTTCAGTCTGGTTAGATTGATTAATACATATGGTTTAGTCTGCTGGGTGACATTCTATGAGTTTTTAAAAATCTAATTTAAACGAATATTTTCACATCTGGCAAATGGATCAGAGCCGCATAATTTATTTTTTGACTGCTGTATTTTGAGCACTGTTATTTAATTGGGACCAAGTCTCCTCAAGACCAGGGATGCCTTTTAATAATGGAAATAATTCAGTTAATGAGAGCCACTTGGTGACAATGCTCATTTAAAGGGAATGTTTCGTGAGGCACTATTTAATTTGACTCATATCCTATAGCATCAGGCGAGCAGTAGTTAGATATTGGGGATGACTTTGTTACGATTCGGGAAATAAATATTAAGATGACACTACTGTGAGCTCCGCCTGATGGCTCGGCTGGTTAAAGCAGCAAGTAACCTAGCCATGCAGACCAGGAAGATCTCTAGCCTGTGCTGAATTAGTTAAACTCATGCAAGGGCAGCAATAGAGTAACTGCTATTGGCCTCAGTGGCTTTGGATTAGGGACTGAAATTAACCAGACTGAAAGGGCTACATTTTCCCTCTGTGCACCCGATAGTGTCACTGGGAGGCCAGGTCCATTGTGTGGGCCGGGCCTCATTAACCCGGGTCTGGCAGGCTGCAGGCAGAAATCGAGCGCCCTGTGGCAGCCTGCTGGATCCGGGCTGCTGCTATATCGAGTGGCCTGGCCGGCCCCTGGGCCCGGAAAAGGTAGGTCCGGGGGCAAGGAGTAGGGGGAAGAGGGAGGGGTCGGGGAGGGGAGGAGGGGGGAAGAGGGAGGGGTCGGGGAGGGAAGGAGGGGGGAAGAGGGAGGTCCATTCTTGGGAGGAAGGGATCATGCGGCAGAAGCCCAGGTTGTCTTTTTGGAGGCGAGAGGAGCAGTCTTGCTCCACCATTCCTGACAATAATAAATTAAAACTTACCTCCTCAGCGCCTCTTTGGTTGGACCAGCAGCTGATACCGGACGGCATAAGGTCCACCCAGTTGAGTCATAAAATAGCAATCAGGGTCTTATGAAACCTAATTTACATTTTAAAAGGGGCTAATGCCTGAATTCAACTGGACACTCTAGCCGCCCAGTTCTGGACCATTGGCAAGATAGCGTTGGCTATATCCTCAGCAGGAACGAGCTGGTAAGTCACATCCCACCATTTTCGGGGCTGTTCCACTGGGCCTAATAATCTTCCCAAAATGTGGTTACCAAGTGGAATATCTACCAGGGCTCCAGCTTCTGAACGTTGTCTAGCAACCCCTGCTGGAAGTGCATGTGCATGGATGTCAGGTGAGAAGAGGATTGGGGTCAGCTGTGATGGCCTTGCAGTCGAATAGTCTGTTGATATTCACTGTTTCAGCTCACACAAGAACAATTACCACTTGTGTGACATATTCCACATGGCATTATACCTCAACAAAGAATCAATACCTTCAGGAGCAGCAGAGGGAAGGGGAGAAAATTAGTAACAAAAAAGGGGCCAGGTAAAGGATGATCCTATTCCAAATACAAGACACAAGACAAGATACAAGACACTCCACAAAACCAGTGCCAGAAATCAAAAGTCCTTATCATCTTGCTACAAGTCACAATAGTTGGCAATACTGTTGCAAGTGTCCTGCAATCTGGTATTATGCATTTTATTAGCTCATGGTAGTTGGTAATACTCTGATCTGAGAGTCACATGATTTCATTCATGTTATTATCACAGCAGTTGATAATAGTTTTGTATGAGTCACATGGGCCATAATGAATGTAAGCAACATCAACATTGTGAATTTTTAACTTGATAAAAATTATCCTTATATCATATATATGCTATAAAATAAAATATCTAAGAGGGGTTTCAGTGTGGCAATGCTATCTTGGTGTATGTATGACATTCGTAAAGTGCTCAAGCACTATCAGTAAAAGTTTATGACATCATCTCAGCTCCACAGTTATGTTGTAAATGTAAACCTAATTTGTACGTCCCTCTTAAAGATCCATTATTCTGTTCTTAACAGATCTTGTAAACTTGCCTTTGATCTAACACCATTGGAACAGCGCTGCACTGCTGTGGCTCTAATCAAAGGTCTTTCTCTTCAAAAGCATATTGAGTATTTATCAAGCCTGTTGATATTTTAACTACTTGGTGCCACACAGTCCTTTAGTTAAAATTAATCTAAGGAATCCATGTGAACATTCCCAACAAAAGTTATAATTGCTCTAAATAAAGAGTACAGTGAATATAGGAATAATTAATGCATTTCAGGATAAAATAGTGGACACAAATATTCAAAGTTGCACATAATTTAAGCTGGACTGAAAAGCAAAATTACAGAAAAAAATAATAATAGTGCAACTAATCGTTATTGAAAAACATCAATGTTATATATGTTTCTTTTTGTATATATATATTTTTTAATTTCCTTGATGTTAGGAACTGGATTGAGATGGTACAAACTTTCTTCTTGTATGTTAAATATTATATTATGTTATTGAAACAGCTTAGACTTCTGTCAACTGGTGTGGTTTGAAAATAGTACCAACAAGGAGGCAACTTTAATTTTCCCCCCACAAGCAAATGCACCCTTGCACAGATCATAATACAGGAAACTTTCGTTTATCCGGCATCGACGGGACCGGCGTGGTGCCGGTTTATCGAAAGTACCGGATAACAGAGAGTTATATCTACCGAGGCTATTTTTAACAAAGAGACTCCAGGCAGCGCGGGAGAATCTACTCCTGCTACTGCAGTGTTTCGGACTTCCGACAGCGCCAGGAGGCCGAGTAGTGGCACTTTTGAAAAGTACCCCTACTGACTAAATCGGCGTTCTCGGACTCGGACTCGGGATCGGCAACATTGCCGGTTATTTGAGAGGATTTTTCGGAGCACTCGGCGTTCGCGGAGACTCGACTGCGACTCGGCAACATTGCCGGTTATTTGAGAGGAGTTTTCGGAGGATGATTTTTGCCGGTTAAGCGAGAATTCCGGATATTTGGGTGCCGGATAAACGAAAGTTTCCTGTACACAGTCCGAGCTACAATAGCTGGAAATGCTTTTTAATTATTTTTTAAATAGCTCACTATAAGATAGGTTAGTACAGAAACAAGTTACCACGATAACAAAATTGAATAGGTATTTTGAATTCTGTATTATTATGAAGCAGCAGGTTACTTCTTTAAACATTATAATTCCTTCAGCAACATATGAGATTTCTTCCCTTGGAGAAAAATCACAATAAATATTTAATAATTTTTGCAGGATTGAAAGTATTGGACTGGCCGAGTCATTTGGATGAAAATATAACAAACGCAATAATGATGAACATAAATTAAACATTGTGCAAAACTGTCATCTCTTATTTAAATAAAATATTGTTCAGAACTAACGCATTACCTCCTGTTGTACAGCCAACTTCTGAGCAAAGCTGCACAGGTAACTGGATCAAATAACCTTTCACCAATATTTTCAAATAGCTGCAGTTTTTTAATTGTTTATCTTTTAGTATCAAATCCATCAGTTCCTATGCAGCATTGACCAATGGAAACCAAATAGCTAGAGGTTCCAAAGGAGGACCTGTTCAGTTTCCATGGAGCTTGGAAAAGTTCTGAAGTTTGTATTTTCCCTGCATATCTGAGACTTCAAAACGGCTTAAAGTATAAAATTTGAAGGATTTTTCTGCTTACTGCAGCTCACTGGAGAGAATTTTATCAGTTCTCAGTCCCGACGACTGCAGCTAATTGAGTTTATCAAGGAATGGATGTTTGGCCAATGTTCTCAAAAAGGTCTGTGAAAGCAGTCTTTTGAATTGATTTATAAGTTACTGTGATAGTCAAATGGTTGTTCTAACCTAATATACACCAATCATAGCACTGTTTATGGATCCAAGCAGGTTTTCATTGTAAGTAATGGATATTTGTTGTGTTACAGGTCAGTGCTTTGGGCATTTATCTTCAGTATGACCTGTTTTCATGGTATTGATATTTAGATGGTTCATTTTCAATGGTCCATTTGAATCTGCTTACTGACCAACCTTTTATTTAGGTATGTTTCTAAATGTGCTGCATTGCAAAGTTTGGGTTCTCTGATGCAGGGCAGAAGTAAAATTGGATATCATCAGTAAGCACAATGCTTGATTGCATACAAGTTCAAGAGATGACGAATCATAATTAGTAGCTAGATTAAACAGAATGAGTATCAGATTGGCTAAAACAACAGGCATACGGGTACAATCTCCCTCTTAGAAAGTGACCGCTATACGTTAAAGATAATTATGAACATTCAATTGTCTTTTCTGGTCGACTTTGAGCCGATCAAAATGTTCAGCTGCAAATCATTCTTTGAACAATTAATTTCCCCACTGCAGCAGAAAACATGTTTGAACATTCACTATTACCACACAACAGTTAATTTAGGATTGCTCCGTAGAGTATGCTAACTTCTAACCTTTTTGTTATAATAGGAGGCATCTGGCTTTAAAAACAGCTGTGTCTATTTCACAAAGTTAAAGTGTTAGTGACAGCCCATAAGAAGTCTACAGATATCTTTTCTAAATTCAGACAATATGGCCAGAAGTAAAAATACTATACTTAATATTTACTAAATATTTTTTCTTTTATTATTTATAATAACAACCCTTTACATCCTTTGAAGGCAGAATTCAGTTTCTATGTGTAATGCACCAAACTTCAGTGAATCATTTATCATTGCTCACAAAACCTTTGACAGGGTCTGGCACCATGCAGGTCACCATCATATGGACAGTTATGTTCATATCTAATGTCCTCTGTGCTGTAGTTGATGGCTCATCCTTTGAGTCCAGTTTCATATTCTATTTCTTCATACCAATGACCTGTTCCACTCTTGCTCACGATTTCATAAGAACATAAGAACATAAGAAACAGGAGCAGGAGTAGGCCAGTCGGCCCCTCGAGCCTGCTCCGCCATTCAATAAGATCATGGCTGATCCAATCTTGGCCTCAACACCACTTTCCTGCTCTCTCCCCATACCCCTTGACACCCCTGTAGTTCAAATGTCTGTCAATCTCCGCCTTGAATATATTCAATGACTCTGCCTCCACAGCTCTCTGGGGTAGAGAATTCCAAAGATTCATGACCCTCTGAGAGAAGAAATTCCTCCTCATCTCCATCTTAAATGGGCGACTCCTTATTCTGAAACTATGCCCCCTAGTTCTAGATACCCCCAATAGGGGTAACATCCTCTCAGCATCTACCCTGTTAATCCCCCTCAGAATCTTATATGTTTCAATAAGATCACCTCTAATTCTTCTAAACTGCAATGAGTATAGGCCCAACCTGCTCAACCTTTCGTCATGTGTCAACCCCTTCATCCCAGGAATGGCTGTGGCAACACGGTGGCATAGTGGTTAGCACTGTTACCTCACAGCGCCAGGGACCCGGGTTCGAATCCGGCCTAGGATGACTGTCTGTGTGGAGTTTGCACATTCTCCCCGTGTCTGCTTGGGTTTCCTCCGGGTGCTCCGGTTTCCTCCCACAGTCCAAAGATGTGCGGGTTAGGTTGATTTGGCTATGATAAATTGACCCTTAGTGTTAGGGGGATTAAATACGTGGGGTTACGGGGATGGGGTGGGATATGTGTTGGTGCAGGCTCGATGGGCCGAAATGGCCTCTATCTGCACTGTGGGGATTCTGTGATTCTGTGAATCAACCGAGTGAACCTCCAATGCAAGTATCAATTTCCTTCAGATCTCATGGCCACAGTGCACACAACCTCCACTCTCATTGCAATGGTTGAATCACTACATCTTGATCTCCTCGATGCACTTCAATACAGCAATGAAAATTCTTCTAACCTCTAAGAGGAGATTTAACTCTCCCCGATCAGCGGGCAAGGAGCGGGCGAGCAGTTAAAATGGAGCGGCTCCATTACCCGCCGACTTTAACACCGCTGGTTTTGGCAGTGGCAGACTCTGATGGGAAGCCTCATTAATAAATGCAAATCGGGGTCCCATGATGCACATGAGACTCTGTTGGCATTGAACCCAGTCCTGAGCGGGGTGCCAAAGCGGCCGACCCGTCAGGTAAAGCTGCCGGGAAACCAGCAAGACCGCTGAAGGTAAGTGGGGCCACAATAGGATTGCCAACCCTCCAGCTTTGTCCTGGAGTCTCCAGGATTTGAAGAATGATCTCCAAGGCACTCCTGCAGAAAAATGGTCGAGACATTAAAAATATTGTGTGCTTTTTAAAAATGTCTTTAAACATGTTCGCTTATTAGTTATAAAATACAATGGAGATGGGAAACAGCTGTGTAACTGAAGTTGAGAGCATCCAATTGGGTAATGAAGAGTCTGTTCGCTCTGCTGCTCTGGATTCTACCCCCTCCCCCCATATCCAGCCTCGGGACCCTCGGAACACCCTCCTCCTGTGACTTATCATGTTACCAGCCACCTTCTCTTGGTGCCAGCGTGCTATCTCCGGGCTGCCCGATCTTCATCACCCGCCAACCCACCAGCTTCTGCTTTCTGCCCAAGATGGGTTGGCAGCTGGCGTTCAAATGAGGCCTGGCCGTTAAAATCTGCTGGGCCCCCAACTCAAACTCTCGGGTGGGAATGCCGTGCGCTCGCGTGGGAAGTTGAAATCGGCCCTCTAGTCTCACTTGAGGCCTGAAGATTTTAAACCTACGTCCTCTCATTCTGTGCTCAGAGTTTAAATCAAATAGTCTGCTCACAGCTACATCAATTATTGATATACCATGTGTGCATTCCTCACCCTTGAAATATCTCCAGATTTGGCTTTTTTCGCTTTAACAGATCTGCCTTAAAGGTTTCTAAAAAGGATAATGTCTCTTTAGGTAAACACTGGTGAGCACATGATTTAGATAAATCTGTCATTTTTGTTGGATTTTCTCCAATTAAATGGAAAACAGCTGTTGGCTGCTCATTGTCCAGTCGTCCCATTGTCCATCCCTGACAACTCACTTGTTACTGATGCCAATAGGTGAAATACATTGGGATTTCCCCCTATTATCCTCTTGTTAGATTAGCATTGTCGCTGTGAAAGGATGTCTGGGTCACTGAGGATAGCAGCAACACTTAAATCGTAATCACAATTCTAAATTGTTTGAGATTTAGTATATTCCAATTTTTGATATTGTTGTGTTCAGTAGAGGCACGCTGTGTTTGTCACTATGTTCTAGACTTCTTGCTAATCAGGAGAAAATATTTCCGTCATGAGATGACACATTTTATGTTTGAAAATACTAGCTCATCAAAGTTTTATAATCTAAAAGCTTGCCAGAATTCACTAACTTCCAGTAGCATTCAGCATTTTCAAGACCAATTTATATGTCAAAGTAGTGCTATATGCATTCTTAAAGTAGTTGGGGTAGATTTTGCCTTTGTGAGTAAGTGTAAAACGGGTGATAGCAAATCGGCAACCCGTTTTACATCTCTCCCAATTTTTATTGCCCACGAAGTCAATGGTAACAAAAATCAGGAGAAATGTAAAGTTACCTCAGTTGTGTATGAAACTGTGGTTTAATGGGCCAGATATTCCGATCCCTACGGGTGGGTACGCGCTGTGTACCCACCCGTAGGGACATCGGAAATGCCGGTTTCAGGCATGCACAGCGCATGCGCTGAAAACTGGCATTTCCGATCTGTCAAGAATAGTCTTGACAGATCCTCCGACTGCCCTGGAGAAGGGCCTCTGCGGGCGGATAGTTCTGCTTGTTGGAGACCCTCCACCCGCAAAAAACCCTTACAATTCTTACGCCTGGTAAAAGCATAAGCGTAAGGCCTGCTTTTACCAGGATAAGAGTTGAAAAAAGTTTTTAAAAAAAATTTCACTGATTTATCATTTAAAAATACTTTTAAAAAGGTAAGTTTATTTTTAGCCCCGTAAAAAACTTTAATTATTCTTTTCAAAAAATTACATTTTTGTTTAAAATACTTAGGGGGAAAAATTCAGTTGGTTGCGCCTCCCGTTAGCGCCTTAAGAGGGCGCTAATGGGGCGCAAAGCATCTAGCGCCCAGGCGCGGCGAAGTTTGCGCCGCTCGCGAAATTAACTAGACATTTTGCGGCGGCGCTAAACACTACCGCCACGATCTCCTGCGCCGGCAGATCGTGACGTCAGTCGAGTGCGCAACGCCCCGGTATCGCCGCGGAGCGGATATTGAGTGGCGCCCCCTGCCTTACCGCCTGACGCTAGCAACGACAGGTTGAGGGGAGCGTTCTCCAGTCATGAAGGGAAAGGGGGAGTGCTATTTAAAGGTGATCGCTTCCTGCCTTTTATTGTTGGTGCCATTTTTGAACTATGCATTCTGAGAGAGACAGAGAGAGACTTCTGGAGAGATTCAACGTTGTGTGAAGGAGTTTTGGGTACTGAGCAGCACTTTGCAGGTTCATTTTGATTTGCCATTCCTTGTATCGATTTAGAAGAGATTGTGGGGGCTGCACTCTGAGCTCTTTGCCTGGTACTCTCCATTGTTCTTTCCAGCAGATTTGATGTGCAGGTCTCTCCAGGCCGAGATTCAAGGCTGCAATGAGCAGGATGTGGATGGAAAGCAAGATTAACCATCCCCTTTAAGAACTGGCCCGTGCCATTGTGTGTGTGTTCCATTGCTGACTGACATTACATGAGCTTCGCCAGAGCTCTGAGGTAGCTCCTTGCTCCTCGGCCTTTGCGCCTTAAGACATGTGTGAAGCGCCTGATTTAGCGCTCCAATCACCTCCAGGGGTGATAAAAGTCAAGTTTGCAGTCGGTGGCGATAATTAGCGCCAGGCGCTAATCTTTGCGCCCGGCCGATAATTGCGCCCCAAATGGGGCGATACTGAATTTCTCCCCCTTAATTTATTGTAATTTCAAGTCATTTTAAAAATGTGATTTAAAAAAAAAATTTAATTAAAGTTTAAAGTTTTACTATGTTTTTGGGGTGATCGCCATTCATATATTTCACAGGCCTTCCTGTCAAATGTATGAAGGGAGATTCCCTTCTGTGATTGGCTCCCCATGGCCCACGTGATCCCAGGGACGCTGCGAACTACATCTGCCTCTGGGATACGTAGGCCCTGCGCACTTGCAGTTTGGTGAGGCCCAGGAGCAGAAGCGTGTGCGTCCCGGGAGCCCTCAGTCAGGTAAAGTCGTAGATTTTTCCAGATCGCAGGCCTCCGCGAGCGGGAGGCCTGCAATCGGAAAATACGGGCCAATAGCTATAGGATAGAAGCACACAAAGTCCAGAGTATAAGGGACTGACTATCACAATATTGCTTTACTAAGCTCTCTGGCCTATGGCTTTCTACTCTAGTAGAACCCTATCCCACTGAAACCCAGAGTACCAAAACCAGAGTTCTCTGAGGCATTTCTTGCCTGAGTATCAAATCTGCTGAAGGCTTCCTCAGTCAATTTCAGCAGTCATGAACAATTTAATTTTAATCAGGAACTTTGAAGTGCCAATGCTCTGCCTCTCTCTGCTCACTTGACAGTGACAGAAGTTACCAGCTAGTAACTACAGTAAACTAAAAGGCAGAAATTCCTTTAGGCCCATTTACAAGCCTATGTGGTCTGAAGCCTGCCCGAAATTGGGCCTTGGACCTCATTAATATTATTTGGGTGAGCTTCCTCCACAGGCAGCTTGCCCATTTGAAGAAGATCAATTTCAAGATGCTTGCCTCACTGGCAGTGGCACAAAGGGAAGTCCCGTGAGGCGGGTGGGGGGTAGAGCAGCAATGGATCAGGGTGATCAGGAATACAGTGGAGTTGGGGAAGCACTCCTTCTTCTCCTGGCTCCACAGGAACAAATTTTGAAATATTTTAAAAAGCAAAGTAAACCTTTTGTTGGTGGCTGCTGAAGAATCCTGAGCGGATCAGGCCTGGCTTCTGCTTCACTCATCAGTATTCAGTTTCACAGATTGGGACTAAAACAGGCATTAGGCTCCTGAGTTACAGATATAAGAGGCCTAACGCCTTATTTGGGTGGGCACCAGGGACGCCTGAAAAATGGTATTACCCATTAATGGGTCGGACATTTTTCAGGCGCACTTTGGGAGTGTGAAACATTGGTCCCCGAACTTGCCACTTGTTGTGCCTGTTTTATGCCCGTAAAATGGGCGCAGTGAGTTTGAATTTCTACTCCTTACAGTCAACATGAAGTCTGCTCCTCTTCAGACTGGGAAAATTAGAATATGAATTAAAGTGTCAGTGAGAAAAGGGCATGCTGACTGTAAGAGCAGCTGGAAGCAATAAAAATGAAACCCCTAGGTAACTTTTTTGGCCCACATGTTGAAGACAACCAGTTTAAATGTTCCCTTTGTACTTCCTACAATCAATCATCTATACATCCTACAACTGACACTGGTGGATTCTACACTGTCTCATGAATATTCTGTGTCTAGTGACTGACAGTCTTGTCTTCACCCTCAGCAGTGTTTTAAGCTTCACTCAGAATCATTGCTTCAAGCATTTAGCAACACAGATATTCTGTGACCAATGCTCTTGTCCTATTCCAGGCACACCTGGCATCTGATTCTGCATCATACCATGTGCTTTCCTACTTTTAACTCTGGTTGCAAACTTTTCTCATAAGATTCACAGCTTTCAAATGACATTCTTAATGTATTGTCATGAAACTTGAGAAAATAGCTCACACTTTTAGTAGCGTTTGTAAAGAGAATAGCCAGATCTGGTATGAGCTTTTCTTTTTCTTAAAGAACAAAGCACTGTTTTTGGGTAATGTGTAGTACCTATGTGATGCGGGTGAAACAGAAGGGCGGATTTTAACTCCTTCCACCCAGCAGAAACCAGTTGGTATGGGAGTTAAAATCGAAGAGGTCCACTTACCACTCTTTTTCCACCCATGTCTATCGTAAAGCCAGGCAGCTGAGGCACCCACCTGATTCAGGCAAGTGCCTGATGAATGTATGCTAATTGGGGTCTTATTACATAGATAGGACCCCAAAGCCATTTCGACAGCCTACTGGGTAAAGTGTCCACTGTGGACGCATTGCTCAATAGAAGTTGTTGGACCAGAAGCGGAGGTCGTCTGAGGTAAGTAAAAGACTTATTATTATGGGGCCGGGAGGCACAGGAGTGCTTCTCCAGACTCCACAAAATTAGTTGAGACCATTGCTGTCCCAGGCTCATTCCTTCCACATTCCCAAAACTGTCCCAAAGCACCCGCCATTCCTCCATGTGACATGGGTTAAAACACTGATGTCACCTCAATTCATTGTGTGAAATGCTTTCAATTGTTTCAATGTGAAAAGCATTAAGATTGAATTATTAATGCAAGGCTAGTAATCCAGAGGCCTGGACTAATAATCCAGAGAATGCAAATTCAAATCCCATCATGGAATTTTGAGAATCTGAATTCAGTTTAAAAAATCTAAAAATAAAAAGCTGGTATCAATAAAAGTGATCATGAAGCTGTTGGATTGTTAGAAAAACTCAACTGGTTCACTAATGTCCTTTAGGGAAGGAAACCTGCCATCTTTACCCAATCTGACTTATATGTGACTCCAGTCCTACACCAACATGGTTGATTCTTAACTGCCCTCTGAAGTGACCTAGCAAGCCACTCAGTTATACCAAAGCAGTCCACCACCATATTTTCAGGGCAACTAGGGATGGGCAATAAATGCCAGCCTTGCCAACGATGCCCACATCCCGAAAATGAATAAAAAATGCTATTATTACTTACTATTATAAACTTTATTATTACAATTCTCCTTTTAAATTTCCCTTGGTGCCAGTGGAAACTACACACAGATAACAGGGAAGATCAAATTTTGATAAGGTAAATCAATGATGAGGAGAACCCACCTCCTGAGTTCTGAATAAGAAGTATTGACAGTTCAAGACACCATGGTAGCAATGTATACTATTAATCTGTCAAAGGTTAAAGAACAATCAGAAATGCTTAAAACCAGAAAATGCTGGAAATACTCAGCAGGTCAGGCAGTATCTGTAGAGAGAGAAACAGAGTTAACGTTTCAGGTCAATGACCCTTCGTCAGAACTGGAAAAAGTTGGAGATATAACAGGTTTTTAAGCAAGTGTAGGGGCAGGGAGAGGGGCAGGAGAGGAAAGAACAAAAGGGAAGGTCTGTGATAGGATGGAAGGTAGGAGAGATTAAGAGACAAAAGGGATGATGGTGCAAGGCAAAAGGAGTTGGTAATGGGACAAGTTAAGAAACAACATACATAAGGGGACATATGAGGACATAACGTACAGGGTGGATAAAGGGGAACCAGTGGATGTAGTGTATTTAGACTTCCAGAAGGCATTCGACAAGGTGCCACATAAAAGATTATTACTCAAGATAAAAAATCACTGGATTGGGGGTAATATTCTGGCATGGGTGGAGGATTGGTTATCTAACAGGAAGCAGACAGTTGGGATAAATGGTTCATTCTCGGACTGGCAACCAGTAGCCAGTGGCCAGTGGTGTTCCGCAGGGGTCGGTGCTGGGTCCCCAACTCTTTACAATCTATATTAACGATTTGGAGGAGGGGACCGAGTGTAACATATCGAAGTTTGCAGATGATACAAAGATGGGAGGGAAAGTAGAGAGTGAGGAGGACATAAAAAACCTACAAGGGGATATAGACAGGCTGGGTGAGTGGGCAGAGATTTGGCAGATGCAATACAATATTGGAAAATGTGAGGTTATGCACTTTGGCAGGAAAAATCAGAGAGCAAGTTATTATCTTAATGGCGAGAAACTGGAAAGTACTGCAGTACAAAGGGATCTGGGGGTCTTGGTGCAAGAAAATCAAAAAGTTAGTATGCAGGTGCAGCAGGTGATCAAGAAAGCCAATGGAATGTTGGCTTTTATTGCTAGGGGGATAGAATATAAAAACAGGGAGGTATTGCTGCAGTTGTATAGGGTATTGGTGAGACCGCACCTGGAGTACTGCATACAGTTTTGGTGTCCATACTTAAGAAAAGACATACTTGCTCTCGAGGCAGTACAAAGAAGGTTCACTCGGTTAATTCCGGGGATGAGGGGGTGGACATACGAGGAGAGGTTGAGTAGATTGGGACTCTACTCATTGGAGTTCAGAAGAATGAGAGGCGATCTTATTGAAACATATAAGATTGTGAAGGGGCTTGATCGGGTGGACGCGGTGAGAATGTTCCCAATGATGGGTGAAACTAGAACTAGGGGACATAATCTTAGAATAAGGGGCTCCTCTTTCAAAACTGAGATGAGGAGAAACTTTTTCACTCAGAGGGTAGTGGGTCTGTGGAATTTGCTACCCCAGGAAGCTGTGGAAGCTACTTCATTAAATAAATTTAAAACAGAAATAGACCGTTTCCTAGAAGTAAAGGGAATCAGGGGTTACGGGGAGTGGGCTGGAAATTGGACATGAGTTTGAGTTCGGATCGGTCAAGGCCCTGTGGGTGGCAGAGCGGGCCCAGGGGCCGAGTGGCCTGGTCCTGCTCCTGCTTCTTGTGTTCTTTTGAGTTGAGGTTGGATCAGATCAGCCATGATCTCATTGAATGGCGGAGCAGGCTCGAGGGGCCGATTGGTCTACTCCTGCTCCTAGTTCTTATAAAAGATGACTCTAGATGAAGTGTAAATGGCAATGGCAGAATGATCGACAGCTGCCATGTGAGAGAGAGAAAAAAAAATGATAGGGGCAGAGATTATGGTCTGAAATTGTTGAACTCGATGTTGAGTCCAGAAGGCTGTAAAGTGAGCCAGAGACAATTGCTGAGGAAAGAGATGTAGCTGTGAAAGCGAGTTTTGGTAGATACCTGATCAAACACGAGAAGGGAAGCAGAAAGCAATGAAGATGAACAAAGTAAAAGAGACAAACGGAAATCCCGTCGGAGAGAAGAGCAGAACTTCTTCAAGGTGGGCATTCCTAGAAGAGAAGGGGCAGTGAATTAAACACTAATGCAAAAGCAAAATACTGCAGATGCTGGAAATCTGAAATAAAACCAGAAAATGCTGGAAATAGTCAGCAGGTCAACAGCATCTGTAGAGAGAGAAACAGAGTTAACGGGCTGGATTTTGTCAGTGTGGGCGGGCTGGGGCGTGTCAGGTGGAAATCGTGTCAGGACCCCGACTCCTAAGTGAAGTGCACGGAGCTAGATGTAACAAGGAGGTGCTGTTCCCTTCCACAGGGAGAAAAAAGCCACCCCAGCAGACAAAAGCTGTGTGGTTGCAAGTGGCCCAGGAGGTCAACTCCATTTCGCTGAGCCGCAGAACCTGGCTGCAATGCAGGAACAGGTTTCATGATCTTCTCCGCACAGGAAAAGTGAGTATGACTTTCCCATCACCCTCAATCTGATCCCCATCGCCTCTCCTCACCAGCACTCTGCTTTGCCAACCTCTTCCTCCACATGCTACTTGACACTTACATGCCTGCACCCTTACCCATTCCCTCTCTCTCGAAGGTCACATTCACTTAACTATTTGACCATGCAGCCCTCACACTCCCTATCACTATGATGCCATGACAACAACAACTTTCAACACACAGGGATGGTCCTTTGTATCCTTCTAAGCATCTATGCTATGGATTATCTACACTCACTCCTTCATTCTCACTCAAACTCCACTTGTGTCCCTCATTGCAGGAAAAGAGAGCCCACAATAAGAGGGAAAGAGCCATGACAGGAGGAGGGCCACCCTCAGTAGCCCAGCTCACCGCCTGGGAGGAGGCAGCCCTGGAAATCACCGGGATCGAGGAGGATTCCCAAATGGGGGACGGACAGATGGGCGCATCGCAGCAAGCTGGTGACAGAATAGTTTGGCATCTCTCTCTTTGACATTGCATGAGTGACTGATAATGAATCTGACGCTCTAACAGATTGACTTATGATCATCTGCACTATTCAATGTTCCTTTACTCCCCCACAGGACCATCGAAAGTCCCTGTCCCCACTGTCCAGGAAGAAGAGCCTGAGCTTCCAGACTCCTCAGAGGAAGCTGCAACCTCTGAGGGCACAGCCTCAGCAGAATTCAGCGCACCCAGCACCAGCGCAGACACTCACACCTCGGTGGGACCTTTGCGAGACAGAGTAGTGTTGGCACCTGGTGTATCACAGCTCACAAGTGAGCATCAGCAGATGGTGGAGACAGGGACAGCAGTGGAGCGTCCTCGTCGGAGGGTGCAGGACTCTGCCAGCTTGGCTCAGCTGCATGTCGACCCTGTACCTCCGGGTCCATCCAGAACGAGAGCGGTGCTGGAACTCCAGGAACAGGTGCAGGAGTCTCTGGCAGGTTTTGTCTCCAGGGTCGCTGCGAGTGTCGAGCGAATGGAGGAGTCCATCGCGAACATGAGCAGAGCCTTTGTAGAGGCATTGGCACATGAACGCATCACCACGGAATGGATGGCAACCCCCGTGGAAAGGATGGCTACAGTAGAGGAGAGGATGGCTACAGCCATGGAGGAGCTAAGTCGCCAGAGTGTAGAAAACATGGTCATTGTTCAGAATAGATTGGCATCTCTTGAGGAGCGATGGTCAGCTACTGAGCATAGAAGTCCTCTGGAGTAGGACTTCCAGTGCAGAAACAGGTCCTCATAGCCCCCCTGAAGTGCAGCAAGGTGCTGTCGAGCCACTTGCTAGCTCTGAAGTGGGGCTGACCCATGAGAGAGATGTTAGTGGCAGACAGCAAGGAAGTGGGGGCTCCTCTCCAAGCGCTCAAATGACTATGCCACTGCAAAGCCCTCGGTCAGAGCCCCACCAGATTCCTAACCCAACTGAGATGGGCGTCTCAGTCCCTGCACAGCCGCAGGAGCAGCAGACTGTTGCCGAGCCTTCACAGGTTCGCAACCCCAGAGGACGGCCGCCAAAGGTGTCGAGACAGGAGCAGCAAGAAAGTGAGCAAGGGGCCTCCACATCTGCTGAAGCCACAGGGGAAGCACCACGTAGGAGCACGCGTAAGAGGAAGATAATGCACAAGTAGTCACAAGGGTAGTCACTTGGGTGTCATGTTGTGTTTATTTTTGAAATGCCACCAGTTGCTTGTTGTGATAAAAAATTCTGATGGCAAACTGTTGAAGTTGTGGTCTGTGTCATTTCGCAAATGGGACTTCCACACTGAGGGCTTAGAACGACTTGCAATTGTCAGTATGGTTGTCTGAGTGATAGGAATCCGTAGGTTCTTGTCCATTGTCGATGCTCTGGTAAGAAGGTGCGAGGCAAAAGTGTTTGATTGTACAGGCTAAGCAAATGTGACCAACATGAGTGCGTCCCTTGCATCCCGGGCAGCAATATGGTTGCGCTCTGGCGACTTCTGGCCTGTGCATCTTCAGGTGGGTGACTAACAGCTTGGCGCTCCTGTTGTTGCTGCTGCTGTTGGTGCTGCTGTTGCTCATGGTTCTGCTGCTGCCGCGGCTGGTCTTCATCCGAATCTGATGTCCAGGAGGAAAGGAATTAAATGGTCGCCATGCTTCTGGTATATGCCTCAGTTGAGGAAGCGCTTAGTCAAGGTGGGGAGAGGGGTTGCCCAGGAGGTCACACTGGAGATGGGTGTCAGGCGCCAAACTTCCACAACACTGAGTATGCCTGCTAAAAGTTCCCCCAGACCTGAAACAACAAAGTTCTGCCACCTGCAAATGATCATTGGTGAAAACTCCTTTGTAATGGTGGAGCTGCAGCTGTTCGTAAGCAATCCACTTGTGAGGCCACCAGCATTACCTGGCGTGTTCCAGAGGAGGCATGAGGGATGGGGGGAATGACTAAAAATCGGAAAGGCCTCTCAAAATAGGATTATAGAGGCTATTAAGTGGTTGTTAAGGGCCTTAAGGGCCTATCCCACCTCTTGGAGGTGGGTTGGAAAGGGGTCAGAAAACACGCTTTTGGGAAAATTGCTCGGAGGCGGGATGGAGGCGGGATCGGGCTCGCCCCCCATTTTTGGCGATTTTAACAACTCACACGCCTCCAATCCCGCCTCCTCGGGCCTGGCAAAATCGAGCCCAACTTTTCAGGTCGATGACCCTTCGTCAGAACTGGAAGAAGAAGTTGGAGATGGAACAGGTTTTTAAGCAAATGTAGGGGCAGGGAGAGGGGGGAGGGGAGGAAAGAACAAAAGGGAAGGTCTGTGATAGGATGGAAGGCAGGAGAGAATAAGAGACAAAAGGGATGATAGTACATCTCCAACATCTCCAATTTTTTCCAGTTCTGACGAAGGGTCATCGACCTGAAACGTTAACTCTGTTTCTCTCTCCACAGATGCTGCCTGACCTGCTGAGTATTTCCAGCATTTTCTGGTTTTCTTTCAGATTTCCAGCATCCGCAGTATTTTGCTTTTGTAATCGGAAATGCTTGCTCATTATTCAATGAGAACTGCTGCCCCGGAGGTTGAAAATGATCTTAGAATGCAGAAACGCTAGGAGATATTTTCACACCTGTCTGTAGCATCTGATATGAAGTATGATGTTTAGAGAATGCAAATAGAATAAAGCCTTTTTCACGTTATTATTTGGGTTGAGGTGACCCCCTCCCACACCCTTTCAAGGATCTTCTTTCAGAAGTACAGCAAATTTGATTCTACTGTCATCAGCTGAAGCACCAGTTTGGACTGACTGGCCAACAATAGCAGTCGTTCATATTGATGCTCAAATATGAATGGAATAAATTGTCAGGTGATGACTTCCTATGAACATCCTCAGCTGACAGACAGCAAATAATAGCTTTAATCTATGAGTCCTTCAGCTTTAAACAAAGTCAATGTAAAGAAAGTGTCCGTGGGGAGAAATAATTAAGCTGCATACGGAGCTGGGATAGAGAAATTGATCTTTTGGGATAAGTAATTTAGGATAAGAAGCTGAACGGGATCAAGGGACTTTATAAACAGTTCATTCACAATATTCTATTCATCTTTAAATATTTTGCAGCTGGCGGATTTTAAATGCAACAAACTTTGGGGACCACTTCACACAGCTGTAAAATCCATTGGTATAAAAGAATGTTCCTGCTGAAAGTAATAAATGTACACGAGATCCTGTCATATAATGCTTCATTTCTAATGGAATTACAACATCTTCCTGCATGTTACAAATTGGTTAGAATACTACTGGTATTACAGGTCCTCCTGGACTAGTATTTCCAAGACAGACTTACGCTAAACAGTATTGTATATTCATTTCGGCATTGGCATTGGATTTATGGAAAATGTATTAACATTGTGCTTAACAGGTTTGACATTGTAGCTGTCTGTAAATACACGGGAGAGAAGCTGTCTCTTTAGTTACGGTTCTGTACTCCAACAAAATACTTTTTCTTGCAAAACATCTTTGCTGTCCACAATTTTTTTTTGTTTTATTTTATTAGTCAGACCTAAAAGGAGACCTGTTTATCCAACTGCTTGACACTGTGTAATAGTTTGAAACACACACAACAAATAAATAATTAGTTTGTAATGTTTACTCAGTAGATACAAACGTAATCAAAAATATTACATTTCTTTTGCTTTGTGGTAATTTCTGACAGAATTAAAATGAGTAAAATTGTTTCAAATCTTTGTACATTGGTAGGATAGTACCCATGGGAGCCGCAACAGCTGTACTTGTGACGTCTCAATAGTGCCAGCCATACGCAGACAGCTAAGTTGGTGAATTGACCCAAGGCCTTTAGATCATGTTGCTGGAGCTGGCAACCAACAAAGGCAGAGCCCACTGGCTGAGAGCCGCAAGGTGGAGCAACAAATAAATCATTTGCATTTATGTAGCGCCTTTCACGACCACAGGACGTCCCAAAGCGCTTTACAGCCAATGAAGTATTTTTGAAGTGGAGTCACTGTTGTAATGTGGGAAACGCAGCAGCCAATTTGCGCACAGCAAGCTCCCACGGACACGGATTTGATAATGACCAGATGACTAGTCAAAAGGAAAGAGACAGGAGAAAATGAGAGAAATGGCAAGAAAATGAAAGAGAAATAAAAGCGCAGTTGTCAAAGCAGATGTATAAATAAAACAGAGCTAGTACAATAGAAAAGAGGAACAATAAAAATAAACAAATAGAAAGAAAACAAGAAATAAAGTAATAGGTAAGTAAAGTGTTATAAAAACATCAGGCAAGAAATATCTTTTCCAGTAAAGCTAGATGCTTTATTAGACACATGGTGAAAGAGAGAGCAATTGGGATCTGCATAGACAGGTCTCACAGTGGAACAGCACTAGTGCAGCTTGTTTATTCATTATCTGGCAAAACACATTAAAGATAAATGAAAGATGCAGGAATGAAGTAAGAGATTTGAACCCAAGAGAACTCATTAATCTTTGGATCCTCTTATTGAAAGAAATGAATAAAACATTTATGTCAGATCTGCAGTTAAAAATATCTGATCAAATACTACAGTGAAGAGTAACTGAAAAATTCAAGAACATCTCAGTTAAAAAGGATACTGTGTGATCCCCCCTCATATACACACACACACACATTACACACACACACATTACACACAGAGGTACACACTACACACACTATACACACGTCACACACGCACATGCACACACATTAATATGTACACACACATTACACACATACGCACACACAATTACACACATACCCAAACATATGCACACGCATACATTACAGACACATGTACAGATAAATTACACACATACGCACACACACAATTACACACGCACCCAAACATATGCACACACATACATTACAGACACACACACAGATAAATTGCACACACGCACGCACGCACGCACACTGTTCAATGTTGGATCCAAGAAAGACAAATTGGAATATTTTCTTCATGACAAGAGTTTAGGAACTGTGGAGGAGCAAAGGAATTTGGGTGTTCATGTATGCAAATCAGTAAAAGCTCGTGCACTCCTGTTCCTTTGTTCCTATGTTCCTGACTTTCAGCAGGAACTTCTAGAAATGGGGCTGTGCAATTTTGATTTGAAGGGTCATAGACCTGAAATATTAACTTTACTCTCCTCTCTCCATAGATGCTGCCTGACCTGCTGAGTGTTTTCAGCAATTTCTGCTTTTTATTTCAGATTTCCAGCATCTGCAGTATTTTGCTTTTTATTTTATGTTGTATGTGCTTTTGTACAACCATATGAATGTGTTTTCTGAAGCATTTTGCAATATCGACTTCTTGGTTTTGAAGAAATAGATTAGAAATTCCATAACATAATGTGTACTTAAAATGCAGTGGCGGAAAATAAAATACATCAGAAATAGAAAAATGTAAGCAGCTGAATTTAAGAATTATGCACAAAAGCTACACTAAGAGCTGCACAGAAAAGATAAACTGACTCAAAGCCTCACATCAAGTTTCATCTGACTTTAATAATTGGGCTCCTCCAAGAAGATGTGTTTTTCTATTCTTGATCAAATCATCTTGCGTCAGAGAAGGAGGGAGCGGAAGAGTTCTGTCCGGAAACCCCGGAAAAATGGCATAAGTGGCATTTTCTGGGGTTTCTTTTTATAAGTTATGGTGGATAATTGGAGGGTCCCAATGGAAATTCACCCCCACAGTGTAAGATTGCTGAGAATGTTGCAAGTAACAAGAAAGGAGTTGATCACATACATACGGAATGTCAGAGGTCAGGATCTTTTGACCATTTTTCCACAGAAAGGATTTTGGAGAAAAAAGGACTTATTTTCAATGTTGTGTTTTAAAAGCTTAGGCCCTAAAAATCCGCAGAGGTAGCGCCAGTCTCCCGCTGGGGGGAGGCCGGCTGTATTCACTGCCTCAGTTGGGACCCAGTGTATCTCTGAAGGCTGGTGCACCAAGTGAGACGAGGTGTGACAGCCTCTAGATGGGCAAAAGTGGGCCCCACCGGGGGCAGTCCAAGCCAGGGAAGGAGGCATACCAACAAAGAGAGGTCTTCTATAGGCATATAAACAGTAAAAGGGTAGTAAGAGGAGGGGTGGGGCCGATGAGGGACCAAAAAGAAGACCGATGCATGGAGGCAGAGGGTATGGCTGAGGTACTAAATGAGTACTTTGCATCTGTCTTCACCAAGGAAGAGGATGCTGCCATAGACAAAGTAAAGGAGGAGGTAGTGGAGATACTTGATAGGATAAAAATTGATAAAGAGGTATTAGAAAAGCTGACTGTACTTAAAGTAGATAAGTCACCAGGAGCGGATGGGATGCATCCTAGGATGCTGAGAGAATTGAGGGACGAAATCGTGGAGGTATTGGCCATAATATTCCAATCCTCCTTAGATACGGGGGTGGTGCCAGAGTACAGGAGAATTGCAAATGTTACACCATTGTTCAAGAAAGGGTGTAAAGATAAACCCAGCAACTACAGGCCAGTCAGTTTGACCTCGGTAGTGGGGAAGCTTTTAGAAACAGTAATCAGGGAAAAAACTAACAGTCACTTGGGCAAATGCGGATTAATTAAGAAAAGCCAGCATGGATTTGTTAAAGGCAAATCGTATTTAACTAACTTGATCGATTTCTTTGATGAGGTAACAGAGAGGGTTGATGAGGGTAATGCAGTTGACGTAGTGTACATGGATTTCCAAAAGGTGTTCGACAAAGCGCCACATAATAGGCTTGCCAGCAAAGTTGAAGATCATGGAATAAAAGGGACAGTGGCAGCATGGATACAGAATTGGCTAAGTGATAGAAAACAGAGAGTAGTGGTGAACGGTTGTTTTTCAGACTGAAGCAAGGTATACAGTGGTGTTCCCCAGGGATCAGTACTCGGACCACTGCTTTTCTTGATATCTATTAATGACTTGGACATGGGTGTACAGGGCATAATTTCAAAATTTGCAGATGGCACAAAACTTGGAAGTATAGTGAACAGTGAGGAGGAGAGTGATAGACTTCAGGAAGACATAGGGCCAAAATTTCGGCACTTGCCAGGTGAGTACGCGCTGTGTACTCACCCATAAGGCCTCCTGAAGTGCCAGTTTCCTGCATGCACTGCGCATGCGCGGGAAACCGGAACTTCCGGTCTCGTGAAGGGAGGGGTTCAGAGGTGAACCGCGTGCGCGGGAGAGGCTGCGCGCACGCAGCGAACTTAGGTTTTTTTTCAGGTTTCTCCGGGAAGGTAAGTATGGAAGAAGCTGCGCTTTTAAAAAGGAGGCGCAAGACCCGTTTTTGACAAGGTAAGTGGTTAATTAATTACAATTTAAAAAATTTTTCAACAGGTTTATCTTTTTTAGATACTTTAAAGAAAGGTAAGTTTATTTTTAGCACTGTTAAAAAGTATTTTAATTTTTTCAAAAATTAAAATTTTTGTTTAAAGTAGTTAATTTATTTAACTTATAGTTATTTTAAAAATGTGATTTTTTTTTAAATTTATTTGAAGTTTAGGTGTTGTTTTGGGGCCGATTTCAATTCATAGATTTGACAGGTCTTCCTGTCAAATCTATGAATGAAAGATGGTCTGCTGCCATTGGCTCTCCATGGCCCACGTGATCCCAGGGGATGCATCGCACTAACTACGCCCCTGGGATACACAAGCACTGCGCGCCGGCAGCTGCAGGAGGCCCAGGAGCTGAAGTCCCCGTGGGCCCAGAGGTCAACGGCAGGCGCGGTAGGTAGGTGCGCGCAGGATCCTTGCACCCGCGGGAAGCCAGGGAGCCTAATTTCTGGGCCATTGACAGGCTGGTAAAATGGGTGGACACGTGGCAGATGAAATTTAACACAGAAAAGTGTGAAGTGATACATTTTGGTAGAAAGGATGAGGAGAGGACATATAAACTAAATGATACAATCCTGAAGGGGGTGCACAAACAGAGAGATCCTGGGGTTATGTGTGCACAAATCATTGAGGGTGGCAGGGCAGGTTGAGAAAGCAGTTAAAAGGCTTACGGGATCCTGGGCTTCATGAATAGAGGTAGAGAGTACAAAAGTGTGGAAATTATTATGAACCTGTATAAAACACTGGTTCGGCCCCAACTGGAATACTGTGTCCAATTCTGGGCACCAAACTTTAGGAACGACGTGAAGGCCTTAGAGAGGGTGCAGAAAAGATTTACAAGAATGGTTCCAGGGATGAGGGACTTCAGTTACGTGGATAGACTGGAGAAGCTGGGGTTGTTCTCCTTGGAGCAGAGAAGATTGAGAGGAGATTTGATAGAGGTGTTCAAAATCATGAGGGGTCTAGACAGAGTAGATAGAGGGAAACCGTTCCCATTGGCAGAAGGGTCAGGACCCAGAGATAGAGATTTAAGGTGATTGGCAGAAGAACCAAAGGCAACGTAAGAAAAAACATTTTTACGCAACGCATGGTTAAGATCTGGAATGCACTGCCGGAAATTGTGGAGGATGGCAGATTCAATCACGGCTTTCAAAAGGGAGTTGGATAAGTATCTGAAGGAAAGAAATTTGCAGGGCTACAGGGGAAGGGCGGGGGAGTGGGACTAGTTGAAGTGCTCTTGCAGAGAGCCGGCACGGGCTCAACAGGCCGAATGGCCGCCTTCTATGATTCTATGAATTTAAAAAAAAAGAAACCTGATCAACCCCCTTACACAGGGTCAGGGGGAAGGGAATTGGAAACTTCCCTCCCAGTGGTGGGCATGCACCAGATTTTCTGGCTGTATGGGGAAGGCGGGTGCCAGAGATGTGTTCATAGTGGCGCCTGCACTCACCTGCAAATTAGATGCCCTCCCACTGACCTCACAAACTCCAGCAGGGTCAGGGTTGAAGGGTCCTAGTGGGTGCAATCCCAGCATAACTGTTTGAGTCAAGCAAGATGATTCATTGAAGTGAGGTAGTATTGTGTTTTCATTATTTTTATGTTTTTGAATGGACAAGTTGTATTGATGGAATAAGAGAATCTGATCAGAACTGTTACTCAGTACATTCACCGGCCTGTGGAATAAAGCAGCTCAATGTTTCAAATTAAGCCTCGCCTTATCTAATGTTGAATTGGTCCACCTTCAGAATAATTAAAGAAATAGATGTGAGAAAGATATGATTATCCAGTTCCAGATCATAAGGAGATGCTATTGTTATATTCCTGGGTTACGCTATCGTACAATTTGATATAGGAACAGCGTAAGTTAACTCCTATAAAAGTAAGGCCCTCAGATTGCTTAAGGGAGCGACTGATGCCATTGAACCGAGAAGGTGTCCATGCCGGCACAGACACGATGGGCTGAATGGCCTCCTTCTGTGCCGTAAATTTCTATGATTCTATGATTCTATGCAGACCCGAATTGGGTAAACAAAGAGTAAAGAAGGAGTGAAAGTATTTGTCCATTTGAAAGTGATAGCGGGAAGCTGGAATCTGGTACAAAGAAATAGCAGAGTTAGTAAATAGTTATTTTACATCTGTCTTTACTCAGAGAGGGGTAGGAAAGTTGCCAAAGTCAAATATTTGATCTCCAGAATTAGCAGATGAGGAGCTATCCAATATGCAAATAAAGCATATAATATGTGGTTATACAAATGCATTTGAAATACCTGGTCAAAGTACATGCTCCAGACAACTTGTGTTCTAAATTTGGGAGAGATTCCTGAGGATTGGAATGTGGTTAACATATCCCCAGTACTGATAAAAAAAGACTGAAAAGATATACCTGGAAAAAACAGAACAGAAAGGTTAACGCAGTGATTAAAGGAGAATTCATTAAGAAGGGATACTCAGCCTGTAGCCCTGTGTAAATATTGGCCTTGCCTCTATACCAGTTGACCTCACTTTGTAACCTTTTGTACTGCCAACTTGTGTAGTTTTGACATTAGAATTCATTCAGTCAAGTTCATCATTGTGGGGTTATTTAAAGGCAAGTAGGGAGCATTTGGTTAGGTTCACTATTGCGGTAATTTAAAAGAAAATAATTAATTCAACAAACAATTTTTTTTTAAAGTAAGGTGAACATTTGTGTAAATTTCCTCGGTGTGGAGGTAATAGTAAAATAGGCATGTTGTCCTCAACCCTCCTGCTTCGGGCAACTGCAAAGAAAACTCAGGCAATTGTAATCTGAATATCCATCACAGCACGCAAGGTTTGGAATTAATTTATTGAGGCTGCAAAGGGATTATCAAGGCCATGGGTTCAACAAACCAATAAGAGTAAGCCCTGTCTGATTGATGGAGTCTGCTGCAGTTTATAGGTTTGAATAAACGTGAAAGTGGGTGGAGGATGATTAAGAACCAAGTACAATGGTGTTTAGATCCAGAGTGAAAAGCTGAACTTACATACAGAGCTTGGGTTCTGTTTGCATTCTGTGATGTTTGTGTGTGAACAGGAATTCCACAGCTTACAGCAGTAACGGGCTGTTTGATGACAATAACCAAGAATGGGACCATGAAATGGATTGAGATCCATGGTCCTGAGGCAAGCACGAGAGGTGATGCTGCAGACACAAGAGAAAAGCTAAAGGGAGTGTTCAGGGTAAAAAAAAAAGTGATAAATTATTTTATTGATACAAAACACAAAAATGGAATTACAAACGTGACATTAGGAGAGTGGTGTGGAGAAAAGCTTGCAGTTATACCTGAACACTGACACTGGGATTAAAAAAAACACAAGGTTTTAATAATATTCTGAGAATAGTTTAATCAAACTGGTTATGATTGAGGTCAAGGAGCACTCTCCACACCCACACAAAAATTATAAGTTTATTCCTGGAGGTGCGGAGGTAAATTTATTTTCCATGTGTTGGAATGTTCTCCTTCTAACACACCCTGGTTGTTAATGTTTTATTTCAAACTTACACAAAGGCCAGGAGTAATCTACCCTCCAAATATCCTCCACAGAATGTATTTCCTGCTCCCAGCGGAATGCATATCCACCCACTTGTTTGGCAGGTTTGCAACTACGTATTGAGTCTATTTGTTGAATATCTGCCACAATATTACATGGCAACTGTTTGCAGTTAATTTACAGAGAGTGAGAGCATTGTACCAGAAAAATCGCAGCACCAGCCGCATCAAGATCTTTCACTGGCTGAAAGGGGACTTTTGGACGAATATCTGTGGCCATTCCAGCAGACTCTCACTGTAAGCGTTCCCTCAGCCTGCTGAAGCTATGTAAATTGTGAGACCTCCCACTAACCCTCAGAAACTTTGGCAGAGTCAGCAGCAGTGGTTAGGGGATCGGCGCATCTCAGCATTTACACCAAGATGCCGGCTTAATGAATTTTAGGAGATTTTTTTATGTTAAAATCATTTTCTGAAACAAGATTACATGTCTGACCCGTTCTTGGTGGCACTTCTGATGAGTGAGCTATCCATGAAGAACACTAACATTAGCTTGATTTTAACTCTGGTTGGGAGTCAGGCAGGCGGCGCGAAGCAGATGTTAACATCTGGGTCTTGTCTGCACAGCCTCAGTCAGTCTCCCGCTCGAAACCTTTGGGAAGTTGCAGCTAGCTGGTGGGCGGGGGCACAATGTGGGGCAGTAAAGACCGCCACCAGGGACTGAAGGAATGGTCCCTGGCAGTCATCTCACAATCTAGCCTTTTTCTCATCAATATCTGTCTTTCTCATTATCCCTTTCTCCCTGATCTCTATATCTTTCTTTCCTTATCCCCCACTTTCTCTCTCCCTGTCACCCTAATCTCTCTCTGGTTCTTTCTCTGGTTCTCTCTCTCTCTCTCTCTTTGTCCTCTGTCTCTGTCCACCTCCCTATTCCTCTTGTCTCTCTTTCTCATTGTCTCTATCTGTTCCTCCAATCACTCTCTTTCTCTCTCTCTCCCTAATCTCGCTCTTCATCCCCCAGAGAAGAGCAGGAGGCAGGGTTGCACTTTTTTAGTTTTCTTTTAAACAGCTTAAAATTGGTCAGAGAAACAGAAGTGGGGTGGACATATGGGGAGTGAGCCAAGCCAGGACATAACATCCAGGCAGAAGAACTTCTGAAAGGCATGCAACCTGGGGTAGATGGAGTCAGGATGCAACACCTGAGGCAGCAACAATTAAAAAAAAAACCTGAGCAATGTCAGATGGGGCCAGGAGCAAGAAACACTAAAGCCCAGAGCTGAGAGCACAATGAAAGAGTGGAACTGATAGAAAGAACCACAAGTACTGAAACTGGAGCTGACAGGGACATGGTGAGAGGCAACAATTAACATTCTGAGCATATTATTTGTTGTACATAGCTTTATCAACATGGCTGACACATTGGGCTTGATTTTGTCATTGGGGCGGGCTGGGGGCGTGTCATCCACTTTTCGTGTTAGCCACCCGACTCCAGTTTGATGTGGGAAAAATATGCAATTTTCCCCTAATTGGGCAATTGATTTCCAGCGTGTGGGAACCCCTGGCCCAATTAGTCTTTCCATTCTGAAACTCGCCTCCGATGACGTCATCAATGCTGCTGGATTTAAGGCCAGCTAGCAGCCTTGCTTCTTCTGCAGACTGCAAACCTTTTGGCCTTTGCTCTGATAGTTTCTTCCAGGCAAAATGTCCAGCAGTAGGCCAAAGTCTGCACCGAGGTTCGATGACGCCGCCCTGCAAGCTCTGGTGGAGGGAGCAAGAGGGAATAAGGAGGTGCTCTTCCCTTCTTCAGGGAGACAAAGGCTGTGTGGATGCAAGTGGCCCAGGAGGTCAACTCCTTATCTATGTGCCGCAGAACCTGGCTGCAGTGCAGGAAGAGGTTTCATGACCTTCTGCGCACTGGAAAAGTAAGTATGACTTTCCCATCACCCTCAATCTGATCCCCATTGCCTCTCCTCACCAGCACTCAGCTTTGACAACCTCTTCCTCCACATCCCACTTGACACGGACATCCCTGCACCCTTACCCATTCCCTCTCTCTGTATGTTCACATTCACTTAACTATTCGACTATGCAGCCCTCACACTCCCTATCGCTGTGATGCTATGAAAACAACTTATATCACACAGGGAGGGCCCTTGGTCTTGCGACCTCACTGAATCTTTGTCTCCTTCTAGGCATCTATGCTATGGATTCTCTACACTCACTCCTTCATTCTCACTCAAACTCCACTTGTCTCCCTCATTGCAGGAAAAGAGAGCTCACAATAAGAGGGAAAGAGCGAGGACAGGAGGAGGGACACCCTCAGTAGCCCAGCTCACCTCCTGGGAGGAGGTGGCCCTGGAGATCGTGGGAGTGGAGGACGATGCGCAGGTGGGGGACGGACAGACGGGTGCATCAGAGCAAGCTGGTGACAGAATAGTTTTTCATCTCTCTCATTGACATTGCATGAGTCACTGATAATGATTCTGATGCTCTAACAGATTGACTTATGATCATCTGCAATATTCAATGTGCATGTAACCTTGGCCTCACATCTCTGACTCTTTCCTTTACTCCCCCACAGGACCATCAAAAGTCCCCGTCCCCACTATCCAGGAGGAACAGCCTGAGCCTCCAGACACCTCAGAGGAAGCTGCAACCTCTGAGGGCGCAGCGTCAGCAGATTTCAGCGCACCCGACACCAGCGCAGACACTCACACCTCGGTGGTACCTTTGCGAGATCGTGTAGTATTGTCACCTGGTGTATCACAGCTCACAAGTGAGCATCAGCAGATGGTGGAGACAGGGACAGCAGTGGAGAGTCCTAGTCGGAGGGCGCAGGACTCTGCCAGCTCGGCTCAGCTGCATGTCGACCCTCTGCCTCTGGGTCCATCCAGAAGAAGAGCGGTGCTGGAACTCCAGGAAGAGGTGCAGGAGTCTCTGGCAGGTTTTGTCTCCAGGGTCGCTGCGAGTGTGGAGCGAATGGAGGAGTCCATCGCTAACATGAGCAGAGCCTTTGTGGAGGCACTGGCGCATGAACGCATCACCACGGAAAGGATGGCAACCTCCGTGGAAAGGATGGCTACCTCCATGGTAAGGCTGGCTACCGTAGAGGAGAGGATGGCTACGATAGAGGAGAGGATGGCTACGTCCATCGAGGAGCTTAGTCGCCAGGGTATGGAAAACATGGTCATTGTTCAGAATAGACTGACATCTCTTAAGGAGCGATGGTTAGCTATTGAGCAAACAAACCAGACCTTCAGACAAGTCCTCGGGAGTAGGACTTCCAGTACAGAAACGGGTCCTCATGGCCCCCCTGAAGTGCAGCAAGATGCTGTCAAGCCACTTGCTAGCTCTGAAGTGGGGCTGACCCATGAGAGGGATGTTGGTGGCAGACAACAAGGAAGTGGGGGCTCCTCTCCAAGCGCTCACATGACCATGCCACTGCAAAGTCCTCAGTCAGAGCCCCACCAGAGTCCCCACCCAACTGAGATCGGCGTCTCAACCCCTGCACAGCCGCAGGAGTAGCAGACTGTTGCCGAGCCCTCACAGGCTCACAACCCCAGAGGACGGCCACCAAAGGTGTCGAGACAGGGGCAGCAAGAAAGTGAGCAAGGGGCCTCCACATCTGCTGAAGCCACAGGGGAAGCACCACGTAGCAGCACGCGTAAGAGGAAGATAATGCACAAGTAGTCACAAGGGTAGTCACTTGGGTGAAATGTCATGTTTAATGGTGAAAAGCCATCAGTTGGTTATTGTAAATAAAAAATTCTGATGGCAACTATTGCAGTTGTGGCCACTGTCATATCGTTAATGGGACTTCCACACTGAGGGCTTAGGATGACTTGCAATTGTCAGTATGGTGGTCAGAGTGATAGGAATCCGTAGGTTCTTGGCCATTGTTGATGGTCTGATAAGAAGGTGCGAGGCAAAAGTGTTTGATTGTGCAGGCTAAGCAAATCTGGCCAAGAGGAGTGCGTCCCTTGCATCTCGGGCAGCAATGTGGTCGCACGCTGGCGCCTTCTGGCCTGTGCAGCTTCAGGTGGGTGAGCAGCAGCTTGGCGCTCCTGTTGTTGCTGCTGCTGTTGGTGGTGCTGTTGTTCATGGATCTGTTGCTGCCACGGCTGGTCTTCGTCCAAATCTGGTGTCCAGGAGGAAAGGAAATAAATGGTTCCCATGCTTCTGGTATATACCTCAGTTGAGGAAGCGCTCATTCAAGGTGGTGAGAGGGGTTTCCCAGGAGGTCTTACTGGAGATGGGTGTCAGGCTCCAACTTCCACAACAATGGGTATGCCTGCTAAAAGTTCCCCCAGACCTGAGACAACAAAGTTCTACCACCTGCAAATGATGATTGCTGAAAACTCCTTTTTAATGGTGGAGCTGCAGCTGTTAGTAAGCATTCCACTTGTGAGGCTGCCAGGATTCACTGGCGTGTTTCAGAGGAGACATGAACCATATGGGAAAAGTGTTAAAATCAGAAAGGCCTCTCAAAATGGGATTATAGAGGCACTTAACTGGTTGTTAAGGGCCTTAAGGGCCTATCCCGCCTCTTGGAGGCGGGATGGAGACGGGGTCAGAAAACTCGCATTTGGGAAAATTGCTCGGAGGCTGGATCGGGTTTGCCCGCCATTTTTCGTGATTTTAACACCTCACACGCCTCCAATCCCGCCTCCTCGGGCCTGGCAAAATCGAGCCCATTGAAACTTAGGCTGCGCTGCGGTGACACCCCGTGGCCAGAGATTGCAACTGCATGAAAACTCAATGGAAATCCCTCTTTTCCAAAGTAATTGAGAGGAAGAATATGAGGATGAGGAAATGGAAGAGGCTAACTTAGAGGAATTTAGAATAAGGCATCACAGAACAGACAACTGCACACTAGGGCTCAAAGATGAAGAAGATCTTACTCAGACTTTCCTGACTGTCAGTGTCTTAGAAGACTGCGCTTCACCCGCAGGCTATTAGGAGATATGTTAACCTGCAACCCAATTTCTCCAGGAAAACAACACCGTCTGTACCAGTCAAAGTCACAACTGCCTTGAATTTCTTTGCCACTGGATCCTTCCAGGCAACATCTAGTGACTTTTGCCACATTACTCAGGCAGCATTTCATCACTGCATCAAGAAAGTTACTGATGCTCTATTCAGAAAGGCTGCACAATTCAGACCTTTCCCAATTGAAGCCAACAAACAAAGAGACAAACATCCAGTTCTATACACTGGCAAGGTTCCACAGGTGCAAGGAGCAATTGATAGAATGTGTGTGCCACTCAAAACCCCATATGACAACTCCCTCAATTTTATGAACAGAAAAAGCTTTCATTCCATTGATGTGCTGCTAGTATGTTATTTCAGTCACCTTACCCGGAATGTGAATGCCTGATACCCAAGTAGCTATTGTGATGCTTTCAACATGTGGAAATCCACCAAGCCAGCTCTCATGACTCAGAGCCATGTATCAAGATGGTTAACTGGTCATCAAGCCTATCCCCTGCAGTTATGGTTTATGACACCAGTAATGCTTTCACAGACAGTGGGGTCAGTAAATAGAATGAGACCCAAGCCAATACTACAAAAAAAAAAGTTGCAAAAGCGCTTTACAGCCAATGAAGTACTTTTGAAGTGTAGTCACTATTGTAATGTAGGAAACGTGAGAAGTGCATAGAGCAGACTAAAGGCATGTTTTAGGTGCCTGGATAAATCTGGTGGAGCCCTGCAATACAGTCCAGCAAGATTGTGCAGAATCATTGTAGCTTGCTGCGTACTACATAAAATTACAATGGAGAAAGGCTTGCTGTTTCCAGAAGCTGAAGGCGATGATGGTGAAGATGGGAGGGAGGGATCGACCTCCCTCCTCACAGCATGAGGAGAGTGCACAGGAGGAGAGGATGTAGAACAGGAGAGCCAGCAGCCAGAGAAAGGAGGACACGGCTTATAATCTAGTGCTTTCAATGAATAAAGTTGATATTCCAAATATGGTCACTTCACACCTACCCATTCTTCCTTCGACCCCTCACAAAGTCACTCAATGTCAAAGACTTCTACCTATTTCCTTCATAAGATGGAAGTCTGCATTCCTCTGCATCATCCAGTTCCCAAACATAAACAGAAATCAACTATGTGATCAACCCATGCTTACTTTACAGAACAACATTCACCAAAGGGTGCCTGAAACTCTATTTGCCCTATCTGCAATGACTTCTTAATATCAACTCTATCCTTTGTGCCAGTTACCGTACTTGCTTGAGCTCCTAATCTACAAAGTTCTCTTTGAGTGAGATAAGGTTGAGCAGTGCATGGCTGAAATGGTTCCTTAGAGCCCTGAAATAACTAATTTCTTTAAATAATTCTGAAAAGCTTTTGAGCAAAAACTGCTAGAAAGCAAAGAGAAATATTCAATCAGGACAGCTGACTGAATGGTATACACACATTCTGAGAAATTAGATACACAGCACAACCTCAAACTACACAATCAAAATTCTGCTCATAGAGTCGCAGGGCAAAAATACCTAGTCTAAACCAGATTTTTGGGAGAGGGTGAAACCTTCATAGAAAAACATTGATGAAGGCACAAAAAATATTCAACGGATAAATTTCATAGAATCACAGAATCACAGAACAGTACAGCACAGAAGGAGGACATTCGGCCCATTGAGTCTGCACCGGCTCCTTCGAAGAGCAATCCAGTTAGTCCCACTCCACCGCTCTTTCCCCATAGTCCTGCTATTTTTTCTATTTCAAGTATTTATCCAATTCCCTTTTGAAGGCTACTATTGAATCTGTATCCACCACCCTATCAGGCAGTGCATTCCAAATCCTAACCGCTCGTTGCGTAAAAAAGTTTTTCCTCCTGCTGCCTCTAGTTCTTTTGTCAATCATCTTAAATCTGTGCCATCTGGTTATTGACCCTTCAGCCATTGGAAACAGTTTGGCCGGAAATTTCTGGGGTCCGTGCGGGCGGGAATGGAGGCAGGTCGGGTGGGAAATTGGAAAAAAGTGGGAGCAAGTCGGGGACCCGCCATCATCCTGCCCCCACGCGCCTTCCCCATAGGCACGTTTGCCGGTGCTCCAGGATCGCCCTCTTTCTAGATGGCCCCCGAGGCTCAGCGTCTGCATGCAACTGAGCAGAGCTGGGAGAGTCCTGCGCACTCCGACAGGGAGTCTCCACTGCTATCCCTGTCTCCACCATCTGCTCTTGCTCACTTGTGATTTGTGAGACACCAAGAGAGAACACTACTCTATCTTGCGAGGGACCCCCTGAGGTGTGAGTATCTGCGCTGGTGCTGGGTGTGCTTCTGTCTGGTGACGGGTCGCCCTCAGAGGCTGGAGGCTCCTCTGAGGAGTCGCCTTCTTCTTGCGCCTGGACAGTGGTGGGGACTCTTGATGGACCTGTGGGAGAGTAAAGAGATGAGTTAGATATGTAATTTGTAGATTGGGTACAGAAACCATTATGCACATAATGACGATTCAATGGCTGCTGACATCAGCCACCATATGAGTGACTGCTGTATGCCATGTAGTTTTATGATATGTAATTCCGTCACCAGGTTGCTGAGATGTCCCCCTCTCTCCATCTCCCACCTCCAGGTGCTCAGCGACTCCCGCCAACTCTAAGACAGCCACCTCTGCTGTGGTCAGGGTGGCCATTGATGCTGTTCCACCACCAGTTCTCTCCCTCTCCCTCTTATTGTGGGCTCTCTTTTCCTGCAAGGAGGGAAAGAAGAGAAGGTTGAGTGAGTGTGATGGAATGAGTGTAAGGAATGGATGGGTTACATGTGTAGAGTGTGACTATGATGGAGTGGGGTGGCAATTCCAAGTGGCCTTCTTGTATGTTGTTAGTTGGCATGATTGCATTAGAATGAGGGTGAGTGTGAGGGGTGGCTAGTAAGTTGGGGATGTGATAATGTACATAGAGAGAGGGATGGGTGGAGGTGCAAGGTATGTTGGTGTGATTAAGGATGTGTAGGAGTAGGGTTGGGAAGGCAGAGTGATGGGGATGTGATGAGAGGCACAGCAGGATGAAGGTGAGTGTGGTTTTGGACTCACCTTTCCTGATCTAACAAGATCATTGAAGCGTTTGTGGCACTGCACCCAGGTCCTCCTGATGACATCCCTGCTGTTGACCTCCTCTGCTATTTGGAGCCAGGCTCCTTTGCTCTGCTGGGCAGATCTCTTCCTCCCATCAGCAAGGAAGAAGACCTCCCTGCGCGCTCTGACTCCCTCCACAAACATATGGAGGGAGTCATCGGAGAATCTGGGTGTAGCCCTCTGCCTCTGTGCAGTCATCTCTGGTGGTGTGTGCAGCAGTGGAATTGTGAAGTGCACTGACTGCACACTCCTAGATGGACCTTCAAATGCAATGTGGCCATGACTCCTTTAAATATTCCATCTGAAAACACGTCATCGATGACGTCACCAGACCGCACCATTTAATTAGGCCGGGTAACACGCAGGGCGGGCTTAATAGGCCCCATTAACGTAAAGTCGTTCTGTGGAGCGGGATGGAGCCAACAACGGGCTGGCGACCCGCCATGGCGGCCCCCCGCACCAGACCCACCCCGGTAGGGAAAATTCAGGCCTTTCTCTTTATTTACTCTATCTAAACCCTTTATAATTTTAAACAGCTCTATCAAATCTCCTCTTAGCCTTCTCTGCTCCAAGGAGAACAACCCCAGCTTCTCCAGTCTATTCATGTAACTGGAATCCCTCATCCCTGGAACCATTCTAATAAATCTCTTCTGTACCCTCTCCAAAGCCTTCACAAACTTCCTAAAGTGTGGCACCCAGAATTTGACACAATACTCCAGCTGGGGCCAAACTAGTGTTTTATGTAAGTTTAGCATAACTTCCAGACTTTTGTACTCTATGCCTCTATTTATAATTTATAACATGACGTGATCCGGACTCGAGTCGTCGTTGGCTTGTTCACAGATGTGATTCCCAGTAAAAAAGTAAAAATTTTCCCAGTAAAAAAGTAAAAATTTTAAAGCTTTTCGTTTTACATACAGACGGCAGCTTTTGACACGTTAGAACCCCTGCGACTGCACTTCATTGTCTCAGTTGTATCTTGCTATGTCTTTGATGTGGTACCTTCCTGGCTGACCTGATTAACTTTATCACACCTCGGCAGATAGTCAGGATGATTTAATTTAGTGGTCTGCAATTGTAAGGTACACATGCTTTGTTCTCTATCTATATATGCTTTGGCGATTCTGTATCTATTTACTTCACCTGAGGAAGGGGCAATCGATAGCTCCGAAAGCTCGTGATTTCAAATAAAACTGTTGGACTATAACCTGGTGTTGTGCGACCTCTCAATTCTATTTATAAAGCCCAGGATCCCATATGCTTTATTAACTGCGTTGTTAACCTGTCCTGGCTCCTTCAAAGATTTGTGCACAAACACCCCCAGGTCTCTCTGTTCTTGCACCCCCTTTAAAATTGTACTATTTAATCATGTTATTGTGAAATATGTAATTTGTTTGAATGTTTTATTTTGTTTAAACCCTTATTTTACACATTAGAAATTTCAGTTGCTAAGAAAATAAATGGTGGTTGTAAAAAATATCAGAAAGCATCCTGAATGATTTGTGAGAACCCGGTGGCTGATTGCACAATTAGAATGATGAGTTAACACAGGCAAAATCCATTATAAATGTAGACAAAGAAAAGTATAATGGGGAAAAAAACTGACACAATAGGCTGGCTATTTACTGTACTGGGGCGGGTAATGTAGGCAGGGGGCAGAGTTTCGGATGGGAAACCCGGAAGTATGGGCTTCCCCGCATGCTGTGGAGATTTAACACCACAGAGTATGATTCTTGGCCCTGACAGGTTCCCCGCCTGATTGACAGGCTTGGCTTCCAGTCGGGCGGGGAGCACTCTGGAGGAGGTCGCAGGACCAAGTAGGTCCGATCCCCGACCCCGGGGTGGAGGGGGGGGGTCCGATCCCTGGGGGCGTCCACTCCCTGACCCCGGGTGTCTGATCCCAAGGAGGGAACAATTCCTGACCCCAGGGGTGTCCGATCCCTGACCCCGGGGGAGGGGGGGTCCGATCCCCCACTCCGGAGGGTCCAATCCCTGACCCCGTCGGGGGTTCAATCCCAAGGGGGGTCCTATCTCCGATTCCGGGGAGATCTGTTCCCAAGGGGGGCCCGATCCCCGACCCCGGGGGGTCCGTTCCTGAAAGAGGGTCGATCCCCGAAGCCTGGGGGGGCGTCCGATCCCGGGGGCGGCGGGGGGGTGGGTTGAGTTTGTATGGGGGGGGCGGGTGGTCTGATTGTGTAGGAGCTTGAGGGGCCGGGAGGAAGCACTCCTGCTGTCCTCTCCTCGCTGCAGCTGCCGGGTTTCCCGCCTCATTAACATATTTAAAATGCCAGCCCGCCTCCTGGGAGCGGTTTTGCTGCCTGCCCCTTACCCTGCCTCAATAAAACCCGGAAGTTGGCGGGTTGGAGCCGGCTTCCCGACACGCTTGGAATGTTTGCCCATTTAACCCCCCCAACCCACTCCCACCCACTCACCCATGTTAAAATTCCCCCAAATATGTATAATATAAACATGATAACTGTAAGTTAAATTGTCCAGACTGAAAGTGCTCACAATTGTAAGATTTTTAATAAGGTGCAGCCCAGACCCTGTCTGGAGAATTGTCTGCAGTCTGGTCACCAAATTATTGTCCTTCAGAGGGTACAGAAATGAACAACAAAGATGGCTTGGAGTGTCTGTGAAGTTATCTGTGAAAGTTATAGTAGTTTGGCTTGTATTCTTTGGAATAGAATGGCAGAACTTTCAACTTCATGAGCATAATATCGGCGGTAGTAGATCAGCGTGATTTTCCTTTCCATTTTCCTTTCCATATTTAGTTTCTTTGGCACAAACCAAAGATAAACGACTGAATTAACAAGTATTCCAGCTGCTGTAGAATATTGAGTAATGGGGGAGGGGATCAGTTTAGAAAAAGAAATTGCCTCAACCTTGAACCTGCCAATCCCGCTAACTTTGTATTTTGATTTTGAACACTTTTAATTTATATTGTTTCTCTACTCACTGGGAAGGACGATATAACAGTGATCCAGGCCATCTGCTCATCCATCTGCTTATCTATGCCAAAATGACAGAAACAAAAAAACAACTCAAGGACTTCACAAATCATCAGCAAATGTTGCGGACGAGCTCCCTGCAGGATAAGCTTCTTGCCTTTCAAAATTGGTTTTGATCTGATAAAATCAAAACTAGATTTAAAATATCACCACTCACATCCGCGTGCATCAACTACAGAAAATTGAACATAAAGTGAAAGGTTGGAATTTTTTGCTTTATAGATCTATAAATAAGATCTAGCTGTTGGGGGCACAGGTGGCAGACAGGCAGATGGATTCACAACCATGACAGTCAACGTTTTTCAGTTGTTGTCCTACCTCTTGTATACAGCATTGGACTGTTTTGCATTTTATTGGGTGCAAGTTGGCTCCAAAATGACATAGCTGGCAATGGGAGATTGGATAGTAGGTTTGGTAATCCAATACCTGAGCCAGGCAAGTATGTAGTACTCCAGGTTACTGAGCGGTCAGCCTGCCTCTTTGATGGGACATGAAGGGTAAGCCTGTCATTGGGGGTGGTGTTCTTCCCGTTCAACTACTGATAACCCTGCAAGCTAATGCTCTAATGAGTAGGGTGGTCCTAGATAGATAAGCAGGAGGAAACTTGCAGGTGCTCTATGCTGATAAATTGTGAAGTTTTAGCTAGTTAAACTCCAGCACTACCCCAATGCACACTTGCAAACACCTAGGGGGAATAATTGTGTCACGCCCCCTTTGGGGCACTAACATCGCCGGGGCGCTACTTTTAGCACCCCGAAAAAATTAGCGCCCCCGCGCCCGAAATTCACTGGTAGCGTCCCAAGAGGAAGGCGGGGTGCTACTGGAAGTGCCCCGCCTCCCTCTTGGGGTGCTGCGAGTGAATATCACGGCGCTACGTGCCGCAGCACCATGCTCTGCGGCACGTCGCACCGCGGTACTGCAGGCCTTCCTCCCCTTATTAAAGGGGCGGGGCCTTGCGCAGCGCAACCCGGAGCCCAGCTGGGCCACCATGGATCGGAGTGCTGGCAAAAGAGAAGTGCCGGGCTCATGGAGCGTAGCCGGCATCCCGCGGGGGGCTGCACAGAAGGCCGGGGACAGCAACGGGGGCAGGTGCTGGCAGGCAGTCAGCAACAAAAATGGCCACCCGGCACCTCCCCTTTAATTTGCATCACCCTGGCCGCAGGTGGGCCCCCTTGACCCTGTCGGACATAGCGTTCGGCGATAAGTCAGAGGGCGCTATGAAAGATCGCAGCCGGGGCGCGAGCGGGGCGCTGCGCATGACGATGGCGAGAGGTGTTAGCGGTGCTGCGCCCAGGCGCTAGTTGCTTTGCGCCCCGTTAGCGCCCTAGGGCGCTAACGGGAGGCGCAAATCAACCGAATTTTTCCCCCCAACTTTGTTTGTTGCCAATATGTACAAACCTCCATTTTGGGTAAGTGGAATGTAGCCCTATTGGAGGAAGTATTCACTTTGAATTGGAGCATCTTAACCACAGTGGTAGGTTTCCATTCATGTAAGGCATCCAACTGAACAGAAAAAAAGAAAAATATAGAAAATTAGATCACAATACCAATACAGAAAGCTATTTCCACCCATGGACAAAAAGCTATTACCCATTCCACCATTACAGTATCCAATGATAGGAACATAGGAACAGGAGTAGGCCATTCAGCCCCTCGAGCCTGTTCCGCCATTCAATGAGATCATGACTGATCTGCAATCTAACTCCATATACCCGTCTTTGGTCCATATCCCTTAATACTTTTGGTTAACAAAAAGCTATCAATCTCCAATTTAAAATTAACAATTGATCTAGCATCAATTGCTATTTGCAGAAGAGAGTTCCAAACTTGTACCATCCTTTGTGTGTAGAAGTGTTTCCTAATTTCACTCCTGAAAGGTCTGGCTCTAATTTTTAGACTATGCCTCTTAGTTCTAGAATCTCCAACCAGCGGAAAAAGTTTCCCTCTATCTACCCTATCTGTTCCCCTTAATATCCTGAAAACTTTGAACAGATCACCCCTTAACCTTCTAAATTCCAGGGAATACAACCCTAATTTGTGTAATCTCTCCTCGTAACTTAACCCTTGAAGTCCGGGTATCATTCTGGTAAACCTACGCTGCACTCCCTCCAAGGCCAATATATCCTTCTAAGGTGTGGTGCCCAGAACTGCTCACAGTACTCCGGGTGTGGTCTAACCAGGGTTTTGTATAGCTGCAACATAACTTCTACCCCTTGTACTCTTGTCCTCTAGATATAAAGGCCACCATTCCATTAGCCTTTTGATTATTTTCTGTACCTGTTCATGACATTTTAATGATCTATGTACCTAAACCCCCAATTCTCTTTGGACATCTACTGTTTTTAGCTTTTTACCATTTAGATAGCACCCTGTTCTATCCTTTTTAGGTTCAAAGTGGATGACCTCACATTTGCTTACATTGAAATCCATTTGCCACAATTTTGCCCATTCACTTAATCTGTCAATATCCCTTTGTAATTTTATGCTTTCATCTACACTGGCTACAATGCCGCCTATCTTTGTGTCATCGGCAAATTTGGATATATGACTTTCTATTCCATCATCTAAGTCGTTAATAAATATTGTGAACAGTTGAGGCCCCAACACAGTTCCCTGTGGGACACCACTAGTCACATCCTGCCAATTTGAGTACCTACCCATTATCCCTACGCTGTCTCCTGCCACTCAGTCAATTTCCTAACCAGGTCAATAATTTGCCCTCAATTCCGTGGGCTTCTACCTTAGATAACAGTCTCTTAGGTGGACTTTATCAAATACCTTCTGGAAGTCCATATAAATAACATCCATAGACATTCCCCTGTCCATTACTTTAGTCACCTCTTCAAAAAATTCAATCAGGTTTGTCAGGCATGACCTACCTTTCACAAATCTGTGCTGGTTCTCTCTGCTCAACTGAAAATTTTTGAGATGTTCAGTCAACCTATCCTTAATTATAGACTCTAGCAATTTTCCGACAACAGATGTTAGGCCAGCTAGTTTATAATTTCCCAGTTTCCCTCTCTCGCCATTCTTAAAAAACAGAGTGACATGCGCAGTTTTCCAATATAAAGGGACAGATCCTGAATCTAGAGAACTTTGGAAGATAAAGTTAGGGCATCTGCAATGTGCTCACCTACTTCCTTTAAAACCCTGGGATGGAAACCATCTGGCCCTGGGGATTTGTCACTCTTTAGTGCCATTATTTTCTTCATTACTGTTAATTTACTTACGTTAATTTTATTGAGTCTCTGTCCCTGATTCAATATTAGTTTCTTTGGGATTTCCGGCATGCTATCTTCTTCTTCTACTGAAAATACTGACGCAAAGTAATTATTCAACATGTCCACTATTTCCCCATTGTCACTGACAATATCACCACTTTCCGTTTTTAAAGGGCCAACATTGCTCCTGACCACCCTCTTTTCCCTAATGTAACTGTAAAAATTCTTTGTATTGATTTTGATATCCCTTGCAAGTTTCTATTCATACACCCTTCTTGTAGCTCTTACTGTCTGTTTTGTGACCCTTTGCTGTTCTTTGTATCTTTCCCATTTGCCAGGATCTGTGCTATTTTTTGCATTTTTGTTTGTTTTTTCTTTTATTTTTATGCTGTCCCTTACCTCTTTAGTCGTCCATGGCTTTTTTTTGGCAAGTAGAGCTCTTGCCCCTCTTTTAAATCAATCAGTAGTGTCTTTGGCGCAAACTTCTGCACCTTAATGCTGGTAGTTAAGGCCAGTTTTGAAAAAAATAATGGTGTCCCCCTCACTTCCAGTGTGGCTCGCGCTTTTCGTCATCTTGCTGAGGGTGATAGCGTGGGCGGGACGTGCGTGCACCGGCAGTATGCAGTGTAGATAAATCGTGACGTGAGTCAGTGTGTGACACTGATTTGACGCATGATCTGCCATTTTCGACGTCACCACTCCATTCAACACCCTCTCCTAAACACGCAGCACCTTCCAAACCCACGACCTCTTCCACCTAGAAGGACAAGGGCAGCAGGCGCATGGGAACACCACCACCTCCAAGTTCCCCTCCAAGTCACACACCATCCTGACTTGGAAGTACATCGCTGATCCTTCATCGTCGCTGAGTCAAAATCCTGGAACTCCCTCCCTAACAGCACTGTGGGAATACCTTCACCACACAGACTGCAGCGGTTCAAGAAGGCGGCTCACTACCACCTTCTCAAGGGCAATTAGGGATGGGTAAAAAATGCTGGCCGAGCTAGCGATGCCCACATCTCATAAATGAATTTTTAAAAAGCGCTGCATGAGGAACCCCCCCCACCACCAGCGTAATTTAAAGGGAAACAGCCAACTTGGGAGAAATGGGTTTCGATTTATGGGGCACTGGCACCAGTACTGGGGTAAGAGGGAGCTGTTCCGTTGGGACGGGCTTCACTTGAACCATGCTGGGACTAGTGTCCTGGCGAATCGAATAACTAGGGCTGTAGAGAGGGCTTTAAACTAAATAGTGGGGTGGGGGAGGGTTCAGTTGAGCGGGTATTTAATAAGTCAAAGAGAAAGGAGAAGGCAATAGAGCAGGGTAGCGATGGGGGTAATGGTAACCAGAGTGTGACAGGAAGGGACAGAACGTATAAAAATGAGAGGACATCAGAAAGTGGGGTCAAAGCATGGAAAAATAGTAAAAAGACAAAATTAAAAGCTCTTTATCTGAATGCACACAGCATTCGTAACAAGATAGATGAGTTGACGGCACAAATAGATATAAATGGGTATGATCTGATAGCCATTACAGAGACGTGGTTGCAAGGTGACCAAGGCTGGGAACTGAATATTCAGGGGTATTTGACATTTTGGAAGGATAGACAGAAAGGAAAAAGAGGTGGGGTAGCTCTGTTAATAAAGGATGAGATCAGTGCAGTAGTGAGAAATGATATTGGCTCAGAAGAGCAAGATGTAGAATCAGTTTGGGTGGAGATAAGAAATAATAAGGGAAAGAAGTCATTGGTGAGTGTAGTCTATAGGCCCCTTAACAGTAGCTACACTGTTGGACAGAGTATAAATCAAGAAATAATGGAGGCTTGTAGGAAAGGTACAGCAATAATCATGGGCGGTTTTAATCTTCATATTGATTGGACAAATCAAATTGGCCAAGGTAGCCTCAAGGAAGAGTTCCTAGAGTGTATCCGGGATGGTTTCCTAGAACAATAGGTTGTGGAACCAACCAGGGAGCAGGCTATCTTTAGATCTGGTACTGTGTAATGAGACAGGATTAATAAATGATCTCACAGTAAAGGATCGTCTAGGAAAGAGTGATCATAGCATGGTTGAATTTCAAATTCAATTGGAGGGTGAGAAAGTTGGGTCTCAAACCAATGTCCTGATCTTAAATAAAGGCAATTACAAAGGTATGAAGGCAGAGTTGGCTAAAGTGAACTGGGAAAATAGATTAAAGGGTAAGATGGTTGATAAGCAATGGCAGACATTTAAGGATATATTTCATAATTAACCTATATTAATGACTTGGATGAAGGAACCGAGTGTAATGTAGCCAAATTTGCTGATGATACAAAGATAGGTGGGAAAGCAAGTTTTGTGAAGGGGTCACAAAGAATCTGCAAAGGGATATAGACAGGCTAAGTGAGTGGGCAAACATTTGGCAGATGGAGTATAAAGTGGAAAAGTGTGAGGTTATACACTTTGGTAAGAAAAATAAAAAGGCAAATTATTATTTAAATGGGGGAGATTACAAAATGCTGCAGTACAGAGGGACCTGGGGGTGCTTGTGCATGAAACACAAAAAGTTAGCATGCAGGTACAGCAAGTAATCAGGTAGGCAAATGGAATGTTGGCCTTTATTGCAAGGGGGTTGGAGTATAAAAGCAGGGAGGTCCAGCTACAACTGTACAGGGTATTGGTGAGACCACACCTTGAATACTGCGTACAGTTTTGGTCTCCTTATTTAAGGAAGGATATACTTGCAATGGAGGCAGTTCAGATAAGGTTCACGAGGTTGATTCCTGAGATGAAGGGGTTGACTTCTGAAGAAAGGTTGAGCAGTTTGGGCCTATACTCATTGGAGTTTAGAAGAATGAGAGGTGATCTTATTGAAACATATAAGATGCTGATGGGGCATGACCACGTAGATGCAGAGAAGATGTTTCCCCTCAGGGGGCATAGTTTCAGAATAAGGGGTCGCCCATTTAAAACTGAGATGAGGAGGAATTTCTTCTCTCAGAGGGTCGTAAATCTGTGAAATTCTCTGCCCCAGAGAGCTGTGGAGGCTGGGTCATTGAATATCTTTAAGGTGGAAATAGACAGATTTTTGAACAATAAGGGAGTGAAGGGTTATGGGGAGCGGGCAGGAAAATGGAGCTGAGCCCAAGATCAGATCAGCCATGATCTCATTAAATGGCGGCGCAGGCTCGAGGGGCCAAATGGCCTACTCCTGCTCCTATTTCTTATGTTCTTATGTTCTTACAGGTAAGTTGATTATCTCTTGTATTAGTTCTCGCAGAGTTTGTATGAAAATTGGGTTCCTGGAAGACATTTATAAAGTTGTTAAAGTGTGCAGGGAGGGCTGCTGGATTTTGGGAAGGTGTTGGCTGCTACTGGTAGGCCTCTGAGTACACCACTTCCTCACAGTCATGGGGGCTCTAGTTCCAGTCCCCCCTCGCGCTGCAGCATGACAGGGAGGTGGAGTAGAGGCAGCAAAGAAGACAAGCTGCTCACAGAGGGAGGAGAAGGGAGGAGGAGGGTTCTCAGCAGGAGACCTTACCCACCTAGGGTCTTCAGGGTGCACTTCTACCTGCACCTAAGCTAGGAGCAGTGGCTCCGCTTCACCAAGGAGGTGGTCACAGAGCTCTGCCAACTCTTGGAACCAGACCTGCAGCCTCAGAGCAGGGCAACAACAATGCTGCCAATGGCTCTCAGGGTGACTGTGGCCCTGAATCTTTTCACCAGCGGATCCTTCCAGCCTGGAACAGGTGACATAGCAAACATCTCACAGTTCGCTGTTCATCGCTGCATCCCGGAGGTCACAGAGGCTCTGTACTAGAGGAGAGGGGACTTCATTGTCTTCTCTCTAAACAGAGAGAAGCAGGAGGAGTGTGCATGTGGCTTTGCCAGGATATCGAGCTTCCCCATGGTGCAGGGCACCATAGACTGCACTCATGTGGCTTTGCGGGCACCGTGAAATGTTCCATAACCGCAAAGGCTACCACTTACTTAATGTGTAGTTGGTGTGCAACCATGCCCAGCAATCATGGTGGTGAATGCCCGGTATCCTGGCAGCAGTCATAATGCCTTCATCCTACGCCAGTCCGTTGTGCCAGCAATCTTCCAGCCACCATGTTGAACATGAGGGTAACAAGGGCTATCTGCTCTATATCTGGCTAATGACTCCTCTTCGCAACCCCACCACTCATGGCCAGCATTCATATAATGAGAGCCATGCTGCCACGAGGAACGTCATCGAGCAGACTATCAGGGTGCTCAAGCAATGGTTCTGCTGCCTTGACCACTCGGTAGGAGCTCTCCAGTGCTCACCAGAGCGGGTGTCCCAATTTGTGGTGGTCTGCTGCACCCTCCACAACTTGACCATCATGAGGGCGTACCCCTTGCCACCACGAGTTCTGGGACCACCTCAGGAGGAGGAAGAGGAGGAAGAGGAGGAGGAGGAGGAGGAAGGGAGAAGGTAGCCTGCAAATCCCTGTTCTGGATGGGCTCTTTGTGAGTCATCAAACACTGGTTCCCCTGAATGAACCCCCAGATTTCCGTTGCTCAACACTTCCCCACCTTACCATCCCTGTGTCACGGAACACCACAGCGTTGTCTTGGCCACACTGCTGAAATGAAAGCCACCACTAAACAAACATTCCAAACATAATTTATAAATGATTAATTCCGATATTACATTACAAAGTCAACTAATCACCCTTGTGCATTCGCTTAGTGCCTGTCTTTCGTGAGCCTTTGCCTATCCTAATGCTCCTACGAAGTGCTACCCTAGTGGCTGCAGCATGGCTAGTGGAAGGCTGCTGACTTTCAGTGGGCGAATCTGCAGATGCCCTGGCTGCAGCCCACTCATGTCCGGTGACTCATCATGTGCAGATCTCGCCCCTATACTACCCTCTAAAGTACGCACAGTGCCATTTTCTGAGCTGGTGCCTGTGAGTGTCAGATTGAGTGACGGTGTCTCTTCTTCTCTAGCGCTCTCCTCCTCTTGTTCTTCCTGAATTGGCTGGGCAGGTTGGAGTTATTGGGTATCTGAAAGGAGAAAGACACAAGGGTAGGGTTGTGGTGAGGGTGGAGGGGGCAGAGGGAAAGCAAGAGCTGCATGCATACACCATCAGCAGCTTGTAAGTGAGAAGAGATTGTGGGATGAGGGGCAAGTGGGATGTGAGAAGGAGGATTAGGTATGAGCAGACCGTCATCATCAATGCTTTCAGCCTCGCCGAGCACCACAGCCTCAGTAACAGCCCCTCCAATGATTTCCAGCACTGGCTCCTCCAGATGAATCATTTTCTGCAGCTGTGCCTGCCCCCTTTAGCTGCTGCTGGCACCGATTATGCGCCACCTTGGCCTGCAACAGAAAGGGAAGTGTGTCAGTGAGTGTGGTGCCATGTGTTTGGGTGATGTGCCTGTCATGGTTGAATACTGGCATTGTGTGCAAGCTGTGAGATGTGGGTGCGAGGCTTGCAGCTGTAGTAATTGTGTAAGAATGAGGTTAAGCTATGATTGTGAGGTATGAGTCGTGATTGATAGAGATTGTTGAGAGGTGAGTGACGGGGATGTGATGCATTGAGCAGTGTGTGAGGCTAATGGCGCAGTTGGTGGTATATGACATTTGAAGATGCATTCACTGACCTTAGCCACTTGTGTGAGCTCATTAAACTTCTTTCGGCACTGGATCCAGTTCCTGGGGGAAAGACTGCTGGCACTGACCACTTCAGCAATCTGCTCCCACTGCCTTCTTACAGTCAGTCTCTTGATCCCCTGTGGTTAGAGGAGTTGTCTCCTCCTTTTGACCCCCTGCACTAAGGCCCCCAGTGTCGTAGAACTCAGGGGCCCTTTCTTTGCCCTGTTGAGCCATAGGTACTTTCCTCTTTCCTTTGCTACACTAACAATGAGGTGCTTCTTTCAGAAAGCACCTCCCCTTTAAGAAGTGCAGACTCCGTTTCACACTGCAGGCTACCTTTAAATAGAGATCACACTTCCCACGAAATTGGGCCCCTTGCTGAGCGCTGAGCCAACCAGCAGCGCATTCAGCGCTGGGCTCAGAGCTTCAATCATGTTAATGAGCAGGCAGCATGAATTTCGCACGCTGCCTGCATTACTTTCAACGGCCGCTGGCAGATCGTGCATCGCGATCCCTGCTCCCGTTTTCGGGCCTAATCGAATTTAGCCCCCTTTGTTTCCATAACCTTACCCAAAAGTCTATTCCAAATGTTAATCACTCTTTATGTGCTGAACTTTCAAAATTTGCCTTTATCCAATTTGATCATATATTTCCTTCTCCTACTGTCAAGTCTTATCCTGAAAAAATGCTCCACCTTTACTTTTTCCACACCATTTAATAACTTATGTACCCCTATAAGGTTCTCCCTTAGTCATCTCTTTTGAAACTGATGAGCCTAAGTTTTTCTAGCCTTTCCTCATATTTGAATCCTCTATATTTATCATTTCCGCTACACCACCTCAAAGGCTTTCATGTTGGAATTGTGGCTTGATAATCAAAACTGGACACAGTACTCAAGGTGCAGTCTGACCAGCGCACTACACAGTTTCATCAGTCAATCCTCCAATTTACACTTTACAGATTTATCACTACACCTCAGCATTCTGTTTGCTTTCTTGATTACCACTCTGTATGTAAGTGCTACATCTACCAACACCCCTCAATCTCTTTCAACTTCATACCTCAGCTAGACTAGTGAATACTGAACGCTCTGGGGTGACACAGTTCACAAAGCCTTTCTTTTCCTGTTTCCCATGAATCAAGACATTACATCAGTGTGAAAATGCTGGAAATTACTATTAAACTTGATAGAATTCTGCCTGTTCAAATTTCATAAAAACATGAATGATATTCCACAGAACAGAAATCAGAAAGGTTATTGAAAAAAGCAGATCTAGATATCAAGTATTGTTTCAGTGGGACGCACCACCCATGTTATCTCTCTCCACTGTGACAAATGAAGTTTGAAACAATCAGCTACTGTTGGACCATTCCCAAGAGCTTCCAAGGACTGTTACTTTGCATATTTAGTTTGTCGAACAAAATTGACCTTGTTCTCACTTGACCCATCTGTATGTAACCAATCTACAACAAGCTGCATCAACAATACAAGGAAAAATTAAAATGGTGAAATTAAACTGTCAAAATCTTTCGACAGTATTGTGTCCAAAGATAAAAGAGAATATTTTAAATTTGTGGTTTTGATGTAGTGTTGGAAACAATTTGTGTCTTGACGAAAACTGAATAATTTCTTTTGATTAAAGAACAATCTTTGGTAAGGAACAAAATAATTTAAAAGTTCCACTTATTTCCTATCAAGCTGCAAAAGCATATGTAGTGTGTTTCAGTTTAATTCAGCATTAGTATGAATATGCTGAAAGGATCAGACTCATTAGCTCATGTAGCATTTGGAGCAACTTCTAAAGAGTTGATTACTTTATCAATACACCATTTTTCATTTTCAGCAAGTCCAGCTTACAAAGGACTGTATAGCTGTATTGAATTCTTAGCAAAGTGGTCCATTACCGTTACTTTTTTATTAAATTTCCTTTTCCTTACTCCTCTCCTGAAGGGGGTGACTCGTGGTGAGGTACAGTTATACAGGTGCTGGGAGCCCTTTGGTAGCTTAACCAAATGGCAATCTTCCTGTGTGAGCCAGTTGTTAGCGGCTGATTCAACAAGGAGTCTCACAGGTGATACCGTCCTCATCTGATATTCATTCATGCACAGTGGTTACTGAATACCAATATGGAATGGGAACAGTGGATTTTTTTTTTACTGTTCATTGGCATTAAAGCAAATGGTCGCACCCGATTGCTGCACTACTTAGATCAGTTGACTCAGTATAGACAATAGATAAAACCTGGGACCTTCCTAGTCTGTATGGATCAGTACCACATTTTACCCACTGCACCATCATAGTGTTTATTCAAAGCAATTTCTGTGAAGCCTCTGATTTCAGTGAAAGAAATTACTAGTTTTTCTGCATTGCTTTACATGGCTTGCATGATGAGACTCTACCATAATGTAATGCCTGTCCGCTCCTGTGAGCTACTTCATCTGACTATCTATCCTTAAACTGGATATGTATCTTTTCACTGTAACTGCTTTAATGATGGTAGCGAATACGATTTTCTAGTGGCACAAGTAAGCTGCTTGCAGAGTGTTGCTGCATAATATCAACATTTCAGTGACCCCTGAATGCCTTTATTGGTAACAGAATGCTGGCAATCTGTAGGGATTTACAGTTCACAGCCAATGAAACCAGGACAGATTCTGAAAACCATTTTCAGTGAACCAGGGCAGGACTGGATTCGCCCAAAATCTCCTGGAGCCAATTTTTTCCCCCTTAAATTGAAAAACATGGTGGAGGGGTCAAGGTTGAAAGTGCAAGACACTATCAAGGTTAACGAAAGTAAAACACAACACAAGGTAAATCAAGAAGTAGTAGTTAAGCAATGCCAAGTATGAATTATAAAAGCTTGTGAATTGTTGAGGAATGAAGATCTGAGAGAGCTAAAAAAAACTGCAGAACTCTGACAGTCTGGGAAAGAATGAGTTAGAATAGGAGACAGTAATATGAATCTTGGTTTCAAGACAGTGAGGATGCAGGGTGAAGAAGATGACATATTTAGAGCTCAGCAAAATGAATAAGGAAGAGTCAGAGGAACAATGACCATTGTAGTATTGATAACATTCAGACAAACCAGAAAAGTTTTTGACAGAAAAGGTTGGAATCAGGGAGAGAGAGAGGATTGCTTGTCAGACAACAAGCTTTTCCTTTCATCCTGCTCAAGATTGTGAGAGAGGGTTTACAAGAGACACTCCAGATATGGCAACAGCCTTCTCATTCTGGGAGAATTGAGTATGATGAAAAGGTTAGATTAGTTGAGGGGAAAATAATTGTTTAGCACTTAAGAAGAAATTAAGCTTCTTGGAGATGCGTTAGCAATGGAAGAGATATGAGAGTTTCATTTGAGATCAGAGAAGAAAATGAGGCCAACAATATTAATAGATGAAAAAGGACTGAGAGTAGGAGTTGCTGATTGGGCTTAGAGACAAGAAACTAGGCCCAAAAATAAAGCACAAAAGGATGATGACCTTGCTTCTAGAAATTATTAAATTTATAGTATCTCACAGTTGTTGCAAAATAATGTTTGTGTTGCAGAGGTAGATACAAAAGTTTCTTTCAATTTTTTTTTAATACTGATTTCAAACACAAATTAATTTTCGTCTAAATTTGTGTACTCACATTGCTGCCCTCAGCTGTGGCTCTGTGACTTTCAAGAACTAAGGTCATTGGGTATCAGGAATAACACATGGGCATGGATTAGTAACTGGCTAAAGAGAAGAAAACAGGCACTATTTGTGAGGGAGAATAGTATTAAGCAGGGTGCTCCAGGGCTCCATGCTAGACCATTCCTGTTTCTGATATGCATAAATGCCTGCAGTCTCTATGCAAGGTAGTTCAATTCTCAGATGACACAAACCCATCGGACAGTACTTAGGATAGAGCTTTTAAAAAACACAATAGGGTTTGCACGTGGGCTGATTAATGTCAAATAGAGCTGGATCTTCCTCTGTTGTATTACTCAAAATTGGGTGGTATACCGGAGGAGAGTTGAGCAGGATAGCCTATCACCTCATTGCTGTTCCTTCTTGGATTTTTCTCCCCCACCCGAGCAGGGAATGCCACCGGCTGCCCCTTCTCCATCCCGCCACATGTGAATGATGGCAGACAGGTAGGCTTGGCTTCAGGGGTCTTCTACCTCCTTTACGTCCTCCCTTCTGGTGCTGTAGAGACAATTCTTCTACAGCACCACCCACATTTCCCTCCTTGGCAGTGACAGGCTCCCTCTTGGAAGTGGAGATCCCGACTGGTGCTCACCTTGCATAGCTAATGGCCGGTGACGCAGGAAACTAGGTCGGTGTCATGGCGGGATTGGAGCAGAAGTGCCATCACATCACTCATCTAGTGTCAAGAGGGAAATCCAGCCGATAAACTTCAATATAGACAAGTGTAAGGTACTTTGGGCTAGAAATTCGCCTCCTTTGCGCCTCCCGTTAGCATCTCCGGGGGGGGGGGGAGTGATAACGGGGCGCTACCGGCATTGCGACCGGGCGCGGCGAGAGTACCGACGCCCGCAAAATTCCTGTCGAGGTTTGCGGTGGTAACCCCTAGCGCCAAGAAATCCAGCACCCGAAGATCGTGACGTCATCGTGCTGCGCATCGCCCTGGTCGCGCCCCGGACCCGAAATTCGATTCCGTCCCCTGCAGCATCGCCGGGCGACAACACCGACAGCTGCAGGAGGCATTGTCAGGGAGGCCGGCCACTTGGGGAGTCGGTATTTAAAGGTGATGGTGGTTGCGTGAAAAAAAAAATTCTTAATGCCTTACGTCCATTTTTCAGTATTTTCTTCGGCCGCGATTGATCAGCCCTGCACTCTGCTAGAGTGCTTGGGGCTGATCGTGTCGGATTGTGGCTGCTGTCAGCGACGAGGGATCTTGTTTTAATGCAGAGCCTGCAGCGATGGCCCTTCCCTTTAAGGGAGGGAAGGAGCCTCCGTTCCCGGCAGCGCTGCACTCGACATTGGGCAGCGCGGCACCGCTACTGTCCCTCTTGCCGGCTTTAGCGCTCCAAGGGAAGTGGTAGCGCTTGATTTAGCACTCTGCTTCCTTCCTGGAGCACTAACAGCCAATTTACTGGAAGCTCACAATCATTCGCGCCTGACGCTAATTTTTCATGATTTCAAAAGTTTGGGGTGCTACCGAATTTCTCCCCCTATATATCTTGGAAGTAAAAAAATATACGGCATGTATACTCCATCGTTGCGATAAAACTCCCAAGGGACAAGTTAAAAGAGACCTATGGGTAACAGTTGACTTATCGCTCATCATGGCTAAACACTGTATGGCAGCACTAAACAAAGCAAATAGGATGATGGATTATATTGCCAAATCAGTTGAGTTCAAATCCCCAATGGTCATGTTCAAACTGCACAGTTACCCAGTCAAGCTGAATTTGGAATATTGTGTACAGTTCTGGTTGCCAACATAAGAGGGGCCATTCAGGCCGCAAAGCCAATGCAGAGGAGAGCAATAAGACTGATCTCCAGTATCAGAGGGAATCTCTCTGAGGAACAATTGATAAGATAGAGCTCCCTTGACCCTTAAAAAGTGATGGTTCAGAGGGTTCCTTATAAAGGTATAAAAGATGCTTACCAGGATACAGATAGTAAATCTGAAACAATTCTTATGTCAGGGCAGCAGGATGAGGGTGCAAGCTTGAGGTTATGAAGGAAAATTTAGGACGGATGTCAGGAAGTATTTCTTTCGACCGAGGGTGATCAACAGTTGTAATAGGGTTGTAAGCAATAACAGTTGAAGCCCGGAAATCGGATTCATTTAAGAAACAGCTATATGCTGAAATGGGAAGATGGTAGGGTTGGTATTCTGGGGCGATGAGATAAATTGGGCTAAAGAGCTTTTTTCATCTGAAGCTGTCTTGTAATTATAAAATCAAAGTTCAAGTTGACATCATTACATAATAAGTTGAACATTTCATTACAGATGCTGCCAGGAAGACAGTTTTACAAATAGGTCTTCCTTAGCCCTTATATACATTAGGGGATGACAATGGAACAACATTGTCCTTGAATTTTATGTTATTTCTGATTTTATTTTTTAGCAAGGAATCAGAATTGATTGACTGAAAGAAGCTAATTTATCTTGTCTTATAGATAGGCCTGGTTTGCATGTGTTTTTTGGGCCTGGTTTGTACTTGATTTTTGGCCTAGTTTGTGTTATGCCCTGAGATAGGAATACGCAGTTTGATGTCACTTATACCATTAGCAGGAATAAACCAGAATTCAGTTCTGAAATCTAAATGAACTGAAACCAGTCTATTCTTGACCAAGTAAACCCTACTAAGAAAAAGTTTGCATGATATCTCTTTCAATTAGACTGGGCTCTGGTGCTCACAGGAAGACATGTTGTCAATGGCCTTATATGCTTATAACGATTGGAACTGGCATTCAATGATGCTTTAGAGAGTTGAGGTGAATAAAGGATTAATATAATAGGACTATGAGGTGAGGTAAGCTGTTTTGTTATTTGCAGGCTCTGCAAGTCTTAACACTATAAAATGATGGAGTGCCAATTCCTGAATATTTTGTAAGACATCTAATCATGGAAATGATTATGAAAGTATATTAAATAGAAAATATGTGTTACATCTGCCGCCTGTACAATTTAGTAAATTATTGGCTTTTCACTCACATTTAACAAAATGTGAAAAGTATTTTGGCCTTGAAATTCCTGGATGCCAAGAGGGCAGATTTCTGGGAGGGGCAGGAATGTGGGGCAGGCCCCAGTTATGCCGGTATTCAACCCTGTTTGCATTTCCACTTTCAATTCTGGTGGTGGTGGGATGTGGGACCTTCCACCTGCCCCACCCCACATCATTGAAGGAGTTCCTGACTACCCTGGGAAATTCTGCCATTCTGTCCTGATAAGGCCTCAGTGGAACTCATGACAGCCCCACTGAGGGCCTTAAAAAGGCCCCAAACCTTTACTAGGGAAAGGTAATCGATCTCAAGAAGCCTGCTTACTCCATTGGGAGCAGAGGATCACACTAGGGAAGTTCTTTGGTGGGTCCATATTGGCCTCCTCTCTGCCATCAGAACAACATGGCACTGTTCCAATGTTTACCATTTGTGTCTGGTACCACGGAAGAGCCTTTGCAGGCATGATATGCCCACACAGGCTATTTGAATGACCCCATCCATGCAATTTATGATGGGTTTGGTACCTTCAGGCATGAGTGGACAGGGGTTCCGTTCTGCTGCACTTGCCCTGATGCAGCAAAACCCCAGGAATTACAGGGTCTTCATCATCTTCTAAATTATAATCTGATGCAGGAGGAAATATGGTCACCAGTTTATGACAATGGACATACTCTCATAATGCTTTGCACATAACCTGGTAATCTGAAATGCAGCCAATGGTTTGTATCCTGCATTACCATTCTAAAGCTCCATGAAGTACATAGGTGTGGATGAATAACTCTGTAAAAATCACTTAGACATGGAGCTGATTTTCATGTACTGTTGTACTAAGTGGTTAAGAGCTGGTATAAATCCCACCAAATGCACCTGATTTTCATAGGGCAACATTTGCATAATTATTCACAGCTCAGATTTGGACATTATGCAGGGAGCATATTAGTGTTGGAAGCCGAACGTTCGCGTAGGGGAGATTTAAAGGAATTCAGACAAATAAAGGGGAGTGATAGAATAGAGGGACAAAAATTCCGAATGGGAAATTTTAACTCCCGGGCATTTGGGCAGCGGAATGCCTGGACAGAGTGTCCAGGAGATGCAGCAGGAGGCTGGTCCATTTTAACAGCTGGGCTTCATTTAAGTGGAGGCGGAAAGCTGCTCACCCCAAACAAGAGTTCAGTGGCAGCTCACCAGGTTCAGGCCAGCAGTATATTGGGCAGGCTGCTGGCAATAAGATCAGTCATCGGTGGGGGGAATGCTCGGGAGGGTTTCGGGAACATGGAAAGGGGAGCCTGCTGTGGTAGTGTGCCAAACTATTTTTGTGGGGTCGGGAGGAGCAATCCTGTTCCTCCTGGCCGCACAACAAAAAGTTTTTTACTTACCTTCGAGGGCCTCCTCTTTTGTTCCAACAGCTTCGTCTGCACGGAATATCCACAGCGCATGTTTCACCCAGTAGGCCGTGAAAATAGTCTCGGGGACCTATCTAGCATAATTTCATGAGGCTCCCATCTGAGTCAGGTGTGCACCTCAGCTGCCCGACTTTAAAATAGCTGCAGTAAGTGGAACGCTTTAAAGGGCTAGAAATTGGGTATCGTCCTGGTTGGGGCGCTAACTTTTGAAAAGTAGCGCCAGGCGCTAATAATTTTCTCCTGACGGGAAATTCAGCTTTAGTGCTCCAAGAGGGAAGTGGAGTGCCATATCAAGCGCTACCACTTCCCTTATGGCGCTAAAGGGAGCGAGAGGGGCGGTAGTGGCAGAGCGCTGCACAATGTTCCGTGCAGCGCTGCCGGTTTTACAGGCTCCTTCCCTCCCTTAAAGGGAAGGGCCAATGCTGCGGTCATTGACGGCTAAGGCTGGGAATGGTCGTCGACGGCACCTGCGATATGCGCATAGCAGCCCCAAGCACTCTGAGAGGGCTGGAAAAAAAATCATAATACAGCACACTGGGGACATTATTAAATTTTGGCCTACCTGACCGCCACTGCCTTTAATTAGCGTTTCCCAAGTGGCCAGCCGAGGTGACACCCATTGTTGACGCCCGGCGATGCTGCAGGGGGCGGAAGTGAATTTTACATCCGGGCGATAGCTGGGCGATGCGCTTCGGATGACGTCGTGATCTCCGGGGCGCAGGAGATCGAGGCGGACCCGCCATGGAAGTTCGCGGGCGTTGGTAATTTCACCGTGCCCGGTCGGTAAGTCCTTAGCGCCCCGTTATCGCCCCCCGGAGGCGCTAACGGAAGGTGCAAAGAAGGCCAATTTCTCCCCCTTTGGTTTCAATTCATGTACAACCTATCGGATGGAGTTAAACCAACCCCTCTGTTGTCTTTAAAAGGTTCAAAAGTCATCTCAACCCATTGGTGGCCTTTCCTAAGGCTGAAGGGGGTGATAGCTAAGAAGTGACAGGCAAAAGTGAAGGTAAAGGGAATTCAATTTCAGGCATGAGTCTGCAGGCAAATAATGAAGCAACTCAATACCTGACACCCTGTTTCATGGGTGCTGAAATGGAGGTGGCACTTCATGAGGTACTTGTGACGATGGGCCTGTTTGCCACTCCACAGCATCATCCTGATAGTTCAGCATTGCAGAATGCTTGGAAGGAGGTGAAGGCAGCAGTAACCCTGGATTTCCATTATATACGGATGAAATTAGAAAGTGACGTTGGACTGGTGTAATGGCCAGAAAATGACATGCATGGCGTAATGACATTAATTCTGTATCATTATAATATTATGAAGTTCCTGCCTGTTTTAGGCAGAAGTTTTCTGTGCCCAGCCCCAGTTCACCAAAGACCCCTTTTCCCAGCCCAATACAGCCTGTGAATTGGCATACATGAGGAATAGCTGACATGAAAATCTACCCCAGTCTATTCTGATAAGGTGCTGGAAATGTTATATGAGGTTGAATAGCTATGTAAAAATCAATATATAAAATAAATCCTGTGTGATGTTGTAAGCCAAACTCTCCTCTTGTCTTTTTCAGGCTGCTGAAGTAATCCAACGCCAAAACTATTATTTCCTGCAGTGTGTTCTTTATCTGACACTACAAGCTATTCTGAAGTGCTACAGTCCAAGATAAGTTGAAATTCATTTCATACGAGGTTTTAATTAACACTGCCAGTATAAACAAGGCTGCTGAAGTAAGCCTGTATTTTTGGTCCCACTTCTAGTCAATGAAATACAGAAATTAGTGCATTTATTTGAAGGCTGCTGTGGGTGTATCATAGATAGTTTAATTGGTGGCACGTTGGTACAAAGTGACCCTGTACAAGTACACTGACGTCACATGTGAGCTCCAGTCATCAACGAACAGTTGCTTAGAGAGACTTCAAAGAATCATATGACCTTTAAAGTGTCAAACTTTCAAAGATGTGTTTTGATCCCTGGTGAAATAAACACTTTGGTAACTAAGAACACGCCAGGATGAAGCCAAGACAAGTAAGATCCATTAGTGAGTATATTTAAGAACCATATAAAATGCATCCATTTTTATCTCTAAACTCAATTGTCAGAGCATATTCAGATTATTAATTACATATTTAGACTTCCTTTGGCCTCAATTTTCTATCTTTCCAAGTCACTTACTAATACTCGTCATCATCTAACCAAATGGTTTCTCAACTGTTGTAAATATCATTTCATCATTTGTTCGAAGGTTTATGTGATTTGAAAGCAAGGAGCCAAAGAATGTCCATTTTTACTAAACTGACGGAGGAAAGTGATCTAATGGAACAAGGAGCTCAAGGAAGAGAACCTGCTGGCTTGGAATGCTAATCAAATTGAGCTCTTCAACTTCCATGAATAAAAACATATTTAGCATTCATTTTGTGATAAGTGTTCTGAGCTATGAGTTGCTGTAGTGCGAAGGGTCCCAGTTCTTAATTGTATTTTCGCTGCTCAAGAAGTATCACTGTTTCTCACAGTATATTCTTAATGGGGCAGCTTGTGTTCTGTAGTCATGGTATGCAAATTTCTACTGAACACAACATAAAATAGTTAAATGTTAAACAGGACAGGCACAAAGAAAATGTCACTGACACTAATTTATTTCAACTACCCCAAAAGAACAGTGGAAAACATAAGAAATGGAATTGGTTGTAAAATTTTAAAACTTATTTTTCAAGAGCATAATGTCATAACACTTAGAACATAATGCAAACAATTTTGATAGTGTGTGAACTATTGAAATGTATCACTTTTGTTAATTTTCCATGGTGGAGCTTAAGGACAAAAAAAGATAACTTGTCTCTGTCTCTCTCTCTCCTTCTTTCTTTCTGTCCCCCTTTTCCCTTCTCTCCCTGATGGCTCTCACAAACTTGATTTCACTGTTGTAGATGCTGAGTCAATTGAAATTTTCAAGACTGAGATTGATGGATTTTTGCTAGGTAAGGATATCAAGGGATATGGATCAAATGGAGTCATGAACTAATTGAATGGCGGTACAGTGTTGAGGAGCTGAATGTCCTACTCCTGTTCCTATGCCCTCTTTCCCACTCTTCTTGTAAGTATCCTTTCTCTGTCTTTCTGTAGGTCTGTATGGCTCCCATTCCTTACACTGCCCATACATTTTCTCTATGTACATGTCTTCTCTCTTTCTATGTGCTTCTCATTCTCTAATTTTGCTCTCATCTCCCATGAATAATGAGGTTGACTCAAGCCTTTGATCCTCGAATAACTTCAGAAATTACCTTACTTATCCCCGATACAAAGCCTTGGCTCTCCTCTTAGGCATTATCATAATCCTGAAACACACTCTGGAAAAGTCTGAGCATAACAGAAACACTTCAGATCAGGGGATTGTTTTATCGCTATCTCAAGTGACATCTCTTTATCCCACCTTCAGTACCACCGTCTGGTTTGTTTTTTAAAATCGAGAAATTTGGGAGGTGGGTTCGTGAGAGGCCACAAGCGAGTCAGTATCCATCTCAATCCTGGTCTCAATCCCAACATCTCATTTGCTGAATTGACCCATGGAATCTTGCATCACTAAACAGTTTCAAAGCAAGTGACAATTGCCATCTTTCTGCAACATGTGTCGGCGAGAGACAAACTGAGGCCAGGAAGAATGGCAAAGGCTGGAGCCAGGAAACAATGGGATACTGGGCCTGGGGTTTGGGAGAGGATTGATAGCCTGGGGCAGAGGCCTGTGTGTGAGGTGAGTTATCCTGAGGTACAGACACATTCTGGTCGGTGGAAGCATTGTGGAAACTTCGACTGTAGCTATATGGGTAAAAAAATGATAAGGCTTGGGCTCAGGAACTCTCCCTGCACCCAGTTAGCTTTTAAAAATCTTGATTAAACTGCCATCTGCTCATTGCATCTTCCCAGGTTGAAACTCTGCTACAAACTACAAGAGTGGGGTGTGGAGCCTTTTATCTCTAGCAGGCTGGGAGCAGCTTGCAGCAAGGTCAAGGCAGGCTGGTCTCAGGATGGCAGGGAGCCCGGTACCTTTTGAAAAAGTTGTCTCTTGTCAGTACGTGCAAGCCTTTGTCTGATACATAGGCCGCAGGAGATGGAGCCTAAGTTGGGCTGGGCTATGGAGTATGAGGGTATGGCTGAATTTAATGCTATCAATCAGTGGGTGAGGATGTACGCAAGGTGGAGGCTGTTGATGGGATCTGATGAAATGCATCAGGCCCTTGTACAAGACGCAGGGGAGCTGATGAGAAGATTGGAAGGTGGGATGGGTAGATTTGCGAATTTTCTTAATGCTTATTACAAAATAAATGTAATTTTTTGGGGTATATAGTGGGGTGGTGATGCTGAGTAGCATTGCTTTTTGTAGAATCTGTGTGGTTATACTTGGTGAAAGCTTTTTTGTAGAATGTTGATTAATCAACACTTTTGACATTTAACCAATCAGAACTGAGAAACACGAGACAACACTTAACATTTCAGGAGTTTAAATGGTTACAGTAGCCTAATGGTTATAGTACAGGACTAACAACGCAGAGGAGGTGAGTTCAAATCCCATCATGGCAAGTTGTAAATTTGAATTCAATAAATCTGGTCATTTGTGGGCTGGCACCAGGACAATATTGTTGTAAAAACCCAACTGGCTCACTAATATCCTTCAGGGAAGGGAACCTGCCAACCTTACCTGATCTGGCCTACATGTGACTCCAGTCCACACTACAAATGTTGACTCTTTATGCCCTCCGATTTTAAACAAACCCGAAGGGAAATGGGCGGGTTCGGGTCACCACCCATTTTATATCCTATCTGATTTTTCGGACCAAGGAAGTCAATGAAAAGTAAAATTGAGCAGGGTTCCCGCCGGCAGGTTATGTTAAAATCAGGGCTTATGGGGTGGGCAATAATTACTGTGTTGCCTAGATCCAAAGAACAAATAATAAAAAAAGTCTTCTGACAGTCATAAAGAAATTATTATAGATAGACAACTTTTAAGTCCTCACTGCCTTGCCAGTTGCTGTTGCATATTGGAAATTCAGACGTGCACTGCTGTTACCTTAAAAGGTCAGAAAATCATGCGCAGTGCATGCCAAAATCTCCGACATAGGTAAGACTCCCAGCCGGAAGATGCAAAGTCAAAAAGGTACCTTTCCATTGTCGTTCAATATATGGTTGTAAATAATGCTTCCTGTGTCCTTCCAATGCCCTTTAATTTTACTACACATTGACTGGATTTATCCATTGTTGCTGACCAATTAACTTGGCTTGGATTTAAACTGTCATTTTTGTTTAGCTGAGTAGTGCACTTCTTAATAACCTTCAAAACACAGGAGACAGCAACCTAATACAGGTTTGAGTAATGACCTCTTGAAGGTAGCAGAAGAACATATTTAGAAACAAATTTGATCCAAGGTTATATGATGTTTAGGCAAGCTAATTGCAGTTGGTCATATGATGCTACATCAACACTGAAAAAATATATATCAAATCCAAATTGATAATGAATAAGGCAAGATGTACATCGTTCTATTTAGTATGGTCTATTTTGCAATTATACACATGCAAAAGAATTTTATATTGTGTGCAAGCAGTCACATTAGTTGATTTACAATATTTTAATTATACACACATCTGATAGTACAGATTGAGCTGAATGGAATGATTTATTATGCCTCTGAATTAAAACAATATACACGATTAGCTAAGAACCATTACATGTGGAAACACTGTTTTCACTAATGCCTACTAATAAACATTGCACAATAGTCTTCTGTGAATGGTATCAGCACACAACAGAACACCGTGGTGAAATAATTTTTTTTTATTTGAACAAAGTAGGCATAAGAGGTTCCTGTTTTCAACATAAATTAAGATTGGCACTTCGGAAAAAAATTGAAGCCCAATTTGTGCTCCATGCTAAGCTTAGGCTTTTCTGTCTAGTTGCTAGTGTGAAACTACACAGCAGCACAGTGAGCTGACTGGCTCCAATTTTCCATGGTTAACTCATTTGAATAATTATTTATAGCTGCCTGTGGAGCTTTGGCCTTGTGCAGGGAGTCGGCCTCCTCCTACTACAACTACAGCAACAACAAATTGCAATTATATGGCGCCTTTAACATAGAAAAACATCCCTAAGGGGTTTTGCAAAGGCATAATAAAATGATAGAATGAAGGGGGGTGGGGATGCACAAGAAGCCAAAGTCAGAGGAATGGAGAGTTTGGTGGAGGGGGGATGTTGTATAGTTTGAGGAGGTGACAGAGATAGAGTGGGTGATGCCATGAAGGGATTTACACAAGGATGAGAATTCTAAATTTGAGGTGTTGGGAGCTCAGGAGTCAATATAGGTCAGTGAGGAGAGGGATGGTGGAACAGGAACAGGAGTAGGCCATTTGGTCCCTCAATTAGATCATAGCTTATCTGTACCTCAACTGATGGGTGAGCAAGACTTTGTTTTAGATAGGATATGGGCAGAAGAGTTCTGGATAGCTGAGGTTTATGAAGGGTGTAGAATAGGAGGCCAAAAGTGCAAGTTCTAGGCTCCTATTGGTGGGGAGGACAGCGATTTTCCAGCTGCATGGAACAGATGGAGATTTGAGATGTGCTCATGAAGGCATAGGCATCTACTGGCCTCATGCAAATGTGATACCCACCCACTGACCCCTTAAATTTCTCTGGGTCAGTGCTAGAGGGATCATGGCCCTCAATTTTCATGGCATGTATTTTAATGGTGAAAGAGGAGCTTGCCAGGATAGAACAGTTAAGTGTGATTTCTCGAGTTTAAACTCCCATTGACTGGTATCACCATAGTCCTGAAGTCAAATGGCAAAGTACAAATCTGCAAGGATTTGACTAAACCAAAGTAAAGTATATACCATGAGAAACATGTACTATCATTTGTATACCAGACTTCAGCCTTGTTACTGCTCTCCAAAATGAATGCAAATTCAGGATTTTCGCAAATCGTTATTGTTAGTGTGGCTGACTTTTGATAGTCAGCCACACTAACAATATTTATCACACCATTTGGGTAATTTTATTTTAAGAAAATATTGTTTGGGAGTTCCTCAGCATCATAATATTTTCACAAACACATGTCACAGCTATTAGAAGGATTGGAAGATATAGTGAAGGGATAATTACAAGTTCTAGCCCTTTTCGGGCTACCCCAGATCAGACGTATTCCCCAGATGTTCACCTTCAACTAAAGTTAGTGGTAGCCGAATCCTAGAGACGCTTAATTGGGTCTAAAGGTTCAGACTATCTCTCCCTAAAGGAAAGGAATGGCCTGAAGATGTTACTGTCCTCCGGATAGCACTTTTAACAAGTTTAACTAGACTGTAACCTTCCGGATATTATGAGGGTCCGGAAAACCCCCCAGAATTCTGCAACTCCTCTCAGAAGAGTGTACAGAAATTGAGTTCGTGAGTTGATACAGAAATACTCTGTGAGACAATTTTAAAAATATATAGATTTATTAAAGAACCGACATTTAGTTAACAGCTGGTATGGCAATCGCAACTTTAACCGTTCAAAATACAAATAGCTTACATTTCTTATCGGAGATCCTTATTCTCAAATCTTAACTTCGTTACATTTCCACACTTCTACTTATTTCTTAATCCAGAATATCCACCAAAATCAAATACCTTGATTACCCAAGACTCAAGGAGTTGTAGGCCTATAGAGTGGTTCTGAAGGCGAGAATCACTCTGCCCCTTCCCAGCGACTTCTGACTCTCTATCTGAAAAGCTCTATTTTTATACCTTTTTTTAGTGGTTTATTCTTTGAAGTTTTCTGCTGATGTAAGCTAATTATCTCTAGCCATATTTCTGTTAACTTCTTTCTATTCTTACTGTCAACCTAGCTGCTAACTCTTAGAATCCTGTCTGCTGTATAGGTGTTTCAAAAACTTATCATTTTTATGGTTATTATCGATTTATCTATTTGATGCTATTCTTAGGAAGTCTTTCTATTGAATTCTTAACTCCCTTTAGCTGCTTGCATTCCAGACCTCGCATCTCCCAACTGTTCCAAGTTCAACACACAAACACAATTTGATTGCTTGATGCATCCATTGATGTAATATTTTCAAAGCCTTCCTATTTGTACCTTTTACAACATGTAAATCAAAAACACTTCATCTAGGGTGTTCTTTGCTTTTCTTATTTACTTCAATTGGTTGTATTAAGAATCATGTCTCCTTGTCCTAAGTTTAACATAAAACTATTTTACGGCAGGTATTTCTTTTACTTGATGTCATTTTTTCAAAGGCACTTGTTTTTTTTAATGTTCTGTGCACCTGTTCGACGTGTTAGATTTTAACACTTTACTTGGGCATTGCTATTGTTTTGGTTCCAAACTATAGACATTCTGGAAGCACCAATGGTTTGTTTCAATAGGGGCTTTGTCTCAGTATTTACAACCAAATCCCATTTCAAAAGCTTGTGGTGTTTACAATTTTTGTGTTATCAACTGATCTTATCTCAAAAGCCTGTGTTCTGTTTGCAGCCTGTGTCGTTGAGACTTTTAGATTTTTAAACCCAGTATGTCATGTATTAATAAAGCTAGAATTCTGTTCATAGGATGGTGTATTTTTCTGAATAGGTTTGGGTCATTCCTTTGCAATAGGGCTGAATTTTAATCCCCAAAAATGTGTGGGTTAGGGTTGGGTGAGATGTTAAAACTTTAAAAATCTCAAACCCAACCTCAACCTGCCTCCAACCAGCCCACTTCTGGGTTTAATGGAGACAGGACAAGGGGTGTGGAGACAACCTGCTCCCAGGAGGCGGGTTGGCCAATTAAATATTTTAATGAGGTTGGCAGCCTCTGTTTTAACCTGTTTGCAGGTTTAACCCTGGCCAGCCAGGTTTTCCAGGCCTCGGGAAACCCAGCAGCTGAAAGGAGCGAGGAGAGCTTCGGGGAGTGCTTCTCACCGGTTCCCCAAGTTCCCCCCCCTATACCTCTGGGGTCGGAGATTGGATGCCCCCTGGGTCCCACCTACGCTCCTACTAGCAGTAGCAAATCACTTAACTGCGGCGGCGGCCTCCTAGAAACTCCGTCTGCACCCACCGCGCACCCCCTCCCCCGCCCTACGTAGCCTACCCCTGTCAAGATTCAGCCCATTGTATGCCAAATGGATGATATCCTGGTATGTGAGAAGATTTTAGTGGAATATAATTGTCGACTTATGGTAAAGGACAAGGAACAATCAAACATAAACATTCACTGGAGGAGAGCTAACTTCAGTGAGTTGAAAAGGGATCTGGCCCAGGTGGATTGGAATCAAAAATTGGTAGGCAAAACAGTAATTGAACAATGGGAGGCCTTCAAAGAGGAGATGGTACAGGTGCAGAGTAGACAAATTACATAAGAACATAAGAAATAAGAGCAGGAGTAGGCCATACGGCCCCTCGAGCCTGCTCCGCCATTCAATAAGATCATGGCTGATTATTGACCTAAACTCCACTTTCCTGCCTGATCTCCATATCCCTTGATTCCCCTAGAGTCCAAAAATCTATCTATCTCAGCCTTGAATATACTCAAAGACTCAGCATCCACAGCCCTCTGGGGAAGAGAATTCCAAAGATTCACAACCCTCTGAGTGAAGAAATTCCTCCTCATCTCGGTCTTAAATGGCCGACCCCTTATCCTGAGACTATGCCCCCTAGTTCTAGACACTCCACCAGGGGAAACAACCTCTCAGCATCTACCCTGTCAATCCCCTCAGAATCTTATATGTTTCAATGAGATCACCTCTCATTCTTCTAAACTCCAGAGAGTATAGGCCCATTCTACACAATCTCTCATCATAGGACAGCCCTCCCATCCCAGGAATCAATCTAGTGAACCTTTGTTGCACCGCCTCCAAGGCAAGTATATCCTTCCTGAGATAAGGAGACCAAAACTGTGCACAGTACTCCAGGTGTGGTCTCACCAAGGCCCTGTACAATTGTAGCAAGACTTCCCTACTCTTATACTCCAACCCCCTTGCAATAAAGGCCAACATGCCATTTGCCTTCCTTATTGCTTGCTGTACCCTGCATGCTAGCTTTCTGTGTTTCTTGCACGAGGACACCCAAATCTCTCTGAACACCAACATTTGAAAGTTTCTCACCATTTAAAAAATATTCTGTTTTTCTATTCTTCCTACCAAAGTGAATAACTTCACATTTCCCTACATTATACTCCATCTGCCACCTTACTGCCCACTCACTTAGTCTATCTGTATCCCTTTGCAGACTCTTTGGCTGCGATTTTACTAATGGAAGCGGAGGGTTTCCGACCCGCTCCCGACAGCCGCCTCCCAGAACTTACAAATTTGCGTTGATTGGCCTTGTTACGGCTGACGTGCGGGTCCCTTCAGGCAATTGCTTGAAGGCTGTCAGTTTCTCGCATCTGATGACACGTTGCCTGAAAGAAAATTTAAAGGGGCCATGTTCCCTTTGGGAAAAATGTCAATGTGATGGTTTGGTGCTGTAATATATAGAAAGGGGAGTTGACAGCGTCTGTTCTGAACAAAATTTAATGAATGAAATTGCTGCTCATAATTTTCCAGAAAGATTTTTATGATTTTTTGTATATATCAATTTATAATCTGACTATGAAATGAAAAAGATGTCAGATTTGTTCCAATCATTGGCTTAGTGATATTAATGCTTTTTTCTCTTAAAGGTGCTGGCTGCCGCAGGAATGGCAGCACCAATAACTAAGGCTGCACCCAGGTTCAATGAGGGCTCTCTCCATGCTCTTGTTGAGGGAGTTAGAGGACGTCAGGAGCTCCTCTTCCCTGGAAATGGAAGGAGGAGGCCTCCTCAGCAAACCAAGGCAGCTTGGCTGCAAATTGCTGAGGAGGTGAGCTCGAGGTCTGTGTGCAGACGCACATGGGTTCAGTGTGGAAAAAGGTTTAATGATCTGCTGAGGGGAGTGTGGCCTCGGTGTTCTGGGAAATGGAAGTTCAACAGTGAGGGCTCAGGGCGATTTCCATGTAGAATGATGGTGATGACACTGAGCGCAAACCACCGTTTATTGGACAGATGATGCCTAAGGTTTTGAGAATGTCAGACTTATATTCACCTGTGGTTGACACGTAAGATTACGCGAATCATGCATGGATGAGTGCATCCCTTGTCCGATGGCCAGCAATGTGGTCGTTTGCTGCTGGATTGGCCACATCTGACACCACAAGGCGTCACTCCCCATCCTCCTCCTCATCCTCTTCCTCATCCTCTTCATTGTCCTCTTCATCTTCCTCTTCATCTTCCTCGAAGGAGGCTGTGTGCTGAGCCACTTGTTCATCCGGAAGCACTAAGCCGCGCTGCTCTTCCTCTGAATCTGGCGACCAGGATGAGGGGATGTAAATGGTTCCCATCCCATTGTTATAGATTTCAGTTGAGGCAAGAAACTTGCAAGCGCACACTCAAAGTGGCCTGAAATTATTCCAATCAGTTCAAACAGCAGATGTGTGTCAGCTTGACCAGTCACAAGGTCAGTAGATTTGCAAAATCTTATCCCAAACCTCCAACAACAAAGTTGTTGCATTTGAATGCCAGCCATGTTACAGGAGCGCTTTTAAAGTTCTGCACCAATAATGACTACAGATCATGTCCTCCACCAACTCGTCTCTTGCAGCAGGACTGTTTCTGACAAGACGGGAAACAGGAGCCAGAGGCAGGAAAATGGGAATCTCTGTCAAAATAGGATTATCAAGGCAGTTAACAGGCTCTTAACTGCCTTAACTACCTGTCCCACCGGTTGAAATCGGGTCAGTTTGGGAGCAGCTGAACAGACGCTCAGGAAAATCGCGTGGGGGCGGGATGGAGGCGGGTTGGGTGTCTGGAGCCATTTTTTCCGATTTTACCAGCTGACACACCTCCAAACCCGCCTCCTCAGGGCTGGTAAAATCGAGCCCTTTGTGTTCTCCTCACAGCTTACTGTCCCACCTAGTATTGTATCATCAGCAAACTTGGATACATTACACTCGGTCCCTTCATCTAGGTCATTAATATAGATTGTAAATAACTGAGGCCCCTACACTGATCCTTGCGGCACCCCACTAGTTACAGCCTACCAACCTGAAAAAGATCCGTTTATCCCTACTCTCTGTTTTCTGTCCATTAACCAATCCTCTATCCACCCATGAGCCCTTATCTTGTGTAATAACCTTTTATGTGGCACCTTTTGGAAATCCAAAATATACTACATCCACTGGTTCCCCTTTATCTACCCTGCTAGTTACATCCTCAAAAAACTCTAATAAATTTGTCAAATACGATTTCCCTTTCATAAAACCATGTTGACTCTGCCTAATCATGTTATGATTTTCTAAGTGCCCTGTTACCACTTCCTTAATAATGGATTCCAGCATTTTCCCAACGACTGATGTCAGGCTAACTGGCCTGCAGTTACCTGTTTTTTCTCTCCCTCCTTTCTTGAATAGCGGTGTTACATTTGCAACCTTGCAATCTGGTGGGACCATTCTAAAAACTAGGGAATTTTGGAAGATCAAAGCCAGTGCATCCACTGTCTCTTCAGCCACCTCTTTTAGAACCCTAGGATGTAGGCCGTCAGGTCCAGGGGATTTGTCGGCTTTTAGTCCCATGAGGGGGAAAGGAAAGGCATCCAAAGCTGGAGCTCCCTTGATGAAAATATAGAGATTAAAATGGGACAGAAAAAGGAGGCTTACAACAAATGTAAGTTCATAATACAGTAGAGAAACAAGGTGAATATAGAAAGTACAGAGGAGATCTAAAAAAAAGAATAAGAAGGACAAAAAGAGAGTATGAGAATAGATTAGCAGCTAACATAAAAGGGAACCCAAAATTCTTTTATAAACATATAAATAGTAAAAGGGTAGTCAAAGGACGGGCAGGGCCGATTAGGGACCAAAAAGGAAATCTTCTTGTGGAGACAGAGGGCATGGCTGAGGTGCTAAATGAGTACTTTGTATCTGTCTTCACTAGACAAGAGGATGCTGCCAATGTAGCAGTAAAGAAGGAGGTATAATTAATATTGGATAGGAAAAAAATAGATAAAGGGGAGGTACTTAAAAGGTAGGCAGTTCTCAAAATAGAAAAGTCACCCGGTCCAGATGGGATGCATTCTAGGTTACTGAGGGAAGTTGCGGAGGCTCTGGTCACAATCTTCCAATCCTCCTTAGATATCGAGTTGGTGCCAGAGGACTGGAGGATTACAAATGTTACACACCTGTTAAAAAAAGGGGAGAGGGATAAAACCGGCAACTACAGGCTAGTCAGCTTTACATTGGTGGTGGGGAAACTTTTAGAAACAATAATCTGGTACAAAATTAATTCTCATTTGGCAAAGAATGGGCTAATAAATGAAAGTCAGCATGGATTTTTTAAAAGCAAATCGTGTTTGACTAACTTGATTAAGCTCTTTGATGAAGTAACAGAGAGGGTTGATGAGGTTAGTGCAGTTGATGTGTATATGGACTTTCAAAATGCATTTGGCAAAGTACCACATAATATACTTGCTAGCAACTTTAAAGCCCATGGGATTAAAGGGGCAGTGTGGATATAAAATTGGCTAAGGGACAGAAAGCAGAGAGTAGTGGTGAACGGTTGTTTTTCAGATTGGAAGGAAGTATACCGTGGTGTTCCCCTATGTCAGTAATGGGACCACTGCTCTTTTTGATATAGATTAATGACCTGGACTTGGGCATAATTTCAAAGTTAGGAGATGACACAAAACTCAGAAATGTAGTAAACAATGAGGAGGATAGTAACAGACTTCGGGATGACATAGACAGACTGGTGAAATTGGCAGACACATGACAGCTGAAATTTAATGCAGAGAAGTGTGAAGTGATTCAGTCTGGTGGGAAGAATGAGGAGAGACATTATGAACTAAATGATACAATTTTAAAGGGGGTGCAGGAACAGAGAGACCTGGGGGAATATGTATACAAGTCTTAGAAGGTGGCAGAACAAGTTGAGAAGACTGTTTAAAAAGGCACACAGGATCCTTGGCTTTATTAATAGAGCCAAAAGCAATGAAGTTATGCTAAACCTTTATAAAACACTGGTTAGGCCTCAGCTGGAGTATTGTGTTTAATTCTGTGCACCACACCTTAGAAAAGATGTCAAGGCCTTAGAGAGGGTGCAGAAGAGATTTACTAGAATGGTACCAGGAATAATGGTCTGCAGTTATGTGGAGAGACTGGAGATGTTGGGGTGGTTCGCCTTAGAGCAGAGAAGGTTAAGGGGAGATTTGATAGAGGTGTTCAAAATCATGAACGGTTTTAATATAGTAAATAAGGCGAAACTGTTTCCAGTGGCAGAGGATCAGTAACCAAAGGACATAGATTTAAAGTAATTGACAAAAGAACCAGAGGCGAGGTGAGGAAACATTTTTTTACACAGTGAGTTGTTGTGATCTGGGATGCACTACCTGAGGCAGTGGTGGAAGCAGATTCAATAATAACTTTCAAAAGGGAATTGGATAAATACTTGAAGTGGAAAAATTTGCAGGGCTATGGGGAAAGAGCAAGGGAGTGGGACTAAGTGGATAGCTCTACCAAAGAGCCGGCACAGGCACGATGGGCCGAAGGGCCTCCTTCTTTGCTGTATCATTCTATGATTCTATGACTCAAACCAGTTCTGGGAAGCTTCTAGTTACACTGAATGAGAACTGTGAATTCTTGACTAGTTCTTAGGACAAATACTGACAAGTCAGAATTTAGAATGGAACCTAAGAAAATAGAGGCAATTACTGACAAGTCTGTACTGATAAACCTCTGAAGTTCAATGATTTCTCGATATGGTAAACCATCTAGGAAAGTTCACAGCAAAGGGGTGATTCCATGAGCTGGCATTCCCAGCAGGGAGTCGCATGAGCACCATTCCCTGCTGGGAGCGCTGGACCGCAGAATCATCATTCATAACAGAGAATATAAAATTACTCTGGGATCTGTGGATAAACAAAATGCCTGAAGTTGGAGTAGTGCTCTATGGCAGGCATCTCAGGAAATAAAAATGAATTGTGCAGTTCACCTAGACTGGCAATTAATGATCTTGAGAATTAGACCTCTCTGCCAGCAGATGCTCCATCATATGGCCTTGGTGTCATTCTGGTATCATTGCGGAGCTGTAGAAGCTATTCAAGAATAGAAAATAGGCTTTGGCCATAAATGGACACATGAAAAATCCAGAAACCTCCTAAATAGGAAGATTCTCTATACTGAAATTGATCACAGGCCACTGGAACCATTCTTGGGATCTAAACTGAGATGAATTGCCAAAACAAATACAGAGGTTTTGGTTACACCTCTCACATTCTCATGTTCAGCAAATACTGATTCCCTATCACAAGTTCCTGCATCAGGAGTGGTCAAGACATTTCACAGCTTAAGCAATGCTGCGATTTTAAAATTCTCATCCTTGTTTTCAAATCCCTCCATGCCTTTGCCCCTCCCTATCTCTGTAATCTGCACCAGCCCTACGACCCTCCGAGATATCTGTGCTCCTCTAATTATAATTATAATCGCTCCAGCACTGGTGGCTGTGTCTTCAGTTGCCTAGGCCCTAAGCTTTGGAATCCCCTCCCTAAACCTCTCCACCTCTCTACCTCTCTTTCCTCCTTTAAGATGTTCCTTAAAACCTACCACTTTGACCAAGCTTTTGGTCAACTGCCCTAATATCTCCTTATGTGGCTCGGTGTCAAATTTTTTTTGATAACGCTCCTGTGAAGCACCTTGGGACATTTTACTACTTTAAGGGTGCTCTATAAATGCAAGCTGTTGCTGATGTTGTTGTAGCTTTCATGAAGAGGTGGATGCTGATGTCAATCTGATTGCTCAGAACCTACCAGCAATTGCAAACTACAGTATAACTGTAATAACAACAGAAAACGCTGGAAAAACTCAGCAGGCCAGGCAGCATCCGTGGAGAGCGAAACAGAGTTAACGTTTCAAGTCGAAGACCTTTCGTCAGAACTGGAAAAAAGCAGGAAATGGAATAGATTTTAAAGCATGTTTAGGGGCTGGGAAATGGGGGAGGGGATGAAAGAACAAAGGGGAAGGTCAGTGATAGGATAGAAAGCAGGAGAGATTAAGAGACATTGAGAGACATTAAGAGATATTCCTCCCTCTGGCCTCTTACCCTCTCTAGATCTTTTCATTGTAAACTGCCGCCGTGACATCGGCCGTCTCCATTTCTCTGCTCCCCTCACTCACTCCAACCTACCTCCCTCTGAACTTGCAGCACTCCATTCACTCAGATCCAACCCCGACATTGTCATTAAACCTGCTGACAAGGGTGGTGCTGTTGTTGTTTGGCGAACCGACCTCTACCTAGCGGAAGCTGAACGGCAACTCTCCGACACCTCCTCCTACCTCCACCTGGACCATGACCCCACTACCGAAAATCAAGCCACCGTTTCCAAGACTGTCACTGACCTCATCTCCTCTGGAGATCTTCCCCCCATGGCCGCCAACCTCATAGTTCCCCAACCCCGCACAGCCCGCTTCTACCTCCTTCCCAAGATCCACAAACAGGACTGCCCTGGTAGACCCATCGTTTCAGCCTGTTCTTGCCCCACGGAACTTATCTCTTCCTATCTCAACTCTATTTTTTCTCCCCTTGTCCATTCTCTTCCCACCTACATCCGCGACTCTTCCGACACCCTCCGCCACTTTAACAGTTTCCAGTTTCCCGGCCCCAACCTCCTCCTTTTCACTATGGACATACAATCCCTCTAAACCTCCATCCCCCACCAGGATGGCCTGAGGGCGCTCCGCTTCTTCCTTGAACAGAGGCCCAACCAGTCCCCATCCACCATCACCCTCCTCCGCCTGGCTGAACTTGTTCTCACATTGAACAACTTCTCCTTTGACTACACTCATTTCCTCCAAATCAAAGGTGTTGCTATGGGTACCCACATGGGTCCTAGCTATGCCTGCCTTTTCGTGGGATATGTGGAACACTCTTTGTTCCAGTCCTACTCGGGTCCCCTCCCTCACCTCTTTTTCCGGTACATTGATGACTGTATCGGTGCCGTCTCCTGCTCTCGCCCTGAACTAGAAAATTTCATTCACTTTGCTTCCAATTTCCACCCTTCCCTCATCTTCACATGGTCCGTCTCCGACTCTTCCCTTTCCTTCCTCGACTTCTCCGTCTCCATCTCTGGGGATAGGTTATTGACAAATATTCACTACAAGCCCACTGACTCCCACAGCTACCTGGACTACACGTCCTCTCACCCCGCCTCCTGTAAGGACTCTATTCCATTCTCCCAGTTTCTCCGTCTCCGCCGCATCTGCTCTGACGATTCCACCTTCCATACCAGTGTTTCAGACATGTCTTCCTTTTTCCTCAACCGAGGATTCCCCTCTACTGTGGTTGACACGGCCCTCGACCATGTCCGTTCTATCTCCCGCACTTCTGCCCTCACCCCTGCCCCTCCCTCCCGGAACCACGATAGGGTTCCCCTTGTCCTCGCCTTTCACCCCACCAGCCTCCACATTCAACGGATCATCCTCCATCATTTCCGCCACCTCCAGCGTGATCCCACCACCAAACGCATCTTCCCCTCACCTCCCCTTTCAGCATTCTGTAGGGACCGCTCCCTCCGCGACACCCTAGTCCACTCCTCTATCGCCCCCAGCACCCCTTCCCCTTCGCCTTCGCCCGGCACCTTCCCGTGCAAGCGCAGGAGATGCAACACATGCCCTTATACCTCCCCCCTTCCCACTGTCAAGTCCCCAAACACCCCTTCCAGGTGAAACAGTGATTTACTTGTACTTCTTGCAATTTAGTATACTGTATTCGCTGCTCACGATGTGGTCTCCTCTACATTGGGGAGACCAAACGCAGATTGGGTGACCGCTTTGCGGAACACCTCCGTTCAGTCCGTAAGGGGGACCACGAGCTCCCGGTGGCCTGTCACTTTAATTCACCGCTTCACTCCCACTCAGACCTCACCGTCCTCGGCCTCTTGCATTGTTCCACGGAAGCTCAGCGTAAGCTCAAGGAACAGCACCTCATCTTTCGATTAGGCACTCTACAGCCCTCTGGACTCAACATAGAGTTCAACAATTTCAGATCATAACCTCGGCCCCTATCATATATATATTTTTTATCCACACTTTTTGTTTGGCCTTTTTTTCTCCCTCCCACATGGCAGCTGTCCTTCATTCTGCCAGCGCAATTCACACTTCATCTAGAGCCATCCTTTGTTCCTTAACCTGTCCCATTACCACCTCCTCTTGCCTTGAATATCTCTTAATGTCTCTCAATGTCTCTTAATCTCTCCTGCTTTCTATCCTATCACTGACCTTCCCCTTTGTTCTTTCATCCCCTCCCCCATTTCCCAGCCTCTAAACCTGCTTTAAAATCTATTCCATTTCCTGCTTTTTTCCAGTTCTGACGAAAGGTCTTCGACCTGAAACGTTAACCCTGTTTCTCTCTCCATGGATGCTGCCTGGCCTGCTGAGTTTTTCCAGCGTTTTCTGTTGTTATTTCGGATTTCCAGCATCCGCAGTATTTTGCTATTGTACAGTATAACTGTTATCCACTCTCCACTATATAGAATTTTCACTGGTGGCCATTTCCTCTTCAAGTACTGTTTGAAAGAACTTGCATTTATATAGTGCCTTTCATAATCTCTACATCCCAGAGCGCAGTTTAATACATTACTGCACTGTAACAGTTACAGTAGCAGATATATTGGATTTTTATGAGTCAATAAGTAAATCATTTTGAATTATTTTTCCTGACAGATTTTAATGGGAATAACGAATGAGAATTTGCGTGTACACCAAGGTTTTTATAATAATGATGAATGCTTTTGCGTCAAGGTTAAGCCTAGTGCTGAAATTATAATTACTGTGGTAACCTCCCTCTCCTTCCCTTGAATATATATTAGTCTCCTTATTTATACGTGATTCTACTTTCAATGCTATTCATATTTCTGGTTATATTATTGAACTCTTATATTATTATAACTCCATGCACATAGAAAGTGTGTCTCTGGACAAAGGTGAGAGCAGAGAGTTATTGTATTTATGCATGAATTTCCTTGCTCAGTGTGTATTACTAACTCTTTTCTGACTAGCTACCCATATAATTCCCACTGATCATCCTGCTGTCATTTGTTATTTAAATTATGCTTGAATACAATATCTTCAGCTTGTGGGCTCAGATTTGTATTCAATAACACTATACTCAGCTGTCAATAATTTTTTTTTAAATGTTGACACATGTATGTTCTTCAGGTTGAATATTGCTGTTTCAACTAGACATAAATTTACTTTTGCTAAACCCTGTGTCACTAGAAAATACAGTGGAGGTGCATAAATGGCTGTAACTATTTGTAACCCCAAATTTCTGATTGGTCCCCTTGGAGGACAAGACCAGATTTCTGATTGGTCTCCTTGGAGGACAAGACACACCCAGCAGTTCATCTGGAATGTGTAATTAGATCCTGCCTGCCTGAGTAATTAAGAACATAAGAAATAGGAGCAGGAAGAGGCCACTTGGCCCCTCGAGCCTGCTCTGCCATTCAATAAGATCATGGCTGATCTTGGGCTCAAAGCCACTTCCCTGCCCGCTCCCCATAACCCTTCACTCACTTATCTTGCAAAAATCTGTCTATCTCCACCTTAAATGTATTTAATGACCCAGCATCCACAGCTCTCTGGGGCAGAGAATTCCACAGATTTACGACCCTCTGAGAGAAGAAATTCCTCCTCATCTCAGTTCTAAAAGGGCGACCCTTTATTCTGAAACTATGCCCCCGAGTTCTAGATTTCCCCACGAGGGGAACCATCCTCTCTGCATCTACCTTGTCGAGCCCCCTCAGTATCTTATATGTTTCAATAAGATCACCTCTCATTCTTCTAAATTCCAATGAGTATAGGCCCAGCCTGCTCAACCTTTCCTCAGTAGTCAACCCCCTCATCTCTGGAATTAACCTAGTGAATTGTCTCTGAACTGCCTCCAATGCAAGTATATCCTTCCTTAAATAAGGAGACCAAAACTGTACACAGTACTCAAGGTGTGGTCTCACCAATACCCTGTACAGTTGTAGCAGGACTTCCCTGCTTTTATACTCCAACCCCCTTGAAATAAAGGCCAGCATTCCATTTGCCTACCTGATTACTTGCTGTACCTGCATGCTAACTTTTTCTGTTTCATGCACAAGGAACCTCAGGTCCCTCTGAACTGTAGCATTTTGTAATCTCTCTCCATTTAAATAATAATTTGCTTTTTTATTTTTCCTGCCAAAGTGTATAACCTCGCACTTTCCCACATTATACTCCATCTGCCAAATGTTTGCCCACTCACTAAGCCTTTCTATATCCCTTTGCAGGTTCTTTGCGTCCTCTGCACAACTTGCTTTCCCACCCATCTTTGTATCATCCGCAAACTTGGCTACATTACACTCGGTCCCTTCATCCAACTCATTAATGTAGATTGTAAATAGTTGAGGCCCCAGCACCGATCCCTGTGGCACCCCACTAGTTACCGTTTGCCAACCGGAAAATGACCCATTTATCCCGACTCTCTGCTTTCTGTTAGTTAGCCAATTCTCTATCCATGCTAATATATTACCCCCAATTCCGTGAGCTCTTATCTTATGCAGTAACCTTTTATGTGGCACCTTATCGAATGCCTTCTGGAAATCCAAATACACCACATCCACTGGCTCACCTTTGTCCACCCTGCTCGTTACCGCCTCAAAGAACTCCAGCAAATTTGTTAAACATGATTTCCCTTTCATAAAACCATGCTGACTCTGCTTGACTGCATTATGCTTTTCCAAATGCCCTGCTACTGCTTCCTTAATGAAGGACTCCAGCATTTTCCCAACGACAGATGTTAGGCTAACTGGTCTATAGTTTCCTGCTTTCTGTCTCCCTCCTTTCTTAAATAAGAGTGTTACATTTGCGGTTTTCCAATCCGCTGGGACCTCTCCAGAGTCCAGGGAATTTTGGTATATTGCAACCAATGCATCCACTATCTCTGCAGCCACTTCTTTTAAGACCCTGGGATGCAGGCCATCTGGTCCAGGGGACTTGTCATCTTTTAGTCCCATTATTTTACCAAGTACTATTTCTTTAGTGATAGTGATTGTCTTTAGTTCCCCCCTCCCTGTGGCCCCTTGATTATCCATTATTGGGATGTTGTTAGTGTCTTCTACCATGAAGACAGATACAAAATATTTGTTCAGAGTCTCTGCCATTTCCCCGTTCCCCATTATTAATTCCCCAGTCTCATCCTCTAAGGGACCAATGTTTACTTTAGCTACCCTCTTCCTTTTTATTTACCTGTAGAAGCTCTTACTATCTGTTTTAATGTTTCTTGCCAGTTTTCTCTCATAATTCATCTTCTCTCTATTATTTTTTTAGTCATCGTTTGCTGGTTTAAAAAAATTTCCCAATCCTCTGGTCTCCCAACAATCTTGGCAACATTGTATGCCTTCGTTTTCAATTTGATACCATCCTTTACTTCCTTAGTTAGCCACGGATGGTGCTCCCTTCTCTTAAAATCTTTCTTCCTCACTGGAATATATTTTTGTTGAGATTTATGAAATATCTCCTTAAATGTCCGCCACTGCATTTCAACTGTCTTACCCTTGAATTTATTTTTCCAGTCCACTTTAGCCAGTTCTGCCCTCATGACATTGTAATTGCCTTTGTTTAAGATCAGGACACTGGTTTGAGATACAACTTTCTCACCCTCCAACTGAATTTGAAATTCAACCATGCTATGATCACTCTTTCCTAGAGGATCCTTTACTATGAGATAATTTATTAATTCTGTCTCATTACACAGTACCAGATCCAAGGTAGCCTGCTCCCTGGTTGGTTCCATTACATACTGTTCTGGGAAACAATTCGGATGCACTCTATGAACTTTGCAATGTGTAATATGATCTAGTCATTGTGACAGCCAGCTCCAGAGATCAACATTACGGTTAGGAGCACTCACATGGCCTCAGATAGGAAGGGTGAGGCCATGGAGAGATTTTAACATGAGGATGAGAATTTTAAAATCAAGGTGTTGGTGGACAATGTTCCCCCTAATACAAAAGCAAAATACTGCAGATGCTGGAAATCTGAAATAAAAACTGAAAGTGCTGCAAATACTCAGCAGGTCAGGCAGCACCTGTGGAGAGAGAAACAGAGTTAACGTTTCAGGTCGATGACTGTTCTGACGAAAAGTCATCGACCTGAAACGTTAACTCTGTTTCACTCTCCACAGATGCTGCCTGACCTGCTGAGTATTTCCAGCACTCTCTGTTTTTATTTCAATGTTCCCCCTAAATTTTATTTTTGGGTGCGCGGTCCCTTTAACGGGCTGCGTGGGACCTCCAGACAGGTGCGCGGCCACGCAGCTTCGTGAGCACAGGGGTGATGGGTGAATGGGACTTGCTACGTGTTAGGATACGTGCAGCAGAGTTTTGGATGAGCTCAAGTTCATTGAGAGTGGAAGATGGGAGGCTGGCCAGGAGAACTTTGGAATAGTCGAGTCCGGGAAATAACACATAATGTAATGTAATGAATGTTGTAGGACCAACACAAAATATGCTCTCATTTTTTAAAATTCATTTATTTATTGCCCATCCCTAGTTGCCATTGAAAGGGTGGTAGTGAGCTGCTTCCTTGAACCGCTGCGGCCTTGGGGTGAGGGGGCGGAGGTGGGGAGGAGAGTGCAAGCGTGGTGCACGTGTAAAGGGGGTGGGTGTGGAAGAACGTGATCTAGGCCTGACAGAGGGCGGTAGAACGTGATCTATCTTCCTATCTGGATCACGTACTTGCTCTCATCCCGCCCCCCTCCTTTAGACCTGGATCACGTTCTCCCCCCCCTTCACTGTTCTCACTGTGCTACCCCCCCCAACAAGTTCCTGACCTTCTCTCCCACCCAAATTCCTGACCTTCTCCATCCCCTGAGCTCCTGACTTCCCCCCAACTCTTCCCCCTCTCCGAGCTCCTCTCCCTGAGCTCCTGTCCTCCGACCCCCCAGCTCCTGACCTTCTCCCCCCGCCCTCCTCTCTCCTCCCTCTCCAAGCTCCTTTCCCCTCTCCGATCCCCTCTCTCTCTACTCCTTTGATCCCCTCTCCTCTTCCCCCCCTGATCCTCTCTCTCTACCCCCCTCCGATCCCTTCTCTCTCCCCCCTTCGATCTCCTCTCCTTTGCACCCCTTGATCCCTTCTCTTCCCCTTGATCCCCCCTCTCTCTCCCCCCTCTGATCCCCTCTCCTCTTCCCCCCCGATCCTCTCTCTCCCCCCCTCCGATCCCTTCTCTCTCCCCCCTTCGATCTCCTCTCCTTTGCCCCCCTTGATCCCTTCTCTTCCCCTTGATCCCCCCTCTCTCGCCCCCCTCTGATCCCCTCTCCTCTTCCCCCCCCTGATCCTCTCTCTCTCTCCCCCCCTCCGATCCCTTCTCTCTCCCCCCTTCGATCTCCTCTCCTTTGCCCCCCTTGATCCCTTCTCTTCCCCCTTCGATCCCCTCTCTTCCCCCTTTCGATCCCCTCTCTCTCCCCCTTTGATTCCCTCTCCTTCCCCCCTTGATCCCCTCTCTCCCTTCCGATCCCCTTTCTCTCTCCCTTCCGATCCCCTCTCTTCCCCCTTCGATCCCCTCTCTCTCTTCTCCCCTTCGATTCCCTCTCTCTCTTCTCCCTTCCGATCCCCTCTCTTCCCCCTTCCGATCCCCTCTCTTCCCCCTTCCGATCCCCTCTCTTCCCCCTTCGATCCCTCTCTCTCTTCCCCCTTCGATCCCCTCTCTCTCTTCTCCCCTTCGATTCCCTCTCTCTCTTCTCCCCTTTGATCCCTTCTCTCTCTTCCCCTCACAATCCCCTCCCTCTCTCTCTCCCCCCACCCCACGCCACCAACCTGATACCCTGACCTTCTCCGCATGGAACTGAGTGGAGTGAAGCGTGGCGGTTTAGGCCACCACCGCACCATTGGGTACAGCGTATGCGCGACCGAATCGAGTGCGCACGCGCGGTACGAAATGGGCACCCATGCGCAGAGTCAAAAATGCATTGCAAATAATCACTCCGTGCATATGAATTCATACCTAATTTGAACACAATTCCTACCATAGTGTAGAATTACGGGGGTAGAAATTGGACCTCGTTGCGCCCGTTTTATAGGCATGATTCTTGCGATCCTCGGGCCTCTTTCGTCAGGCACCGAGCTCGTTCCCTGTGCCCACTTGGTGCCCAACAATGGGCCTAAATGAATTTCTAAGCCACAAAGTGGCATTCCTATTACAGTGGAACCTCTGTTATTCCTCATAATGATAGTGGCCCCCAAATGGGTAATGGAAATTGGCAGATAATGAAAAGACCCTCTAAATTTGATCTTACGCATACAGTGCAGCAATATACTAAGAATGGAAATGGAGACAAGTAAAATAGAGGTACCATTTGTGTCTTTATTCACTGAGAAAAGAAGATGAAATGCAATAACGGAAGAAGCTTGTACAATAATTCTATTACAACTCTAGTGGATAATTTAGACGATGGATCATAGGAATGGCTATAATGGAGCATCTACTGTATACACAAAAGCTGTTATTCAAAGATAACTTGATGAAATAATACCATGTTGCCAAGCCAGTTGTGTATTTATCAGGATTCATATTAGATGCTAACATGCTCGAAATTGAACATTGCTGAAGCTGAACTTCAATAGATCTGTCATGGATTATGAGGTTTTTCTTGTTCAGTCAATAAAAGCCACTAACCCGATGAGGATTTTCTCTTTTTGCTATCTGTAGGAAAATTATAAAGACAAGTAGAAGCAATGTGTTTCCTACAAATAGCCCCATTTAATAGTATGCTGCAATTTTTCTTTCACCGCTAGAAAGACTGTCATAACTCACTGGCTCCTGCTATGCTCATGAGATGCAGGTTATTAATAAGCAAAAGGCGAGCTAGCACCACCAGTGCAATATCCTTCAATGGAATTTAAAAGCAATAGTTTTACCAGAAAAATAAAAAAGTACAAAGTTCTTTCATAATATTTCATATTCTTGATTATCCTGGTATGCCTGTGTTTGTTTTCTGATGCAGCAGCATGTGTTACAAAAAGTGCATTCTCCTCAACAACTGCTTTTTTCTTTACATCCATGTAATCAGTGATGTATGGCCAAGCAACTGAATCCTGACTTGTTTTTAAAATTGTTTATACACACGTTGCAGGAATAAAACAGAAGCAAACAGAGATGACAAAATGTCATTCATTACAAATAAATATCTATCAAATTTAATAAGGAAAATAATCAAACCTTAATAACTTGCAATAAGCAGACATCTAGAAATCCATGATCAAAATATCACTGGGATCAATCTGGAGAATTCAGGGAGAATAAGGAATTCTGTGGATACAGGAAACTCAAGGTGAGACCTGAGGAAAGAAACAGACCAACTGTTGAACCAAATGGGGAGAATATAACCCCTTATCCCAAGGAAGAGCAGAGACAACATAACCAATTAAAGGTTGTTGGGAGGATGGGGCAGGGTAGGGCAGATCCACACTGGAAATTGGCAAACACAAGCAATGGGAAGCCTATAGAAAACAGGCAACAAAAAAGTGGACACCATACCATTAGCAAGGGAACAACCAAAAGAAGACTACAGGGGTGATTCTAAAATCCAGTGGAACTCATGTATGGAAAATCATGGGCTGTGCACCTGTGATTCCCAAGATGCTCTCCCTGCAAGTGCCACTTCCTCACTGGAAGCACTGGATCATGGAATCACTCCTTATATTTACTTCAAACTGAGATGTATTCCCCCATCCTCCACAGTGTAGTTAAGAAAGGCTACTACACCCAAATGAACTTTGCCACAATGAGGCGGAGAACAAATATAATCCTCCCTAATGAGGCTATCTTCTATAATCTCTTCACCCCTGATGAGCACAGAGCCACATCAACTAAAAAGCTGGGGCACATTGACTTGGCACAAAGATTAGCCAGGTGCTCCATTTTAGAGTCCAAAGTGATATCCATGAGGAGTCCAGCAGAGCGAAGTGATCTGGACTCAACCGTGAAGCCCATGATCACTTAAACCTCATTCAATATCATAGCCCAGAATTCTTGGATTCACGGATGGATATCTGTCCACCAATTATGTGAGAAGGTATAAATCTCATTACGTTCCCTCCAGCACGTCTGGCATTTTGGATTGCGAGTAGTGCCAATTAGCGGGTGTATGGTTGGTCCTTTACAGGATCTTTAACTGCCAGTCATGCAGGTGATTAACTACATGTAAAAATTCTGGGAATGGTCTGGCATATAATCTCTCAATCCATGTCGGGAATGTTTATTTCAAAATCAGTCTCCGCATGTCTTGAAAGCAAGGTTTGCTCACTGAATCCACAGAAAGCACAGCAGATTAGAGCTGTGAAATCAGCTATCTTCACAAACAGAAGCAGCTGAAAAAGTATCCCAAGTGGACAGTTTCCTTGAATCTTTCAGGGGGAATCCATAGCTGAGGAAAAAGGAGGACATTTCAGAAGCTCTGGTGTGGAAAGCGGAGTCATCAGATCAGATACAATGGAAACAGAAAAACTGTGAGAAAGGGACAGTAAGGGGGAAATTCAACATGGTGCGCCCGGTTAAATTATGGTTGTAAAACAGGCTCAACATCGATTAATTTAGCAATGCAACATCCCGCGCTTGACCTCTACGTGCGTTCATGCAACTGTTAAATTTGTCAGGGCTTTTTTTAACTCGCCTGGTGTCCGACTGAAACAGGTGTTAGACCACATTGAATATGTTAGTGAGGGGCCTGACACCAGTTTAAGGACTGCTTGGAGAAATTTGTCAGTGCTGGACAGAGTAGTGCAGGAGTTTGCTGCGGCCTAACCAGCGGCCGCCAGCAAACAGGTAAGGTTTTCTTTTAAAAACATACTTTAATGTGGATCCGGGAGAAGCAGGAGTGCTCTTCCTGGCTCCACAGTTCTACTGCGGGCTGCTATCGGCCTGCGATTATCCCCTCTCTTTCTCCCACTCTCCTTCAGGACTTACCTGAGGGCCGCACCCTTTGAGGCATGTGGCCCAAATCTCAGCCGGCTACAAGCTGGGAGCGGCCTTTGGGATCACACAAGGCGTTGGCAGCTCGCCCTGATTATTACCATGAGGCTCTACACCCAATTTCTGTCAAGCCTCGGACCTCCCGGTTCGGGTGCGTGCTTGGGCACCATCAGTTACGCACCTGAAAACGGGCCATAATGAATTTATGCCCCAAAATTCGTATAGGAATCAGAATTGGAAGAAATATAACGCCGGGGAGTCTGGGCTTGTACAATCCTCACCACTTAAAACAACCCATTGTTTAAATCGGACAATTGTTTAAATCAGCCAAAAAGCATGAATCATTTACCATTTCCATTATAGTCGATTACAAAGTTGCCGCTTCCAGTGTGTTAAGCGTGCCAGCTAATTTTGTCAGAAACATGTGTTTACTCACTAATTCGCACCTCATTAAGGTGCAATTCTCTTGTATACTTGATCACCTCTAACGGGTGTCAGGTTACAGCTTGCACTACTCAGCACTGACTGCAATAACAAGCATGTTCACTAAGTAAATAGCACCTTGTTAAAATCCAATTATCTTGTGTACTTAATCCCTTCTAAGTGCTGTGGGGTTACAGCTTCAACAGTAATTTGCTAGTCTTGTTCAATAATAATAGCGCGACCCCATTAAACCGCCCAACACGTATAACGGGCAAATCATGTTAGCACTGTAAGAAATCGTGGATTGGAAGAAATAATAGTCTGTTACAGGTTCCCAAGCTCAGCAGTTTGCATAAGTTGATGACACAGAAGGATTCCAGTCATGTCAGAAAAAGAGTTGTACAGAGAGCTGAATTACAAGGTCAGAACACAAAAACAGGCCTTCGAGTGGGCATAGCTAGGCCTGATAAGGGATGCAGCAAGGAGCCATAGGATAAACAAGCTGTCTACGAGAGGGCAACAAGACCTTTAGAAAACAGAGATAGGGAAATAACTGACCTCAGCACGATGGGAGGGGGTGCTGTTAGATGTAGCCTCTCCCTTGTAATTGGACAATGGGATGGGTAAAAATGATTGACATCAGGTATCCACCAGCCCATCGAAATAAGGTATAAAAAATGGGCGATCGAGAGAGGAAAACAGGCAGTTAGGGGCGAAGGCTTCTCAGAGGTGGATGCATGCTGGCTGCGTCCTACCACCTTGATCAAGTTTAGCCTCTGAGGTGGATCAATGCTGGCTGATGGCCTAACACCTCCAACAGCTCGAGGGATGACCCAACGGAAGTGACCGCTAGCGCAGACTGCAGGAATCCACCCAATCTGGGACTACCATACTGCCTCACCGTCCGTCCATCCGTCCGGTCATTTTGTTTCATTCCAGGGTCGTAGATCGCTCTCATCTGTCACGGGTTGTATGTCTACTGTATCTATTTCAATTGCATGTAGTATCTGATTATGCTTAAACTGTAGCTCTTTAATAAAACGCCTTACAACTCCCAAGACCCTTTGGGTAATCTGTGTGTGACCTGTGATCCAAATTCTTACAACACCAACGCGCCCAGCTCCTAATTAAAGTATGTTTTAGAAAGAAAACCTTACCTGTTGGTGGCCGCTGCTGGGGACTGTAATAGATGTCTGAGGAAAGCCTATTGCCTGAGATAATGAGAGATGGACAGATGGCCAGGAAGGGAAGAATTAGACATGGAGCACATAAAGCTGGGAACTGGAACCATAGGTCACAAAATTCTCAAGGTGGGAGTGATAGCAGGAATTAGTACCAACACAGCCATCATTGTAACAGAGGAAGATGTCATGGAGGGGCCGGAGTAGGATTGGAAAGAAGTATTCCTCTCGGCTCCACAGCAGTTCCAAAGTCTATTACCGGCTCCCAATTGGCCCCCTCCTGATTGCCTCCCCCCTCCCGATCTTCCCCTCGATCGCCCTCGCTGCTGACTGCAGCCTGTCTCCTGATCGCTCCCCTGCTCCCACCTCGCTACCTCCCTATTGCCCGCTCCCTCTCTCCCGATTGCCCCACTCTCTCCCTCCTGATTGCCTTCCCCCACACCCCCGCCAGGACCTCTGAGGGTCTCTGCTAGGGAGGCAGCTGGCCCAACTTTGTCCTCGTGGAACTGGTGAGCTGCCCCTGGACACCCAATTGACATCTGCAGCTCACCGACAATATGTTGATGAGGCCCGAGACTCACCTGAAATTGGGCCTCTGGGGCTCGCTCACAGTTCAATGACCTCACATGAGTGCTCAAGGTCAGTGAATTCACCTTCAAATGGCATATCCCACCAACTGTACCACTAGCCTCACACACTGCTTGATGCACCATACCCCCATCACTCACCTACCAACAATCAGTACCTATCACCACTCATAGCTTCATATCACTCTCATACACTTACCAGTGTTGCAAGCCTCATACCCATATCTCACAGCTTGCACACACTGCCAACTATTCAAACATGACAGGCACATCACCCAAATATATTGCACCACACTCACTGACACACTTCCCTCTCTCTTGCAGGACAAGTTCGTGCATAACCGATGACAGTAGGAGCTTACCAGTGGGGGAGAGGCACGCCTGCATGACATTACCCCGATGGAGGAGATGGTGGTTGCTATCATTGGAGCGGCCATTGCGGAGTCTGTGGCCAACGGCGGGGCTGAAACCATTGAAGATGACGGTATCCTCATACCTAATCCTCCTTCTCACATCCCACTTCCTCCTCATCCCACAATGTCTTTCAGGTTAAAAGCTGCAGATGGTGTGAGCATGCACCTTTTACTTCCCCCCCTCCCCACACCACAATCCTACCTTTGTGCTTTTCTCCTTTCAGATACCCAAGAACTGCCACCTGGCCAGGCAGTGATGGAAGAACAACAGGTGGAAGAGGAAGAAGGTAGTGATGATGAAGACACAGCACCGTCACTTGATTTCACACTCACAGCCACCAGCTCAGATACTGGCACTGGGCATGATATAGGGGATAGCTTAGAGGCAGGATCTGCACGTGGTGAGACACCGGGCTCGAGTGGCCTACAACCAGGGTAGGGGCAATAGTAGCACAGGTGCCAGCTCCCCCGAGGGCGAGGTCGCACATGAGTTCTGCTGCAGAGGACTCAGATGAGCACTTTGATAGGCCAGGCTACAGAAGAAGGCTGATGGGTGTACACAATGAAATGCTTGGTGCAGTGGGAAGCCTGCCAGAAAGCCTGCGGTCAATGTCAAAAAGCATGAAGGAGTCCTGCACCAACTTGGCACAGGGCTTTGCACAGAGCTTGGAGCCCATCCTTTCTAGCATGGAATTGGTGGCCAACTCCATCAACACACTTGTGGAACCAACCATCATGTGTCCAATAGCCGATGTCTCAGTTACCATTGCAGCACAAGCAGAAGCCACCCAACATCCGGGCACTGCTGTGGAAGCTCAGACCTCTGTCATGCAGGCTAAGCATGCTGCCATACAAGCTCAGACTGCTGTCGCCCATGCTGAGATGGCACAGTTCGCAGCCAGGCCTTCTAGGCCCAGACCTGCTCAGGATCGTCCTCCAAGGCAGTCTGCAATCTCCTCCACTGAAAGTCAGCAGCCTTCCACCAACCATGCTGCAGCCACTGGGGCAGCACTGTGTAGGAGCATTAGGGCAGGCAAAGGCTCACGGAAGACAGGTACTAAGGAAATGCACAACGGTGATTAGTTGACTTTTGTATGCAATACGGCATGATTTTATTTATAAATTTGGTTTGGAATGCTTATTTTGTGCGGCTTTTATTTTTGCATTGTGGCCAAACGGACGATGTGATGGTCAGTGACAGAGGGAAGGTAAGGTGTGGGACTGTTGGTGAATGGGAATTGGGGTTGCGTTTACTGGTATTGCAGCCGGATGAGTCAGTCACGGACAGTCCAGGCAGAAAGGGGCTGTCTATGTTGCCTCCTCCCTTCCTCTTCCTCCTCCTCCTCCTGCTCCTCTTCAGCTGGTCGCCGTATAGCTAGTGGCCAGCACTGTGCCCTCATGATGGTGAGGTTGTGCAGCATGTAACAGATCAACACGAATCTTGACATCCACTCTGCCACGTACTGCAGGGCTCCTCCAGAGTGGTCCAAGCAACAGGAGCGTTGCTTCAGCACCCCAATGGTCTGCTCAATGATATTTCATGTGGCTGCATGGTTTTCGGTTTATGTGCTGTCCACGTGTGTGTGGGTTGCACACCAGAGTCATGAGCCATGTTGTTAAAATATAGCCCTTGTCACCCAGTGGCCACCCTTTGGTTTGTCGTGGTGGCTCAAATGCAGATGGCACAGCGGACTGCCACAGAATAAAGGCATCATGACTGCTGCCAGGATAACAGGCATTCACCTGCATGATTCACTGAGTATGGGCGCACACCAGCTGGATGTTGAGGGAGTGGAATCCCTTTCGGTGGCGGTACATCTCAGAGTTTGCATGTGGCACCCGCAAAGCAACGTGCGTGCAGTCAATGGTGCTCTGCACCATGGGGAAGCCTTCAATCCCTGTGAAGTCACGTGCTCGCTCCGCCTGCTGCTCTCTGGCCAGAGAAAATGAAATGTATTCAGCTCTCTTGGAATTCAGAGCCTCAGTTACCTCCCTTACGGAGCAATGGACAGCAAACTGGGAGATGTTGCAAATATCTCCTGCTCCAGCCTGGAAGAAGTCCGACGCATAGAAGTTCATAGCCACCGTCACCTTCACACCCACTGGCAGTGTAGTCCTCGCCCTGCTCTGAGGTTGCAGTAGTGGCTGCAGCAGGTGGCAGATTTCAGTGAGGAGGTCCTTACTGATGCACAGACGTCTGACACACTGTTCCTCGCAGAGGTTCAGGTATGAACATTGCTCCATGAACACCCTGGGCAGATATGGTCTCCTACTGAGAGCCGTTCTCCCCCTCCTCCTCCTCCTCCCTCTTCAAGCAACTTGTCCTGCTCTGTGTGGTCTCTGCTCATTCTCCCTGTCATGCTGTAGGCCAAGTGGAATGCCTACTACTGCACCCATGTCTTGGAGCAAGTGGTCTGTGCAGAATCCTTGAAGTCAGGGCCAAATCCTTCAGCACCTGCCACACCATTTCCTGTAGACTTTAGCAACTTTAAAGAAGTCTAGAAACCACCAAACACTTCTACAAACGCAGCAAGATCCAGTAGAAATCAATCAGCAACTAACCTGTAAGTAGTTGATGATCCTTTAAATAGTGCTAGTGGGATGTGGGGGCGTTCTTCCTGCTGCTGAACGCATGTTCAGCTGTGTGAGCTTAAGAGAGGGCATTAGCTGGAGCGTTGAGCTCCAAAATGGCAGCACTGGCATCAAATCAGCGTTGTACGCTGACTGACGTCGCGATTTGTCTACTCTGCATACATCCGGTGGATGCTCCCTGCATGCACACCAACGCCCTACCCAAGATGGTGTCTGGCGCGGCCCGCACCAGAAATGTGCACGTGCGCCACGGACACCATTTTAGAACCTAAACGACATTTGTAGCGGCCAAAAAATTGGCGCTACAGAGCCAAATTTTGCGGCCAACATCTTTTAACCTCATTTTGTTCTCTTCCATGCTTTTCCTGGAACTACCCTCAGACTACAAATGCTGGATAAAACTGAAGTACCTCTGCATTTAGAGACAAATTTGGCATCCTATTCACAGCTACAGTTTATCCTATTTTATATGCAACCATGAAAAAAATACCTTATGAATTATGCAGCTATTCCCATGACTCATAATAGACTTGCACAGAGGCCTGCAGTGTGTAAGATCGCAGAATGCTTTTGACATAAAAAATTAATCAGATGTAATCCTGACAAAAGAGATGTCTAATCAGCCTCCAAACATGAAAGGGATGTCAAACTTGAGGAAATGAACCTCTCAGTACTCCCAACGTCTGTGCCGTGGATTCCTCGCACTAAAATCTGATCCTAAACAAAATACACACTAATCCATGAATGAATCAGAGTTTGGCAGTCAGAGCTGAATATCAGGAGGATGCATGTTGCATTACTGAATATTTAAGTTAATATTTTTCTTATGTCACAGGAGCTTTTTAATCATTTTAAACTCTAATCCAGAGAAAGTCCATGGAAGATAATAATGAAAAGAGATAATGCAACAAAATATTGGGCAAAGAGACTGGAGAACAGATGCTGGGAATTAACTTGACTTCGAATGTGGTTTGTAATTTAACTGGCCACAGAACTCTTATTTCAGTCATTTCAAAATCGAACCCGTAATCGTCTCCAGAAACACCCAGGAGTAGGATTTCTGCGGGTTTCTCCCACTTTCCCCTTGTAACCGAGAAAAGGTGCCATTCCTCCAGGATTTCCACCGATCTTCCGCAGAAGTTGTGGCAGACGATCGGGAGAATCCCCTACGGAAATTCCAGGAGACAGTGTCGTAGAATTTGCTCAAAGATGAGTTGAATGTTCTTATTTTGGGGAACAACTTGAATTGGTTTTTCAATGTGCTGAAGCTTCCACTTACACTGCAGGACGGATTTTAAAATCGCTGCAGCAGCAGCAGCAACAAAGAGAACGTCAGTGCACCTGCAAGATTGCGCGCATACATTTGGTACAACTGATTGTGATTTTAATTTTCTGGCCATAAAAACCTTCCCTGAATTCAAGGGATGAAATGTAAAGGCGAGCAATGAAAAAGCTTGAACTCCAGTCCTGACGAAAAGTCATCGCCCTGAAACGTTAACTCTGTTTCTCTCGCCACAGATTCTGCCTGAGCCGCTGAGTGTTTGCAGCATTTTCCTGTTTTTATTGCTGTTACTGTCTGTCGTGCGTGAGATATTTCGCATCTAATTGCTCAGCAGCATCATTTGTCAGAGGTTGCACCGTATTCCCTGGCGGACGCAAAGCGCGGGGATGGAAATTTGTCGGCGCGCAGTTTCGGCAGCGAGGCGACCAGGACGCGCGCCCAGTCCGGGAGCTCTGAGAGCGGTCCACAATTGGGCCTTGAGCCTCCTCCAAACAATCTGGGTGAGCTGCCGGGGCCTGGAAAGCCTCCAAAGGCAGCTCGCCCTTCCGCTGGCTCGAATTTTGGGTCCCCTGCCTCGCCGGCAGCAGCCCTCAGGTAAATGCAGGTGGGAGAGGGGGCCAATAGCGGGCCGCCATTCCCCCTCAGGACGGCGGGGGAGCGGGGAGCCAGGACCAGCGCTCTTGCTCCTCCCGGCTCCACAACAACGTTTGAAAAAAAAGTTATTTGGAAAGTGACTCAGCTTTCGTTGGCAGTGGCTGCAGCGGCCAGTAAAGAATCCTGAGTGGGGCAGGCCCCATTTCGGCATGGGCCCTCATTTACATATTTGAGGAACCTAATGCCTGAAAAATGTCCTGACCCAATTCCAGGCCCTAGAGGTGGAAGACGTTGATCTCCAAAATTGTACCCCGTTGCATCTCTTTTAAGCCCATATATGGGCACATCAAGGTCCAATTTCTACCCCATAATGTGCAGAATACTTAAGACTCCTGACATGCCTTTTGCCGGTTAATAAGGACTTCTGTGTTGCAAAAATGATGAAAAGAATCTGAATCTGAGTCAACTTTGCCGACAAAAGCAGATCAAACCGTCCGTTTGCACTGAAAAGTTCTGAGATAGTTTTGGAGATATAGGGCTACAAATCATGGGCCTTTGATGGGGACCTCTGCTACTGACCCTGCTGGCCTTTCCAGGTCAGGTGGAATCTCCCTCGCTTTAATAACCCTGGTAGGTGCCTGCACCACCAGGAGTGCATTTTGTGCACCCATCAGATGGGGGACATCACAAAAAGGCAGAGGCTACTTGCTGTTAGCTGTGGCTCAGTTGGTATCACTCTCACCTCTGACTCAGAAGGTTGTGGGTTCAAGTCCCACTCCAGGGACTTGAGCACATAAAGCTAGGCTGACACTCCAGTGCAGTGCTGAGGGAGTGCTGCACTGTCGGAGGTGCCGTCTTTCGGATGAGACGTTAAAATGAGGCACCGTCTGCTCTCTATGGACGCGAGTGTCCTCAACTCCATCCCGCAGCATGCTACCCGCCACCATCTCAGCACAACCCCAGCCTGGCGTGAGGTTGAAAAAGCCATCTGACAACTGAAGAACAACAAGGCCTCAGGAGCAGATGGAATCCCTGCCGAGGCGCTAAAGCATGGTGGAGAAGCACTACTGGCGCGAATTCATGAACTAATTTCTCTTATCTGGAAGGAGGAGAGCATACATGGGGATCTCGGCGATGCCGTAATTGTGACCATCTTCAAGAAAGGTGACAAGTCTGATTGCGGTAATTTCAGAGGAGTTTCCCTGCTGTCTGCCACAGGGAAAGTCATCGCAAGAATCCTCCTCAATCGCCTTCTCCCAGTGGCTGAAGAGCTCCTCCCAGAGTCGCAATGTGGATTCCGCCCACTAAGGGGCACAATGGACATGATCTTCACCGCGCGCCAATTACAAGAGAAATGCAGGGAACAGCGCCAACCGCTGTACATGGCCTTCTTTGACCTCACAAAGGCTTTTGACACTGTCAACCGTGAGGGATTATGGAGTGTCCTCCTCAAATTCAGCTGCACTCAAATGTTTGTCACCATCCTCCGCCTGCTTAACGATGACATGCAAGCCGTGATCCTGACCAACGGTTCCACCACAAACCCAATTCATGTATGGACCGGGGTCAAGCAAGGCTGTGTCATCGCACCAACGCTCTTCTCGATCTTCCTTGCTGCAATGCTCCATCTCACCCTCAGTAAGCTCCCCGCTGGAGTGGAGCTAATTTACAGAACAAACGGGAAACTGTTCAACCTCCGTCGCCTCCAGGCCAGATCCAAGGTCGTCCCTTCCTCTATCGTCGAATTACAGTATGCAGACGACGCTTGCGTCTGCGCACACTCGGAGGTCGAACTCCAAACCATTGTTAACACCTTCACCGAAGCGTACGAGAGCATAGGCCTTACACTAAGCATCCGTAAGACAAAGATCCTCTACCAACCTGCCCCCGCCACACAGTACTCTCCCCCGATTATCAAAATCCATGACAAGGCCTTGGACAACGTGGACCACTTTCCATACCTCGGGAGCCTAATGTCAACAAGGGCAGACATCGATGATGAAGTCCAACACCGCCTTCAGTGTGCCAGTGCAGCCTTCGGTTGCCTGAGGAAGAGAGTGTTTGAAGACCAGGACCTCAAACTCAGCACCAAGCTCATGGTCTACAGAGCAGTAGTAATACCCATCCTCCTGTATGCTTCAGAGACATGGACCATGTACAGCAGGCACCTCAAAGCACTGGAGAGGTACCACCAACGCTGCCTCCGCAAGATCCTGCAAATCCATTGGCAGGATAGGCGCACCAACGTCAGTGTTCTCGCTCAGGCCGGCATCGAAGCTTTGAGCACGCTCGATCAGCTCCGATGGACGGGTCACATCGTCCGCATGCCCGATACGAGACTCCCAAAACAAGCGCTCTATTTGGAGCTCCGACACGGCAAGAGAGCCCCAGGTGGGCAGAGGAAACGCGTCAAGGACACCCTCAAAGTCTCCTTGAAAAAGTGCAACATCCCCACCGACACCTGGGATTCCCTGGCCCAAGACAGTACAAAGTGGAGGAGAAGCATCCGGGAAGGCGCCGAATACCTCGAGTCTCTTCACCGGGAGCAAGCAGAAGCCAAGCGCAAACAGCGGAAGGAGCGCACGTCAACCCAAGCACCCCACCCACCATCTGCCCCACCTGTGACAGAGACTGTAGGTCCTGCATTGGACTCATCAGTCACCTGAGAACTCATTTTTAATGTGGAAGCAAGTCATCTTCGGTTCCGAGGGACTGCCTACAAAAAATAATGTGAGAAGTCGCACAACACCAGGTTATAGTCCAACAGTTTTATTTGAAATCACAAGCTTTCGGAGCGCTGCTCCTTCGTCAGGTGAAGTGATGTATATCGGCACAGCATATATAGTCAGAACTATATGACTATATATGCTGTGCCGATATACATCTCTTCACTTCACCTGACGAAGGAGCAACGCTCCGAAAGCTTGTGATTTCAAATAAAACTGTTGGACTATAACCTGGTGTTGTGCGACTTCTCACATTTGTCCACCGCAGTCCAACACCGGCATCTCCACATCATAAGAAAAAGAAGAGGACATAAAACATCCCATGGCACTGTTTTGAAGAAGAGCAGGGGAGTTTTCCCCGGTGTCCTGGCCAATATTTATCCCTCAATCAACATCACAAAAACAGATTATCTGGTCATTATCACATTGCTGTTTGTGGGAGCTTGCTGTGCACAGATTGGCTGCTGTGTTTCCTACATTACAACAGTGACTACACTTCAAAACGTACTTCATTGGCTGTATTGCGCTTTGAGACATCCTGAGGTCGTGAAAGGCGCTATATAAATGCAAGTCTTTCTTGCTGTGGGAGGGGTGGGGGAGTGCCAGTGCAGAACAACATCGATGCCCTAGAATGAGGATAAGTGCACTTGAAGAAGACACTATTGGGTATTACCTGGGTGAATATGTTGTTTTCTGGCATTTGTTGAATTCAGTAAAGAAAAGCAGACTTTTGTGAGTGATGAAAAGAATCTGAATCTGAGTCAACTTTGCCTACAAAAACAGATCAAACTGTCCATTTGCACTGAAAAGTTCTGAGATAGTTTTGGAGATACAGTCGCTACAAATCATGGGCCTTTGATGGGGACCTCTGCTACTGACCCTGCTGGCCTTTCCAGGTCAGGTGGAATCTCCCTCACTTTAATAACCCTGGCAGGGCACTGGGGAAAACTCCCCTGCTTTTCTTCAAAATAGTGCCATGGGATCTTTTATGTCCACCATAGAGAGCAGACGGTGCCTCGGTTTAACATCTCATCTGAAAGATGGCACCTCCAACAGTGCAGCACTCCCTCAGCACTGCACTGGAGTGTCAGCCTCGCTTTATGTGCTCAAGTCCCTGGAGTGGGACTTGAACCCACAACCTTCATGACTCAGAGGTGAGAGTGCTACCAACTGAGTCACAGCTGACAGCAAGTGGATTGGTTCAACACTTGCTACAGAGCCTGCATTGCCAGGTGGTATTTGTATCACTGATGGTCAGTGATTTGCATTTGTCTTGGGAGGGTGGAAAGACTGGACTAGATTTTAGGGAGGAGTGATATTGGCAATTTGATACAACTGAGTGGATTGCTAGGCCAATGCAGAGGGCAGTTAATGGTCAATCACATCGGTATGGGACTGGAGTCACATATTGTGGAAAGAAAAATTGAGCAGGGTGTATAACGAACGGCCGTTCCACGACCGCCCATGTTGCGTCCAATGAATTTTACCCCCACTGTATTTAAATGAGGCTCAGCCTCTCACAGCACCTCCCAATATTTAAAATTCCCCCGAATGATTCTACTTATTTAACAAACAGAAAACCTTACTGGTCAGCTAATCCAGATTGTGCCGTGCTGATCAGTATATGTGCCTGACTGGGTAGTATTGATTAATGCAAAAAGGAACAGAACAGTGTGGAATTCCAGGATGCTCCATATTGATTTCTTTTTCATATAGAGTGATATATAATGGCGGGTAGGGACTTCTCATTGAAAGTGCTTGAAGGACTTTTCATTGTTCCTTCCCATAGGACTGTGCTGCAATAATTGTTCCACATTGCAGCTGACTTGGTTCCAGACTTCATCAAGTGGATTTATTTTAAAGTAACCCTGATTGGCATAAACATTGATTTACAACTATATGATCTGCATAAAATCTTTATACATCTTTTTCCATAAATGCTTAACATGTATCTAGTCTTTTAGTGAATATATTCTTGAAACACAGCTGCACAGTTCACTGTGGCTGCTGATGAATCCAAGTATTTGCCTGAGTGATATTCCTTATCCTGAGAATAGCTGTCAATTTAGAGAATTGTGCTGCAACAATTAATTTCTCTCTATAATGAGCCTGCTCCATAATTTTTTAGTCATAACAAGTGAAAAAGGTTTTCTTTAATATTTTGTTCCTGTTTACTTCCTTTTTATTTTCTCTTTTTATCCCCAGTCTCTCCATAAATATTTCCATTTCTCTACTTTTCTGTTGTACTTTCAATGAAATTTTGCCAATTTACATTTTTTGTTTTACTTTTCTGGTCTCTTTCTTCATTTACATTTGTAATTTTTGTTTTGTGTATTTTTTGGGTGAGGACAACATTTACACAGATCGATATATCTGGCAAAACAGACCCATTCTTTTAGAGCATATTTATGATTTCATGAGAAAAGGATAACATAGGAAACCTCCCAGTTTAACTCGCAATGCAATGATCACATAGTGACCGAGGAGACATTTCCCTGGTATCTTGGTCTCTTTTTGACTTGCTCTTTACAGTTTTTAATATTGCTTCTTTTCCTTCTGAATCTTATTGCTGAGTCTTTTTCCATTTCTTTTCGTTTCAATGCTGACGTTTGTCCTTTACTAATTTTATTTGTGTTCTATTGTTTTTCTTCCTTTGTTAATGCTCTCATCTCTTTCGTTGTGTTCATTCTTTCCTGGTCTTTCTTCAGTTATTTTTAAATTAATCCAAACAAAAACAAATGTTCAGTGGTTTACATCTTAAAATACATTTCGGTGCACTAATTAACAAGGAAATAGCAAACTGTCAAAATAACCAAACTTTCTGAACTATAGCAGCAAGGTCTCCTCCCTCCTCCTCTAAAACATACAGAAAATAGAGCTGATTTCCTCTCCGCAACACCCGGAGAATGCTCAGTTCCTAGACATTACGGAGAGGAAAAGGGGGTGGATACTCATTACATCAGATTTCTGCTCCCTTTATATTAGCCTGGGATTTCCAGTGGTTTTCTAAAGGGGCAAAAATGGGCCTGTGCCTGGAACAGGCGCACACCCAGCATTGCTGAGATAATGAGGTGAGAGGGTCCTTTCCCCACCCTCCCATCTTAATTTCTTATAAATACAGGGCTAAAAATGTCAGCTGGGGGGAATAACGTCTGCTTCAAGAGTAACTGCAGAACTGGCATCATCTCCTCTGATAGTGCCTTAACTCCCAAACATCCATCATGATTTCTCTTTCATCCTCCTCCTTCTGCAGGTAGCACAGGTTTAGTAGCACCCTGAATGGCACAAATATTATGCATGTTTTCGTACTCAAGTTCAAAGGCAAAACATTTTGAATCTGCCAACAACTTATTACACAAGTTCTTGCTGAATTACTGCTTCCAGTTCACAAAGCACCAACCTGCAATGGCCTCCTGTATGTTAGCGACTAAAACACTAACGTACCTGGCTTATAGTACTCAATTTATATGGGGAGCAAGCAGTACCTGACCTGTGACTGACTGAGGTACAGGAAAAGGCACAGACATTTATGACATTGCTCCCCCTCCTTTTCCTTGTGAGCCATATTTTTTTCCCAACAAAAATGTGGGCATTGCTCTTGGGATGCTGAGCAGCAACAGTGGGAGAACTTGCAATTTTCCCACTCCTTACACCCCAGAAATGGTTGCTAATTGGGCACTAAAACTAGGGACATCTTCCATATAATCTTGATATATTTTAGCCGGGCAATGGAGGAGGATTGTAATTATCCCTGGGCAGAGGGTTGCTACAATCAACCTCAGTACCCAAGAGAGACCCACCCCTGATTGCTGGAAATCAGGATATGTTTGGGTTGGGCTATGATGCTCCATATGGTACAATAGTCTGCCAACATTCACCTCAAGCCTCATTAAATAAAGGCCGCGATTTTCTTTGAGGAGGCGGGTTGGAGTCGGGTTGCCTGGTGGGCGGGTTTCGGTCCCGCTGCCGGTTTCAGCCGCTCCCAATTCACGATTTTGGATTAAGTGGGCTGATTAAGGCCGCCGTGCGCGCTGCCCGGCCCAATGAGTGGGAGCAGGTCTGCTGCTCGCCTCTGATGACATCATTCCTTCAGTTGTTTTTAAGGGGCCCATGTAGCCTTAGCTTCTCATTTCGTTTGTGCTGCTGTGGAAATCGGCCCAGGCGACCATGACTGCTGCCAAAGCAAAGGCTGCTCCACGCTTTGATGAGGACTCCCTCCAAGCTCTTGTGGAGGGAGTAAGTGGGAGCCGGGAGATTCTGTTCACTCCCGATGGCTGGAGGAAGCCTCCTCAGCAAACAAAGGCAGCCTGGCTGCAAATTGCTGAGGAGGTAAGTGCTCGGTCCTTATGCTCACGCACCTGGGTCCAGTGCCGAAAACGGTTCAGTAATCTTCTGCGCACATCAAAAGTGAGTATCACATCACACTTTCCTTCAATCTGCTTCCCTTCTCTACTCATCACCGGCACTCTACATTGTCAGCCTGCTCCTCCACATCCCACCTTACCCTCACTTCCCTTGCACCCTGACCTATCCCTCTCTCTCTCTGTACTGAATCACTTCACCATCCTACTATGCATCCCTCACACTCACTCTCACGGTAAAAGGCGGCAGCGACCAGGTAGGCCCACAGAGGCGGCGGACCTGGGTGGAGCAACAGCGGCGAGGCGGCGGCGGTAAAAGGCGGCAGCGACCAGGTAGGCCCACAGAGGCGGCGGACCTGGGTGGAGCAACAGCGGCGAGGCGGCGGCGGTAAAAGGCGGCAGCGACCAGGTAGGCCCACAGAGGCGGCGGACCTGGGTGGAGCAACAGCGGCGAGGCGGCGGCGGTAAAAGGCGGCAGCGACCAGGTAGGCCCACAGAGGCGGCGGACCTGGGTGGAGCGGCGGCGGTAAAAGGCGGCAGCGACCAGGTAGGCTCACAGAGGCGGCGGACCTGGGTGGAGCAACAGCGGCGAGGCGGCGGCGGTAAAAGGCGGCAGCGACCAGGTAGGCTTTCACCAAGCCGAGAGCAGGAGAGAGGTAAAAAATAATCGAAGTGTGACGTCACCAGAAAGCAGGTAAGTGATTGGTTGGTGAGTATTTCTCTTTTTTTTTTATACACAACTTCAATTTTATTGTTTCTCGGGTATCTGTGGTGTAGCAGAGACTGCTGGCATAAATTAACTGAAGGGTAAATAATACATTTTTAATTAATTACATAGAATGGGAGAGCAGGTGATGTGTTACTGCTGCAATATGTGGGAGCTGGTGGACACCATTGATGTTCACGGTGAACACATTTGCAGTAAGTGTTGGCTGCTCGAGGAACTCCGGCTCCGTGTTGATGAGCTGGAGTCCGAGCTTCAAACACTGCGACACATCAGGGAGGGGGAGAGTTACCTGGACTCCGTGTTTCAGGAGGTAGTCACACCAATTAGAGTAACTAATTCAGAAGTAGCCCGTGGTCAGGGACAGGAAGGTGTGACTACGAGTGAGGCAGGTACAGGGATCCAGGAGGTAGTGTTGGAGGAGCCGCAGCCCTTGCTCTTGTCCAACAGGTTCGAGGCTCTTACTCCCTGTGTGGATAGGAGCGGGGACTGCAGGGAGGATGAGCAACCTGGCCACAGCACCGTGGTAAGGGGGGCCATTCAAGTGGGGGGAGTAAAAAGAAATGTTGTAGTGGTAGGGGATAGTATCATTAGGGGGATAGATAGGGTTCTTTGCAGCCAAGAGCGAGAGTCCCGAAGGCTGTGTTGCCTGCCCGGTGCCAGGGTTAAGGACATCTCCTCTGGGCTGGAGAGAAACTTGGAGTGGGAGGGGGAGGATCCAGTTGTCGTGGTCCATGTTGGTACCAATGACATAGATAGGACAAGGAAAGAGGTTCTGCTGAGGGAGTTTGAGCAGCTAGGGGCCAAATTAAAAAGCAGAACCTCGAGGGTAATAATCTCTGGATTACTACCTGAGCCACGAGCAAATTTGGCTAGGGTAAATAAAATCAGGGAGTTGAATGCGTGGCTCAAAGACTGGTGTGGGAAAAATGGGTTTTGCTTCTTGGGACACTGGCACCAGTACTGGGGCAGGAGAGAGCTGTTCCGTTGGGACGGACTTCACTTGGCCAGTGCTGGGACTAGTGTCCTGGCGAATCGAATAACTAGGGCTGTGGAGAGGGCTTTAAACTAATTAGTGGGGGGGAGGTTTCAAGAGAGCAAAAAATAAAAATGACAACAGAGAGGGTCATAGACATAGGTAGCAGTAGGGGAATCACAAATCAGAGCGTGGCAGGAAGGGACAGAGTGTGTGGAGTAAAAGGTAAACTGGTAAAAAGTGAAAAAGCAGGAACTAAGTGCCACAAAGCATATTTGAAAGTTCTCTATCTGAATGCACGTAGCATTCGTAACAAAATAGACGAGTTAATGGCACAAATAACTACATATGGTTATGATATTGTGGCCATTACAGAAACATGGCTGCAGGGTGACAATGCCTGGGAATTAAACATACCAGGTTATTTAACGATCAGGAAGGACAGGCAGGAAGGAAGGGGAGGTGGGGTGGCTATGTTAATAAAGGAAGGAATCACTGTAATACAGAGTAATGATATTGGGTCAAAAAATCATGATAATGAAACAGTTTGGGTGGAGATAAGGAATAATAAGGGGAAAAAAACATTAGTGGGCGTAGTCTATAGGCCTCCGAACAGTTGCAACTCTATTGGACGGAGTATCAATCAGGAAATAGTTGAGGCATGTAATAAGGGAACATCTATAATTATGGGGGATTTTAACTATCATATTAATTGGACAAATCAAATGGGGCAGGGCTGCCTTGAGGATGAGTTCATTGAGTGTATTAGGGATGGGTTTCTTGAGCAGTATGTAACTGAACCGACCAGGGGGCAAGCAACCTTAGATCTGGTCCTGTGTAACGAGACAGGATTAATTAAAAATGTCCTAGTAAAGGATCCCCTTGGAATGAGTGACCATAACATGGTTGAATTCCATATTCAATTAGAGGGTGAGAAGGTTGGATCTCAAACAAGCGTGCTAAGCTTGAATAAAGGAGACTATGAAGGTATGCGAGCGGAATTGAGTAGAGTGGATTGGGAAAATAGATTAAAGGGTAAGACGACACATGATCAGTGGTGTACATTCAAGGAGTTATTTTACAACTTCCAAAAAAAATATATTCCACTGAAAAGAAAAGGGTGTAAAAGAAAGGACAGTCATCCGTGGCTAAGTAAAGAAATTAAGGATAGTATTCGACTAAAAACAAGGGCATATAAGGTAGCGAAATCTAGTGGGAGGACAGAGGATTGGGAAAACTTTAAAAGGCAGCAAAAAATAACAAAAAGATTGATTAAGAAAGGGAAGATAGATTATGAAAGTAAATTAGCAAAAAATATAAAAACAGATAGTAAGAGTTTTTATAGTTATATAAAAAGAAAAAGGGTGGCTAAAGTAAATGTTGGTCCCTTAGAGGATGAGACCGGGAAATTAATGGTGGGAAATATGGAGATGGCAAAAACACTGAATGAATATTTTGTATCAGTCTTTACAGTAGAGGACACTAAGAATATCCCAACACTGGACAAACAGGGGGCTATAGGGGGAGAGGAGCTAAACACGATCAAAATCACTAAGGAAGTGGTACTCGGTAAAAAATGGGACTCAAGGCGGATAAATCACCTGGACCTGATGGCTTACATCCTAGAGTCTTGAAGGAAGTGGCGGTAGGGATTGTAGATGCATTGGTAATAATTTTTCAAAACTCCCTGGATTCCGCTAAGGTCCCGGCAGACTGGAAAACTGCTAATGTAACACCCTTATTTAAAAAGGGCAGTAGACAGAAGGCTGGTAACTATAGACCGGTTAGCCTAACATCTGTGGTAGGTAAAATTTTGGAGTCCATTATTAAGGAAACAGTAACAGGACATTTGGATAATCATAATTTAATAGGACAAAGTCAGCATGGTTTTACGAAGGGGAAGTCATGTTTGACAAATTTGCTGGAGTTCTTTGAGGAAGTAACATATAGAGTGGATAAAGGGGAACCAGTGGACGTAGTGTATTTAGACTTCCAAAAGGCATTTGACAAGGTGCCACACAAAAGATTATTGCTTAAGGTAAAAAATCACGGGATTGGGGGTAATATTCTGGCATGGATAGAGGATTGGCTATCTAACAGAAAGCAAAGAGTTGGGATAAATGGTTCATTCTCAGACTGGCAATCAGTAACTAGTGGTGTTCCACAGGGGTCAGTGCTGGGTCCCCAACTCTTCACAATCTATATTAACGATTTGGAGGAAGGGACCAAGTGTAACATATCAAAATTTGCAGATGATACAAAGATGGGAGGGAAAGTAGTGAGTGAGGAGGACATAAAAAACCTGCAAGGGGACATAGACAGGCTAAGTAAGTGGGCAGAGATTTGGCAGATGGAATACAACACTGGAAAGTGTGAGGTGATGCACTTTGGCAGGAAAAATCCTAGAGCAATTTATTATCTTAATGGCAAGAAACTGGAGAGTACTGAAGTGCAAAGGGATCTGGGGGTCCTGGTGCACGAAACTCAAAAGGTTAGTATGCAGGTGCAGCAAGTGATTAAGAAGGCAAATGGAATGTTGGCTTTCATTGCTAGGGGGATAGAATATAAAAATAGGGAGGTATTGCTTCAGTTGTACAAGGTATTGGTGAGACCGCACCTGGAATACTGCATACAGTTTTGGTGTCCTTACTTAAGGAAAGACATCCTTGCTCTCGAGGCAGTGCAAAAAAGGTTCACTCGGTTAATCCCGGGGATGAGGGGGTGGTCATATGAGGAGAGGTTGGGTAGATTGGGACTCTACTCATTGGAGTTCAGAAGAATGAGAGGCGATCTTATTGAAACATATAAGATTGTGAAGGGGTTGGATCGGGTGGATGCGGGGAGGATGTTCCCGATGACGGGTGAGACGAGAAGTAGGGGACATAGTCTTAGAATAAGGGGCTGCTCTTTCAAAACTGAGATGAGGAGGAACTACTTCACTCAGAGGGTGGTAGGTCCATGGAATATGCTGCCACAAAAAGCTGTAGAAGCTACAACATTAATTAAATTTAAAACAGAAATAGACAGTTTCCTAGAAGTAAAGGGCATTAAGGGTTACGGGGAGCGGGCAGGAATTTGGACATGAGTCTAGGTTCGGATCGGTCATGGCCCTGTGGGTAGTGGAGCGGGCCCAGGGACTGTGTAGCCTGATTCTGCTCCTATTTCGTGTGTGCAATTCTGTTAGATGCAGGAGATGGTTCTGTGATAGATAGTAGATTGGCGGTTAGGATCAGATCAGCCATGATCTTATTGAATGGCGGAGCAGGCTCGAGGGGCCGATTGGCCTACTCCTGCTCCTATTTCTTATGTTCTTATGTTCTTATGTTCTTATATCAATGATTTGGATGAGGGAACCAAATGTAATATTTCCAAGTTTGCTGACGACACAAAACTAGGTGGGATTGTGAGTTGTGAGGAGAATGCAAAGAGGCTTCAAGGCGATTTAGATAAGTTGAGTGAGTGGGCAAATACATGGCAGATGCAGTATAACGTGGATAAATGTGAAGTTATCCACTTTGGTCGGAAAAACAGAAAGGCAGAGTATTATTTAAATGGTGATAGATTGGGAAATGTTGATGTACAGAGGGACCTGGGTGTCTTTGTACACCAGTCACTGAAAGCAAACATGCAGGTGCAGCAAGCAGTTAGGAAGGCAAATGGTATGTTGGCCTTCATTCCAAGAGGATTTGAGTACAGGAACAAAGATGTCTTACTACAGTTATACAGGGCCTTGGTGAGACCACACCTGGAGTACTGTGTGCAGTTTTGGTCTCCTTACCTAAGAAAGGATATACTTGCCATAGAGGGAATGCAGCGAAGGTTCACCAGACTGATTCCGGGGATAGCAGGACTGTCATATGAGGAGAGATTGGGTCGACTAGTCCTGTATTCACTAGAGTTTAGAAGAATGAGAGGGGATCTCATTGAAACGTATAAAATTCTGACAGGGCTAGACAGACTGGATGCAGGGAGGATGTTTCCCCTGGCTGGGGGGTCTAGAACGAGGGGTCACAGTCTCAGGATACGGGGTAGGGCATTTAGGACTGAGATGAGGAGAAATTTCTTCACTCAGAGGGTGGTGAACCTGTGGAATTCTCTACCACAGAAGGCTGTGGAGGCCAAGTCACTGAATATATTTAAGAAGGAGATAGATAGATTTCTAGACACAAAAGGCATCAAGGGGTAGGGGAGAGAGCAGGAATATGGTATTGAGGTAGAGGATCAGCCATGATCATATTGAATGGCAGAGCAGGCTCGAAGGGCCAAATGGCCTACTCCTGCTCCTATTTTTCTATGTCTATGTTCTACAACTAACAACGCACAGGGAAGCACCTTCCTCTTGGCACCTCACTCCACCTTGGTCTCCCTCTAAGCTTCTATGTTTTTGATTCTTCACAGTCACTCCATCAATCTCGCTGAAACTCCAATTGTGTCCCTCCTTGCAGGTAAAGATAGCCCACAATAAGAGGGAGAGAGCGACGACAGGAGGAGGGCTAGTATCCCTCGCAAGTTTGACAAGCACTGAGGAGACTGCTCACGACATCGTGGGAGGTGGTGAGGAGGTGGACGTGGGGGACGGAGTGATGGGCGCAGTAGAGGAAGTTGGTGACAGAATAGATTTGTAACCCTCTCATTTAGATTTCATGATTGACTGAAATGGAATATGATGTTCATAGAGATTGACTTTTGATCATCTGCACAATAGGATGTGTGTGCTACCTAAATATCAGATGTCTAACTCATGCCTTTACTCTCCCACAGGACCACTGTCCAGGAGGAAGAGCCAGACGACTCCTCAGAGGAAGCTGCAGCCTCTGAGGGAGCAGCATCACCAGGACTCAGTGCACCCAGCACCAGCACAGAAACACATATCTCGGAGGGTCCTGCGCGACATAGAGTAGTGTTGTCACCCGTTGTGTCACAGCTCATAAGTGAGCATCAGCAGACGGTGGAGACAGCGACAGCAGTGGAGAGTCCTCGTCGGAGGTTGCAGGATGCTCCTAGCTCTGCTCAGCTGCAAGTAGATGCTGTGCCCCTGGGGCCATCCAGAAAGATGAGGAACTTCAGGAACAAGTGCAGGAGTCTCTGACAGGGTTTGCATCCACGGTAACTGCAAGTGTGCAGAGAATGGAGGAGTCCAGCTCAAAGTTCAGCACTGCCTTGGTGGAGGCAATGGCGCATGAACTTTCCGCTATGGAGAGGGTGGCAACCTCCATGGAGGACATAAATCGCCAGACACAACAGAGCATGGTGACTCTTCTAAATAGATGGTCTGCTATTGAGGAGAGACACCAGAGGCACATGGAGGTCCCTGTTATGAGGACTGTCAGTACAGAGACGGGTCCTCATGGCCCCACTGATGTACAGAAAGGTGCTCTCCAGCCACTTGCTAGCACTGAAGTGCGGCTCACATGACCATGCCACTGCGGCGCCCTTGGTCAGAGCCCCAGAGACCTCACCCAACTGAGGTGGCCGTCTCAACCCCTGCACAGCCGCAGGAGGAGCAGACTGTTGAGGAGCCCTCCCAGGCACCCAAACCCAGAGGACGCCCGCCAAAGGCGTTTAAGCTGGCGCAGCATAAAAGTGAGCAAGGTGCCCCTACATTTGCTGAAGCCACAGGGGAAGCACCACGTAGAGGCACGCGTAAGAGAAAGTTAACACACAAATAGTCACAAGGGTAGTCACTTGGGTGTTTTCATCTGATGCAAAAGTTTTGTCATTGTTATTAATAATGTATTAAAGAAAAGCGATGGCAAAGATTCAAAGAGTTGGCCTATGTGTACTCAGAAATGGAAGTTGTACAGTGAGGGGTCAGGGTGCCTTTCATCTATAATGGTGGCAAGAGTGAGAGAAAACCACAGTTTATTGCACAGATGATGTATGGTGTGTAAAGGAGGTCGGCCAGACATTCATTTCCATGTGCCAGCCATATGTGGTTGATGCGTCACATTACGCGAATCTGGTATGGATAAGTGCATCCCTTGCCTCACTGCCAGCAATGTGCTCGTGTGCTGGTGGAATTGGCACATCCGCCCCCGCAAGGTGTCCCTCATCTGCTGCCTCTGAGGAGGAGGAGGAGGAGGAGGCTCTGCGCTGAGCCACTTGTTCCTCAGGCAGCGCTAAGCCACAATATTGTGCAGGGCACAGCAGACCATGATGATTCTGGAGACCCTGGCTGGTGCGTACTGCAGGGCTCCACCAGATCTGTCGAAACATTGGAATCGCATTTTGAGCAAGCCGATTGTTTGCTCTATGATGCTTCTGGTGGAAATGTGGCTCACATTGTAGTGCTCCTCAGCCGTGTTTGATGGCCTCCTCATCGGTGTCATGAGCCACTTTTTCAGGGGATAGCCCTTGTCTCCAAGTAGCCATCTGGAAATTTGGGTTGGCAGATTGAAGAGCTGAGGCACAGTTGACTGCCGCAGGATGAAGGAGTCATGGCAACTGCCAGGGTACTTGGCGCATACATGCATAATGATCTTCCTGTGGTTACACACCAGCTGGACGTTAAGGGAGTGGAAGCCCTCGCGGTTGACAAATACAACTGGGTTGTGATGGTGCTGCCCTTAAGGCCACATGTGTGCAGTCGACGACGCCCTGCACCCTTGGGAAGCCTGCCATCTTTGCAAAGCCAACCGCACACGAGGTTACACTTGCTTCATCCGTGGAGAAGTGGATGTAATTGAGCGACTTTGCAAAGAGGGCATCGGTAACCTGCGTAATGCAGGTGTGTGCGGCCGACTGGGAGATGCCGCTGATGTATGCTGCTGATCCCTGGAAGGAGCCCGAAGCAAAGAAGTTGAGTGCGGTGGTGACTTTAACAGCCACTGGTAAGGATTGTCCACCCACTCCTCTGGGCTCCAGGTGTTGTGCAGATGTCAGCAACTACCTCTCGCGAAAGTTTCAGCCTCCTTTGGCACTGCTGCTCACTCATGTTGAGGAAGCTCATCCTCGGCCTGTACACCCTGTGGTGGGGGTATCTCCAGCGGCGAGCTGCAGCCCTGCACTGATGCCCTCTGCCCTGTTCATCATGATGTGGCTGAGCAGGAGGTTGGCGCTACTGGTGCTGGTGCTGCTGTTGTGCCTGGTTGTGCTGCTGCCGCGGCTGCTCTTCCTCCGAATCTGATGACCAGGATGAGAGGATATAAATGGTTCCCATTCTGCTGGTGGATATCTCAGTTGAGCAATAGAGGTTGCAAGCACTCAGTCAAAGTTGCCAGAGGGTCTTCCAAGGAGGTCGAACTGCAGATGGATCTCAGCTTGAACACTCACAAGATCAGTAGAGCTGCAAAATGTTAGCCAAACCCTCAAAGCACTAACTTGTGCCATCTCAAACTCAGCCATGGTGTAGGATCGCTTTTAAGCTGCTGAAGCAGCTGCTAACAATTCAGGTCCTTGCTAAACCCGGCACAATACAGCTGCCGTGTTTGTCTGACAACGGGCAACACGCAGAAAAACCTCAAAAATCGCAACAGGCAGTTAAAATAAGATTAGCAAGGCAGTTAACGAGCTGTTAACTGCCTTAAGTGCCTCTCCCGCCGTTTGGTGTCGGATCTGATCGGGACTCGCAGACCCGACACTTGGCAAAGTAGCGTGGAGGCAGGATGGCGGCGGGTTCGCAACCCGCCGTCAATCATTCCAATTTTTACTCCCGACCCGCCTCCAAACCAGCCCTCTGAGCGCCGGCAACTTCACGGCCAAAGAGTGGATTCTGGACGCACTACCAGAGGACAACCAATACCTGTGGACCTGCACCTTATCAAGAGTTGATGTTCCAGTAGAGGAGATGGAGAGATAAATGGGGAACAGAAATCACCAATCTGTTCTTTAACACTCTGCTTCTTCATATCGAACTGAAAAAAATTCTTCGGTCTCTTGCTGTTTTCAAAAAACCTGCCGTCCTAATTTTCTGTTACTCCTTTTAATTTTCCTTTTAGTTCTCTTCAGCTAACTTTAATATGATTACCAATTCTCATTACTTTTTGTTTCCATAATTCTGTTGCAATAAGTGTTTTTCTAGAATTTTAATACCATCCTTGTTCTTGGTCTTGTTAATAGTGTTGTCGGAGCACGATTCCACTTCACATTGCTTAAATTAGCTTTCGAAGGAAAATAGTTCCAGATTAGGAATGATGAAGGTGTCTCGATGCATGCCTTGGTTTGGTTCGGTTCAGCTTTCCCCTCTTCCTCATTTCAGCCAATATCAAACATTTTTTGTAATCTGACCAGAGTATTAGTGAATTCATAGGCACAGAATTTCACATCCATCGCACTGCGATACTAAAAGCACGCTACCACATTTATGTCAAAATGTCGTCCAATTGAGCATATGCAGAATTCTGTCACTTCCGCATTTTGAACCTAAAAATACAAAATACAAAATACAAAAACATTCATTTAGTTTTGTTCAGTAAACAAATATTAAATATTTGCATTTCTTCATGTTATCCAAATCTCTTCATATTAGATATTAGATAACAACTGGAAAATGATGGTGAAAATAATTACCAATTAGATATTTTAAACAAAGCTTCCCATTTTTACTCAGGCTGAGCTAGTTTACACTGGAATAATTCAAATACTGCAGTGTGTGATTTTGTTACAGAAGGGTCTTTGTTTTCTCTAGTGCAACATTAATAATTTAAATATTGTACTTTAATCTTTAAAGCAGATTTGTCTTGGTAAAATAAACTATCGTGTAGTCTCATCAAACATGAACTTTTAACAAAGCAAAATAACTTACAGAGCCATGCCTGTTGATTTCTGCAGCAAAGATCTATCTTCTTTGACTGAAACCATTTAAAGTAAATTGAGGTTTTAACATTGCTGAGCTCAGCAAAAGCAAATACTGTACAGATAAGAACCAAATATCCAAGTGCCTGGCAAGTGTCAGTTAACATTCTAAATTGATTAGTTGGTGATCTATAAATCTAATTGCATTAACTATTTTGAAAATTGTATCATAAAGAACACAAGGCATTAGAAAGATATTGCAAATTTACACACATGCATTTTTCCTTTCACTTTGTATTTCTCCTTTGCAGCATTCAGCAAATTTCCAGAAATTTATTTTGCACACCACACTTCACGATGCTGAATGAAGCCCTGATGTTGACTCTGCCCTCCTGATAGGAAGGGGGTAGGCAGATGGTTTAAACAGTACTTACGGCTGTGCTTCTGGCCGCCGTTCATTTTAACCACGCACTTTTCAGCTAGCAGGTACGGGCTTCATGAATATATTAAAATCGGGGTCCCATGATGCAGTTAGGACCCTGACACCATTTTAACTAAACATTGTGGCAGTCCTGCCCAGTGCCAGTGAACCCGGGGTCCAGAAGAGGCCCAAAAAACAAAGTAATTTTTGTTTGCTTGTGGGCTAGGGGGAGCAGGTCTGTCCCCCACACAATAGCCTTGGGCCTCCGCTGCATCCATTGCCCCTCCTCCCACAACCACAATTTCTCTCATGACCCCCTCCTAAGCACCTTACCTCAGTGCCGGGAACCATTCCGTGACAGCAGCCTCCTGCTGCCCGAAATCCCGCTCCCGCCCGCATAACTCCCGCCTAGGGCTGCCAACCCTCCAAGATTGTCCTGAGTCTCCAGGAATTAAAGATTAATCTCCAGGACACTGCTGTGAGCAACACAGGAGAAACATCATAGGGGCATTAAAAAAATGGTGAGTTTTTATTACATTTTCTTTGAAAACTTTTATTTATTAGTTAGAAAAGTATCGGAGATGGGGAAAAAGGCGATTTGACTGACAGTCAAGAATCATCCAAAGAGTCTGCTCGCTTTTCAATTGTCAGTGCACTGTGAGGATGGAAATGTTGGGCGACCGATGGTGGGCGGTCACGTGCTGTAACCTTGTCCAATCAAGTTGTCCACCTTACCCCCGCCAGGCATTAAAATACGGACTAAAATCCAGAATTAAGTCTTTGTTTTGAAAGTCAGCAGAGTCACCCATTACTGAAAGTTATTTTTTCACGAACCTCTATTTAGCACTGAAGACAATTACTCAAAGACAGCATTAACCTGGATTATAGGTCTGCACTCCTTTCTTCCTCCGTAGTCATTAAAATGTCACATCTGTGGCAATAAATGCTGGCCCACATCCCATGAATGAATAAAAAAAAAAAAATTCCTATAAACAGCATACATAGAAAACGGACCCAGCTCTACCCTCAACAAATTTGTTTTTTAAAGTAAGGCAATTAAGCATTTATTTCAAACAGTAAGGTAGGCATCAAAAATACACTGATTACCTAAGTACCAAGTAGAGAGGAGATGTTGAAAATGTATGTAAAATTTAAATAACTCCTTCTAAATAGATTTTTGTTTGTGAATTCTTTCACATTGTTGAAAACCGACAGCAACGTCCCTATAGGAGATGACATCAGACATTGTCATCATGAAATTTCATTCAGGTGAATTTATTGAAGTATATTATTCATTAGTGAATTATTCGCCCCATACCTACCAACTATTCCAAATTTGACAAGTCATAAAAACAAAAATTATAGATACACGGACAAATATTTTCACCTTGTAGGTGTCAGGGAGCACTTGTCTGTTGAAGATCATGTTTAGGACAAATGTTCAGTTTTTTTTCTTGAGAAATCTAATTATTGACCGGAGTTTTCCCGCTGTCCTGCGTGCAGGATTGGAGGCGGGTCGGGACTGAAAGTGGAAATAAATCATAGCGGATCAGGAACCCACTGTCATCCTGCCTCCATGCGACCCGAACGGCAGAGGCGGGTGACCTAATTTACATAATTATTAGCTTGTTATCAGACCCTTAAACGTCTTTTTAACCATACCTTTGCAATTTCACTGCATGACCACGGGAATCACGCAGCTCAGGAACCACGTCTGTCAAGCTAAGGCGGAAGTTCAGTGGTCATTGATCCATCTCATTAATGCACAGCATGGAACGCACAATAAATACTACCACCTGACACCTGCTTACTTTCCTAAGTGAAATGCTGTTGCTGAGTGCAATTTCAGCACAGATTTAGGTTTCTAGAGGTTTGCAAGTATTTTCAGTAATTTCAGAAACCACTGTCACCTCATTGCTACTACCTATCACAACATTGACAGATTGCTTACCTGATCTCTACTTGACCTGCCATCCATCACATCAGCATGGGTGTCGTTTATACTGTCTCACCTTGATCCTCATAATTGGACTACGATGAGCCCCAACACCAGCAGCACCAGGCACACCAGCACCAACTTTCTCCTCAATGACCTGATGCGCCACAGGGCAGAGGGCATCAGTGCAGGGCTGCACCGTGCCGGAGGCGATACCCCCAGCACTGTATACAGGCAGAGGATGAGCTTCCTCAACATGACTGAGCAGCTGTGCCAAAGGAGGCTCAGGCTATCGCATCAGGTCATCGCAGACATTTGCAGATTGCTAGAGCAAGAGCTGCAGCCCAGAGGACCTGGTGAACATGCCTTACCAGTGGCTGTCAAAGTCACCAGCGCCCTCAACTTCTTTGCCTCAGACTCCTTCCAGGGATCTGCAGCAGACATTGCGGCATCTCGCAGTCGGCCGCCCACAGATTCATCACACAGGTCAGTGATGTGCTGTTTGACAATCAGCCAATTATATCAACTTTTCCACTGATGAAGCCAGTGTCACTGAGCGGGCGTTCGGCTTCCTTCGCCACTCTGGCTGGCTTCCCACGGGTGCAGGGTGTCATCAACTGCACACAAGCGGCCATCAGGGCACCCCATCATCACCCAGGAGTCTTTGTCAACCACAAGGGCTTCCACTCCCTCAATGTGCAGCTGGTCTGCAACCATAGGAAGATCATCATGCATGTGTGTGCCAAATTCCCTGGTAGCTGCCATGACTCTTTTGTCCTGCGCCAGTCCACCCTCCCTCAGCTAATCATTCCTCCAAACAGACTTTCTGACTGGCTGCTTGGAGACAAGGGCTATCCACTGAAGACGTGGCTCATGACACCCTTGAGGAGGCCAAGTACTGAGGCCGAGGAGAGATATAATGAAAGCCACATGTCCACCAGATGTGTCATAGAGCAGACAATAGGCATGCTGAAAATGTGCTTCAGATGCCTTGATAAATCTGGAGAAGCCCTTCAGTCCGTACCAGCCAGGATCTCCAGAATCGTTGTGGTCTGTTGCGCCCTGCACAACATAGCGCAGCAGCGAGGATTAGCGCTGCATGAGGAGCAAGGCAATGAGCGCACAGCCTCTTCAGAGGAGGAGGAGGAGCATCAGCTGGAAGACGAGGAGTAGGAGGAGCTAGAGGAACCTGAGGTCCAAATGCCAGCAGCACCTGAGCATATTGCGGCCCAGGAGGCCAGGGATGGCCTCATCATGGCCAGATTTACTTAACTTCATGCATTACACCCAGATGGCTGCCATATACCGTGTCAGGTTTCCCCCACCCACAACAACACCATAAAGCATCCCTACAATGACCAAGCCATTCCTTTCACACTGTCCACCATTGCTGGAGGTAACGTTATGTCTCTCCATTCACTCCAACTCACTAAGCAACTTCCAAAGTTGCAGACAAACTTGGCCATGACCGGAAAGTGGTGAAAATAAATAGCTTTATATGTGACGTAAGAGTAACAGAACCTTAACAGAAACAATTATTTAAACACCCATGTGCTTACCTTTGTGCATCTACTTCTGTGTCATCTTTCTGTTAAGTGTGCTTCTACGAGGTGCAATCCCTGTGGCTTCAGCAGAGGTAGAAGCTGCGACTGCGTTGACACTTTTGGCGGATGTTCTCTGGATTTTGGAGCCTCTGATGGCCCCGCCAAAGTCTGCTCCTCCTGCAACTGTGCAGGGGCAGACTCGGCCATCGCTGTCCGAGGAAGCATGTGGCGCTCTGACTGAGGGGGAGGCAACAGGGAGAAGTGTGAGTGCTTTGAGAGGAGCCCCCACTTCCATGTCCCCTCTCACCGTCATCCCTCTCATGGGCCACCCGCACTTCCCTGCTAGCAAGGAGCTGGCGAGCACCTTGCTGCACATCAGTGGGGCCATGAGGACCCAAGTCTATGTTGACAGCCCTCCTAGAGAGGAGGTCTATGAGCCTCTGCCATCTATTCTCCATAGCTAACATGTGCTCCTGTGAGTGGTGCATTAGCTGCTCCATGCAGGTGGCCATCCTATCCATGGAAAAGCCTACAGTCGCCATCACCTGCGATATGGTAGTGCTCATGTTGGAGATGAAGTCCTCCATTCTCAGCACATTTGTAGACATTGCGGTTGCAAAACCTGTCAGAGCCTCCTGCACATCTTCCTGCACCTCCAGGGTCGCCCTCTTTCTCGATGGTCCCCAAGGCTGAGCATCTGCATACAGCTGAGCAGAGCTCGGAGCATCCTGCGCCCTCCAGCGAGGAGTCTCCACTGCTGTTCCTGTCTCCACCATCTGCTCTTGCTCACTTGTGAGTAGTGAGACACCAGGTGACAGCAGTACTCTATCTTGCGTGGTGTGCGTATCTGCGCTGGTGCTGGGTGCGCTTATGTCTGGTGACGGTGCGCCCTCAGAGACTGGAGGCTCCTCAGAGGAGTCGTCCTCTCCTTCCTCCTGGACAGTGGGGGTGGGGGGCTCTTGATGGATCTGTGGGAGAGTGAAGAGATGATTTAGAATTGTAATATCAAGAATGGGTAACGATACCATTATGCACATGATGACCATTCACTGGCTGCTGACATCAGTCCCCATATGAGTGACTGCTGTATGCCATGTGGCTGTATGAAAGGTAATTCTGTCACCAGGTTGCTGAGATGTCCCCCTCTCTCCATCTCCCAGCACCAGCTGCTCTGCAACTCCTGAGAGGTCCAGGGCGACCTCCTCTGCTGTAGTTAATGTGGCCAATGATGGAGGGCCACCTCCAGTTCTCTCCCTCTCCCTCTTATTGTGGGCTCTCTTCTCCTGCCAGGAGGGAAAGAGAAGTTTGAATGAGAGTGATGGAATGAGTGTACGGAATGGATGGGTTACATCTGTAGAGGGTGACTATGAAGAAGTGTGGTGCCAATGCCAAATGGCCTCCTTGTGTGGTGTTAGTTGGTATGACGGGTGGTAAGTCCATTGGGGATGTGATAATGTCGATGGAGAGAGGGATGGGTGGACCTGCAAGGTATGTTGGTGTGAGTAATGATGTGCAGGAGTAGGCTTGGGAAGGCAGAGTGATGGGGATGTGATGAGAGGCACAGCAGGACGAAGTTGAGTGTGGCTTTGCACTCATCTTTCCTGATCTAATGAGATCATTGAAGCGCTTCCAGCACTGCACCCAGGTCCTCCTCACAACATCCCTGCTGTTGACCTCCTCTGCTATCTCAAGCCAGGCTCTTTTGGTCTGCTGGGGAGGTCTCTTGTGCCCATCAGAAGGGAAGAGGACCTCCCTGCGTGCTCTCACACCCTCCACAAGCATATGGATGAAGTCATCTGAGAACCTGGGTGCAGCCCTCTGCCTCTGTGCAGTCATGTGTTCAAGGCTTAGCAAGATCCAAATGCTAAAAAATAGTGCCTGCACACTCCTAGATGAACCTTCAAATGCAATGTGGCCAAGGCTCCTTTAAATATCCCGGCTGGAAATGAATCATCGATGACGTCATCAGACCCACACCATTTAATAGGGCCGGGCAACGTGCAGGCCTGCCTTAATAGGTGCCATTAAGAGAAAGTTGCTCTGAGGAGCGGCATGAAATGAGGAACAGGGTCCCGACCCGACCCGCCATCCTGACCCGACCCGACCCGCCATGCTGACCGCCCGCACCCGACCCGCCAAGGTAAAGAAAATTCCGGCCTTTTTTTTTTACATATGCTCTTTAATGTTACTTTTTGTCTTTTATTATGGGTTAGGGTTCTCTTAAATATCCCCCAAATCATTTGATAATGCCACTGAATATTGTCAATTCTGCCTTTCAAAACAAACATTTGTGCACATGCCTATTGTACTATCATTTTCCTGTCATACATGTCTGAGGCAAGTGTTTCCAGCATCCTCTAAATGATCAATGTAATTAAATTCTCTACAAAACTGCAGCAGTTGGCAAAGTGATAACAACAACAGCAATCTGCTGTACTTCCCGCAATACTTATGTTAGAAGATAAATACTTGACAGTTCAGCTGCACAATCAACTGTTACTTTGCTCGCAAGTTTAATATTTATAACAGTTCAAGTGAGGTACTATTTTAAAATTGAGATTTATTTACAGATTATGACCTTGTAGATTCTAGTTTTTAGTGTGAACATTTAGCCCACTGAATACAATGGTCATTTTAACTTTTGATGATGGTGTGAAACAGGCGATATTGGATCGACCACCCATTAATCACCCTGCCCGACTTCCTTTCCCTTGAAGTCCCTAGCTCCATCCCAGCAGACTCCTATCTTCCTGCATATCCTGGGTCTTAAAAATATAAGGGATAGATATTAACTACATCAACAATGGAACATGTGTGCAAGCAACACAGAGACATTGGAGTAAAACAGAACATAAAGAGCACAGGAGGCCGAAGACAGCGGACCTGAAAGGAGTTGGCAGCACCGGAGAAGGCAGAGGATAAAGAGCGCAGGAGGCCGAGGACAGTGGACCTGAAAGGAGTCGGCAGCACCGGAGAAGGCAGAGGATAATTCAGAGCAGCTGAACGCAGTTAATTAGGGAAAATAGGCCTATAAAAACAGGCTTCGCAGTGCGATCTGCACTAAGTGCGGTTTGAACAGAGTGCTGAGAGTTGGATGAGTGAGGGAGTTAGGTGAGTGAGGAGTGGAAGGAAGAGCTCCCTTGCTTCACCTTTGCTTTCCCTAACTTTTCACTCTGTAGGAATTGGTTCTTACTTTACACCCAGGAAAGAGTCCGAGAGCGGGAGCAGACAAACAACAGCAACAACTGCAAAACTGCTAAAGTGATGTCACAACCAGGGAAGGAGCTGATTGGTAAGTAGGACCTGGTGAGTAGTTCTACCGTCCAGTTGTTAAAGTAAAAGTAAGGTCTCTAGTTTAGAGTAAGTAGCGTTTAAAGGGAAGTAAGGTCCCTAGTGTCTTTAATATTCTTTAATTTAGAGGAGGTAAGGGAGCAAATTAAGGGTAGGACATGGCAGGGCAGCTCAGCAGCTTGGAGTGCTCCTCCTGTGCTATGTGGGAAGTCAGGGACACGTTCGGTGTCCAGGGCGAACACGTGTGCAGGAAGTGTCTCCAGCTGCAGCTACTCGAAATCCGCATTTCGGATCTGGAGCAGCGGCTGGAGCATCCGCGAAGCTGAGATCTACGTGGATAGCACGTTTAACGAGGTGGTCACACCGCAGGTAAAGAGTGCACAGGCAGAAAGGGAATCGGTGACCGCCAGACAGAGTAAAAGAACTAGGAAGGTAGTGCAGGAGTCCTCTGGGTCCATCTACCTCTCCAACAGATTTTCTGTTTTGGATACTGCTGGGGGAGATGGTTTCTCAGGGGAATGCAGCAAGAGCCAAGTCCGTGGCACTATGAGTGGCTCAGCTGCACAGGAGCGGAGGAAAAAGAGTGGGAGAGCAATAGTGATAGGGGATTCTATCGTAAGGGGGACAGATAGACGTTTCTGTGGCTGCAGACTTGACTCCAGGATGGTATGTTGCCTCCCTGGTGCCAGGGTCAAGGATGTCACTGAGCGGCTGCAGGACATTCTGAAGGGGGAGGGTGAACAGCCAGAGGTCGTGGTCCATATCGGCACCAACGACATAGGTAGAAAGAGGGACGAAGTCCTGCAAGCAGAATATAGGGAGCTAGGAAATAAATTAAAAAGCAGGACCTCAAAAGGTAGTAATCTCAGGATTACTCCCACTGCCGCGTGCTAGCGAGAGCAGAAATAGGAGAATAGACCAGATGAATGTGTGGCTGGAGAGATGGTGTAGGAGGGAGGGATTTAAATTCCTGAGGCATTGGGACCGATTCTGGGGAAGGTAGGACCTGTACAAGCTAGACGGGTTACACCTCAGCAGAACCGGGACCAATATCCTCGCAGGGAGGTTTGCTAGTGCTGTTGGGAAGGATTTAAACTAGTTTGTCAGGGGGCTGGGAACCTAAGTGTGGATCCAGAACGGAGAGAAACAAAGCTGGAAATGAAAGTTAGAAAAGTAGTCAGCAAAACTAGTAGGGAGCAGAAACAAAGGCCAACAGGAAAGAGGGTCAAAGTGCAGAAAAATATTAAACAGGCAAAGTTGAAGGCACTTTATCTAAATGCACGTAGCATTCGCAACAAGGTGGATGAAGTAATGGCACAAATAGAAGTAAATGGGTATGATGTAATTGCCATTACAGAGACATGGTTGCAGGGTAACCAAAGCTGGGAACTGAATGTTCCAAGGTACTCAACATTTAGGAAGGACAGACAAAAAGGAAAAGGAGGTGGCGTAGCGCTGTTAATAAGGGATGAGATCAGTACGGTAGAGATAAAAGATCTTGGCTCGGCAGATCGTGATGTAGAACTGGAATCAGTTTGGGTGGAGCTAAGAAACAGCAAAGGGTGGAAAACATTGGTGGGAGTTGTGTATAGGCCACCAAACAGTAGTGGTAATGTAGGGCACAGTATCAATCAAGAAATTAGAAGTGCATGTAACAAGGGCAATATGGTAATCATGGGGGACTTTAATCTACATATTGACTGGGCAAATCAAATTACCACTAATGGTGTGGAGGACGAATTCTTGGAATGCATGTGAGATGGTTTCCTGGATCAGTATGTGGAGGAACCAACCAGGGAACAGGCTATTCTGGATCTGGTACTGTGTAATGAGAAAGGGCTAATCAATAATCTTGTGGTAAAGGGGCCTTTAGGGACAAGTGACCATAATATGATTGAATTTTACATTAAGTTTGAGAGTGATGTAGTCCAATCTGAAACTAAGATCTTCAATCTAAACAGAGGAAACTACAAGGGTATGAGGGACAAGTTGGCCATGGTACATTGGGAGACGACACTAAAAGGTATGAAGGTGGACATACAATGGCTAACATTCAAGGAAATAATGAATAATTTGCAACGAACATATATTCCTCTAGGGCATAAAAACCCAAAAGGAAAAGTGATCCAACCATGGCTAACAAAAGAAATTAAAGCTAGTATTAAGTCAAAGGAGGAAGCTTATAAAGTTGCCAGAAAAAGCAGTCAGCCTGAGGATTGGGATCTTTTTAGAAATCAGCAAAGGGGGACCAAGAAATTGATAAAGAAAGGGAAAATGGAATATGAGCGCAAACTAGCGAAAAATATGAAAACAGATTGTAAAAGCTTCTATAGGTATATGAAAAGGAAAAGGCTGGCGAAGGTAAATGTAGGTCCTTTACAGTCAGAGACGGGAGAATTTATAATGGGGAATGAGGAAATGGAAGAGAAATTAAATAAATACTTTGTTTCTGTCTTCTTGGAGGAAGACACAAAAAACCTCCCAGAAATACAAGACAACCAAGGGTGTGGCGAGAATGAGGAACTTAAAGAAATTATTATTAGTAAAAAAACAGTACTAGCAAAATTAATGGGACTAAAAGTCGATAAATCCCAAGGACCGGATGACCTACATCCTAGGGTTTTGAAAGAGGTGGCCATTGGGATAGTGGACGCATTGGTTGTCATCTTCCAAAATTCTATAGATTCTGGAACGGTTCCTGCAGATTGGAGGATAGCAAATGTAACCCCGCTATTTAAGAAAGGAGGCAGAGAGAAAACGGGGAACTACAGACTGGTTAGCCTCACATCAGTAGTTGGGAAAATGCTGGAATCTATTATAAAGGATGCAATAACTGGGCACTTAGAAACTCATAGTAAGATTGGGCAGAGTCAACATGGATTTATGAAAGGGAAATCCTGTTTGACAAACCTACTGGAGTTCTTTGAGGATGTAACTAGTGGAGTAGACAAAGGGGAACCGGTAGATGTGGTATATCTGGATTTTCAGAAGGCCTTCGATAAGGGGACTAAATGTAACATTTCCAAATTTGCTGATGATACAAAGCTAGGTGGCAGTGTCAGTTATGAAGAGGATGTGAAGAGGCTTCAAGGGGATCTCGACAGGCTCAGTGAGTGGACGAGAACATGGCAGATGGAATATAATGTGGATAAATGTGAAGTTATCCACTTTGGTAGAAAAAACAGAAAGGCAGAGTATTTCCTAAATGGTGAAAGGTTGGGGAATGCAGATGCTCAAAGGGACTTGGGTATCCTTGTACATGAGTCACTGAAAGTGAATGTGCAGGTGCAGCAAGCCATTAGGAAGGCAAATGGTATGCTGGCCTTCATTACAAGAGGATTTGAGTACAGGAGTAAAGAAGTCTTACTCCAATTATATAGGACCTTGGTGAGAGCACACCTGGAGTACTGTGTACAATTTTGGTCTCCTTACCTAAGGAAGAATATACTTGCCATAGAGGGAGTGCAATGAAGGTTCACGAGATTGATTCCTGGGATGGTGGGACTGTCGTATGAGAAGAGATTGAGTAAACTAGGCCTGTATTCTCTTGCATTCAGAAGAATGAGAGGGATCTCATTGAAGCATACAACATTATTACAGGGCTTGATAGGGTGGATGTTGGGAGAATGTTTCCCTTGGCTGGGGAGTCTAGAACCAGGGGCCACAGCCTCAAGATAAAGGGTAGGACATTCAGGACTGAGATGAGAAGAAATTTCTTCACACAGAGGGTGGTGAATCTTTGGAATTCTCTGCCCCAGAAGGCTGTGGAGGCTCAGTCATTGGGTATATTCAAAACAGAAGTCGATAGATTTCTGACTAGTAAAGGCATCAAGGGATATGGCGATAGGGCCGGTGAATGGAGTTGAGGCAGAAGATCAGCCATGATCTCATTGAATGGTGGAGCAGGCTTGAAGGGCCGAATGGCCTACTCCTGCTCCTATTTCTTATGTTCTTAGGAAACAGAGCGAGTGAGGCAGATACTGGGAGAAAAAGAGTGATGCAGATACAGAGTGATACAGACACCACAATAAGAAGCAATACAGCTGTCACTCTCTCTCTGCCTATCTATGTGAGAGAAGGATAGAAGACAAAGACAGAGATAGTGACAGAAACAGAATTTTAGAGTGAGAAGGAAGCAGAGAAATAGCTAGAGAGAGAGAGTTTTTTTTATCTATGAGTAATATCCCACTAAACGCAACTATATTATATATTACACGCTGCAACACTCATAAAATAACATAACCAACTTACCATGTGCAGCAGCGTGGGAGATCCACTAGTATAGATATCTAAAGATATTACTGTTTAATGTATGACCCTCCAGATGTCACAGTTTACGTGTTACAGTTGTAAAAGCTGTTTTATCCTGGAGCATGTACTTTACAATCAATCTCCTGACCTAAAATTGACCTAAGGAGTTTACAAATATCTCCACTTACCTGGATTCCCACATGGACAATGCCCTTTAAATAACAGGGCAGGCTAGCAACTTCAGGCCCCACATTACCCAAGAGCAACACCATGACAGATCCACTAGTCATTACAAAATGTTATTCTGGTTTGCTGTTGTGTACCTCTCTTGCAGACTGTGAAAAAGTAACAAGGGCAGAAATCTGACAGCAGGTCACCTGTTCATCTAACTCATGGGACAATCTGAAAAAAGAGAAGAAAATAATAAAATGAAGGAGGAAAATGAAAAAAACAGGTGATGGACAAAAACATCTGATCAGAGGTGAATCTGCCTCATAAGACATATACTTATAACAATCCTCACTAACATTTAAATAAAAAGTGCTGGCCTTGTGGTGAAATGTTGTATCTATCACAGTGAGAGATATCAGTATTGCGAATGAAAAACCTTTCCATTTTTGTTACCCAGAGACAACATTGGCCATATCCCAGATAAAGCATAGCAAAATCAGATGCAGAATAAAGGTCCTTTCATTCTCCCATAACAATGGGCTTCAACCCCAAACTCAGTGAAGCACCCTTTACTGCAACAGTATGAATGTTCTTCACACCAGCATTTCTGAATGAGATTTGCAGATCTTGTATTAATTGATGTCATGTTACAGGCAGTTTGCTGCTATTGGTCTCCTCTCATTACAATCTGAGTTAGGACAGCCCAATCTCATGTTAGAAAGAATCTCATAGCCAGTAAAGAGAAGATATTGTCATCTAATCAGTCTAAATGAAAAACATATAAAAAACTAACTTGAAACTATGTTGGTAATGGTGCAATACCATTTTCATTGCACCCGAAGGAATACTGTCATAACTCACCTGAAGTATGCAATTTCGCCCAGTCTTGGGTTACAATGGTATTCCAGTCACTAACCAAGTAAACTCTGCTCATTTAAGATCTCTTGATTTTGATGATAACACTGAGTACACCTATCACTGTAGCTTGTTCCCAAGGTAAAGAAAAAACAAATAATGCTTTTGCTTGGGGTTTTGTGAATATGATTAAAAGAAGTCACAAGAGCAGAAATGTTTCTGAATAGTAGATGACATTAATTATGCCAGTAAACAGATATACGCATTGCAACTTCATTTGCAGAATGTTTCAGATAATGAGGTTTCAAGAGCTGAAAACAGTTGGCTTATCTAGTGAAGTACTTGACGCTGAGGGTTGCTGTTAATTGAAGTTACTAAAATCAGAAACATTATTTAACAATTTTCTGCTGCTATTCACGCATTTCATAATTATGTGTCTCACATGAGTATGTTTTGTAATTTATAAACATTAATTTTAAGATATTAATTTCAAGATAGTGATTTCTCTTATTTTTAGAATTGACATTTGCTAATGTTTGTTGAGCATCATGCTCCAGTTAGATATTTCACGTTAATTTGCGAGTGTGTGCTTCACACCAAACATATTTATGTGATTGCATGTTCCCTGAATACTACCTTAGTGGAGTCACTTGCTTACAGCCTGCATCTACTCTGCAGAGCTACAGTAATGGTACTGTCTGGCATCTTCCCAAGTCCAGGGACTGCAGTGCCAATGTCACCAAGTAGCATCTCTAGTGGTGAATTTATTAATGGATGATCGCTTTTATAAAAGGTCATCTGAAAATTTAACTCAGATGTTGGTTAAATTGGGAAAAGACTGTAAACTTAAATGCTTAAAATTGCTTCTGAGAAACAGAACAGACATAAAGTACAGTGTGATAGCCATTTTAAGGGGTTAAATGTTGCACCTAACTGTAGCTTGGAATCGTTATGTGATGAACGTTAAACGATTTATTAAAATTCTTTTGTCTGCTAGTTCAACGCAGGTGCTATCTCATTTCAAATAAATGGATTAACACCTCAGTTAAAATAGCAGACAGAGGAATTACATATGAACATGTTAATACAATATATTGCACAATATAATTTCCAGGCTTATGGGGTTTTACTTCCTTACTCAGTGGGTTAATGGCTGCATTAAAATAGCACAAGCAGGAAGTAAATGTGAACATGTATAATCCCTGTGTTAAACATAGCACAAAGACAAAATGAAACTCTTGACAAATCTTTAATTTCAATCATTGCTTTTCACATCTGAATATCAGTGATGCCAAACTTAGACCCAGCAGGGAGATAAATAACTCTCTCCCTGTCCCTGTTGTCAAGATCATAAGAACATTCAATGCTGGCAATCAAAGTAAAGCTGTCAATCAATTTGAATCTACAACACAGAATGACCATGGGTGTGATCCATTGATTATTGTCAGTAATGTTATACTGAGGCACTATAAGAAGATAAAGGTTTAATTTCTTCTCAAGGTCACAATAAAATTTGATGTTGACAGTATTCATTCCAAGTTCTGGGCAGTCACAATTCATAGCGTGACCTGCAAGAACAGCATAAAACAACCATGGATGCAACACTTCCAGCTCTAATATCTGGACTAAGATTATGTAGGGAAGGATTTGAATAGATTTTGTCTGTGTTTAAATTGTGAATTCTGGGAGATTCTCTCACTGCTAACTTACCCGAGGAAGGAGCGACAGCTCCGAAAGCTTGTAAAATTAAATAAATCTGTTGGACTATAACCTGGTGTTGTGCGACTTCTCATTTTTGTCCACGCCAGTCCAACGCCGGCATCTCCACATCATGGACTAAGATTGAGGAGGATAGAAAAACATAAAGTTGGTGTAACAGTAAAATCAGGAAAGCTATTTGTTATATTATTACTGCTCTTACCTATCATACCTGACTTGGAAGTGGCATAATCTTTGCTCTTGTCCATCCCAGTTGATCCCCTGTATGACCCACATCTTTTGTTCCTCAAGTTCAAGGGGTGCAGATGTGAGTGTATCTGGCACACAGCTGATCAGCCATCTATTACCAGATGTAATTGGACCACATCAAGCGCTATTGAGCCTCTACTCTGCCAAAACGGCCCACAACTCCAGGATCATTCTGGAGAGCAAAGATAACCCTTGTTTTTTTTTTCTCTACCATCAATTTCCCTAAATCTCACCCCTGCCCTAGCCACCCTGACTTCCAACGACAAGTGTGAGAAGCTCCTGGATTGCCAAAAGTTATACATTGGGAAGACTGAAGACATCAGCCGGAATCTTTACCTTGAAGTGGGGTTTTGTGCATGCGGGGTGCGTAGCGGGTCGGGAATGCGATGTTGTGAGCAGCGCGTTGTTCAGTGTGACTTTTGCTTAATGGTGCGTTTCCCAGCCCAATTAAATAGAGCGGGTCTGATGAAGTCATCGATGACCCGTTTCCAGTGCCGATATTTAAAGCAGCCTTTTTTTTTATTCGTTCATCGGATGTGGGCATCGCTGGCAAAGCCAGCATTTATTGCCCATCCCTAATTGCCCTTGAGAAGGTGGTGGTGAGCCGCCTTCTTGAACCGCTGCAGTCTGTGTGGTGGAGGTACTCCCACAATGCTGTTAGGGAGGGAGTTCCAGGATTTTGACCCAGCGGCGATGAAGGAACGGCGATATACTTCCAAGTCAGGATGGTGTGTGACTTGGAGGGGAACTTGGAGATGATGGTGTTCCCATGCGCTTGCTGCCCTTGTCCTTCTAGGTGGTAGAGGGCGCGGGTTTGGGAGGTGCTGCCAAAGAAGCCTTGGCAAGTTGCTGCAGTATATCTTGTAGATGGTACACACTGTAGCCACGGTACGCCGATGGTGGAGGGAGTGAATGTTTAAGGTGATGGATGGGGTGCCAATCAAGTGGGCTGCTTTGTCTTGGATGGTGTCGAGCTTCTTGAGTATTGTTGGAGCTGCACTCATCCAGGCAAGTGGAGAGTATTCCATCACACTCCTGACTTGTGCCTTGTAGATGGTGGAAAGGCTTTGGGGAGTCAGGAGGTGAGACACTCATGGTAGAATACCCAGCCTCTGACCTGCTCTTGTTGCCACAGTAATTATGTGGCTGGTCCAGTTAAGTTTCTGGTCAATGGTGGCCCCCAGGATATTGATGGTGGGGGATTCGGTGGTGGTAATGCTGTTGAATGTCAAGGGGCAGTGGTTAGATGCTCGCTTGTTGGAGATAGTCATTGGCTCGCACTTGTGTGGCACAAATGTTACCTGCCACTTATCAGCCCAAGCCTGAATGTCGTCCAGGTCTTGCTGCATGCGGGCATGGACTGCTTCATTATCTGAGGAGTTGCGAATGGCACTGAACACTGTGCAGTCATCAGCGAACATCCCCACTTCTGACCTTATGATGGAAGGAAGGTCATTGATGAAGCAGCTGAAGATGGTTGGGCCTAGGACACTGCCCTGAGGAACTCCTGCAGCGATGTCCTGTGATGATTGACCTCCAACCACCACAACCATCTTCCTTTGTGTTAGGTATGACTCCAGCCAGTGGAGAGTTTCCCCCCACCATTGACTTCAGTTTTACTAGGGCTCCTTGATGCCACACTCGGTCAAATGCTGCCTTGATGTCAAGGGCAGTCACTCTCACCTCACCTCTGGAATTCAGCTTTTTTGTTGGACCAAGGCTGTGATGAGGTCTGGAGCCGTGTGGTCCTGGCGGAACCCAAACTGGGCATCAGTGAGCAGGTTATTGGTGAGTAAGTGCCACTTGATAACACTGTCGATGACACCTTCCATCACTTTGCTGATGATTGAGAGTAGACTGATGGGGCGGTAATTGGCCGGATTGGATTTGTCCTGCTTTTAGTGGACAGGACATACCTGGGCAGTTTTCCACATTGTCGGATAGATGCCAGTGTTGTAGCTGTACTGGAACAGCTTGGCTAGAGGCGCGGCTAGTTCTGGAGCACAAGTTTTCAGCATGACAGCCGGGATGTTGTCGGGGCCCATAGCCTTTGCTGTATCCAGTGCACTCAGCTGTTTCTTGATATCATGTGGAGTGAATCGAATTGGCTGAAGACTGGCTTCTGTGATGGTGGGAACCTCAGGAGGAGGCCGATATGGATCATCCACTCGGCACTTCTGGCTGAAGATGGTTGCAAACGCTTCAGCTTTGTCTTTTGCACTCACGTGCTGGGCTCCACCATCATTGAGGATGGGGATATTCATGGAGCTTCATCCTCCCGTTAGTTGTTTAATGGTCCACCACCATTCACGACTGGATGTGGCAGGACTGCAGAGCTCTGATCTGATCTGTTGATTGTGGGATCGCTGAGCTCTGTCGCTAGCATGCTGCTTCCGCTTTTTAGCATACACGTAGTCCTGTGTTGCAGCTTCCCCAGGTTGGCGCCACATTTTTAGGTATGCCTGGTGCTGCTCCTGGCATGCTCTTCTACACTCCTTGTTGAACCAGGGTTGGTCCCCTGGCTTGATGGTAATGGTAGAGTGAGGGATATGCCAGGGCCATGAGGTTACAGATTGTGGTGGAATAGAATTCTGCTGCTGCTGATGGCCCACAGCGCCTCAAGGATGCCCAGTTTTGAGCTGCTAGATCTGTTCTGAATCTAGCCCATTTAGCACGGTGGTAGTGTCACACAGCTTGCACACATCTCATTTGAAGGTTGATGAAGGAATGTGCAAGGTCATTTCCAGAGGTCTGGCTATTATTACAAAAGTGAAAAAAGTGTCACTCATGGATACACAAAGGCAGAGGGCTGCACCAAGGTTTAGTGATGCATCCCTCGATGTCCTGGTGCAGGCAGTGAGAGCACACAGGGAGGTCCTCTTCCCTGCTGATAGGTGTAAAAGACTACCCAAAGAAACCAGAAGAGCATGGTTGGAGGAGGTTAGCTGCAGGGATGTTGTCAGGCGATGTGGATCCAGTGCAGGAAAAGATTCAATGATATCATGAGGTCAGGAAAGGCGAGTGCATTGCCACACTCACCTTCATCCTGATCTGCCTGTCACCACAACCCATCACTCTGCCTTCCCAAGCCTACTCCTGCACATCATTCCTCACACCAACCTACCTTGCACGTCCACCCATCCCTCTCTGTCAATGCACTTATTCATATCCCCATCTGACTAACCACCACAGACACTCACCCTCATCCTAATCCAATTATAGCAATAACTCCACAGAAGGAGGCTATTTGGCAATGTCATGCCACTCTCTCGTAGCCAGGGGGACATTTCAGCAACCTGGTGACAGAATTACATCTCATACAGCCACAGGGCATACAACAGTCACTCATATGGTGACTGATGTCAGCAGCCAGTGAATTTTCATCATGTGCATAATGGTAAAGTAACCCATCCTTACTATTACACTTCTAAATCATCTCTTTTCTCTCCCACAGGTCCATCAAGTGCCCCCCCCCCCCCACACCCCCCCACCAACTGTCCAGCTGGAAGAGGACGATGACTCCTCAGAGGAGCCTCCAGTCTCTGAGGGTGCACCGTCACCAGACCCATGCGCACCCAGCACCAGCGCAGATATGCGCACCTCAGTGGGTCCTGTGTGAGATAGAGTAGTGTTGTCACCTGGTGTCTCACACTGCACAAGTGAGAAAGAGCAGATGGTGTTGGCAGGGACAGCAGTGGAGACTCCCCGCCGGAGGGCGCAGGACGCTCCAAGCTCTACTCAGCTGCATGCACAGGCTGAGCCTCGGGGACCATCGAGAAAGAGGGTGACCTTGGAGGGGCAGCAACAATTGCAGGAGGCTCTGGCAGCTTTTTCAGCTGCGATGTCTGCAAATGTGCGGAGAATGGAGGAGTCCATCTCCAACATGAGCACCACCATGTCGCAGGCGATGGCAATGATGTGCTGTTCCATGGAAAGGATGGCCACCTGTATGGAGCAGCAAATGCGCCAGTAACATGAGCACATGCTAGCTGTGGACAACAGATGGCAGGCGCTCATAGACCTCCTCTCTAGGAGGGATATAAACTTAGACTTAGGCGTTCATCACCCCACTGCTGTGCAGCAAGGTGCTCTCCAGCTCCGTGCTAGCAGGGAAGTGCGGCTGGCCCATGAGAGGGATGATGTTGAGAGGGGACATGGAAGTGGGAGCTCAGCTCAAAGCGCTCACACTTCTCCCCCATTGCCTCTCTCTCAGTCAGAGCCCCACATGCTTCTTCAGATTGCAATGGCCGAGTCTGCCCCTGCACAGTTGTAGGAGGAGCAGTCTTTGGCAGGGCCCTCACAGGCTCCAAAACCCAGAGGATGTCCGCCAAAAGTGTCTAACGAGTCGCAGCAGAGAAGTGAGCAGCCTGCCTCAACCTCTGCTGAAGCCACAGGGATTGCACCTCGTAGAAGCACTCGGAAAAGAAAACAGAAAAGTAGATGCACAAGGGTATACACATGGGTGTATGAACAAATGTTAGTGTTAAGTTTCAGTTATTTTTGTGACACAGATTTCTTTGCACCACTTTCTGGCCTTCTCTATTTTTGCCTGCTACGTTAGAAGTGGCTTTGTCACTTGGAGTGAATGGTGAGATGTTACTTAGCCTCGAGCAATGGGCGTTTGGGTGACAGGAATGGTTTGGTCATTGTAGGGATGCTTTATGGTGTTGTTGGGGGGTGGGGGGGTGTGGTGGCGGGAAACTTAGTACAGCATGTGGCAGCCATAAGGGTGCGTTGGAGCAAATTAAGTAACTCTGGCCATGATGAGGCCATCCCATGCCTCCCAGGCAGCAATGTGCACCGCTGCTGGTGCAGGTTCCTCCTCCTCCTCCTCCTCCTTGTCTTCCACCTGCTCCTCCTCCTCCTCATCTGAAGAGGCTGTGTGCTCTGCACCTTGCTCCTCCTGCAGCTCCAAACCTCGCTGCTGCGCTATGTTGTGCAGCACACAGCAAACGACGATGATTTTGGAGACGCTGGCTGGTGCATACTGAAGGGCTCCTCCAGATCGTCAAGGCATCTGAAGCGCATCTTCAGCATGGCTATTGCTTGCTCTATGACACATCTGGTGTACATGTGGCTTTCATTATAAAACTCCTCGGCCTCAGTACTTGGCCTCCTCAAGGGTGTCATGAGCCACGCCTTCAGTGGATAGCCCTTGTCTCCAAGCAGCAAGCTGGTAAGTCTGTTTGGAGGTACGAAGAGCTGAGCGAGGGTGGACTGGCGCAGCACGAAAGAGTCATGACAACTGCCAGGAAATCTGGCGCACACATGCATGATGATCTTTTTATCGTTGCAGACAAGCTGCACATTGAGGGAGTGGCAGCCCTTGCAGTTCACAAACAACCCTGGGTAATGAGAGGGTGCCTTGATAACAACATGTGTGCAGTCGATGACGCTCTGCACTTGTGGTAAGCCAGCCAGAGTGGCAAAGCTGAGTGCTGCTCAGTAACACTGGCTTCGTCAGTGGTAAAGTTGACACAATTGGCTGACTTGTAAACATGGCATTGATCACCTGGGTGATGCATCTGTGGGCGGCTGACTGCGAGATCCTGCAAATGTCTGCTGCAGATACCTGGAAGGAGCCTGAGGTGAAGAAGTTGAGGGCGGTGGTGACTTTGACAGCCACTGGTAAGGAGTGTCCACCAGGTCCTCTGGGTAGCAGGTCTTGTTACAGCAAGCTACAAATCTCTGTGACGACCTGGCATGATAGCCTGAGCCTCCTTAAGCACTGCTGCTCAGTCATGTCCAGGAAGCTCATCTGCTACCTGTATAAGCTGTGTTGGATGTATTGCCTCCAGTGCAGTGGAGCCCTGTGCTGACCCCCCTCTCTCATGTGGAGCATCAGGTTGCTGAGGAGAAGGCTGCTGTTGTGGTTGCTGCTGCTGCTGCTGGTGTGGCTGGTGCTGTGGCTCATCTTGGTTCGATTCTGAGGTCCAAGGTGTGAGAGCATAAGCGGCACCCATGCTGATGTAATAGATGGCAGGTACAATAGAGATCGGAGGCACAATCACTCAATGTTCTGATAGTGACTAGCAATCTGGTGAGAGTGGCTTCCGAGGTTGCAGAAATGACCTGCAAACTCCTGACAGCTAAAGCTCTGCACAAAATGGAGTCAGCAAGAGTCTTTCCCTTAGGCAAGTAATCAGGTGTAATGTGGGAGTATTTATGTGTTTTTTCCAGCTCTCAATTAATGCACTCGCACAATAGCCACTGAGCTTCTGCCTCCCCTTCACAGGCGAGGTTCCCAGGGTGAATGATACCCGTGCTCCTGAAGTTAAAGCCAAAAGCTGGTATTAAAAATCCTCTTAAGCATCTCTCAACAAGCATTCAATTACTTGAATGAGGTCGCACGCCTCTCCCGATCGGGTCTGTGGCCTGCCTCCAAACACGCCTGTGGCATAGTGGTTAGCACTGGTGCCTCACAGCGCCAGGGACCCGGGTTCGAATCTGACCTCGGGTGACTGTCTGTGTGGAGTTTGCACATTCTCCCCGTGTCTGCGTGGGTTTCCTCCGGGTGCTCCGGTTTCCTCCCACAGTCCAAAAATGTGTGGGTTAGGTTGATTTGGCTATGATAAATTGACCCTTAGTGTTAGGGGGGGATTAAATATGTGGGGTTATGGGGATAGGATGGGATATGTTAGGGGAATTAAATACGTGGGGTTACGGGGGTAGGGTGGGATATGTGTACTGTGGGGATTAAAGCAGGGACAGGGTACTGGATTTGAATGATCAGCCATGATCGTATTGAATGGTGGAGCAGGCTCGACGGGCCGAATGGCCTACTCCTGCTCCTAGATTCTATGTTTCTATAAATGCAGGAGTCGGCGGGATGACGGCAGGTTCCCGATGCACTGGCAATTTCAACGATTTTTACTGTCGCCCCGCCCCCAAACCCACACGCCTGGCAACGGAAAAATTGCAGCCATCGTCTTTGGCCTCCGCCACAAACTCCATACCCTTACCACCAATTCTGTCCCTCTCCCCAGCCCTTGTCTCAGGCTGAACCAGACTTTTCACAACCTTGACATCCTATTCGACCCCAAGATCAGCTTCTGATCTCATCAAAAAGACTGACAATTTCCATTTCTGTAACATTACCCACCTCCGCCCCTGCCTCAATCCATCTGCTGCTGAAACCCTCATCTATGCTTTTGTCACCTTCAGACTGAGCTATTCCAATGCTCATCCATAACTCTGCTTCCCACACCAAATCCTGCATTCCCATCACTTCTGTTCTTGCTGACCTATCTGGGCTCCCAGTCCCCCATCGAGTCGAATATAAAATTCTCATCCTCATGTATAAATCCCTTCATGGAATCACCTGTTCCTATATCTGTAACCTCCTTACAACCCCCATGAACTCTCCATTCCTCTGCCACTGGCCTTTTGTGCATCCCCCCTTCACTTCGCCCCACCATTGATGATCATGCATTCAGCCACCCAGGCCCCACTCTCTGGATTTCCTTGCCTAAATCCCTCCACTTCTTCTCCTTCCTGTCCTCCTTTAAGACCATCCTTACAACCCAACTCTTTTGCCCAGCTTTCGGTCACCCATCCTAATATCTCTTTGGCCTGTTGTCCTTTTATTTCTGATGTGAAGCCACTTGAGATGCTTCAAAGGCTCCATATAAATGTTGTTGTTTGATGTTGTTACAATAGCACTACATGGCATTGTATATTAAGTCAATTAAGATTTAGTAAAACGGGAATTAAACCCAGAAACTAACATTACGACTATCATTATATTGCTCAATTTTTATATGTGACAAATAGTGTTCCCTAGTGATCTGTTCTGGAGCCTCAACTTTTCACCATATTTATTTATATACTTGGATGAAGCAATAGCGAGTTGTATATCCAAGCTTGCAGATGACACTAAATTAGGAACGACAGTAAGCAGTGCAGATTAAAACAGGAAGTTGTAAAGGGACATAGACAGATTAGGTGAGTGGACAAATCTATGGCAGATGGAGGTCATCCACTTTTGACTTAAGAAAAATAAATCAGAACATTTTCTAAATGGTGAGGAACTGGGAAATGTAGAGGAGCAATGAGATTTGAGAATCCAAGTTCACAAATCATTTAAAGCTAGTGGACAGGTACAACATCAAAAAGGCATATGGAATGTTGGCCTTTATCTCAAGGGAGCTGGAATACAAAGAGGAGGAAGTTCTTTTTCAGTTGTATAGAGCCTTGGTCAGACACCATCTGGAGTACTGTGTTCAGTTTTCTGAACTGCATCTCAGGAAGGATATGGAGGGAGTGCAGTGCAGATTCACCAAAATGATACCGGGGCTTAGAGGGTTAAATTAAGAGGACAGGTTTCATAAACTTGGCTTGTATTCCCCTGAGTACAGAAGATTGAGGGGTGATCTGGTTGAGGTGGTTAAAATGCTAAAAGGAATCGATAGGGTAGATACAGAGAAACTATTTCCTCTGGTAGGGGAATCAAGAATGAGGGGATATAATCTTAAAATTAGAGCTCGGCTATTTAGGAGGAAATGATTAAAAAAAGTCAGGAAGCTGAAAGGGAAGTAGAAATCTGGAATTCTCTACCCTAAAAGGCTATGGATGCTGAGACAATTGGCGCTTTCAATACTCAGATCGATAGACTTTTGTTAAGTAAGGATATCAAGGGATTTGGAGCTAAGACAGGTAAATGGAGTTGAGGTACAGATCAGCTGTGATCTAATTGAATGGCAGAGCAGGCTTGAGGGACTGAATGGCCTACTCCTGTTCCTATGATGATTTGTTTTGTCCCAAGAGCTTAGAATTCCCTAGAATTGACAGGAGTCTCAAGGGATTACACAGCGGCCTAAAAATTAGTCTGGGCCTGCTTTCAGGCCAAGATTCGGCGCTTCGCAACCAGTGTGCACCTGAGCCAAGGGGCCCGAGGATCAATAGAAATTGGTCCTCGGGCTTCATTAACATACTCGCCGTGTGCTATTGCCACTGGTCGCCACAGGCAGCTCACTGGAGTGAAGACATCAAAGTCTCACCAGCAGCAGCCCTCAGGTAAGTCGGGAAGGAGATTGGAGTGAGATGTGGGATGGGGGAGGGGCACTCCCACTCCTGCTCCTCCTGGCTCCACGGGATGGGGTAAAAAAGGTTTAATTTACCTAGAGTTGGCAATCGCCAGGATTGCTGAAGAATCCTGAGTGTCGTAGGCCCCAGACCTGCCCCGCTCATCACCGATTAATTTCTCAATGGCCGACTAATTTCAACAAGTGAATTTATATATTTAAGGTACCTAACGCCTGTTTTAGGCAACTGTCCGGGTCACATGAATCTCCCATTTCTGACCAGTAACCAAAATCATTTTCAAAAAGAGATGTTCTCATAACCTTCACATAAATAGGAAATTTCAGAATATTTTGACCACAAGAACAACAGAGAAATGTAGGATCCATTTTAGCATATGCATGTCGGGTCCCGATGATGTCACCGGGCCCAGCTGCAATTTTTACTGGTAAGCCTGAGTAGGAAATGGCAGTGAGTTTCCCATGAGAGCTAATGAGCGAGAAATTGGAGCGGGGCCAGAAGAGGCCCCAAAAGGTAAGTTTAAATTTCCTTGAGGCGTCAAGAGGCGAAGGAATGCTTCCTCTCTGTCTATGTCCCCCCCACCCCCTCTCTTTTTCTGAGCTTGTTCATCTTTTATTCTGTTCCAAAGAAGGGCCCCGCTTGAAGTGGCACCTTGATCATTCTTTCCAGCGATGCTGACTGACCTGCTGTGTGTTTACAGCTTGTTCGGTGTTTTTTCTTGATTTTGGCTAGTTGTGCTATCAGTTAGTTAAAGATGTTTCCTTTCCAATGTAATCTACTTCTCCCAGAACAGGAAGGCTCTGACAAGAAATGCTACGATTGTTTAATGTGGCCTTTACTTTAATATGACCCGTTCACACAGTCTGAATCTTTTCAAACATTCTGTGTCCTGTAATATAAATAACAAATTAAACAATGATGAACACGTCGTTCACATTTACTTGTTTCTTGCAAGAGCATTTGCTTTGATGTGGTTTCATTAAGATTGAACCTTTATATGTGTCTGTTATTGTTTTGTTTGCAGGAAAGTTATTGTGAAATTCTTAACCAAGCTGTTTAAAAAGAAATCATTTGATTCAAGTTGTGTTACATGGTAGCCTTCATTTGTTTATATGAAGGCTAAATTACTTTTGTATGAAGAGATTCAGAATATGTTCCAAACACAACATAAGGAAGCATAGAATGAGAAAAGGCCATATGGTCTATTTAGCTTGTCCTTTCCCTCCACAGTCTGCCCCAGTATAATGTGTGCACAATTCATTCAATCTCCTGAAGAAAGCTTCTACAAATTTGCCCCTGCCCGCACCAGGGTAAATCAAAAAAAAACTGCAAAATATCTATCTGACTTCACACTCTGTATTATTTACTCTTGACCTATCATTCAATTTTACTTTAAATAGTGCTGTTTCTTATAATTGTGGCCTATACTTCCCTGAAAACAAAACAGAATTGAGCTAGAAGTTGGTATTAATTGTGCCTGTTTTTCAAGCGTAAGTGGGTGAAAAACTTACCAATTTAGCAGTGGGACAGCCGACGTCCAATCTGCACAAGTGTTGAGCCTGCCCCGCTCAGGATTCTTCAGCAGCCCGCTCTTCCACCAACTCTAGGTAAGTTCATTTTTTTTTTGCAGGTCTATGGGGAAAAAGTAGGGCACTAGAATTAATTGGATAGCTCTATCAAAGAGCTGGCACAGGCACGATGGGCCGAATGGCCTCCTTCTGTGCTGTATGAATCAACGATTCTATGATAAAACCCATTCTGTGGAGCTAGAAGGAGCAGAAGTGGTCCTCTGACTCCACAGGAGTCACAATCAGCCACCCCCCACCCCCACCCCCAACCCCCGCCCATAGCCCGCTCCAATTCCCCCTCCTGAGGCTTACCTCTTGGCTGCTGCCAGCAAAGCAAATGGCCTGAAATTGATGTCATTGCTCAGACGAGTTGGGTACGGAGATGTGATCAGAGCCTGCAGCTCGCACAAAGTATGCTGTTGGGGCCCAATGACCAATTTCCATTGATCCTCAGATCGCACAGTGCTGAGTCTGGGCCTGTAAACGGGCATCATATTGTCAATATTGTAGAGACAAGGGGGTTCTGCAGGATTTTGCATCCATTAAAATGATCTCTTCAGTCAAATTCACAATACGTGCTCCTGGTAGACAAAGCTCCACGCCAGGATTGTGAATTCAGGAAATTGTCCCTATAATGTCAGCACAGAGCTGCTGGGAGATGATATACACCAGGTTGCTTTAATGTTAAAGGACGTAAGGAATGTTTGACCTGAATTCATTAGGCCATATGGCACTAGTGAGGAAAACAATAACAAATGGTAATTAGATATGGCTACAGAGAAAAATTGGCATCTGAGCCATAGCAGCATCCATAATCTCAAACTCATCATTAAATTGATCATGTCATTGAGAACATCATTGCAGTACAAGAACTTATAATGAGACTGTTGCTGGCAGTGACCAAATTGAAGCTCAATCTTCTATGACTCCATAATGAACCAAAGTATTATTGATAGTGTTCAAGGTTAAGCAAGACACGTTAGAGCAAATCTTTTTCTGGATTCTGCACCTGGGCAACAGGCAGGCGGAGCTGGTGTGCTCTGCCTGAAATGACCCACCGGGTCATTTAAATGGCCCAGATGCTCATCAACAGGCCCGCTCTTCCTGGTGAGGTCTGGCACCTGGAAATGGAGAAAGGAAAGCAGGCAGCTGCTGCAGGCCTGAGAGCCATTGTGGTTGGACCCTTTGGGCTGTTCAGAAACAGAGACCAGATTTTCTCTCTGATCCCCAGTGCACTGTCCCTTTAAGAACAAAAAAGGGACTTATTTTTGGGTCCTGCCTGTTGCAGGAGAGTGCTGGTGCAGGGCCTAACGCCTTCTTTTCTGGGTGCCCCTCAAAATCATAGAATCATTGAATGGTTACAGCATGGAAGAAGGTCATTTGGCCCATCAAGCCTGTGCCGGCTCTCTGCAAGAGCACTTCAGCTAGTCCCACTCCCCCGCCCTTTCCCCGTAGCCATGCAAATTTTTTTCCTTCAGGTACTTATTCAACTCCCTTTTGAAAGCTGTGATTGAGTCTGCCTCCACTACCCTTTCAGACATTGCATTCCAGATCCTAACCACTCACTGCGTAAAAAAGTTTTTCCTCATGTCACCTTTGGTTCTTCTGTCAATCACCTTAAATCTTTGTCCTCTGGTTCTCGACCCTTCTGCCAATAGGAGCAGTTTCTCTCTATCTACTCTGTCCAGACCCCTCATGATTTTGAACACTTCTATCAAATCTCCTCTCACTCTTCTCTGCTCTAAGGAGAACAACCCCAGCTTTTCCAGTCTATCCACATAACTGAAGTCCCTCATCCCTGGAATCATTCTTGTAAATCTGTTCTGCACCCTCTCTAAGGCCTTCACATGCTTCCTAAAGTGCGGTGCCCAGAATTGGACACAATACTCCAGTTGAGGCCGAACCAGTGTTTTATACAGGTTTATCATAATTTCCACGCTTTTGTACTCTATACCTCCATTCATGAAGCCCAGAATCCCATAAGCTTTTTTAACTGCTTTCTCAACCTGCCCTGCCACCTTCAACGATTTGTGCACATATACCCCTAGGTCTCTCTGTTCATGCACCCCCTTTAGGATTGTACCCTTTAGTTTATATGTCTTCTCCTCGTTCTTCTGACCAAAATGTATCACTTCGCACTTTTCTGCATTAAATTTCATCTGCCACGTGTCCGCCCATTTCACCAGCCTGTCTCTGTCCTCTTGAAGTCTATCACTATCCTCCTCACTGTTCACTAGGGGCAACCCACTTGTGATACTGGAGGAAAATAAGCAAAGAGGCCAGAGCACTCCCTGAATTTCAATGGCAATAAAAATCAGGAAAGATATATAAGGGGCGGCTGAATCGATAGCACCCATTTTACACTATCACCCAAAGTCAAAATTATGCACCCCCACCACCTCCCCCCCTCCATGACAACGAAGCTAAGCAGGCCAAAGCTCTTGAGTTTTAAAGTCTGAAAGCAACATGTTTAATAACAACTGTCCACAGCTTTGATTAATCAGCAGTAAAACATCTGTTCTACTAAGAGACCTGTGCTCTGAAAAGAAAATGCAGCCAAACCTTCTATTTCTGAGGAGAAATGCTGAGCCACAGGGGAAAAAATTAATTACTGTTGATGTGGCTATGCTGATTATGTTAATTTGATTGCAATTAAACATATAAGCATCATGAGAATGCTGTATTAGTGGTCTACATTGCAAATACATGCCATTCTCCCCACAATGCTCTTTGTTATTATAGCACTGTCCTTGCTATAAGACAATTGGATCTTGGCTCCTGACTCTTCCATCTTATTCCAGTTCTGATGAAACGTTAACTCTGTTTCTCTCTTCACAGATGCTGCCTGACCTGCTGAGTATCTCCAGCATTTTCTGTTTTTGTTTCAGATTTCCAGCATCTGCAGTATTTTCTTTTTGTCTTCCATATTATACTCAGTTCGATCTAGTAAAATATAGTGCAGGAAACATTTGGGTGCTTAGGACTGGGTTATAATCGAGCTTTCACAAACTTTTGAAAACATTTGTGTCAGAAAAGGTGCAAGAGAGAAGGGATTACTGGATATCTAAAATATTACATTGGCCCATAACTTGCTGTCAAAAACCTGCCTGAGGTGCTTTGCGAAAATGGCATCTCACTGTTTGCCTCACCATTGAAATGCATTGAACAGCATGAAGTTACTGTAATTGGCCAAGAGTTTCCGCTTCGGGTGCAATCGGTGCAAATTGTGCTCAAAATTGCGCTCGTTTTCAGAAGTGTTTTTTTTGCTCAAGTTGCCGCTCAAACTCATTTGCATTTCAACGAACATTTTAAAAAGAATCTAGGGAAGAAATAGCAGAGACAATACTACACATATTTAGTAATTCGTTAGAAAAAGGTGTAGAGCCAGAGGACTGGCGGATAGCTAACATAATACCGATATTTAAGAATGGAGATAGAACATGTCCAGGGAACTATAGGCCAGTCAGCTTAACATCGGTGGTAGGAAAAATAATGGAATCCCTACTAAAAGGAGAAAATAGAAGAACATCTAGAAATTAAAAATATAATAATAAATAGTCAGCATAGATTTCAAAAGGGAATGCCTTGCTTGACCTAATTGAATTTTGTGAAGAGGTAACAGAGAGAGTGGACAAGGGTAATTCAGCAGATAGAAAAAAATAGAAGCAGGAGTAGGCCATTCGGCCCTTTGAGCCTGCTCCGCCATTCAATATGATCATGGCTGATCCTCTCTCTCTCTCAATGCCATATTCCCGCTCTCTCCCCTAACCCCTTGTTGCATTTTGTGTCTAGAAATCTATTTCCTTCTTAAATATATTCAGTGACTTAGCCTCCACAGCCTTCTGTGCTAGAAAATTCCACAGGTTCACCACCCTCTGAATGAAGAAATTTCTCCTCATCTCAGTCCTAAATGTCCTACCCCATATCCTGAGACTGTGACCCCTCATTCTAGACCCCCCAGCCAGGGGAAACATCCTCCCTGCATCCAGTCTGTCTAGCCCTGTCAGAATTTTATACGTTTCAAAGAGATCCCCTCTCATTCTTCTAAACTCTAGTGAACACAGGCCTAGTCGACCCAATCTCTCCTCATATGACAGTCCTGCCATCCCAGGAATCAGTCTGCTGAACCTTCGCTGCACTCCCTCTATGGCAAGTATATCCTTTCTTAGGTAAGGAGGCAAAAACTGTACACAGTACTCCAGGTGTGGTCTCACCAAGGCCCTGTACAACTGTAGTAAGACATCCTTGCTCCTGTACTCAAATCCTCTTGCAATGAAGGCCAACATACCATTTGCCTTCCTAACTGCTTGCTGCACCTGCATGTTTGCTTTCAGTGACTGGTGTACAAGGACACCCAGGTCCCTTTGTACATCAGCATTTCCCAATCTATCACCATTTAAATAATACTCTACAATTCTGCTTTTCCTACCGAAGTGGATAACTTCACATTTATTCACGTTCTACTGCATCTGCCATGTATTTGCCCACTCACTCAACTTATCTAAATCGCCTTGAAGCCTCTTTGCATCCTCCTCACAACTCACAATCCCACCTAGTTTTGTGTCATCAGCAAACTTGGAAATATTACATTTGGTTCCCTCATCCAAATCATTGATATATATATTGTGAATAGCTGGGGCCTAAGCACTGATCCCTCCGGTACCCCACTAGTCACCGCCTGCCACCCCGAAAAAGACCCATTTATTCCTACTCTGTTTCCTGTCTGTTAACCAATTTTCAATCCATGCCAGTATATTACCCCCAATCCCATGTGCTTTAATTTTGCACACTAACCTCTTATGTGGGACTTCATCAAAGGCCTTCTGAAAATCCAAATACACCACATCCACTGGTTCTCCCTTATCTATTCTACCAGTTACATCCTCAAAAAACTCCAGTAGGTTTGTCAAACACCATTTCCCTTTCATAAATCCATGTTGACTTTGTCTAATCCCGTTGATATTTTCTAAGTGTCCTGTTATCACATCCTTTATAATAGACTCTAGCATTTTCCCTACTACTGATGTTAGGCTAACCGGTCTGTAGTTCCCTGTTTTCTCTCTCCCTCCTTTTTTAAATAGTGGGGTTACATTTGCCACCCTCCAATCTGCAGGAACTGTTCCATAATCTATTTGGAAGATGACAACCAATGCATCCACTATTTCCATGGCTACCTCTTTTAGTACTCTGGGATGCAGATTATCAGGGCCCTGGGGATTTATCAGCTTTCAGTCCCATTAATTTCTCCAGCACTATTTTTTTACTAATACTAATGTCCTTGAATTCCTCCTTCTCACTAGACCCTTGGTTCCCTAGCATTTCTGGGAAGTTATTTGTGTCCTCTTCCGTGAAGACAGAACCAAAGTATTTGTTTAACTGCTCAGCCATTTCCTTGTTCCCCATTATAAATTCTCCCGTTTCTGACTGTAAGGGACCTACATTCGTCTTCACTAATCTTTTTTCTTTTTACATACTTGTAGAAGCTTTTACAGTCCACTTTTATGTTCCTTGCAAGTTTACTCTCATACTCTATTTTTCCCCTCTTGATCAATCTCTTGGTCCTTTTTTGCTGAACTCTAAACTGCTCCCAATCCTTAGGCTTGCTACTTTTTCTGGCAACTTTGGATCTAATACTATCCTTAATTTCTTTTGTTAGCCATGGTTGGGCCGCTTTTCCTTTTGTGTTTTTGTGCCAGAAAGGAATGTATAACTGTTGCAATTCATGCATTCGTTCCTTAAATGTTAGCCATTGCCTATCCACCGTCATGCCTTTTAATGAAGCTCCCCAATCTATCATAGCCAACTCACTCCTCATACCATCGTGGTTTCCTTTGTTTAGATTTAGGACCCTAGTTTCAGATTGGACTTCTTCACTTTCCATCTTAATGAAGAATTCTATCATGTTATGGTCACTCTTCCCTAAAGGACCCCGCACAACAAGATTATTAATTAACCCCTTCTCATTGCACAATACCCAATCTAGGATAGCCTGTTCCCTAGTTGGCTCCTCAATGTACTGGTCTAAAAAACCATCTCGTGCACACTCCAAGAATTCATCCTCCACAGTATTATTGCTAATTTGGTCTGGCCAGTCTATATGTAGATTAAAGTCTCCCATTATTACTGTAGTACCCTTGTTACATGCATATCTAATTTCCTGTTTGATGCCATCCCCTACATTACCACTACTGTTTGGAGGCCTATAGACAACTCCCACCAATGTTTTCTGCCCCTTGGTGCTTCTTAGCTCCACCCAGACTGATTCTACATCTTGATTTTCTGAGCCAATATCCTTTCTCACTATTACTCTGATTTCATCTTTTACTAACAATGCCACCCCAATTTATCTAGATTTTCAAAAGGCCTTCAATAAGGTACCACATAATAGACTAATGAACAAGGTCAGGGAATGCGGAGTCAAGGGACAAGTAGCAGAATGGATAGCTAGCTGGCTTCAAGACAGAAAGCAGAGAGTAGGGGTAAAGGGTAGCTATTCACAGTGGCAGAAGGTGCTAAGTGATGTTCCACAAGGATCAGTGCTGGGACCACTGTTGTTCACAATTTATATTCATGATTTAGACCTTGAAATCGAAAACACAATTTCTAAATTTGCGGCGACACCAAATTGGGGAGGAAAGCCAATACTGAGGAAGACTGCAACAAATTACAAGAAGACAATTGCAGAATGGGCATATAATAGGCAAATGAAATTCAACACAGATGAATGTGAGGTATTACACTTTGGTAAGAAAAATAGAGGTGTCACATATTACTTGGAAAATAAGAATCTAAATGGGGTAGAGGAACAAAGGGATCTAGGAGGACAAATACACAAATCACTAAAAGTATCGATACAGGTTAACAAGGCCATAAAAAAAGCAAATCAAGCACTAGGTTTTATTTTTAGAGGAATAGAATTGAAAAGTAGTGATGTTATGCTAAACTTGTATCGAACCCTGGTTAGACCACACTTAGAGTACTGTCTGCAATTCTGGTCGCTGTATTATAAAAAGGATGTGGAGGCACTGGAGAGGGTGTAGAGAAGATTTACAAGGATGATACCAGAAGTACGAGGGTACACCTATCAGGAAAGGATGAACAGGCTGGGTCTCTTTTCTCTTGAAAGGAGATGGTTGAGGGGTGACCTAATAGAGGTCTTTAAAATCATGAAAGGTTTTGATAGAGTAGATACAGAAGAGAGTGTTTCCACTTGTGTGGAAGAGCAAAACTAGAGGCCATCAATATAAGATAGTCACCAAAAAATCAAATAGGGAATTCAGAAGAAACTTCTTTATCCAGAGAGTGGTGAGAATGTGGAACTCACTATCACAGGGAGTGGTTGAAACAAATAATACAGATGCATTTAAGGGGAGATTAGATAAGCATGTGAGGGAGAAGGGTATAGAGGGTTATGCTGATAGGGTTAGATGAGAAAAGACGGGAGGAGGCTCGAGTAGAGCATAAACACTGGTTGGGCCGAATGGCCTGTTTCTGTGCTGTATATCCTATGTAATCCTATGTAAATTCTTCCATGAACCAGCGCAATTGGATAGAGTTTTAGAATGTAATTTTTTTTTTAATGTTTGCGTTATAAAATATTTTGTGATATATTTAAGAGTGGTAACCTGGTGCAGTTTTATTAATACAGCTGAAAATGGGTTTATCACAAAAAAGTCCACCACCTGTGAATAACCCAATTTTAGAAAACTGAAAATGATTTTAAAAAACTATACAGAACCATTTCCTAGTTTCATTGGTGTGCAGTAGTCAGTTTTTTAGTAAATTAAAAAAATAGTTAAATGCTTTTAAAACATGCCTATTGATGTCCTTGCGACTAAAAAAAACTTAATTTTAAAAGCCTCCTCAAAGGCCCTTAAATGGTGCAATTAGCGGAAACTTGCCATGGTGATTAATTCACCCTGGGAGCGTGGCCAGATTTGTGGGCCAGGCTGGCTTCTAGCACAATGATTTTTAAACCAGTGCCAAAGATCGCGGAAGCTCGATTTACCTGGACGCAGTTTGCGCTTGCAATTCCTTGATCTTTTGTACTGGTTTGGCCGATTTCAGGCAAATTGCACTGAAAAAGCAGTGCAACCTAGTGGAAGGTTCACGAGGTTGATTCCTGAGGTGAAGGGGTTGACTTATGAAGAAAGGTTGAGCAGGTTGGGCCTATACTCATTGGAGTTTAGAAGAATGAGAAGTGATCTTATTGAAACATATAAGATACTGAGGGGGCTCGACAAGGTAGATGCAGGGAGGATGTTTCCCCTCATGGGGGAATCTAGAACTAGGGGGCATAGTTTCAGAATAAGGGGTCACCCATTTAAAACTGAGATGAGGAGGAATTTCTTCTCTCAGAAGGTCGTAAATCTATGGAATTCTCTGCCCCAGAGAGCTGTGGAGGCTGGCTCATTGAATATATTTAAAGTGGAGATAGACAGATTTTTGAACAATAAGGGAGTGAAGGGTTATGGGGACTGGGCAGGGAAATGGAGCTGAGCCCAAGATCAGATCAGCCATGATCTCATTAGATGGCAGAGCAGGCTCAAGGGGCCAAGTGGCCTACTCCTGCTCTTATTTCTTATGTTCTTAAACTCCAGGCTTGTGCGGTAGATATGAGCTAAACTTGTCATATAAAGTTAAGTCTTGTCCATTTCAGTCTAAGTACTCTTTTAACAACATGATAAGTGTTCATTGCTGCCAGTCAACCTCTCTAGCACTGAAAATTAACTATTACAAGTGTGGAGATTAATTTCTTCAGGTTTTAATTGTTGTTGGAGATTTTTTTAATGTAAAATTTAAAATGTTAAAAAAAATTAACTTTTCCTTTCCGTCTCTTTTTTCTCTCTCTCTCTTAATTCAATTTTTATTTCCCTCTTTTTATTTCTCTTTCTGTATCTGAGTTGACATTAGGCCTAAATTTGCAGTCGGAGGCTTCCCGTGGGCGGATGCCTGTGACTGTCAAAAAATCTACAAACTTACCTTCTGCCTCGGGATCCACGGAGACTCGTGCTCCTGGGCCTCTATGCGTAGACATGCGTAGAGGCCCATGTATCTCAGGGGCGCACGTGGTTCGCACCTCGTATGCGCTCGTAGGGGCCGCAAAATACGGCCCATAGAATTCACCCACTCTAACTTACACTTCAGTGCTTGCGCTGTTAATTTCACAATCCTGCACTCTGATTGGTTAAGGGGATGCACAGTTGCGTGCCCTGTTCACTCAGGTCCCAGATGCCCAGTTTCCCTCACTGCGACGTTATCAGCTCGCACTTTCAGCAACTTGCCACGCCAAAAAATTAAAAACCTAAACGTGCAAGGGCAGGTCTAACGAGAGACTGTGAGATGAGCTGCTACAGCAAATTATGATCCATTATAATTATACACATGCCCTTCAAAATGAAAATTAAATTTTAGGCTTTTCAAAAAGTACATTACATGAATCCCCTTGTGCACCACTAATTTGAAGATTGTTTTGTATTGCTTCTGAGGGTGTCACATGAATTGACATAAGAGATTGAATAACTGTACAGGAAAAAAAATGCATACAAGATGCAGCAGCATGGATGACGAACTATTAACCTGTAATTCAAAACATGTCACTTGAAGTTAGCAACACAAGAAAAGCAAGGAATGAGAAAAATCTAACTCCACCACAAAACAAGCATTTAAACCCATCCTAGTTCTCTATTTATAATTAACAAAGCTTGTATTCCCCTCTTCAATTATTTACACTTTACCTTTGTCTAATCCTGGACTCGCAAACCTTTAATAGCTACTATAATAAATACTTGTCTCGCTGTTTTCTAAATCAGCCAGTTGTTAATGTGTTGACTGCAGTGGATGATTATTCAGGGTTGAAAAATTCCACTCGTGAACTAAGCAGGCGGAAATAACTTCCTAACTTCACCAAGGTGGAAAACAAACTCCCTTGCAAGTTATGTTCTTTTCAGCGGCTTTTATATTCTTGTTGTGCTGATGGCTCCCAAAGTATGGATCTCGTGCAACTAGCTCTTTATTGGATCTTCCCACTGGCACTGGTCCTCCTAGAGCTCTTCCAACAACAGTAACACAATCCCAGCAGTGACGTCATGACACAGTAGGGTGACTTTCAGGTGACAGATTCTGTCGCGCGGGAAACAGGCGATGCGAGTGTCAGATCGCATTAGAAGGAATTCCATCCGGAAACCATCATCCTTCTCTCTTCTTCTAGGTTATTTTCAGGATGAAGTATCATCTGGGGGCAGCCAGGGCCCCAGCATTTCACAACAGGTAATATCATACATTCCATCTGGAACAACACTCATCAAAGATCCAAGCATCCCAGGGCATTAAGATAGTGAGTTTGAGAAAAGAGAACCAGGTGACATCCCCATCACAAGTGAGGCAGAGCAAGGAGAGGTGGCAGCCGAAGAACAGCAAGCAGCTGTCCAAGGTCACAGGCCAAGGAATTCCTCTTTATGGGCAAGAGATTGGAACCCTACTGGGCCTGCCTTCAGAAGGGAGATGGTAATTGAGCAAAAGGGCCTTCATGACATCTTCTGAGACTGCACTGAACATACAGCAAGAGTCATTGGAAAAGGTGTAGTACTGCATCTGGTGTGAGAAAATACAAAGAAAGACTTGAGATGATGCAGAATATGATAGAAGTAATTAAAATTATGAAAGGATGTGACAGGGTAAATAGAAGTAGATTGTTTCCAGTGATTGAAGTATCCAGATCGAGGGGCTATAGATACATAGCTACAAGCCTATTTAGACATCAGGCAGTACTTAAGTTGTGGTCTTAAAGGGGCAGAACAGGTTAAGCTTGGCTTCATTTTAGCAACGGAATGTCATGTCTGTACTCCAGACTAGCTGTGAGCATAACACAGGAGATCCACTAGTATTTTATGAAATGTCCAAGCAAGTAATAAATATGTGGAGGAAATTGAATTAGAAGAGCCAGATTACATATGTCAAACAAAAATGTTCATTTCAACAGCACTACTTTCTCAGTCTGCCTTGCAGAGCTTTTGCTCAGAAGCTGGTCATTGTCCCACAGTCTGTCCATTATTTCCCTAATAATGCTTAAAATATTTATTTAGGTTTTGCGATGTGGTTGAGTATATATATAAAACTCTGATTGGCTGCAGTATGTTTATGGTTTAATTTTAACCCAGTATAGAATTTTAGAATGAAAATCAATTAAAATTAACAAGATAAGATGTATTCTCATTCTTCATAGGCTCTTAGCTTTTATAGTCATATATCAATAAACTAATGTTCATGGCTGGAGTTCAGCGACCATCTGTTTCTCCTTGAAAGCCTTTTCCGGGTTGATGATAAGAGTAACAGGCAGCGTTACAATACCATACTATGGTGTTTAACTCGCCAATCTCTAAAACAATCAAATGCTGTTCTGGGCTTAACTGTTTGAGATCAACACTTTCAACCTCTGAACTTCTGGATTTGTTGTAACTTTGTCTAATGTGTGACTGTGCCAGTGTATCTTGAGACTGTAATATAATCCATGTTCAGAATTATATACAAATGCTTAAATCAATGTAACAAATTATATTCTTACGAAAGTTCAAGAAAGTAATTTTAAGACCTTCTGTCTTATGAACATTTACATTTAAGATATAGATACAAATATAATCGTATTGTTCAGGACATTTTTCTTCCAAAATTTAGGTTTTGTCCAGAATAAATGGAATCTATTATCTGAATTGTTAATCATATGGATTGACTATTCCTTTGTGCTATGAGCTGTGCTAAAACTAATTTGCTTTTTGACTACATTATGTTCTATTACAAGTTGGTTTATACTTTAAAAACTAATTATATTCCATTGCTCGTCCATTGTCTGAGAGAAAAGGCACATAAACCACAGGAAGTCCTACTGATAAGTCATTGTGAATGAGACTAAATAGTGAGACTGTAGATTTTTAGTGAGGGATCCCTGTGATTCTGCCAAATGGATGATTACTGATTACTGATTTATATTGCTGCCTGATAGAAATTTCGAGATTCCACACATTTCTTTTTACAAATCCCATAAACAAACTGTAGTAAAATATCTATTTTAATATATTAAAAATGGAACATCAGTGCATGCAGACATCAAACTCCAGACATCAGGGGGGAAAAATTCGGTATCGACCATTTTGGGGCGCTAACATCACCTGGGTGCTAACTTTAGCGCCCGGTGGTAATTAGCGCCGGCGACCGCGAAATTGGGTTTTCGCGCCCCAAGAGCGAAGCGGAGCGTGACCGTCAGAGAGCGGGGTGGAGACTTCAGCAGCACTGCACGTTGGGCCGTGCACACTGGGCCGTGCACACTGGGCCGTGCAGCGCTGCCGCGTTCAAAGGCTCCTTCCCTCCCTTAAAGGGAAGGGCCATCGCTGCAGGCTCCGCAATTTAAAAAGTACCTACCTGGACCACCAAGGCAGCCGCGATCCCATGCGATCAGCCCAGCACTCAAGTTTTTTTTCCACTTACCTCGGCCACCTCACCTTTAATCATCGCCCCCGAAGCGGCCGGCCGCCCGATGCACGCCTCCAGCAGCTGTCGGTGTTTTCGACAGATGCTGCAGGGGGCGGAAGTCAATTTTGGGTCCAGGGCGCTACCGGGGCGATGCGCACGGTGATGATGTCACGATCTCCAGACGAAGGAGATTAGGGCGCAACGCCGTAGCGCCGCCACAAAACTCCTGCCGAATATGACTGGAGTTGATGTCAGCGCCACGCCCAGTCGCAAAGCCCCTGGGGTGCGCTAACGGGAGGCGCAAAGTCACCCAATTTCACCCCCCATACTCCAGGTGTCACACTTTATTGTTAAAACAATGCCCAATTTCAAAGTTAAACAGAAAGGTGACCAGAATGGTAGATTATCGCAAATCTCTTGATGTTGTGTACCTTGATTTCCAAAAGCGTTTGACAGAGTACCACATGGACAGCAACTGACAAAAGTTAAACCATACGGGATTATCGGACAGCTATTATGTTGGATAGGTAGCTAGCTGAAATCCTGTAAGCAGTCGGTTCAGATTAATGGAAATGCATCTGATTAGGGTCTGGTCATGAATGGAATCTCACAAGGCTTTGTATTGGGAATATTGGGGGAAAAATTCAGTTGGTTGCGCCTCCCGTTAGCGCCTTAAGAGGGCGCTAATGGGGCGCAAAGCATCTAGCGCCCAGGCGTCGCGAAATTAACTAGACATTTTGCGGCGGCGCTAAACACTACCACCACTATCTCCTGCGCCGGCAGATCGTGACGTCAGTCGAGTGCGCAACGCACCGGTAGCGCCCCGGAGTGGATATTGAGTGGCGTCCCCTGCCTTACCGCCTGCCGCTAGCAACGATAGGTTGAGAGGAGCGTTTTGCAGTCAGGAAGGGACTGGGGGAGCGCTATTTAAAGGTAACCGCTTCCTGCCTTTTATTGTTGGTGACATTTTAGAACCACGCATTCTGAGAGAGAGAGAGAGAGAGAGAGAGACTTCTGGAGAGATTCAATGCTGTGTGAAGGAGTTTTGGGTACTGAGCAGCACTTTGCAGGTTCATTTTAATTTGCCCTTCCTTGTAAGGATTTAGAAGAGACTGTGGGGGCTGCACTCTGAGCTCTTTCCCTGGTATTCTCCATTGTTCTTTCCAGCAGATTTGATGTACAGGTCTCTCCAGGCCGAGATTCAAGGCTGCAATGAGCAGGATGTGGATGGAAAGCAAGATTAACCCTCCCCTTTAAGAACTGGCCCGCGCCATTGTGTTTGTGTTCCATTGCTGACTGACATCACATGAGCTTCGCCAGCGCTCTGAGGTAGCGCCTCGCTCCTCGGCCTTTGCGCCTTAAGACAGGTGTGAAGCACCTGATTTAGCACTCCAATCACCTCCAGGGGCGATAAAAGTCAAGTTTGCAGTCGGTGGCGATAATTAGCACCAGGCGCTAATCTTTGCGCCCGGACGATAATTGCGCCCCAGATGGGGCAATACTGAATTTCTCCCCCATTGTGTCCAGTTTAGGTCCCAAAACATGGTGCAGAATATTGAGGCTGTGGAAAAGATGCAGAGAAGGGCAATCAGGGTGATACTTAACTTCAGAGCTCTTAATTATGAGGATAGAGTTAGGGCTATTTATTTTGGACAAACATTGACTTAGAGCAGATATGACTGAGGCTTTTAAAATGATAAAATGTATTGGGTTCAGTCCAATTGGATAGGTTATATGAGATGAATAGGGATGTTAGCACTAATGATCATGCATATAAAATCCATAGACAAAGAGTTAGGTTAAATGCCAGGAGGTATTTCTTTCCGTAGATATTTATAGCCTCTGAAACAAACTGCCGAAACATGCGGTGGGTAAGGAGTTCAAGGTGCCAGCCTTGGTTCAGAGCAGGGGAGTATTCCTCAGTGTCCTGGCCAATATTAATCCTCAACTAACATCACTAAAACAGATTATCTGGTCATTAATCTCATTGCTGCTTGTAGAATCTTGCTGTGCATAAATTAACTGCTGCATTTTCCCACATTACAACAGTGACTACACTTCAAAAGTACTTCATTGGCTGTGAAGCGTTTTGGAATGTCCTGAGGTCGTGAAAGGCCATTTTTCACCAGAAATGACAGGGCAATGTACGGTACATCGGCCCAATATGAGCAGGTATATTGCAATGGGATGCAAATGACTGGAATATGTCATCAGATTTATTTGCTGTCTTTTCTGCCTTAGCAATGCTGGACGCTAGGAATGCTTGTGTATGCCTGACGTCCAGGGTTGCTATGGCAGCAAGGGGGTGGGGTGGGGGGGGAAGGAATTAAAAATTAAAGAACTATATTTAGGCATTATTCAAAAAAAACACGTACTTGCATTTTGGGTCTGCCCGAAACCACTAACCATGCTGCACCATGGTAGGCAACTGAGGGTGGCTGCAGATTTCACTGCCGGCTGAAAATATGCAAACTAGCCCGATCCTGAAAAATTGGCTAGAGCCAGGGGCAGGTCTTTGGGGGCAGTCAGAACTCCAACTCAATCAAGTAGCAGCAGTATTCTATCAAAGTGGAAAACCCTGGCTTGGGTAGCAGGTCACTGTGAATGTTTTTAGATAGCTATGTGCAGGGCAATTTGATAGTGGTGCGGAGCCAGAGGTATAACTCAGGGCTATCAGGCCACATGGCTCTGAAGCAGGTACTGCTATCAAATTGATAGCCTACAATGTAAAGTGGGAATTAATATCATGGTTGGGCTTATATACATAGAAACATAGAATCTAGGAGCAGGAGTAGGCCATTCGGCCCATCGAGCCTGCTCCACCATTCAATACGATCATGGCTGATCATCCAAATCCAGTACCCTGTCCCTGCTTTAATCCCCACAGTACACATATCCCACCCTACCCCCGTAACCCCACGTATTTAATTCCCCCTAACATATCCCATCCTATCCCCATAACCCCACATATTTAATCCCCCCCTAACACTAAGGGTCAATTTATCATAGCCAAATCAACCTAACCCGCACATTTTTGGACTGTGGGAGGAAACCGGAGCACCCGGAGGAAACCCACGCAGACACGGGGAGAATGTGCAAACTCCACACAGACAGTCACCCGAGGCCAGATTCGAACCCGGGTCCCTGGCGCTGTGAGGCACCAGTGCTAACCACTATGCCACCGTGTTGCCTGCTTTGTGCACTCTGTATCATTGATGCATGATGGTCTTATGTCCATTGAGAACATGAGCTTGAAGCTTGGATGTTGTAAAACCAGTACTTGTAAAGAATAAAATAATAAATATTTCTAAACAGACAATATTGCAAGGTTTTTTCTAATTATAGCAAGCTACTCCATCAGCAGAATGCATGTGATCCTATTTACTGCAGGGCAGGCTCAACTGGAAAGTCATTAATAACATTTCCGGCTGCAGCTTTGGTTTGTCACAGAAATCTGTGCATACATTCTGTGCTCAACCATAGCCAAGAACAAGCGTTGTCTTTACTTGTCTTATTCATTCTTAAAGATAATAATATAAAAGAAAGAAAGAACTTGGTGTTTCTATAGCGCCTTTCCTGACCTCGGTAGTCCCAAAGTGCTTTACAGCCAATGAAGTACCTTTGAAGTGTAGTCACTGTTGTAATGTAGCAAATTTTGCAGCCAATTTGCACACAGCAAGGTCCCTTAAATAGCAATGTGATAAATGACTGTTTTAGTGATGTTGGTTGAGGGATAAATATTGACCAGGACAGCAGGGAGAACTGTCCTCTTCAAATAGTACCATGGGATCCTGTATGCCCACCTGAGAGACGGCACCTCCGACAGTGCAGCACTAACCTCAGTACAAGCACTGGAGCGTCAGCCTAGATCTTTGTGTTGAAGTCTTTTGAGTCACTGAGCCACAGCTGACCCCTAGCAGCTGATGGAAATTTTCTGATCTAAAGATTTCCAATCCTGGGAAAAGCCAACCAAAACTGTGGATATTTTTCTGTCTTTGAATATTTTTCATTGCCTAATTCAGAAATAAATTCCAGTAGAAACATCTGTGAAAGAAAGTAACATTTAACAAGACTGCTGCTTTGAATCCTCAATTTTCCTTCTCTTAAATTCACAGCAGCCATTTGCTGCCCAGGTTGAGATACAGGTCTTGCCACCAGCACTGTCGATCTGCCTTCAGAAACAGAACCTTTGCCTGTCACAGAATGTACTGGTAACATGACTCTCCTGTCCTCAATTACGTTGGGCCGGATTTTGCTCTTTCAGTGCCAGAGAGGTTGTTTGGCAGTAATGAAGACTTATCATGACGTTAAAAATTTACTGGAATGGACAAGCCTTAACTTTTCTGGCGTGTTTAGTAGGTATCTATCACATATTCTTTTTACATGCCATTTTCAGGCTTCATGCATTAATGATAGTTATATAGAGGCAAAAAGTAAGAAAATGCCAAATAATCCCAGCTATCAAGTGAGTCCACCAGAATTTTGGGAGAGTTGCATACATTTGCATAGCAAAAATCATCAACAATTGACCAGAAGAAGGGTCACTGAAAAATATATGTAGGCCCAAAACACCAATGTTGGTTTTGAACCCCACAGAACAATAGACAATTATAAATGTTGATTCCATTTTGTTTATTATGTAGATATAACTTGTCGATATTTTTATTTACATTAGGAATAATAAATCAATTGGCAGCAACATATTACTGAAACCCTGAAACTCTAGCAGTAGAGCTACTGGTTTGTTAGATTAAATCTCACACTTGACTGACTTTAGAAACTTGTCTAAATTCATTGGGGGCTAAAATGGGCCACGTAGCATCTGTTTTTCAGGCGCTACGCAGCCTCCTAAGGCTCCAAAATGGTGGGTCGGAAGCGTGCGCCACCCGCCATATTGGATAAGGACAAACAAGAGGCTCCCTTTACTCGCGTTTGATGTTAGACCATTTGCATATGCAAATAAGAGGCCTAACACCTGCTTCAGGTCCCTGTTATAACATTGGTTTGCACCAAAGCAGCCAGCACTGCCAACCCTAATCATTGCACAAGTAAAAAAACGTTAAGTACTTACCACAATCGCCGCCGCTCCCAGTCCCAAGGCCCCTGACCTCCGATCTCTAGTCCCAGGCTCCGACCCCTGATTACCTTCTCCCCCCAGCCCCGACCTCCAGGCCCCCCCGATCTCCCTCCTGAACACGACCTCCAGGCCCCATGACCCTCGTTCCCTTGCTTCTGACAACACGATAGCTCCTCCGAAGCCCACGATCCTCCCGCGGTCCCCGAAGTTGACTTGACCCATGATCCTACCCCGCCAGTCCCCGATGCTGACTCTGAAGCTCTTGATTCTCTGCACCTTGGTCCCCCAATGCTAACTCAACCCCCGACCCCGAGCTGATGTACCTACCTCCTCCCGCAGTAGCGTCTTCATGATGATGAGGTCCGAGGCCCAATATTCGGGGCTCCTCGGACCTCACCATTTATGGGTAGGGAATGAACGCTATGTCGGCGGGGAGGGTGGCACCACAGGTGGGCACTTCCAAATTTAAGCCCCATTGAGTTATTTGAGCAATTCTAAGCCAGGTCACTAGATATAACACATTGTGACAACAGAGCACATCATCTCAGAGAGGAACAAAATAACTATCAAGATGAGTCATGAAGAATCAGAACCCTGCTGGCCACTCATTTATCTGTTATGGGATCCACAGAGACATTCATTGTCTAGATTGTCCTACTACCTAGATTGAAAGAAAGAAATATGCCAGCAAGAGGCAACAGTGAGGGACCGTAAAAGAGAAAGGCAAATCTAAATAGTTAAAGCTTAACATATTAGAATAGGGTATGAAAACCTTGCTCCCAGCTATATTCTCTGAATGTTTTTTTTGATAAACCACGTTGATTTCATAATTCTCTGCATCTTCAGTTTCTGTGATTGGGTTCCATCACCAACCTATATTTCTCTAGAAGTAGTATTTGCAATTTTCAAACACAGGAAAGGTAAGCATCGACATCACCCTGAGACACAAAGAAAAGATTTTCTTTAATTTTTAAATTAAAGGGCTTCACCATTTGGAAGTTTATATGTGCTGGACCACCACCTCTCTCAACCCTTCCACTGTCTCTGAGTTGTCACACTGTTTGTCCGACATCCAGTCCTTGATGAGTAGAAATTTCCTCCAACTAAATATTAAAAACTGGAAACCATTGTCTTCAGTCCCCGCCACAAACTCCGTTTCTTAGCCACCGACTCCATCCATCTCCCTGGTCACTGTCTGGGCTGAACCAGACCATTCGCAAACTTGGCATCCTATTTAACCCTGACTTGAGCTTTCGACCACATAACCACTCCATCACCAAGACTGCCAACTTCCATCTCTGTAACATTGCGCGTCTCCGCTCCGCCTCAACTTATCTGCTGCTGAAACCCTCATCCATGCCTTTGTTACCTCCAGACTTAGCTATTCCAATGCTCTCCTGGCCAGCCTCCCATCTTTCACCCTACATAAACCTGAACCCATCAAAAACTCTGCTGTCCGAATCTTAACTTGCACTAAATCTCGTTCACCCATCACCCCTGTGCTCGCTGATCTACATTGGCTCCTGGTCCGGCAAAGCCTCGATTTGAAAATTCTCATCCTTGTGTTCAAATCCCTCCATGCCTTTGACCCTTCCTATCTCTGTAACCTCCTCCATCCCTCCAACTCTCCAAGGTCTCTGCACTCTTCCAATTCTAGTCTCTTGCGCATCCTCGATTTTCATTGCTCCACCACTGCCGGCCGTGCCTTCAGCTGCCTGGGCCCTAAGCTCTGGAATTCCTTCCCAAAGCCTCACTGCCTCTCTACCTCTCTCTCCTCCTTTAAGATGCTCCTTAAAACCTACCTCTTGACTAAGTTTTTGGCCACCTGCGTTAAAGGCACTATATAAATGCAAGTTGTTGTTGTATTTGAAACAATCAAATTGGCCATTTTTGCTCCATGCTTTCTTAACAATACTTATCCAGTAAAAATTAACCCACCCATATTTCACTAAATTAAAAAAAAATGTTTTTTTAAAGAAATACTTTAAGCTTTTATCTTGCTGGCCTCCAAGTTGACTTTTCCATTTTCATGTCATTTCTGGGAATGGGTGCTGATGGATGATATTTTGGTGCTCAGCCTCGTTCTCCAGTACAGCAAGCCCTCTCCCTCACTGTCTATTGCTTCCACCGGAACCAACAAGGCTGCTGAGAGCTAACATTGATTGCTCAAACAGTATGCTTGGGTTTCCAGAAACAGAAGTACTGCAGAAATGGCTGCTCCATCCAGGAGGCCAAGACATTCCAAAATAAAAGTTTTAAAAATTGATTTTTTGAATGTAATTTGGGAAGGAGTCTGAGGAATTATTGAGCAAAAGGCCATTTTGAGGCCTTATCCTATAGTATTCCTTTATGTATCAATTTCCACAACAAGTTCTATCAGATGTATTGTAAATATGTTCGTACTATAATTTGTAAGTAGCCGTTACAAATTTATCTGCCATAGATCCCCTCTCGGGTTCATTGGCATCTGTTGCTCTCATAAACGGTCTGAGTCTATGGCCTAGAAATTTCCTACCTTAGCGGCGTGTGTTCGTGCCGTATTTCTTTAAAAAATGGCGGCCGCCTCGCTTCCGCCCACTTCTGGTGTGGGACATGGCAGCCACCATTTTGTTGCTAGCGCTGGCCTCTCAAATTCAAAAGAGAAGATCGTGATGTCAATCAATGTGCAACTGCAGATGGCCTTGCAGGACAACCTCGAGGAGCTGGTGCATGGGAGTGTGAAATCGAGTGACGGTGTTTATTCTTCTTCTTCTTCGCTCTCCTCTCCCTCTTCTTGGTCAACCACTGGCTGGGCAGGCTGCATTTCTTGGGTGTCTGAAATGAGGAAGGTACAGGGGTAGAGTTGTGGTGAGGAGAGGGTGGGGAAGCAAGAGATGCATGCTTACACCATGCGCAGCTTGTACATCAGAAGTGATTTTGGGATGAGGTTGGAAGGAGGATAACGTATGAGGATACCAGCATCTTGTATTCTTTCAGTCCTGCCACTGGCCAAGGGTTCAGCCATGCCCCTGCCAAGAATGGCCAGCACCATCTCCTCCAAGAAGGTGAGGTGAAGCTAGGAATGTGAGGTATGTCTCGTGTTTGGTAGAGATTGTTGATAGGTGAGTGATGGGGGAGCGGGGTCATGCATTGAGCTGTGTGTGAGGCTAGTGGTGCAGTTGGTAGGAGACGGCTTTTGAAGATGCATTCACTGACCTTGACCACTCATCTAAGGTTATGAAACTTCTTTGGGCACTGGAGCCGGGTCCTGGAAGTGACACTGTTGACACATCTTTCTTTCTGGAGGGCCTCCTGGCCCCCTGTGGGTAGAGGACCTCTCTTGCAGTGTTGACCACCTGCACAAAGCTGGAGTGCTGCATGCGAGACCCTGGGTGCCCTTTCCCTGGCCTGTTGAGCCATTTATGGTAGTGCTAAAGCACTTTTACCATTTTTTTACATGCAGGCGATAGTTCAGGTTTATGAGCTGAAGACTGCCATTTTGGAATTATTTTTAATGTTTTTCTTTTTTTCAGAAGGCAGTTGAGCTCTAAGGGATAAAGACTGCCTATTTGTAAATGATTTTTTTTATTTTAGAAGGCAGTTCCCCTTTAAGAGCTCGAGACTGCTTTCTAAAATGATAACCCAGCTTTAAGAAAATGCTGCCTCACTCCAGGGATTCTATGGCCATGCTACATTGGGCCTCCTGCTGAGCACACAGCCTGAAGCAGCGCGTTGCACTCTAGGCTGTGCGCTGCAATCATTCAAATCAGCAGGCAGCACCCATGGCCGAGATTTTGCTCACCTCGGTGGATCCGTGGCAGGCGATGCCGGTGGCAGGTCGTGGCCCCGCTGCTGGCTCCATCCCGCTGTCTGAAATGACTTTCCTTTGATAGGGCTTGTTAAGCCCACCCAGTGCGTTTCCCGGCCAATTAGAGAAAGCGCGTCTGGTGATGTCATTTTGACGCGTCATCAGCCGGTTTTTTTAAAGGGACTATGTCCAAATTAATTTTGACATTTGCGCAGTCAGTGTTCTACAGCATTGAGGTGCTACAAACACTGACAATGACTGCACAAAGGCACAGCGCTGCACCCAGGCCCTCCCATGACTCCCTCCATATGCTTATGGAGGGAGTCACAGCACGCAGGGAGGTCCTCTTCCCTTCCGATGGGCGGAAGAAACCTCCCCAGGAGATCAACACAGCCTGGTTGCACATTGCACAGGAGGGCACAAGCAGGGATGTCGTCAGGAGGACCAGGCTGCAGTGCTGCAAATGTTTCAATTATCTCATTAGATCACGAAACGTTAGTACAAAGCCACACTCAACCTCATCCTGCTGTGCCTCTCATCACATCCCCATCACTCTGCCTTCCCTTCCCTACTCCTGCACATCCTTACTCACACCAACTTACCTTGCACCTCCACCCAACCCTCTCTATCTACATTATCACTTCCCCATCTCACTAGCCACCCCTCACTCTCACCCTCATCCTAGTCCAATCATACCAACTAACAACACATAAGGGTAGGCACTTGGGTGTTTTATGCAATGTTCATGTAAAGTTTCTGTTAATGCGCTGTCAAACATTGAAACCTTTATTTTCAACACTATGCATTCTTGGACAGATTTGTATGCACCTTTGGAAGTGGCTTAGTGAGTTGCAGTGAATGGTGAGACATAACGGTACCCAGTGTGAAAGGAATGGCTTGGGCATTGTAGGGATGCTTTATGGTATTGGTGTTGAGTGGTGCCAACCTGGTGCATCATGTGGCAGCCAGGGTGTACAGCATCAAGTGAAGTAAATCTGGCCATGGTGAAGCCATCCCTGGCCTCCCAGGCAGCAATGTGGTTGGGTGCATATACCTTCTGTCCTGTGCAGCATCAGTTGATTGCGAAAAATGTTGGTGTTGTTGTTGGTGCTACTGGTGTGCCTGGTACTGCTGGTGTTAGGGCTGATCATGGTGGGATTCTGAGGACCAAGGTGAGAGAGTATAAAGGGCACCCATGTTGATTGAATAGATGGCAGGTGAAGTTGAAATGACAGAAGCGATCTGTCAATGGTGAGAGAGGTTGTTCCAATGAGGTGACACTGGATAGAGGGTTTGCTCCAAACACTTGTAACCTGCATAAAGCTCAATCTGTGTTCCAAATGCAGTAAGCAACAGCTTCTGAGCTTGGAAAGTGAACAGCTGTGAGGTGGGAGCTTTTACAGCTCATTTCAAGCTGTCAAGTAATCAACTGATTCCATGCCATTCATCTCCCGCCTCAGTTTAACAGACGTGATCCCTGAGCAGCAGGGACCCCGTGGGTGAGCACGTAAAGTCAAAAGGTAAGCTAAAATGTATTCTTAATGATGTCTAAACAAGGTCACAATGAGCTTAATTGGGTCCCCCACTGCTGTGTGTTGGGTCTGCTCAGAGCTGACAGACCTGACATTGGGAAAGGCACGTGGCGGCGGGTTCACAGCGGGTTCCTGACCCGCTGTTAAAAGAAATACTTTCCCACCCAACCCGCCACCGATCCCGCCCGCTGACCCCCCGCATAATTCCAGCCAAAATAACGGTGCTGCCTGCGATCTTTTTACGGGCACAAGTTTTCGGGCTTTATTGGATTTCTAGGCCTGAGTGTCTTATATTTATGGGCATTGACTCACACTGCCCTATATCTACTTGTACAATAGAGGGACCTGGGGAGTGGGGAAATGTGTCTGAAACAATGGCACATCCTTGTGATCTGAACTGGATATTTGTATCTTTTGCACATGCATTTTCTCACTCTCTAAAGAAAAATCAAGCAAACATTTGATGAGATGAGGCTTGATACTATTTGTTAAGCTGCTTTATTTCACACCAGGTGAACACACAGAGCAAAGTTATATGTTGGATTCCTTATTTCAATCAATTAACGTGCATTTGCAAAACATAACAAACATGCTACACTTCCCCCACATCAGTGGGTCATCTTATTAACATAGAAACATAGAAAAATAGGAGCAAGAGTAGGCCATTCGGCCCTTCGAGCCTGCTCCACCATTCAATATGATCATGGCTGATCCTCTATCTCAATACCATATTCCCGCTCTCTCCCCATACCCCTTGACGCCTTTTGTGTCTAGAAATCTATCTATCTCCTTCTTAAATATATTCAGTGACTTGGCCTCCACAGCCTTCTGTGAATAACCTCTCTGCATTCTGTCCTACAACTCATGGTGTACCCTCTGCTACCTGCAACCTCCTGTCTTTTTACTGAGTATGCTTTCTACTACCTACATTGCATCCTATTTCAAAAAGCCTCTTTCTCTCAGCCTATTTTACAGACAGACAGGCTTTCATACACAAAGGGTGTGAGAAGATTTTTGATTACCCAGAAAAGCTAATAAATTGTTTAGTCTCTAAATTAAAGGAAGGAAAATAGGATAAGTTTCTTTACAAACGTGCACTCTGACCAGCCTAATTGTCTGATATTCATTTTGGCCAGGTGATCACGTGTGCTTGGGTGCAAACCCAAGAAAATATCCCCTATTCTGTGTAGAATTACAATGGTTGTACCAGCTCCAGCAGTCAGGAAAAATGAGTACTTGGGAAAAGCTTACTTGTATCAGGCTAAGCTCTATATAAAAATTGTACAATTGTATTTCATTAAAAATATCCTGTTCACATGTATCATCTTCTTCAAGCAAAATTCTGTTCAATAGCATGAACATTACAAGAATATCTGTTTTTATGATTAAACGGTGATGGAAGCATATTGTTCAATTAAAAGCAACGGACAGGGATCAGTGCCCAAAAGATGCTCAAAGCATTTTGATCAGCCAAGTCCCAGGAAGAGACTAATCGTCAGTGTCTACTACAATATATAAGTGAGTGCCTGATTTATAGCATGTCAATTCTTTATCATTTGTAGTCTGACATGAATGCATTAGGTCACATGGTACCATGGAGAGCAACCTCTGGTTCATAGTTGATGCTCCTCATGTTTCAGTCAAAGAATGCCTTAAGGCAAGGTAATTTTAATTTGGAATTGAGATATTTACACAAAATGACTAATGTATTCTGCATTTAGTAAGCGGGTCTGATATTTGCCTTTGGCCTGAATGCTGATGCAATGTCCTATTGCGTAGATGAAACTCATTTATTCTGAATAGCTGCATTAAGATTTTTGCACAATATGATTGAATATTGAACCTTTGCATTTCTGAGATTAATGTACAGCATAAATACTTTCCTCCCTCATTCAGAGATTGTGGCCATATTAATTGTGCTCCATTGCAGGTTTGAGAGTGCTAAACATATTTAATTCTATGTAACACATTGTTGCACAATTTATACAAATTATATACTTATAATTAATCATGAATCAAATGCTCAAGAGAACTGCTAATCAAATGTGAAATTTTGTAATATTTAACTCATTCTTCATTTTTATTATGAGTTGCCTTTTGGAGAGTCAGGTTAGATAACAATTATGGGAATAGATCTTGACTTTGCGTGATAGTGTAATCTCTCCCGATCTTTATTTTCACTGACTTCAATGAAAACAAATTGGGAGCAATGTAAAAGGGGCTGCTGATTCGCTATCACAAGTTTTGTTGCCTTTTTCAGCTCTCCCGCCAGGCAAGTTGCCAATGGCCTCATTTGAATATATTAAGTGAGAGCCAGTGGCAAAACATCTCTTAGTTTCCTGAATTTGGACCACTTTTACAATCAGGGTAGATTACACTGGGTTACATGAAGGGCAGCAGCTGTCAGACTCAGATACTCAAGGCAGGAGTGAGGAGTTCCTGACACAGAGGGGGCAAAATTGGACCTTGTTTCATCCATTTCTCAGGTGAAAAACAAGGGCAAAAAGGTACAATATTTGCAGGGGTATGACCCATACACCAAGGACACCTGAAAGACGACCGATGCCATTTTGACTTGGGCGATATTCAGGCATCCCAGGCGGCCACCCTAAACAGGTGTGAGGGCTCTTGCATATGCTAATGATGGGGTGAATGCCTGTTTAGGGATCCTGCTCTGAAATTGGTCAAAAACTAGTCGGAGCTTGCGCCGCGCAATCTGCGACTAGATTTTCCGGCTCCACATCGGCCTAACCAATGGTCCTTAAAGGGACTGCTAGAGGTTTCCAAAGACAAACTTTTTTTCACGTACCTTAATGTGGAGCCAGGAGTAGCACGAGCTCTCCCATTTGCCCAACCCCCCCACGACCTACCTGAGGGCTGGTACAAGTGTTCGATTCAGCCGCTATTGCTCTGTGCACTCTTTGGGTGCGAGTTGCAGTAATGCCGACAATTTCTCCCTCAGAAGAGTCTGGAGATCTTGGAATACAGATTTCTGCAGGTATGAAATGGTTTTTAAAGCAGTTTTGTTTTTGCCATTCTGTCTACAAACACCTGCACTTGCTTCTGACTGCTCCTCATATGGTCACAATGACTGGCAGATTTTTAGACCTCCAAACCCCACCCCCTGCCATAGTCAGGACTTCTCAGGTGCAAATATTGCATTTCCTATTGACACCTATTCGCAGGGTTTTTCAGGCTATTTTCCTATTTTCTGGCTCCCATGTTAGCTGACATTGTTAACAGTTCTCTCTCCTCAGGTACTGTCCCTCTCTCCTTCAAATCTGCCGTCATCACCCCTCTCCTCAAAAAAAACCCTTGATCCCTCCGTCCTTGCAAACTACCGCCCCATCTCCAACCTCCCTTTCCTCTCCAAAGTCCTTGAATGTGTTGTTGCCTCCGAAATCCGTGCTCATCTTTCCCAGAACTCCATATTTGAATCCCTCCAATCAGGTTTCCACCCCTGCCACAGTACCGAAATGGCTCTTATCAAAGTCACAAATTACAACCTTTGTGACTGCGACAAAGGTAAACAATCCCTCCTCGTCCTTCTCGACTTGTCTGCAGCCTTTGACACAGTTGACCATTCCATCCTCCTCCAACACCTCTCCACCATCGTCTAGCTGCGTGGGAATGCACTGGCCTGGTTCCATCTATCTAATCATAGCCAGAAAATCACCTGCAATGGCTTCTCTTCCTGCTCCTGCATCATTACATCGGGTCTCCCCCAAGGATCTATCCTTGGCCCCCTCCTATTACTCATCTACATGCTGCCCCTTGGCGACATCATCCGAAAACACAGCAGCAGTTTCCATATGTACGCTGACGACACCCAGCTCTACCTCACCACCACTCTTCTCGACCCCTCCACGGACTCTAAATTGTCAGACTGCTTGTCTGACATCCAGTACTGGATGAGCAGAAATTTTCTCCAATTAAATATTTGGAAGACCGAAGCCATTGGGCTGGATTTTGAATGACCTGTGGAGTCGGGTTTGGAGGCGTGTGGGGGGTTAAATTTGTGGGGTCGGGGTTTCCGACCCCATCCCGCCTCCACGCAATTTTGACATAATCAGTCGTGGGGCCTCGCCCCTCCCTATTTGTGTAATCTCCTTCAGCCCCACAAACCCCCGAGATATCTGCGCTCCTCTAATTCTGCCCTCTTGAGCATCCCTGATGATAATCGCTCAACCATTGGCTGCCGTGCATTCAGTTGCCTCGGCCCTAAGCTCTGGAATTCCCTCCCTAAACCTCTCCGCCTCGCCACCTCTCTTTCCTCCTTTAAGATGCTCCTTAAATCCTACCTCTTTGACCAAGCTTTTGGTCAAATGCACTAATTTCTCCTTATGTGGCTCAGTGTCAAATTTTTGTCTTATACTACTCCTGTGAAGCCCCTTGGGACGTTTTACGATGTTAAAGGCACAAGTTGTTGTTGTTGCTTCTTCTGGGTGCCACCTGAGGTCCAGAATGGCAGGGGGTGGTTGGCTGCTCATGTTACACAAAAGGCTCAGGGTACTGAGGTGGGCCTTGTCTTATGTCAGCTTTCTCTTTGCCAGCTTGAAGTCACCTCCCACATTTCACTGGTGTAATGCTATGAGGGGCTGGCTGGAGGCCTGGCATGTGCTGCTATTCTCAGAGATGGCAGTATCAGGCAGCTGTAACTCCCTGGTGGCTTGGTCCTCACCACCTCTCTTCACCATCATCAACATCTTCTTCCTCCTCTGCCGCCCGTTGCCAAGCGGAACTGCAGGAGAGGGGAGTAGAAGCTAAGAATGGGTGAGCATCATCCACTTGGGATTAAGGAAGCAGAGAAAGTGGGTTGAAGGTTCTGTCTGTGTGCTGTTTCATCGGAATGCCAGGGTGACAATGTAGGACCTCTCTTTGTAACCTAGTGCTGGCAAGATGCTGTCAACCCGGCCATCTCCCACAGCAAGTGCGGTTGATTTGCGCCTCCCATTAGCGCCGTAAGAGGGCGCTAACGGGGCGCAAAGCAACTAGCGCCTGGGCGCGGTGCCGCTAACGCCTCCCTCAAAATTCAGCGGGAGATTAGTGGCAGCGGTAACCGTTAGCGCCCCGTGGCGCTGCACCTCCAGTGATGACGTCATCGCCGTGCGCAGTGCCCCGCTCGCGCCCCGGCTGAGATCTTCAGTAGCACCCCCTGACTTACCGCCGGACGCTATGTCCGACAGGGTCAAGGGGGTCTACCTGCGACCGGGGCAGCGCAAATTAAAGGGGAGGTGCCGGGAGGCCATTTTTGTTGCTGGCCGCCTGCCAGCACCTGCCCCCGTGGCTGTCCCCAGCCTCCTGTGCAGCCCCCCCACGGGGTGCCGGCTACGCTCCGTGAGCCCGGCACTTCTCTTGAGTGCCGGGCTCTTTTGCCAGCACTCCGATCCCTGGTGGCCCAGCTGGGCCCCGGGTCGCGCTGCACTAGGCCCCTCCCCTTTAATCAGGGGAGGAAGGCCTGCAGTACCGTGGCGCTGCTGTACATAGCAGCGCGATATTCACTCACAGCGCCCCAAGAGTGAGGAGCAGCACTTCCAGTCGCGCCCGCCTCCCTCTTGGGGCGCTACCAGTGAATTTTGGGCGCGGGGGCGCTAACCTTTTCGGGGCGCTAAAAGTACCGCCCCGGCGAAGTTAGCACCCCAAAGGGAGCGCGACCCAATTTTGCCCCCTCCCCATGAGCTCCATGGCCCTGTCCACAAAGGAGATACTAAAGGCTGGGGTCCCCCTCCAGTGCCCTGTCTGTGATGGACATCGTGTGCCAAATTGTCCTGCAGGAAGATAGAGTGAAGGAAGCTAAGTTGAGGGAAGGAAGCCAAGTGGCATGGGGTAGATGAAGCAAGAGATTTGGGAGTATAAGGTTGCTAAAGTGGAGGAAGGGGTTTTAGGATTGTGCATGTAAGTAATTGCTGTGAGGGGAGCTGGACAGCCATAGTGAAAGATGTCAAGTTGGAGCCCGTCTTAACCAGTGAGCACTGGCATCCAGCACTGAAACCTGAACACAAAAGTGGAAACTGCTCATTCGTTATAACAAACAAGTTGTGTGGAATTCTCCGCAAGTCAATTAGAATCACCTCTTTCAGTGACCCCTGCGAGTGTCATTACGGTTGCTCTGGGGCTTGAGTTCCCCAGTGTTGGATTGTTATTGGAAATAAACAAGGCACCAAGAGATTGGCTAAGCATACTATGAGTGATTCTTAGTTTGTGAGATGTGGTCCTGAATGATGATATTGTTAATTATAAAGTTTATAAAATATGTTCTCCGTGTCAAGATGTCCTTCACTTGAGGAGAGAAGGGACACCTGATATTGTGTTGTCCATAATCTTCAATCAGTAGAAGAGAGCTAGAAAGGATCAAAGTATTTTCTCCCTGGGGATGATACTCTCAGGGCATGCAGCATTTCATTTACTGATTAATGTGTTTGTGTCTTTGCTACAGTTACTTCTCTGTTTCTTTGTACTGTTAGAGGTTTGTCATGTTTTTCAAACTAAAGGGAAACTAAACAATTCAAACAAGGAAAATCAAAGGGTGGCATAGTGGCACAGTGGAATGGAGTCCCAATTCTTCTTCTTCTTAGGCAGTCCCTCGGAACCGAGGATGATTTGCTTCCACATTAAAAATGAGTTCTCAGGTGACTGATGAGTCCAATGCGGGACCTACAGTCTCTGTCACAGGTGGGGCAGATGGTGGTTGAAGGGGCGGGTGGGTGGGGAGCGTGGGTTGACGTGCGCTCCTTGCGCTGCTTGTGCTTGGCTTCCGCTTGCTCCCGGCGAAGAGACTCGAGGTGTTCGCCGCCTTCCCGGATGCTTCTCCTCCACTTTGTGCAGTCTTGGGCCAGGGATTCCTAGGTGTCGGTGGGGATGTTGCACTTTTCAAGGAGGCTTTGAGGGTGTCCTTGAAGCATTTCCTCTGCCCACCTGGGGCTCCCTTGCCGTGTTGGAGCTCCGAGTAGAGCGCTTGTTTTGGGAGTCTCGTATCGGGCATTCGGACGATGTGGCCCGTCCATTGGAGCTGATCGAGCGTGGTCAAAGCTTCGATGCTGGGGATGTTGGCCTGAGCGAGAACACTGACGTTGGTGCGCCTATCCTGCCAATGGATTTGCAGGATCTTGCGGAGGCAGCGTTGGTGGTACCTCTCCAGTGCTTTGAGGTGCCTGCTGTACATGGTCCATGTCACTGAAGCATACAGGAGGGCGGATATCACTACTGCTCTGTAGACCATGAGCTTGGTGCTGGGTTTGAGGTCCTGGTCTTCAAACACTCTCTTCCTCAGGCGACCGAAGGCTGCACTGCAGAGTGGTAGGATTTGGGTTCACACCCACATATACTAAGTTTCCAATTTCAGTCGTGCTATTTGAGAGATGCCAGGCAGAGGCCAGGTGTTCCCCATAGCGAGAGCGAAATAATCAGAGGGATAGTAACGTCTGCTCTCTCACATTTTTCTTTGGCAGGTTTTATAGGGGCATTGACAGTAGCTAGGCAACAGTATTCCTTAATCAGATGGTATGTGATGCAGGGAGACTTGAGAAGAAGAGAACGTACCTTAACATGAGAACTATGGTAACCCAATACAGCTTCCTGTGACTCGAACTTTATTGCATCACTTCCTGTGATTAGTCCAGGATAAATACTGGACTGATCAGTTGGATCCTGGAGAGGCATAGAGTAAGACCTCTTTTGTATGTAGCACCTTTTTAGTTGATTAAAGCTTACTTTAAGTTCACCACGCGTAAGGCTCATTCTTACGACAATTTAATCAACTTTGAAAAACTTCGCACTCAAACTTTTTGGACGAACTCGGAACTAAGGATCCAGGGAATCACCCATCATGGAAAACATCCTTAAACCATCGCGTCTTGACTTGGACCCAAACACCCCAGCAGCCGGTAAGGTGTGGAAACACTGGTATCGCACGTTTGACAATTTTCTGGAATATTGCAAGGCTGATGATGACTCAAAGTTGCGGATACTCATCAACTGTGTCACCCCGAATGTATTTCAGTATGTGGAGGAATGGGGCAGTTACGAGGAGGCAATTCGGACGCTTAAAAGACTATATACTAAGACACCGAATGAGGTCTATGCCAGACATCTACTAGCTACAGCCCAACAAGGGCCGAAGGAATCCATTGATAAATTCCTCCAAGAGCTTCGCAGACTTAGTATGGACTGTAACTTTCAGGCGGCCTCAGCTGAGCTGTACCGTGAAGAAATGATCCGTGATGCTTTCATCTGCGGGCTTGCCTCCCCATTTATACGCCAGCGTCTACTGGAAAGTAAGACACTTGAGCTTCAGAGAGCTTATGACATGGCTTGCTCTCTCGATCTGGCAAAAAGAAATACAGACCTTTATACAGTGCCCAGACCTCGGTCTGCTGCCTTAACTACAGTCAGGCAATTTAAGAGGCCACAGCTGAACTCTATTAGGGAGGACTTTATCCCTGACGATCAATCTGATGACTTCACTGATGAAGAGGATGATGACCCCACTGTGGCAGCCTCTTGGCAATCTAAGAAATGCTTCTTTTGTGGTGATGAGTTTCACCCTCGGAAATTCTGCCCTGCTCGCAATGCGTTTTGCAGTCATTGCAACAAAAAGGGTCATTTTGCAAAGGTTTGCCTATCAAGAGCCTCTACGAGGGCTTATCAAGCTAAGTCCTACCGAACTGCCCCGGTAAGGGCCTATCATGATGTTCCGGCTAAAATCTATCGTGCTTCCTCTCGGGTTTTCTCTCGAAGAAACACACCTAGAGTTTCAGCCACTCTTTGTGCAACGACACCAATTACAGCTGCTTGTCCTCAGAACCTATTCCATGCAGCTACAAAAGCATCAATTAATGGACATACTTTAGATGCCTTAATTGACTCAGGTAGCACTGATAGTTTCATTAGGGAACAGATTGTTGCAGAGTTAAAGCTACATGTTTTCCCATCGGACCAGGCAATTGCGATGGCTCAGTCATCACTTAATACCAGAATTTCTGGCTTTTGTATGGTTGAAATAACACTTAATGGTCACAGGTATCCCTCCACCCGGCTTTCGGTGCTCAAGGACTTATGTAGTGATCTTATCTTAGGGCTGGATTTTCAAAAGCAGCATAAGAAGCTCACCATTGAGTTCGGCGGATCCAAACCTGAACTCACTATTTCTAATATACTACCTCGATTACCGTTCTGTGCATTGTCAGCAGCTTCACTGGATGAACCCTCACTGTTTACCAGTATCCCTCCTCGATGCAAACCGATTATAACAAAGTCACGACGTTTCAGTCAGGAAGACCAGTCTTTTATTGCGGCTGAGATTTCTCGGCTTTTAGCAGAGGATATCATCGAGTCTTGTTCGTCGCCATGGCGCGCCCAGGTCGTTATTGTTAAGAACCCTCTACAACCTCACAAGAAACGGCTGTGCATTGACTATTCACAGACCATCAATCAATATACGGACTTGGACGCATACCCATTGCCGCGCATCGATGATATGGTTAATAAACTGGCTGAGTACACGGTGTTCTCAACATATGATCTGAAAAGTGCCTATCATCAGGTACCTTTGAAGGTCTCAGACAAGCAGTATACGGCCTTTGAAGCCAATGGATGGCTGTATCAATTTCGTCGCCTCCCCTTTGGGGTCACTAATGGAGTGGCTGTCTTCCAGCGAGCAATGGATGACCTGGTCAAACAGGAAGACTTGAAGGATACGTTTCCTTATCTGGACAATATTACGGTCGCAGGTCGCAATCAGCGGGAACATGACGCCAATCTCCAACGATTTTGGGATGCACTCCAGCACCGTAATTTGACATTAAATGCGGCTAAATCCATTGAGTCACAACCAACCATCAACATCCTTGGCTATTGTGTGGGCAATGGCATAATTAAACCTGACCCTGAAAGGCTTCGCCCACTCCAAGAACTCCCGCCACCTAAGAATCCGGCCTCCTTGCGCCGGGCCCTCAGCCTGTTTGCATACTATGCTAAATGGATTCCTAACTTCTCGGACCGAATCCAACCTCTACTGAAGGCCAGCACATTCCCACTAGACACAACGGCTGTTGCAGCCTTTAACCTCCTGAAAAAACAGTTGGAGAAAGCGGCTCTTCACTCTATCGATGAGAGTCTTCCTTTTGTTGTTGAGTGTGATGCCTCGGAGGTGGCGATCTCGGCCACTCTGAATCAGGAAGGTCGTCCGGTGGCATTTTTGTCCAGGACTTTTCAAGGGGCTGAGCTACATTATCCTCCAGTCGAGAAAGAAGCTACAGCCATCATAGAGGCAGTACGGAAGTGGAGTCATCTCCTAACTCGCCAGCACTTTACCTTAATCACGGACCAGCGATCGGTCGCCTTCATGCTCGATAATCGAAAACGGACCAAAATTAAAAATAATAAAATCCAGCTTTGGCGGCTGGAATTGGCCTCTTTTGGTTACACCATCCACTATCGACCTGGCAAGGAGAATGTGGCTCCGGATACCCTCACACGAGCATTCTGCTCCGCCATGGCACCCTCTACGCTCGTAGACATCCATGATGGGTTGTGTCATCCGGGCGTTACTCGCATGCTACACTTCGTGCGGTCCCGAAATCTCCCATTCTCTACCGGGGATGTAAAGAAGATGTGCTCGGACTGCAGAGTCTGTGCGGAATTGAAACCTCAGTTTTTCCGCCCCTCGGGTGGTATACTCATACATGCGACCCAGCCAATGCAACGGCTTAGCATCGATTTTAAGGGGCCGTTGCCCTCTTCAACTCGCAACACTTATCTATTGACCATGGTCGATGAGTATTCCCGTTTTCCGTTTGCCTTTCCCTGCCCCAATATGCTGACGACCACGGTTATCAGCTGCCTTGAGCAGGTGTTTGCTTTCTGTGGCATGGCATCCTATGTTCATTCAGATCGGGGCCCTTCTTTTATGTCAGGAGAACTCAAGGCCTATCTCTCGGAACGGGGTATTGCTGCCAGCAGAACGACGCCTTATCATCCGGTCGGGAATGGGCAAGTCGAGCGTTTTAACGCTATCATCTGGAATGCGGTACGTCTGGCTTTGAGATCTCGGGGCCTACCCAACCAGCAATGGGAAGCAGTACTTCCAGACGCATTACACTCCGCACGGTCCCTCCTTTCGACCGCCACAAATACGACGCCTCATGAACGGTTCTTCCGATTTCAGCGTCGCTCATCCTATGGGATATCTCTCCCGTCGTGGCTGACTGCACCGGGACCAGTGCTACTCCGAAGATATGTTCGGGCGTCTAAGAATGACCCCCTGGTAGATGAGGTTGAGCTCACTGATGTCAACCCTACCTACGCCTATATTCGGTATCCTGACGGTCGGGAATCTACCGTGTCATTGCGGGATCTGGCTCCCTGCCCGCCGAAACATAGAGGGACACCAGGGGATGATATTGTACCAGGCACATCTCTGGGCTCGCCAGGTGCCTCTCATCACGATCTGGATCTGACGCCGGCTGGTACCTCACTCCAGCGTGCCGACCTGGGGCAGACTGACTATGAGCCCGTCGGGGCTCACACGCGCAGCCACGATCCACCCCGTACCATACGCTCGGAAACGGATCTGCCACAGCCCTGCCCGACACCCGTTCGGGCACCAGTACACAGTCAGGATCGTCCTGACCCCTCACAGAGCGGGCTGGATCACTCGGACTCTGGTCCACGGCCCGCGGCGGGTAAACGGGCTAGGGGCCCTCTACCGCTACGAGAACCCAAACGGGTGTGGCTCTCCCTCGTCCGGCGGCTACGAAATGGAGGGAGCATCCCGGCCTCCTAATCTTTTGGGGGGGGAGAATGTGGTAACCCAATACAGCTTCCTGTGACTCGAACTTTATTGCATCACTTCCTGTGATTAGTCCAGGATAAATACTGGACTGATCAGTTGGATCCTGGAGAGGCATAGAGTAAGACCTCTTTTGTATGTAGCACCTTTTTAGTTGATTAAAGCTTACTTTAAGTTCACCACGCGTAAGGCTCATTCTTACGACAAGAACTGCCACCAAAAGTTATAAACTGAGCTAACTCAACCGTAAACTTAAATGCTCTCAAATTACAAACAAAATATTTAGGGCTAGAAATTCATGTGTTTAGCGCCATACATTAGCGCCACGAGATGGCACTAAACGGCGTTCAGAGCTCTACCACCAGCTGATGGTGGTTCCAGTGCCGCACACCATATCTGTCTTGCGCTGCCGGTAAACTTGATCGCCAGGAACTTCGCAGTCACGGAGATCATGATGTCAGTGAGCGTGCAAAACTCACTTGACGCCTGATCTCCCAACTTCGGCCATTGAACTTACTGGCTGGAGAAAGCAACGACAGGTTGAGGTGGTGTGCAGCAGCAGGAAGCCGGCTCCAGCGACGCTATTTAAAGGGATCCTCACCAATCACTCGGACCTGACAGGTTTTTGACGTTTGAGTGGCTGTTTGCTATTTCCTGCTACTGGAAGAGTTTTCTTTATTCATTTCAAGGTTCTTTGGTATCACGGAGTGTTGTGGCAAGTACAAAACTCCATAATTATTTCTGAAAAGCTCCAACCGACAACACTTGCTAAAAGTCATGGGGGCTGTACTGGCAGTGGACCTCACCCTCCAGGATCTACGGCGGAGGCAGTGAGACAATCGGCCTTCTGGACGGGCAGTCCATGACCAGCTCATCAGACTCCGATTCGCATGAATGAAACCCCAGATCCCTGTAGCTCACCACATCCCTATCATACAATCCCTGTCTCATGGCATATCATAGGGTCCTCCTAAGCTCAAAGGTGAAATGAGAGAGACCACAAAATATTCCAAACACAATTAATACATTTATCTACAAACATATCACACATATCACATGAAGTCTAATAACTAATGACCCTTGTGCCTGCCTTAGTTGAATAGCTGTCATTGTGTGCAAGGTGTGAGATGTGGATGTGCGTGTTGCTAGGTAGAGATTGTTGATGGGTGAGTGCTGGGGGTGTGGTACATTGAGCACTGGTGGTATGTAGCATTTGTTGAAGCCTTCACTCACCCTGACCACCCGTGTGAACTCGTTAAACTTCTTCCTGCCCTGTGTGTGGGTTCTGGGGACCACAGTGCTGCCCATGACGTGGTGTGCCACGTCCCTCCACATAGTCCGGCAGGCTTGTGGTGAGGGCCCCCTGCCAGTTGGCGGGTACAGGACCGCCTGCCTTCTCTCCACCACTAAAACCAATGCCTCCAAAGCTTCATCGGAAAACCTCTGGACTCTCTCCCTGGAGCGGCGATCTGCCATCAGGATTTGTTAGTAACTGATCCTTCTCCTTATCCTTCTTCTTCGGATTGTTGTGGCAGCTGCACACCCAACAATGCTGAGAATGAAGTTCTTCTTCTTCTTCTTAGGCAGTCCCTCGGAACCGAGGATGACTTGCTTCCGCACTAAAAATGAGTTCTCAGGTGACTGATGAGTCCAATGCAGGACCTACAGTCTCTGTCACAGGTGGGGCAGACGGTGGTTGAAGGGGCGGGTGGGTGGGGTCCTTGGGTTGACATGCACTCTTTCCGCTGTTTGCGCTTGGCTTCCGCTTGCTCCTGGCGAAGAGACTCGAGGTGTTCGGCACCTTCCCGGATGCTTCTCCTCCACTTTGTGCGGTCTTGGGCCAGGGATTCCCAGGTGTCGGTGGGGATGTTGCACTTTTTCAAGGAGGCTTTGAGGGTGCCCTTGAAATGTTTCCTCTGCCCACCTGGGGCTCTCTTGCCGTGTCGGAGCTCCGAGTAGAGCGCTTGTTTTGGGAGTCTTGTATCGGACATGCAGACGATGTGGCCCGTCCATCGGAGCTGATCGAGCGTGGTCAAAGCTTTGATGCTGGGGATGTTGGCCTGAGCGAGAACATAGAAACATAGACATAGAAGATAGGAGCAGGAGTAGGCCATTCGGCCCCTCGAGCCTGCTCCGCCATTTAATGAGATCATGGCTGGTCATCCAAATTCAGGACCTTGTCCCTGCTTTCTCCCCATATCCCTTGATCCCTTTAGCCTTAAGAAATATATCTAACTCCTTCTTGAATATATTTAATGAATTGGCCTCAACTGTCTTCTGTGGCAGAGAATTCCACAGGTTCACCACTCTCTGGGTGAAGAAATTCCTCCTCATCTCAGTCCTAAATGGCTTACCCGTTATCCTTAGACTGTGACCCCTGGTTCTGGACTCCCCCACCATCGGGAACATCCTTCCTGCATCTAGTCTGTCTAGTCCTGTTAGAATTTTATAAGTTTCAATGAGATCCCCTCTCATTCTTCTAAACTCTAGCGAATATAAGCCTAATCGACCCAATCTCTCTTATACGTCATTCCTGCCATCCCAGGTATCAGTCTGGTGATGTTGGTGCGCCTATCCTGCCAATGGATTGTCAGGATCTTGCGGAGGCAGCGTTGGTGGTACCTCTCCAGTGCTTTGATGTGCCTGCTGTACAGCGTTGGTGGTACCTCTCCAGTGCATTGAAGTGCCTGCTGTACATGGTCCATGTCTCTGAAGCATACAGGAGAGCGGGTATCACTGCTGCTCTGTAGACCATGAGCTTGGTGCTGGGTTTGAGGTCCTGGTCTTCAAACACTCTCTTCCTCAGGCGACCGATGGCTGCACTGGCACACTGAAGGCGGTGTTGGACTTCGTCATTGACGTCTGCCCTTGTTGATAGTAGGCTCCCGAGGTATGGAAAGTTGTCCACGTTGTCCAAGGCCTCATCATGGATTTTGATAATCGGGGGCAGTACTGTGTGGCGGGGGCAGATTGGTAGAGGACCTTTGTCTTACGGTAGTTTAGTGTAAGGCCCATGCTCTCGTATGCTTCGGTGAAGGTGTTGACGTTGGTTTGAAGTTCGGCCTCAGAGTATGCCCAGAAGCAAGCGTCATCTGCATACTGTAATTCGATGACAGAGGATGGGACGACATTGGATCTGGACTGGAGGCGATGGAGGTTGAACAGTTTCCCGTTTGTTCTGTAGATTAGCTCCACTCCAGCAGGGAGCTTACTGAGGGTGAGATGGAGCATTGCAGCCAGGAAGATCGAGAAGCGCGTTGGTGCGATGACACAGCCTTGCTTGACTCTGGTCCGTACGTGAATTGGGTCTGTGGTGGATCCGTTGGTCAGGATCACGGCTTGAATGTCGTCGTGAAGCAGGCGGACGATGGTGACAAACTTTTGAGGGCAGCCGAATTTGAGGAGGACACTCCATAATCCCTCATGGTTGACAGTGTCGAAGGCCTTTGTGAGGTCAAACAAGACCATGTACAGCGGTTGGTGCTGTTCCCTGCATTTCTCTTGTAGTTGACGTGTGGTGAAGATCATGTCCATTGTGCCCCTTAGTGGGCAGAATCTGCATTGCGACTTGGGAGGAGCTCTTTCGCCACTGGGAGAAGGCGATTGAGGAGGATTCTTGCGATGACTTTCCCTGTGGCAGACAGCAGGGAGACTCCTCTGTAATTACCGCAATCGGACTTGTCACCTTTCTTGAAGATGGTCACGATAACGGCATCTCTGAGATCCCCTGGCATGCTCTCCTCCTTCCAAATTAGAGAAATTAGTTCATGTATTCGCGCCAATAGTGCTTCTCCGCCATGTTTTAGCGCCTCGGCGGGGATTTCATCTGCTCCTGAGGCCTTGTTGTTCTTAAGTTGTCGGATGGCCTTTTCAACCTCCATGCTGGGCTGGGGTTGTGCTGAGGTGATGGCAGGTAGCATGCTGTGGGATGGAGTTGAGGACATTCACATCGAAGACAGAGGGCTGGATTTTGAAACTGGGGTCGGGTTGGGGTCCAGAATCACACATTCTGGCTTGTGAACCCGCCTCCATCGAGATGTGGCCAACCCACTGTATTTTCCCTTGATTGACCTTGTTGAGCCCGCCCAGTGGGCTCAGCAGGCCAATTAAGGGCCACCCGGCAACAGGTGACATCACAGACTGACATTTCATCTGTCAAGAGCTTTTGACAGATTAAATATCAGCGTTTGACTGCTCTGTGAAGCTGTCAAACACTGACAATATGATTTCTAACTTCAGTCCTTCCTCTCAGGCTGAGTTAGAAATCATTCCAGCACAGAAAACAGAAGGCTGCAGTTTTTGACAGAAGCATGGCTTTCCTGCTTTCTGTGCCGGTGAGATTTCTAACTCCCGAAAACTGAAGGGCTGACACCTGCAGGAGGAAGTTAAGGTAAGTAAAACTTTTTCCAGCACTTAGCACTTACCTTACACACTTACCTCTGCACACATGCACCCATCACTCACCTGCCCACCGGACATATCGACCCCTCCAACCCCTGCAGACCCACGGCCCGACCCGATAACTTGGCGTGGTTGCCACCTGTCGGGAAGTCCACACTTTTCTTTTTAAAATAGGGATTATGCAAAAAACTGCCTGTTAACTACCTGTTAACAGGCAGTTAATTGTCACTAATCCCTTCCCGCCTCGGGGAGTCAGGTCTCAGCACAGGTCGGGTACCCGCTGCCAGAGAAACTGGCATGGAGGCGGGTTGGAGGCGGGATGGGGTCGGGACCCCCGAATCGGCAACTTTAACCCCGCACACGCCTCCAAACCCGACTCCACGAGTCATTGAAAATCCAGCCCAGAGTCTCGGTTAAGGAGATCTTCGAAGTGCTCCTTCCAGCGGGCACTGACTGCCTCTCTGTCCTTGATGAGCACCTCTCTCCGTTCTTGGCCCACAGTGGGGTAGGATCTTGGAAGCTTGGGCCGTAGGTGGTCTTGACTGCGCTAAAGAATCCACGCACGTCATGGTTGTCAGCTAACTGCTGGATCTCCTGCGCTTTCTCCACCCACCATCTGTTCTTTAGGTCGCGAGTTTTTTGTTGGACCTCGGCCTTCAAGCATCCGTCGAGCTGCTTTCTTGCTCTCGAGTTCTGTTGCTGTTTCCAGATCAGGAATGCCTTGCGCTTGCAGTTTATTAGCCCCTGGGCCTCGTCCTCGCTCCTGGGTCCCAACCTTGCTCCTGGGCCTCGAATTCGCTCCTGGGTTCCGTCCTCGCTCCTGGGTCCCGACCTCGCTCCTGGGTCCCAACCTCGCTCCTGGGCCCCATCCTCGCCCCTGGGCCTCGACCTTGCTCCTGGGCCTCGTCCTCGCTCCTGGGCCTCGACCTCGCTCCTGGGTCCCGACCTCGCTCCTGGGCAATGAGAATGAAGTGCTGCAGCATCAATGAACCTCCCCTTTAAGTAGTGAAAAAAGCCTGTGGCAATCATGACTTGCAATTAGACTGCCCTCAATATTGGTCCAGCTTTTCAGTGTAACGCCAATGAGCTTGGGTTTTTAGATGAGAATCATGATTGCAATCATTTTAATGAGGAGTGAGTGCAGCCTAGATGATTTTCAACTCGCACTACTTAACCATTTTTAGTCTAAACACTGCCCATTTCTTGGCTATAACGAATCTGTCTGCCTGTTCCGGTGATTCAGGTTAAAGATTCCACTATTTGAAGAACAACAGAGTCCTTGCCAACGTTTCTTTCTCAACCAGCAGCACTAAAACTAAATTAAATGGTCACTCATTCATCTCATTACTATTTGCTGATGCAGAATGGCTGACAAATTTGCCTACCTAATAATGGCCACTGCAATACAAAAGTAATTCACTGCGTGAAGGTCTTTCAGATGATTTGTTAATATGATCAACTGCTCTATAAATGCAAGATTTTTTCTATCTATTCCACCAGCTCTATCCCTAAAATATCTACCGCCTACTTACAAAAGTTATTCATGTATAATTTACAAGTATTGTGCTCCTGTAATTGACTTGGGCCAGATTTTGCTGTGAGTGGCGAACGAGCAGCGCCAGCCCATAGACTTTCTATAGGGTTTTGGACGGCAAATTACTGTCAGCGGGACAGAGCGGCGCCCTGTGCAGGGCACCTGGAACCTGAATGAACAGGGTATCTCTTAACCAATCAGATTGAAGAATCGTTAATGAGCAGCGCAGTCTGAACCAGGAAGTGTTTAACTGCTTCATCTCTACTCACATAAATAACGGTGAGCACTGTTCGCCTCACCATTATTTTCACAGCAATATCCAGTCCAAGGTATTCACTCTAAAGGGCTGAAATTCTGCGATTAGTGTGACTGTCCAGAAATCCTACAGATTGGGTTTGTGCTGGGGTTGGTTCTCTCATTACCTTATGAAAACCAGTCGTGTTAATTATATTCACCATGTTTTACATACGTTTGAGCTGAATAAAATTTCTCCCTCTATTGTTAAATGTACATGGGGGGAGAAATTCGGTATCGCCCCGTTTGGGGCGCAATTATCGACCGGGCGCAAAGTTTAGCGCCTGCCGCTAATTATCGCCTCCGACTGCAAACCTGACTTCTATCGTCCCTGGAGGTGATTGGAGCGCTAAATCAGGCGCTACACACCTCTCTTAAGGCGCTAACGCCGAGGAGCAAGGCGCTACCTCAGAGCGCTGGCGAAGTTCATGTGATGTCGGTCAGCAATGGAACACAGACACACTGGCGCCGGCCAGTTCTTAAAGGGGAGGGTGGATCTTGCTCTCCATCCACACCCTGCTCATTGCAGCCTTGAATCTCGGCCTGGAGAGACCTGTACATCAAATCTGTTGAAAAGAACAATGAAGAGGCCCAGGGAAAGAGCTCAGAGTGCAGCCTCCACAGTCTCTTCTAAATCGATGCAAGGAAGGTCAAATCAAAGTGCTGCTCAGTACTCAAAACTCCTTCACACAGCCTTGAATCTCTCCAGAAGTCTCTCTCTCTCTCAGAATGCATGGTGCAAAAATGTCGCTGACAAAAAAAGGCAGGAAGCAGTCACCTTTAAATAGCGCTCCCCCAGTCCCTTCCCGACTGCAAAACGCTCCCCTCAACTTGTCGTTGCTAGCGGTAGGCGATAAGGCAGGGGGCGCCACTCAATATCCGGTCCGGGGGGCAACCGGGGCATTGCACGCTCGACTGACGTCACGATCTGCAGGCGCAGGAGAGCGTGGTGGTAGTGTTTAGCGCCGCCACAAAATGTCTGGTCAATTTCACGAGTGGCGCAAACATCGCCGTGCCCGGGCGCTAGTTGCTTTGCGACCCATTAGCACCCTCTTAGGGCGCTAACGGGAGGCGCAAAGCAACCAAATTTTTCCCCCATGAAATTTAGCTCATTACAAGAATCCTGGCGAATGTTCACATGACTTGAAATTATGCTGTAAAGTGCATAATACATTGACAAGTCCTCATAACTTGCAGATGAGGCAAAAAGTAAAATAAAAATCATTACTATGTTCCACAGATTTCCTAATTAAGCAGCTTTGCTATTAAGGAATAAAATTAAACATGGAACAGGTGAAATTCAAAACAGTAGATGTGAATACAAAACAGGAAATACAGCTTTGTACTCCTGTCCAGCCTCTCCTAGCCATTTAGCTCTGCTGCTTTTGGGACTTTGCTGTGTGAAAATTGTCTGCGATATTTACCTACATAATAACAGTGACTATACTTCAAAAATAAATCATTGGCTGTGACATGCTTTGAGATGTCCTGAGGCACTACAAAAATATCTTCTCGGCCACATTTTTCGAGGTGGAAATTTTCTATTTGTCTCATTAATGAACATCGACATCAGGGAATAAGAAATGTTTCCACTTGCTGGACTTATTGTCAGCATCAAGATAAGATATGATATAAGTGTGGTCAGAAGAGCAAGGTAGGCTACATCCAGCATAGGCTACTTCAATCTGACATTTTGATTTTCTACAGTGGTAAGAAGTGTCTGCTATTTTAAAGGAACAAGTACTTCTCCTTTAAGGGATTCAATTTTAAGGATGTGTACTAAAGTTGCAGTATAACTCCGCCTGATCTGACTCCAAAGAGAAGTGGTGTGGGACCCCTGGAAAAGGCAGTCTCACACCTGACAAGGGAGTCCTCTAAACTACCTTGGCAATTTTTTAAACTAGGTATGGCAGATGTGCGACTGCCTGAGATTGATAGCTGCAGTATATGTGCACTGTAAGGGTAGGTAGAGAGCCATAAAACCATAGAAGTTTACAGCACAGAAAGAGACCATGCAGCCCATCATTTCTGAATCCAAAACTAATCCCACTGTCTTGCTCTATCCTCTAGCCATGTAATTTTCACTACTTCAAATATTTATCCAATTTTCCCCTATGAATTACAATAATATCTGCCTCAACCATGCCCAGCGGCAAAGCTGTTCCTTTCTCCAACAAACCCTTTGATGAATAAATTATCCTAACCTCTCTCCTGACTCTCTTAATGACAATTTTAAATTGATAATCCCTCATCACTGACTCTCAAACCCTAGAAAATAGTCTTTTTCTGTTCAGCCTATCAAAGCCCTTCATTATTTTAAAAACCACATTAACTCTCCTCTTAGCTTATTTTGCTCCAGTGAAAATAATCCCAGAATCTCAAGGCCTAGAAATTGTTGCGTTTTTCAGGCACTAAACGAATGCACAAGCCTCCAATATGGCAGGCACATGTTAATTATGAGGCGGAAGTGCGTCGTCCACCATATTGGTATAGACAAAATTCTTGGTGTTCAGGCCCCATGCCTGAAACAGGGGTTAGGTCCTTTGCATATGCAATTAAGAGGTATTCCGCCTGTTTGAGGCCCCGTGTTCAAGATCAGGTTGCTTGAATGCTGCCGGCGCTGCATCGGCTTTGGCAGGAAAGCCAGGTCTACATGTGGCCTAACCTTAAAGGGACCGCTGGAGGGCGCTACCACAAAGGAAAGTTTTATAAATATACTTAGCTGAATGTGGAGCTGGGTGGTGCAGGTTTGCTCCTCCTGGCTCCACATTCAAACCACCACTGCAGGCCACCGTTACCACCCCCCACCTCCAGATTGCTGCATCAACCGCCCCCCCCCCTGCAATTGGCACAGCCAATCACCCCCAATCATGCCATTAACCCCTCTCTCAGTTGCCCCCCTCCCGATCCCCCCTCTCCCGATCGCCTCCCTCCCGATCCCCCACATCATAGTCGATCCCCTCTCCTAGGCGCCCCCTCCCAATTGCCCCCACGCAGGTCGTGCCCGTTCTGGTCGTCTTCCCTTCTCCTTTAAAGACCTACCTACTGGTGACGCAGTGGCTTGATATGGGAAGTCTCTTCACCCGCGAGCTGCCTGGGGATGCCCAGGAGGTGTCCACAGCTCGCCGGTGCAATTTAAATGAGTTCCGAGGCCCAATATCAGGTGAGCCTGATGCATACTCGTTCAGGCACAGTGATCAATCCATGTACCCTGTTTGCATCAGGCCTTTCAAGTCTCTCCTCATAACTATAGTTTCCCATCTCGAATACCATCCTGGTGAATCTACATTGTACATTCCCTCTGTCTTTAATGCCCCTCTTTCTATAATGGAGCATCTAAAATTGCACACAGTTCTCTAACTGTGAACTAACCAATGTTTTGTACAAATTTATCATTATGGGTGAAAAATTCATCCCCTTAGCACCTCCCATTAGTGCGAGCAGATGGTGCTAATGGGACACTAGAGCATTATCACTGGGGCGAGGTGAATCCGGCTCCACTTCACCAAGGAGGTGGCCACAGAACTCTGCCACCTCCTGCAACCAGACCTCGAGCCTCAGACCAAGCGACCACGGCTCTCCCAGTGGCAGTCAAGGTTACCGCCGCCCTCAATTTCTTTGCCAGCAGATCCTTCCAGTCTGCAACAGGAGACATAGCTCGCAGTTCGCCATCCATCACTGCATCTGGGAGGTTACAGAGGCTCTCTACAGTAGGAGAAGGGACTAGATTTCCTTCCTCATCACCAGAGAGAAGCAGGACGACAATGTATGTGGCTTTGTCAGGATAGCAGGATTCCCCATGGTGTGACCCACCATTGACTGCACCCACGTGGCTTTGCAGGCACCGCATAACAATCCTGAGATCTTCCGCAACCGCAAAGGCTACCACTCACTTAATGTGCAGTTGCTGTGCGACCACAGACAGCGAATCCTCAATGTCAATGCCCGCTATCCTGGCAGCAGCTACGATGCCTTCATCCTGTGCCAGACCGGTGTGCCAGCACTCTTCCAGCCACCACGTCAAGCTCACGGCTGGCTGCTCGGAGACAAGGGCTATCTGCTCTCCACCTGGCTCATGACTCCCCTCCGCAACCCCCACACTCCTGCCCAGCACTCATTTAATGAGAGCCATGCTGCCACCAGGAACATCATCGAGCAGACCATTGGCCTGCTGAAGCAATGGTTCCTCTGCCTTGACCGCTCGGGAGGAACCCTTCAGTAATCGGCTGAGCGGGTGTCCCATTTCGTGGTTGTCTGCTGCATGATCCACAACTTGGCCATCGTGAGGGCCCAGCCCTTGCCACCAGGGATTGTGGGACCACCTCAGGAGGAGGAAGAGGGAGAGGAGGAGGAGGAGGATGAGGAGGAAGAGGAAGACGATGAGGAGGAGGACGAGGGGGAGGAGGAGGAGGAGCGAGGGAGGAGGCAGCCACTCAATCGGCCTTTCGGAAGGGTGATCGATGATCGCCTCATCAGACTGCAGCTCGAATGAATTAAACCCCAGATCCCCGTCGCTCACCAAATCCCCATCATTCCATCCCTGTCGCAGACCATATCACAGCGCAAAGCTGAAATGAGGCACACCACAAAAGAATCCAAACTGAATTAATAAATTTATTAATAATCAGTGAACACATATTTACAACAGAAATATTAACTATTCACCCTTGTGCAATCCCTTAGTGCCTCTCGTCACTGTGCCTTTGCCTACTCTAGTGCTCCTATGAAGTGTTGGCTCAGTGGCTGCAGCAGGGCTAGTGGAAGGCTGCTGAGTGTCCGTCCGGGAGACTTCAGATGGCCTTGCAGGACGCCCTTGACCAGCTCTGGGCCTGGAAGACCCAGCTGTAGACTGCACCACCTCAGCATGGACGACAGCAGTCTGGGCTGGCTGGATGACCGGCAGCGACAACGACAATGGCGGAGTGGCAGTGGTGGGAGCAGGAATGCTGTCATCCTGAGAGAGGACAGCAGGTTCCTGCTACACTGATCCACTGCCACTCATCAGGGGCAGCACTTCAGCATCCCTAGAAATCTGTTGGAGCACTGATTGCTGGCCTGCTGCGACACCGTGAAAGCCCCGGTTGACGGTGGTAGACCCATCCACAATGGCAGCAGTCAGAGACTGCATGAGAACAATCTGAGATTGGATGCCACCAAGCATAGACTGCATTACAGCACTCAGACGCTGGCCGCGATTTTCTGCTTGGAGGCGGGTTGGCGTCGGGAACGTTAGTCGGCGGGTTCCGGTCCCGCTGCCGGCTCTAGCCGGACTGCTGACACAATTTTACGTTAATTGGGCTCGTTAAGCCCGCCGTGTGCGTTACCCGTCCTGATCACAAGGTACGGGTCTGCTGAGCTGCTCTGCTGATGCATTTGCAGCTGGTGTATTTAAGGGGGCCATTTCACAATTAGATCTCAGGTCGTTTCTGATGATCCTGAATGCTGCTACTCTCCACGATGTCTGCAGAGAGGCAAAAGGCAGCTCCCCGATTTAACGATGACTCCCTCCATGTTCTTGTGGAGGGAGTCAGAGGATGTCGGGAGGTCCTGTACCCAGGTGATGGAAAAAGGAAACCTCCTCAGCAGACAAAAGCAGCCTGGCTGCGAATAGCTGAGGAGGTCAGTGCCAGGTCCATGGTCAGACGCATCTGGGTCCAATGCAGGAAAAGGTTCAATGATCTCCTGCGCTCTGGAAAAGTGAGTATAAAAGCACTTACCTTAATTCTGCTGTGCCTGTCATCACATCCCCATCACTCTGCAGTGCCAACCCTACTCCTGCACATCATAACTCAAGCCAACATCCCTTGCACCATCACCCATCTCTCTCTCCCTATGTACAGAATCACATCCCCATCTTACTATGCACCCCTCACACCCACCCTCAAGGTTATGCAATGACAACAACTAACAACTCAATAGGAGGGAACTTGGTAATGGGAACCCACTCCATCACAGTCTCCCTCTAAACATCTATCGTATCCATTCATTACACTCATGCCATCACTCTCACTGAAACTCCACTTCTTCCCCTCATTGCAGGAAAAGAGAGCCCACAATACGAGGGAGAGGGAGAGAACAGAAGGAGCACCACCATCCTTCTCACAGCTTATCCACACTAAGGAGGCCGCTCTCAACATTGCAGGATCAGTGGAACAGCTCGAAGTGGGGGACGGAGAGACGGGCTCAGTAGAACAACCTGGTGACAGAATGCTTCTCCATCCATCTTATTTGGCTTTCATGAGTGACACATATGGGATCTGATGTCAATAGAAATTGAATGCTCATCATGTGCACAATGGGATGTGTCTGCAATCTACATATCACATGTTTAACTCATGTCTTTACTCTCCCACAGGCCCATCAAGAGCCCCCCTCCCTACTGTCCAGGAGGAAGAGCAGGAGGACTCCTCAGAGGATGCTGCATCCTCTGATGGAGCAGCTTCAGCAGAAATGTGTGCATCCAGCACCAGCGCAGAGACGAATACCTCGGTGGTCCTATGCGAGATAGAGTAGTGTTGACACCTGGTGTCTCATAACTCATGAGTGAGCAAGAGCAGATGGTGGAGACAGGGACAGCAGTGGAGAGTCCTCGTCGGAGGCCGCAGGACGCTCCTAGCTCTGCTCAGCTGCATGTAGACGCTGAGCCTCGGGGGCAATCCAGAAAGAGAGCGGTGCTGGAGTTACAGGAGGCTCTGACTGGGTTTGCAGCCATGGTGACTGCAAGTGTGCAGAGAATGGAGGAGTCCATCTCAAACATGAGCAACACCTTGGTACATGCAAAGGTGAATGTAGGTACCACCATGGAAAGGATGGCAACCTCCATGGAGGACATAAATCGCCAGACTCAAAAACAACATGGTGACTCTTCTAAATAGATGGTCAGCTATGGAGGATAGATGTGCATCTATCATGGAGCGGTTCCAGAGGTCCATGGACGTCCCTGTTATGAGTACTGTCAGTACAGAGATGGGTCCTCATGGCCCCACTGATGTGCAGCAAGGTGCTCTCCAGCTACTTGCTAGCACTGAAGTGTGGTTGGCCCATGAGAGGGATGATGGTGGGAGGCGACATGCAAGTTGGGGCTCCTCTCCAAGCGCTCATACTCCCATCCCCTTGCCAACCCCTCGGTCAGAGCCCCAGATGACTACCTGAGCAGTGAAAGCCGAATCTGCCCCTGTGCAGACGCAGAAGGAGCGGACTTTGGCGGGGCCTTCACAGGCTCAAAAACCCAGAGGACGACCGCCAAAGGCGTCTAAGCAGGCGCAGCAGGGAAGTAAGCAGGCTGTCTCTACATCTGCTGAAGCCACAGAGGTAGCACAACGTAGAAGCATGCATAAGAGAAAGCTGACACATAAATAATCACAAGGGTTCTCACTTGGATGTTCTGCTAGAATTCAATGTTAAGTTTCTGTTCTTTTATTCTGTTGGAATAAATTAATGTTGTATGAATGTTTGACAACGTTGCCATATGTGTGCTCACAATTTGAGGTGGCACAGTAAAGGGTGAGGGCACCCTTTATGTCCAGCAATGCAGGTGACAGTGGATATAGAGTTAACACCACACACTTACAGCCTCGAGATAGAATGTGTCTCCCAAATCGTGAATCAGCAACCTGTGACATTTGAAATTGAGCAGATGTGATAGTGCAGCTTTTAGACTGCAGTTGCAGCTGTGAAGTATCCAGCTCATTGGTCCCCCCGACACACTAACCTGTTGTGAAACTTGTTGATAATGATGGAAAATAGCAAAAGGCTGTCATAATAGCAGTTAACAAGCACTTAACAAGGAATTAAGTGCCTTAAATCCCTTATCCGCCGCATGGTGTCGGGTCTGTTGTGAAATCGCAGACCCGACACATGAAACTCACATGGTGGCGGGTTTACCCGCCGTCAATCATTGTGAATTTATCAGCTGACCCGCCTCCGTGAAGGGTAATTACAAGTCCTAGCCCTTTTCGGACTACCCCAGATCAGGCGTAACATAAACATAGAAACATAGAAGATAGGAGCAGGAGTAGGCCATTCAGCCCCTCGAGCCTGCTCCGCCATTCAATGAGATCGTGGCTGATCATTCAAATTCAGTACCCTGTCCCTGCTTTCTCCCCATATTCCTTGATCCCTTTAGCTTTAAGAAATATATCTAACTCCATCTTGAATATATTTAATGAATTGGCCTCTACTGCCTTCTGTGGTAGAGAATTCCACAGGTTCACCACTCTCTGGGTGAAGAAATTCCTCCTCATCTCAGTCCTAAATGGCTTACCCCTTATCCTTAGACTGTGACTCCTGGTTCTGGACTCCCCGGCCATTGGGAACATCCTTCCCGTATTCCCCAGACGTTCCCCTTCAACTAAAGTTAGAGATAGCCGAATCCTATAAGACGCTTAATTGGGTCTAAAGGTCAGACTATCTCTCCCTAAGGGAAAGGAACGGCCTGAAGATGTTACCGTCCTCTGGATAGCACTTTTAATAAGTTTAACTAGACTGTAACCTTCCGGATATTATGAGGGTCCAGAAAACCCCCCAGAATTCTGCAACTCCTCACAGAAGAGTGTACAGAAATTGAGTTTGCGAGTTTGATTCCTAAATACTCTGTGGCAATTTTTAAAAAATATATAGATTTATTAAAGAACCGACATGTAGTTAACAGCTGTTGATTTCAATCACAACTTTAACAGTCCAAAATACAAATAGCTTACATTTCTTATCAGAGATCCTTATTCTCAAATCTTAACTTTGTTACATTTCCACACTTCTACTTATTTCTTAATCCAGAATATCCACCAAAATCAAATACCTTGATTACCCGAGACTCAAAGAGTTGTAGGCCTACAGAGTAGTTCTGAAGGCAAGAATCGCTCTGCCCCTTTCCAGCGACTTCTAACTTTTTATCTGATAAGCTCTATTTTTATACCTTTTTTTAGTGGTTTATCCTTTGAAGTTTTCTGCTGATGTAAGCTAATTATCTCTAGCCATACCTCTGTTGACTTCTTTCTATTCTTACTGTTAATTCAGCTGTTAGCTTGCAGAATTCTGTCTGCTGTATAGGTGTTTCAAAACCTATCATACAATGGTTTAACAGCAGTATCTATTTGATGCCATTCTTAGCAAGGTCTTCCATTGATTTCTTAATATTGGCTTAACTGCTTGTATTACAGACTTCTCATCTCCTTGTATTCCAAGTTCAACACATAAACAATGTGTTTGCTTGGTACATCTATTGATGTAATATTTACAAAGTCTCCTGTTTGTACCTTTTACAATTTGTAAATCAAAAACACTTTATCTAAGGTGTTCTTGCATTTCTTAGCTACTTCAATTGGTTGTATATATAATCTTGTTTCCTGTTTCATTTGATGTTACTTTTACAAAGGCACATGGTTTTTTAATGTTCTATTTTTCTGTTCGACGTGTTAGCTTTTAACACTTTAAACTGGGTATAGCTATTGTGTTGGTTCCAAACTGCAGACTCCTTGGAACCTTCTCCTTGCTTCTTCAATAGGCCATTGTCTCAGTGTCAATAACCAATCTTTATCTCAAAAGCCTATATGGTGTTTACAGCTTTGTGACTCATCTTATCACAGAAGCCTGCATTTACAGCTTGTGTTGTTGAGGCTTTTAGATTTTTAACCCCAGTTTGTCATGTTTTAATAAAATCAGAATTCTGTTCATAGGATGGTGTATTTTTCGGAAATAGGTTTGGCTCATTCCTTTACATCCGAACCCGCCCTCTGAGTGCTGGAAAAATCGTGGCCATTTTGTCGCTTCTGCCTGTGCTGCAATGGAAGCTGCCAGATCACCCATCACATCAGGTCTGGGTCGCCATGGTCTCTCTGGGAGTCTACCATCCTTTGCAGAGTGGAAATGATGGGCTCCATGGTGTGCACAGAGCCTTGTACAATGTTGGACTCCTCCACGCTCCTTATCATTGCTGAGAGGCTCTCAGGCGCCCTTGCCATTGCACCTATCATTTCCATTTGCATGTCCATCCCTCTTCTTCTAGATGCCTCCCTATCGAAGTCCTCATTTGAATCCTGTGTAGCAGAACTTGCGCGTGAACTCGCCCTCCGGGGAGCTGGCCTCTGAGCTATCCTTTCCTCCTGGCCTTGCTGCAGCCTACACATCCCTGGTGCCTCACCCTGTGCAGATCCCGCTACTATACTAGCCTCTAAAGAACGCGTAGTGCCAGTATCTGAGCTGGTGCCTGCGGGTGAGACATGCAGTGACACGGTGTGTTCTTCCTCCTCCTCTTCTCCTGCTTCGCTCTCTATGGTGCTCTCAGGGACAGGCTGCTCAGGTGCTTGCTCATTATCTGAAAGCATAAAGGCACAAGAGTCGGGTTAAGGTGAGGGGAGGGGGGCAGGAAGGGAGAAATACATGCATACAGCATGAGTGGCTGGAAACTGCAAAACGCTTGTGGTGTGAGGGTGAAGTGGGATGTCAGAAGAAGGAATAGGGATGAACATACCATTGTTGTCCCCAAGGGGGGGGGGTCAATGTCGCCGGTGGCCACGGCGCCCACCACCTGGCGCCCAATAATCTGCAGCACTCTATTCTCCAGCGCAGACAGTGGTTGGGTGTTGGCTTGTCCCCCACCTGTGCGCTCCTGCTCCCTCCTGTTGTGAACCACCTTGGCCTGTGAGAGAAAGGAAAGTGTGTGAGTGTGTGTGGAGCAATGTGTTTGGGTGATGTTCCTGCCATAGTTGAATAGCTGTCATTGTGTGCAAGGTGTGAGATGTGGGTGTGAGTGTTGGTAGGTAGAGATTGTTGCTGGGTGAGTGCTGGGGTGTGGTGCTTTGGGCAGTGTGTGAAGATTGTGGTATGTAGCTTTTGTTGAAGCGTTCACTCACCCTGACCACCTGAGTGAGGTCATTAAATTTCTTCCTGCACTGTGTGTGGGTCCTGGGGACCACAGTGCTGCCTGAGACATGCTGCACTAGCTTCCTCCACATGGTTTGGAAGACTTGCGGCGACGGCCTCCTGCCACTTGCCGGGTAGAGCACTGCCCTCCGTCTCTCCACAGCGAACACTGACACCTTCAATGCTTGATTGCAGATTCTGGGGGCTCTCTCCCTGGGACGTAGATCTACCATGAGTACAGCTGCTTCAGTACTCCGGCTCATTCTCCTTGTCCTGCTTCTGCTTGCTGAGGCAGCTGCACAGTCAGCAATGTTGAGAAGGAGGTTCTGCAGCATCAATGAACCACCCCTTTAAGTACTGAAAAAATCCTGTGGCAATCATGACATGCGATTCGACTGCACCCGATACTGGTCCACCTTTTGAGTGTAATGCCAATGAGCTTGGGCTTTAAGAATTGAATTCGGACTCCAATCATTTTTTTGAGCAGTGAGTGCTAATTTTGTATGCAATCTAAAGCATTAGTGCCTGCCGCTAATTCCCCAATTTTTCTACTGATACCCCCCATTCCTGGGCTATAATGAATTTCTAGCCCATGTCGTTACTCTTATACTCTACGCCTCTATTTCTAAACCCAAAATGCTGTTAACCTTTTCTATAGCTTTATTTACCTGCAGTCACACGTTTAGGAAATGATGTATTTGAATCCTTAGGTCTCTGTTCATCCACACCCTTTTATGTTTTTTTCATTGAATGAGTAGTCCCATTCCATATTTTTTTCCTCCCCAAACATATTACTTCATACTTCTCCTCATTAAATTGTATCTGCCACATATCTGCCATTTCCACTAAACTGCTTCTGAAGTTCTTTATAGTCCTCTTTATTGTTTGTCAAACATTACTTATACATCAAAACAAAAGCAAAATACTGCGGATGCTGGAAATCTGAAATAAAAACAGAAAATGCTGGAAATACTCAGCAGGTCAGGCAGCATCTGTAGAGAGAGAAACAGAGTTAATGTTTCAGGTCAATAACCCTTCATCAGAACTGGAAAAAGTTGGAGATGTAGCAGGTTTTTAAACAAGTGTAGGGGCAAGGAGAGGCGGGAGGGAAGGAAAGAACAAAAGGGAAGGTCTGTGATAGGATGGAAGGCAGGAGATATTACCTCAAGTAGGCTGTAGAGTATAAACACCATGGGCACTTACCTCAAGTAGAGTGTAGAGTATATTAGAGTATAAACTCCAACCTGAAACATTAACTCTGTTTCTCTCGCTACAGATGCTACCTGACCTGCTGAATATTTCCAGAATTTTCTGTTTTTATTACTACTTATATGTCACTAGCAAATTGTGCTCCCTACGTCCAAATGGACCCCGCGCTGACCCCTGACCTACACCACTTCCAACCCTTCTCCAATCCGAGCAGCACCCATTTACTCCAACCCATTGATTCCTGGCCATCAACTTTCTATCCATGCTGCTACAGTTCTTTCTTAAAGCAGACACCTGACTTTTTGTAACAAGCTTCCTGTGAGGCACCTTATTGAATGCCTCTGAAAATCCATATACTCCACATTCACTGCATTCCCTTTAACTATCCAATCTGACACTTCTAAAACACATACTATATTTAGGGATGTTCTACTGACAGTCTTTGTCAAAGCAATAAGCCTTTTAAAGAGAAATTAATAATGTGTTGTTTGGTTTTGTTAAGAAATCAGTTTAGAACCATGATAAGATAATTTTGTGTGATACATCAACCATCCTTTTATTTCACTGAGTGAGGCTTTCAGTTAAGTCCTAATAACTGTTGTTTAGTGCAATAGATTCATGCCCAAAAGAACTGGATTCAGAATGCCCGTATCACTTAGGGCTCTTGCAGTCACCAAAGAAAGGGTTTCATCAAGTCAGTTTAGGCTAGATTTTGTAATGTATTAACATGAGAACAAAAATTGGGAATCAATGCTGTGTAACAATTAGGACAAGCCCTGAAGGCATGTATGAAAGTGATTATAAGGGTCTGAACAAATTAGTTAGGTCAGCACCTACAGCGCAGAGAGTCAACTAAAAACCTGTGCATTTGGCTTTACAAAACCAGATCAATGTAAGAAACACAGCACAAACCAGTACTATTGCTTTTCATCTTCCATTGTAATATTTGAAGCTGACATGACTCCAGGGAAAATATTGAAAAATATTTCCAAAGCAACCTTTTAAACCAAAAGTTAGTGGAGAAGTGGATCTGTATGGGTTACTTTGCTTTATAGTTCTTAAAAATGCAAATACAGTGTATCTCAACAAGTACTGATTGTGCTGTCAAAATCTCAATTAATGCAAACTCTGTAAAGCAGGTATCGAGTGAATAATTAGAAATTCTATTTTAGGAATACAGACAAAGGAACTTACTACTGTGCTGTAACTAGCTATTATATCCACTCTGGTTCCCAAAACAGGGAATATTCATAGTCATTCAATAGATTTAATTAATACAGTTTTGCACAGTAATTATTTCCTTTCAGTTAATTGCAAAATCTTACACAGTAGACTCACTCAAGTGTTCAACATTGTTTTTATTTATATTTGATTAGCATTGGTATTGTTTGAAATTGAGTCAAGGCTGCATAATGTGCTGATATACAAGGGCCGATAAAGTGCGGCACCAATTTGGGTGCTGGAGTACTGTATCATTAGGCACTGAGGCATACTCAATGCCCAATGTGTGCAATGTCCCAAAATGTGGCAAAGCACTGTTGGTACTCTGAGCCTGTGCAGAGACAGTGTGCAAGGCTCATTCTGGCCCCAGCTATTATTTAAATTAGGAGTCCTTGCCATAATGCGGCTGGAGCACCTGACCACTGTCCCAGATGCTCAGCAATCACTTTTCAAAAGGTGCTTCGGGGTAGGCTTGAAATTAAAATGGCACGTTTCATCCTATGTGGCCCTCTCTTTCTGTTAAGACCACACTTCCTTGCTGTAGCTCCTTCCAACTCTCAAAAAGAATCATCTGGTTATGAGTAACGAAATAGATCAGATGGATGAGTTAAATGTGGATGAGCACCTTGGGAGTAGCGACCATAATATGATGAGGTTTAAGGTCCTAATAGAAAGGGAAAAAGCTAGTACAAAAATAAGGGCTCCAGATTGGAATAGAGCAGATTTTAGAAAGATGAGGAACTAGTTAGCTGAGGTGAGGTAGAAAGAAAAATTGGCTCACAGATCTGTAAATCAACAATGGGATATTTTTAAAAAGGAGTTGCAGAATAAATATATACCATTAAAAATAAAAGGAGACTACTTCAAGTTTCAGAATGCTGTGGATAAATAAAGATCATGATGTGGAGATGCCGGCGTTGGACTGGGGTGGACAAAAATGAGAAGTCGCACAACACCAGGTTATAGTCCAACAGATTTATTTAAAATTACAAGCTTTCGGAGCTGTCGCCCCTTCCTCAGGTAGAGTAGCTGTGAGAGAATCTCCCAGAATTCACAATATAAACACAGAAAAAATGTATTCAAATCTTTCCCTACATCAAAGACACACTAAGAGCACAGCCAAGACAATGAGATGTGTCCCAGGGGGTCCAACGTGTCAAAACACCTGCTGGCTGCATATCCTCTGCAGTTGAGTTTGGTTCTTGTGTTAGTTTTTTTTAAATAAAGAGGTTAGAAACACACTAAAATTGAAGAAGAGAGCATGTCGACCTTATAGCTATGATAAAAACAAGAGAAAATAAGGGAAAAGGTTAAAAACGAGATAAGGAAAGCAAGGAGGGAGTATGAGGAGAGAATCTCAAAAAATATGAAAAAGAACAGTAATGTATTCTGCAAATATATCAGTAAACAGAATTGTTAAATGTGAAGCGGGACCCCTGAGAGGATAGTGAGTTAATAGAGATTTGTAAGGCTGTGGAATGCATTACCAGAGTTAGTGATTGAAGCAGAGACTTTGGCAACATTTAAGAATAGATTTTACAGGTGGTTGAAGGAAAGGAGAATACGGCATATGGGCACAGAACGGGCACGTGGGATTAGGACTGCTGCTTGTGTGGAGGATAAACACTAGCACTGACTGCTTGGTTCAAACAACCTGTTCCTGAGTTGCAATTTCTATGTAATTCATCACACCCCAAGCCCTTTAGCAACAAAAAAGTGTCACAGCTTTAAGGGCTGCCAGCTGTCCTTAATAGCAGCTGACACTAGTTAATGTGGCTCCCGACCCTCGTGGTATTCCGAGCGTGTCGTGCACTAAGCGTTGGGATTATTTAAATGAGCTAATCTCGCATTATCGGGCAAGGTCAGCTCTGTGGGGCACACAGTGCCTGAGGAGTAGTGGTCCCAGCAGTGCTACGTTATCAGCCCTATAATATAATTGCTTCTCGATTTGCTCTTTTTTATACAGCCGTTCAGGTGCTAGTCAAAGTGGAAGATTACTGTGAGAACTGAAAATGTTAATCTATTGCACACGATAAAAGCATCAGCCTATCCCAGTGAAACATTTTCTGTTTCAATTGGTGATTAAAGTCCTCAATCTCAATGAAAGGGTCAAACGTTCACAGGTTAAAATTTAAATACTGCCTAGTAACATTGCAGTACACAACGGATTTCCATAGTTCTTAACGTTATTTTGTAAACTTTTATGCTAATTAGGATGAGGGACAGCAGTGCAGAAAAATTGTCGCATTTTCTTACTTCTGCACCAGTGTGATGTTTCCGTTTCACTCACCAGCCACCTTTAAGTGAAGCTGATTATTATTGCCAATTAACGTCAAATTATAGGCAGTTCTGTGCTGCCCTCTAACTGGCAGTTCTCTGAGAAAAGACACCCTTTCTCCCTGGGTGAAATCCGAAGCCGAGTCTCAGTGGAGATATATTTTACCTTATAACAGTGTCAGGTGTACTGTGAAATTACTCTGAGGAATAGAGTCCAATAGCAGAGCCCAAAGTGTTTGTAGCAATTTTTCCTCTTTGATTTAGTATGCAATGATTATTAATTATTTCTGTATTGTTAGGTCTCAGTCCATAAAAGTTGTTGAACTGCTTTGTATAGCAGCCTAGTGCTTATGGTCCTAAATTAGTAATCCATAGGTCATGAAATCAAATCATGCCATAGCAACTTGTGAAATTGATTTCAATAAATCTGGTAATTTGTGGGCTAACATGAGAAAATAACCATTTGTTGCATTGTCATAAAAACTCAACTGGCTCACTAATGTTCTATATGGAAGGAAACCCATCTCCGCTACCTAGTCTGGCCTATATGTAACTCCAATCACACACTACGGCCAAAATTTTGCCTACCTTGGTGGGTCCAGTGCGGGCGGTCGCCATGTCGGGTCCCGAGCCCGTTGCTACTTCCATCCCGCTCCACAGAATGATTTTGCGATAATGGGGCCTACTAAGGCCGCCCTGCGTGTTGACCGGCCCAATTAAATGGAGCAGGTCTGGTGACGTTATCGATGACGTGTTTTCAGCCGGTATATTTAAAGGGACAATGGCCACATTGCATTTGAAGGTTCATCTATGAGTGTGCAGTCAGTGCAATTGATTTCCACTGCTGCACACAGGGGCACAAATGACTGCACAGAGGCAGAGGGCTGCAGCCAGGTTCTCCGATGATTCCCTCCACATGCTTGTGGAGGGAGTCAGAGCACGCAGGGAGGTCCCCTTCCCTCCTGATGGGTGAAAGAGACCTCCCCAGCAAAGCAAAGGAGCCTGGCTCCAGATAGCCGAGGAGGTGAACAGCAGGGATGTCGTGAGGAGGTCCTGGGTGCAGTGCTGCAAACGGTTCAACGATCTTGTAAGATCAGGAAAGGTGAGTACAAATCCACACTCCCCTTCATCCTGCTGTACCTCTCATCACTCTGCCTTCCCAATCCTACTCCTGCACATCCTTAATCACACCAACATACCTTGCACCTCCACTCATCCCTCTCTCTCTCTATCTATATTATCACATCCCCAACTTACTAGCCACCCCTCACACTCACCCTCATCCTAGTGCAATCATACTAACTAACAACACACAAGAAGGCCACTTGGAATTGCCACCCCACTCCATCATAGTCACCCCCTACACATGTAACCCATCCATTCCTTACACTCATTCCATCACACTCACTCAACCTTCTCTTCTTTCCCTCCTTGCAGGAAAAGAGAGCCCACAATAAGAGGGAGAGGGAGAGAACTGGTGGAGGACTCGCAACCCTGACCACTGCAGAGGAGGCTACGTTGGAGCTTTCGGGAGTGTCCGAGCACCCGGAAGTGGGAGACGGAGCGAGGGGGACATCCCAACAACCTGGTGACAGAATCACTTTTCATACAACTACATGGCATACATCAATCACTCATATGGGGGCTGATGTCAGCAGCCACTCAATGATAATTATGTGCATAATGTTATCTGTGCCCAATGTACGTATGACATATCTAACTCATCTCTTTACTCTCCCACAGGTCCATCAAGTGCCCCACCCCACTGTCCAGGAGGAAGCCAAAGTCAACTCCTCAGAGGAGCCTCCAGCCTCTGAGGATGCAGGGTCACCTGACATAAGCTCACCCAGCACCAGCGCAGATACACACACCTCGGTGGGTCCCTCACGACATAGAGTAGTGTTGTCACCTGGTGTCTCACAAATCACAAGTAAGAAAGAGATGGTGGAGAAAGGGATCTTGTCGGAGGGCGCAGGACTCTCTAGCCCTGCTCAGCTGCATGCAGACGCTGAACCTCGGGGGCCATCCAGAAAGAGGGCGATCCTGGAGCTGCAGAAACAAGTGCAGGAAGCTCCGACAGGTTTTCGAGCGCAATGACTGCCATTGTTCAGAGAATGGATGAGTCCTTCTCCAACATGAACACCATCGTGTCACAGGCAATGGCGACTGTGGGCTCCTCCATGGATAGGATGGCCACCTACATGGAGCAGCTAATGCGCCAGTTGCAGGAGCACATGGTGTCTATGTAGAATAGGTGGCTATCTATGGAGGATAGATGGCAGAGGCTCATAGACATCCTCTCTAGGAGGGATGACAGCGTAGACATGGGTCCTCATGGACCCACTTAGGTGCAGCAAGGTGCTCTCCAGCTCCTTGCTAGCAGGGAAGTGCGGGTGGCCCATGAGAGGGATGATGGTGAGAGGGGACATGGAAGTGGGGGCTCCTCTCCAAGCACTCACACTTCTCCCCCCTTGCCAACCTCTCAGTCAGAGTCCCAGATGCCTCCCCAGACAGCGATGGCTGAGTCTGCCCCTGCACAGTTGCAGGAGGAACAGACTTTGGTGGGGCCCTCACAGGCTCCAAAACCCAGAGGACGTCCGCCAAAACTGTCTAAGCAGGCACAGCAGGGAAGTGAGGAGGCTGCCTCTACCTCTGCTGAAGCCACAGGGGTAGCACCTCATAGAAGCATGCGTAAGAGAAAGATGCCACACAAGTAGATTCACAAGGGTAGTCACTTGGGTGTTTTGCTCAATGTTATTGTGAAGTTTCCGTTAATTTAATCTTTACCATAAATGTATTTATTTTTAAAACTTTCCAGTCTTGGACTAATTTGTGTGCACAATGGAAAATGGCTTAGTTAGTTGGAGTGAAGGGTCAGATCTAACTTTACCTCCAGCAATAGTAGTAACTGTGAAAGGAATGGATTGGTCATTGTAGGGATGCTTTATGGTCTGGCTGTGGGGTGTTGCCAACCTGGCGAAGCATGTGGCAGTCATATGGGTGTACTGCGTAAAGTTAAGTAAATCTGGCCATGGTGAGGCCATCCCTGGCCTCCCGGGCAGCAATGTGCTTACGTTCTGATGCCATCTGTGCCGCAGGTTCCTCCAGCTCTTCCTCCTTGTCTTCCACCCGATGCTCCTCCTCCTCCTCCTGCTCCTCCTCCTCTGAAGAGGCTGTGCGCTCTGCGCCTAGTTCCTCATGAAGCGCTAATCCGCGCTGCTGCGCTATTTTGTGCAGCGTGCAGCAGACAATGACAATTCTGGAGATCCTAGCTAGTGCATACTGAAGGGCTCCTCCAGATCAGTCAAGGCATCTGAATTTTGAGCATGCCTATTGTCTGCTCTATGACACATCTGATGGAGATGTGGCTTTCATTATATCTCTCCTCGGCCTCAGTTCTTGGCCTCCTCAAGGGTGGCATGAGCCACGTCTTCAGTGGATAGCCCTTTTCTCCAAGCAGCCAGCCGGATAGTCTGTTTAGAGGTGCAAACAGCTGAGGGAGGGTGGACTGGCTCATGATAGCTACCAGGGAAAAGAGTCATGATAGCTACCAGGGAATTTGGCACACACATGCATGATGATCTTCCTATGGTTGCAGACCAGCTGCACATTGAGGGAGTGGAAGCCCTTGCAGTTGACAAACACTCCTGGGTGATGATGGGTGCCCTGATGGCCACATGTGTGCAGTCGATGACACCCTGCACCTGTGGGAAGCCAGCCAGAGTGACGAAGGAAGCCGGATGCCCGCTCAGTAACACTGGCTTCATCAGTGGCAAAGTTGATATAATTGGCTGACTTGTCCAACAGGGCATCGGTGACCTGGGTGATGCATCTGTGGGCAGCCGACTGCGAGATCCCGCAAATGTCTGCTGTAGATCCCTGGAAGGAGCCTGAGGTGAAGAAATTGAGCAGGCTGGTGACTTTGACAGCCACTGGTATGGAGTGTCCACCCGCTCCTCTGGACTGCAGGTCATGGTCCAGCAATCTGCAAATGTCTGGAATGACCTGGCGCGATAGCCTGAGCCTCCTTTGGCACTGCTGCTCAGTCATGTTGAGGAAGCTCATCCTCTTCCTGTATACCCTGTGTTGGGGGTATCGCCACTGGCGCAGTGCAGCCCCGTGCTGGTGCCCTCTGCCCTGTGCAGCATCAGGGTGTTAAGGAGAAGGTTTGGTGGTTTTGTTGTTGGTGCTGCTGGTGTGCCTGGTGCTGCTGGTGTTGGGGTTGATCGTGGTCAGATTCTGAGGCCCAAGCTGAGACAGGGTAAACGGTACCCATGCTGATAGAATAGATGGCAGGTGAAGTAGAGATCAGAGAAGCAATCTGTCAATGGTGAGAGAGGTTCTTCCAATGAGATGAAAGTGGAGGAGACTTTGCTTGAAAGACTTGCAGCCTGCAGAAAGCTCAATCTGTATTGCAAATGGAGTGAGAAACAGCTTCTGCCTGAGGAAAGTGATCAGCTGTCAGGTGGGAGCTTTTATAGTACATTTCATCCTGTCAACTAATCAACTGGAGCAATGGCCACTCAACTCCCGCCTCAGGTTTACAGACGTGGCTCTCAAGCAGCGTGGTCCCCATGGGAATCCAGTTAAATTTAAAAGGTAAGTTTAAAAACACTCTTAAGAGTCTGACAACAAGGTCATAATTTTTTTAATTGGGTTGCCCGCCTCTGCCGGTTGGGTCAGGTTCGCGATGTCAGACGGGCCTGGGGGAGAGGTGCGTGGGAGCGAGATGACAGCGGGTTCCTGACCCGCTGTCAAAACTAACAACTTTCCCGCCTGACCCGCCACCGATCTCGCCCGCTTCCACCCCGGAAAATTCCGGCCTATGTGATTGACTAATGTTCTCAAAACCCCTACAAATTCTGGAAATTGAAATAAAAGCAGAAAATGCAAATACACAGCAGACTTGTCAGTGTTCAGGTTCTGGGTTACACTGAAAATGTTCATCCATTTTTTTCTCCTTTTCTTACTGTATAAATCTGTATTAGTTTCAAAAACATGAGCACTAAGAAGAAATAAGGGTTTATCGCTTTAACTGAAGTGAAGGGGTGCTGGCTTTGGAAATACTAATGTCCAAGTGGACATAAATCAAAAGTACAGATATGAGAATACATGAACTACCAAGGGACAGTTAAAGACTGGCACAGGTCATATATATACTTACCACCATTCATCTTGGGCTTCCTACTCCATCAGAGAGCAAAGGTCCAGAATGCAAAAAATAAATGTTTGGGCAGTTTCAATCCAGTTCTTAGTGGGCATGAATGCACATCACAACTTTCCCTATAAATTGCCATGAATTACTGCTAAATTGTAATTTTCACTCAGAAAAGTCATAAGGATGGTTGCAGTATGAGATGGAAAAGTCACTATACTGCAGTTTGAGATGTTCTGCTGAGGTAAGGGTGAAGGCACATAGCTGAGGCAGGGTTTCGGAACATTTACTTTGCAGATGGCTGTGCTACCAAGTTATGTTTGCTTAACATATAAAAAGAAAATAACTTGTCACCTTTCTGGAAGCGTTGCACTGCACTCAATTTATTGTGTTCAATGTTCCAATGATAGTGATAATAATAGTAATAACAGTAATAATAATCCTTGGTTACAGCTGTTGTTTTACTCCATGCCCTTGGTAGAACAATTGTTATGTGTAAACAGAATGACCAATTATGACATTATTTGTGCAGCAACATGGAATAATCTCCCCTTACATCACCAGATAGCAAGCGTTCATGCCTCACTGTCAACTAACATAAACCAGTTTGTGTTTTGTTGTTTTTATCTAGCTCAGTTCATGTCTTATGGTGAATTTGCTAATTTATATTATGCCTCTGTGTTGTGCTTTGTTTCTCCATATCTTTCCATTTATTTTTCTTATGCCTTCTCATCTGAATTACGCTCTGTCAGCTGCTTAATTGATTTCCTTTTTTTGTTTATCTATCTGGCCTAATTTTTCATGTATCATTTACTTTACTTTTGGGTGGAACTTGTATTTTTTTCTATTTCACCCTGTTGTTATTTTTAGCATTTCTTCACCTACTTGCTTTTTGTGTTCTATGATAGTAGATTGTCCTGAACTTTTGGTCTGCTACCTGAGTATGTGCTGCAGTTCTCAGATAGCACTGGCTTAAAGATTGAGGATTTTCCAACAAAACTTTGCTCCTAACCTAACTGTGATTATAGGTTGCTGGATGAAGTCTTATTACTAATGTAAGAAGGCAGGTATGATGGGGGCACGGGGATTCAAAAAAGTCTGGGATTGTCCAAGTTTAAAAAATTCAAGCAGGAGCACCCAGGCTGAGCTTATTGATTGTATTTTGAAACAACCTCAAAGCCTTTTCTGGCACTATGTATCACCTTGATCAACACTCACTAGCAAAGTTCAACCAATGGTGAAAAATTATTTGTCTAATGGGTTGGAAAGTTTCTTTTGGTAACACCACCATTTGTGGGAATCTCATTGTCAAGGTTACCTTAGCAACAGCCCCAGTATGTTCAATGTTTATTACAAAATATAACTCATTTTTTTCCTGCTTTCTTTTCTCCATTCCTTATTTATTTTTCCTTTTGCTTATTTTATATTTTCTGTCTACAAAAGAAAGCATGGAATGAGCAAAGGCCATTGAGTTCATAAAATGCACTCCTTTCATCCTTGGGAGGACGTTACATAGATACATAGATACATAGATACATAGAAGATAGGAGCAGGAGTAGGCCATCCGGCCCTTCGAGCCTGCTCCGCCATTTAATGTGATCATGGCTGATCCTCCAATTCAGTATCCCGTCCCCGCCTTCTCTCCGTAACCCTTAACCCCTTTTGCCTGTAGAAATATATCTAATTCCCTCTTAAATATATTTAATGAGCTGGCGTACACTGCCCTCTGTGGCAATGAGTTCCACAGGTTCACCACTCTCTGAGTGAAGAAATTTCCCCTCATTTCTGTCCTAAATGGTTTAGCCCTTATCCTTAAATTATGTCCTCTAGTTCTGTTCTCACCCGCCAAGGGAAACATTCCTTCTGCATCTAGTCTGTCTAGACCTGTCAGAATTTTATACACTTCTATGAGGTCCCCTCTCAATCTTCTAAACTCCAGTGTGTACATCCCTAAACTACATAGTCTCTCCTCATAGGTCAATCCCGCCATTCCTGGTATCAGCCTGGTGAATCGCCGCTGCACCCCCTCCATGGCAAGAACATCTTTCCTCAGATGAGGCGACCAAAACTGTACACAGTACTCGAGGTGTGGTCTCACCAGTGCCCTGTACAGCTGCAGCAAGGTATCCCTGTTCCTGTATTCCAACCCTTTTGCTATGAAGGCCAGCATACCGTTTGCCTTCTTGACCGCCTGTTGCACCTGCATGCTCGCCTTCAGTGACTGGTGTACAAGAACACCCAGGTCTCTCTGTACTTCCCCCTCTCCCAATTTATTCTGTAAAACATTCTCTCACAAAGGGAATAGAGCAAGACTCAACAATACCTTTCTCATATCTCCATTATTCAGTCTGGCTGGTTTCTTTCGATTTTTTTTTGCACCCAGCAGCACGTGTCTCTTGGAATATTTTCTCACCTCCATCTATAACCTCTCATTGTAGCTTTGAATCCCATCCCTGATCAAATACACAGTATTGCCCGCTATCCTGGCAGCAGCCACGATTCATTCATCCTGCGCCAGACTGGTGTCCCAAAACTGTTCCAACCACCGCATCAAGCTCATGGTTGGCTCCTCGGGGACAAGGGTTATCCACTCTGCACCTGGCTGATGACACCACTCTGTAACCCCAACACTCCTGCTGAGCTCGCCTACAATGAGAGCCATAGCGCCACTAGGAACCTCATTGAACAGATTATCGGCGTGCTGAAGCAACGGTTCTGGTGTCTTGACCACGCTGGAGGAGCCCTGCAGTACTCCCCTGATCGAGTATCGGTTTTCATTTTTGTGTGCTGCAAGTTTCACAACTTCGCCATTCTGAGGGCCCAGCCATTGCCACCAGGGATTGGTGGACCACCTCAGGAGGAGGAAGAGGGAAAGGAGGAGGAGGCAGAGGAGGAGGATGAAGAGGAGCAACAACAACGTAGCAGCAATGATATTCGTTGTTCAAGATTTGCACCTCCTTGCAGGCCCAGGTCACAAGCAGCAATGATCAGGGTGAGGCTGTGCAGTATCATTGACCCTCCCCTTTAAGAACTGGAAGGCACCAGTCTGTCTGAGGACTAGGTAATTGACAGTGCATGAGCTTGAGTAGTGCTCTGAGGTAGTGTCCCGTTCCCCAATGTTAGCACCCTAAGAGAAGTGTGTAGCACTTGATTTAGCGCTCCAATCACCTCCTGGGGTGTGGAGACGAATTTCGCAGTCGTCGGCAATAATTTGCGCCGGGCGCTAAATTTTGCGGCCAGCTGATGTTAGCACCCCAAAATGGTCGATACCAAAATTTTCCCCCTATGTATTTATCAATGAGTTAGACAGGATTAACATCATCAGTTTCAACCTCTATTCAAATGCACTAACATGCATTCTAGAACAATGGAATTGGGTTATAAGTAATCAATGTGGTTAGATTCCCAAATGATTACTATAACAGAATGATCACTAAATCAGAAGATTGTAATTGCATGTTGCTGTGCGGGGGAAGCTCTCAGCCCTAAACCCAGCTGTTTAACGTGCCAGTGAGCAGTGCTGTTGAGCAGCTGAGCAGCACGGATTGACATTTTAAACAGCTGATCGATAAATTGTGTGAAAGCCCAGTTGCACTGCTCAGCTTTTCCTCCCCTTCAGTACACCAGCAGTACTTCGGGACTTTAGGATGCTAAAGAGCTGGCCCAGGGGGAGATGGGCATCATAGAATGACAACCTTCTGATTCAGATCTTTCACCCTCTGGAGTGCATTTTATATGGGAAGTTCAGCACAAACTGAGCATTATAATCTATGGAAAACGTGCATATTTATTGCAATGGGTTTTGGAAAAAAGGATTTAAAAATAAAACTGCATGATCACTAACACTGTACCTGATCAGCCTTGTTGATAATAACTTGACATGAAATGAACACTTTCAATGAAAAAAACACTTAGTTGTATACTTCACCATACCTGTTCCAATATCCATTACTGTACGTGAATCCACATTAAGTTCTATCTGGCATCTATCCCTACAATTGATTCAAATCGCTTTGAATACTTTTAGTCACTCTGAACATGTTTGCTTGGCTGCATAGCTTGGTGCCAGTGTTTATATTATTACTAGAAATAGTCTCTTTGAGATCATTTCGAAATTTGTAAGTAATAGGACCCAGGACAGACCTCTTCAATTCTGTTTATTTATAATTGTCAAACTAGATTTAAATTCAACTATCTAATTTGCTATTAACTCTATAACTCTTAATCTTCTTTAAAACCTCACATGTGGAACTTTATTAACTGTCTTCTGAAAATTGAAGTAAATGACATCCTCTGAATATATTTTGTCCAATTAGTTTACACCACAAAGAATTCCAATTGAGTTTGGAGGAGTGAGTTATAGATTCTAAATCCATGTTGACAACTCCTTGTGGCTCTTTAGATCAAGATTGATAGCAGCTTGTAAAATGTTTTCAAATATTTTTCTCAATTTTTCATTTGCATTCCTAACCTGCTCTGTAAGGGATTTGTCATGGTTTCACCTGTTATAAGGAGTCTGTGTCAGAATTAGTGCCATTTTTACTTGGTACTGTACATTCATTTGCATTGAGTGGCAGAGTTTTTGAATCTTTTTGATTGATTTTAAGTTCACTATGGAGTATGTTATTGAGAAATATTTGGGCTTTTACACCACAGTTCATACTATAATCACCACAGTTCATATTATAATCATTAATACTTACAGCTAAACTAGTGAAAAAGAAAGTTTTGCCTTATATTTTGAAACATCTACTTGGGCTAGTGAACACATAATGGTGGAGAATGATGGCACATGCAGGCCATGAAGCCTACCATCACTTCACTGTCCCAAACAGGATTTCCTTCCCCCACCTTCACCCCCAGCGGAACTGCCACTGACTGCTCCTTCCCCACCTACCACATGGAAATGGTGGCAGGAAGTACAAGGACTGGGGCTCTGGTGGATTTTCCATGTCGGTAGGCCTTTATCTGTTGAAGGCCTCAGTCTCAGCCGAGGCTTTCAGTGAGAGCCTTGCTGCCATCTTCAGGGCACTTCTGACCCTTTAAGGTCCCTTGCTGCCTCTTCTGGTGCTGCAGTGATGCCCTTCTGCAGCACCACCAGGAATTTTCTTCCCTCAAAATGGTGACAGGAATCCCACCAGAAGCCTGACAAGCATACGGAATAAACCCCAACTCAGGAAAATGGGATGGATATTGGGGAAGATCCAGATGGTCAGGCAGAACTCTGCCTCAAAGAGAAGAATCCTCCCCCACGTTTTATTTTATATTTCAATCAAAATTTTATCTTACCCATGAAATTTTAGTCAGCCTTCTTCTGAAATCTACTCTTTCCTGTTGTGCAGAAGCTATTGCTAAAGATAAAATGCCAGGCTGGCACAATTAAAATTATTGATGGAGAAATAGGTTTCAATTTTATAATGCCAACACAATTTTCACCATATATAGTTTATGATTGCAGGGAACAAATTCAAGTTTTTTTTTGAACTGTACATTGAACCATCCTCATTTTAGCAGAATGTGGATTAAAGTAATACATTTGCATTAGTGGAGATATTATCATTCCTCTCCCATGTACTTTATTTAATGCTGGGAACTTTTATCATGTAATGACTTTGGGGACAGGCAGCTTCTCATTATTAAATTACTGGAATAGCTTTTTTTCTCCAGAAATACTTTCATAGTTCTTGACAGAATTCCCTGCTGATGGAAGCATTACCATATCTCAACTTGCATATGGTGGCTTTACAAATATTACATTAGTGTGATTCAGAATTTGAAGGCATCCTCTTCACAAACTGATGCAATTTTGGGGGGAAATCAAGTCATTTTTTCTGTAGTCTTTCCAGACTTCTGACACATGGCCGAGGACTGTGATAATCCACACACTGGGGGGAATTTTAACCCCAAAAACGGGTGGGTTGGGGTCGGGTGGGAGGTTAAAGTGTTAAAAAACTGAATTCCGACCCCAACCCACCTCCAACCCGCTTACTTCCGGTTTATCAGAGGCGGGACAGGGCAGGCAGCCAACCCGCTCCCAGGAGGCGGGTCGCCTATTTAAATATTATAATGAGGCTGGCGTGCCTCAGATTTAACCAGCATTTCAAACTTAACTGTGGTTGGTCGGGTTTCTCAGGCCTCGGAGAACCCGCCAGCTAAAGTAAGGCGAGGACTGCTGGATCCACTTACCTCCTGGATCCACCGTCCCTTCCTCACCCACTCCCCATGATTGGAGACCCCCCCCCCCGAGACCTCTCATTCTCAATTGAATTTTAACTAGGTTTCATTTAAACAACAAAATGTTACAAGAAATGTTGATACTAGTTTGTGGTATGAAGTTGACATCATATTCTGTTGATGTGTCACCTTGGCTCACTAGTAGTCTCTTACCTATGAGTCAGAAAGTTATGCGTTCACAAGCCCCACTCCAGGACTTGAGCACATATTCTAGGCTGACATAGGAGTGTTGCATTGTCAGAGATGCCATCTTACAGATGAGATGTTAAACTGGAGCCTATCTGTTGGTTAAGATGAATGTAAAAGATCCTGTTCCACTTTTTAAGAAGAGCAGGGAGTTTTCCCAGAGTCTGGACCAACATTTTTCTCTCAAGCAATACACCAAAAAGATCTGATTAGCTGGTCATTCATCTCATTTGCTGTTTGTGGGATCTTGCTATGTTTGTATACATAGCAAAGTGACTACACTTCAAAAAGTGATGTATTGGTGGTGAAGTGTTCTCAGATGTGATAAGGTGCTATAAAATTGCTAGATTTTTCTTACTCCTGGTGGCTTTGCAGCACCCACCATCTTATCTCGCATTTTATGATCACTTGTCTCATGTAACTGGATTGAATTTTTGGGGATATGGTTCTGAGTTTAATCGAATGTCTTTTTAAAAGTTTTTTTTTGCTGTACAGTTTCATAAGTGCTAACGTCTTCTAGCACCTTGCCCATGTGATCATTTGTCATGCGTCAACCCAAACAGCAGGTATTGACAGGCAATTTAATTAAATAGGACTTCATAGCCAAGCCCAATCAGTTCCTAAGGAGTGGGAATCCAGGCTGTTTTTTTTTGTCTGCCATAGCCCTGGCAGAATGAGGCAAATTGTAGTGTCAACAAAGCCAATAGGATGTTGAATTACATAGCCAAAAAATTAGAATATAAAGCAGAGGAGTGATCAAACGATATAGTGCTCAGGTCAGATCGCACCTTGAATACTGTATCCAGTTCTGATTACTAAGAAACAAGAAAGGCAGCGCAGAGAAGAGCCATGAGGCGGATCACCTGTATTAGGGGGCTTTGTTATGAGGAATTTGGCCTACAATAGAAGTGTCTGAGAGGTGATCTCATAGTATATCAGATTATTAAGGGTATTAAAAAAGTCAACCTGGATAATCACTTTAAATTAAACTGTAGCAGTAAAACAAGGGAACACTAGTTCAAACTAGTAAAAGTTAGTTTTAGGACTGATATCAGGAAATTCTTCGCTACACAAAGAATGTTGGACAAGTGCAATACATTTTCAGATTGAGTGCTGGAGGCAAAATCTCTGCATTCATTTAAGAAATAACTGGATGCTACTGAGCTGCGGCTCAGTGGTAGCGCTCTTGCCTCGGAGTCAGAAGGTTGTGGATTCAAGTTCCACTCCAGAGACTTGAGGCCAAAATCTAGGCTGACTCTTCAGTGTATTATTGAGGGGGTGCTACACTGTCAGAGGTGACATTTTTTGGATGCGACATTAAACCGAGGCCCCCTCTGCCCTCTCAGGTGAGTGTAAAAGATTCCATGGCATTATTTCAAAGAAGAGTAAGGGAGTTATCACTGGCCCTGGAAATGCAAATTAAGAGAAGGTGACGTGCAGGCCAACTTAATGTTACCTCAGCGAACTTGGACCTCAGTGCTGAGTTCAGCGCTGAGTCCTAAGCTCGCCATGAAAACCCAGCATTCAGCAGACTGACAGAGGCATTGTCAGCACCTCTTAAAGGGACACACACATCTTTCAGGTAAGTTTGCATTTAAGCTTTTGGACTGTTTATTTTGATTTTATTGAAGTAGTGGCTTGGTGCAATACATGTTAAAAGTTTTTTAAGTGTGCAGGGAGTGCTGCTGGATGCTTGCAAGGCCTAGATGGTAAAGGAAGGCCTCTGAGAAGACAGAAAATGCTGCAAACACTCAGCAGGTCAGGCAACATCCATTGAGAGAGAAACAGAGTTCACGCCTGACCTGCTGAGTATTTCCAGCATTTTATGCTTTTATTTCAGATTTATAGCTTCTGCTCGCAGAGGGAAGAGGAAGACGCAGACAGGAAGACGCAGAAGAGGAGGAAGCTGAATAGGAGGAAGCAGAAGAGGAGGAAGCAGAAGGAAGGATGCAACCCAGACAGGCCCTTTCTGGCCGGGATATCCAGGCTGGAATCATCCGCCTGAGGTACCAGTGACCACAACCCCAATTCCCCATTAACATTTGGCCCACACCTTACCTTCCCTCTGTTACTGACCATCACAGCGTCCTCTTGGTCACAATGCAGAAATAAAAGCCACCCCAAAGCAAAATTTCCAATCCAACTTTATACGTCTACCCATCCAATATGACATCAAGAAATCAACTCATCACCCCTATGCGTTCTCTTAGTGACTGTCTTGTGTGTGCCTTTGCCTTTCCTACTGATGTCACGCAGTGCTACCCCAGTGGCTGCAGCATGGCTGGTGGAAGACTGCTGACTTTCAGTGGGGGACACTGCAAATGGCCTTGCTGGTGGACCTTGAGGAGCTGGTGGATGGGAGTGCGGTGTTTCTTCTTCTTCTTCTTCTTCTTCTTCTTCAGTCTCCTCTCCCTCTTCTTGGTCAACCATTAGCTGGGCAGGCTGAATTTCTTGGGTGTGTGAAATGAGGAAGGCACAAGGGTGGAGTTGTGGTGATGGGAGGACGGGAAAACAAGAGGTGCATGCGAGAAGAAGGTTAACGTATGAGGATACCAGCATCTTGTATCCTTTCAGCCTCGCCACCGGCCAAGGGCTCAGCTATACCCCTGCCAAGAATGGCCGGCACCGTCTCCTCCAAAGGGGTGAGGTGAAGTGAGGAATGGGAGGTGTGCCTTGTGCTTGGTACAGATTATTGGTAGGTAAGTGATTGTGGGGCTGGGGGGAATCGTGCATTGAGAAGTGTGTAAGGCTAGTGATGCAGTTGGTTGGAGACGGCTTTTGAAGATGCATTCACTGACCTTGACCACTGGGCACTGGAGCCAGGTCGTGGGGGGGCGACACTGGTGGCAGTGACGGCCTCGGAGATCTGGTCCCACATAGTTTTTTCTGAAGGATCTCCTGGCCCCTGTGGGTAGAGGATTTCTCTTGCAGTGTTGACCCCCTGCACAAAGCTGGAGTGCTGTGTGCAAGACCCTGAGTGCCCCTTCCCTGGCTTGCTAAGCTGTTTGTTTTAGTGCTGAAACACTTTTCCCATTTTTTTAGGTGCAGAAGGGAATTCAGCTTTAAGAGCTGAAGAATCCTATTTGGGAATTCTTTTTAATGTTAATTTTTTTCAGAAGGCAGTTGAGCTGTAAGAGCTGAAAACTGCATATTTTTACATTATTTTTATTTTTATCATTTTCAGAAAACAACAATGAATTGCCCTTTTAAGATCCCACAATGCTTTGTGAAATCACAGCCTTGCTTTCAGAGGCTGTTCGAAGCTGCAATGCTGCTTGTGGACTCCTCATTGGGGCCTGATGCCGAGATGAACGCCATCAGGAGGGCATTACACGGTGAGTTTAGCGCTGAGCTAATAATCATCAGTCCCCAGCGCCAATTTCTCACTCCTACCAGCGCCACCATTTTCAGCAGCCATTAACCCACAGCCGCGGTGACACTGGCAGCTTTCGTGTCGCACTTGAATTTTTAGGCAAATTGAGGGCACTTAACTTAGTTTGAAAGCTAATGCTTTATTACAACAAGAGAGGCCAGTTTATTACTGTCAGCCAGAAGCATCCCAAACCACCAGGGGTATGAACTTCTACCTTGAAATCCAGTCCTACATCACAAAAACACAGCAATCTGTTTAGTGAACAGAAGTTTCTTGTCAACACAATAGGCAAAAGTCCCATATATGGAAACATTATGCAAAATTTCCAGAATTTACATTAACAAAATCTTCCAGTGGAGAGCCATGTTAGTTGAGTCCACATTTGTCAAGAGACACAGACATTACATTAAACACAGACACAGCAATACACATTCCAAATTTGTTGTCTTTACATGTAATTAATCCAAATTCATTGCCATGGCAGCCTTCCTTTTTGTTTGGTTTCTCTGTTAAGCTCCTATGATAAAAAAAAAGTTTCTGCCAGTGTCCAAGGAATCTTCCTGAAATGTTATAAAATTACATTAGAATTCTCTTTTCCTTGCAATAGCTTGATGTAATATCCTAATCAGTGTAGCAATGTTCAGGCTTAGATTGAGGGAGACAATACCAAATGTTTATAGGAAGAATTAGGAGTCAAGCCTACAGGAGTGGGTAGGCTAAAACTGCATTTTTTGATATTCTGTGTTTAAGATGATACTGTAAGACCAAGTCACACCAGAATCAATAAATAAACAAGTGGAAGCAATAAAAACCCTGCATTGACCACTCAACCTTGGAAACATTTCCCAATTGACAAGTATTTAAATTGGTATGGTTCCTTTGAAAGCATTGTTGACAACAATGAGCCAAAATAAAAGCTTTTCCCTCACATAGTTTAGAACTGTTGAGAGCAAGTGTTGAGAGCTTATAAGTGGATACTTGCCAGGAAAAGACTTTAATGACAGCCCCTGATCCGAACCAGCACCACCAACAGCCCTATTACAATGGATACATTAAAGTGTTTTGAAAGTGGGATTGGGAAGTCAGTAAACTGCATTGAGGGCAGACTTGGCCCAAACAATGGGATCTTGGCATGGTAGTTCATTAACATAATTCCTGCTGCCAAGGATGGTGATACTGGTTGGCAGCACAGCCTCTTGTTGTCCCAGTCCACATTCACCCACCAGTGAAGCACTTCACCACAGCTATTTATTCTTGGTTGGCTGACTCAGTGATGTATGGATTCCTACTATTGTGTGTTACACAAGTCTGATCTTCAGTTATTATGTTGGAAAATTCTCCTCTTTCTACAGGTATCCTCTCCTGCATCTGTGCTCTCCCGAAGCTATTGTGTGTTCCTTCCTCTGATATCCATATTCTCTACATGCACAGATAGCACCAGACATTCAAAATCCCCATTCTCCTGCTCCTCCATTGACACTTCTCCCAAGCTGCTGACTGTTCTAGTTTTAAGTTTGCTGAAATACATTTTGTAAAAAAGCAGACAAAGTGCTTTAACAAACTTAAAACTTAAAAAAGTAGTCAACAGCCTAGTGGGAATGCTGGTGGTGGGACTTACCCTCCCACCCCCCTTTCCCCCATCCCGACCCACTCATGGCCCAAGAAGGGTTCATCATGCTCATCATGACAAGTTCAGGGCAATGAGCCTGGAATAGACTTCCAAGTTCATTATTAATCTCAGGACCCAGGAAGAGGTAGGGCCACATTATCTTCAGTCCCGCTTCCGTTCAATCCCCCCACTCCTCAGCCAATCCCAGTACTGGCAAATCCTTCGCTCCCCATAATATTAGCATACTTAGCCCCCTAATACTGCAAAACTCTCCTCCTTCCTCAATCCTTCACGGCCTAAGGACCCCACTTTGCAGTCTGCCTGGACCCTTAGACCTCCTTCCCCAGTACTCCTGTGCCCTGGAACTGTCCCCCTTCTGAAATTTTGAAACCCCTTCCCAGTACTCCCTTTGAAACTTCCCTGTCCAAATCTCCCTCACCACAACTCTTTAATTAGAAACTATTTAAATAAATTTTTTTTTTTTCACCAATTCAATTTGGCTGGCTCTTCAGTTCCACCATACCAATTCCACTTTATACGATAACATAAATATTAATTTTATTCACTTCCAAAACTTATTACTATAATTTTGACACATCCTAGTCCCCCAGTTCCATCTCTGCATCCCCTTCATCTCAAGTCTCAGATGTGGAATATCACCATCCCCACTTTACCTATAGATTGTCTTTTATGTCTTTTCAGAACTTCATTAAAGTTTTTTTTTCCAAGACCTCAGCTTCTCTCAAAAGTTTCTCCAGCACAATCATTCTGCACTTACAACCCTCTGTTTCCCTCCTGAGTGATCTAACCAATTTGCTAAAAATGAAATGATTTTTTCTTATGCGACAGTACTTGCTGAAAATGAAAATTAGCAAAATTAATTAATCTGCACTTTCCAGTTTGTACAGTGAAATAGTAATTTTTTTAAGTACAATTTTAACCATGAAATATTTTGAGAACTGCCATGTAATAATACATTTATTTCATTATTTAATCATATAACTGTCATACAAATTGCCAAAGGATGAATAGAGATTATTATCAGTACTGAAAGATAATAGAACATTTTAAGTCTGTTTTAATTGGATGTATAAAACAAATTCAATTCTAATACATTTATAGTTATGCAATATGCTTTAACTAAACCTAATTGTCACTCTGATACAGTCTTTTACATGCAGACTGTTGTTACATTCAACCTATTTACATTGTTACATAAATATGAGCGCATAAATGTAATGAATTTAGGATTATGCAACCTTTATTTCCAATTTACATGTATTAAAGTTTTCATCAAAATATGTTAGGCTTTATGGAGATCTTGTCGGTTTTAAAATCTTTGTAATCGCAGATTATGAACATCTTATTTTATCATGTGCATCTGCTAATATGAAAAAAATGTTTTCAATAAACAGCCTGTATATGTCTGCAAGTTACAATTATGAGTGACACACTAATTGTTTCTGTAAAGGCAATATATCTACTGAGTAGAAGGATGTGTTTACAATATCTTTTTGCCACATTTCTCTGAATTTCAATATAATTGGATAGTCGATCATTGGAGAAAACTGAGAGGGAGCTTGGATGACCCTATTGAAGATAAATACAGCATTCTCCATGCTTGTCATCACCCTTATTTAAACCAAACAAATGATGCACGTATCCAAACAGGATACTGAATGAAGAACTATGAAATGCAGAATGTTCAGCACCCATGAAAAAGACCTTGCTATCTATTTTGTTATACCCCTCAAGAGTTATGTCATCGTCTTCAACTGCCAAATGAATTTTACTCTCCACAGTTCTTCATTAGTTTCGACTATCTAACTCAGACCATCTGCCATAATGTAAATGTTGATCTAGATGAAATACATGAGAGTACTGTATAATGATTGAGTATTCTACATCAATTCTTTTCCAAATGATCTGCTTCAGGATAATTATAGTCCTTGCAAACTTCCCTGATAACTTTTATCTGCACTGTTGCAATGCTTGGAATTTCACAGAAAGCCTGAGCTCATGCTTAATTTATTCAGTTAATTCTTTGTTAACTATAAGCTGACAAATTGCTAACAGTACTGCAAACATTGTACATATGTATCCTTGATATTAGTGCAAGTGATATTTAGTGGAGGTAAACGGAAGATTATTTAACTAATATTGAATGTTAAAGAAATAAATTTCTAGGTGACATGATGACCCTGAAAATTCACCAGACATGAGCCTGATGGTTACACTGGGATCATGCCATCCTGCGCTGAACCCACTGGATCAGTGGGAGGGCACTTAAGGTGTATGGAGCAAGCGGGCACAAGCGCCACTACGGGGAAATCTATGGCGTTCGTCTGCCCAATGCTGCTGGAAAATCTGGTATCTGGTTTCCTCTGTGGGGGTGGGTAATTTGCCCAGGGCCCTCCTAGGCCCCATGCAGACCTCCATTGGTTTCCTGTGTAAGGGGGCTAATGGTGATTTTTTTTCAAATTGCAGCATTCTTTGGTGGGGGGGCTAGGCCAGTGAAGTGGCCTGGACCTCTCCCTCACACCACTACCCATATTGAGGCCGGAACTACGCGTCTCACTCACTTGCTTGTCGGGCAGTCTCAAGGGGATTGAAATTCAAAAGTGAGGAAATGGTGCTTCAGTTGTATAGAGCTTTGGCCAGACCCCATTGGGAGTACCGTGTTCAGTTTTGGGCACCGCACCTCTGGAAGGATATATTGTCTTTGGAAAGTGTACAGGGCAGATTCACCAGAATGATACCAGGGATAAAGGATTAAATTATGAGGACAGGTTCCTTAAACTTGGCTTGTATTCCCTCGAGTTTAGATGGCTGAGGGATGATCTAATCGAGCCATTTAAAATGATAAAGGGATTTGGTAGAGTAGATAGAGAGAAACTATTTCCTCTGCTGATGGAATCCAGAACAAGAGGTCACAATCTTAAAGTTAGAGCTGGGCCATTTAGGTGTGAAATCAGGAAGCACTTTTTAACACAAAAGGTAGTGGAAATCTGGAACTCTTTCCCCCAAAAGGCTGTGGATGCTGGGTCAATTGAAATTTTCAAGACTAAGAGATTTTTGTTAGGTAATGGTATCAAGGGATAAGGAGCAAACATGGAGTTGAGGTACAGATCAGCCATGATCTAATTGAATGTCCAGTCTAATCTTCATATAGACTGGACAAATCAAATTGGTAAAGGTAGTCTGGAGGACGAGTTTATGGAATGCATTTGGGACAGTTTCCGAGAACAGTATGTCATGGAACCAACCAGGGAACAGCCTATTTTAGATCTTGTAGTGTGTAATGAGACAGGGTTAATTAGCAATCTCATAGTAAAGGATCCTCTGGGGCAGAGTGATCATAATATATTAGAATTTCACCTTAATTTTGAGTGTGACTTGCCTAAGTCCAAAACTAGAGTCTTAAACTTAAATAAAGCCAATTACATAGGTATGAGGGGCAAGTTGGCTAAGGTAGATTAGAAAAATAGATAAAAAGATATGGTGGTAGATAAGCAGTGGCTAGCATTTAAAGAAATATTTCATAATTCTCAACAAAAATACATTCCATTGCGAAACAAAAATTCCACGGGAAAAGTGATCCAACCGTGGTTAACTAAAGAAGTTAAGGATGGCATTAGATTGAAAGAAGAAGCTTATAATGTTGCAAAGAATAATAGTAAGCCTGTGGATTGGGAGAGTTTCAGAAACCAGCAAAGGTTGACCAAAAAATTGATGAAAAGGGAAAAAATAGAATATGAGTGAAAACTAGCAAGAAATATAAAAGCAGATTGTAAGAGCTTCTACAAGTATGTAAAAAGGAAGAGAGTAGCAAAAGTAAACATTGGTCCCTTAGAGACTGAAACAGGAGAAATTATTATGGGGAATAAGGAAATAGCAGAAACGTTAAACAAATATTTTGTATCTGTCTTCACAGTAGAAGACAAAAAAAGCATACTAAAAATGATGGGGAACCAAGGGTCTAATGAGGGTGAGGAACTTAACGTAATTAATATAAGTAGAGAAAAAATACCAGAGAAACTAATGGGACTAAAAACCGACAAATCCCCTGAACCTGATGGCCTACATCCTAGGGTCCTAAAAGAGGTGGCTGAAGAGATAGTGGATGCATTGGTTTTGATCTTCCAAAGTTCCCCAGATTCTAGAATGGTCCTGAAGGGATAATTACAAGTCCTAGCCCTTTTCGGGCTACCCCAGATCAGGCGTATTCCCCAGACGTTCATCTTCAACTAAAGTTAGCAGTAGCCGAATCCTGTAAGACGCTTAATTGGGTCTAAAGGTCAGACTATCTCTCCCTAAAGGAAAGGAACAGCCTGAAGATGTTACCGTCCTCCGGATAGCACTTTTAACAAGTTAAACTAGACTATAACCTTCCGGATATTATGAGGGTCCGGAAATCCCCCCAGAATTCTACAACTCCTCACAGAAGGGTGTACAGAAATTGAGTTCGTGAGATTGATACAGAAATACTCTGTGAGACAATTTTTTAAATATATAGATTTATTAAAGAACCGACATGTAGTTAACAACTGTTGATTTCAATCGCAACTTTAACAGTCCAAAATACAAATAGCTTACATTTCTTATCAGAGATCCTTACTCTCAAATCTTAACTTCATTACATTTCCACACTTCTACTTATTTCTTAATCCAGAATATCCACCAAAATCAAATACCTTGATTACCCGAGACTCAAAGAGTTGTAGACCTACAGAGTGGTTCTGAAGGTGAGAATCGCTTGCCTTTCCAGCGACTTCTGACTTTCTATCTGAAAAGCTCTATTTTTATACCTTTTTTAGTGGTTTATCCTTTGAAGTTTTCTGCTGATGTAAGCTAATTATCTCTAGCCATACCTCTGTTGACTTCTTTCTATTCTTACTGTTAATTCAGCTGTTAGCTTGCAGAATTCTGTCTGCTGTATAGGTGTTTCAAAAACTTATCATATAAAATAGTTATTACAGATTTAGCTCTTTGATGCCATTCTTTCGAAGGTCTTCAATTCAAATCTTAATATTGGCTTAACTGCTTGTATTTCAGACTTCTCGTCTCCTTGTGTTCCAAGTTCAACATAACAATGTGATTGCTTGGTACATCTATTGATGTAATATTTTCAAAGTCTTCTGTAGGTATTTTTTACAATATGTAAATCAAAACACTTCATCTAGTGTGTCTTTGCATTTCTTAGCTACTTCAATTGGTTGTAAATATAATCTTGTTTCCTGTTTCATTTGATGTTACTTTTACAAAGGCACATGGTTTTTTAATGTTCTATTTTTCTGTTCGACGTGTTAGCTTTTAGCACTTTAAACTGGGTATAGCTATTGTGTTGGTTCCAAACTGCAGACTCCTTGGAACCAACTCTTTGCTTCTTCAATAGGCCATTGTCTCAGTGTCAATAACCAATCTTTATCTCAAAAGCCTGTATGGTGTTTACAGCTTTGTGATGTTGAGGCTTTTAGATTTTTAAACCCAATTTGTCATGTTTTAATAAAATCAGAATTCTGTTCATAGGATGGTGTATTTTTCTGAATAGGTTTGGCTCATTCCTTTACAGTCCCAGCATCGCAAATGTAACACCGCTATTCAAGAAAGGAGGGAGAGAAAAAAACAGGAAACTACAGGCCAATTAGCTTGACATCAGTTGTCGGGAAAATGCTGGAATCCATTGTTAAGGAAGTGGTATCAGGGCACTTAGAAATTCATAACATGATTAGGCAGAGTCAACATGGTTTTATCAAAAGGGAAATCGTGTTTGACAAGTTTATTAGAGTTTTCTGAGGATGTAACTAACTGGGTAGATAAAGGCAAACCAGTGGATGTAGTATATTTGGATTTCCAAAAGGCATTTGATAAAGTGCCACATAAAAGGTTATTACACAAGATTAGGGCTCATGGGGTTGTGGGTAATATAGTAGCATGGATGGAGGATTGGTTAACGGACAGAAAACAGAGAGTAGGGATAAACGGATCTTTTTCAGGTTGGCAGCCTGTAACTAGTGGGGTGCCGCAAGGATCAGTGTTGGGGCCTCAGCTATTTACAATCTATATTAATGACCTAGATGAAGGGACTGAGTGTAATGTATCCAAGTTTGCTGATGATACAAAGCTAGGTGGGACAGTAAGCTGTGAGGAGATCACAGGGTCTGCAAAGGGATACAGATAGACTAAGTGAGTGGGCAGTAAGGTGGCAGATGGAGTATAATGTAGGGAAATGTGAGGTTATTCACTTTGGTAGGAAGAATAGAAAAACAGAATGGCCCAGAAATTGATCTCGCTCTGTTCCCGCGGGGGTAAGCCTTCCCCGCGATGTCTCACCTCGCTTATGCTTTTTCAGATCCAGCTCGCACGAACTTGATGTTCCAGACATCAGCTGTGCTGGGCTTGCGTATCCCAGCGGCGTAGTGAATTCGTGCGAGCTGTGGGATCACGTGACTCAGTTAGAGCCAATGGCAGCACACCATCTTCCATTCATAAGTCTCACAGCATGGCTGTGAAATCTATGAATCTTACACCCCCCCAAAATAACAGCTAAACCTCAATTAAATTTAAAAAAAACCCATCACATTAATAAAATAAGTATAGTTAATTAAATTAACCATTTTAAATAAAAAATTAAATTTTTGAAAAAATTTAAAATCTTTTAAAAAGTTATAAAAATAAACTTACCTGTCTTTAAAGTCTCTAAAAAAGATATACCTGTAAAAAAAAATTCAAAAAAATACTTAATTCACTACTTACCTTCTTAAAAGCGGGTCTTACTCCTCCTTTTTACATTTCCAAAATCTTCCCTACTTACCTGCGCGTCCAAAGCATGAAGTGCACAGCGTGCGCGCAGCCTGTAGCGCGCACGCGATGCACCCAGGCCCCGCCCCCTTTTCAGAAGAGCAATTGCCGGTTTTCAGCGCATGCGCAGGGCATGCAGAAAACCGGCAATTGGAGTGGGAATACGCGAGAGTACGCAGTGCGTACTCTTGCGTCCCGGGATCAATTTTCGGCCCAATATTTTTTAAATGGTGAGAAACTTTCAAATGTTGGTGTTCAGAGAGATTTGGGTGTCCTCGTGCAAGAAACACGGAAAGCTAGCATGCAGGTACAGCAAGCAATAAGGAAGGCAAATGGCATGTTGGCCTTTATTGCAAGGGGGTTGGAGTATAAGAGTAAGGAAGTCTTGCTACAATTGTACAGGGCCTTGGTGAGACCACACCTAGAGTACTGTGCACAGTTCTGGTCTCCTTATCTAAGGAAGGATAAACTTGCCTTGGAGGCGGTGCAACGAAGGTTCACTAGATTGATTCCTGGGATGAGAGGGCTGTCCTATGATGAGAGATTGTGTAGAATGGGCCTATACTCTCTGGAGTTTAGAAGAATGAGAGGTGATCTCATTGAAACATACAAGATTCTGAAGGGGATTGACAGGGTAGATGCTGAGAGGTTGTTTCCCCTGGCTGGAGTGTCTAGAACTAGGGGGCATAGTCTCAGGATAAAGGGTAGGCCATTTAAGACTGAGATGAGGAGGAATTTCTTCACTCAGAGGGTTGTGAATCTTTGGAATTCTCTGCCCCAGAGGGCTGTGAATGCTGAGTCTTTGAGTATATTCAAGGCTGAGATAGATAGATTTTTGGACTCTAGGGGAATCAAGGGATATGGAGATCAGGTGGGAGAGTGGAGTTGAGGTCAATGATCAGCCATGATCTTATTGAATGGCAGAGCAGGCTCGAGGGGCCGTATGGCCTACTCCTGCTCTTATTTCTTATGTTCTTACGTTGTTATGAATGGCAGAAAAGGCTTGAGGAGCTGAATGGCCTACTTCTGTTACTATGTTTCAAGGGCACATAATCAGCACCTAACCCGATCCACCCTTGTAAGCTAGAGTAGCATCAATCCACCAGAGCTGGGGTCCTACTAAGGCCAAACTGGGCTGAAGAATCTAGTTTTTAAGTCTTTGGCTCCCACTGGAACCATTCTGCCGCTAGAAAAGATCTCAAAGGAACAAATGCGAGGGTATCTGCGGAGGTTTTTTAAGGGTGTTAAAGAAGGAATTCCAGGGATATCTGGCAGCTCTCCTGAACACTCCCCCATGATGTAGGGGGAGAAGGGAGAAGATCTACAGATGCCTTACACCCCACCCCACCCCACCCACCGCCACCCCCCCCCCCCAAACCCCCACCACCCCCCCACCTCCAAGCCAGAACTTAAAGGTCCAGTCAGAACAGGTCAGTATTCCGCCCATATGCCAGGCAGATATCGGGCTGGCAGGTAGTTAAAGTGGCCACAGTGACATACTCCCTCCGATCTCGCTGCCTTCCTGTGGGTTGCAATCTTAACTTGTTCTTCTTAGCAGACGAGTGGGACACCGGCCAGAAGGCAGCAGGGTTCTGCTTTAAATATGGAGATCGGACTCTGATGGCGTCATCAGGGCCCAAATTAACCTGAGGCCTGAGCGGAGAAGGCCTCACGGTGGCCCCGCCAAACCAAATTGGCGGCAAGCAAATCCGGGACTAGAGGAGGTCCAGAAAAGAAAATAATTTTTAATTTTTTCTGTTTCCTTGTGAGCCTGGAGTCTTTGTGAGCCAACAGGAATGCTCCTCCAGGCCCCACATTGAAGCTTTGGGCCTTCCCTGACCCTGGCTTCCCTCCCCCTACCCGACCACAATGCCCACATGACCCCCAGCAATTTCAAAATGTAAATATATAAATCAGTTCTGTTACTTCGCCTCTGTTTCTTTAAGACATCGAGTCCTGACTGAAGTATGCCATCCTGCTGCATGCTGATTTACTGACAGTCTCAAAGGCTGGGGCAGCTCTTTCCATAGCAATGAAGGTCACAATAGCATTAAGTTTCCATGTAACAGGTTTCTTCCAAACCATTATTGGTGCAACTGCCAGATAAAGCAGTCTGCGGTTCATTCCTGTATAAAGTAAGTGATTGACACCGTGTTTGTCAGGGGAAATAGCTTTATCACTTGTTTATTGAAAAAGGGACACCGAGTGGGAAGGGCACTGAACCCTTATCAGCAGGCAGACTTCCCTAAGGCCCACAGGAAGAGGACAAGGAAGAGGAGGAGGAAGATGTTGTACACACAGGGTGATCAATAAATACTTCAAGTACCTTGCCACTAACCAGCTTTGTTTATCCAATGAAATCCCACACATTGGAGCCCCCACACATGCCACATATTAGCTCTACTCAAGATAAACTGCCAGAGTTTTGCTCCCTTCTTGCATTTGTTACCTTTCCACAGCCCTACCCAAGAAACACTGAGGGTGAAATTCAACTTCGGCAGGGTACAAAATTGGTGATAGCGGTTCAGCCGCCCATTATACATCTCACCCAATTTTCCTTTCCATTGAAGTAATTGGCAAGAAAAATCGGGCGGGGTGTATAATGGGCGGAGCATCCACTACCGCCATTTTGCGCCCTGCTGAAGTTGACTTTCACCCCTACTATCCATACTAAGGTGAAATAAAAGGATCAATATTTATTTAGTTCTACTTACATTCTAAATTGTTGCAATCCCAACACTTGTGCTTCCCTTTGGTGACCCCGCAAGATGTGCTTGTCTTACCTCGTAACCTGAGACTGTGTATAAGTATTCCTTGAACAGGAGGAGCAGCTGTGGTAGCACAATGTTGTTGGGCAGTGCAGCCTCATTGGGATGGTCACGGTCTTGACTGGAGTGGGGGAATGTGCAGGCACCCTGAAAGGAAGCTGGACTCTTCTCCTCCATGCCCTTGATGCTGGGATGACCAGTGATTTGCAGGAAAGCAGTACATAGGGTGCCTCTAAGGTGGGGAAAACTTGCTTTCCAAATGATCACCTGGTCTGTCATAAGAACATAAGAAATAGGAGCAGGAGTAGGCCATTCGGCTCCTCGAGCCTGCACCGCCATTCAATGAGATCATGGCTGATCTTCGAACTCAACTCTACTTTCCTGCACTATCCCCAATAATGTCACATCTAGCAACGTCCCTGGGTCTTCAAGGTCTCAGTGACAATAATCACTGCCTTCATGACAGAATGCTGTTTTGTGTTTGTTCTCCCACGGCTTTGGAGGTCCCGTGTAGATGGTAGTGTAGATGTGATGATGCTCCACATTTCCATAAATCTCTCGTAGGACTGCAGTGATATCAGATGTGCACTGCTGCACTTACTCTGCCAGCTGCTGCAAGCTGCTCATGGCAGACTCAAAGGACATTGCAAATATATTTTGCTGCTGCATTGACTGCCATCTGGAGGCAGGCCCAATAAGATACCAATCATTTGCCCATACAGTTGACATGCTTGACTTCCGCTGGCTCCCGGCGAAGAGACTCGAGGTGTTCGGCGCCTTCCCGGATGCTTCTCCTCTACTTTGTGCGGTCTTGGGCCAGGGATTCCCAGGTGTTGGTGGGGATGTTACACTTTATCAAGGAGGCTTTGAGGGTGTCCTTGAAGCGTTTCCTCTGCCCACCTGGGGCTCTCTTGCCGTGCCGGAGCTCCGAGTAGAGCGCTTGTTTTGGGAGTCTCGTATCGGGCATGCGGACAATGTGACCCATCAATCGGAGCTGATCGAGCGTGGTCAAAGCTTCGATGCTGGGGATGTTGGCCTGAGCAAGAACACTGACGTTGGTGCGCCTATCCTGCCAATGGATTTGCAGGATCTTGCGGAGGCAGCGTTGGTGGTACCTCTCCAGTGCATTGAGGTGCCTGCTGTATATGGTCCATGTCTCTGAAGCATACAGCAGGGCGGGTATCACTGCTGCTCTGTAGACCATGAGCTTAGTGCCTGGTTTGAGGTCCTGGTCTTCAAACACTCTTTCCTCAGGCGACCGAAGGCTGCACTGGCACACTGAAGGTGGTGTTGGACTTCGTCGTCGACGTCTGCCCTTTTTTGACAGTAGGCTCCCGAAGTATGGAAAGTGGTCCACGTTGTCCAAGGCACGAGAAGCACAACAGCTGAAGAAGACACCCAAACTACTCTCAATGAACGAGGAGAGAAACTCTGGCTTTAAACATTATTCTGGACATTTACTATTATGATTGTAAAAGGTTGAAATTAGGTTAATGACACCTGATTTATTGCTATTCAGTTTTATATTTAGTAGAGAGATGAGAGATTTTGAATAGTAATGAAACATTATTGTTAATGGGCATTTAAGCTATTTGATCTAAATGGTTGTTAACTTCCATTTAGTATATAGGAACTGTTTACTATTCAAGCAGTTTAGGTTGAGATTGAAGGAGTGATTAGGTAGTTAATAAGATGCCAAGTAATTCTCAACCACATAAATAAGATGATTGGCAGCCTTCCGCTGGTGAGCTATTATAAAAGATGTGCCGAAGAGGAAGGGTGGCACGGTGATCCAGCATGTTGGAGCACCAGCTTACTGTGCCATGTAATGGGTATATGTGGATTAATGACCATGAACAGAGAAATTTCAACCTCACCCTTTCTGTCACGAGGAAATACGCTCCCCACACGGAGTGAGGAGAATTCGGAGAATAAGTAATCCTTAGAAACAATCATACACCTCCTTTCAGATTAGCATTGGCAGACAATTGGCAATAGATTGACCAGCCATCCATTTGGTTGCAAATGGTGCATGTGCAGGAAGACTCAGGGCCAGAAATTCGGCTGTTGTCGGGTGAGTACGCGCTGCGTACTCACCCGTAAGGCCACCTGAAGTGCCGGTTTCCTGCATGCACTGCGCATGCGCGGGAAGCTGGAACTTCCGTTCCCCTGAAGGGAGGGGTTCAGAAGTCGAACGCGTGCGCGGGAGAGGCTGCGCACACGCAGCGAACTTCAGGTTTTTTTTCAGGTTTCTCCGGGAAGATAAGTATGAAGAAGCTGCACTTTTAAAAAGGAGGCGCAAGGCCTGTTTTTATGTAGGGAAAGATTTGAATACATTTTTTCTGTGTTTATATTGTGAATTCTGGGAGATTCTCTCACAGCTACTCTACCTGAGGAAGGGGCGACAGCTCCGAAAGCTTGTAATTTTAAATAAATCTGTTGGACTATAACCTGGTGTTGTGCGACTTCTCATTTTTGTTTTTAACAAGGTAAGTGATTAATTAATTACAATTTAAACATTTTTTCAACAGGTTTATCTTTTTTAGATACTTTAAAGAAAGGTAAGTTTATTTTTAGCACCGTTAAAAAGTATAATTAATTTTTTCAAAAATTTAAATTTTTGTTTAAAGTAGTTAATTTATGTAACTTATAGTTATTTTAAAAATGTGATGTTTTTAAAAAAAATTATTTGAAGTTTAAGTGTGGTTTTGGGGCCGATCTCTATTCATAGATTTGACAGGTCTTCCTGTCAAATCTATGAATGAAAATGCCCTGCTAGGATTGGCTCTCCATGGCCCACGTGATCCCTGGGGACGCTTCGAACTAACTGCGCCCCTGGGATACACAAGCACTGCGCGCCGGCAGCTGGAGGAGGCCCAGGACCCGAAGTCCTCATGGGCCCAAAGCACAACTGCAGGCGCGGTAGGCAAGTACGCGCGCGATGCTTGCACCCGCAGGAAGTCTGAAAGCTGAATTTCTGGCCCTCAGAAAGAGGAAGATATATACTTGAGCAAAGAATGGGTCTCTCTCTCCCTCTCTCTCACATACACACACATTCACACGCACACACACAGCTCAAATTAAAATTACGAGTAGAAGTGTATTAAAAACAGAAGCAATTTAGCCATCATACAGTAATTTCTACTACATTTTGTTTGGAGGAAGAAAGAAGTAAAGAATGATAGATATTGTGAAAGGAGTTGCAGAGAGTAAAGAATAAGAAACCAGAGTCCATGGTCATTTAACTTAACTAAAAATGAGACTGTATGAAAAGAGAATCTTGTGATGGATGTCAGGTTATATGCTGGCCCAAGGAGTCATGGAGTCAAAGGGCTGGATCTTCTCAACCCCGAGGAGGCAGGCATGGAGGTGGGACTGCCCGTAAAGTAGCAGAAAGTGGGGGCGGATGGCAAAACCGCCCCCATCCCACCTCCGTGCCCTTTTGCCAGGAGGTGGGAAGATGTGCTGCTTCGGGTCCCATCTCCTGGAGGCGGGACAGGGTTTAAATCCTTTTAACTGCCTGTTAACAGGTAGTTAACAGGCCGAAAAAAGGATCAGTGCCATTTTACCTTCTCAGATGAAGGCTTCCCGACCTCGGAGAACCCCGCCGGGTTGGAGGAGACATAGAGGAGGTCTGCGGGGGTTGGAGTGGTCTGAAAGTAAGATGTAGAGGTGAGTGATGGGTGCAAGCGTGGAGTGGTAAGTATGGAAGGTGAGTGCTAAGTGTTAAAAAATGTTCACTTACCTTGTTTTCTGCCTACAGCCTTCATCCACCCTGGATCGGGAGACCCGACATCTTCCTTGTTGATTTCACAGACTGGTTCTTGGATCCTCTGACCCAAAAGCCATCTGAAATCTACAAAGTTGAAAGGTTTGATGAGTCCTGAACACAAGGTCTCATTAAACTACAGAGAATGTCAGTGTTTGACAGCTTCACAGAGCTGTCAAACGCTGACATTTCTTCATTCAAGAAGTCTTGACAGATAGAATGTCAGACGTTGACGTGCTCTGTCAGTGACTTCCCCCTAATTGGCCTACTGAGCCCACAGGGTGGGCTTAACAAGGTCAATCAGGGGAAAATCTCTTTGGTTGGCCAGAAGATGATGGAGGTGGGACATTGACCTGACAAGCAGCAGTCCCGCCTCCAACTTGTCTCCATTGAGAAAGTCCAGCCCCATAAAGTCATAACGGCACAGAAGGAGGCCGTTTGGCCCATCAAGTCCATGCCGACTCTCTGTAGAGCAATCCAGTCAGTCCCATTCCCCTGCTCTATCCCTGTAGCCCTGCAAGTTTATTTCCCTCAAGTGCCTTTCCAGTCTCCCCTTGAACACATTGTGGGGGAAAAATTCAGTTGGTTGCGCCTCCTGTTAGCGCCTTAAGAGGGCGCTAATGGGGTGCAAAGCATCTAGATGTTTGCGCCGCTCGCGAAATTAACTAGACATTTTGCGGAGGCACTAAACACTACCGCCACGATCTCCTGCGCCGGCAGATCGTGACATCAGTCGCGTGCGCAATGCCCCGGTATCATCCCGGAGCAGATATTGAGTGGCGCTCCCTGCCTTACCGCCTGACGCTAGCAACGACAGGTTGAAGGGAGTGTTTTGCAGTCATGAAGGGACTGGGGGAGCGCTATTTAAAGGCGACCGCTTCCTGCCTTTTATCATTGGTGCCATTTTTGAACCACGCATTCTGAGAGAGAGAGAGAGAGACTTCTGGAGAGATTCAACACTGTGTGAAGGAGTTTTGGGTACTGAGCAGCACTTTGCAGGTTCATTTTGATTTGCCATTCCTTGTATCAATTTAGAAGAGAGTGTGGGGGCTGCACTCTAAGCTCTTTCCCTGGTACTCTCCATTATTCTTTCCAGCAGATTTGATGTGCAGGTCTCTCCAGGCCGAGATTCAAGGCTGCAATGAGCAGGATGTGGATGGAAATCACGATCAACCATCCCCTTTAAAAACTGGCCGGTGCCATTGTGTGTGTGTTCCATTGCTGACTGACATCACATGAGCTTCGCCAGCGCTCTGAGGTAGCGCCTCGCTCCTCGGCCTTTGCACCTTAAGACAGGTGTGAAGCGCCTGATTTAGCGCTCCAATCACCTCCAGGGGCGATAAAAGTCAAGTTTGCAGTCGGTGGCGATAATTAGCGCCAGGCGCTAATCTTTGCGCCCGGCTGATAATTGCGCCCCAAATGGGGCGATACTGAATTTCTCCCCCTGTGTCTCTCCGCTTCCACCACTCCCGTCGGCAACGAATTCCAGGTCATCACCACTCGCTGTGTAAAAAAGTTTTTCCTCACATTCCCCCTGTATCTCTTGCCCAAAACATTAAATCGGTGTCCCCTAGTCCTTGTACCATCAACTAATGGGAACAGCCTTTCCCCGTCTAGCCTATCCAAACCCGTCATAATCTTGTACACTTATTTCAAATCACCCCTCAACCTCCTTTGCTCTAATGAAAACAAATCCAGCTTCTCCAACCTGTCCTTGTAGCTAAGATCCCCCATCCCCGAAATCATTCTGGTAAATCTCTTCTGCACCCTCTCAAGGGCCTTCACATCCTTCCTAAAGTGTGGTGACCAGAACTGGACGCAATACTCCAGTTGTGGCCTAACCAGCGCTTTATAAAGGTTCAGCATAACTTCTCTACTTTTGTACTCAATACCTCTATTTATGAAGCCCAAGATCCCAAATGCTTTGTTAACCACTCTCTCAATATGTCCTGCCACCTTCAGGGACCTATGCACATTAACTCCCAGTTCCCTCTGTCCCTGCACAGGGGGGAATTTATATCCCAAATAAGAAATGAATGATACACTCACTGTAACTCACATACACAAACTTAAATGACATAAAGGGTGTTAGAATACTGGGTTTAAAAAACCCTTTCACTTTACTCCTCATGAAGGAACCGTCTGCTGTTTTAGATCTAGGTGTGAGTGGTGCCTGAGTGTGGCTCACTGAACAGTTTTAATCAAATTTAAGTTTTCACCAACCCTTGATTAAAATACCCACAAGCTACTGAGTGAATTAATTTAACCCTTTCTTGCCAAATCATCAAACAAGAAGTTAGACAGCAAGTCATGCACTAACAACTATTTATTGGTTATAAAATTACAACTTAAAGTTAAACATTGAGTATACGAGAACATATACATAGTCATGGTCATCTAGCAATTTGAATAGCAAATCATTAATGGACAGAGTTACCTAACAAATGAATAATAGAGGTTACGCTGGCAATTCTGTATATCACTGTAAATCAGCATTAACGGACACTGAGTATTAACTATAGCAGCAACCAGAGTCTGAGGTTACTACAATTGGTGAGGTTATTTTAGGGTTAAATCCCTAGATAGTTGACATGTTAACAGCATCAGCTAGCCAGTCTATCAAATAGCTCAGAGTCTACGGCCGGAATTTTGCCGGCGCTCAGAAGGCGGGTTCGGAGACGGGTCTGCTGTCAAAACAGAAAAGATTGACAGCGGGTCAGGATCCCGCTGTCAACCCACTTCCATGTCAGTTTCCCAAGTGCCGGGTCTGTCTGCGCTTTACAGACCCGACACCAAGCGGCGGGGGAGCCAATTGACATAGTTAAGAGCTTGTTAAAAGGTACTTAAACAGCATTTTACCATGTACTTACCATTTTTCCAGCTTTTTGACGAGTTTCACGGTGCTCGGGGATCACGTCAGGTAAGTAGGTTGGGTTTTCAATGATTCTCCATTCCTCTGAATAGGTGACAGCTGCAAAAGTGATATAAAAGCCATCGTCTGCCCCACCCGTGAATGAGACTGTAGGTCCCGCATTGGACTCATCAGTCACCTGAGAACTCATTTTTAACGTGGAAGCAAGTCATCCTCAGTTCCGAGGGACTGCCTAAGAAGAAGAAGAGAAGATAAAAGCTACCATTTGACAGCTGTTCACTTTCCAATGTTAGAAGCTGGAGCCTTCAGGATTTGGAATACACTTTTCAGCTTTATGCAGGTTGGAAGTGTTTGGAGTAAACTCTCTATCCACTGTCACCTCCTTGGAGCAACCTCTCTCACCATTGACAGATCGCTTCTGTCATCTCAACTTCAGCTGCCATCTATTCCAGCAGCATCAGTACCCTTGAAAAAATCTCACCTTGGTCCTCAGAATCCCACCAGGATCAGCCCCAACACCAACATCACCAACAACAACACCAACCTTCTTCGCAATCACCTGATGCTACACAGGAATGTTAGGGGGAATTAAATACGTGGGGTTACGGGGGTAGGGTGGGATATGTGTACTGTGGGAGGACACAGGACATCAGCACCCGACCACATTGCTGCTCAGGAGGCCAGGGATGGTTATTCTTGATCTCAGACACTTGTAAAGTTAAATGATACACTTATCTCTGCCTATAACGGTCTTGTACAGCCTAACAATTTAACGTCTTACTCTGACTCTCTGTCCGAAGGTACCTTGCACTGTGAACTTTTTAGATCTGCAAGGTAAAAGTTACTTACAGAAGAGACAAGAGAATCTTATTCTAACTACAAAGGTAAACTACATTTAACAAAGAGATTCTAAGAGAATCTAACAAAGAGAAATTACCTTTGCTATTGTACTGACTACAGACTGTCAAAGCCAAAAAGCATCTGCTGGAGACGTGTTAAACCTTTTTTTCATATTTTAATTTCAAAAGGAACCCCCTCCCCATGTAATTAACCAATCTGCGTGACACATATATCAGAAGGGTTGTCCCCTTTTCCTGTTAATCATCCCAACAATCAGTAAGTGTCCTGGGAGGACTTTGACCCACTGAAGCGTGGATTTCTCGATAGTCCGGTTCCATTTTACAGCCCCTCTTACCTTCCAGCCTCATCTTTAACAAAGGGTCCCTCACAGGACCAGATCAAGTGTGAAAAGTTATGTCACCCTGTGGTCTATTGTCTGGAACTGAGTCTCCAAAATAGCTTCATAAAACTAGTGAGGAATGGTTTGTTTTTATACACAAGCTTTCATGGTGTAACTAACTTAATGACTGTATAGCTTCATTAGCTTAAGAGATTTATGCCCTATGTTTGACTAGCTGAGAAACTTGCTTTCCAGCCATTCCCCAGCATTCGGTTCAACAGCTGAACCCCATATTGAGTGGGAAGCTCTTAAGCTAAAATTCCATTTTGTGCACATTTAAGGCAGTTTATAGGGCATTTCCCCAGCGAAACTTAAAGGCACCCTTTGGGAAATTTACAGGGCAATTATCCTAAATGTGGGAGGGGAATATGAGGAGATAGGTTGGAAAGGGATGTCTGGAATGTTGGTATGACTCACAAGGACTTTTTTGTCATGAAATTTAACATTTAAATTAAGCTCTTGCACATTTTATGCAAATGCACTCTAGGCCAGCCTGAAAAGGTGCAGGATTCTCCCACACAGAACAATTTGAACAAGAATCTGGTGAAAGTTGGCCCAATTTCACAGACATCTCATGCTCAAATTGATTTTCTTTTATTTGTTCGCAACATATGGGCAATGCTTGAAAGGTCATATTTATTGGCCATCTCTAGTTGGCCGGAGAAGCTGGTCGTGGGCCTTCTCCTTGAACTGCTGCAGTCCTTTGGTGATGGTGCTCCTACAATTATGTTAGGAGGGAAATTCCAGGATACTGACCCAGCAACAATGAAGCAGTGGCAATATTTAACCAAGTCAGGATGCTGTGTGGATTGGAGGGGAACTCAAAGGTAATGTTGTCCCCACAAAATACATGTACTTGTCCTTCTCAGTGGTACAGATTGCAGGGAAGGGAGGTAACCTTGGTGAGTTACTACAGTACATCCAGTAGATAGTACATACTGCAGCCATTGGTAATGGAGGAAGTGGTTACTGAGTCCAGTAGCAGAGATACCAAACAAGCAAACTTCTCTATCCTGGGTGGTGTAGAGTGTCTTGAGTGTTGTTGTGTTTGCCCCCATCTAGATAGGTGATGAGTATTCCATTACACTCATAATTTGTAGATAGTAGAGAGGCTTTGAGAGGGCAGTGAGACATTCGTCACAGTGTACCGAGCCTCTGCACTGCTTTTGTAGTCATGGTGTTGATATGTCTGGTTAAGTTCAACTTTTGGTTAATGGTGACCCCTAAGATGTTGATGGTGGTGAATTCAGAGATGGCGATGCTATTGGTGATGTGAATGTTACCTGTCACTTATCATCCCAAGTGTGGATGTTGTCCAAGTCCTGATGTTGGCTGGCATGGGCTGCTTCATTCTCAGAGGAGTTGTAAATGGAGCTGAATACTGTAGAATTCACAGCAAAGAGCCCCACTCCTAATATTATAATGGAGGGGAGATGAAGCAGGTGAATACAGCTAGGCTTACCTTAGTAGATTGGTTGAAGTTTACATCTTTTTCCTGATATCTTTCACTTTCGGCAGGCCCTGGTTACTGCATTTGCCTTTCTGCCGCCTCCTACCATGTCTGTAGCACCAGACATCTCTGGGGATGTAGCCACCAGCCTCACAGAATGTCCCTTGTTCTTCTGACTCCTCCCAGTGGGGCTTCTGCACCTAGTCCGCAGACTTGGTTTTCCTGTGTTCCATTTTTAAACAATATTTCTCAGTGAACAGCTGCACGGGCTCCCAGTGCTATTTGCTGTTCATGGCTGACTGTCAGGATTATTGATTCTGCCCCTTCATTGGATGGCATGTGTGCAGGCATTAAACAGCATATTTTAATTCTATTCCAGGAAACAGTAAACTGGAATGTTAACCAGTATGCTTAGTAGCTCACAAAAATATAAGCAGTGCTTATTTAACCTCTCAGTAGCACACTAACAGCAACTTCTAGGCTATATTTGCAACTTAGGACAAATAAAAGTTATTGAGGTAGCTACTGAGTTACCTCAATGAGGACTACTGCCCTGTGACACAGGCCATTGATACACCACCATCCTGCCCTACTGGAATTCTATTTCAATTGATTTTTCTCCATTTGATGGAGATCTCTGCGGTCATTAAAGCTAGTGTGATTCTGAAATGTCCAGATGGTCCAATAAAAGTTATTATATACTGCTTGGAATATTTATTTCTTATGGGCCAACATGACAAACTGTCTGCTCTTAATTGTTTGGAACTTTCTAATCAATTCATGCTCAGTTTTATTATTTCTGCAGTGTTACATCAACCAAAACCCAGTCAAAATTCATAAAGGTTACCTTTTATACAAGCAAAGTCAATTAATAAAAGCAGCATTCAGCAGATTATCTTCAGTCGGTAATTCATAGCTCCCATAGTTTGGAGCGACTTTTATTTATGGATCCTTAGCTGTAAACATATTTGAAAGCATATGCAGTTCAATCTGCTGTGCTTGTCAGAAAAGTAGTCAGGAACCTTCTCAGCCAAGATAGCTGAGAGTGTACAAATTATGGCAGAGCCCCTCTCAGTGCAATAAATCAAGCCCATGGTCCACATGAATGGCAAGAGGCAGATGGCTGTTTCAGCAGAGATGCACATGTGATACTATCTTCAACAGAAAGGCACGCCAAATTCATCAGATTCATTCATCTTTATATGAAGCAGATGTTGACAAAATATTGTGGAAAGCAAGAACCTTTTTGCTAAAGAAAAGTATTTTCATGACCAAACTGCTTTTGGATGGGCTTCAAGTGAGATTAGAAATTTATAATGTTGAGGAAAAAAAAAAATTCCATCTGGTCCTATGATTTATATTCAATCAGAACTAGAAGAATCTTATTTACAGTGCCTGAGCTACTTTCTACCTGTTTCTTAATAGAAGATTCAGATTTGAGGTGTTGCAGTTTTGCCTACAGGTTGCATTTCAAACTGTCAACTGCTTTCCGTTCATTTTGGTTTATATTTTCTTTTCTTTAAAATACAGGATTAATGACTGTTTTTCTTTATAAGTTATATCCCTGCATGAAATCATGGCGGCTTCAAAACATGCAGTTACTGAGAGTGTGATTTTGTTAGCGGAAATGAAAAGATAGCAGCCAATTATGATGTCTCTGCAGTACTGATCCTTTATTGCTTCTTAAGCAAATACTGAGCCATTTGTTTAACTATCAAAAAATTCATTAACCCAGCAGTGGCGAGCACAACATTTGTGGAGAATAGTGTCAAAGAATGTGGGTAGATCGATTTTTGGAACAGATCTTAGAAACACTGGAATCTGTTGTAGTGGAGAAACATGGTCAGATTTTTTGGTTATTGAAGACAGCCCCTTCACATGGCAACTTGCATAGCGCTATAAAGACTTAGGGGGAAAAATTCAGTTGGTTGCGCCTCCCGTTAACGCCTTAAGAGGGCGCTAATGGGGCGCAAAGCTTCCAGCGCCCCGGCGCGGCGATGTTTGCCCCGCTCGCGAAATTAACTAGACATTTTGCGGTGGCGCTAAACACTACCGCCACGACCTCCTGCGCCGGCAGATCGTGACGTCAGTCGAGTGCGCAACACCCCGGTATCGCCCCGGAGCGGATATTGAGTGGCGCCCCCTGCCTTACCGCCTGATGCTAGCAACGACAGGTTGAGGGGAGCGAATTGCAGTCATGAAGGGACTGGGGGAGCGCTATTTAAAGGCGACCGCTTCCTGCCTTTTATCATTGGTGCCATTTTTGAACCATGCATTCTGAGAGAGAGAGAGAGAGAGAGACTTCTGGAGAGATTCAATGCTGTGTGAAGGAGTTTTGGGTACTGAGCAGCACTTTGCAGGTTCATTTTGATTTGCCATTCCTTGTATCGATTTAGAAGAGACAGTGGGGGCTGCACTCAAAGCTCTTTCCCTGGTACTCTCCATTGTTCTTTCCAGCAGATTTGATGTGCAGGTCACTCCAGGCAGAGATTCAAGGCTGCAATGAGCAGGATGTGGATGGAAAGCACGATCAACCATCCCCTTTAAGAACTGGCCGGTGCCATTGTGTGTGTGTTCCATTGCTGACTGACATCACATGAGCTTCCCCAGCGCTCTGAGGTAGCGCCTCGCTCCTCGGCCTTTGCGCCTTAAGACAGGTGTGAAGCGCCTGATTTAGCGCTCCAATCACCTCCAGGGGCGATAAAAGTCAAGTTTGCAGTCGGTGGCGATAATTAGCGCCAGGCGCTAATCTTTGCGCCCGGCCGATAATTGCGCCCCAAATGGGGCGATACTGAATTTCTCCCCCTTACATTTATATAGCACCTTTCATTACCTCAGGACGTCCCAAAGCACTTAACAACCAATAAAGTACTTTTGAAGTATAGTCACTGCTGTAATGTAGGACATGAAAGAGTCAATGTGGAGTTAGTGACTTGGTGGGAAGTCCGAAAATAAAGCAAGCAAAGTTAAAGATGAATATTACTGCAAAGTAGCAGCATTGGATGTGAAGGAAAGCCATAGTTGTTAAAGATACATATCAACGCTGTGCTGGCACAGAGGAATCTTACCAAGAATATATCAAGGAAAATGGTAGAAAGTAAAATTGTAGGGTTATGTAAATTACATTATACATGCTGTGATGGGAGAAAGGAAGTACTGTATAATGGAATTACCACGGGCAAATCACTCTCTAGCTGTCATTGCTTTTAGCCAGCATTTTCTGCTTCATTGGAAATTCAGCATAAAGTTAGTGGGGCGTGCTTTGTGCACATTCATTTCTCCCAGCACTGCTCCAGGTAATATTCTGGGGCCAGTGTCATTAGAATAATTTTGGCAGGCCCCCAACCTATTACCTCCTGCTTCAGCATGCCTGATTTGGTAGAGGGAGGAAACGTGCTGCTGCAGGCCTAGGGTGACCATGACAGTTCACCTCGGGTAACTGAAGAAAATTCGTTTTTTCTAAAATTCCCAGGCAGAAGAGGTATAAGTGACTTCCCTGCAATTGGTTATACACTCTTTAAATTTTAAACTCCTCTCCGCAAAATATAGCAACACTGGACAGCAGTAACAAACTGGTGTTGATGGTACTCCATGTTGCTCTGTAGGTAATGATGGGAAATACGCCAATTGACGTCATCCCATCAGTACCATCCATTTTGAAATTTTCCACCCATGTTTGGGCGCTCTTATTCAACTGTTGACATCATTTCTGGTAGAAAATCTTGGATGTGGCAGAGAGTGGCAGGAGCCTGCGGGTTGTTTACCTCTGCAGAAGATCAGGCTCTTATTTTTGAAGGCAATACTTACATATGGAAGACTATCCTGAAACAGGTAGTGGACACCCACACATCAAACAGCTCACTCATCAGGAACAATATGTTGTAAATCTAGAAGAAGAGCTTGGAAGGTATGATGTCTGCTGAGTTTGGAGGAGAGCTTAGGAATCACGATATATGAAATATTAATCAGATATTCTATCATTTTCACAAAGGGGTACAATTAATTGGTATTTGGAAAAGCATGGGTTAATAAATGAAAGTCAGCACAGATTTGTTAAAGGCTAATTGTGTTTGACTAACTTGATTGAGTACCTGGAGAGGGTTGATGAGTGTAGTGCAGTTGATGTTATGTATATGGACTTTCAAAAGGCATTTGACAAAGTACTACATAATTGATTTGTTAGCAAAATTAAACCCATGCAATTAAAGAGACAGTGGCTGCATGGATACAAAATTGGCCAAGAGTTAGAAAGCAGAGAGTAGTGGTGAATGGTTGTTTATCAGACTGGAGGAAATATACAGTGGTGTTACACAGGGGTCAGTATTAGGACCACTGCTATTTTTGATATATATTAATGACCTGGACTTGGGTATACAGGGCATAATTTCAAAGTTTGCCGATGACCGGAAACTCAGAAATGTAGCAAACAACAAGGAAGATAGTAACAGTCTCAGGAGGACATAGACAGACTGGTGAAATGGGCAGACACATAACAGATGAAATTTAACGCAGAGAAGTGTGAAATGAACTTTTTGGTAGGAAGAATGAGGAGAGGCAATATAAACTAAATGATATAATTTTAAAGTGGTTGCAGGAACAGAGAGACCTGAGGGTGCATGCATACAAATGTTTGAAATTGGTAGGACAAGTTGAGATGGCTGTTAAAAAAGCATATGGGATCCTTGGCTTTATTTATAGAGGCATAGAGTAAAGGAAATTATGCTAAACCTTTATAAAACACTGGTTAGGCCTCAGCTGGAGTATTGTGTTTAATTCTGGGCACCACACTTTAGGAAGGATGTCAAGGCGTTGGAAAGGGTGCAGAAGAGATTTACTAGAATGGTACCAGGGATGAGGGACTTCAGTTATGGGGAGAGATTGGAGAAGCTGGGGTTGTCTCCTTAGAGCAGAGAAGATAGAGGTGTTCAAAATGATGAAGGGTTTGGATAGAGTAAATAAGAAGAAATTGTTTCCAGTGGCAGAAGGGTTGGTAACCAGAGGACACAGATTTAAGGTGATTGGCAAAAGAACCAGAGGTGACCGAAGGAAATATTTTTTTACGCAGCGAGTTGTTGTGATCTGAAAGCGCTGCCTGAAAGGGTGGTGGAAGCAGATTCAATAGTAACATTCAAAAGGGAATTGGATAAATACTTGAAGGGAAAAACAATTACAGGGCTATGGGGAAGAGCAGGGGAGTGGGACTAATGGAATAGCTCTACCAAAGAGCCAGCACAGGCACAATGGGTCGAATCTGTTCTGTATCATTCTATGACTCTATGATTTTCTGAGGCCCCACAATGGATAGAAAATTGCATGCAGTGTACCTATGATTTTCTGATACACACTGGTTGCACGTGAGGTCCTGTGGGTGGCATGGGATCTTGCAAAGTTTACCATAATGTGTTGTATTTATGGGATGAATTTTCAGGGCTGTAGAATTCGCAATTATCACGATTTGATTAATTAAGGAGAAAACACAAAGTTTCGTTCAAACAGCTTTTTATTTCAGCAGAATGCTGTCAGGTTTAAATTGGACACAAGCAGCCTGTAAAATGGCCGCCGCACCTCGTGACAGAACATTCTAGACTTTTCAACAGGCAGACAAGATGGCGTTCCATTAAACATTTTTGCAGGATCGATAACGATTCAGCACAGTGAAGATAATACACAGGACATTATGGGTTTGCAGTATAAACATCGATACGGGAATCGGTCTCCCAGGTACAAAGGAAAGCCATCAAGGGCCCATCCAAAGGACATTAATATGTAAACTCCCAACGGCTCTACGATGAGAGAGCCGTTAGCAGGTAGTTATACAGGACACTTGGAAGCCCCAAACCCCTCCAGGGGGAACACCGACCGATTTAACAATGGGAGAAGTATTAACAGGTACTCAAACATTCATGAGTAGCCCCGAAACCCATTAAGAACGGAGATCACCCATACAAGACATTTGGGCGCCAAACCCTAAACAAAGGAATGGACATTATAGTTGGGCGGGAAACGGAAGATTTTTGCACTATAATTGCAGGCCCCAAACCGTCCATTCGCTCTCTTGACTCTTGCCTCTTGCTGCTTGCCTCTTGTTCGTGCTCCTGCATTCGTGGTTGCTCCTGTGTTTTATCCGGTCGATTCGTAACCTCGTGGCTGCTCCTGTGTAAAAGACTGTTGAACTTTCTGATCCGTTCGGATCTACCTCGTGTCGCGTAACGAAGACCTATGTTGGTAACTGGCAGCGGAACCAAAGGCCTGAGATGAGATGAGAGGAGAAGAGAAGAAGACCTTATCCATCGCCACGGTCAGTAAATCCCGACCGCGCCTGTAGGTCGATCAGCCAAGTCTTCTCGACAGGAAGTTTTCTTCTTTAACAAGACATATTGCATCAATGATAACTGGACTGTGCAAACACATCGTATCAATGATATTGACAACGGTGCTCCTCGACTAAACTGTGAAGTCAACCAACAGAGGTCTTCACTACAGCGGACGGTCCAGCCGACTGACCGAGCAGCAGAAGCAGTAAACAAGTGGGACCAGGAGATCTCCTGACCAACACGTGGGTGCTGCGGTGAAAAACATCCGATCAGCTATTCGGAATTTCTCCGAGTTATTACGAGTGGTGAGCATGAGTCTCGAGATCCTACGAAGCTAGTTTAGGATAGATATTGATAGGGGAGGGTGTAAAGATTAAGGATATTGGTAATGTGTGCCCTATTTACGTTGTGCCGTTCGTTCCTCGTTTCCCTAAGAGTGATTATAACCGTTTGTAAGATTGTACTGTCATTAATCTGTGCGTATGACATGTATTTCATAATTTTAAGTATCATGCAATAAAGATTTTCCATTTCGTACCGTTCAAACCAAGTCTACATGAGTTTTATCTCCATTACTGCTCTCGCATCTAAGTCCAGTGTCTAGAACCGTAAGGGAGAGTGATTCGAACCACTCACAGGGGTGTCTAGTGTTCCCAGACTGGCTGGAGACCAGGCCTAGACCCGCACTGACATACAGGCTGCACAGAGCCGCGTGAATCTCACAGGCTACGAGACACGCAGGGTCAGGAGAGAATCCCTTACAGAAAATGGCGACCGCGGCAGGACACTGGCAGCGAGAGGGTAGTGTGTTAGATTTTGGAATGACTGTACGAAATGTGATGCAGGAAAAGATAGCGGATTACGTATTTGGAAAGGTTAATCTAACTAAAAAGTGGATAAGCGAATTGTTAGCGGATAAGAGCCCACTAGAGGCAGCTGAAAGGTGGACTGATAGTAAGGAGCATAAAAAGGCAGTTGAGAAAGCAGTCTGGCTTATGTGCTACAAAAGGCAGGTTCAGATTTCAAACCAGACCAATACAGCGCTAACCGCTCGAATCAAGCAGTTAGAGGAGGAAATGGAGGAGAAGGTTTCTGGAGGGGAGGCGCTCATTAAGAGTTTAAATGAGTTACGCCAGGAAAGCCAGGAAGTCTCCAGTTACCTTAAAACAAGGGTAGAGTATCTCGAGTGCCAGATCACTGAAGCAAAATTGAACGAGAGTAGGATGAAGGAAAGATGTAACCGCCAAGCTGCCCAGATAAGAACTCAAGAAGAGAGCTTAATGGGGGTTAGGTCGGCGTATAAGTTGGCCCTTGAGGATAAGTTTCAGGGAGCCGACCATAGCGCCTGCCAAAAAGAGATAGAGAGCCTCAAAAAGGCCGTGAATAATGCGAACGGCATGGTGTGCCTTATTAATCCGTCGGCACGCCAGCCGCTAGTAAATGAGAGATTTAGAAATTCCCCACCATGTAAAGCGGAAGAAGTAGTAGCCACTGCGCCCTCCGCGCCACCCAGCTATTCAGAAACCTGGGTTAGGGAGGAAGCAACGGAAGAAACAAAAGAGCCCGTTGAAAAGGAAGTAGAAAAGGGATCGTTGTATCCAGTCACGGGGATTAAAAGGGGCCCAAGCAGAAACGGTGGGGAAGAACCGGGGGATCTCCTCGGACAGCTGGTGTTGCCTCACAGTTCACATCAGCTGAGGGCCATGATAAACCACGTAAGGAAGCTGACCGAGATAGACGACCCTTCCGTACATTTCAGGGAAGTTGAGCAAGCCGCAGCCATTAACGGCTGCGATGATGGGGAGACAGCAAAAATGCTGCTGTTCTCGTTAGATAGCTCGGTCCTTCAGTGTCTCTCAGGCGATAGCAAGAGGGGAAATAAAAGTTATGAGGAATTGAAAAATGAGGTCCTAGAAGTAGTGGGAGCGAACGACGGAGGTCCGTTTGCTAGAGTGGGACAGACAGTGCAGATGGAGGGAGAACCCCCGAAGGTTTTTGCCGACAGGCTGTGGCCAGTATATGAGCGCAGCTGTCTAGGTGCGCCCGAGCGCGAAGATGTGGAAGGCGCCGCTTTAATTCATTGGCTTAGGTGCATAATAGCCAACAGTTTACCAGCCGTTAGAGAGCAGGCAAAAGCCTGGTTCGATCCCAATGACCTCAACCTTACGGAAGAGTCGGTCTTGAATCGACTCACGTTAGGTTACCGTAACATAAGGGGTATGACGACACGTCCCTTTAAGGGAAGAGTACATGAGGTACGACCCGCAGCCCCGGCTCAAAGAGAGTGGCATCAGGAGGGTAATCGCGCCCCACAGGCAAGTAATGCCTGTTACGGGTGTGGGAAGACAGGGCACTGGCGCAAGCACTGCAGGAACCCTTGGAAGGATTCCAAGGATAAAAATCCCGCGGTCCGAGCCCAGGCGCCTGTCCCGCCTAAGGAAGCAAAGGCACCCACCTCTCCCGACGACCTCGAAGCAGTGTTAGGAGTCATGCGCAAGATGGTTTTGAATGCGCGTGGACAGGTGGCGGTCGCAACCGGCCCCGTAGGTGCCGCAGGACCGTCTAATAGTACCCAATGACTAGAGCCCACGCAGCCTGCCTACCTGTGTCCTTTTAAAAGACACGCACAGGAGGGGGTCTGCGGTGAGGAGGCCAGGTTAAAAGAGCAGGCCTTGCGGGAGGAGAACGCCCGCTTAATAGGGAAAATAGATGGGCTGGAAGGGCAGCTTAGAGAGCAGACCCTGCGGGAGGAGAACGCCCGATCAATGGGAAAGTTAGACGTGCTCAGGCTAGAAGAGCAGCTTAGAGAGATAAAAACAGCCTACAGGGTAGCCAGGAGCAGGGAGTATGAGGATTTAAAACAGGATAGAAATCTGCAGCCTCCAGCAGGTGAGATTTCACAGAAACAAGCAGGGGCGGTGGCCTGTCTTAAGGGAGGGGCCAGTCCCGCCAATGGGAAAACACAGCCCCAGGTAGGACCACAAGGCACACAGGCAGGCGTGGCAGCTTGCATCAGGGGAAGGGACATCCCGGACGATCATGCAGCGTTTTTCTGGAGTTGGGGGTTAGATGACGAAGAACCCAGGGCACCCTGGTCAGATGAGGATAGTGCAGATGAGCATAGTGATGATGACGGGTGGTTCCGGAGGAACGGTCTGGGAGGATTGGGGCCGATAGGTAGAGATCCACACGGGGTGGACACACAAGCTGCAGGTCCCGACAACAGGAGGGAGGAGCTAGAGGAGGCAGGGCCAGCCGCTATAGGAGCACAGAGAGTACCAATGTGGTTCCCAGAGGGGTGGCCGCCCGCTTTGAACGTCCAGTCCTCAGGGGAGGCAGAGATCACGAGTGAAGGGCCGCCTGCTGGGCCGAGCAGGGCGGGGCCACGAACTGCCAGCCCCGAGGTTAGGGAGGCGGAGTCAGCGGAGGCGGAGCTGGCGACTGTGATGGAACCCCAGGTCATCCCGTTGGAGGTCTCGGAACCCGGTCCGTCCGTCACGGAACCCCCGCCCATAGCAACTCCCCGTAGGTCAAGTAGAGAACCCCAGCCCAGGAGGATGTGGTCATGTCCCCAGACTGCCCCAAGGCGTAGACTTCAGGTTAAGATAACCCGGGTAGAGACAGGCCACATCGCAGCAGTAACAGGCTGCGGCAGATCAGAGGAAAGGGTTAGCGCAGCAACAGGCTGCGGCAGATCAGAGGGAAGGGTCAGTGCCCTCCCACCGTCGGGAAGAGCTCGCAGCAGCCTTCTCAGAATTTAAAGGGGCCGCCCTGAGAACGGGCGGCACTGTAAAGTTATTAGTTTAAAGTTTTAAGTTTTAGTTTATAGTTCGGGGTTAAGTTTTAAGTCTAAGTTTTAATAAGGCTAAGTTTGTAGTGTTTTGTACAGAAAACGATAAAATGATGGGAGTTTTAAGGCTAGGTTTAGAGGAAGTCTATTCAGCAAACGTTGAAGTTTACGTGAGGCGAGGTCAGGGGACCCGCTCACCCTTCACAAAAGCCAGAGACTTTTTGCGAGGCTGGCTACCTCATTCTATCTGATCACAGGAACCAAGGAAGGATGGAACGACTTCTAGTATTGCTCGTGGCAATCGGATGTGGATTGGCCTATCGAGGCCACACCAAGGATGTCGTGGTGTTTGGATGTTCCGGGGACACGGCCCCCATCGCGGTGGATGGGACCGGGAGACGGAAGGCAGAAGGGGACCAGCACCTATTTCCACAAGGGAAGGTGGCCAGGATGGCTGGGAACGAACTCAACGGAGTATTCCAGCACATCGGGGTTCGCCTACAAAGAGACTTCTTTAATGTGCCCCAAAGTACGGATCATCGCACCCAGGATCAGCGTCACCGTCGGCAAACGGATTTGTTTGACCTGTAGTGGGGATGTCCCATTGAGCCGATGGTGGTGGCTGCGAAAGCTGAGCAAAACTATGAGGAACTCTTCGGTTGAGTGGGAGCGACTGGGTAATAATACCCATCGGACAATTACGGGGACAGATGGACAAGTGAAAGTCTGTTGGGACAAATGGTGGGAACCGGATGAGGGGATTTATGTTTGTATGTGGGGGTCAAAGTACGTTTGCCCCAAAGGCATCTCCATATTCTTTATTAATCAGTGGCAGGATAACGGACAGGGGATGAGGTGGGATGCGAGCACCAGGGGGTGCGGAGCCCCATACTCTCCGATCCCAGTAAATGCCACTGAGCTCATTACGCGCCCACGCAAAGCCCCGCCCACGATTCCGGTGGTTGTAACTGAGGAAGAAGGGTGCCCTAAAACTAGTAAGGGACCCGGGAACGGTTTGGTACTGGTCCCCACAGACCAGATACTATTTCAGGGGGTACATTACGCGGTGGCCTCGGTGATTTTAAATCTCACTGAGGTACGGTTACCAGAGTGGTGCCCCAAAAAGACGGAACAGTTGTATCAGGTCCTGTTGACCAAGATGTTCAGGCAATTTTACGAGTTTGATTTTGCAGAAATTGATAAGACAAGTTTATACACCGCACCGCAGGAAGCTTTGGATCAAGTAGGGAGGCAAAGAAGGGGTTTGGTGAACGATGCGTTCACTGCTTTTAACACAGGGACATCTGTGGTCAACGCTCTAGACAGTGTGGAGCTGCAGACCCAGATTAATGGTTTAAAAACACAGTTAAAGGACATCCTAACAGATGAGAATAAAGTGGTAGGGTCGGGTCTGCACGAGGACCAAGCCATGACTCTCCATTTAAAGGAAATCATAGCAGAGCTGGAGAAACATGCGCGTACGGTAAATGCCCTGATCAGGGAAGATCGGAATGCATCCGATCAAGCTGCGCAGAACGAGGTGTGCGTGCTTTACGGGGCGTGGTTACTGGGCGAGGGCCGCAGTAATTTGGAGGATTTAAAACAAGGTTTGGTTCCGTCCTGGATAAGTAACAAACACCTGCGGGCGCTCCACCCTTTTCAGAACGCATTAAGTCCGTGCCAGCTCAGGCTAGCTTCAGAAGCTTACCCAGTCCCCGTGGACTGCGGACGTTCAAACCATACTATTATGGGAATAGTATTACGCATGCCGGTTTTGGGCAACACAGCAAAGCCCGCCCCGGTGTATCGGGTAGAGAACATTGGTGTCATTCAGGGGGGAGCCCACATTCGTTATGCAGCGGTTCCACCTTACGTCATCCGCTGGGAGCAAACGATGACAGGTACAGATCTCTCTGGTTGTCGTGGCAGGGGAGCACACATAATACTGTGCCCCCAGCACTTGAATGCCTTTTTAACACCACAGTGCGGGTTCAGAACGGCTGGCGCCAAGTCCATGAATTGCACCATGGAGGCAATGGCACAAGATCATGTGCCTCCGCAGGTAGCATACATCGGGGGTGGAACATATTGTGTTACCACTGCAGCGCAACACTACCAGCATGGAAACCGTAGCCGGTGTCCGGTGAGTGACAGCAGTTTCTGTTTTAAACCCAGGGCTGAAGTTCAAGTAGCACAACAGCGAATTATCCCAATCCCTGAACCATCCACTGTTCATCTCACAGTAAAAGAGAATTTCACCGACTTGCAGCGATTTGTCGCGCATTTTGGATACCTCATTCCCCCTCTCCCTGAGCATTTAACCAAACTTCTGAAAGCCGTCGCGGTGTCACAAAAGCATTTTTATACATTAGAACAGAAAACCGTCGAGATAGGTACAGACATTTTGGACATAGTGGTTCCACCGTGGTGGAATCTGTTCACGAATATTGAAGTACCTTCATGGGTCAGAATAGCCTCCCACATTTTAGTCGTCTGTCAAGTGTTTATTGTGATATACCTATTGTTCATACATTGTAAAAGAGACAAGCGCCTCACCAAGCATGAGAACACGGGAGAGTGGCGAGAACGTTACGTGCGCGTGCACGATGAGAGCGCAGTGTAATGGGAAAATGGCGTCACTCCCGCTCGCCACGTGCGCCGCGGAAGTTTGTACTCATTGTAAATACGTTGGAAACTCGATATGTTTAAGAGTTGGGATTTGTTTATTTTGGTGATGGTGTTGATTGTTTGGTTTTTGGGTTTTGTTTTTCCTTTCCCTGAATAAAAGACAGATATACAGGTGATGCGTGAGGTATCGGCCTGGTTACGCCGGGAAGGAAAAACAAGTGGTGTAAGTTTAAGGGCAAATGATGCCTACGGTGATATAAAATGTGATTTTCTTGGGAAATAAGGACGACACAGAGACCCTAGTTAAGTTAAAATTTATGGGATTAATTTACTGGATTCGGAGTGAAATCGAGATAAGATTGCTCACCACTGAGAGTTTGATACGATAAGCGGAGTTATTCGCATCAACAGGAGGGACTGTAGAATTCGCAATTATCACGATTTGATTAATTAAGGAGAAAACACAAAGTTTCGTTCAAACAGCTTTTTATTTCAGCAGAATGCTGTCAGGTTTAAATTGGACACAAGCAGCCTGTAAAATGGCCGCCGCACCTCGTGACAGAACATTCTAGACTTTTCAACAGGCAGACAAGATGGCGTTCCATTAAACATTTTTGCAGGATCGATAACGATTCAGCACAGTGAAGATAATACACAGGACATTATGGGTTTGCAGTATAAACATCGATACGGGAATCGGTCTCCCAGGTACAAAGGAAAGCCATCAAGGGCCCATCCAAAGGACATTAATATGTAAACTCCCAACGGCTCTACGATGAGAGAGCCGTTAGCAGGTAGTTATACAGGACACTTGGAAGCCCCAAACCCCTCCAGGGGGAACACCGACCGATTTAACAATGGGAGAAGTATTAACAGGTACTCAAACATTCATGAGTAGCCCCGAAACCCATTAAGAACGGAGATCACCCATACAAGACATTTGGGCGCCAAACCCTAAACAAAGGAATGGACATTATAGTTGGGCGGGAAACGGAAGATTTTTGCACTATAATTGCAGGCCCCAAACCGTCCATTCGCTCTCTTGACTCTTGCCTCTTGCTGCTTGCCTCTTGTTCGTGCTCCTGCATTCGTGGTTGCTCCTGTGTTTTATCCGGTCGATTCGTAACCTCGTGGCTGCTCCTGTGTAAAAGACTGTTGAACTTTCTGATCCGTTCGGATCTACCTCGTGTCGCGTAACGAAGACCTATGTTGGTAACTGGCAGCGGAACCAAAGGCCTGAGATGAGATGAGAGGAGAAGAGAAGAAGACCTTATCCATCGCCACGGTCAGTAAATCCCGACCGCGCCTGTAGGTCGATCAGCCAAGTCTTCTCGACAGGAAGTTTTTCTTCTTTAAACTTTTAACAAGACATATTGCATCAACGATAACTGGACTGTGCAAACACATCGTATCAGTGATATTGACAACAGGGCTCCTCAACTAAACTGTGAAGTCAACCAACAGAGGTCTTCACTACAGCGGACGGTCCAGCCGACTGACCGAGCAGCAGAAGCAGTAAACAAGTGGGACCAGGAGATCTCCTGACCGACACGTGGGTGCTGCGGTGAAAAACATCCGATCAGCTATTCGGGATTTCTCCGAGTTATTACGAGTGGTGAGCATGAGTCTCGAGATCCTACGAAGCTAGTTTAGGATAGATATTGATAGGGGAGGGTGTAAAGATTAAGGATATTTGTAATGTGTGCCCTATTTACGTTGTGCCGTTCGTTCCTCGTTTCCCTAAGAGTGATTATAACCGTTTGTAAGATTGTACTGTCATTAATCTGTGCGTATGACATGTATTTCATAATTTTAAGTATCATGCAATAAAGATTTTCCATTTCGTACCGTTCAAACCAAGTCTACATGAGTTTTATCTCCATTACTGCTCTCGCATCTAAGTCCAGTGTCTAGAACCGTAAGGGAGAGTGATTCGAACCACTCACAGGGGTGTCTAGTGTTCCCAGACTGGCTGGAGACCAGGCCTAGACCCGCACTGACATACAGGCTGCACAGAGCCGCGTGAATCTCACAGGCTACGAGACACGCAGGGTCAGGAGAGAATCCCTTACAGGGCTCTCGACGGCAATAGCACCCCAGAAATGGTCGGCAATGTGCTACTGCCCCACTGTCGCCATCGCTGTGACCTCGGCAATGTTCCCCGGGGCCTACCATTGGACGACCGGTGCGCACCCCCATGTCAGACAGTTGGCCCATTTAAAATGCAAATCGGGGTCCTATGACATACATAGGACCAGACCGATTGCCATTTTTGGAGCAGACTGAGCGGAGCACGCACCGACCAGTATCAGCTGCCGGCCCGACCAAAGAGGATCCCAAATGTAAATTCCTCTTCCTTTTTGTGGGACAGGAGGAGCAGGCATTCTCCTCCAGGTGCCACTAATTCAGCCTTGACCACTGCTGCGCTGGCTTCCCTACTCCAGACATCATGGCCATTCCCCCCCACCCGGCCTCCCCACTCCAGACATCAGGGCCACTCCCCCCCACCCGACCTCCCTACTCCAGACATCAGGGCCACTCCCCCCCACCAGGCCTCCCTACTCCAGACATCAGGGCCACTCGCCCCCCCACCCGGCCTCCCTACTCCAGACATCAGGGCCACTCCCCCCCACCCGGCCTCCCTACTCCAGACATCAGGGCCACTCGCCCCCCCACCCAGCCTCCCTACTCCAGACATCAGGGCCACTCGCCCCCCCACCCGGGCTCCCTACTCCAGACATCAGGGCCACTCCCCCCCACCCCCTCACGCCATAGACTTACCTTTGTTACTGCAGTGGCCTGGAATCAGTGGGCTGCCCCAGGGTGCTCCAGCTCCAGCCACTGCCCACTGTCTCAATGCTAATGAGGCCTGGCCCTCAAATGGACCGGGCCTCCCGCCGGTACTACTACCATGTGACTGGCAGACACATTCCGCTGTCAGCTGCCCGAAAATCTAGCTTTATGTGTCCACAAGTGCATAATAGGACATTTAATGACAATGCACGAGCCAAATAGGTAAATGTGTTCATTTATTCATAAAGTACCATGTGCCCTCTCCACAAAAGCCGGCAGGTACTCATATTAGTGAAAGGTCATCTGAGTAGGATTAACTTAAAAGCAATGAGCGCAAAGTCTAGACCATCTTGCAGTCCTGCACAAGTAGGTATGAACTTAAAAGCAATGAGCTCATAGTGACTCCAGCAAAAGACCTCCCTAGCAGTAATACAGGCACTTCAAGGTTAGTCATAGAAAGTAGTCTGTCTTTATACCCTAATACTCAACAGTTAACAATGCAACTGCCCAGCAGTGCTCCTCCTTTGACGATTAAGGGAACAATTAATAGGTGGGCACATTCACAACCAGCATGGAGAAGCTCATGTTTCACAATAGGCAAACACCAGCCAGATACAGTAAATACATATACCACTGCCACTGTTTAATTCAATAAAATTGATTTACTTTCCCTCAGGAATATGTCTGTTATCTAAAAGGTCAATGCTGCTCAACACTTTCAAATAAGATTAAATCCCTTTTGCCCATATCTACATCTGTGCCAAAATTATTCAACAGGAGAATAATGTGGCCCTTTCTAACCTGAGAATGTATAATTCTGTAGACATGAACGTAAGCCGGAATTTTGCCGGCGCTCAGCAGATGGGATGGGTGGCGGGTCAGCTGTTAAATTTAAAATGATTGACAGCAGGTCAGGAACCCGCTGTCAAAACGCGCACACTGGACTTTCCTGATGTTGGGTCTGCCAGCGCTGAGCAAATCCGACAGGCAGCAGCGGGGGAGGCAATTAAAATCATTAGTGACTTGTTTAAAGCCACTTATCAATGTTTTTTTCCCAGCTTTTTGGATTTGGCAGGTCACCCACTGGTTTCCCACTCGACAGAGAGGGAATGGGTGACCACCAGACAGAAAAGGAGAACCAGGCAGGTAGGGCAGGAATCCCCGGAGTGCATCTCGCTCGCTAACCAGTTCACAGTTCTGGAAACTGGTGGGGGTGAAGGCTCCTCTGGGGAGAGCAGCCAGAGCCAAGGCCACGGCACCACGGGTAGCTCAGCTGCACATGGGGGGGGGGGGGGGGGCGGGGAGAAGAAGAGTGGAAGAGCAATAGTAATCGGGGATTCATTAGTTAGGGGAACAGATAGGCGTTTCTGTGGACGCAGGCGTGACTCCAGGATGGTATGTTACCTCCCTGGTGCCAGGGTCAAGGATGTCACTGAGCGGCTCCAGGACACTTTGAGGGGGGAGGGTGAACAGCCAGAGGTCGTTGTCCAGATCAGTACCAACGACATAGGCAGAAAGAGGAATGAGGTCCTGCAGGCAGACTATAGGGAGCTAGGAAAGAGATTAAAAAGCAGGACCTCAAAGGTAGTAATCTCGGGATTACTCCTGGTGCTACGTGCTAGTGAGTACAGGAATAGGAGGATAGAACAGATGAATGCGTGGCTGGAGAGATGGTGCAGGAGGGAAGGCTTTAGATTCCTGAGGCATTGGGACCATTTCTGGGGAAGGTGGGACCTGTACAAGCCGGACGGGTTACACCTCAACAGAGCCAGGACCAATATTCTAGTGGGGAGGTTTGCTAGTGCTGTTGGGGTGGGTTTAAACTAGCTTGGCAGGGGGATGGGCACCAGCATATAGGAGTAGAAAAGAGGAATAAGGTGCATAAAAGAGTGAGTGTGTTGGATAGTACTAGAGAAGAAAGTAGTACTCGAGGCGGAAGTAATACCATATTAGATAGGAGCAGACTAAGAAAGACTACGAAAAATTCAAAAATGGGTTTAGAATGCATCTATGTAAACGCACAAAGTGTGGTGAATAAGGTTGGTGAGCTACAAGCACAATTAGCCGTGTGGCAGTATGATGTTTTGGCAATAACGGAAACGTGGCTTAAAAATGGTGAGGACTAAGCACTTAATATTCAAGGGTACAAGGTGTTCAGAAAAGATAGGGAAGGAAAAAAGGGAGGTGGGGTGACAGTGCTGATTAAGGAAGACATTGTAGTGTTGGAAAGGGAAGATGTTCTTGAGGGGACAAGGACAGAATCCATTTGGTTAGAGTTGAGGAGCAAAAAGGGTATGATCACGCTATTGGGGGTATTCTATAGGCCTCCAAATAGTGAGAGGGAGGTAGAAGAGCAAATCTGCAGGGAAATCGTAGAGATATGCAGGAGCTATAGACTGGTGATATTGGGGGACTTTAATTACCCAAATATCGATTGGGATAATGCTAGGGTAAAGGGAAAGGAGGGGGAGGAATTTCTGAAATGTGTTCAGGTGAATTTCCTTGACCAGTATGTTCTTGGCCCAACTAGGAAGGAGGCATTGCTGGATCTGGTGTTGGGGAATGAGGTGGGCCAGGTCGACCAAGTGTCTGTGGGAGAACACTTGGGTACGAGTGATCATCGTATCATAAGATTTAGATTAGCAATGGAGAGGAGCAAGGAACAATCTTGAGTGGAACTTCTAAACTGGAATAGGGCTAACTTCAATGGGATGCAAAAGGATCTAGCCAGGGTAAAATGGAACCAAAGACTGACAGGAAAAACTGTAACGGAACAATGGGTGATCTTTAAGGAGGAGATGTTCAAGTACAGGCTAGGTACATTCCAACAAGAGGGAAGGTTAAGGGAACCAAAGCAAGGGCTCCTTGGATGAGGAGGGAGAGAGTGAAGATGATGAAACAAAAAAAGAGGGAGTATGATGCATGTCAGGTGAATTCTTCAAGGGAGAACCAAACTAAATACAATAAGTTGAGAGGGGAAGTGAAGATGAAAATAAGATTGGCAAAGAGAGAATATGAGAGTAGAATGGCGGTTAACATAAAACGGAACCCAAAAATCTTCTCTTCTTCTTCTTAGGCAGTCCCTCGGAACCGAGGATGACTTGCTTCCACATTAAAAATGAGTTCTCAGGTGACTGATGAGTCCAATGCGGGACCTACAGTCTCTGTCACAGGTGGGGCAGACGGTGGTTGAAGGGGCGGGTGGGTGGGGTGCTTGGGTTGACGTGCGCTCCTTGCGCTTGGCTTCCGCTTGCTCCCGGCGAAGAGACTCGAGGTGTTCGGCGCCTTCCCGGATGCTTCTCCTCTACTTTGGGCGGTCTTGGGCCAGGGATTCCCAGGTGTCAGTGGGGATGTTGCACTTTTTCAAGGAGGCTTTGAGGGTGTCCTTGAAGCATTTCCTCTGCCCACCTGGGGCTCTCTTGCCGTGTCAGAGCTCTGAGTAGAGCGCTTGTTTTGGGAGTCTCGTATCGGGCATGCGGACGATGTGACCCGTCCATCGGAGCTGATCGAGCGTGGTCAAAGCTTCGATGCTGGGGATGTTGGCCTGAGCGAGAACACTGACGTTGGTGCGCCTATCCTGCCAATGGATTTGCAGGATCTTGTGGAGGCAGCATTGGTGGTAGCTCTCCAGTGCTTTGAGGTGCCTGCTGTACATGGTCCATGTTTCTGAGGCATACAGCAGGGCGGCTATCATTGCTGCTCTGTAGACCATGAGCTTGGTGCTGGGTTTAAGGTCCTGGTCTTCAAATACTCACTTCCTCAGGCAACCGAAGGTTGCACTGTCACACTGAAGGCGGTGTTGGACTTCGTCATCGACGTCTGCCCTTGTTGACAGTAGGTTCTCGAGGTATAGAAAGTGGTCCACGTTGTCCAAGGCCTTGTTGTGGACTTTGATAATCGGGGGGCAGTACTGTGTGGCGGGGGCAGGTTGGTAGAGGTCCTTTGTCTTACGGATGTTTAGTGTAAGGCCCATGATCTTGCATGGGCCTAATGGCGGTTAACATAAAAATCTTCTACCGGCATGTAAACAGTAAGCGGGTAGTAAGAGGCAGGGTGGGACCTATTAGGGACAAAGAAGGTGATATATGCTTAGAGGCTCAGGGCAAGGCTAGAATACTCAATGAGTACTTTGTATCAGTGTTTACTAAGGAGTTGGATGCTGACAAAATATCGGTAGAAGTGGAAAAGATAGAAGCAATGGAAGCGGTGAAAATTGATAGACAGGATGTACTAGAAAGGCTGGGTATGCTTAGAGTGGATAAGTCACCTGGTCCAGAAGGCTTGCATCCCAGGTTGCTAAGGAAATTGGGGGAGGAGATAGCAGATGGGCTTGCCATAAGTTTCCAATCTTCCCTAGATGCGGGGGACGTGCCTGAGGATTGGAAAATGGCAAATGTGACACCATTGGTCAAGAAATGATGTAAGGACAATCCTAGTAACTACAGGCCGGTCAGTTTAACATCAGTGGTGGGTAAAGTTTTAGAAACAATAGTCAAGGAAAAAATTAATGGGCACTTGGAGAAGTTTAAGCTAATTAAGGAGAGCCAACACGGATTTGTAAAAGGCAGATCATGTTTGACTATTCTAATTGAATTTTTTGATGAAGTAACAGGGAGGATTGATGAAGGGAATGCAATGGATGTTGTCTACATGGATTTTAGGAAGGCATTTGACAAAGTACCACATAGAAGGCTGGTTGACAAAATTGAGGCTCATGGAATAGGTGGGTCAGTGGCAGCTTGGATATGGAATTGGCTTAAGGACAGAAAACAGCGAGTTGTGGTAAATGGCTGTTTTTCAGACTGGAGGATGGTAGACAGTGGTGTTCCCCAAGGGTCAGTGCTGGGGCCATTGCTTTCTTTGATGTATATAAATGACCTGGATATTGGAATACAGAGTAGAGTTTCTAAATTTGCCGATAACACCAAACTTGGGGGTGTGGCAAACAGTGATGATGATACCAATCGACTGCAACAGGACATAGAAAGGCTAGCAGAATGGGCAGACAAGTGGCAGATGGAATTTAATACAGAGAAGTGTGAGGTGATGCATTTTGGCAGAAGGAACAGGGAGAGGCAATATACACTTAATGGCACAATTTAAAGAGTGTGCAGGGACTGAGGGACTTGGGAGTTAATGTGCATAGGTCCCTGAAGGTGGCAGGACATATTGAGAGAGTGGTTAGCAAAGCATATGGGATCTTGGGCTTCATAAATAGAGGTATTGTGTACAAAAGTAGAGAAGTTATACTGAACCTTTATAAAGCGCTGGTTAGGCCACAATTGGAGTATTGCATCCAGTTCTGGTCACCACAGTTTAGGAAGGATGTGAAGGCCCTTGAGAGGGTGCAGAGGAGATTTACCGGCATGGTTCCGGGGATGGGGGCTCTTACCTACAAGGACAGGTTGGAGAAGCTGGATTTGTTTTCATTAGAGCAAAGGAGTTTGAGGGGTGATTTGATAGAGGTGTACAAGATTATGACGGGTTTGGATAGGCCAGACGGGGAAAGGCTGTTCCCACTAGTTGATGGTACAAGGACTAGGGGACACAGATTTAAGGTTTTGGGCAAGAGATACAGGGGGGACGTGAGGAAAAACTTTTTTATGCAGCGAGTGTTGAGGACCTGGAACTCGCTGCCGATGGAAGTGGTGGAAGTGGAGACACTCAATGTTTTCAAGGGGAGACTGGATAGGCACTTGAGGGAAATAAACTTGCAGGGCTACGGGGATAGAGCAGTGGAATGGGACTGACTGGATTGCTCTACAGAGAGCTGGCACGGACTCGATGGGCCGAATGGCCTCTTTCTGTGCTTTTATGACTCTATGACTATGACTCTAGACTGTGAAGTTGAGGCGGGAGGTAATTGGCCATTGAATCAGCTGATGAGTTGACAGCTTCAAATGTCAAATAAAAGCTCCCAGCTGATTGAGACATGTTTCCTTAACCACTAGCTTCTCTAAACTGCATTTCCACTACAGATTCAGGATGCTGCACAAGTCTCCATGCAGTCTGACCTCATTACCTCTCCTACCATTGACAGAATGCTTCTGTCAACTCTACTTCACCTGCCATCTATTCCATCAGCATGGGTGTGCTTGAAAGTCTATTACCTTGGTCCTCAGAATCCCACCATGATCAGCCCCAACACCAGCAGCACCAGGCACACCAGCAGCACCAACAACAACACCAACCTTCTCCGCAATCACCTGATGCTGCAGATGACACAGGGCATCAGCACCCGAGCACATTGCTGCCTGGGAGGTCAGGGATGGCCTCACCATGGCCAGATTTACTTCACTTGATGCTGTACACCCTGGATACCACATGATGCGCCAGATTGGCACCACCCCACACCAAGAACATAAAGCATCCCTACAATGCCCAAGCCATTCCAAGCACCTTTACCAGCATTGCAGGGGTACCGTTATGTCTCACCATTCACTGCAACTTGCTAAGCCATTTCCAAAGGTGCACACAAATCTGTCCAAGAACGCAAAGTGTTGAAAATAAAGATTTCAATGTTTGACAGCACATTAACAGAAACTTTACATGAACGATGGCTAAAACACCCGTGCCTACCCTTATGTGTTGTTAGTTGGTATGATTGGACTAGGATGAGGGTGAGCGTGAGGGGTGGCTAGTGAGATGGGGATGTGATAATGTAGATAGAGAGGGATGGGTGGAGGTGCAAGGTAAGTTGGTGTGAGTAAGGATGTGCAGGAGTAGGGTAGGGAAGGCAGTGATGGGGATGTGATGAGTGGCACAGCAGGATGAGGTTGAATGTGGCTTTGCAGTAACATTTTGTGATCTACTGAGATCATTGAAAGGTTTGTGCCACTGCAGCCTGGTCCTCCTGACGACATCCATGCTTGTGCCCTCCTGTGCAATGCGCAACCAGGCTGCGTTGGTCTCCTGGGGAGGTCTCTTCCGCCCATGGGAAGGGAAGAGAACCTCCCTGCGTGCTGTGACTCCCTCCATAAGCATATGGAGGGAGTCATGGGAGAGCCTGGGTGCAGCCGTGCACCTCTGTGCAGTGCTTGTCAGTTTTTGACGCACCTCAATGCTGTTGAACACTGACAGCACAACTGTCAAAATAAATTTGGCCATGGTCCCTGTAAGAAACCGGCTGATGACGCGTCATAAATGATGTCATCAGACCCGCTTCCTCTAATTGGCCGGGAAACTCACTGGGCGGGCTTAACAAGCCCCATCATTGGAAAGTCATTTTGGAGGCCGGGATAGAGCCAGCAGCGGGGCCGAGACCCGCCACCAACATCGCTCACCACCGACACGCCGAGGTAGGGTAAATCACGGCCGTAGACTCCAAATAGAAATTGTAAAACTACTTTGAATAATAAATACTTTGGTTTCAAAACTAAGTAATACAAACAAACACAGTTGATGCAAAAGTGACAGCAGGAGTAAAGGCATTTCTGTTAATGCACTGCTTGAACCATGCCTAAGATATTTTTACGATTCCTCAGAGACTTAACATTCTGCAGTGGGAGAAGGTATTTACTGTCTCTGGGCATTCCTCCATAGTTCACCAACCAATTCAAATTAGAAAATTGATATTCATGAGTTGGCGCTAAGCTCTGCTTTGAAATGCTGATTAAAATCATTTTTACTGCTGTGGTGCTACATTTCTCACTTGTTGTCAGCACTAGTGACAATGCAGATTCCAAGATTAGACCCAGCCTGTAAATACTATCCTCATGAAAGCTGGAATGTCGTCATGATGCTAAGAGGCGAAAGCAGAGTATTCTCCACCATAGAGTCCCAGAAGTTTGAAATTTGTACTGATTTTCAGGTTAGCCAGTAGAACTATCCTATTTATCAATATAAAATTATAAAAATGGTACATCTAGTACGCATTTCCTCTTTGTCCCTTTTCAAATTGGTGGGTTGGGGTCGGGTGGAAGGTTAAAAAGTTAAAAAAACTGAATCCCAACCCCAACATGCCTCCAGCCCGCCCACTTCCAGCTTTAACGGAGGCGGGACGGGGGAGCGGGCAGCCAACCGGCTCCCAGGAGGCGGATCGTCCATTTAAATATTATAATGGCCCATAATTTGCGGTCAGCGACGAAGCAAATGCGCTCGCCACTGGCCTCGAAGAAAGCTGCCCACAAAGATCTCGCTATCTCTGTGGCAAGAAGTTTGTTTTTGATGTTCAGTTGAGATCAGTGCAGTGTAGTGGGAAATCCATAGCGCGACCTGCTGTGACATCAACAAGCTATCTAAGCAGCCAATCACAATGCAGAATTCTCACAGACAGGGAACCAGGAAGTGAAGAAGCTCCTTTAATTCTGACTTTTTAAAAATGTTATGGAGAACAAAACAAAGATTGGGGCTCTCACATGGGGAAAAGGTAAACCTGAAATAAAGATGAACAAACTTTAATAAAAAGCATTTTCTTTAAGTTCCTTAAAAATTGTAATTTTTATTAAAATGGATAAATTTGACACTCCACAACATTAAAATTAGTTTGTCAGGCCATAACATTAGTTTAGCAGTCTATAAGCTGTTAAAACCCCAGTTACACCTAATCCAACAAGATCTAACATTTAATGGCGTATTTAACAGCGATATTACCGCGGAAAAGCCGTAGTTTTCGGCAGTTTCACTGATTCCACTGATTCCACTGATTGCCGGGTATACGGTGGTTGGGGGGTGGGGGGAGGGCGGGGGTGGCGGGGACCACAGCGCAGCCAGTGTCGGAGCAGTGAATCACTGACCTTAACTTCAGGATTTCCGTGTTAGGATGCGCATGCGCTATATCCTGAAATTGCGGTCAGTTTCAAAGGGGTAATAACAGTGAATGGTGTTCGTTTACTGTTATTACTCACCGCAAATTTCGGGCCATTGAGGTGATCTACCATTAAAAATTTAACTCTGGCTGCTTGGGTTTCCCGGGCCTCGGGGAAACCACCAACTAAAGGAAGGCGAGGACCGCTGGACCCAGGAGGTAAGTGCCTTTACACTTACCTGCTGGACCCAGCATCCCTGCCTCACCCCCCCACCGCCCCCCCATGATGGGACGCCCCCCCCCGAGGCCTCTGATGTCCCCCCACAAGGCCTTCAATCAGCACCCGACCTCCCCTCTCTGAGGCCTCCGATCCCCCATCCCCACGAGGCCTTCGATCTCCTCCCGACCTCCCCTCCCAGAGGCTTCCGATCCCCCCGCCCCCGAGGGCTCCAATTCCCCCTCCAGCCTCCGACCTCCCCCCTCCGGCCCCCGATCACCTTCCAGGCCTCCCTTCTTTGGCCCCGATTCTCATCTGACCTCTGACCACCCCCTGATCATCCTCTGGCCCCAATTCACCTCCCTTGTTCAGGCAGGGGAGTGGACTAGCTGAGAGTCGGCACGGGCTCGATAGGATGAATGGTCTTCTTCCGTGCTGTAACCATTCTATGATTCTATGATCCTCCGGCCCCAATTTACCCCCCACCCCCCCCCGCCCTCCGATCATCCTCCAGCCCCGACCAACCCCCCAATCCTCCTCCGGCCCCGATTCACACCCCCCGATGCTCATTCAGCCCCTGACCATCACCCCTGATCCTCCTCTGGCACCTGACCACCACCTCACCCCCAATCATCCTCCGGCCCCAATTAACACCTCCCCCCCACCCCTGATGCTCCTTCAGCCCCTGACCACATCCCTCGATCATCCTCCGGCTCTGATTCAACCCCCCACCAATCCCTCCCTCCCTCCGCTCTGCAGCCTATTTTTGCAGGCCTACCCACTTGCAGTCTGCCAACCTCTCCATCTGGCTGGCTGCAGGCGGGAATCAGAGCTTTCAAATGTTAATCAGGCCCTGCCGTTAAATTTGGCAGGGCCTGCCCGCTTTCTAGCCCCCCACCCCCGTTCCTGACCCGCCTCCAGATTAAAATTCAGTCTGTTTAATGCAAATTTCTGTGTCACACTTACCAAGTTTGTTCAACCGCAATTGAATTTCTGATGAAACCAGAAATGTTAACACTGTTTCTCTCTCCACAGATGTTGCCTGAACTGCTGAGTATTTCAAGCATTTTCTGTTTTTATTTATTATTAATTCATCAATTGTGACTGAAATTTTGGACACCTGATCAGCTGATATGTAAATGTATTCATTACGATTCAAATTTATAAATTGCAATTTAGTCATGGGCAAGTTTCTTGGAAAGAAGAAGGTAAACTAAGCAAACCAATCAAATTTACCAGAAACACTTCTTGAAAAGAATTTCACCCAGCATTTTCTGTTACTTGAAGGCAGATTCCACAGAATGAATGGGGTCAATTTTGACTGAATTTGCTTGCCATTAACTTGGTCAGTAACAGCCTCAGAATGAGGTCGGTAGCCTTACTGCCCCGTTAACCGGCGATGCAGCCTGCTTCATTTTAACAGGGACCTACTGCTGGGTGTCGAGAGCGCCCACCTGTTTCAGGTGATAGGTCCTTTTAAATATGGAAATCGGGGTCCAATGAGGTAAATAAGAGCCCAATTGCCATTTTAGGTAGGAACTGATTGGAGCCTGCACAGTGTAGGCTTTGATCAGTGACCTTGAAACTATCAGATTGTCATAAAAACCCATCTGGTTCACTAATGTCCTTTATGGAAGGAAATCTGCCGTCCTTACCTGGCCTATATGTGACTCTAGACCCAGAGCAATGTGGTTGATTCTTAACTGCCCACTGCCCTCTGAAATGGCCTAGCAAGCCATTCAGTTGTAACAAACCACTACAAAAAGCAATAATAAGAATAAAACCAGACGGACCACCCGGCATTGACCTCGGCATCGGCTTCGGACACGGCAACGGCACACCCAGCCCAGTCAACCCTGCAATGTCTTCCTCACCAACATCTGGGGACTTGTGCCAAAAGTGGGAGAGCTGTCCCACAGACTAGTCAAGCAACAGCCTGACACAGTCATACTCACAGAATCATACCTTTCAGTCAATGTCCCAAACTCCTCCATCACCATCCCTGGGTATATCCTGTCCCACCGGCAGGACAGACCAACCAGAGCTGGCGGCACAGTGGTATACAGTCGGGAAGGAGTGGACCTGGCAGTCCTCAACATTCACCCCATGAAGTCTCATGGCTTCAGGTCAAGCATGGGCAAGGAAACCTCCTGCTGATTACCACTTACTGCCCTCCCTCGGCTGATGAACAAGTACTCCTCCATATTGAACACCACTTGGAAGAAGCAGTCAGGGTAACAAGGGCATAGAATGTACTCTGGGTGGGGACTTCAATGTCCATCACCAAGAGTGGCTTGACAGCACCACCACTGGCCGAGTCATAGAATCATGGAATGGTTACAGCACAGAAAGAGGCTATTTGGCCCATCTGCAAGAGCGCTTCAGCTAGTCCCACTCCCCCGCTCTTTCCCCGTAGCCCTGCAAATTGTTTTCCTTCAGGTACTTATCCAATTCCCTTTTGAAAGCCACGATTGAATCTGCCTCCACCACCCTTTCAGGCAGTGCATTCCAGCTCCTAACCACTCGCTGTGTAAAGTTTTTCCTCATGTTGCCTTTGGTTCTTTTGCCAATCACCTTAAATCTGTGTCCTCTGGTTCTCGACCCTTCTGCCAACGGGAACAGTTTCTCTCTATCTACTCTGTCTAGACCCATCATGATTTTGAACACCTCTATCAAATCTCCTCTCAATCTTCTCTGCTCTAAGGAGAACAACCTCAGCTTCTCCAGTCTATCCACGTAACTGAAGTCCCTCATCCCTTGAACCATTCTCGTAAATCTTTTCTGCACCCTCTCTAAGGCCTTCACATCCTTTCTAAAGTGCGGTGCCCAGAATTGGACACAATACTCCAGTTGAGGCCGAACCAGTGTTTTATAAAGGTTCATCATAACTTCCTTGCTTTTGTATTCTTGCCTCTATTTATGAAGCCCAGGATCCCGTAAGCCTTTTTAACCGCTTTCTCAACCTCCCCTGCCACCTTCAACGATTTGTGCACATTTACCCCAGGTCTCTCTGTTCATGCACCTCCTTTAGAATTGTACCAATTAGTTTATATTGCCTCTCCTCGTCCTTCCTACCAAAATGTATCACTTCGCATTTTTCTGCATTAAATTTCACCTGCCACATGTCCGCCCATTTCATCAGCCTATCTATGTCCTCTTGAAGTCTATCACTATCCTCCTCACTGTTCACTATACTTCCAAGTTTTGTGTCATCTGCAAATTCTGAAATTGTGCCCTGTACACCCAAGTCTAAGTCATTAATATATATCAAGAAAAGCAGTGGTCCTAGTATGAATCCCTGGGGAGCACCTCTGTATACCTTCCTCCAGTCCGAAAAACAACCGTTTACCACTACTCTCTGTTTCCTGTCACTTAGCCAATTTTGTATCCATGCTGCCACTGTCCCTTTTATTCCATGGGCTTCAACTTTACTGGCAAGCCTATTCTGTGTCACTTTATCAAACACGTTTTGGAAGTCCATGTACACCACATCAACTGCGTTGCCCTCATGAACCCTCTCTGTTACCTCATCAAAAAACTCGATCAAGTTGGTTAAGCATGATTTGCCTTTAACAAATCCGTGCTGGCTTTCCTTAATTAATCCACACTTGTCCAACTGATTGTTAATTTTGTCCCTGATTATTGTTTCTAAAAGCTTCTCCACTACCGAGGTTAAACTGACTGGCCTGTAGTTGCTGGTTTTATACTTATACCCTTTTGTCCTGAAGGACATAGCTGCCAGACTGGGCCTGCGGCAGGTGGTGAGAGAACCAACACGAGGTAAAAGCCGACTTGACCTCGTCCTCACCAATTTACCTGTCGTAGATGCATCTGTCCATGATAGCATTGGTAGCAGTGACAGTCCTTGTGGAGACGAAGTCCCGTCTTCACACTGAGGACACCCTCCATCGTGTTGCGTGGCACTACCATCGTGCTAAATGGGATAGGTTCAGAACAGATCTAGCAGCTCAAAACTGGGCATCCAGGAGGCGCTGTGGGCCATCAGCAGCAGCAGAATTGTATTCCACCACAATCTGTAACCTCATGGCCTGGCATATCCCTCACTCTACCATTACCATCAAGCCAGGGGACCAACCCTGGTTCAATGAGGAGTGCAGAAGAGCATGCCAGGAGCAGCACCAGGCGTACCTAAAAATGAGGTGCCAACCTGGGGAAGCTGCAACACAGGACTACATGCATGCTAAACAGTTGAAGCAGCATGCTATAGACAGAGCTAAGCGATCCCACAATCAACGGATATGAGCAAAGCTCTGCAGTAATGCTGTGAATGGTGGTGGAAAATTAAACAACTAACGGGAGGAGGAGGCTCCAGGAATATCCCTATCCTCAATGATGGCAGAGCCCAGCATGTGAGTGCAAAAGACAAGGCTGAAGCGTTTGCAACCATCTTCAGCCAGAAGTGCCGAGTGGATGATCCATATTGGCCTCATCCTGAGGTCCCCACCAGCACAGAAGCCAGTCTTCAGCCAATTCGATTCACTCCTCATGATAGCAAGAAACGGCTGAGCACACTGGATACAGCAAAGGCTATGGGCCCCGACAACATCCCGGCTGTCGTCCTGAAGACTTGTGCTCCAGAACTAGCCGCGCCTCTAGACAAGTTGTTCCAGTACAGCTACAACACTGGCATCTAATTGACAATATGGAAAACTGCCCATGTATGTCCTGTCCACAAAAAGCAGGACAAATCCAACCCGGTCAATTACCGACCCATCAGTCTACTCACAATCATCAACAAAGTGATGGAAGGTGTTGTCGACTGTGCTATCAAACGGCACTTACTCACCAGTAACCACCTTACCGATGCTCAGTTTGGGTTCTGCCAGGACCACTCAGCTCCAGACCTCATTATAGCCTTGGTCCAAACATGAACAAATGAGCTGAATTCCAGAGGTGAGGTGAGAACGACTGCCCTTGACATCAAGGCAGCATTTGACTGAGTGTGACATCAAGGAGCCCTAGTAAAATTGAAGTCAATGGGAACCAGGGGGAAAACTCTCCACTGGCTGGAGTCATACCTAGCACAAAGGAAGATGGTTGTGGTTGTTGGAGGTCAATCATCTCAGCCCCCTAGCATCGCTGCAGGAGTTCCTCAGGGCAGTGTCCTCGGCCCAACCATCTTCAGCTGCTTCATCAATGACCTTCCCTCCATCATAAGGTCAGAAGTGGGGATGTTCACGGATGATTCGCAACTCCTCAGGTAATGAAGCAGTCCATGCCCGCATGCAGCAAGACCTGGACGACATTCAGGCTTGGGCTGATAAGTGGCAGGTAACATTCGCGCCAAACAAGTGCCAGGCAATGACTATCTCCAACAAGCGAGTGTCTAACCACCGCCCCTTGACATTCAACGGCATTACCATCGCCGAATCCCCCCCCATTAACATCCTGGGGGTCACCATTGACCAGAAACTTAACTGGACCAGCCACATAAATACTGTGGCAACAAGAGCAGGTCAGAGGCTAGGTATTCTGTGGCGAGTGTCTCACCTCCTGACTCCCCAAAGCCTTTCCACCATCTACAAGGCACTATGTAAGGAGTGTGATGGAATACTCTCCACTTGCCTGGATGAGCGCAGCTCCAACAACACTCAAGAAGCCTGACACCATCCAGGACAAAGCAGCCCGCTTGATTGACACCCCATCCACCACCTTAAATATTCACTCCCTCCACCACTGGCGCACCGTGACTGCAGTGTGTACCATCTACAAGATGCACTGCAGCAACTCACCAAGGCTTCTTCGGCAGCACCTCCTAAACCAGCGACCTCTAGCACCTAGAAGGACAAGGGCAGCAGGCACATGGGAACACCATCACTTGCAAGTTCCCCTTCAAGTCACATACCATCCTGACTTGGAAATATATCGCCATCGCTTCATCGTCGTTGGGTCAAAATCCTGGAACTCCCTCTCGAACAGCACTGTGGGAGCACCTTCAGCGGTTCAAGAAGGTGGCTTACCACCACCTTCTCAAAGGTAATTAGGGATGGGTAATAAATGCTGGTCTTGCCATGAATGAATAAAAAAAAGAGACCCCCAAAAGTCGAAATCTACCTGAGTGTGTGCATTGTGCACAATTTCAGAGCATGCATCAGTAGGATTCTCTCAGACCAAGTGAAAAGGTTGATCACCTCATGGTGCAAAAGAATTGCGAAGTTTCTTTCTGAGTTTTTGATGATGATTTGAAAATAAGCTGAAGACTGATATTCTTTACAACAACTTGTATTTATATAGCACCTTTAACGTAGTAAAATGTACCAAGGTGCTTCACATAATCAATATCAAGCAAAATTTGACATCGAACCACATAAGCAGATATTAACGCAGGTAGGTTTTAAGGAGTGCCTTAAAAGAGGAACGAGAGGGAATTCCAGAGCTTAGGGCTTTGACAGCTGAACGCACGGCCGTCAATGGTGGAGCGATTAAAATCGAGGATGCACAAGAGTTCAGAATTGGAGGAGCGCAGAGATCTCGGAGGGTTGTAGGACTGGAGGAGGTTACAGAGATAGGGAGGGGCGAGGCCATGGAGGGATTTGAAAACAAGGATGAGAATTTTAAAATCGAGGCCTTGCTTAATCGGGAGCCAAAGTAGGTCAGCGAGCACAGGGGTGATGGGTGAACGGGACTTCATGTGAGTTGGGATAATGGGCAGCAGTGTTTTGAATGACTTCAAGGTAAAGATTATTTATTATCATCTCCTTCAGTTTTAGTTCAGAGACAGAGAGTATAATTCAGAGACCACAAGCCAGACAAAGACAAAGAAGGAACTTTACCACCACTTGTAGCAGAATTCAAAAACATTCATTCTTATAACAACAGATACTTACAATATGAAAATAATGATTGTTCATTGTATATTTTAAGTAAGAGTATTTTATTTTTGCCTATATCTTGCTCATAGTGTAAAATGGTTTTATGGGAGCCATCTACAATGTTTATTTTAAATGGGTCAATGTCTCAGTCTAAAGAACAGATGATTGGCAGGTTTTACATCATTTGACTGCACTTGTCAGTTCACCTACTTCTATTCATTGAATCTTCTTAAATATATTTGTTGATCTCCCACAGCAATGCTATGGGGTAGTTTGGGGTCTAGAGCACAAAGTGATATTTAATCTGACCTGAGCCTTTAAGGCAACTATTTAAACAAATCTATGTAATTGTTGTTACTTATAAGTTGCTGAGGCCAATCAAGAGTATGGATGCAACTGCTTATAAATATCAGGCTTCACATCAACGACTGGAGGCTTTGCCCTTTTTTTTTCAAAGGTTGTTTTATGCCTGTAACAAAGTGTTGTGTGATTTCCAAACCCTTTCACAATGCTGATACTCCTTCAAAGGACATTAGAAAGAAAGAGCAAAATAAAACGTCATTCATGTCACAGAATTTACTCTGCTAGCAGTAAAATAAGAGTTATGATCAATTCTCCCTCTGTTGCTTTTGGGTAACGGATGATGAAATGGAGCCATAACTGTCAAAATAAGGAAAGAGAATGACACTTTATTTATTTACTGAGACATTTGGCAGAAACCCTTTTGTTGGTCAGCCTGACGTATGGAGGCAGTCTTTCAGGAAAGTATTTGCACACCTGAGCAGTCACATTGAGATGGTGTGCAGTGATGTTTAGTAATGTAGGTACCACAATAGAAGGCACATTATGAGAACCCATGACAAAGTAAATGGAAACATAGAAGTTTGACTGCACCATTACTATCAGATTTATGTATCCCCTATTTTGTACCCATTGTCCTCCCCTAACAAATTACGTTCCCTAACATGCTCCACTTTAATGAGGAGGATGCTTTAGCCTGATACATGGAATGACAAGAGTGGGATGTGATCTTCCATAAATGGCTGACCTTAGGACCAAATAAAGAAAGACAAGAGATGGACAATGTCTGTTTTTCTTCCTCACAAAGCAAAGTGCATCATTTCCATGTGGCGCTGCAGCTGGTGGTCTAACCGAGGACTAACAAGATTCCCCTGACTGAACTTCTGAGTTTGAGTGACAGGCAACACTTGTGATGTTCTGGAGTGACGTTTGGGAGTCAAGCACTTAAACACTTGAGCCTCTCACACCACACCCATTTAATGTCTTTCTAAAATAAATACCATGTATCCCCTCAAGAAATAAAAGCATTTAGACCCTTTAACATAATTTACAAGCTCACAAGCAATGCTATTTGTAATAGTCCCTTTATTGATATCAATCCACAGATAAATTTGGCCTGTGCTTAAAAATGAAAGTTAACTGTGATGCAATTCTCTAATATTATGGTGCACTATTTCAGATGAGGGTACAGGAAAGAAACTAATCTGAAATGATGAATATCAGGTTTGTGTTAATTGGAGCACATTCACCTTTTTTATCCAAGGAGTTAAGTAGACAACAACTTGCATTTATATGGTGCATTTATGTAGTAAATATTTCTAGGAACATTGGAACAGGAGTAGGCCATTCAGTCCCTCGAGCCTGTTCTGCCATTCAATTAGATCATGGTAGACCTGACCCTCAACTCCATTCACCTGCTTTTGTTGCATTCCACTAATACCCTTACCTAACAAAATCTATCAATCTCAGTTTTTAAATTTTCAATTGACCCAGAGTCAACAGCTTTTTGGGGGAGAGAGTTCCATATTTCCACCACACTTTGTGTGAAGAAGTGCTTCCTGACATCAACCCTGCTCTTCACAGAGAAGAAAGTGGATGCCAATCACTAATAGAAGAGTTAGGGGAGCTGACCCAAAACCTGATCAAAGAGAACAGTTTTGAGGAGGCTTTTAAAGAAGGGGAGAGGATTAACATGATGGACGGGTTTAAAAAGGGAGGACCAGAGAGTAGGACGAAGATGGTTGAAGTGTTTGCCACTGATGGCGGAGTGAATGAATTGTGGGATGGACAAGGAGACCAGGGAACAGAAGGGTAAGGGCTAAAAATTCGATGCGCAGAGTCCATTGTTTGGGTGCTATGGGTGCCGATTTGGCTCAAAAATAGCGTTCGAGCAGCGTGCACACATTTCTGGTGCAGGCTGCGCCGGACGCCATTTTGGTGAGGGCTTTAGCGTGGCGCTGTGAGTGTGCGCCGGATGTTTGCAGAGTTCGCAGATCGTGACGTCAATCAGCATATAACACTGATTTGATGCCTGCGTGGCCATTTTCAAGCTCAATGCTGGAGCTAACGCCCTCTATTAACCTCGCACAGCTGAACATGTGTTCATCAGCAGGAAGGACTTTCCATCAGTGCTATTTAAAGGATCATCACCTACTTACAGGTTAGTTGCTGATTGATTTTTACTAGTTGTTGTTGAGTTTGCAGAAGTGTTTGGTGCTTTCTAGACTTCTTTAAAGTTGCCTAATGTCGACAAGGAGTGGTGTGGCACATGCTCAAGGACTTGGTACTGACTTGCAAGGGGTCTGCTCAGACCAGTTGCTCCCAGACATGGGTGCAGTAGTTTGTATCCTCCTTTGTCCTGCAGCATGACAGGGAGAATGAGCAGAGGCAACACAGAGGAGGACAAGCTGCTGGAAGCCGCAGGAGGAGGAGTTGGAGAGGGGTTCTCAGCAGGAGGCCATTTGCACCCGGGGTCTTCAGGGAGCAATTCTCCTTCTTTAACCTAAGCAAGGAACAGTGTATGCAACATTTCCGTTTTACTAAGGAGGTGCTCACTGAAATTTGCCACCTGCTGTTGACAGACCTGCAGCCTCAGCCCAGGGTGAGGATGGCATTGCCAGTGGCTGTAAAGGTGACAGTGGCCTTGAACATCTTCGTGTCGGGCTCCTTGCAGGCTTGTGTAGGCAACATCTGTAACATCTCCCAGTTCTCCATCCACTCCTGTATAAGGGAGGTGAGTGAGGCTCTGTATGCAAAGATTGCTAAATACATTTCATTCTCTCTTGCCAGACAGAAGCAGGCGGAGCGAGCATGCAGCTTTGCCAGGATAGCAGGCTTCCCTATGGTGCAGGGTCCCACTTTTTAAAATTAATTTATGGGATGTGGGTGTCGCTGGCAAAACCAGCATTTATTTCCCCTCCCTAATTGTCCTTGAGAAGGACAATTGTTCTTGACAACTGAATGACTTGCTAGGCCAACTCAGAGGGGCAGTTAAGAGTCAACCACATTGCTGTGGGTCTGGAGTCACATATAGGACAGACCAGGTAAGGACGGCAGATTTCCTTCCCTAAAGGACATTAGTGAACCAGATGAGTTTTTAACAACAATCCGATAGTTTCATGGTCACCATTACTGATACTAACTTTTTATTCCAGATTTATTTAATTAACTGAATTTAAATTCCCCAGCTGCAGGGTGGAATTTGAACTCATATCTCCGGATCTTTGGTCCAGGCCTCTGGAATACTAGTCCAGTAACATAACCAACATGCCACCATAACCCAGACAGCCCCGTTCTGCACGGGCTGTCCGTGATCGACTCATTCGACTGCGGTACCAGTGAACGCAACCTCAATTCCACATTCACCAATAGTCCCATACATTACCTTCCCACTGTTACTGACCATCATACCACCCTCTTGACAACAGTGCTACAACAAAAGGCACCGCAAAACAAACATTCCAAACCAATTTTATGAATCAAACCATTACAATATTTCATTAACAAGTCAACTAATCAGCCTTGTGCATTCCCTTAGTGCCAGTCTTCCATGTGCCTTTGCCTGTCCAAGTGCTCCTACGCAGTGCTACCCCAGTGGCTGCAGCATAGCTGGAGGAAGACTGCTGACTCTCAGTGAGAAAGACTGCAGATGGCCTTGGAGGATGACTTCAAGCGGCTCTTGGTGTAGTAGGTGTGGCTTCGGACTGCACCACCTTGGCATGGGTGGCAGCAGTCTGGGCTGGCTGGCTGACAGGCAACAGCACGGATGCTGGTGGAGTGGCAGTGGTGGGAGGACGAAACTTGTCATCCTGAGAGAGGACAGCAGGTTCGTCCTCCACAGAGCCATTGCCACTCACCCGGGGCGGCGCCTCAGTAATCCTAGTAATCTGCTGGAGGACAGATTGCTGGACTCCTTTCATACCCTGTAAACCCTTTCAACATTGGTAAACCCAGCCACGGTGGCAACAGTCTGTGCTTGCATGGCAGCAAGCTGAGCTTTTATGACTTCAGTCTGAGCTTCCATTGCAGCACTCATACATTGGGTGGCTTCTGCTTGTGCTGCAATTGAAGCTGAGACCTCGGCCATCAGACATAAGAACATAAGAACATAAGAAATAGGAGCAGGAGTAGGCCAATCGGCCCCTCGAGCCTGCTCCGCCATTCAATAAGATCATGGCTGATCTGATCCTAACCTCAAATCTAAAGAACACAAGAAGTAGGAGCAGGACCCGGCCACTCAGCCCCTGGGCCCGCTCCGCCACCCACAGGGCCCTGACCGATCCGAACTCAGCCTCATGTCCAATTTCCTGCCCGCTCCCCGTAACCCTTAATTCCCTTTACTTCTAGGAAACTGTCTATTTCTGTTTTAAATTTATTTAATGATGTAGCTTCCACAGCTTCCGGGGGCAGCAAATTCCACAGACCTACTACCCTCTGAGTGAAGAAGTTTCTCCTCATCTCAGTTTTGAAAGAGCAGCCCCTTATTCTAAGATTATGCCCCCTAGTTCTAGTTTCACCCATCCTTGGGAACATCCTTACCGCATCCACCCGATCAAGCCCCTTCGCAATCTTATATGTTTCAATAAGATCGCCTCTCATTCTTCTGAACTCCAATGAGTAGAGTCCCAATCTACTCAACCTCTCCTCATATGTCCACCCCCTCATCCCCGGGATTAACCGAGTGAACCTTCTTTGTACTGCCTCGAGAGCAAGTATGTCTTTTCTTAAGTATGGACACCAAAACTGTATGCAGTATTCCAGGTGCGGTCTCACCAATACCTTATATAACTGCAGCAATACCTCCCTGTTTTTATAATCTATCCCCCTAGCAATAAAAGCCAACATTCCGTTGGCCTTCTTGATCACCTGCTGCACCTGCATACTAACTTTTTAATTTTCTTGCACTAGGACCCCCAGATCCCTTTGTACTGCAGTACTTTCCAGTTTCTCCCCATTAAGATAATAACTTGCTCTCTGATTTTTCCTGCCAAAGTGCATAACCTCACATTTTCCAATATTGTATTGCATCTGCCAAATTTCCACCCACTCACCCAGCCTGTCTATATCCCCTTGTAGGTTTTTTATGTCCTCCTCACTTTCTACTTTCCCTCGCATCTTTGTATCATCTGCAAACTTTGATATGTTACACTCGGTCCCCTCCTCCAAATCGTTAATATAGATTGTAAAGAGTTGGGGACCCAGCACCGACCCCTGCGGAACACCACTGGCTACTGGTTGCCAGTCCGAGAATGAACCATTTATCCCAACTCTCTGCTTCCTGTTAGATAACCAATCCTCCACCCATGCCAGAATATTACCCCCAATCCAGTGATTTTTTATCTTGAGCAATAATCTTTTATGTGGCACCTTGTCGAATGCCTTCTGGATGTCTAAATACACTACGTCCACTGGTTCCCCTTTATCCACCCTGTACGTTATGTCCTCAAAGAACTCAAGCAAATTTGTCAGACATAACTTCCCCTTCATAAAGCCATGCTGACTTTGTCCTATTAAATTATGTTTATCTAAATGTTCCGTTACTGTCTCCTTAATAATAGACTCCAAAATTTTACCCACCACAGATGTTAGGCTAACTGGTCTATAATTTCCAGCCTTCTGCCTACTACCCTTTTTAAATAAGGGTGTTACATTAGCAGTTTTCCAATCTGCCGGGACCTTTGCTGAGTCCAGGGAATTTTGGAAAATGATTACCAAAGCATCCACAATCCCTACTGCCACTTCCCTCAAGACCCTAGGATGTAAGCCATCAGGTCCAGGGGATTTATCCGCCTTGACTCCCATTATTTTACTGAGTACCAATTCCTTAGTGATTTTAATTGTATTTAGCTCCTCCCCCCCAGAGCCCCCTGTTTGTCCAGTGTTGGGATATAGTGTCCTCTACCGTAAAGACTGAAACAAAATATTTGTTCAGCATTTTTGCCATCTCCATGTTTCCCACCATTAATTTCCCGGTCTCATCTTCTAAGGGACCTATGTTTGCCTTAGCCACCCTTTTTCTTTTTATATAACTATAGAAACTCTTGCTATCTGTTTTTATATTTTTTGCTAATTTATTTTCATAATCTATCTTCCCTTTCTTAATCAATCCTTTAGTTACTTTTTGCTGTCTTTTGAAGACTTCCCAATCTTCTATCCTCCCACTAAGTTTGGCTACCTTATATGTCCTTGTTTTTAGTCGGATACTATCCTTAATTTCTTTACTTAGCCACGGATGGCTGTCATTTCTTTTACACCCTTTTTTCCTCAGTGGAATATATTTCTTTTGAAAGTTGTAAAATAACTCTTAAATGAACACCACTGCTCATGTACCGTCTTACCCTTTAATCTATTTTCCCAGTCCACTTTAATCAATTCCGCTCTCATACCATCATAGTCTCCTTTATTCAAGCTCAGTACGCTTGTTTGAGAACCAACCTTCTCACCCTCTAATTGGATATGGAATTCAACCATGTTATGGTCACTCATTCCAAGGGGATCCTTAACTAGGACATTATTAATTAATCCTGACTCATTACACAGGATCAGGATAATGAAACAGTTTGGGAGGAGATAAGGAATAATAAGGGGAAAAAACACTAGTGGGAGTAGTATATAGGCCTCCTAATAATTGCAACTCTGCTGGAAGAAGTATTAATCAGGAAATAGTTGGGGCATGTAATAAGGGAACAGCTATAATTATGGGGGATTTTAACTATCTTATTAACTGGACAAATCAAATTGGGCAGGGCAGCCTTGAGGAAGAGTTTATTGAGTGTATTAGGGATGGATTTCTTGAGCAGTATGTAACTGGTCCTACAAGGGGGCAAGCAACCTTGGACCTCCCCTTCCTTCCTGCCTGTCCTTCCTGATTGTTAAATACCCTGGCATATTTAGTTCCCAGTCGTTGTCACCCTGCAGCCATGTTTCTGTAATGGCCACAAGATCATACCCATACGTAGTTATTTGTGCTGTTAACTCGTCCATTTTGTTACGAATGCTACGTGCATTCAGATAAAGAACTTTCAAATATGTTTTGTGACACTAAGTTCCTGCTTTTTCCTTTTTTAACACGTTACCTTTTACTCCATACCTTCTGTCCCTTCCTGACACGCTTTCCTCTGTCTCCCTGCTCAGGTGCCCAACCCCCTGCCACTTCAGTTTAAACCCTCCCCAACAGCACTAGCAAACACTTCCCCTAGGACAGCAGTCCCGGCCCTGCCCAGGTGCAGACCGTCCGGTTTGTACTGGTCCCACCTCCCCCAGAACTGGTTCCAATGTCCCAGGAATTTGAATCCCTCCCCCTTGCACCATTCCTCTAGCCACGTATTCATTTGAAATATCCTCCTATTTCTACTCTGACTAGCACGTGGCACTGGTAGCAATCCTGAGATTACTACCTTTGAGGTCCTATTTCTTAATTTACCTCCTAACTCCCTATATTCTGCTTTTAGGACCTCATCCCCTTTTTTACCTATATCGTTGGTGCCTATGTGCACCACGACAGCTGGCTGTTTGCCCTCCCCCTCCAAAATGTTCTGTAGCCGCTCCGAGACGTCCTTGACCCTTGCACCAGGGAGGCAACACACCATCCTGGAGTCTCGTTTGCGGCCGCAGAAACGCCTATCTATTCCCCTTACAATTGAGTCCCCTATCACTATAGCTCTTCCACTCTTTTTCCTCCCAGCCTGTGCAGCAGAGCCACCCATGGTGCCAGGAAGTTGGCTGCTGCTGCCTTCCCCTGATAAGTCATCCCCCCCAATAGTATTCAAAGTGGTGTATCTGTTTGAGAGGGGGATGTCCACAGGGGACCCCTGCACTACCTGCCTGCACCTCTTACTCTGCCTGGTGGTCACCCATTTACTTCCTGCCTGTACACCCTTTGCCTGCGGTGTGACCAACTCGCTAAACGTGCTATTCACGTGGTTCTCAGCATCGCGAATGCTCCAATACACATCTAATCGCAGCTCCAGCGCCGTAATGCAGTCTGCCAGTAGCTGTAGCTGGATACACTTCCAGCACACATGGTTGTCAAGGACACCGGAAGGGTCCCTGATTTCCCACATAGCACAGGAGGAGCATACCACGGGGCTGAGCTCTCCTGCCATGACTTACCCTTTAATTAATTCAAATTAAATTAAAACAAATCAATCCCACCAATTGCACTACAGTTAAATGATATACTTAAGGGCCCTGGTTTGCCAACAGTCCCCGCTACACCACAGAGAGCTTAGAAACTATAAACCACAGAGTTTAAGTTTAAAAAGAGAGAAATACTCACCAACCAATCACTTACCTGCTTTCTGGTGACGTCACACTTCGATTACTTTTTACTTCTCTCCTTCCGAGCTCAGAGATTGGTAAGCCTACCTGGTCTCTGCCGCCTCTTAAACCTCGCCGCCGCCGCCTGGTTCCCCGCAGGTCCGCCGCCGCTCTGAGGCCTACCTGGTCTCTGCCGCCTCTTAAACCTCGCCGCTGCCGCCTGGTTCCCCGCAGGTCCGCCGCCGCTCTGAGGCCTACCTGGTCTCTGCCGCCTCTTAAACCTCGCCGCCGCCGCCTGGTTCCCCGCAGGTCCGTCGCCGCTCTGAGGCCTACCTGGTCCTGCCGCCTCTTAAACCTCGCCGCCGCCGCCTGATTCCCTGCAGGTTCGCCGCCGCCCATGATGGTTGGTTCCACAAGTGTGCTAATGGATCTGCCCACCCCTTCCATGCTGGAAAGGATGGGCTCCAAGCTCTGAGCAAAGCCCTGTGTAAGGTTGGAGCTCGACTTCTCCATGCTCTTGACATTGCATTCAGGCTTTCTGGCAGGCCTGCCAATGCACCAAGCATTTTGTTGTGCATACCCATCGGTATTGTTCTGTAGGCTGCCCCATCGAAGTCCTCATCTGAGTCCTCTGCAGCAGAACTCATGTGTGACCTCACCCTCCGGGGAGCTGGTACATGCGCTACCCTTGCCCCCTGCCCTGGCTGTAGCCCCCTTGTGCCCGGTGACTCACCACGTGCAGATCCTGCCTCTAAGCTACCCTCTAAACTCCACGCAGTGCCAGTATCTAAGCTGGTGCCTGCGACTGTCAGATCGAGTGACGGAGTTTCTTCTTCATCATCACTCTCCTCTTCCTCTTGCACCACTGGCTGGCCAGGTTGGATTTCTTGGGTCTCTGAAATGAGAAAGGTTGTGGTGATGGGGAGCGGGGTGCCGGGGGGGTGGGTGGGCGGGGAGGGGGGGGTGCGGTGCGGCGTGGGAAGCAAGAGGTGCCTGCTTACACTATGTGCAGCTTGTAAGTCAGAAGAGATTGTGGGATGAGGGGCAAGTGGGATGTGAGAAAGAGGATTAGGTATGTGCATGCCGTCATGTTCAATGGTTTCAGCGCCACCACTAGCCACGGCCTCAGTCACAGACACTCCAATTATACTGAGCACCGTCTCCTCGAGTGGGGTAGGGATATGGAGATGCATCTGTCCCCCTCTGGTTATCTGCCGCTGCCTACAGTTGTGTCCTGCAAGAGAGAGGGAAGTGCGTCAGTGAGTGTGGTTCAATGTATTTGGGTGATGTGGCTGTCATGCTTGAATAGCTGGCAGTGTGTGCAAGCAGTGAGATGTGGGTGTGAGGATTGCAGCAGTGGTGAGTGTGTGAGGGTGAGATGGTACATATGAATGTGAAGTGTGAGTCGTGATTGAGAGATTGTTGGTAGGTGAGTAATGGGGGTGTGGCGAATTGAGCAGTGTGTGAGGTTGGTGGTGCGGTTTGTGGGATATGGCATTTGAAGGTACATTTACTGACCTTGACCACTCGTGAGGTCATTGAACTTATTCCGGCACTGCATCCAGGTCCTCGGAGCAAAACTGTTGGCATTGACCTCTACGGCTATATGCTCCCACTGCCTTCGCAGTGTCTGTCCAGAGAGCCTCCTGTAGAAACAGGACCTCTCTCCTCCTCTCCACCTCCTGTACTAAGGCCACCAGTGCTGCATCTGCAACCTTGGAGCCCTTTCTCTGGCCTGTTGTGCCATTCCTGTATGTTTCCCAGGTGAAACTCCCTTCTGCAATTACTTCCAGCACCTGGTGTTGTCAAACTGCACCTCCCCTTTAAGAGGTGCAGGCTAACTTTAAGAAGTGCAGGCTAGCTTTAATAGGTGCTAGCCTCACACGAAATTGGGCCTCCTGCTAAGCGTGCAGCCACTCAGCAACGTGTTTATCGTGATCCCCGTGCCCATTTTTGAGGGCTATTGAATTTTTAGCCCTAAAAGCTTTTGTGACGTTCAGGCCATTAACTCCCAAGGCAAACAAGTTAGCACATTTGAGAACTGAACTAGGTGAACAGTGTAATAGAAATAAAGATTTCCATGTTAGTTAGGCTCCTGAACACAGCAGTATATGGAAAGAATGTCCAACATAATTCTCTCAGCAACTCGGCTATCATTAATATATTAAGCTGCGATGTTTGTTAAATCTTCAAAGGAGCCCCAATGCGTTGTTTCATTATCCCGCCAAGTCGATTTGTAATTCACAATCACCTCTTTAATACATATAAAATCATCACATTATTATCACCTGATACATATAAAATCAGTTTATTAATGCTGTATAACACATATAAAATCACCACTGTAATAGTGGCTAATACATAAAATAATTCAATTAATAGTGTGCGATACATATAAAATCATCCAAATAATAATGCATAATCCATATAAAACATCTTATTAATAGTGTGTGATACATATAAAATCATTCTATTATTAGTGTATGATATATGTAAAATTATGTCATTAATAGTGTATGATATATATATAAGAACATAAGAACATAAGAAATAGGAGCAGGAGTAGGCCAATCGGCCCCTCGAGCCTGCTCCGCCATTCAATAAGATCATGGCTGATCTGATCCTAACCGCCAATCTACTATCTATCACAGAACCATCTCCTGCATCTAACAGAATTACACACACGAAATAGGAGCAGAATCAGGCTACACGGTCCCTGGGCCCGCTCCACTACCCACAGGGCCATGACCGATCTGAACCTAGACTCATGTCCAAATTCCTGCCCGCTCCCCGTAACCCTTAATGCCCTTTACTTCTAGGAAACTGTCTATTTCTGTTTTAAATTTATTTAATGATGTAGCTTCTACAGCTTTTTGTGGCAGCATATTCCATGGACCTACCGCCCTCTGAGTGAAGTAGTTCCTCCTCATCTCAGTTTTGAAAGAGCAGCCCCTTATTCTAAGACTGTGTCCCCTAGTTCTAGTCTCACCCGTCATCGGGAACATCCTCCCCGCATCCACCCGATCCAACCCCTTCACAATCTTATATGTTTCAATAAGATCGCCTCTCATTCTTCTGAACTCCAATGAGTAGAGTCCCAATCTACCCAACCTCTCCTCATATGACCACCCCCTCATCCCCGGGATTAACCGAGTGAACCTTTTTTGCACTGCCTCGAGAGCAAGGATGTCTTTCCTTAAGTAAGGACACCAAAACTGTATGCAGTATTCCAGGTGCGGTCTCACCAATACCTTGTACAACTGAAGCAATACCTCCCTATTTTTATATTCTATCCCCCTAGCAATGAAAGCCAACATTCCATTTGCCTTCTTAATCACTTGCTGCACCTGCATACTAACCTTTTGAGTTTCGTGCACCAGGACCCCCAGATCCCTTTGCACTTCAGTACTCTCCAGTTTCTTGCCATTAAGATAATAAATTGCTCTAGGATTTTTCCTGCCAAAGTGCATCACCTCACACTTTCCAGTGTTGTATTCCATCTGCCAAATCTCTGCCCACTTACTTAGCCTGTCTATGTCCCCTTGCAGGTTTTTTATGTCCTCCTCACTCACTACTTTCCCTCCCATCTTTGTATCATCTGCAAATTTTGATATGTTACACTTGGTCCCTTCCTCCAAATCGTTAATATAGATTGTAAAGAGTTGGGGACCCAGCACTGACCCCTGTGGAATACCACTAGTTACTGATTGCCAGTCTGAGAATGAACCATTTATCCCAACTCTTTGCTTTCTGTTAGATAGCCAATCCTCTATCCATGCCAGAATATTACCCTCAATCCCGTGATTTTTTACCTTAAGCAATAATCTTTTGTGTGGCACCTTGTCAAATGCCTTTTGGAAGTCTAAATACACTACGTCCACTGGTTCCCCTTTATCCACCCTATATGTTACTTCCTCAAAGAACTCCAGCAAATTTGTCAAACATGACTTCCCCTTCGTAAAACCATGCTGACTTTGTCCTATTAAATTATGATTATCCAAATGTCCTGTTACTGTTTCCTTAATAATGGACTCCAAAATTTTACCTACCACAGATGTTAGGCTAACCGGTCTATAGTTACCAGCCTTCTGTCTACTGCCCTTTTTAAATAAGGGTGTTACATTAGCAGTTTTCCAGTCTGCCGGGACCTTAGCGGAATCCAGGGAGTTTTGAAAAATTATTACCAATGCATCTACAATCCCTACCGCCACTTCCTTCAAGACTCTTGGATGTAAGCCATCAGGTCCAGGTGATTTATCCGCCTTGAGTCCCATTATTTTACTGAGTACCACTTCCTTAGTGATTTTGATCGTGTTATATATAAAATCATCTCATTAATGTTGTGTGATACATTTAAGATACAGCACCCCCTCTGTACTGCACTCAACTATAGGCCGAGCTTCATATACTCCCACCCTGGCTGGCTGTGACTTCAACTAACAACCTTTTGAGTCTGAGGCAAGAGCGCTATCAGCTGAGCTAAGCTGGCACTAGAAAGACCATAAAGACTTAGAATAAAGCACAGCATGCTGATAGTAGTAAATTGCAGGTACTGATTTACTTGTGAGAAAGGTGCTATAACTCATCCATAGATTCATGACTTGCGACTTATTCATTCAGAGTCATTATGCCAGTTCTCGCAATTCACTACAACCAGGGCTACAGCCTATACTTCCTGAATACAAATTATTTGATGAGTTTTGCTTCTCTTAAGTTCAAAATTAATGATTTATAAATACTGATCAAGAATAGTAAGTTCAAAATAAAAAAGGGTATAGCGATGGAATTGTTCTCTTCATCCAACCTCTTCCCTGAGCACCAAGAATTAAGCACAAATTTAGTACTGTGCTGCATGGAACTATGAATTTATATCACTAGATTACTAGTTACTATCATTGAAAAGACCTCATAACCTTTTATTTTAAGTGAATTGCCTCAGATATGCTCCTTTCCCTCGGCACTGCACCTTGGCATGCTGAGAAGGCTTGTGTGCTCATATGACCCTGAGAGAGCGGGGTTGATTTGAATTTTTTATAATATATTTGTTCTCAGAATATGGGCTGCATTGGCGAAGCCACATTGATCGTCCATCCCTAATTTTCCTGAGGGCATTAAAAGCATCAAGCAGTGTGGAACTGGAGTCACATGTAGACCAGACCAGGTAGGGGGTTGGGGTGGCGGGGTGGGGGGGGCAGGTTCCCTTCCCTGAAACACTATTTTTGTACAATTAATGTTAGTGTACATCTAGCTCGTAACCCAGAATACTTAGCAATTTTGTCACTTTAGCTGTTTTAATTCTGCTCCCTTAAATTTTTAAGTTTTAAGATGAAGTCCAATCAAATCGTTAAGGGAGCAATGTTAACCAGGACACCAGTATAGCTCCCTGCTCCTCTTCAAATATTGTCACGGCATCTTTTACTGTCACTGAGCAGGCAGATGGTACCTCAATTTTAACATCTCAGCCAAAGACAGCACCTCCAACAATGCAGCACTCCCTCAGTACTGTACTGAAATACCAGCCTTGATTATGTGCTCAAGTCTGTAGTTAGTCTTGAACTCACACCTTCTGATTCAGTGATGAGAGGATCACCAACTGAGTTAAGCTGACTCAACAGATAATCATTTACATGGGATGCTTCAGTACCCTCATTTGAACTGTGTTTACCTAGCTTTCTGCCAACTGTTAGGGACAGTAACTCTTCTCTGCTTAACCCTCTACTGATACCATGAATACCCTGGGGCTGAGATCCTATGGGGGTTCCACTGATCTCCCACTGTAACTCCAGCATGAGGCTGACAGAGACCCTATGGAAACGTCAATAATGGCCATTTATGCTGTTTCCCTGGGGTTCTGGTAGTCTCCCGCCAGAGTTACGGTGAGAGACCAGGTGGAACCCCCACAGAATCTCAGCCCCTCTCTATTTAAGCAACAATCTTAAAAAAAAAAATCAAGCATAGGAAACAGAATTTAAAAAGAGCTATTAAATTCATTGTTTAGAATTTGTTTTTTAAACAGTACTGATGAAGAGATTCAGGACCAGGTTTTTCTTTGCTTGACTGCCTGTTTTCAGGTGGTTTGTGGTCCGAATCTGAGAGTAGTCGTGGCTACCATCTCAACAATTCCATTAAAAACTTGCACCAGAATTCTCTAGGAATTGCACCATTCCTCTCCCCCTTTCCAACGTCTGCCATTAGGCTGTCCCGCTGCATGGGGTCAAATGAGCGTGCCTTGACTTTAGCCAACAACACCTCCACAGATGCATCTGAGACCCTGGGAGCCCTTTCGCCTCCTGACCCCCTTCGGCTGCTGCTCTTCAGGCATTCTTGCAGTAGTGCATCCTGCTGCTCAAAAAGTGATGTCCTCCTTTAACTAGCTGCAGCCTTTTAAAAACTGCAACAGCACTCAATTTCCCTCATTCCCAACGGCGGTAACCCAATGAGGGGCGGTAACACCGTTCTGCTCTGCTCTGCTTAGATCTTGTGTGCCCTGGGAGGAAAGGTCAGCCGCAGTCACGTGGGCGCAGAACTCCCGCCTCGCTGCTAACCCGCCGTCAGGAGAATTCAACCCTCATGATTTATGCAACCTCTTTAAATAAATATGGCAACATCACATGGACCACTCAGAGTTATATTACACATCTGAAGTGCAAGTTTTGCATTTCACATGTGTGAAACATCGTTCCCATGGGCAGTGATGTAACTAATTGCTACCGCTGTTGAATAAAGTTTGCTCCCACTGGGAATATGTGGAAGTTATTGGATGCTGTTCCATAATTGAGCAAAAATCCATGAGTTGTGGCAGCCAGGGCAATAAATCTCCAGTTAATGTTATTTGTGACACAGTGAAAAAGAACAACCTCTTTGGCTGCACAAACATACACAGTACAGCACTCTCCAACGACAAGGTCATTGTAAAACTTGAGAAGGTGTCACATGCCATACTCTGATCCATGGCTAGCATCCCCTGTGTGAAATCCTGGTCAGAATTGGCCTCTCTTTGCTTCTTTTAATAAGTGATGGCTAGAGGCCCTCTTCATAGCATCCTATAATAGATTCAATTCATCTGTTTCCCTGAACTAAAGGGAATGTTGATGCCTTCATATCTCTTCTTGGACTGACAGGTGGCTCACATACATCACACCCTGTGCATTCCAATTCAGCAAAATGTGTTTGCTCCCTGTAGGACATTGTGGCTCAGCTTTCTCTATTGGCGTATGATTTAACTTGTGTCACAGCTCCATCTGTCATGGTCAAGCCTTGCTGATTCACAATATCTGGCCCAGCATCACGAGGTCAGAGGTTCATAGCTGCCCTGCAGAGATTATTGTCTGTGGGACTGGACACTCTTGATAGCCTGCTGGTAAAAGGGATTTGTTCTGCACTAAAATCTGCCCATGTTAAAACCTCTGGCAGTAGGTGATGGTGGTGACAAAATCTGCTGCTATCATGTGATATAAGACATGGACAGTTTATTCTGCTGTCAGAAAAATAAAGCTCCAAACCTCCTGTCATATTCCTTATGACTGACCCTATAATGAGAACATTGGTAAAGGGTGACACGTGTTGCGAAATGGTTCCTTTTTCTCTTAGTAGCCATATCAAACATTTCTCACCTCAAATATAGTATGATTAATAGAATTACATAGAATATACAACACAGGAACAGGTAATTCAGCCCAACCAGTTCATGTCGGCGTTTATGCTCCACTTGAGCCTCCTCCCATCCTTCCTTACCTAACTATATCAGCCATGATGCGGAGATGCCGGTGTTGGACTGGGGTGGACAAAAGTGAGAAGTCGCACAACACCAGGTTATAGTCCAACAGTTTTATTTGAAATCACAAGCTTTCGGAGCTGCTGCTCCTTCGTCAGGTGAAGTGAAGGACTACGAATCGGCAAAGCACATATAGATAGAGAACAATGCCTGTGCAGCGTACAATGTCAGACGACTACAGTTAATCTTTCTGACTGCATTTTATCACACATCGGCAGAGAAACAATCAGGTCAGTCAGGAAGGCATTATATCAAAGACATAGCAAGATACAACTTTCCAGTAAAAAAGTAAAAAGTTTAAAGTTTATGGTTTTCCATACAGACTGCATTTGACACATTAGACCCCCTGTGACCCCACCTCATTGTCTTAGTTGTATCTTGCTATGTCTTTGATATAATGCATTCCTGACTGACCTGATTGTTTCTCTGCTGAGGTGTGATAAAAGGCAGTCAGAAAGATTAACTGTAGTCGTCTGACATTGTACGCTGCACAGGCATTGTTCTCTGTCTGTATATGCTTTGCCGATTCGTATTCCTTCACTTCACCTGATGAAGGAGTAGCAGCTCCGAAAGCTTGTGATTTCAAATAAAACTGTTGGACTATAACCTGGTGTTGTGCGACTTCTAACTATATCAGCGTAGTCCTCTATTCCCTTCTCCCTCATATGCTTATCTAGCTTCTACTTAAGTGCATCTATACTATTCGCCTCAACTACCCTAGTGGTAGCGAGTTCCACATTCTCACTACTCTTTGGGTAAAGAAGTTTCTTCTGAATTCCCTATTGGATTTCTTGGTGACTATCTTATATAGCTGGCCTCTAGTTTTGTTCTTCCCCACAAGTGGAAACATTGGGCCATATTTTCCGATCGGAGGCTTCCCGCGTGCGGAAGCCTCCGATCTGGAAAAAATCTACGCCCTTACCTGAGAGCTCCCGGGACGCACACATTTCCGCTCCTGGGCCGCTCGAACTCCAAGTGTGCAGGGCCTACGTATCCCAGGGGCACAGGCAGTTCACAGCGTCCCTGGGATCACATGGGCCATGGGGAGCCAATCAAAGAAGGGAATCTTCCTTCATACACTTGACAGGAAGACCTGTCAAATATATGAATGGAGATCACCCCAAAAACATAGTAAAACTTTAAATAAATTAAAAAAAACATCACATTTTTAAAATGACTTGAAATTACAATAAATTTGGTATTTTAAACAAAAATTAAATTTTTGAAAAAAATAATTATAGTTTTTTACAGAGCTAAAAATAAACTTACCTTTTTTTAAAGTATTTTTAAATGATACATCAGTGAAAATTTTTTTAAAAACTTTTTTTCAAACTCTTATCCTGGTAAAAGCAGGCCTTATGCCTGCTTTTACCAGGCATAAGAATTGTAAGGATTTTCTGCGGGCGGAGGGTCTCCAGAAAGCGGAACTATCCGCCCGCAGAGGCCCTTCTCCAGGGCAGGCGGAGGATCTGTCAAGAGGATTCTTGACAGATCGGAAATGCCAGTTTTCAGCGCATGTGCTGTGCATGCCTGAAACCGGCATTTCCGATGTCCCTACGGGTGGGTACACAGCACGTACCCACTCGTAGGGATTGGAATATCTGGGCCATTCTCTCTGTGTCTGCTCTATCAAAACCTTTCATAATTTTAAAGACCTCTATTAAGGTCATCCCTCGCCTTCTCTTTTCAAGAAAAAAGAGACCCAGCCTGTTCATCCTTTCCTGATAGGTACAACCTCGCAGCTCTGGTATCATCCTTGTAAATCTTTTTTGCACCCTCTCCCGTACCTCTACATCCTTTTTATAATATGGCGACTAGGATTGTACACAGTACTCCAAGTACTGTGGATCAGGAAAGAGAATTTTCCTTTAGCATTGCCCCCGATGATGTGCCTCTGAAATGCACTCCCTTGGTGCCGTAATCGCTCAGGGAGTTTGTCAAGTGAATAGCTGCGCCATAGGTCCAGGAAGGTCCCAGGTTTCATTCTGGTCTACCTTGAGTAACCTAACCCCTGGAATCTCCCTCCTGATTGCTAGCCAGCAATCTCTGCAGAAGTGTGTATGTGTCCGATAATTGGGTAAGGACAGGATCAGGCTCGGCTGCAGTGCATCCCATGGTAGAATAGTCTGCTAATGCTCTAATGCTCAATGTTCAAGTTCACGTGTGAATAATAGCAAGGTACTGGCACACCTGTGAAATTGTATCCCAACAAGGAGTCAACACGGGAGGGAAGGAATTTGGCAAGAAAGAGAAGAAAAAGAAATGAGCGCTCTACTGCATCAGAGTGACACTTTCATTTTCAACCCTAGCTATTAATTTAGCCTTTCAGAGCGATTGCTGAATTAGTGCCAACTGGTGTTGAATCTGAGAGCTGTGCATTGCTCATGTACTAAGACCCGTAGGATTCGTATTTGAATGTTGCAGCTTTTTACTAAATGCACTAAAAGCAAAACACAAACATAGAAACAAGAATCGGTTGGATGCTTTTCAATTAACAGACATGCCATGGAACTATGTTTAAATAATTGCTGTGCAGCTAACACACAATTTTCTAATCCACTGATCCTTAATTTATCACTGACGACGCATTAGTTAAAATTATTCAGAGTCACTGTAGTGACAGCTGGAATTCAGCCACTTGACCTATACAAATGAGTATGGTCTGTACAGCAGTAGGGGCAAAGGTGGAAATGTTAACTGAGCTCAGATAGAATACAGACAATGGGGCAAAATTTTCTCAGTATGTTATAAAATCATAAACTTGCTCTTTCTAATTGGGTTTACAATTTTGTTACACATGAAATCTTCCACCTATATTTTAGTGAAACAGAATCATATATTTCAATCAAAAATACTTGAAGGTCAGCATCTCCATTGAACTAGTCAAAACATTCATGAACCACGCTAAGCTTGAGTTTAAATCCTCAGCAAAGAGGTGCCCTGGATTGGCCACATTCTCCATGTTGCACTGCAGCTCAGTCAGATGGTCATGCAACCCTGCATAGATGTGGTTGGTGGACTCTCCAATTGAAGTCCCCAAACTGTACAAGCTGTGTGGAACAGTCTCAATAACTCCACAAACTGCTGACATTGTGTAAAGTTTCCAAAATTTGCAGATCCCCAAAAATCTAAGGAAAAAGGACTTTGGAACTACCCCAGAGTGATAAAAATGCATTTGGGCCTAACATAAGGAATTTAAGACCAAAGCCAAGCTTTGGCATTTTAAAAGGACATGTCTGGAATTCAAGCCCCAGCAAACATTAACATTTGGACAATAGGCCCTGGGAGAAGGCAGCCCCACCCAAAACACAGGAACCAGTAAAACCTATCACAGGACCCATTAAAGAGATGCATAAAGATAGGAGTGCTAGGCCCAGCAAGAAACCCAAAACATGAGGACAATGCAAACTCCGATTAAACAACAGATCGACAGGACGCAAGCCATTTGACACTCAGTAAAGTCGTTACTGTTGACGAGGTCTTACAATGACCAGGATTTGATTTGGTTCTGACAAGGCCACTTCAATTTAGCATAACTGAAGGCCCATCAAGCAGTTACAACAGTTCAGTAAGAAGAGAGTTCAGGACAATTTAACACCAAGTTAAACCCATCAAAACTTAACAAGCCCGCAAAACCAAGACAATGGAATGAACAGGCCTCAACTGAAACCTAAATCACTTCAACACGAAACCGTTTTAGTAAGGGGTTTTGGCGCGAAAAAGACAAAGGGGTCCGAACAGTATAATTGAGGGCCCAATCCCCCAAGACTCTCTCTCTCTCTCTGGACTCTCTGACAACGCTCTCAACGCTCGCACAGCTCTCTCTCTCGGCTCTGTTCCAGAAGCAGCACGTTCCAGCAGGACACAGACGGGTCTACCAGCCACACGACACGAGCAGGAGGAGGAGAGAAGCAGCAAGTTCCAGCAAGACACTCGACGACCAGACCACCATCGCAATCAACTTACCTGGCTGGATTTCGCACTGTTAAAACCCCTGTTTGGTGAGCACTATCCCTGATCTCCTGAAACCGAAACCTAGCTAGATAGTGGGATTTTTGGGAGGGATAAGGGTTTTTGTATATTGTAATTTTCCCTCGCCTGTACCGTGTGTTCCCCAACCTGTTTAAGTGTTAAGTGTGTTTTAAGTTTGTTACCTTTTTCTTTTAATAAAAGTCAAAATTCTTTCATCGGAACCTGTTGTCTACTGCATCTTTATTCACAACTCCCAAATAAGTCCAAGATTTAGAACCTGGGGCGTGGGAGTGATTCGAACCGCTCACTGAGTCAGGGGTGAGGCTGACCCCTACCACACCACCCCCTACAATTGGGATACCAAAGAATGTTTGTAGGCTAACATGTGAGGTCTCAAGCTATTGGCACAACCAGCTGAAGGAGGCTTCTAGTTGCCCCTATGGCCAACAGGTTATGTCTCCTATAATAATACCTGCATTTTCTTCTCCTCATTCATGCTCAGTGCTTCACCAAGTGCTCCTTCCTACAACTTGTTCATAGATCTCCCCAAGTGGCTATATCTGTGATGCAGGAGTGGATGATGAAAAATGCAGTGAGGTGCTAGGTTGAGGCTGTAAAGTTGGTTTTCTTCTCTTGGGGTACCTGGAGGAATGGAAGAACACATTTTGCAATGTTTGCACTAATACATCACTTGAAATATAGATGCATTTACAAATATGCAAACTTGACAAGAAATTGTAGTGCATTACACAGAAATGCTCGAATGCAGGCCTACGTGTGACGGAATGACTGAATGAGTAAATACAGAGGAAAAGATACTAGCCATGTATTTGGCAGAAGCTCCTTAATTAATTCCCTTCTACTCTCTCTATTGTCTCCATGCCCATAATTTTGATGGCCCTCTCCTCATAGGAGTCAAGGGTCATAGCTTTTGCAGGCCCTTACTCTAAGTGCTGTCTCCAATAATATGCATCCTTATTCTTTGAGTAGATGTGAAAGGACATATGTAAGAAAGCAGATTGTGAGAGAAAATGAGTTCTACCAAACTGCCCTGGACAGCAGCCACCGTAGGTAGCTGTGTGGTCATACAACTGTAAGGAACCTTCCCTGGCATCGCACTAGGTGCTTGAAACTTGACTGATTTAATAGCCAATACAAACTGTGCTGTGGTATGGCACCATGGACCATTGAAACAGAAGAAAATGAGCATGCCTGTGCATTTATATAGATCAGCAGTTGGCAGCATTTTTTTCATTCTCCCACTGTAATGGTGTACCAAGTCTATGATGAGAAACAATAAAGAGACATAACAAGACAATCTATTAAGATGTCACTTGTTTGCTCACTTAGCTTGGCAACCTTGCTTAGGCCAAAAGATTTCTTCCACACGTGTTCCCAGGTTCAGGTCACAGGTCGGATGGTGTGGACATGCTCTGTCACCTCCATCCATGCTGCCCTGGCTGAATTTTTAATTTCAGGGTGGAATTATTAATTTATCCAAACCCTTTCCTGCAGGACCTCCAAACCCTGTTTACTGAATGAAGCCATTCTGTACCCAAGCAGTGTAAAAATATATGTATCTTTAAGGGCAGGTAGCAGGATTGCTGGTGCAGGAAATTGCTTCCCCCACCTTTGTGCATTCCCAATATGTCATGCACTGTGCCCTGGGAGTACCAGCAAATTGTGTAAAAGGATATTATTATTATCTTACTGTTCAAGGAAAGTTTTCTCAGGAATTGCATACTTTATGAGGCCTAGTTTTCCTGTCTGCACTGGCAGCAGGGAACTTTGGCCAGTGGCAGTCTGTAATAGAAAATTGCCCCCATATCCTCAAAATAGATTATAATCATGAGGCTGCTAATTTTGCAAATTCTGTGCACATGAGATTCACAAGCCAACTTCAATACTTCCATTGAAAAACATTTTTTTTTAAACGTTTGATACTGCAGGTGGAATCAAGCAGTATTTCCTGGGTTATTTCCACCAGCAAACTCTCCCAGCAAGCTGCATGTGTTATATTTACAATATTATAAAATGGTGTCTTGATATTTCAATTTGATGGGTGGAACGTCTGTTGAATGTCAAATGGAATAAAATGGCAGCCTAGCTGTGGAAAATGACTACACTTTCTATCTTCTCAAGAAATGATACTTCAGAGGATTGCATTATGGAGAATGATATACGTGTGTGCACTGCAAGCAATATTGTAATCACTGAATTCTATAATCTGACCCTAGGCTGTTCTGATTACTGACAGTCAGTGTTATGAATTACACTATAATCTTATTGTATGAAATGCATCATCCACTTTGGTCTATTTTTAAGTAAAATACAATTTTTCTACACTTCTTCATTTTCACACTAGATTAAAAACAACCATGCATTAATAAAAGTAACTAAAATACAAAGCAAAATATAATACTGTAACTGAGAGATAGATTTGAACTTCCAGCGGATTTCGGTTTGGCGGTGTTAAAATCCGAATTCTGCGCGGATGGAGCGGGAAATGGAGCAGCTCTATTTTAACTGATCACCTGTACCATTCCCATTGTGCGGGGAGAGTTAAGGTTCCCCTCTAAGAGTCAGCTCATTTGTAGTACTGAAGTTTCTGAGTCTGAAGGTTGTGGGTTCAAGCCCCACTCCAGGACTAGAGCACAGGATCTAGGCTGGCACTTCAATGCTATTCTGAAGAATATATTTTAAAACTGAATAGATTAAAACTGAAATTACTTTTACTCAGAGAGTAGTTAGAATGTGGAACCTGTTATCACATGCAGTAGTTGAGGTGAACAGCATAGACACATTTAGATAAGTACATGAGGGAGAAAGGGATAGAAGACTCTGTTGGTAGGGTGAGATGAAGTAAGGTGAGAGGAGGCTCGTGTGAACCATAAACAGTGGCATAGACCTGATGGGTGGAATGTCCTGTTTCTGTGCTGTAAATTCTATGTAACTTTACCTCCTGTGATGTTGTTACACAAAAATGAAAATAAACATGGTGTGTTTCTCTTCCTGTAACTACCTCTTTGCTTATCTCCAACTCTCTAATTCTTTGTATCTCCCTCGTTTTGTCTTTCTGTTTGCTTTCCATTCATTCTAACCCCTTAGAGTTCAGAGACACTGGGACCAATTTTTGTATTGCATATTTCCTATGTGTATCAGTTGCATCATAGAATCAATAATGGAGACCATTAATGCCAGGCCTCGCCCCTTTTTCAAGTGTCACAGATTTCCGCTTGGACTGGGGAATTGCGCATGAAGCTCCCACCTGTTACAGGAAGAAGCTTTAATCTAATATTATAACAAAGGAACATATAATGGCTCCCAGCTCTTTTTCCATCTATGGCGCTGAGTGTATGCTTCTCCTTATTCCCCTCCTTTTCTTATCTATTTATTCATTCACGGGATGTGGGCATCACTGGCATTTATTGCCCATCCCTAATTGCCTTTGAGAAGGTGGTGGTGAGCCGCCGCCTTGAACGGCTGCAGTCCGTGTGGTGAAGGTACTCCCAACAGGGCTGTTAGGGAGGGAGTTCCAGGATTTTAACCCAGCAACGATGAAAGATCGGATGATATATTTCCAAGTTAGGATGGTGTGTGACTTGGAGGGGAACTTGGAGGTGGTGGTGTTCCCATGCAACTGCTGCCCTTGTCCTTTTAGGTTGCAGGTTTGGGAGGTGCTGTCGAAAAAGCTTTGGTGAGTTGCTGCAATGCACCTCGTAGATGGTATACACTGCAGCCATGTTGCACCAGTGGTGGTGTGAAGGAATAGCCAGGATTCAGAAAAATACACGATACTAAGAACAGATTTCTGAAATTATTAATAAATGACATACTGGGTTTAAAAGACATAAGCCTTAGCAGACAAGGCTGCAGGCAGAAATATAGGCTTCTGAGATAAGATCAGTTGTTAAACAAAGTTGTAAAACACCACAAGCTTTGAAATGGGAATTAGTTAAAAAAACTAAAACAATGCCCTATTGAAGCGAACCATTGGAAGTTCCTCTATGTCTGAACATTGGAACCAACACAATGGAATCACCCAGTTTAAAGTGTTAAAAGCTAACACTGAAGCAAACAGAAACTTAGAATATTAAACAACCATAAACCTTCATAATATAACATCAAATAAGACAGGAAACACGATTAAAAATGCAACCAATTGAAATAGCTAGAAAACAAGTAAACACTGAGTTAAAGTGTTCTCAATTTACATATTGTAAATATGATACCTACAGAAAGCTTTGAAGAAATGACATCAAGTAAAAGAAACGCCTGCTGAACAAATAGTTTTTATGTTAAGATTGAAATATGGAGTCCCGAGGTCTGATAAAAACCAATTGAAGTAAATAAGAAATGTATGGAACACCCTAGATGAAGTATTTACAAGTTGTAAAATATACCTACAGAAAGACTTTGAAAATGACATCAATGGATGCATCAAGCAATTACAACGGCCCAAAAATTCGGCCGTTCTCGGGTGAGTACGCACTGTGTACTCACCCGTATTCATTCCCGAAGTGCCGGTTTCCTGCATGCACTGCGCATGCACGGGAAACCGGCACTTCCGGTATGGCGAAGGGGGCGGTTCCTAGGTGAACCGCGTGCGCACTAGAGGCTGCACGCACGCAGCACACTTAGGGTTTTTTTCAGGTTTCAACGTGAGGGTAAGTATTGAAGATTCTACGCTAGTAAAAAGGAGGCGTAAGACCCCCTTTGAACAAGGTAAGTAGTTAATTAAGTATAATTTTAAATTTTTTTCAACAGGTTTATCTTTTTTAGAGACTTTGAAGAAAGGTAAGTTTATTTTTATAACTTTTAAAAAAGTATTTTAATTTTTTTTTTAATTTAAATTTTTGTTTAAAGTGGTTAATTTATTTAACTATAGTTATTTTATTAATGTGATGTTTTAAAAAAAAATTATTTGAAGTTTAGCTGTTCTTTTGGGGCCGATTTCAATTCACAGATTTGACAGGTCTCCTGTCAAATCTATGAATGAAAGATGGTCTGCTGCCATTGGCTCTCCATGGCCCATGTGATCCCAGGGGTCGCATCGCACTAACTGCGCCCCTGGGACACGCAAGCACTGCGCGCCGGCTCTAGGGAGAGGCCCAGGACCCGAAGTTCCTGCGGGGGCAAACAAGAACGGCAGACGCGGTAGGTGATATCGCGTGCGATCCTTACCCCCACGGCAAGCCTCCGAATCAAATTTCTAGGCCATTGTTTATGTGTTAAACTTGGAACATGTAGGAGTCACAATGTCTGATAATAACCAGTTAAAGTAGTATTAGAAATTCAATAGAAAGACTTCCTAAGAATAGCATCAAATAGATAAATCGATAATAACCATTTTATGATAGGTTTTTGAAACACCTAAAGGTAGAGACACAAGTCTAAAAGCTAACAGCTGATATGACAATAAAGAATAGAACAAAGTCAGCAAAGAATGACTTGAAATAATTAGCTTACATCATCAGGAAAACTTCAAAGGATAAACCACCTAAAAAACATATAAAAATAAGAGCTTTTCAAATGAAAAGTCAGAAGTCGCTGGGAACACAAGTGTTTCTCAACTTCACAGACATGCTCTGTAAGTTTTTAACTTTTGAGTCTCGGGTAATCAAGGTATTTGATTTTGGTGGATATTCTGGATTAAGAAATAAGTAGAAGTGTGGAAATGTAACAAAGTTAAGATTTGAGAATAAGGATCTCTGAGAATAAGAAATGTAAGCTATTTGTATTTTGAACGGTTAAAGTTGTGATTGCCATAACTAAATGTTAACTGAATGTCGGTTCTTTAATAAATCTTTATATTTTTAGAATTGTCTCACACGAGTATTTCTGTATCATCTCGCGAACTCAATTTCTGTACACTCAAAGGAGTTGCAGAATTCTGGGGGGTGTTCCGGACCCTCATAATATCCGGAAGGTTACACTCTAGTTAAACTTATTAAAAGTACTATCCGGAGGACGGTAACATCTTTAGACCATTTCTTTCCTTTAGGGAGAGGTACTCTGACCTTTAGACCCAATTAAGCGTCTTATGGGATCCGGCTACTGCTAACTTTAGTTGAAGGTAAACGTCTGGGGAATACGCCTGATCTGGGGTAGTCCGAAAGGGCTAGGACTTGTAATTATCCCTTCAGTGGAGGATTGAATGATTAAGGTGGCAGATGGGATGTTGATCAAGCTGGTTGCTTTGTCCTGGATGGTGTCGAGCTTCTTGAGTGTTCTTGGAGCTGCACTCATCCAGTCAAGTAGATATTATTCAATCACACTCCTGACTTGTACCTTGTAGGTGGTGGAAAGACTTTGGGGTGTCAGGAGGTAAGTCACACATCACAGAATACCCAGCCTCTGTCCTGCTCTTGTAGCCACAGTATTTATATGGCTGGTCTCATTACGTTTCTGGCCAATGGTGACTCCAAGGATGTTGATGGTGGGGGATTCAATGATGGTAATGCCATTGAATGTCAAGGGGAGGTGGTAAGACTCAATCTTATCAGCCACTTATCAGCCCAAGCCTGAATGTTGTCCAGCTCTTGCTGCATCCCCCTTCTGACCTTATGATGGAAGGAAGGTTATTGATGAAGCAGCTGAAGATAGTTTAGCCTAGGACACTGCCCTGAGGAACTCCTGCAGTGATGTCCTGGGGCTGAGATGATTCGCCTCCAGCAACCACAACCAGCTTCCTTTGTGTTAGGTATGTCTCCAGCCACTGAAGAGTTTTCCCCCTGATCCTCAGTGAACTTTAGTTTTATTAGGGCTCCTTGATGCCACACTCGGTCAAATGCTGCCTTGATGTCAAGAGCAGTCACTCTCACCTCACCTCTGGAATTCAGCTCTTTTGTCCATGCTTGGACCAAGGCTGTAATGAATCTTGAACCAAGTGGTCCTGGTGGAACCCAAACTGAGCTTCAGTGAGCAGGTTGTTAGATGGTAAGTGCCACTTGAAAGCACTCTCGATGACACCTTCCATCACTTTGCTGATGATTATAGAGTAGGCTGATGGGGCAGTAATTGGCCGGATTGGATTTGACCTGGTTTTTGTGGACAGGACATACCTGGGCAATTTTCCACTTTGTCAGGTTGTAGCTCTACTGGAACAGCTTGGCTAGAGGTCCAGCTATGTCTGGAGCACAAGAGTTCAGCACTACAGCCAGGATGTTGTCGGGGCCCATAGCTTTTGCTGTATTCAATGCGCTCAGTCGATTCTTGATGTCACGTGGAATGAATCGAATTTCTGAAGACTGGCATCTGTGATGGTGGGGACCAATGTTCCCCCTAATTTTCTTTGGACTGCGTGGCCACTTTGACGGGCAACGTGGCCCATTCAAACTTCTGCGCATGCACTTTTTTTGCATTGGGAAGTCGGCTCACCGGCTGTGCTGGACCTCGGGGACATTGGTGGGACCTCAGGAGGATCCACTCGGCACTTCTGGCTGAAGATGGTTAAGAATGCTTCAGCCTTGTCTTTTACACTCACGTGCTGCACTCCGGCATCATTGAGGATGGGGATGTTCATGGAGACTCCTCCTTTCGTTAGTTGTATAATTGTCCACCACCATTTACAACTGGATGTGACAGGACTGCAGAGCTTTGACCTAATCTGTTGGTTGTAGGATTGGTTGGCTCTGTCTATAGCATGCTGCTTCTACTGTTTAGCATGCATGTATTCCTGTGTTGTAGCTTCACCAGGTTGGCACCTCATTTTCAGGTATGCCTGGTGCTGCTCCTGGCATGCTCTTCTAGACTCCTTATTGAACCAAGGTTGGTCATCTGGCTTGATGGTAATGGTAGAGTGAGGGATATGCCGGGCCATGAGTTTCCAGATTGTGGTGGAATACAATTCTGCAGCTGTTGATGGCCCACAGCGCCTCATGGATGCCCAGTTTTGGGCTGCTAGATCTGTTCTGAATCTATCCCATTTGGCATGGTAGTAGTGCCACACAAAACAATGGAGGGTGTCCTAAGTGTGCAGACAGGACTTCGTCTCCGCAAGGATTGTGTGGTGGTCACTTCTACCAGTACTGTCATGGATAGATGCATCTGCGACAGATAGTTTGGGAGGACGACGTCAAGTAGGTTTTTCCCTCGCGCATTGGTTCTCTCACCACCTGTTGCAAGCTCAGTCTGGCAGTTATGTCCTTCAGGTCTCGGCCAGCTCGGTCAGTAGTTGTGCTACCGAGCCACTCTTGGTGATGGATGTTGAAGTCCCCCACCCAGAGTACATTCTGTGCCCTTGCTACCCTCATTGCTTTTTCCAAGTGGTGTTCAACATGGAGGAGTACTGATTCATCAGCTGAGGGAGGGCAGTAGGTGGTAATCAGCAGGAGGTTTCCTTGCCCATGTTTGACCTGATGCCATGAGACTTTATGGGGTCTGGAGTCAATGTTAAGGACTCCCAGGGCCACACCCTCCCAACTGTATACCACTGTGCCACCACCTCTGGTGGGTCTGTCCTGCTGGTGGGACAGGACAAAACCAAGGATGGTGATGGAGGAGTCTGGGACATTGCCTGAAAGGTATGATTCTGTGAGTATGACTATGTCAGGCTGTTGCTTGACTAGTCTGTGCAAGATCTCTCCCAATTTGGCACAAGGCCCCAGATGTGAGTGTAGAGGACTTTGCAGGGTCAACTGGGCTAGGTGTGCCTTTATCATGTCCGAGTCCGATGCCTAGGTCGATGCTGAGTGGTCCGTCAGTGTTTATTCTTTTAGTAATTTTTCGTAGCACTTTGATACAACTGAATGCCTTGCTAATGTCATTTCGGAGGGTAGTTAAGAGTCAACCACATTGCTGTGGGTCTGGAGTCACACATAGGCCAGACCGGGTAAGGACAGCAGGTTGTTGCATAAGTACTCACAATTCATGCAAAACATTATAAGTGGTCTTAAAAATCACTACACAGTTTAATTTCTCATGTAGGCGCTGTAAACAAAATTGAAAATCATGCGACTTGTGAGTGTTGGTAACATTGTTGTACACACATTTGCATTGGCTCAATATTTTTGGCTGAGTTTTTTCTTGTTCTTCCTTATAATACAATGCAAACTGATTAAAAGATATTGCAAATCTCCCCAAGGTTCATTTAACTAAATGTACTGTTCTGTGTAACTGTGCCTTGCAGTCCTGGAAGATCCCAGGTTTAATCCCTGCTCTGTGCTTCGTTAGCTGGGATGGTGGTGGAGGTGTTGGAATTGGCCTCATGCTCTGGGCTAAGATGGGGAACAAAATGACCTTTTAATCACTGTTCACTGCATCCTGCCATGTGTGGATGTAGAGGAGTCCAGAATCGGGCTCGACTGTCATACCCTCCCCTCCCATAGTCAAGTAGCCTGCTGACTCTCATTACCTAAACTCGCATAAAGAATAGTCACTTGGACAAGTTACCTGAAAGATGCCTGCCACCTATTAAACAGTGCCCCAGCATGAGACTGCATATTCAGGAGACTACGGGAGAAAATTGGCTGGGGAAAAACATATTGGGGAAGAATGTTCCTGGGGCACTCCTGATCTCCCGCCATATCTTCATAAATTCCAGGCAATAATAAGAACATAAGAAATAGGAGCAGGAGTGGGCCATTTGGCCCCTTGAGCCTGCCCCGCCATTCAATAAGATCATGGCTGATCTGATCTTGGCCTCAACTCCACTTTCCCGCCCGCTCCCCATAACCCTTGACTCCCCTGTAGCTCAAATATATGTCTATCTCCGATAAGAACATAAGATTGTGAGTATATTTCTTGCAAACATTAATGCAATAGAAGAAAATCAGCGATTGAATGTAATTCTAAGCTCATAGCACAGGTATCCTCCTTCACTACTTCAATCTATAATATTCCACATCTATCCATCCATCCTTCAGTTCTCCTTAGCTATATTAGCTAAAATGTTGTTTATTCATGCTACTGCTATGGTATGGTCTCAGAACAACGCTAAACAAATAAATCAACAGTATTATACATGGTTTTATTTGCCAGGAGTACTGTGGTTCAGAATTCACAGCCAACAAACTTGGAGTAGACAAAGGGGAACCGGTAGATGTGGTGTTTTTGGATTTTCAGAAGGCCTTCGATAAGGTCCCACATAAGAGGTTGGTAAACAAAATGAGGGCACATGGAATTGGGGGTAATATACTAGCATGGATTGAGAATTGGTTAACAGACAGAAAACAAAGAGTGCAGATAAATGGGTCTTTTTCAGGATGGCAGCCTGTGACTAGTGGGGTACCGCAAGGATCGGTGCTTGGGCCCCAGCTATTCACAATCTATATCAATGATTTGGATGAGGGGACTAAATGTAACATTTCCAAATTTGCTGCTGATACAAAGCTAGGTGGCAATGTCTGTTGCGAAGAGGATGTGAAGAGGCTTCAAGGGGATCTCGACAGGCTCAGTGAGTGGGTGAGAACATGGCAGATGGAATATAATGTGGATAAATGTGAAGTTATCCACTTTGGTAGAAAAAACAGAAAGGCAGAGTATTTCCTAAATGGTGAAAGATTGGGAAATGCAGATGCTCAAAGGGACCTGGGTGTCCTTGTACATGAGTCACTGAAAGTGAATGTGCAGGTGCAGCAAGCCATTAGGAAGGCAAATGGTATGCTGGCCTTCATTACAAGAGGATTTGAGTACAGGAGTAAAGAAGTCTTACTCCAATTATATAGGGGCTTGGTGAGACCACACCTGGAGTACTGTGTACAATTTTGGTCTCCTTATCTAAGGAAGGATATACTTGCCATAGAGGGAGTGCAATGAAGGTTCATGAGATTGATTCCTGGGATGGCGGGACTGTTGTATGAGAAGAAATTGAGTAAACTAGGCCTGTATTCTCTTGAATTCAGAAGAATGAGAGGGGATCTCATTGTAGCATACAAAATTATTACAGGGCTTGATAGGATGGATGCTGGGAGAATGTTTCCCTTGGCTGGGGAGTCTAGAACCAGGGGCCACAGCCTCAGGATAAAGGGTAGGCCATTCAGGACTGAGATGAGAAGAAATTTCTTCACACAGAGGGTGGTGAACCTTTGGAATTCTCTACCCCAGAGGGCTGTGGAGGCTCAGTCATTGGGTATATTCAAAACAGAAGTCGATAGATTTCTGACTAGTAAGGGCATCAAGGGATATGGCGATAGGGCCGGTGAATGAATTTGAGGCAGAATATCAGCCATGATCTCATTGAATGGCGGAGCAGGCTCGAAGGGCTGAATGGCCTACTCCTGCTCCTATTTCTTATGTTCTTATGTTCTTAACTGAGCAGACTTACTCAAAAAGTACACACAGACAGATGGAAATCTTGCATTGTGTATATATGTGCATGTATGTGTGTATATATATTGGATGGGGCGAGGGGGGGAGGGAGAAAGAGGATTGCGTTCTGATGCTGGTGTTCAAGTGCATCACTAGAACAGAGGAGAAGAACTTAACCCTGCATATAATTTGTGCTGTACCTGAGTTGGAATAGCAGTACTTAATGCTGAAAGTGAGTGGTAAAAGTAAAACAGTATTTGATATCCTAGCACTAAGCTCCTTCACTTCGATTAGCACAAAAACTGAATAGTATTAATAATATGCTAAAAATATACAATGTAAGTATGTTTCAGTATATATTATTATATATTCATATTTTACTAATGAACCCCCCATAGCACTGCTCACAGTAAATTAGAAGGGATGCTGTTTTGTAAGGATAGGAACATTATACCATGTAAAATAGAGCGTAGGTGTGTGTCCTTTAAGGCTAAAAGCTGTAATTGCTCTATGTTCTTCAAATAAATGATGGGCTGCTTTACATTTCAGGTTGAAGGTGAGACACCAAGGTTTGTTTGATTGACAGGTCAATTAATGAGTTGGAGTCAGTGTGGTACCGATATGTTCTTGGAGAGGGGACATGAAATATACAACATTTTAAGATTATTTTTCACCTGTAAGAAAGAGAGCTGTGGGCAGGAGATAGAAAGTACAAATTGCAAGTCATTTAACTTACTTTTCTGCAGTCTGCTGTAACACTTGAGAAAGTGAAAGTTAGAATTGGGAATCAATCACATGGGAAGAATAACCCAATCAGCTACTGTAGAGTAAATCTGCCTAATAAATTTGCTTATAATTGAGAATAACACAGACATGGTGCGCAAAAGTATTACAGAAAGTGTCACATAAAACTGTACAAGAGTACGATATTAAGATTGGAACACCCGTGGCACTGCTCCTGGCGAGTTGTAGGATACACTGGCCCTGAATTTCCGATCAGAGGTCTCCTGCGGGCGGATGCCTCCGATCGGAAAAAATCTACGAACTTACCTGCTGGTTCCGTAGATCCCGAGGCTTGCGATCCTGGGCCTCTTATCTTCGAAATGCGCAGAGGCCCACATATCCCTGGGATCACGTGGGTCAGGCGAACCAATGAAAGAAGGGAATCCCCCTTCATAATTTTGACAGTTCCTTATGCACAGAACTGTCAAAAGTATGAATGGGGATCACATTTAAAAACACACTGAAACATTAAATAATTATTTTTTAAATTACATATTTAAAATGAATTAAAATGACATTAAATTAAATATTTGAAACAAAAATTAAATTTTTTCAACAAAAATAATTAAGGGCTGGATTTTCATTGACCCGTGGAGGCGGGTTTGGAGGCGTGTGGGGGGTTAAAATTGCAAAAACTGGTGGGCGGGCACAAGCCCGTCTCTATCCCGCCTCCACGCAATTTTCATTAAATCGTGTCTGCTGGTCCCGACTGCGTCCCACCTCTAAGAGGCGGCATAGGCTGTTAAGGCCCTTAACAAGCACTAAATTGCTTATATAATGCCATTTTGAAAGGCCTTTGGTGATTTTAACCCTTTTTCTACATGAAGCACGCCTGTTGTGAACCACGAATGTGAAGCCTGGTGGGAACACGGCTGGCTGGCTGGCTGGCTGGCTGGCTGGCTGGATGGATGGATGGATGGATGGATGGATGAGACATATCTGGGAGTGGTGGTGTAAAAATATCTGGGAGCAGACTTAGGACTGCTGCTGCTCATTTTGCAGGTCCTCTCACAGCAAAGGCCAGGCAGTCTTTGAAGACCTTCAATGCAGCAGCAATGATGACATCATCAGAGGCGACTTTCAGACTGAAAACACTAATTGGTTCATGGGTTCCCACATGCTGGAACTCAATTGCCCAATTAGGTGAAAATTGCATCAATCTCCCACATCCAATTGCAGTCGGGTGGATAACACGAAAAGTGGATGACACGACCCCAACCCACCCCAGTATCAAAATCCAGCCCTAAATGTTTTTACGGGGCTAATAATAAACTTACCTTTTTGAAGAGTATTTTTAATTTATCAATGAGTTATCAAGTTTCATTTTTATATTTTTTTAAACACTTCTTCTTCTTCTTAGGCAGTCCCTCGGAACCGAGGATGACTTGCTTCCACATTAAAAATGAGTTCTCAGGTGACTGATGAGCCCAATGCAGTCTACAGTCTCTGTCACAGGTGGGGCAGATGGTGGGTGGGGTGCTTGGGTTGACGTGCGCTCCTTGAGCTGCTTGCGCTTGGCTTCCGCTTGCTCCGGGGGAAGAGACTCGAGGTGTTCGGCGCCTTCCTGGATGATTCTCCTCCACTTTGGGATTGGGGTAAGGTACTGACTTGGATAGAAAACTGGTTGGCAGACAGGAAGCAAAGAGTTGGAATAAACGGGTCTTTTTCCGAGTGGCAGGCAGTGACTAGTGGGGTACCGCAGGGATCGGTGCTAGGATCCCAGTTATTCACAATGTATATATTAATGATCTAGATGAGGGAACTAGATGTAATATCTCCAAGTTTGCAGACGACACAAAGCTGGGTGGGCGTGTGTGTTGTGATGAGGATGCAGAGAATCTCCAGTATGATTTGGACAAGTTGGGTGATTGGGCAGATGCATGGCAGATGCAGTATAATGTGGACAAATGCGAGGTTATCCACTTTGGTGGCAAAAACAGGAAGGCAGATTATTATCTGAATGGCAATAGATTGGGAAAAGGGGAAGTGCAACGAGACCTGGGAGTCCTTGTGCACCAGTCGCTGAAGGTAAGCATGCAGGTGCAGCAGGCGGTTAAGAAGGCAAATGGTATGTTGGCCTTCATAGCGAGAGGATTCGAGTACAGGAGCAAGGATGTCTTGCTGCAGTTGTACAGGGCCTTGGTGAGACCACACCTTGAGTATTGTGTGCAGTTTTGGTCGCCTTATCTGAGGAAGGATGTTCTTGCTATGGAGAGAGTGCAGCGAAGATTCACCAGACTGATACCTGGGATGGCAGGAATGACGTATGAAGAGAGATTGGGACGATTGGGCTTGTATTCGCTAGAGATTAGAAGAATGAGAGGGGATCTCATTGAAACTTATAAAATTCTAACAGGACTAGACAGACTAGATGTAGGAAGGATGTTCCTGATGGCGGGGGAGTCCAGAACCAGGGGTCGCAGTCTAAGGATAAGGGGTAAGCCATTTAGGACTGAGATGAGGAGGAATTTCTTCACCCAGAGAGTGGTGAACCTGTGGAATTCTCTACCACAGAAGACAGTTGAGGCCAATTCATTAAATATATTCAAGAAGGAGATAGATATATTTCTTAAGGCTAAAGGGATCAAGAGATATGGGGAGAAAGCAGGGACAGGGTACTGAATTTGAATGATCAGCCATGATCTCATTAAATGGCGGAGCAGGTTCGAGGGGCCGAATGGCCTACTCTTGCTCCTATCTTCTATGTTTCTATGATTCTATGTTTCTATGTTTGTGTGGTCTTGGGCCAGGGATTCCCAGGTGTCGGTGGGGATGTTGCACTTTTTCAAGGAGGCTTTGAGGGTGTCCTTGAAGCGTTTCCTCGGCCCACCTGGGGCTCTCTTGCCATGTCGGAACTCCGAGTAGAGCGCTTGTTTTGGGAGTCTCGTATCGGGCATGCGAACGATGTTGCCCATCCATCGGAGCTGATCGAGCGTGGTCAAAGCTTCAATGCTGGGGATGTTGGCCTGAGCGAGAACACTGACGTTGGTGCACCTATCCTGCCAATGGATTTGCAGGATCTTGCGGAGGCAGCGTTGGTGGTACCTCTCCAGTGCTTTGAGCTGCCTGCTGTACATGGTCCATGTCTCTGAAGCATACAGGAGGGCAGGTATCATTACTGCTCTGTAGACCATGAGCTTGATGCTGGGTTTGAGGTCCTGGTCTTCAAACACTCTCTTCCTCAGGCGACCGAAGGCTGCACTGGCACACTGAAGGCGGTGTTGGACTGGACTTATGCCTGCTTTTACCAGGCATAAGAATTTGACAGTCATTCAGTGGGCGGAAGTTGTGCAAAAAGCGGAACTCTCCACCCGTAGAGGCACTTTTCTTGGGCATGTGGATGATCTGTCAAATCCTGAAACCGGCACTTGTGCGACCCCTACAGGCGCATGCGCACCTCGTACACACCCGTAGGGATCGCAAAATCCGACAGACTGTTTCATGCCATGTAATGTACAATATACTGTCAGAACCACTGATTTAGGATTAATGAATAAATAAAATAATATTTTTATTATACAGTATTATGCTAATATTAGTGATATTTTCCAGTCCCAATTATGTGATTATGTCCATATTTTTATTGTGGTAAGACAAGGCTGAAGCATTTGCAACCATCTTCAGCCAGAAGTGCCGAGTGGATGGTCCATATCGACCTCCTCCTGAGGTCCCCACCATCACAGAAGCCAGTCCTCAGCCAATTCGATTCACTCCACGTGATATCGAGAAACGGCTGGATACAGCAAAGGCTTTGAGCACCAACAAAATCCTGGCGGTCGTGCTGAAGACTTGTGCTCCAGAACTAGCCACACCTCTAGCGAAGCTGTTCCAGTACAGCTACAACACTGGCACCAACCGACAATTTGGAAAACTGCCCAGGTTATGTCCTGTCCACAGGACAAATTCAATCCAGCAAATTACCGCTCCATCAGTCTACTCTCAATCATCAGCAAAGTAATGGAAGGTGTCGTCGACAGTGCTATCAAGCGGCACTTACTCACCACTAACCTGATCACCGATGCTCAGTTTGGGTTCCACCAGGACCACTCAGCTCCAGACCTCATTACAGTCTTGGTCCAAACATGGACAAAAGAGCTGAATTTCAGAGTTGAGGTGAGAGTGACTGCCCTTGACATCAAGGCAGCATTTGACCGAGTGTGGCATCAAGGAGCCCTAGTAAAATTGAAGTCAATGGGAATCAGGGGGAAAACTCTCCACTGGCTGGAGTCATACCTAGCACAAAGGAAGATGGTTGTAGTGGTTGGAGGTCAATCATCTCAGCCCCCAGTATCACTGCAGGAGTTCCTCAGGGCAGTGTCCTAGGCCCAACCATTTTCAGCTGCTTCATCAATGACCTTCCCTCCATTATAAGGTCAGACATGGGGATGTTCACTGATGACTGTACAATGTTCAGTTCCATTCACAACTCCTCAGATAATGAAGCAGTCCATGCCCGCATGTAGCAAGACCTGGATATCATTCAGACTTGGGCTCATAAGCGGCAAGTAATATTCGCGCCAAACAAGTGCCAGGCAATGACTATCTCCAACAAGCGAGAGTCTAACCACCTTGACATTCAATGGCATTACCATTGCCGAATCCCCCCACCATCAACATCCTAGGGGTCACCATTAACCAGAAACTTAACTGGACCAGCCACATAAATACTGTGGCAACAAGAGCAGGTCAGAAGCTAGGTATTCTGCCATGAGTGTCTCACTTCCTGACTCTCCAAAGCCTTTCCACCATCTACAAGGCACAAGTAAGGAGTGTGACGGAATACTCTCCACTTGCCTGGATGAGTGCAGCTCCAACAACACTCAAGAAGCTCGACACCATCCAGGACAAAGCAGCCAGCTTGATTGGCGCCCATCCACCACCTTAAACATCCAATCCCTCCACCACCGGCACAACGTGTCTGCAATGTGTACCATCTACAAGATGCACTGCAGCAACTTGCCAAGGCTTCTTCGACAGCACCTCCCAAACCCGTGACCTCTACCACCTAGAAGGACAAGGGCAGCAGGCGCATGGGAACACCATCACCTGCAAGTTCCCCTCCAATTTACATACCATCCTGACTTGGAAATAGATCACCATTCCTTCATCGTCGCTGGGTCAAAATCCTGGAACTTCCTTCCTAACAGCACTGTGGGAGTACCTTCACCACATGGACTGCAGCGGTTCAAGAAGGCGGCTCACCACCACCTTCTCAAGGGCAATTAGGGATGGGCAATAAATGCTGGCCTTGACAGCGATGCCCACATCCCAGGAATGAATAACAAATAAGTAAGGGAAGAACGGAGTGGTGCTCACAAAAATCACAGATGAGGGAAGCTATTTGACCCACTAGCTCATCTGATTCTTCCTGAGATCTAAATGTATTGTGTAGGGGAGGTCCTAGGGTGTGTGAGTAGTGCTAGGAGGATTTGAAAGTTTGAGAGTAGTGGGATTGATGTGCTGAGAGTGTGAAAATGGTGGGAGGGTGTGGGAGCACTGGCATGCAAAAGCAGGGTGTAGGAGCTTTTGGAATGTGGGTTTGTTGATGTGAAAGTAATGAAAGGTGGTTGGTGGGGTTTGAAAGTGGTAGATGCGGTGCTTGTGTCTGGAGGCATAGGGAAAGGGGTGCCTGGGTGTGGGGCTACTGGGGGAAGGGTACTTGCAAAGTGCAGGGGCACTGGAGAGGGAGGGGAAGGTCTGAGAGGAATAGGGAAAGTGGTTTATGGGGTCTGGGAGCTCTGAAGAGGTAGAGTCTGGAAATATTGGGAGAAACATGCAATGTGATAGTGTTGGAGGGGCTGGCAATATATGTTGGGGAGTGGTGAGTTCAGGAGAATGAAGACTATGCGCTTTCATCAACCCTCCCCCTCTCAAAAAATTTACAACAGTGGTTTCCCAACACTGATCTTATTTAGTTAAAGCACATAATGCGCTTATACTGTATTTGTCAACTATATATTGACAAATGCAATGGCATTTTGCAATGGGTATGGCGGCATACTCTCAGAGTATGCCATCATACCTGCTTTGAAATCCACCACAAGTTCAGGATTTCTGCTTGCGCATGCGCTAAATCCCGAACTTGCAGTCTGTCAACATACGCATTGACAGTCCATCTACACAGCCCACAAAAAAGCAATTGCTGACGCAGAGTTGGGCTATTTGCCCACCAACTGGCCAGCAATTGGGTATGGAAATGTTACGGTTGATGCAAACAGGCTCTGGGCCTGTTTGCATCAGTGTAAGAGGATATCTCAGGCATGATTTAAACATTTTCATCTCGAATATCATATAGTTTAATTGTATCAAGTGAGTTTTTCTTGTTTATGAAAAAATTTGGGTTTTAATGATGTCGATAAAATTATCAGCAAAATTAAATTTTTAGTGAAGTTGGTGGAATGAAGCTAATTAGGAATTAAATTCCAATCCTGTAAATTGAGATTAAATCTGATTATGGGATTCCCTTCTGAAATATGTAAAATCTAATTCTGTTTTGTGATTGGAGGACCAGGCCCACGTGATCCCAGGTACGCTTCCGCACAGGCTACGCCCTTGGGATCCGTGGGCCATTACGCTGCCCTCCACTATGCAGCGTCAGGCCAGGCAGCAACTTTTCGCAGGAGGGCCGCCATCAGGTCGGTTCGTCTTCTTTTTGCAGCTCGGTGGCATACTCCAGAGGTAAGCTGCCAACTGCAATTTTTGGCCCTACATAAATACACTACACACTTTAAGCAACAGCACATTCATTTTCAATCTTTTTGGAACTACACATAAGTTCTATCTCTTGTCATTTTCGTAACTGTAACATGCTGCATTGTCACCATCAAATGAAAACAATGTCTTTTCATCCTTCTACAGTGCTGGTAATATAAGCATCTTATTCAGCATCTTATTCAGTCTATGTGCAAGTTGACTTGAAGTTGATCATTTTGCAAGCATCCCACAGAGACAGATTATCGAGGATAACCATAGAACTCGCTTGCCAGCACAGACTCAGTAGAGCTATAGCTAAAGAAATATGTGATAACTTGTGTTTATGTGTGTATTTGTGTGTATGGAGGGAATATAATGGCTGTGTTGGAGTGCATGATTTTTCAAAAGTTATTATTTATTACTGTTTGTCTGATAAATATACAAAAAGTACAGGGATATAAATTATATCAAACATTTGGCATTGCACAAAATTGCATCATGCGTGGCATAGAGGAAAATGTTAGAAAATTAGCAATTTCCCACATTGTTACCATAAATAATCAATCTTGACTGACACCGATCTATTTGCAGTAACAATACATTGCAGGATTTTGGCTGACCATTACCACTTGGGTGTTTTTTGTTTCATTATTCAAGGTGTACTTTTACATAAGAACATAAGAACATAAGAAGTAGGAGCAGGAGTAGGCCATATGGCCCCTCGGGCCAGCTCCGCCATTCAATAGGATCATGGCTGATCCGAACCTAGACTCACGTCCACTTCCCTGCCCGTTCCCCATAACCCTTAATTCCCTTATCAGCTAGGAAACTGTCTACCTCCGTTTTAAATTGATTTAATGTCGCAGCTTCCACAGCTCTCTGAGGTAGCAAATTCCATAGATTTATTACCCTCTGAGTGAAGAAGTTTCTCCTCATCTCAGTTTTGAAACGGCAGCCCCTTATTCTAAGATTATGCCCCCTAGTTCTAGTCTCACCCATCAGTGGAAACATCCTCCCCACCTCCACCCGATCAAGCCCCCTCACAATCTTATATGTTTCGATAAGATCGCCTCTCATTCTTCTGAATTCCAATGAGTAGAGTCCCAACCTACTCAACCTTTCCTCATAAGTCAACCCCCTCATCTCCGGAATCAACCGAGTGAACCTTCTCTGAACTGCCTCGAGAGCAAGTATATCTTTTCTTAAATATGGAAACCAAAACTGTACGCAGTATTCCAGGTGTGGCCTCACCAGTACCTTGTATAACTGAAGCAAGACTTCCCTGCTTTTATACTCCATCCCCCTTGCATTAAAAGCCAAGATTCCATTGGCCTTCCTGATCACCTGCTGTACCTGCATACTAACCTTCTGTGTTTCATGCACCAGGACCCCCAGATCCCTTTGTACTGTAGCACTTTGCAGTTTCTTTCCATTTAGATAATAACTTGCTCTTTGATTTTTTCTGCCAAAGTGCATAACCTCACACTTTCCAACATTATATTCCATCAGCCAAATTTCTGCCCACTCACTTAGCCTGTCTATGTCCTTTTGCAGGTTGTTTATGTCCTCCTCACTCACTGCTTTTCCTCCCATCTTTGTATCGTCAGCAAACTTGGATACGTTGCACTTGGTCCCCTCCTCCAAATCGTTAATATAGATTGTAAAGAGTTGGGGTCCCAGCACTGACCCCTGCGGAACACCACTAGTTACTGATTGCCAACCTGAAAATGAACCATTTATCCCAACTCTCTGTTTTCTGTTAGATAGCCAATCTTCCACCCATGCCAGTATATTACCCCCAATCCCATGATTTTTTATCTTGTGCAGTAATCTTTTGTGTGGCACCTTATCAAATGCCTTTTGGAAGTCCAAATACACCACATCCACTGGATCCCCTTTATCCACCCTGTTTGTTACGTCCTCAAAGAATTCGAGCAAATTTGTCAAGCATGATTTCCCCTTCATAAAACCATGCTGACTCTGTCCGATTAAATTATGCTTATTCAAATGTCCTGTTACTGCTTCCTTAATAATGGACTCCAACATTTTACCAACCACAGATGTTAGGCTAACTGGTCTATAGTTTCCAGCCTTTTGTCTACCTCCCTTTTTAAATAAGGGCATTACATTAGCAGTTTTCCAATTTGCTGGGACCTTTCTCGAATCCAGGGAGTTTTGGAAAATTACCACCAATGCATCCGCAATCCCTACCGCTGCTTCTCTCAAGACCCTAGGATGTAAGCCATCAGGTCCAGGGGATTTATTCGCCTTAAGTCCCATTATCTTACTGAGTACCATCTCCTTAGTGATTTTAATCATGTTTAGCTCCTCCCCGCCCCTATAGCCCCCCGTTTGTCCAGTGTTGGGATATTTTTAGTATCCTCTACTGTAAAGACTGATACAAAATATTTGTTCAGCGTATTTGCCATCTCCGTGTTCCTCACTACTAATTTCCCGGTCTCATCCTCTAAGGGACCAACATTCACTTTAGCCACCCTTTTTCTTTTTATATAACTGTAGAAACTCTTGCTATCTGTTTTTATATTTTTTGCTAGTTTACTTTCATAATCTATCTTCCCCTTCTTAATTAATCTTTTAGTTATTCTTTGCTGGCTTTTAAATGCTTCCCAATCTTCTATCCTCCCACTAGATTTGGCTACTTTATATGCTCTTGTTTTCAGTCGGATACTATCCTTTATCACTTTACTTAGCCACGGATGGCTGTCTTTTCCTTTATGCCCCTTTTTCCTCAGTGGAATATATTTTTCTTGAAAGTTGTGAAATACCTCCTTGAATGTACACCACTGCTCCTGTACCGTCTTACACCTTAATCTATTTTCCCAGTCCACTTTAGTCAACTCTGCTCTCATACCTTCATAGTCTCCTTATTTAAGCTTAGTACGCTGGTTTGAGATCCAACTCTCTCACCCTCCAACTGAATTTTGAATTCAACCATGTTATGGTCACTCATTTCAAGGGGATCCTTTACTAGGACATTTTTTATTAATCCTGTCTCATTACACAGGACCAGATCTAAGATTGCCTGCCCCCTGGTTGGTTCAGTAACATACTGCTCAAGGAACCCGTCCCTAATGCACTCTATGAACTCTTCCTCAAGGCTGCCCTGCCCAATTTGATTTGTCCAGTCAATATGAAAGTTAAAATCTCCCATGATTATAGCTGTTCCCTTATTACAAGCCCCAACTATTTCCTGATTTATACTCCGACCAATAGAGTTACAACTGTTAGGAAGCCTATAGACTACGCCCACTAGTGACGTTTTCCCCTTATTATTCCTTATCTCCACCCAAACTGTTTCACTATCCTGATCCTTTGACCCAATATCATTTCTCACTATTGAAGTGATTCCATCCTTTATTAACATAGCCACCCCACCTCCCTTTCCTTCCTGTCTGTCCTTCCTAATAGTCAAATACACCTGGATGTTTAGTTCCCAGTCATGGTCACCTTGCAGCCATGTTTCTGTAATGGCCACCAGATCATACCCATGTGTAGTTATTTGTACCGTCAACTCGTCTATTTTGTTACGAATGCTGCGTGCATTCAGATAAAGAACTTTTAAACATGTTTTGTGACAATTTATTCCTGCTTTTACCCCCTTTACTACTTTACCTTTATCTTTATATATTCTGTCCCTTCCTGACACGCTCTGGTTTTTAATTTCCCCACTGCTAATTTGCTATTGCCTTCTCCGCTGACATTTTTATTCTTCGCTCTCTTGAAACCTCCCCCCGACTAATTAGTTTAAAGCACTCTCTATAGCCCTAGTTATTCGATTCGCCAGGATTCTAGTCCCAGCACTGGTCAAGTGAAGTCCGTCCCAATGGAACAGCTCTCTCCCGTCCCAGTACTGGTGCCAGTGTCCCAAGAAGCAAAACCCATTTCTCCCACACCAGTCTTTGAGCCACGCATTTAACTCTGATTTTATTTACCCTAGCCAAATTTGCTCGTGGCTCAGGTAGTAATTCAGAGATTATTACCCTTGTGGTTCTGCTTTTTAATTTGGCCCCTAGCTGCTCATACTCCCTCAGCAGAACCTCTTTCCTTGTCCTATCTATGTCATTGGTACCAACATGGACGATGACAACTGGATCCTCCCCCTCCCACTCCAAGTTTCTCTCCAGCCCAGAGGAGATGTCCTTAACCCTGGCACCGGGGCAGGCAACACAACCTTCGGGACTCTCGCTCTTGGCTGCAGAGAACCCTATCTATCCCCCTTATGATACTATCCCCTACCACTACAACATTTCTTTTTACTCCCCCCAGTTGAATGGCCCCCCATTCCATGGTGCTGTGGCCAGGTTGCTCATCCTCCCTGCAGTCCCTGTTCCCGTCCTCACAGGGAGTAAGAGCCTCGAACCTGTTGGACAAGAGCAAGGGCTGCAGCTCCTCCAACACTACCTCCTGGATCCCCGTACCTGCCTCATTCATAGTCACACCCTCCTGTCCCTGACCACGGACTACATCTGAATTAGTTAATCTAATTGGTGTGACTACTTCCTGGAACACAGAGTCCAGGTAACTCTCCCCCTCCCTGATGTGTCGCAGTGTTTGAAGCTCGGACTCCAGCTCATCAACACGGAGCCGGAGTTCCTCGAGCAGCCAACACTTACTGCAAATGTGATCACCGTGAGCATCAATGGTGTCCACCAGCTCCCACATATTGCAGCAGTAACACATCACCTGCTCTCCCATTCTATGTAATTAATTAAATTTATTAATATTTTTTAAATACCCTCTGCCCCGCCTGATGAATATCACAGCTTAGAAACTATAAACCACAGAGTTTAAGTTTAAAAAGAGAGAAATACTCACCAACCAATTACTTACCTGCTTTCTGGTGATGTCACACCTCGATTATTTTTTACCTCTCTCCCTCCCTCCAAGTTCGGAGATTGGTCCCACCTTACCTGGTCTCTGGAGCCTTTTAAACCCTCTGCCGCCGCCTCGCCTCACGTAGGTCCGCCGCCGCACCAGGAAGCTGACGAAGATAGAAAAAGAAAGGAACACCTCCCTCCCTCCCTTCCCTCACTCCCTCACTCACCAAACTCGCAGCTTAACACTCTGTTCCAATCTGCACTCTAGTCTCCCTTATTTATACTGCTGAGATTTAATTAAGTGAGCTCTCTGGCAGTTACAGAACCAGATTAGACCAGTTAATTAATTAATTACTCTCACCTGCTCTCCAGCACAGAGCTTGGTTAGCCCTGCCCAAGCCTGGAAGAAACTTAAAACTTGAAACAGTAAATTTAAATGCTAATTGCAAGCACACAAGACTAGAATTTATAAAAATAAGAGATTAACCTTTAAGATTTACTCCCTCACTCACCAAACTCGCAGCTTAAAACTCTGTTCCAAACTGCACTCCGTACTTTTCTTTCCAATTACATTTTTGTATGGTTAGATCAGGGTTGTAAGATGTAATTCCCATAGTCTTGGGTCTTTCAAATGGCCTTCCTTGACTGTAATTATCTTGTGATAAGGAAATGCTGAATGAAGCCCAGTTGTCTGCTCTTGAGCATTTCCTAACAGACAGCCAGACATCAGCTTCTATAGAAGCTTTAAAATAAGCATCTACCACTTGGGAAGCGACACAACATAAGGAGATTATAAGAGAAAAAGAAAAAAAGTGAAATAAATTACAGTCGAACTTCAGATATCTGAACATGTTGGGATTGGAAGGGTATCTGCAACTAAGAAATGGATGGAACTTGCATGCTTCAAATGGATGGATATTTTAGCCTAAACCCCATACACTACTTACATAGAATCTTCTTTCTGACTTCTGCTTTACATCAATTTCTTTTCAGCTACCAGCACAATTGAGTACAATAAATTCTTCAAACTCAAGGGCTGAGGCCCTGCTCATTCCATACCACTTCTAGACTCTACACCTGTAGGGGTAGAAATTAGACCTAATTGTGCCCATTTTAAGGGTGTAAAATGGGAGCAGCAAGATCCAATTTCGGGGACCAACATTCTGCGCCCCAGAACACCTGAAAAATGTTTAACCCACAATTGGGTTGGGCCAATTTTCAAGTGTCCCTGGCGGCCCCCTAAAACAGGTGTTTGGTTCGTTACATATGTAAATGAGGGGCCTAAGGCCTGTTTTAGGCCCCCTCGCCGATATTGCTGTGTGGTGAGCAGGGCAGGAATCGGGCCTGTCCTAAGCAGCAGCCGCCAACAACAAGTGAGTTTTGACAGTTCCACCGCCATCCTGAGGGCCACTGACGGCCTGCGATCATCCCCCTCCCACAGTCCTCCCCCCGGCATGTACCTGGGGAGCCTCTACTGGTGAGGCAGGCGGTCCAAAATCCGAACCAGCAGAAGGGCGAGCTGCCCGTGGAGGCACAACATTTGGATTTTGCCGTCATCTAAAGGCTCACATAATCACGCTATTCATAACAAGAGTTTTGAAAACTTTGTGAAATAAGCTTTTTCCATGAATTTTAAATGAATGGTAAGTTATCTTTCTAGGTGGTTAATTGGTACACACTGCACTTTGTTTTGTGTGGAAACAATCTTGGATTGCTTTTGGCTACATACTCGGAAAGCATCATTACTGGAATAAGAAAAAGACCAACTACACTGCACACTCCTGACCAGTTCACACTATTCAACAATCCGCCCATTGCCATCTGATAGGCTTTTTGTTTCTCAATGAATCAAATAATTTCACCAGAATAAAGAACAGTTACTTGGAAATTATGCATTAGTAGAAATAAATGGTGATTTGCAAAAATGAGCCCCAGGTGATTTTCAACATTTTACATCATAATAGAGGTTCTAACCTCATCTTTTCCTTTAAAATGAGATTCTTGGATGCCATCAATAAGGGTAAGAGCTTTCTGAAAGTGTTACAACAATGTGCAAAGCTTAATAATGTATTCACGCTGGATGAACTCTGTAAAGTACATCACTTTACATTTTCCCAAGTTGTTGGTGACCTAATAATTAATGTTTGGAACAAAGACTGGTTTCTCTTGATTACACTGCATATATTACATTACCCATTAAATTATCTGGCTTTTTTTTTACAGTTTTTAAACTCCTTTGCCCAATGAGACACACAGAAATTGTCCAGGAATTTCCTTGGAGCTGGTTCCGCTCTGCCACTGTAACTTCACTGGATATACGGACGAAATATTGGCCCAAAAATTCGGCCCTTCCCGGGTGAGTACACAGTCCGTACTCACTCGTATTGCTTCCCGAAGTGCCGGTTTTCTGCATGCACTGCGCGTGCGCGGGAAACCGGAGCTTCCGGTATGGTGAAGGGGGCGGTTCCTAGCTGAACCGCGTGCACGCTAGAGGCTGCGCGCATGCAGCACACTTAGATTTTTTTTCAGGTTTCTACGCGAGGGTAAGTATTGAAGATACTACGCTAATAAAAAGGAGGCGTAAGACCCCTTTTGAACAAGGTAAGTGGTTAATTAAGTATAATTTAAAAATTTTTTCAACAGGTTTATCTTTTTTAGATACTTTAAAGAAAGGTAAGTTTATTTTTATAACTTTTAAAAAGTATTTAAATTTTTTCAAAAATTTAAATTTTTGTTTAAAGTGGTTAATTTATTTAACTATAGTTATTTTATAAATGTGATGGTTTAAAAAAATATATATTTTAAGTTTAGCTGTTCTTTTGGGGCCGATTTCAATTCACAGATTTGACAGGTAAATCTATGAATGAAAGATGGTCTGCTGCCATTGGCTCTCCATGGCCCACGTGATCCCAGGGGTCGCATCGCAGTAACTGCGCCCCTGGGACACGCAAGCACTGCGCGCCGGCAGTTGGGAGAGGCCCAGGACCCGAAGTTCCCGTGGGCCCAAAACACAACGGCAGGCGCGGTAGGTAAGAGCGCGCGCGATCCTTACCCCCGCGGCAAGCCGGACACGCGAATTTCTGGGCCATTGTTTAAACCCGTAAACCGGGTTTCTGCCGCGCTTCTGGCAACAGAGCGGGAGTGGCTATGAGGAAATTGCCTTTAATGTTCTAATGCCGATTTTTATCTTTTTATAGGAAAAGAACTTACAAGAATTAGAAAAAATATGAAACTCTACATAGAACATTCAATTTTAGTATGCTTTGGATGCAAATGTAAAGCTTTAAAAAATATTGAATATTGTAATTCACTCTGGAGATATGGGTATCGCTGATAAGGTCGACATTTATTGCCCATCCCAAGTTGCCCTGAGGAAGTGGTTGTGGGCCTTCTTCTTGAACCGCTGCAAGCAGTTTTAATACAACTGATCAACCATGTTGGTGTGGGACTGGAGTCACATATAGCTCAGACTGGGTAAGGACGGCTGATTTCCTTCCCTAAAGGACATTAGTGAACCAGTTGGATTTTATTACTTTTGCACACTGTCCTCAAATAGTACCTGTGAGTCTGTATTAATTGAAAGTTCAACTAGTTGTGAAATAAAGGACCTCTGACAATTGAGAACTAATGTCCCCTGTGAAAATGCTGCTACTGGCACATTCCACAGTCACGCCACCAGCAGTTTTGTGTTCATGTTACGTCTGCACAAATAACAATTAGAAAATAGAGGGAATTGTGTGGCACAGTGGGTTAACACTAACCCTTCACTTCTGAAAATATGGTTGTATCCAGCCCAAGTTAATGTGATTATAGTTTCTCTCTACTGCCTGTAAGGGTCTAATGTGAAGTGTGTTTGATAGTCGCAACTCAATTCCCAGCACACTGAGGTTCACTACCCAGAATTTGGGCAAAAGTTCACAGTGGTACTTTAGTGAGTATTTTTAAATGTTGGTGTTAAGGCAGATTGTTTGGACAGTATAGCAGCTTCATTTTGTGTCTGACTATGTTATACCTCATATAGGAATGGAAAAGTGTTCAAATCTCTCCATGGCCTCACCCCTCCCTATCTCTGAAACCTCAGCCAGCCCTACAACTCTCCAAGATCTCTGCATTCCTCCAATTCTGCAATCCCGATTTTCATCGCTCTGCCATTGGCAGCCATGCCTTCAGCTGCCAAGGCCCGAAGCGCTGGAATTGCCTCCCTAAACCTTTCCGCCTCTCTACCACTCTCACCTCCTTAAAGCCTACAATGCACTTAAGGGGAAGCTAGATAAGCACATGAGGAAGAAGGAATAGAAGGATATGTTCATAGAGTCAGATGAAGTAAGGTGGGAGGAGGCTCGTGTGGTGCATTATTTTTTTTTTATTCGTTCATGGGATGTGGGCATCGCTGGCAAGGCCAGCATTTATTGCCCATCCCTAGTTGCCCTTGAGAAGGTGGTGGTGAGCCACCCTCTTGAACCACTGCAGTCCGTGAGGTGAAAGTACTCCCACAGTAGCGGTTTGGTACAACTGAGTGACTTGCTGGGCCATTTCAGTGGGCAGTTAAGAGTCAACCACATTGCTGTGGTTCTGGAGTCACATATAGGCCAGACCAGGTAACGACGGCAGATTTCCTTCCCTAAAGGACATTAGTGAACCAGATGGGTTTTTACGACAATCCAGTAGTTTCATGGTCACTAGTTTTTTATTCCAGATTTTTATTTAATTAACTGACTTTAAATTCCCCAGCTACCCTGGTGGGATTTGAACTCATGTCCCTGGATAATTAGTCCAAGCCTCTGGATTACTCGTCCAGTAACAACCGCTATACTACCATTGTTTAGACCTGTTGGGCTGAATTGCCTGTTTCTATGCTGTAAATACTGTGTAATACCTCTTTAACCAAGCTTTTGGTCACCTGTCCTAATATCTCCTTCTGTGGCTCGGTGTCAAATTTTGTCTAATAATGTTCCTGTGAAGCGCCTTGGGACGTTTTACTATGTTAAAGGCGCTATATAAATGTTGTTATTGTGTTTCAGTCACCACGATTCACATCCCTCTTACTTATGAGTAGATTCATCCAAAAATATTTAAATGTTAAATCTACATTTACACACAGCTAGAAGGCAGTATATGATGGGGTGTGGACAGTGGTCACTTTTTATCCCTTTTGCTACCATTTCCCATAAGTTAAAAGCTAGGTTTACTAATATCCCAAGCAAACTCCACAATTTTTTTAAATTTGATTTTTTGGAAAATAAACTGGATATGGCTGTTATAACCAACCAAGTACATTGGAGGGTGAGCCTGGAGGCTGTCAGAACCAAACAGATGTTGTGTTCTCTCACTGTTGCTTGTGCATGACTTTGAGGTAGAAAAGTTTTAATGAGCCGATAGCTTCTGAAATAATTTTCTTCAAGACAAGTTGCAGCCTCTTTTTTGAGATAAATGCATTAAATGGCTTTATTTGAACATTCCTGTCACTGCAGTTGCAGACTTGCTGTGAATTGGAAATAAATAGGGCGTGCAGTGAAAGTGGTGATGAGTTTCACTTCATTAAAAAAATTACATTGACATCCTTGCTTGTAATTTCCGCAAAAGTTCTTCTCATCACCTGTCATAACTCTGGCAGAAAACCCCAGAGCAACATTGTAAATGCCCGTTTACGCCGTTTATCTGAAGTTTCTCCCGATATTCCGATGAAATGATTGCGGGAGGTCAGGAAATTCCTCTGGAAATTCCACCCCCAATATTTAGGATTGAACTGTAACGTGCTACTGGGATGCAGACCATTGACTTGCTTGTGTATGAGTGCAGTCAGGTTCTGTAAATTTGAAAGTTGTTTTCAATTTGTTTCTGGACTTGTAACTGGGTAGAAAGTCCAAACTGTCCATATAACAGAAGTTAATATCCATGGGGAAATGTAAGGAGTGACATAAATAATCAATGAAAGTATAATATTGTGCAAACTCCAGACTGGGGGCCAGTCAAGTTCACTTTAGAGCACAAAATTCAACCCTGTGTATCTGTTCTGCAAGTCACATTTCTGTGTATTTAGTCTTTTTAATGATTGCACAGTGTGTAGTGTTTTTTTATTTTCAGTACAAGAAAATAAATATTTTAGACAGGCAGAAGAGCAACATAGGGTAGAAAGTAACGTTGTCCATAATAGCAGGCAATGTTTAACACAGTTATATGACACTCCTCTGGCCGCTACTTGAACACAGATGTTAACCTGTTTTAAGGTTCTAACAACAAAGGATGCTTGAAATCCACAGCAGGTTGATCACCATCTAAAGGAGGAAAAGACAAGTTAATGTTTGGTTGTGCCCTTCATTACAACCCAGTTTGTTTCGATAATATTGACTCACCTTTATCACTTCTGAAGCTACTTAATTTTTTTTTCAATTAAATGTTGAATCAGCATATTTCCATTCAGGTCATTCCCCGCCTGGATCTGGGGCACCATGGAGACAGGGACAGGGAAAAATCTGACAGTGAAGCAGTTCTATCTTGTGAATGTAGTGAGCTCTTCTGAATGGGATAGTTGTGGCTGCGTGTTGTAAAAGGTTTCAGTTCACAGATTAAAATGATGGATCTGGGGTTAGGTTCCCAAATGAAAGGAACTGGGCCCAGTAAAAATGTCCCAACTACAACTATATTTATTACTTAAAATACCTGTACCCTTCCAGGATAAATTATTTTGGGCTTGAAAGCCTGAATTACGGCAGGCTCCAAGTTGCTGGTAAATGCACCAAATAAAGTGACAAAAATCTATGAGCCTGAATTTGCGGTGGGAGGCTTCCCGCTGGCGGATGCCTCCGAACCGCAATAAATCTACGCACCTACCTGATGGTCCTGGATCCATGGGCACTCGCGCTCCTGGGCCTCTACGCATAGGCCTGCCTAGAGGCCCACATATCCCAGGGGAGCAAGCGGTTCACAAGCGTCTCTGGGGTCACGTGGGCCGGCCCAACCAATCAGAAAGGGGATTCCCATTATGCTTATGGGGAATCCATTTACGTACGGAATCCCCATAAGCATGAACAGGAATCACCCAAAAAACACATTTTTACACAACTGAAAATTTAAAAAAAATCATTACATGTTTTAAATTAATTGAAATACAATTTAATTAAACAGTTAAAACAAAAATTTAATTTTTTGAAAAATAAATTTTAACATTTTTCAAGGGGCCAAAAATAACACAAACTTATTTGACAGGTTTTTGAATGTTAAGATGATTTAAAATGTTTTATTTTAATATTTATTTTCACCCTTACGCTGGTAAAAGAAGGCCTTACAGAATAAAGGGTCGCCCTTTTAGAACTGAGATGAGGAGGAATTTCTTCTCTCAGAGGGTCGTAAATCTGTGGAATTCTCTGCCCCAGAGAGCCATGGAGGCTGGGTCATTAAATACATTTAAGGTGGAGATAGACAGATTTTTGCAAGATAAGGGAGTGAAGGGTTATGGGGAGCAGGCGGGGAAGTGGCTTTGAGCCCAGGATCAGCCATGATCTTATTGAATGGTGGAGCAGGCTCGAGGGGCCAAGTGGCCTATTCTGCTCCTATTTCTTATGTTCTTATGCCGGCTTTAAGAGTTTCATGGGCATTCGCTGGGCACTAGTTGGGCAAATAGCGCAACTCTCTGCCAGCGAGTGTCCATTTCCTGCGCATGCGGAGGATCTGTCAAGAAGATTCTTGACAGATCGCAAGTTCCGGGTTTTCGCGCATGCGCAGCACATGCATATACCCGGTACTTGCGGGGCATTTACGCCGGTGTACGCATCGCGTACGTGGTCATAGGCTCCCGAAAATCCGGGCCATTAGGGAGGACATATTCACACACCCCTTAGAAAATAAAGCTAGTAGCTTCAGCAATTTCATCCTAAATACATCACTACTGCAAACTGGACTTTTAAGTATTTTAGGGTTGCAATAAAAGTGATCAAATGCAACTTAAATTGTGACAACCTCATGTCCCACTACACTTTCAGTCTAATTCCCTGTTTTCACATGTTATAAGGCCAACACTCTGGGCTGTTCTTGAGCTGTCTGCTTCTTTGAGTGGATGTAAGCTTTTCTCAACTATTGATCAGCTTTTGCTGTTTATCCAGGTTGACATGAATGCTGTTGGTTCAATTGGATACAAATGTTCAAAGCAGAATGTAGTTGTTATCATGCAGGATGTTAGGCTGACTTTCTCTTAGTCCATTGCTCAGTGAAATAGTTTGTATTCCATAGGAAAATTGACCCTTATGCTACAGGATAGTTTAGGTCTTTCCTCCAAATGTCTTATATATGACCAGAGCTTAAATGATTCACCAACAGAACAATAGCATAACAATAGCAGAAGACTGCAGTGAACAATGTCTTTTTCTAGGGATCCTCAGTTTGCCAAGAAATGGGGAAATTTTAACCTAACGTGCCGGGCGGAAACCCACGGGATCTGGTGCGAATCCGGTTTTACATCCCATCCAATATTATTCTACATTGACTTAAATGGAAAGCAAAATCAGGCAGTGTGTCAAACCAGCGTCACACCCGATCCCGTCATTTTCCCGACAGGTGTATTAGGTTAAAATTGCCCCCATTGATGTAGCTGGAGATATTAATAGGAGTCTCACCGCCAAGATCAAATTTTTATCAATTCAAACATTATTGATTGTATTATTTTAATAATGAACAGTGTTTGATCTATGTAGATAACTGCTGTTACCAGTCTCAGATTTTAAGAAACATATATACAGAATATTTTAAATTAGGCAATTTGTACGGCGAGACTAATAGAGGAAAAGTAGATAAAATAATAATTTTTGTTTAGAAAAAAATAATTTTTGGCTTAATGGTACAGTTCAAACTCTGTATGCGCCAGCACAGATGTATTTACAGACATGAGGATTTGTTCTGGGCCTAGCAACTTTCCAATTTTTATGTTTCCAGCGCTGCTAGGGAATAACTGTTAGCGCTGTCTAAGGTGGGTGGTCTAGTCAGAGAGTGCAAAGGCCTGAGTGCAAACAGCTGCAGCTGATTAAATCCTTTCAGATTTTAAATTTGATATCATTTTCAACTATAGATGTTCTATATGAAGAAGGGACAGACAGAATAACTGAGCCCTGAGATTACAGAATGTCCTAAAGCTAAGCTAAGCTGTACATCTGGAAAATCACTTGAAAATAATCATTATGAGGGCGATCCAAAGGCTGTATTCCTTCCAGTATATCGATGGTGTATTTAATAGGATAGGGATCAGTGAAAATCAGCACACCAATTTGAGCTAATCCAAATTTGGTCAGTTCAGTTGGGTTGGGTCAGAGCCTGGCTTTGCTTGTTTTTCTTTTTCTTTTGGAAAGGGTGATAAGCTTAGATTTAAAACTCAAATGAAGAGATTTCTGCTTTACTATCTGGAAACTTTCTTGGATTGATTTGAAAAAGGCACAGCTGATCATGCGAGACAACTGGCAGAAGGGCACAAATAAGTGTGTCCTAAGTCCACCTCTATTGTACTGCATCATATGTTACAGATGTACTGCACTTGCGTTGATGTGAAGAGAATGGCAGTATAACTCAGGAAAAAGGGTCAGATCTGGCACTAAAACCAAATGGGTAAAGTTAAAAAACTGGCAAAACAAGGTTGAATTTCTCCCTCAATATGTCATCCTTCTGCTGGCCACTCTGCATCTCTCTGATCCGAATATTGTCTTGAATAAGTTCAGACCTTATCTATATCCACCATTTTCTTGCAGCAGTCAGTGATGCTGAAGGGGGGTTATCCTGTCAGTGTCCAAAGGTGAGGAAATGGGTGTTTTGGGGGTAGACCCTTCAACAAAGCACAGTTTTGGTGGGAAGGTGAGATCTGCACCCATGGTGTTGGCTTTTATTCTTTTTGAGACTGGCAGACTCAATTCTCTCTCCATGTCTGGACTATGTGTTGTTTTTTCACCCACCACTTTTCACTTTCTATTTTTTCCAACCTTAAAAAGACTTACATTTATATAGCACCTTTCATGACCTCAGTACGTCCCAAAGCGCTTTACAGCCAATGAAGTACTTTTTGAAGTGTAGTCACTGTGGTAATGTAGGAAAGTGGCAGCCAATTTGTGCACAGCAAGATTCCACAAACAGCAATGTGATGATGACCAGATAATCTTTTTTTTTTGTGATGTTTATTGAGGGATAAATATTGACCAGGACACTGGGGATAACTCCCCTGTTCTTTGAAATAGTGCCATGGGATCTTTACATCCACCTGAGAGAGTAGACAGGGCCACAGGTTAATGGCCCGTATTTTCCGATCGGAGGCTTCCTGCGTGCGGAGGCCTCCGATCTGGAAAAATCTACGCATTTACCTGAGGGCTCCCAAAGTCCGAACACTTCCGATCCTGGGCCTCTCCAACTGGAAATGTGCAGGGCCCACATATCCCAGAGGCGCATGCGATTCGCAAGTGTCCCTGAGATCACGTGGGCCATGGGGAGCCAATCAAAGAAGGGAATCCCCTTCATACACTTGACAGATAGACCTGTCAAATATATGAATGGAGATCACCCCAAAAACACTGTAAAACATTAAATAATTTTTTTTTTAATCACATTTTTAAAATTAGTTGAAATTACAATGAATTAAATATTTCAAATGAAAATTTAATTTTTTGAAAAAAATAATTAAAGTTTTTTATGGGGCTAAAAATAAACTTAACTTTTTAAAAAGTATTTTTAAATGATAAATGAGTGAAAACATTTTTTTTTACTTTTTCAAATCTTATGCTGGTAAAAGCAAGCCTTATGCCTGCTTTTACCAGGCGTAAGATTTCTAAGGGATTTCAACGGGCGGAGGGTCTCCAGAAAGTGGAACTATCCGCCCGCAGAGGCCCTTCTCCAGGGCAGGCGTGACAGATCGGAAATGCCGGTTTTCAGCGCATGCGCTTTGCATGCCTGAAACTGGCATTTCCGATGTCCCTACGGGTGTGTACACAGCTTGTACACACCCATAGGGATCAGAATATCCGGCCCAATATCTCACCAACAAAACGGCACTTCCAACAGTGCAGCGCTCCCTCAGTGTCAGCCGAGATTTTTGTGTTCAAGTCTCTGGAGTAGGACGTGAACCCACAACCTTCTGACTCAGACGTGAGAGAGCTGCCAACTGAGCCGCAGCTGACACAGCCTTACTAAAATCCTTGCTTATCTTTTAGTTTTCAGTTCTGATGAAGGCACACACATGAAAGGCCAATGTGTCTTTTTGCTTTACAGATGCTAATTGACGTGCCATATATATCCAGTACTTTCTGTTTTTATATGAGATAAAAGGTGTTAAATCAGTATCTGGAGACTTCAGAGCTTTTCTATTACAAAAACCAAATGGCAACAGATTCCAGTCAGGCAAGTCTGAAAAGTTAAGTTGCCCCAGTTTAAAAAAAATCCCCTGTGGTCAACATCAGCTTTCACTTAACTGCAGAATATAGGAGGTGCTTGGGAGCAAACCTTTGTTGAGCACATAGCCCTGGAGTCAGAATCCAGGTTGGCTTCATTTAAATTGTTAGCCAGGGAAATCAATGTCTTTATTGTCAGACAAACTGGTCCATTACACTTATTCTTTTTATACTATTATTATAATAACAATTTATTTAACATTTATCTAGCTTGCCTTGGGGGATCCTCCACTGGAATGGAACTATTTAATGGAGCTTCTACAGGGACCGGCATCTGTAAAGAATGTTTATACAATGGAACAGTTTGTCTCACATTTATCAGAATTATGTTACTACAGAAAGGAATATGTGGAACCAACTCTCAAACAAAGCTCTAGGCATATTAGCAACTTACTGATATGCACAATGGGACAATATCGTAAGGTCAGGACATACTTTTGCTCTCATTGAATTCAGTGGCAGTGCTGGAAATGAACATTTTCCATTACACCACTTAGATTTTTCTACAATATTTCCACTGTCTCGAGCTCCTCAGGGATGACATAGCCAAGTAAAGCGCCAGATTTTTGCTTTTCCTCCAAGTCAATTAAAGTCAAAGCTGGAATATCAGGACTTAGACATTGGTATCCTGAAGATAAAGAGAGTAATAGGAACTGGAGTTTGAAAGCCAAGATCTTGACAATATATGTGTGTTTCAATCATAAGTCAGTAATACTAATTAGTTTGTAGCGCAAGATTCACACCTCCAAGTTAAGAGTAAATCTTGAAATATTGGTCAGCTGCGGCTCAGTGGTAGCACATTTGCCTCTGAGTCAGAAGGTTGTGAGTGTAAGTACCACTCCAGATCTTACAATGTCTATTTGAATAACATTTGCGCCACACAAGTGCCAGGCAATGACTATCTCCATCAAGCGAGAGGCTAACTACCACCCCTTGACATTCAACGGCATTACCATCGCCGAATCCCCCACCATCAACATCCTGGGGGTCACCATTGACCAGAAATTTAACTGGACCAGCCACATAAATACTGTGGCAACAAGAGCAGGTCAGAGGCTAGGTATTCCGCGGTGAGTGTCTCACCTCCTGACTCCCCAAAGTCCACAATCTACAAGGCACAAGTAAGGAGTGTGATGGAATACTCTCCACTTGCCTGGATGAGTGCAACTCCAACAACACTCATAAGCTCGACACCATCCAGGACAAAGCAGCCCGCTTGATTGGCACCCCATCCACCACCTTAAACATTCACTCCCTCCACCACCGGCGTACCGTGGCTGCAGTGTGTACCATCTACAAGATGCACTGCAGCAACTCGCCAAGGCTTCTTTGGCAGCACCTCCCAAACCCGCGACCTCTTCCACCTAGAAGGTCAAGGGCAGCAGGCGCATGGGAACACCACCACCTCCAAGTTCCCCTCCAAGTCACACACCATCCTGACTTAGAAGTATATCGCCGATCCTTCATCGTCGCTGGGTCAAAATCCTAGAACTCCCTAACAGCACTGTGGGATACCTTCACCACATGGACTGCAGTGGTTCAAAAAGGCGGCTCACCACCACATTCTCAAGGGCAACTAGGGATGAGCAATAAATGTTGGCCTTGCCAGCGACGCCAAGACCCATGAACGAGTAAAAAAAAATTGTGGGGTAAAAACTGTTGTTATCTAATTAATTCTCTTTTTTGATTACAACAATCGCAACTTACATTTCTGTAGCAGTCTTCATGTGTAGGAAGATGTCTCAAAACATTTAACATCAGGAGGACAAAACAGTCTACACTAAGCAGGATGGGAAAATTGGAGAGGGCAAGGGGAGAACCGAATGTGAGCAGCCGTGAGAGCGGACCGACCTGTGAGGGAGCAGGCGAAGGAGGAGCGAGGAAATAAAGCCCGAGGCGCGAGGCGCGAGGCGCGAGGCCCAGACCGAGCTAGTGGGAGCAGCAGCGAGAGCGGACCAAAACAGGTAACATTCGAAAGTGACATCAGAGATTAAATGTGACATCGGCACAAGGGAAGGAGCTGATTGGTAAATAGGACCTGGTGAGTATTTCTACAGTCCAGTCGTTAAAGTAAAAGTAAGGTCTCTAGTTTAGAGTAAGTAGTGTTTAAAGTGAAGTAAGGTCCCTAGTGTATTAATATTCTTTAATTTAAAGGAAGTAAAGGGAGTAAATTAAGGCTAGGACATGGCAGGGCAGCTCGGCATCGTGGAGTGCTCCTCCAGTGCTATGTCGGAGGTCAGGGACACTTTCGGTGTCCAGGGCAAACACGTGTGCAGGAAGAGTCTCCAGCTGCAGCTACTCGAAATCCGCGTTTCGGAGCTGGAGCTGCGGCTGGAGTCACTGTGGAGCATCCGCAAGGCTGAGATCTTCGTGGATAGCACATTTAACGAGGTGGTCACACCGCAGGTAAAGAGTGTACAGGTAGACAGGGAATGGGTGACCGCCAGACAGAGTAAAAGAACTAGGAAGGTAGTGCAGGAGTCCCCTGGGTCCATCTCCCTCTCCAACAGATTTTCCATTTTGGATACTGCTGGGGAGATAGTTTCTTAGGGGAATGCAGCAAGAGCCAAGTCTGTGGCACTACGAGTGGCTCAGCTGCACAGGAGGGGAGGAAAAAGAGTGGGAGAGCAATAGTGATAGGGGATTCTATCGTAAGGGGAACAGATAGACGTTTCTGTGGCCGCAGACGTGACTCCAGGATGGTATGTTGCCTCCCTGGTGCCAGGATTATGGATTTCACTGAGCGGCTGCAGGACATTCTGAAGGGGGAGGATGAACAGCCAGAGGTCGTGGTCCATATCGGTACCAACGACATAAGTAGAAAGAGGGACGAGGTCCTGCAAGCAGAATATAGGAAGCTAGGAAATAAATTAAAAAGCAGGACCTCAAAGGTAGTAATCTCAGGATTACTCCCAGTGGCACGTGCTAGCGAGAGCAGAAATAGGAGAATAGACCAGATGAATATGTGGCTGGAGAGATGGTGTAGGAGGAAGGGATTTAAATTCCTGAGGCATTGGGACCGATTCTGGGGAAGGTGGGACCTGTACAAGTTGGATGGGTTACAGCTCGGCAGAAACGGGACCAACATCCTCGCAGGGGGGTTTGCTAGTGCTGTTGGGAAGGATTTAACCTAGCTTGTCAGGGGGCTGGGAACCTAAGTGTGGGCCCAGATCGGAGAGAAACAAAGCTGGAAGTGCAAGTTAGAAAAGTAGTCAGCAAAACTAGTAGGAAGCAGAAACAGAGGCCAACAGTAAAGAGGGTCAAAGTGCAGAAAAATATTAAACAGGCAAAGTTGAAGGCACTTTATCTAAATGCACGTAGCATTCGCAACAAGGTGGATGAATTAATGGCACTAATAGAAGTAAATGGGTATGATGTAATTGCCATTACAGAGACTTGGTTGCAGGGTAACCAAAGCTGAGAATTGAATGTTCCAGGGTACTCAACATTTAGGAAGGACAGACAAAAAGGAAAAGGAGGTGGCGTAGCGCTGTTAATAAGGGATGAGATCGGTATGGTAGAGATAAAAGATCTTGGCTTGGCAGATCATGATGTAGAACTGGAATCAGTTTGGGTGGAGCTAAGAAACAGCAAAGGGCGGAAAACATTGGTGGGAGTTGTGTATAGGCCACCAAACAGTAATGGTAATGTAGGGCACAGTATCAATCAAGAGATTAGAAGTGCATGGGGGACTTAGTCATAGGGGGAGAAATTCAGTATCGCCCCATTTGGGGCGCAATTATCGGCCGGGCGCAAAGATTAGCGCCTGGCGCTAATTATCGCCACCGACTGCAAACTTGACTTTTATCGCCCCTGGAGGTGATTGGAGCGCTAAATCAGGCGCTTCACACCTGTCTTAAGGCGCAAACGCTGAGGAGCGAGGCGCTACCTCAGAGCGCTGGCGAAGCTCATGTAATGTCAGTCAGCAATGGAACACACACACAATGGCACGGGCCAATTCTTAAAGTGGATGGTTAATCTTGCTTTCCATCCACATCCTGCTCATTGCAGCCTTGAATCTCGGCCTGGAGAGACCTGTACATCAAATCTGCTGGAAAGAACAATGGAGAGTACCAGGCAAAGAGCTCAGAGTGCAGCCCCCACAGTCTCTTCTAAATCGATACACGGAATGGCAAATCAAAATGAACCTGCAAAGTGCTGCTCAGTACCCAAAACTCCTTCACACAATGTTGAATCTCTCCAGAAGTCTCTCTCTCTCTCTCTCTCAGAATGCGTAGTTCAAAAATGGCACCAACAATAAAAGGCAGGAAGCGGTCACCTTTAAATAGCACTCCCCCTTTCCCTTCATGACTGCAGAACGCTCCCCTCAACCTGTCATTGCTAGCGTCAGGCGGTAAGGCAGGGGGCGCCACTCAATATCCGCTCCGGGGCGATACCGGGGCGTTGCGCACTGGACTGATGTCACGATCTGCCAGTGCAGGAGATCGTGGCGGTAGTGTTTAGCGCCGTCGCAAAATGTCTAGTTAATTTCGCGAGCGGCGCAAACTTCGCTGCGCCTGGGCGCTAGATGTTTGCGCCCCATTAGCGCCCTCTTAAGGCGCTAACGGGAGGCGCAACCAACTGAATTTTTCCCCCACAGAGTCATACAGCACAGAAGAAGGCCCTTCGGCCCATCGTGTCCGCACCGGCCATGAAGCCCTGTCTATTCTAATCCCATTTTCCAGCACTTGATCCGTAGCCTTGTATGCTGTGGCATTTCAAGTGCTCATCTAAATGCTTCTTGAATGTTGTGAGGGTTCCTGCCTCTACCACCCTTTCAGGCAGTGAGTTCCAGATTCCAACCACCCTCTGGGTGAAAAAGTTTTTCCTCAAATCCCCTCTAAACCTCCTGCCCCTTACCTTGAAACTATGCCCCCTGGTTATTGACCCCTCTACTAAGGGGAAAAGTTCCTTTCTATCTACCCTATCTATGCCCCTCATAATTTTGTACACCTCATTCAGGTCCCTCCTCAGCCTTCTCTGCTCTGAGGAAAACAACCCCAGCCTGTCCAGTCTCTCTTCATAGCTGAAGCGCTCCAGCCACATCCTGGTGAATCTCCTCTGCACCCTCTCCAATGCAATCACATCCCTCCTACAGTGTGGTGACCAGAACTGCACACAGTATTCCAGCTGTGGCCTAACTAGCGTTTTGTACAGCTCCATCATAACCTCCCTGCTCTTATATTCTATGCCTCGGCTAATGAAGGCAAGTATCCCATATGCCTTTTTAACCACCTTATCTACATGTCCTGCTGTCTTCAGGGATCTATGTACATGCACACCAAGGTCTCTCTGATCCTCTGTCCTTCCTAGGATCCTACCATTCATTGTGTATTCCCTTGCCTTGTTTGTCCTCCCAAAATGCATCACCTCACACTTTTCAGGGTTAAATTCCATTTGCCACTGTTCTGCCTATCTAACCATCCCGTCTATATCGTCCTGTAGCCTGAGGCTTCCCTCCTCGCTATTTACCACTCCAGCAATTTTCGTGTCATCTGCGAACTTACTGATCATACCTCCTACATTCATATCTAAATCATTAATGTACACTACAAACAGCAAAGGACCCAGCACGATCCCTGCGGTACACCACTGGACACGGGCTTCCAGTCACAAAAACAACCTTCGACTATCACCCTCTGCCTCCTGCCACTAAGCCAATTTTGGATCCAATGTGCCAAATTGCCCTGGATCCCATGGGCTCTTACCTTCTTGATCAGTCTCCTATGTGGGACTTCGTCAAAAGCCTTACTGAAGTCCATGTAGACTACATCAACTGCACTACCCTCATCCACACACCTAGTCACCCCCTCAAAAAATTCATTCAAATTGGTCAGACATGATCTCCCCCTGACAAAGCCATGCTGACTATCCATGATTAATCCCTGCCTCTCCAAGTGGAGACTAATTCTGTCCCTCAGAATTTTTTCCAATAATTACCCTACCACTAATGTTCGGCTCACTGGCCTGTAATTCCCTGGTTTATCCGTACTACCCTTCTTGAACAAGGGTACTATGTTCTCCAATCCTCTGGCACCTCCCCTGTGGCTAGAGAGGTTCTGAAAATTTATGTCAGAGCCCCTGCAATCTCCTCCCTTGTCTCACACAGCAGCCTGGGATACATCCCGTCAGGGCCTGGGGATTTATCGACTTTTAAGCCCGCTAAAACCGCAAGTACCTCCTCCCTCTCAATTCTAATTTGTTCAAGTATATCACAATCCCCCTGCCTGATTTCTATGCCTACATCACCCTTCTCCATAGTGAACACAGATGCAAAATATTCATTTAAAACCTCACCTACATCTTTCGGTTCTACACACAGATTGCCACTTTGGTCCCTAATGGGCCCTACTCTTTCCCTGGTTATCCTCTTGCCCTTAATATACTTATAAAACACCTTGGGATTTTCCTTTATTTTGCCCGCAAGTGTTTTTTCATGCCCCCTCTTCGCTCTCCTAATTTCTTTTTAAGTACCCCCCTGCACTTTCTATACTCCTCTAGGGCTTCCACTGTTTTTAGTCCTTTGTATCTGCCAAAAGCCTCCTTTTTTTCCGAATCCATTCTTGTATATCCCTTGATATCCAGGGTTCCCTGGACTTGTTGGTCCCACCCTTGATCTTTATGGGAACATGTTGGTGTTGTACTCTTTCTATTTCCTTTCTGAAAGACTCCCATTGCTCTGATGTGGATTTTCCTACAAGGAGCTGATCCCAGTCCATTTTGGCCAGATCCTGCCTTATCATATTAAAATTGGCCTTCCCCAATTTAGAACCTTTATTTCCGGTCCATCCTTGCCCTTTTACATGACTACCTTAAATCTGACATCAGTAGTTGGGAAAATGCTGGAATCTATTATAAAGGATGCAATAACTGGGCACTTAGAAACTAATAGTAAGATTGGGCAGAGTCAACATGGATTTATGAAAGGGAAATCCTGTTTAACAAACCTATTGGAGTTCTTTGAGGATGTAACTAGTGGAGTAGACAAAGGGGAACCAGTAGATGTGGTGTATATGGATTTTCAGAAGGCCTTCGATAAGGTCCCACACAAGAGGTTGGTGAACAAAATTAGGGCACATGGAATTGGGGGTAATATACTAGCAGGGATTGAGAATTGGTTCACAGACAGAAAACAAAGAGTAGGGATAAACGGGTCTTTTTCAGGTTGGAAGGCTGTGACTAGTGGGGTACCGCAAGGATCGGTGTTTGAGCCCCAGCTATTCACAATCTATATCAATGATTTGGATGAAGGGACTAAATGTAACATTTCCAAATTTGCTGATGACACAAATCTAGGTGGTAGTGTCAGTTGCGAAGAGGATGTGAAGAGGCTTCAATGGGGATCTCGACAGGCTCAGTGAGTGGGCGAGAACATGGCAGATGGATTATAATGTGGATAAATGTGAAGTTATCTACTTAGGTAGAAAAACAGAAAGGCAGAGTATTTCCTAAATGGTGAAAGATTGGGGAATGCAAATGCTCAAAGGGTTCTGGGTGTCCTTGTACATGAGTCACTGAAAGTGAATGTGCAGATGCAGCAAGCCATTAGGAAGGCAAATGGTATACTGGCCTTCATTACAAGAGGATTTGAGTACAGGAGTAAAGAAGTCTTACTCCAATTATATAGGGCCTTGGTGAGACCACACCTGGAGTACTGTGTACAATTTTGGTCTCCTTACCTAAGGAAGGATATACTTGCCATAGAGGGAGTGCAACGAATGTTCACGAGATTGATTCCTGGGATGGCGGGACTGTCGTATGAGAAGAGATTGATTAAACTAGGCCTGTATTCTCTTGAATTCAGAAGAATGAGAGGGGATCTCATTGAAGCATACACAATTATTACAGGGCTTGATAGGATGGATGCTGGGAGAATGTTTCCCTTAGCTGGGGAGTCCAGAACCAGGGGCCACAGCCTCAAGATAAAGGGTAGGCCATTCAGGACTGAGATGAGAAGAAATTTCTTCACACAGAGGGTGGTGATGTGAAGGAATAAGCCATATAACCTATTCAGAAAAATACACTATATTATGAAAGAATTCTGGCCTTATTAAAACATGACAAACTGGGTTTGGAAATCTAGAAACCTAACTATGAAAAAGCTGTGAAAGCATTCTGGCTATTGAGATAATGTAGTTGTTGACCCTGAATAAATAACCTTATTGAAACAGAAGGTTAAAGGCTCCCAACAGGCTGACCTTTTGGAACGAAACAATGGTTCACCCTGGATAAGGTGTTCTAATTTACACCTCGTAAAGAAGCACAAACATCTCCCTTCGTAAAAATGACATCAAGTAAAAAACACATCTGCCGTCACACCATTTTTTATGGTAAACTTAGAACACCGAGAGAGGAGACATAATTCTGTAATGCTACCAGCTGAGGTGACTGTAAGAATTGCAGGGGTCAGCAGAAAAATGACTAGAGATAATTAGCTTACATCAGCAGAAAACCTTAAAGGAAATACCACTGGAAAAGGGTATAAATATTGAACACTCAAATGGGATAGTAGACTCACTTTAATCAGGCAAAGCGATTCTCGGCTTCAGAGGCGGCTCTGTAAGTCTCCAACTCTTTGTACCTCGGGGTCAAAGGTATTTGATTTTGGTGGATATCCTGTAGAACACTAAGAACTGTAAAACTGTAGCGAAGTTAAGATTTGAGAGTAAGGTTCTCTGATAATAGAATTGTAAGTTTTCACTTTTTGGAACTGTTAATGTTGCGATTGACTCACCAACTGTAAACTGCATGTCGGTTCTTTAATAAATCTATATATTTTTAGAATTGTCTCACATAAGACTTCTGTATCAAAAACTCGCGAACTCAATCTCTGTACACTCTTTGGTGAGGAGTTGCAGAATTCTGGGGGAGTTTTCCGGACCCTCATAATATCCGGAATGTTACAGTCTAGCTAAACTTATTAAAAGTGCTATCTGGAGGACGGTAACATTTTCAGGTTGTTCCTTTCCTTTTGGGAGAGATAGTCCAGAACTTTAGACCCAATTAAGCATCTTTAGGATTCGGCTACCTCAAACTTTAGTTGAAAGTGAACGTCTTGAGAAATATGCCTGATCCGGGGTAGCTCTAACGGGGCAAGGACTAGTAATTATCCCTTCAGTTGGTGCCCAACGTGTGTGTCAGGAGCCAAAAAAGGGTGGCTTTAGTTTTACCAACATTGTGCTGGAGGAAACTTTGGGTTTCGACGGGCAGTTGGAGAGTGAAGGAACAGCCTTTGAAGCAACAGACAAGTCAGGGAGGTAGTATCATTATTATAAATGTAACAGCGAACCTCATGGTTTCTGCTGATGTAGATGATGAAGAGGTAGGGAAGAAGGTTGGAGCCTTGGGATACACCTGAGCTGCCTGTGTGGGCAGAGGAGAAAAAGCTATTGAAAGCAATGTAGTTTCTGCATTACAACGCATGAGTTGGGCCAGGAACGTGCAGTGGACTCAAGAGATACATGGCATGGTCAATAGTATTGAAGGAAGCAAAGTAGTCGGGGAGGTTGAGAAGAGACAGGAAGCCATGGTAACACTCACATATGATGTTGTTTGTGGCTTTGACTCATTCAGATGCACAATTTGAGGTGGTCCAGCCAGATCTGATGGTGGAGAGCCAGGTCGATCAACAAGTGATACGAGCTTGCAGTCTGCTGATTTGAGGCCGCGGAGGTGACTGCTGTACTAGGGGTGGAAGACAGTTTATTATTGCAGGTTTTCAAGGCAGCACAGGGAGACAAGTTCAGTAAGGGAATAGCTTAGTGTGGCGCTGGGCAACTGGGTGGTTGTGAAGCTATTCATTGGGGTAGAGTTTTGTAAAGGCAGGTGAAGGAAGCAGAGACGGGAGACAGGAAATGAGGAAGTTGAGACTGAGGGGATGTGGCTAGGTAGGAGGAGGCACTTGGATCCAGGTCAGCAACCAATAAGCATAGGCAGTGGATCAGGAGCAAGAAAGCTCACAGCATTAGAACCAGCAAGAGTTTAGGTGCAAGTTGATGGGAAAGATGATTAGCAGGAGTCCTGAGAAAAGGTGAACAGTGTCAGTGGCCATCTTCAAAGTAAAGGACTGAGGCTGATTGGAAATCAGAGGTTTCAGGTTCAACAAAGATTTCCGGTATCAGCCTGAGGTGAAGATTTGGGTACAAGCTGGGGGATAAGGGGGGAAAAATTTGGTTGATTTGCGCCTCCCGTTAACAGGGCGCAAAGCAACTAGCGCCCAGGCGCGGCGCCGCTAACGCCTCCCGCGAAATTCAGCGGGAGGTTAGTGGCAGCGGTAACCATTAGCGGTCCACGGCGCTGCGACTCCGGCGATTACATCATCGCCATGCGCAGCGCCCCGCTCGTGCCCCGGCCGCAATCTTCGGTAGCGCCCCCTGACTTACCGCCGGACGCTATGTCCAACAGGGTCAGGGGGGGCATACGTACGGCTGGGGTGGCGCAAATTAAAGGGGAGGTGCCGGGCAGCCATTTTTGTTACTGGCCACCTACCAGCACCTGCCCCCGTTGCTGTCCCCGGCCTCCTGTGAATCCCCCGTGAGCCCGGCACTCCTCTTGAGTGCCAGGCTCTTTTGCCGGCACTCCGATCCCTGGTGGCCCAGCTGGGCCCCAGGTTGCGCTGCGCTAGGCCCCTCCCCTTTAATAAGGGGAAAGAAAGCCTGCAGTACCGCGACACAACGCTGCGATATTCAGTCACAGTGCCCCATGAGGGAGGCGGGGCGCTTCCAGTAGTGCCCCGCCTCCCTCTTGGGGCGCTACCAGTGAATTTCGGGCACGGGGGTGCTAACTTTTTCGAGGCGCTAAAAGTAGTATCCCGGCAAAGTTAGTGCAAAAGGGGCACAACCCAATTTTGCCCCCAAGGAGTCCAGAGTTTGGTCTTGAAGGTCAATAAATACCAGAGTCAAAACCTTGGGTTCAGAAAACATTGTGGTGACGAGGAAAGCCCGAGAAATCCAAAGTCTTCCAGGAAGTTGGAGAAGTGTAGGGTCAAAGACATCTATGATCAGTAAAGAGGTCAGAGATAACTAAAGGAGCACTGAGAAGTCTGTGGTCTGTGAGGAGATTGGAAATGCTATAGAAAACTGGGAAATGCAGCTGTAGAGGATAACATCTGGGCTTGCAGGAGCAACGGAGAAATTCTGGGTAGCAGGTGTAATGGAGAGCCAGAACAGCAGGTGTAACAACAGAGACGAAGCTAGCAGTGGACTATTAAACATTGAAAGCTGCATAACACAGAGGGGAGAAGAGGGGAGATTTAGGTAGTGGAGGAAACCTGTGCCACTGGAATCTTCTTCTTCTTAGGCAGTCCCTCGGAACCGAGGATGATTTGCTTCCACGTTAAAAATGAGTTCTCAGGTGACTGATGAGTCCGATGTGGGACCTACAGTCTCTGTCACAGGTGGGGCAGACAGTGGTTGAAGGGGCGGGTGGGTGGGGTGCTTGGGTTGACGTGCGCTCCTTGCGCTGCCTGCGCTTGCTCCCGGCGAAGAGACTCGAGGTGTTCGGCGCCTTCCCGGATGCTTCTCCTCCACTTTGTGCGGTCTTGGGCCAGGGATTCCCAGGTGTCGGTGGGGATGTTGCACTTTTTCAAGGAGGCTTTGAGGGTGTCCTTGAAGCGTTTCCTCTGCCCACCTGGGGCTCTCTTGCCGTGTCGGAGCTCCGAGTAGAGCAATTGTTTTGGGAGTCTCGTATCGGGCATGCGGACGATGTGAACCGACCATCGGAGCTGATCGAGCGTGGTCAAAGCTTCGATGCTGGGGATGTTGGCCTGACGTTGGTGCACCTTTCCTGCCAATGGATTTGCAGGATCTTGCGGAGGCAGCGTTGGTGGTACCTCTCCAGTGCATTGAGGTGCCTGCTGTATATGGTCCATGTCTCTGAAGCATACAGGAGGGCGGATATCACTGCTGCTCTGGAATAGGCACTGCTGAAGAAACAAACAATTCGAAACTGGTGATTCAGCCAGGCTGCTGGTGGAGAGTTGCACTGAGTCTGATCAGTAATGCAGCTGGTGAACAGATTTCTGGTAACAATGGCTTGGGTGGCAGAATGGCAGCGAGTAACAAAATACACTCTGGGAAACCTGCGGAGAAGTGAGTATCTGGTCGCCAACTTGCAGTGCAATGGATTAGAGTATATTTTGTGTTCTGCTGTGCTGTACGACAATATATTTTATATAAAATGTTATATTTTATGGAGAAATGAATCAAAAACAGAATAAGGAATAATTATTGTTAGAATATTAAATATTGAAAAGTGACAGCATGAAGTTTACCTTTTGTAATTTTCATGTTGCAGGTTATAGAATTTGTTTCCTTTGTTTGAGGGAGGAGTGGTGTCAGAGAGGTCACAATCAACTTCAAAGTTCACATTCAACAGTTCCAGAATTAAGTCTGTAATGTCCTTTCTTTAGTGTTTCTTTTCTTTCATAGAAACATAGAAGATAGGAGCAGGAGTAGGCCATTCGGCCCCTCGAGCCTGCTCCGCCATTCGATGAGATCATGGTTGATCATCCAAACTCAGTACCTTGTCCCTGCTTTCTCCCCATATCCCGTGATACCTTTAGCCTTAAGAAATATATCTATCTCCTTCTTGAATATATTTACTGACTTGGCCTCAACTGCCTTCTGTGGTAGAGAATTCCACAGGTTCACCACTCTCTGGGTGAAGAAATTCCTCCTCATCTCTGTCCTAAATGGCTTACCCCTTATCTTTAGACTGTGACCTCTTGTTCTGGACTCACCCGCCATCGGGAACATCCTTCCTGCATCCAGTCTGTCTAGCCCTGTTAGAATTTTATAAGTTTCAATGAGATCTCCTCACATTCTTCTAAACTCCAGCGAGTATAATCCCAATCGACCCAATCTCTCCTCGTACGTCATTCCTGCCATCCCAGGTATCAGTCTGGTGAATCTTCGCTGCACACCCTCCATGGCAAGAACATCCTTCCTCAGATAAGGCGACCAAAACCGCACACAATACTCAAGGTGTGGTCTCACCAAGGCCCTGTACAGCTGCAGCAAGACATCCTTGTTCCTGGACTCAAACCCTCTCGCTACGAAGGCCAACATACCATTTGCCTTCTTAACCGCCTGCTGTACCTGCATGCTTACCTTCAGCGACTGGTGCACTTCCCCTTCTCCCAATCTATTGCCGTTCAGATAATAATCTGCCTTTCTGTTTTTGCCAGCAAAGTGGATAACCTCGCATTTATCCACATTATACTGCATCTGCCATGCTTCTGCCCAATCGCCCAACCTGTCCAAATCATACTGGAGTTTCTCGGCATCCTCCTTGCAGCACACACGCCCACCCAGCTTAGTGTCAGCTGCAAACTTGGAGATATTACATCTAGTTCCCTCGTCTAGATCATTAATATATATTGTGAATAGCTGGGGTCCTAGGACCGATCCCTGTGGAACCCCACTAGTCACTGCCTGCCACTCGGAAAAAGACCTGTTTATTCCAACTCTTTGCTTCCTGTCTGCCTACCAGTTCTCTATCCAAGTCAGTACCTTGCCCCCAATCCCATGTGCCTTAACTTTACACGCTAATCTCTTATGCGGGACCTTATCGAAAGCCTTCTGAAAGTCCAAATACACCACATCCACTGGTTCTCCCTTATCTATTCTATCAGTTACATCCTCAAAAAATTCCAGTAGATTAGTCAAGCACGATTTACCTTTTGTAAATCCATGTTGACTTTGTCCAATCCTGTCACTGTTTTCCAAGTGCTCTGCTATTACATCTTTTATAATGGACTCTAGCATTTTCCCCACAACCGATGTCAGGCTTACCGGTCTATAATTCATTTTCTTCTGTCCTTTCCTGACTCTCACTTGTTGGGATACAGCTCCACAGGTACTCTCGCCGTCCAGAATTTCACTTAACTTCATGTGTGAGCCTAGTTAATGACAGTCAATGGGTGATCGTGCCAATCCTGTCTTCAACTAACTTATATACACAGATCTCTCCAGCAAGAGACAGCGATCAGGAGTGGAAATGCTGTCTGTTTTCCCCCCTAATTTCCACAGGGATGCTACAGCCACTTATTAGGGCCTGGAGTTTCCGCTATGGTGCACTGGATTTTACAGCTCAATTCACCCGAATCGGCGTAACCAGGGTAAAAGATCAGGGAATTTTAAGCACAAATAACGTTCAGCGCTACTCGAGTTTCCACAATCTTTTGTGCTAGTTTTTTTTTAAATCGCGCTGGAAGCTGGCCCCACCCACTAAACTGGCCACGCCCCCAGGCTGATTTAATCACCATTGGGAATTTCCGCTAATTGTGCTCATTTGGAGGCCTTTGAGGAGGCTCTAAAAATTAAGCTGGTTCTCTTGGGCACGAGGACACTAAGGGGGCAAAATTGAGTAGCACCTCCGTGTCCGAAATTCACTGGTAGCATCCCAAGAGGGAGGCGGGGCGCTGCGAGTGAAAATCGCGATGTCGTGCTGCGGTACTGCAGGCCTTCCTCCCCTTATTAAAGGGGTGGGGCCTAGCGCAGCGCGACCCGAGGCCCAGCCGGGCCACCAGGGATCGGAATGCCGGCAAAAGAGCCAGGCACTCAAGAGAAGTGCCGGGCTCACGGAGCGTAGCCAGAACCCCGCGGGGGGGCTGCACAGGAGGCCGGGGACAGCAACGGGGGCAGGTGCTGGCAGGTGGCCAGCAACAAAAATGGCCACCCGGCACTTCCCCTTTAACTTGCGCCACCCCTGCCGCAGGTAGGCCCCCTTGACCCTGTCGGAGATAGTGTCTGGCGGTAAGTCAGGGGGCGCTACCGAAGATCGCGGCTGGGGCGCTGCGCACAGCGATGACGTCATTGCTGGAGGTGCAGCGCCACGGGGCGCTAACGGTTACTGCTGCCGCTAACCTCCCGCTGAATTTCGCGGGAGCGTTAGCAGTGCCGCGCCCAGGTGCTAATTGCTTTGCTCGATTGAGCTGGTTCATGGCAGATTTTGTGTCAGTGGTATGCAAATGCATTTGATCGGAAACTTGAGAAAAAAAACACTTTTCAAAATGGGAGCATTTTTGGACATAATGTGCACCCGGATCGCCGATTGTGCCCCAAAGCGGAAACTCTACCCCAGGCTTCCTCGTGTGATCCTTGATAAAATCAGCTAATTCTACACAGGTTGGAGAGTGATCCTGGTCTTTCCACTGTTTTAAAGATACCTTACAATGAACTCACAGGAAACTAACCATTATTGCTGTGCAAGTTCAAAGGGGGGAATTTTTCGGGGGGTCAGTGGGCACGATTGGTGGCAGGTCGGGTGGGAAATTACCCAGATGACGAGTCTGTCATTGCTGAACAGACCCTGACACCAAGCAGCGGGGGAGGCAATTTAGATGATTAAGAGCTTGTTAACAGGCACTTAAATATTATTTCAAGCCCACCTTTAGATTTTAAGAGTTCACCCACGGGTCCCCCGCTGCTCGGGGATCACGTCAGGTAAGCAGGTCGGAAGTTGTGTCACCATGGGATAATTTCTTAACTTGGTATCTGCAAATGTTTTATAAAAGCTCCCATTTCATAGCTGTTCATTTTCCAAGCTCAGAAGCTGTTGCTTACTGCATTTGGAAGACAGATTGAGCTTTATGCAGCTTGAAAGTGCTTGGAGCAAACTCTGTATCCAGTGTCACCTCATTGGAACAACCTCTCTCACCATTGACAGCTTGCATCTGTCATCTCAACTTCACCTGCCATCGATTCCATCAGCATCAGTGCCTTTGAAACTATCTCACCTTGGTCCTCAGAATCCCACCACGATCAGCCCCAACACCAGCAGCACCAACAACAACACCAACCTTCTCCGCAATCAACTGATGCTGCACAGGACAGAAGGCATCAGCACATTGCTGCCTGGGAGGCCAGGGATGGTCTCATCATGGCCAGATTTACTTCACTTGATGCTGTACACCCTGGCTGCCACATGATGCGCCAGGTTGGCATCACCCTACACCAACACCATAAAGCATCCCTACAATGCCCAAGCCATTTCTTTCACACTCATTGCCATTGCGGGGGCTACCGTTATGTCTCACCATTCACTGCAATTCACTAAGCCACTTCCAAAGGTGCACACAAATCTGTCCAAGAACGGAAAGTGTGGAAAATAAAGATTTCAATGTTTGACAGCACATTACCAGAAACTTCACATGAACATTGGCTAAAACACCCAAATGCCTACCCTTGTGTGTTGTTACTTGGTATGATTGGACTAGGATGAGGGTGAGTGTGAGGGGTGGCTAGTGAGATGGGGAAGTGATAATGTAGATAGCGAGGGATGGGTGCTGGTGCAAGGTAAGTTGGTGTGAGCAAGGATGTGCAGGAGTAGGGTAGGGAAGGCAGAGTGATGGGGATGTGATGAGTGGCACAGCAGGATGAGGTTGAGTGTGGCTTTGTACTCACGTTTCGTGATCTACTGAGATCATTGAAAGGTTTGTGCCACTGCAGCCTGGTCCTCCTGACGACATCCCTGCTTGTGTCCTCCTGTGCAATGTGCAACCAGGCTGTGTTGATCTCCTGGGCATGCTGTGACTCCCTCCATATAGAATCATAGAATCATAGAAGATAGGAGCAGGAGTAGGCCATTCGGCTCCTCTAGCCTGCTCCGCCATTCAATGCGATCATGGCTGATCCTCCAAATTCAGTACCCTGTCCCTGCTTTATCCCCATATCCCTTGATCCCTTTAGCCTTAAGAAATATATCCAACTCCTTCTTGAATCTATTTAATGAATTGGCCTCTACTGCCTTCTGTGGCAGAGAATTCCACAGGTTCACCACTCTCTGGGTGAAGAAATTCCTCCTCATATCTGTTCTAAATGGCTTACCCCTTATCCTTAGATTGTGACCCCTGGTTCGGGACTCCCCGCCATCGGGAACATCCTTCCTGCATCTAGTTTGTCCTGTCCTGTCAGAATTTTATAAGTTTCAAAGAGATCCCCTCTCATTCTTCTAAACTCCAGCGAGTATAAGCCCAATCGACCCAATCTCTCTTCATACGTCATTCCTGCCATCCCAGGTATCAGCCTTGTGAATCTTCGCTGAACTCCTTCCATGGCAAGAACATCCTTCCTCAGATAAGGTGACCAAAACTGCACACAGTACTCAAGGTGTGGTCTCACCAAGGCCCTGTACAACTGCAGCAAGACATCCTTGTTCCTGTACTCAAACCCTCTCGCTATGAAGGCCAACATACCATTTGCCTTCTTAACCGCCTGCTGCACCTGCATGCTTACCTTCAGCAACTGGTGCACAAGGACACCCAGATCTCGTTGCACTTCCCCTTCTCCCAATCTATTGCCATTCAGATAATACTCTGCCTTTCTGTTTTTGACACCAAAGTGGACAACCTCGCATTTATCCACGTTATATTGCATCTGCCACGCTCTGCCCAATCACCCAACCTGTCCAAATCATCCTGGAGTTTCTCGGCATCCTCCTCGCAGCACACACGCCCACCCAGTTTTGTGTCGTCTGCAAACTTGGAGATATTACATCTAGTTCCCTTGTCTAGATCATTAATATATATTGTGAATAGCTGGGGTCCAAGGACCAATCCCTGCGGTACCCCACTAGTCACTGCTTGCCACTCGGAAAAAGACCCGTTTATTCCAACTCTTTGCTTTCTGTCTGCCAACCAGTTCTCTATCCAAGTCAATACCTTGCCCCCAATCCCATGTGCCTTAACTTTACACGCTAATCTCTTATGTGGGACCTTATCAAAAGCCTTTTGAAAGTCTAAATACACCACATCCACTGGTTCTCCCTTATCTATTTTACCAGTTACATCCTCAAAAAATTCCAGTAGATTAGTCAAGCATGATTTACCTTTTGTAAATCCATGTTGACTTTGTCCGATCCTGTCACTGTTTTCCAAGTGCTCAGCTATTACATCTTTTATAATGGACTCTAGCATTTTCCCCACTACCGATGTTAGGCTTACCGGTCTGTAATTCCCCGTTTTCTCTCTACCACCCTTTTTGAATAGTGGGGTAACATTAGCTACCCTCCAATCCATGGGTACTGTTCCAGATTCCATCGAATGTTGTAAGATGATCAGCAATGCATCTACTATTTCTAGGGCCACTTCCTTAAGTACCCTAGGATGTAGATTATCAGGCCCTGGGGATTTATCGGCCTTCAATCCCTTCAATTTCCCTAACACTAGTTCCCTACAAATACTGATTTATTTCAGTTCCTCCCTTTCATATGCTTATTGGGGGGAGTCATGGGAAAGCCTTGGTCCAGCCATGCACCTCTGTGCAGTGCTTGTCAGTGTTTGCAGCACCTCAATGCTGTAGAACACTGACAGTACAACTGTCAAAATCAATTTGCGCAAGGTCCCTTTAAGGAAACCGGCTGATGACGCGTCATCAAATGACATCATCAGACCCGCCTCTAGAGTGTTTCCAAAAGGAGACAGCATGTGGTGGCAGCCAGCACTCCAGTACTTCATAGCCATTCACGTCATTCACTCCACCTGGCACAAGCACCATCACAGATTCACGCATCCAGGGCACTTAAACATTGAGTTTGAGGCGGGCAGAGCAGGTGAAGTGCTCATTACAAGTTGGGAGAGGCAAGTGGAGATGGCAGCTGAGGAACAATAAGTAGCTACCCTGGGTTAGAGCTCGTGGAATTCCTCTGTTGTATGGGCAAGGGATTGGGACTGTACTGGGCCTGCCTTCAGAAGGGAGACAATTGGTGAGGGAAAGGCCATCGGGACATCCTTTCAGACTGTGGTAAACACCCTGTAAAGGTTGCTAAAAACTGTGCAGCAGTGCACCTCTGATCTTTCAGCAGTAAGATATGAGGGATAAACGTAATTGCTGTGCACTTTGAACTGCATGGCAATCTCACGGTGATCTTCAGGGAAGACCCAAAGGGCAGAAAGACCAAGCTCAGACACGGTTTCATGGGCATACTTGTACAGTTGTAAAATACTTGAACAGTTGCAGGAGATTGTGCGTGACTCCTCTGTGATGCTGCACCAAGCCTACTGTGAAGTGAAGTTGGCATGCATTGTAAGGCGATGTTAAAAAAGATAAAGTGTGAGCACACTTAACCTTAGCAACCTTCTAGAGACCAGAAACCACAACTGGGGGATACGTGAAGCTGTATTCACCCTTTCTGCACACCCTAATCCAGGCCAACCTGGTGTTTTTCTTACCTGGGGCTCTCCCTTTGCTCCAAATAGGAGCGCGCTTCAGTGAAGGACTTCCTACAGCAGAACCTCCGAAGCTGCAGCTTTAAAAGGTGCAGCTTCCTTTCATTCCATGGTGGAGCCATTTCTGCTTACTGATTAGCAGGGCGACCAGCAGGCGTTAAAGAGCTGCTGGTGCTAGATACCCCGCCACTTTATCCCTATACACATTATCGAATAAGCACTGAGAGTGGCGGTAAATGATGTTAATTAACTGATCTCAGATTACAGCAGGAGGCCAGCTAATGTCACCACTGCAGCAGGACTGCATTACTGGCCCCATTACTGCTCTGAGGTTTTTTCCTCTTGCTGAAAATTCACATACGATCTTTTAAAGCACAGTTGGACTGAAGTGACTTTGCTCACATCTGCTTATGATATCTCTGGTGTTTAATATGTTGTTGTTATTGGGTTAATCACATTAACTAGGAAATTGCTGTGAGTAACATTATCAGACAGTCACTCACATGTTTGTATCTAATTCCGCTGTCTGCTATTTTAACAGATGGGTTAACCGACATATTGGAAATATTAGAATAACATAAAGGCTTGCCTTGCATTTTCTTTACTGTTTGCAGTTAGATGGAGATTGCTTGCTGCAGCGGTTTCTCAGTTAGTCACTCTGTATTCTAACCACAGCTTACTGGAGCTCCAAGCTGAACAGCCATTTCAAGAAGGAATAAGTCCATTCTTTTACAGATTGATGTTATTCATTTGTATTGAGCTGCTACTGAAATACTTATGAAAACAAAGGATAAATACTGAACAAAAACATACTTATACATTCCATACCCATCTTCTTTTTTTGAAACCTAATGAGGTGCATTTATATTGCTATGATTGCGATCAACCCCAGAGGACTTGTATCTCCTACCTTAACAGCAGCTTACTGCAGGCCAGGCACCAAATGCTGGAGTCTTAACTAAGATAAAGAGACCTTTTATGCCCTTGTGTGTATAATGGGGGTGACCAATCCAACAGCAAGATTTAAAACCATGTGATACTGGAGTCTGCCCCACTTGACATTGTTTTCTCATTTCAGTAAAGTTTAAGGCCACTGTTTGGTCAAGAGCCTGATTTAGTACTAACCGTGCAATTAAAAGAGAAAATGGTGGAAGTACACAGCAGGCCTGCCAGCAGTGAGTCTATAAGTTACCACAGGTAATGATGAGATTGACCTGCTGATTCTGTGTCTCAAAAAGTTGTCAAATAAATTGCACACGGAGAACTGTCCCCTGGTAGTGCTTGACTGTAAAACTATGTCCTTGAAATAACCCTGTGGGAAGCTCGTGCATAAATGCCTTAATATGTTCATCTGAAATTTCTCTCTGCACTGTTTTAGCAGAAGCATTAGCCCTTTCAAATAACTGCTGAATATCGCTGATAAAATAGTGGAATGAGGAATTTCAGAAGAATGTGTTTGGACGGTAGTGTCTCACCGCGTACCTCACAGTAGCTATAACTCATTTTTTTTATATTTGTTCCTGGGATGTGGGCGCCGCTGGCAAGGCCAGCATTTATTGCCCATCCCTAATTTCCCTTGAGAAGGTGGTGGTGAGCCTTCTTGAACCGTTATATAAAAAGAACAAACTGCTCTGTTAGTACCAGGTTTATTTTAAAAAACACAAAATGCTGGAAATCAGAAATAAAAAACAGGAAGTGCTAGAAATGCAAAGCAGCACGTGAAATAAAAAGATAGATCGAGGCTCTTCACCAGCATTGCTCTATCCAAATATCTGCCCGTCTTTTTTTCTATTTTTACAGCAATATACAATAACTATATATAAGATTTACTATAACAATAAATTACAGAGATGGGACAACAATTTCAGGGCTTCCAAGGTTCATGTTCTTCCCACCTGCTGAGTGCCTGTCATAAAATTGCAGAAGAGCTTTTCAATGGGCATGGAGATTTAGCTCTCAGACAGTGCGGTAAAGTTATTTGGCGTGCAAATTCAGTCGTTAGTGGTACTGAAGGGTGGAGCCTGAAAAATTGCTTTTTTCATTCATTGCACGTGCAATGCACTAATCTCTTCCATATGAAATGGCTGTTAGAGCTCAGCCAGATTCTTGCATGCAGGGAATAAGTTTGTGCTGAAAGATCATTCATAGCTTTGGAGATTGATTGTGGTGTTTCCCGTCGCATGATTTAATAGAAAAGGATGAACAGCAGAAATTGGCTGCCAGAGATGTCCAGTGACACAAAAGGCCTAATGACCATACCTGCCAATATGCCACCGAATGTATCTGCAGGCCAAGCACAGTTGACCGGAAATGACTGAAGTGCCTCTGAAGCTCAGGTTTAGCTCAAGGCAGCTACAGAGCTATGTCATCTGCGTTAAGGAGATGACATAGCGTTCAACATGAGATGGCACTGCTCGTGGTCTTCAAGGTGGCCAAGGCCCTCAATGTTTACGCCTCAGCTCCTTCCAGGCTAACACATGAGACAGCAGCAGTATTAGCCAATTTGCTATTGATACATGTACCAAACAGGTGACTTATGCTTTATTTAACTTACCCAACACCTTCTTCTCCTTTACCACTGTCAGAGGACTGAGTTATGAGGAAAGATTAGAAAAACATGGGGGGGAAAAATTCAGTCGCGCCCCCTTTGGGGCGCTAACTTCGCCGGGGCGCTAAATGTTAGTGCCCCCGTGCCGTAAATTGAGTGGTAGCGCCCCAAGCAGGAGGCGGGGTGCTACCGGAAGCGTTCTCCCTCACTCTTGGGCCGCTACCATTCAATATCACGGCACTACGTGCAACAGCACCACGCGCATTGGCAAGTAGCGCCGCGGTATTACAGGTCTCCCTCCCCTGATTAAAGGGGAGGAGCCTAGCGCAGCGCACACCAGGGCCCTGCTGCACTCAAGAGGAATGCCGGGCTGACCGATCGCGGTTGGCACCCAGCATGAAAAAGCGGGCAGGGGCAGGTACTGGCAGGCGGCCCAAAAAAAAGGCCGCCCGGCACCTGCCCTTTAATTAACGCTGCCGCGGCCGCAAAAACAGCACCCTGACCTTGTCGGACATATCGTCCGGCGGTAGGTCGGGGGCGTGACCGAAGTTTGCGGTCGGGGCGCGAAGCGGGGCGCTGCGCACAGCGATGATGTCATCACCGGAGGTGCAGCACCGCGGGGCACTACCAGCTACTGCCGCCGCTAACCTCCCGCTGAATTTCGCGGGAGGCGTTAGCAGCACCGCGCCCAGGCACTAGGTGCTTTGCGCCCCGTTAGCGCCTCCCCCCCGCCGAGGCGCTAACGGGAGGCGCAAAGCAACACAATTTTTCCCCCATGGACTCTCCAACTAAAACAGTAACTATAGCTTGCATTTATTTCATGCTATTGATATAGAAAAACGTCCCAAGGTGTTTCGCAAAGGCACAATTTGATAAAAAAATGGGCGCTGAGCTAAAGAAGAAGATATTAGGAGGAATAGCTGACTTTTAAGGAGAGCCTTCAAGGAGAAAAGGGAGTAGAAGAGGTGGAAGGGGTTAGGGAGGGAATTCCAGAGCATGGGGGCCTCGATGGCTGAATGTGCACCAGCATCAGAGTAGGGAGTAACTCTGAAAGCTCGCTGTAAGACAATGTTACCAACCATGAGGAAAAGGGAAGGGGCCTGCACCAAAGGCCAGAGTCAGAGGAACAGAGAGTTTGGGGGGCGGGGGTGGGTGGTGGGGGGCACGGTGGGGTTATAGGGCTGGGGGAGGTTACAGAGATAGGGAGAGGTGAAGCCATGAAGTGATTAAACACAAGGATGAGAATTTTAAATTAGAGGCTGATATATATAGTACTTGCATACTGTTAACTGAACACTAAATGGTCCCCTGATGTGAGTAAACACTGTAGCAATTACACTCCAGGGTCACCTCCAAAGTTCCCTGTAATTTTTTTCAAAGTATCGCGCATGTGCGGTTTATCTATTGAAAAGCCAACAAGCCGGCTGCGCAGGACCCCTGGAACACTGCGCGGCTGCACATGACCCCTGGAACGCGGCACGGCTGTGCAGGACCCCTGGATCGCTGCGCGGCTGCACAGGACCCCTGGATCGCTGCGCGGCTGCACAGGACCCCTGGATCGCTGCGCGGCTGTACAGGACCCCTGGAACGCGGCGCGGCTGCACAGGACCCCTGGATCGCTGCGCGGCTGCACAGGACCCCTGGAACGCGGCGCGGCTGCACAGGACCCCTGGAACGCGGCGCGGCTGCACAGGACCCCTGGAACGCGGCGCGGCTGCACAGGACCCCTGGAACGCTGCGCGGCTGCACAGGACCCCTGGAACGTTGCGCGGCTGCACAGGACCCCTGGAACGCGGCGCGGCTGCACAGCTTACAGGGAACAGTGATCTCCTCATGTTACTAAATGTTACATTCTTTGACCGAATGTTCTAGAGAGTCTGGAAATAAAAGCCTGTAGTTATTACCGCACAAATTTGAGTGTTTATTCGAATATAGCAGAGGCGTTGAGCAACCAGAAGCCAATTTATGTCACTGATAGGTGAGCGGAACTTGACGTGGGATAGAATACGGGAGTAGAATTTTGGATCAACTGAAGGTTATTGAGCCAGAAACAGGCAGGGGCATCATTAATAAATGCAAATCAGGATCAGACGACGTAGGTACAACCCTCAATCCCATTTTCGACTCTGCCCACGTGCCATTACCAGTTTGTGATCCCACCCACAATTCATGAGTCAGGAGGCGGCCATTTCCAACAATATTTAAAGGGCTGCTCAGCTGCTGTCAGGTAAAACTAGTACATTTTGCAGACATTTTGCTTGCGTTAGTTTGTGTTCAGTTGCTACTTAGACGATTTCAAAATGCTTGTAGTTGCCGTAACATAGTCTGAAATCTTGAGAGGCTTCTGGCATCACACGTATTTTTTCATGGGGGCCCTTCTGGGAATTGCAGTCCAGCAAGACGAGGAGGAGGAAGGGGCAAACAGAGCTTCAGTTGGAGAGAGAGCAAAAAGGAGGAAGAATGCTTGCAGGAATCCTTACCCTCTCAGAATTTAGAAGCCCAGGTCCACTGACCTGCATTTCTTTGAGGAGCATCGCATAAGAACACTGCACTTCTCTAGTGAGGATGTCACAGGTTTCCTCATGCCACAAGACCTGCAACTAACTGCCAGAGCTAGCACTGCATTGGAAATGAAAATCGGGCGATTTCCATAATGGGGAGCCAATCCACAACGGTAATTTTACTCCCGGCAGCAAGTTGAAAATCTATCCCATAATAAAATAATGAAATGTGAGTCCAGCACCATGATATGTCATACACACTTATCTGTGGCTATAATAGTGCACAGACAATATGGTCACTGCTTGCAATGGTTTCTCCTATCTGACTGTCTGTTGAATTCACTGTATTCCCATGGTTGAGTAATCACAACTTAAATGTTAAATGAAGAGAAAGGCTCAATCTTATTCGTTACCATTACTATTATCTATTACTATTATATAGCTGGAGTAACTTGACAGCTGTTTTCATTTTAACATTACAACAGTGACTCCACTCCAAAAGTACTTCATTGGCTGTAAAGTGCTTTGAGACATCCGGTGGTCATGAAAGGCGCTATAGAAATGCAAGTCTTTCTTTTAAATTACACACTGCACAATGTATCTGGTTTAATGATGGTTACCATCTTAAAACTATTGGGGAAATTTTCAAATGGCCTGAGAATTTTCAGGGGCATAAATTAGTATAACATTGTCTTACAGCGAGCTTTCAGAGTTACTCCCTACTTTGATGCTGGTGCACATTCTAAATCATATCTCTTCAGTGAAGTAGAGAAGTGCATTTTCTTTTCTTATGAATATTTTGTAGCCTGGCCAAGAAATATCTGGTAGCCAAAATTATAAAAACTTGTCCAAATCAGCATAGGATTAAGAATTTGGGGCTTACTATTGGTCCTTGTTGATGGCCATGGATATAAATAGGTTTCTCCTATGTGTGCAACAGCATCCTAAGTGAAGAACATGCTTTCTGTCTTAGAATAGTTGAGCTTGTAACTATAAAACAGGCTGAATTCCTTGATAATTTGGAGTGTTGGAGAGGAAATTCATTGTGTACAGGATTTTGACAACATAGTAATATACTATGTGCCTGTTCTCCTGCCTGTATACCACAGGTGTATAGATGTTTTCTTATGATTTTTAAGTGATAGTGACAGTGAAAAGATGTGCAGATCTGGGTCAGAATATGGCCTCTAGAACTAGGACAAAGAGTACGGGCCACAAAGGACAAACCCATCTGCTTCACTGGGGGAGAGGGACTGAGGGAAGCTTGGCACACACCAAGATCGTGGGATACATTAATGAAGGTTTTTAATATAAAGGGCATTCTCTCAAGAGTGGGGGGTAGTAAATCCCATTCCAGTAGGTGGGATACCTTCTCTGTGTCTTGGCAGAGTATCAAGGGTAGTGAAAATGTGCATTAAATCGGTTATTACTAGTTGTCCTCCTGTTCCACATTCCAGAACATTGGTCAATCCTTTAAGGAATCCACATTATGCAGAATATGGTGATGTTGCTGAGACCATGGTGCATCAAATGTGGAATATAACTTGTCAGAGTTAAAAAGTGTAAGTTATAAATTTGAATTCAGAAACACTATTAATAATATTGGTAGTAATAGTGTCAATTTATTCTACCAGTCTGTGCTGAAATCAAACCGAAATACCAAGGGTAAAGTGACAGTATTCTAACACATGAAGTTGTCCATCCTATCACCAACCTGCAATCTTTAAATAGCAGGAAGCCAAGAGAGTAACTATTGCATTTGTGTATTAAGAACCATGTTGCCAACAGTTATCCGCTGTTCACACATGCACACTTTCCAGTAGTGGTCACTGAATAGCATTCAAGAGCAGGAATGCTGGGTAATCATCCCCACCCTAGCCCAGCGACACTGAGGCCAATTGTAGTATCCCTCCCACCACTCTGGTCGAGATCAGCTAACTTTGTACAAATTAGGAATCTCCCATGGTTAACTAGATAGCTGGCACTCATGAAGATTAACCACTTGACCAAGGTGCCAGAGGGTGGCCAGTGCCCATTGAACTGTGCCCCAGCAGGTGTCAGCAGAAGAAATGGGAAAGAAAATTGACAAAAAAATATATGAATTGCATTCCATTACTTACATTTTCTTTTTATAACAGTGTTATCTTTTGAATTATGTTCATGTGAGACTTTTCTAATTAACAATTTTAAGAGAATGTACCTTATATCATGCCACTGTCAACCATCTAGTTATGACCATTCCCCATAAAAATTGCATTTGACCATCTCTCTTCTTCAATCATGTGCATTCATTTCAAGATAGTTAAATAATGTTTCAATTGCCCACCTGTCTGTCAGTGATTTCTCACATTTAGAAATGTCCATTAATAATTTGAGACATGTCCTAATTTTTTCCCCTCCTTTTTTACAGGCCAAAAAAAGCTTGAAGAATTTTTAAAAGCTTCAGGAGTCCAGACTGAGACACAGTATTACACACTCAGGTGGGCTTCACTTCCACCAGCTGCAAGATTGGATTTACCTCTTTTCACTGACACAGGCGACCTTGATTGGGGTTCCATGGATGTATACAGCTCCTGGGTCGTCTATTGCATTCCTGCCGCAATTCTGTTGGGAGTGCGCCAAAAGGCCCAAGAATCCCCGGATATTTTAAGCGCAGATTTCAGTGCAGTACTGAGGGAGTGCTGCATGGTCAGAGGTGCCGTCTTTTGAATAGGACCTTAAGCCAAGGCTCCATCTGCCCTCTCAGGTGGACGTAAAACATCCCAATGCACTGTTCAATGAAGAGCAGGTGAGTCCTCCCAGTGACCTGGCCAACAGTTATCCCTGAATCAACATCACTAAAAACATATTTTCTGGTTATTTATCTAATTGGTGTTTGTAGGACCTTGTTGTCCACAATTTGGCTGCCATATTTGCCTAGATAACAAGAGTGACCACACTTCAAAAGTACTTAATTGGTTGTGAAGCCCTTCAAGATGTCCTGCGGATGTGAAAGGTGGTATATAAAAGTAAGTTATTTCTTTCTTAATAAGCTGGCATAAATGTTCTAAATGATAAATGTGATTTTCTAACATTGGCATTAATCGATGCAATTAAAAAAAATGGTGAAAGGGAATGATTCATATTAGTTTAGTTTGGCCTGGCTGAGTTCTCAGTTTCCTTATCCCTACACATTAGCTCATTGCAAGTTAATCACTGTTCACAAAAAACATTCACCATTTCACAACCAATCAATATACTATATGGCTTATATGACATTTGTCAAGTGCAAAGCGCATCTCCTATTTTATTATCATACAAGTAATATTAAAAATTCAATGTGCTATTATTGACAGAAATACTATCTTGTTGAATTTCACTGTCTGTGTATTCAATATATTTCTGCTCATTGAAATGTTGCAGTATATCTAATATAATCAAATTTAATTTTTTTTTAAATTGGAGCTTTCTTACGTGATTGATGCATTTGAAGCAAGCCAAGGTTTTAATTTCACTTGAGGGAATGTAAGGCTTTCCAAATTGGACAGTAATTCAAGTTGTGTCAGTCCATGCAACAAGCCTTGGAATATTGCCATCAAATCTCCTGGTAATTTATAAACTGGAGTACACCTTTTTATAACCAGATGAACTATTTAGACCTTCAGTAATATTGGTGTTTGGTGTGGAATACATTGTCTATGGCTTTTTGGAGTTTCAGCCCCAGTTTTAGGTTCCATTACAAACCATAAATGAGCACCATTAGTTGTTGTGTATTTTCACCCATAATCCATGTGGGATGCGTTTTCGGTCGGGTTGCTCCCAGCAGAAATAGATGGAAGTTTCATTACAAGATGTTATTGTGCTGGTGACATCATTTAGACATCAATGCCATTTCCCAACCTTTAAACAGGAAGCACACAGCTTCTTAAAGGACTGCTAGGCTGTTCCTTTGAAGACAAAGTTATTTAAAGGAACAGCCTCCAAATTTCATGCATGTTTTTCAATCGTTTTTTGTAATTCTTGTAGACCACGTTATCCTCTCCTTTTTTTCTTAGCTGAAAAGAGTTTATGGCATGGGTTTTAGGCCACACATTTTTTGCTAGCAGCTATGAATTGGAAGATGGGTCTTGCAATGGGAATCCCTCTTTACTAATGCTATTTGGAGGAAGGAGAAGAACAGGAGGTTTCCCAGGAGTCAACCTTGCAATTTTCTTTCTGGGATGCCAGGCAGGTCACATTGCACCAGAAGAGGGCTGCTCTCATCCGCCTCAACCCTCCCAACTGCATGTAGATGAATATGTAGATTTAAATAGTATTTACAGCACAGAAACAGGCCATTTGGCCCAAAAGGTTCATGCTGGTGTTTATGCTCCACACGAGCCTCCTCCCACCCTTCTTCATCTAACCCCATCAACATATCCTTCTATTCCTTTCACCCTTATGTGTTTATCCAGCTTCCCCTTAAATGCATCTATGCTATTCGCCTCAACCACTCCATGTGGTAACGAGTTCCACATTCTAACCACTCTCTCGGTAAAGAAGTTTCTCCTGAATTCTCTATTGGATTTATTACTAACTGTCTTATATTTATGGCCCCTAGTTCTAGTCTCCCCCACAAGTGGAAACATCTTCTCTACGTCTACTCTATGAAACCTTTCCATAATCTTAAACCCCTCTATCAGTGCACTCTCAGTCTTCTGTTTGCTAAAGAAAAGAGCCCCAGCCTATTCAATCTTTTATTTACCTGTACTTATTAGAGGAACAGTGTTTGCACCAGTCTAGATTCAGCACGAAGGCTGTGAATGAGTGTTGTCTGCTGCTGCAATCTGAACAACTGTCAAACTCAAGGGCAGGCACAACACTGCCAGTGGCTGTCACAGTCACCTCAGCCCTAAACTTTTATGTCATAGGCTCATTCCAAGCTACTACAGGAGACATCAGCAACATCAGGTGATCTACAGTGCACAGATGTAAGAAGCAGGTGACTGATACTTTGTTTGGCAGAACAAGTAACTTCATTAAATTTCCCCATGAACAAGTGGCAAGAACAACAACAACGGAAATGTAGTAAACAGTGCGGAGGATAGTGACAGACTTCTGGAGGACATAGACAGACTGGTGGAATGGGCAGATGAAATTTAACGCAGTGAAGTGTGAAGTGATTCATTTTGGTGGGAAGAATGAGAAGAGGCAGTATAAACTAAATGGTACAATTTTAAAGGGGGTGCAGGAACAGAGAGGCCTGCGGGTGTACGTACACAAGTCTTTGAAGATGGCAGAACAAGTTGAGAAGGAGTTAGATATATTTCTTAAGGCTAAAGGGACCAAGGGATATGGGGAGAAAGCAGGGACAGGGTACTGAATTTGGATGATCAGCCATGATCGCATTGAATGGCAGAGAGGCTCGAGGGGCCGAACGGCCTACTCCTGCTCCTATCTTCTATGTTTCTATGAGAAGGCTGTTAACAAGGCATATAGAATCCTTGGCTTTGTAAATAGAGCATAGAGTACAAAAGCAAGGAATTTATGCTAAACCTTTATAAAGCACTGGTTAGGCCCAAGCTGGAGTATTGTGGTCAATTCTGGGCACCACACTTTGGGAGGGATGTGAAGGCCATAGAGAGGGTGCAGAGGAGATTTACTGGAATAGTACCATGGATGAAAGACTTCTGATATGCGGGGAAACTAAGGAAGCTGGGGTTGTTTTCATTAGAGCAGAAAAGATTAAGAGGAGGTATGATAGAGGTCTTCAAAATGATGAAGAGTTTGAATAGAGCAAATAAGGGTCCCACGACCGGTGGGCACCGGAGGGACTGGAGTGCATCACCACCCCGGAAAATAGGATTTGGATTTAATTTGTTAAATTTCCTTTAATTTTGGTTGTTACAGTTTTTATTGGTTGTGTCCCTTTAAGAAGGGGTCACGTGCTACCTCTTAATTGGTGATGGCAATTGCCATCAACCACTGCAATTAGAAGAGTGAGCAAATAAGGAGAAACTGTTTCCGGTGACAGGAGGGTCGGTAACCAGAGGACATAGGTTTAAAATAATTGAAAAAATAATCAGAGGCTACATGAGAAAAAAATGTTTACAGAGAGAGTCGTTATGATCTGTAATGCGCTGCCTGAAAGGGTGGTGGAAGCAGATTCAACAATAACTTTCAAAAGGGAATTGGATAAATACTTGAAGGGGAACATTTTGCAGGGCTAAGGGGAAAGAGCAGAGGAATGGGAATAATTGGATAACTCTTTCAAAGAACACAATGGGCCGAGTAGCTGTATCTATACTATATTCTGTGCTGTATCAAATTGCATGATTCCTTAAAGTCGAGACCATTTTTGATGGCACTCATGTAGCTCTATGTGCTCCTGTACACAATAGGGTAGAACTTCTGTTCATCAGCCAGGCCTTGCCGTGACTCTGTCTCATATCCCAGAGATAGGTTTATTTAAGTATTAGGACAAATGTAAGCACCACTACTGGCACTACTGGGGTGCCTGCCCAGTGGACCAAATGGATTTCAGAGCAGCTCTGTTCCATTGGTAGGGCCAGAGGCTGACTTGGCAGAAGATATAAAGGCCTATAATCTGGTCTCCTAATTCTCTCCGCTGTTGGGACCCACATGCAAGCATCAGTTGATCTCTCTGGGGTCATTTGCTATTTGAATACAGCCTTATGGGGCACCACATGCAGCCCTATATGCCAAGTATGCCTGCTTCACATCGGCGTTCTTACTGCTGGGTGTATAGGAGGCGTAACTGATGAGTTATCTGGGGACCACCGGATACTCCCAAAAGTGACTTTAGGATGGAGGATAGAAGTTCTCCTGGGAGTGAGGAAGTGTCAGAAACAGGTACCATTCCAATTTCCTTATTATTAATATGATTATTGATTGTCAGTCTCTACTGACTACTGTAATCTTTGATGCTTTTAAAAGAAGGCAGCTTTCTGAGCAAGTCCTCTGAGATTCAGACCCTTGGGGCTCGATTTTAATAGCCCTGAGGAGGCGGGTTTGGAGGTGGGTCTATAGTGAAAATCGGAGAAAATGGCTACAGACACCCAACCCGCCTCCTCAGCAGAATGAGTGACATGGAATTGTACCTATGAATGCTTTAGTGCCATTGAGTGAGTCAGAGAGAATGAATAAATGAGAAAGAAAACATAGGCACAGAAGTAGGCCATTCAATCCCTCGAGCCTGTTCCACCATTTAATTAGATCATGGCTGAAAACAGGAGAAGTTTAATACAAATCCTGAGCTGTGGCCAGGCCTCCTACTTTCACAACCGCTGCTCTCTCAATAACCTCACTGCCAAAGATTACACAAGCACGGATCATACAAGTACTGTAGATGGAAAGGATTGTTTGGGGGGAAATTCAGTCAAGAAAGTGAAGGAGAAAGCACTTACAGAAAGGCAGATTGTACTGTGAATTGTCACATAATCGGCATTCGTTGAAAGTATTCAAAGTAGTAGAAGATTGCACGATGAGCATGTATAATACACAGCATTAATATAAATAAATGGTGTGGTCTTCAACTTCGACAGACCTGTTAAAGTGATTAAACTTTTTACAGCACTATTGCCAGGTCTGCTGAATAGTGTAGGTGGCATTCACATTTGGTGCACCTCCTGCCAGATACCTAAGTCATTCATTTCGAGAGCCTCTGGCCATCCGTCCCTCTGCTGTGCTTGCTCCAATACGATCTCTATAGCCCCATCTGAAAATCAAAGCATCTTGTAAACTAGAACTACTTGATAAAGACACCCCTGTAATTTACTATACCATGATGATTTTTGTCTAGTCAGAAATATGAATTCCCCTTTAAGCTGCTGTAGGCCCACAGAACGTTAATGACACTGACCACAGGAATAAAGAAAGGATCAGCACACTAATGGTCCCGTGCATATTAATGGTGCACTTCTCCACCAACAAAGGCCCCAGCTGAGATCAGGGCTATCTTGTCTTGAAATAAATATCTTTGTACGTGTCTGTGAGTCTACATTTCACAATACCAAGTTTGCAAAAAATGTTTGCAATACATAAGAATGGAAGTCAATGGATTTATGGCCCCAGGCTTCCAAGCAGCAATGCAGATGTCATCACTTTGTCAGCAGATATATACAGTGGAAGTGGAATATTTGCTGTAATATGTGAGTCACCTCAGGGACTAAACCAACCTATTAGCATTCAAGCTGTTCCCGTGACATCCTAAACCATGTCAGCAAGATTCAGTTTATTGGTTTAACAAGAACACTGGGGCTGAAGTATAAAGCCTTAAACTCACTGAACACACTCACAATTTTCAGCAATTTGGTTTCTACCTTTATTTTTAAATGTTATTTTGGGAGCATAGTGACTGCATAGTATGAAAGTGGCACAACATGTGTGAAAGGGTAAAACTCTGTCATAGCACCTCAAAATCAGCTTCTCTAATTGAAAGATGAGGTGCTGTTCCTCGAGCTCCAAACTTCCAGACTCAACATCGAGTTCAACAGTTTCAGATCATAACCCCTGCTCCCATTTTTCGGACAGCAGGTGCTACTAGTGGTTCTGCTGTTGCCATTTGCAGCTCCTCTAGACCCATCTTTTGTTTCTTTACTTGTCCCATTACCACCCCCTTTTGCCTTGCACCATCATCCCCTTTGTCATTTAATCTCTCCTCTCTTCCACCCTATCAGACCTTCCCTTTTGTTCTTTTCCACTCCTTTCCCTGCCTCTATATTTGCTTAAAACTTGTTACATCTGTAATATTTTCCAGTTCTGAAAGAAGGTCACTGACCTGAAACGTTGACTCTGTTTCTCTCGGCACAGATGCTGCCTGACCTGCTGAGTATTTCCAGCATTTTCTGTTTATATTCAGTATACGTGTTTAATGATAATATATACAGAGCACCTCCCAAAGACTGACCCACAGCACAATCGGTTTCCAATAATTTCGGAAAAGAAGAATTTCAGACAACATTTTAGAAAGTTTTGCTGCTTAATTCTTTTAGGCACACTCTCCAGGACTGTTTTCTTTTCAGTTTTATCAATGCAACTTTATGTTAAAACCATAAAGATAGATTTTACAAATTCACACTCCTGGTACAGAATCTGGCGTGCCAGGAGTATGTCAGAAGTGTGAGGATCAGCAGCCTCTGCATAATTTGAAATCCAATCACTGCCCAAATCATAGTGGTGTTCCCTGCAAATGGAACAGCCCTATAGTTCCAGGCCCTCTCGTCCTTTAGTTGCTTAGAGCTGGACTAATCCATTTTTGTACCTGCAGGTCTCCAATACTTGGGCTTGCCCCTACTGACAGATGACTTAGTGGGGTAGATTTCTGTCTCTACCACCTGGCTGTAAATAATCAACTGGGTAGATTCCAAAGAGGAAAATCGAGCGGTGAGGATTACACGTCCACAAACGGAGCCTGTCCAATTTTCTTTAAATTTAAATGAATATCCATTGCTACATGAGGAATACTTCCTCTTCACGATGCCTCAAAAAAGCTGAAGTCAGTCTTTTTTCCAATAAAGTCCTGGAGAGTGTGCCTAAAAGAATTAAAATGATGCAGTATTTGGACACTCCAAACATTGAGCAGAGGTAATAAAATAAAATCAATGTTAAAACAACTATCTGGAACTTCGATCTGATTAAGTTGTGTAATAAAAATGAAAATAATCTTTCAACCGAACCTGTATAAATTCAACAAAAGAATTAGGATCTTAACACTTTAGCTGACTTTGTAACTTACAAAATATGTATGTGCTTTCTGATAAAAAAAATCAAAGAAATAAATAATTACAAGTGTTAATTTCTTTTTAAAAGATTGATTGTGCTTTTCTTAATTACTAACATTTTCTGAATGAACTGAAAATGACAGCACTCCTATTTGTGTAGGAGTGTCAGCAGAAGTATAAAGAACAATTTAAGATGCCTCAGTGATCGACAGCACCAGGCAAAGCAACGCTTTAATTATTAAATCCCTCTGTGGCCTCCTAGCAACCCTGAACATCAGGAACACCGGGCATTTCTAATGGCCAGCATTGCTGAGGCAAAAATTATAGGAAGTGCATTGAGGGAGTCAAGGGTTATGGGGAGCGGGCAGGCAAGTGGAGTTGAGGCCAAGATCAGATCAGCCATGATCTTATTGAATGGCGGAGCGGGCTCGAGGGGCCAAATGGCCTATTCCTGCTCCTATTTCTTATGTTCTTATGTTATGTTCATTGTGTGACATATTCCTGTCATTTGTGTCTAATTACAATATGCCTGCCCATATTAAGCGTCCAATGTCAGTTCTGGTGGGAAATCACAGGAGTAGCGTTGGGTGGCAGGAACCTGATGGAACGGATCCCCACGCAATTTTCTTCCCCTGCCCACCCAGTTTACACCGCTTTACTGAGATTGAGGGAAAGTCAAGCACAGCACAAGCACAAGAGGGTTTATTCCCTCCCCGCTACTATTTGCTGTGTTTTTTTAAGATGCCGGATGATACTGTACAAGTGCCTATGCAGAAGTACCAGAATCTTATCAGACAAAAGAAGAAAGGCATTGGAAATGAATTATTTGATTCAACCAATATAATTTTTGCACAATAATCACATTCATTAGGACCATTTCTGATGTTAGAGGTTGGAGTTGATTGTACTTCTATATCATGTGGATCTGTCGATGTTACTTATGAAATTCGAGTGTGCAGCAATCCTACAGGAACTTCCTGACACTTTAAACAGTAAATAAATCCTCAAAGTTGCTTAGTGATAGGTGCAGGATTAGCATACTCCAACCATTCCCCCATATCCTTTTGTATTCTACATTTTAACTTCTTGTCATGTTTCATTGGTGATTGAGCAGAATGTGATTCATATCTGGTGCTGAATTCCCAAGAGGTATAAATCTCATTTGTAACACAGAAAACCCTTAACCTACTTGCAGGTAGAGAAGGGCATGTTTATTAATTAGCAGCCCATAGTCAGACTGAGTTGTGCCAATCAGATTGTGAAGTTGACAAGCTCTGAGTAAATGGGAGGATCAAAAAAGGGAGTGATGGAGGAGGCTGATGTAGGCAGAAGTATCAAAGAAAGAAAGGTTAAATGTGAGTAAGAGTGCTTGTTGTCACAGAGGTGCAGAATACAGATAAGAGAAGTGAGACATCTACGGCTGAAAATTATAACAGCACCTGAATGTGATAAGGCTGCAGTCATATTTCATGTCGATACAAAATGGTTTTGAATGTTCATCTACCTGAAAGTTGTCAGAAAACTCAGAATCAGACTACCTGGCCTGACTCCTAACATAAGAAATGTAAAACAATCTCAAAAGGTAGTCTTATACCATTTGAAGTTCACAATGGGTGCAGTACAACTCGGGCATGCTTGAAGACTCATTTTAAAAGTTGGACCTCTTGGGAACTTTATCAGCTTATTTTTCAACCTTTTGAATATTGGAAGTTAGATAGTACTTCCCACACTGTCCTAACATAAAAAAATAATTGTTGTAGTGCAGCACATATTTACATAAAATATACAGTACAGAAACAGGCTATTCAGCGCAACTGGTCTATACCGGCGATTATGCTCCGCATGAGCCTCCTCCTATCCCTCTTCATCTAATCTATCAGCATATCCTTCTATTCCTTTCTCCCTCATGTGCTTATCTAGCTTATCTTTAAATGCATCTACGCTATTCGCCTCAACTACCCCTTGTGGTAGCAAGTTCCAAATTTTAACCACTCTCTGGGTAAAGAAGTTTCTCCTGAATTCCCTATTGGATTTATTGGTGACTATCTTATTTTTATGGCCCCTAGTTCTGGTCTCCCCACAAGTGGAAACATCTTCTCTATGTCTACACTATCGAACCCCGTCATAATTTTAAAGACCTCTGTCAGATCACCCCGCAACCTTTTCTTTTCTAGATCTCTTCTTTAACTGTCACTTTGCTTGTTGGCCATTCTCTAATTATTTTTATGTCCCTTTCTCTGTCTATTATTGCCTTTCTTTCTCTGTATGACTATTGCTGCAGTATCTATCTCTCTGCTTGGGTGGGAAGAGGCTTCCTGATTTCACTTGTAAATGTCCGAGCTCTAATTTTACTATTATGCCCCCTTGCTCTGGATTCCCACACCAGAGGAAATAGATTCTCTGGGGTAGCAATTGGATTGCGTTGCACCCATTTTTTGGGTGCAAAGCATACCAATTTAGCAATGGGGCAGCCTACGCTCAATCTGCTTTCTTAGGGTTGATTCCCGGGCCCCTTTAAATATGTAAATTAGGGGCCTTTTTTTATTCATTCGCGAGATGTGGGCATTGCTGGCAAGGCCAGCATTTATTGTCCTTCCCTAGTTGACCCTGAGAAGGTGGTGGTGAGCTGCCCCTTAAACCGCTGCTATCCGTGAGGTGAAGGTACTCCCACAGTGCTATTAGGTAGGGAGTTCCAGGATTTTGACCCAGCGACGATGAAGGATTGGTGATATATTTCCATATCAGGATGGTGTGCAACTTGAAGGGGAACTTGGAGGTGGTGGTGCTCCCATGTGTCTGCTGCCCTTGTCCTTCTAGGTGGTAGAGGTTGTGGGTTTGGGAGGTGCAATCGAAGAAGCCATGGTGAGTTGCTGTAGTGCATCTTGCAAATGGTACATACTGCAGCCACATTGCGCTAGTGGTGGAGGGAGTAAATCTTTAAGCTGGTGGATGGGGTGCCAATCAAGCGGGCTGCTTTGTCCTGGATGATGTCAAGCTTCTTGAGTGTTGTTGGAGCTGCACTCATCCAGGCAAGTGGAAATTATTCCATCACACTCTTGACTTTTTGCCTTGTAGGTGGTGGAAAGGCTTTGGGGAGTCAGGAATTGAGTCACTCGCCACAATATACACAGCATCTGACCTGCTCCTGTAGCCACAGTGTTTATGTGGCTGGTCCAGTTAAGTTTCTGGTTAATGGTGACCTCCCAGGATGTTGAAGGTGGGGGATTCAACCTGTTGAAGGATTCCATCCAGAAATTAGTCAGCGATGAGGGGGTTGGTGTCAGACTGAAATAGTCACTGGCTCCAGGAGTCAAACAAAAAATAGCTGAACAATCTCTATTTGTGCATTTGCCCCATAGAGATTACATTTAGTTCAGATGAGGATCTTAATGGGTTTACATTGAGGTTGGCCTGGAGCCAGTTCTTACATCAAGAGCTATTAAACTACCTACCCATGCACATATTGGCTTTTTATTCATGGCTAAAATCAGTAAATTTGTATCAACATTTACTTCAGCTTCCTTCAAAGCTCCAACTTACTCCCAACACAAGACAAGGTTGGTTTTACTCTGAAACATGATCAGAATTAATAACCCAGTCCTGAATCTACAGTAAAGTATAACTTGGTGAGTGCATTAAGAAGGCTCAGAGTGGTCTACCTAACCTATATCTGTTCCCAGCCTTACAAGTCAAACAAAAGTAATTAGGAGCAGTGTGAGAATTAGCAAACTGACTAATGTGCTCATCATGCTCTCGGTAAAGTTCTTAGCTTGAGTTAATGCAGGAAAAGTCTACTCATTTAATCAATTGAATTGAACATACAAACATACGAATTAGGAGCAGGAGTAGGCTATTCGGCCCTTCGAGCCTGCTCCGCCATTCAATAAGATCATGGCTGATCCGATTACTCCACATTCCCGCCTACCCCCGATAACTTTTCACCCTCTTGCTTACCAAGAATCTATCTACCTCTGCCTTAAAAATATTCAAAGACTCTGCTTCCACCATCCTCTGAGGAAGAGAGTTCCAAAGACTCACGACCCTCTGTGAGAAAAAATTTCACCTCATCTCTGTCTTAAATGGGCGACCCCTTATTTTTAAACAGTGACCCCTAGTTCTAGATTCTCCCACAAGAGGAAACATCCTCTCCACATCCACCCTGTCCAGACCCCTCAGGATCTTATATGTTTCAATCAAGTCACCTCTTACTCTTGTAAACTCCAGCGGATACAACCCTAGCCTGTCCAACCTTTCCTCATAAGACAACCCGCCCATTCCAGGTATTAGTCTAGTAAACCTTCTCTGAACTGCTTCCAACGCATTTACATCCTTCCTTAAATAAGAGACCAATACTGTACACAGTACTCCAGATGTGGTCTCACCAATGCCCTGTATAACTGAAGCATAACCTCCCTACTTTTGTATTCAATTCCCCTCGCAATAAACAATAACATTCTATTAGCTTTCCTAATTACCTGCTGTACCTGCATAGTAACCTTTTGCAATTCATGCACTAGGACACCCAGATCCCTCTGCATCTCAGAGCTCTGCAATCTCTCACCATTTAGGTAATATGCTTCTTTTTTATTCTTCCTGCCAAAATGGACAACTTCACATTTTCCCACATTATACTCCATTTGCCAGATCTTTGCCCATGCACTTAACCTATCTATATCCCTCTGTAGCCTCCTTATGTCCTCTTCACAATTTACTTTCCTACCTATCTTTGTGTCATCAGCAAATTTAGCAACCATACCTTCGGTCCCTTCATCCAAGTCATTTATATAAATTGTAAAAAGTTGAGGCCCCAGCACTGATCCCTGTGGCACACTACTCGTTACATCTTGCCAATCAGAAAATGACCCATTTATGCCTACTCTCTGTTTCCTGTTAGCTAGCCAATCTTCTATCCATGCCAATATGTTACCCCCTACACCATGAGCTTTTATTTTCTGCAATAACCTTTGATGTGGCACCTTATCAAATGGCTTCTGGAAATCTAAGTACAGTACATCCACCGGTTCCCCTTTATCCACAGCACATGTTACTTCCTCAAAGAACTCCAATAAATTGGTTAAACATGATTTCCCTTGCACAAAACCATGTTGACTCTGCCTGATTACTTTGAACTTTTCTAAGTGCCCTGCTATAACGTCTTTAATAATAGCTTCTAACATCTTCCCTATGACAGATGTTAAGCTAACTGGCCTGTAGTTTCCTGCTTTCTGTCTCCTTCCCTTTTTGAATAAAGGAGTTACATTCGCTATTTTCCAATCTAATGGAACCTTCCCCGAATCTAGGGAATTTTGGAAAATTAAAACCAACGCATCAACTATCTCAATAGCCACTTCTTTTAAGACCCTAGGATGAAGTCCATCAGGACCCGGGGACTTGTCAGCCCACAGCTCCAACAATTTGCTCAGTACCACTTCCCTGGTGATTGTAATTTTCTTGAGTTCCTCCCTCCCTTCCATTTCCTGATTTACAGCTATTTCTGGGATGTTACTTGTATCCTCTATAGTGAAGACCAATGCAAAATACCTGTTCAATTCAACTACCATCTCCTTATTTTCCATTATTAATTCCCCAGACTCACTTTTTGTAGGACCAACGCTCACTTTGTTAACTCTTTTCTTTTTAAAATATCTATAGAAACCCTTACTATCTGTTTTTATATTTCTAGCTAGCTTTCTCTCGTACTCTAATTTTTTTCTCCTTATTAATCTTTTAGTTATTCTTTGCTATTTTTTATATTCTGTCCAATCTTCTGACCTGCCACCCATCTTTGCGCAATTATATGCTTTTTCTTTACGTTTAATACTATCTTTAACTTTTTTAGTTAACCACGGATAGTGGGTCCTCCCCTTGGAAATTTTCTTTCTTGTTGGAATGTATATATTCTGTGTATTTTGAAATATCCCCTTAAATGTCTGTCACTGCAACTCTATTGACCTATCTCTTAACCTAATTTGCCAGTTCACTTTAGCTAGCTCTGCTTTCATGCCCTCATAATTGCCCTTATTTAAGTTTAAATACTAGTCTTGGACCCACTCTTCTCTCTCTCAAACTGAATGTAAAATTCAATCATATTATGATCGCTGCTACCTAGGGGCGCCTTCACTATGAGGTCATTAATTAATCCTATCTCATTGCACAATACCAGGTCTAGTATAGCCTGCTCTCTGGTTGGCTCCAGAACATGCTGTTGTAAGAAACTATCCCGAAAACATTCCATGAACTCCTCATTTATGCTACCTTTGCCCATCTGATTTTTCCAGTCTATATACAGATTAAAATCCCCCATGATTATTGCCGTACCCTTCTGACAAGCTCCCATTATTTCTTCCTTTATACTCCATCCTACCATGTGGTTACTGTTAGGGGGCCTGTACACCACTCCCACAAGTGACTTCTTGCCTTTATTATTTCTCATCTCTACCCAAACCGCTTCTACATCTTGGTTTCCTGAACTTAGGTCATCCCTCTCTATTGTGCTAATACCATCATTAATTAACAGAGCCACCCCTCCACCTTTTCCCACCTTCCTGTCCTTCCTAAATGTCATGTACCCTTCAATATTCAGGTCCCAATCTATGTCATCCTGCAGCCATGTTTCTGTAATGGCTATCAGATCATATTTATTTATTTCTATTTGCGCTATCAGTTCATCTGTTTTGTTTCGAATGCTACATGCATTCAGATGCAGAGCCTTTAGTTTTGTCCTTTTATTATTTTTGTAACCTCTAGCCTTATCTGTTGATTTACTCTTAGATTTGTACTCTCTATCCCTTCCTGTCATGGTCTGTTTATCATTTCCCATATTAATACCTTTCTCTATTGCCTTGTCTCTAATCTTTCAATTACCACATCTTCCCAAATTTGATCCCATGCCCCCAATATTTAATTTAAAGCCCTCTCTACCGCCCTAGTTATACGACTCGCCAGAACACCGGTCCCAGCACGGTTCAGGTGAAGACCGTCCCAACGATACAGATCCCACTTTCCCCAGTACTGGTGCCAGTGCCCCAGGAATTGAAACCCATTTCTCCCACACCAGTCTTTGAGCCACGCATTCATCTCTCTAATTTTATTTACCCTATGCCAATTTGCTTGTGGCTCAGGTAATAATGCAGACATTATTACCCTTGAGGTTCTGCTTTTTAATTTAGCCCCTAGCTGCTCATACTCTCTCAGCAGAACCTCTTTCCTAGTTCTACCTATGTCGTTGGTACCTACATGGACCACGACCACTGGCTCCTCCCCCTCCCACTGCAAGTTCCTCACCAGCCCAGAGCAGATGTCCCGAACCCTGGCACCGGGCAGGCAACACAGCCGTCTGGACTCTCGCTCTTGGCCGCAGAGAACTGTATCTATCCCCCTGACTATGCTGTCCCCAATTACCACTACATTCCTATTAACTCCCCCCGCTTGAATGGCTTCCTATACCTTGCTCATCCACCCTGCAGCCACCGCTTTCATCCATACAGGCCGCAAGAACCTCAAACCTGTTGGACAATTGCAAAGGCTGAGGCTCCTCCACCTCCTGGGTCCCCATACCTGCCTCACTCACAGTCACATCCTCCTGTCCCTGACCACTGACCAAATCAGAAGACCCTATCCTGAGGGGTGTGACTGCCTCCTGGAATAAAGTGTCCAGGTAACTTTCCCCCTCCCTGATGCATCGCAGTGTTCGCAGCTCGGCCTCCAGCTCATCAACTCTGAGCTGAAGCTCCTCAAGCCGCAGACACTTACCGCAGACGTGTTCGTCCTGGATCACACTGGCGTCCAGGAGCTCCCACATACTGCAGTCGCAACACATCACCTGCCCTGCCATCTTTATTGAGTCTTAATTAATTTATTTTTATTAATTAACCCTACTACACCGAATAAGATTTATTACTGCTAGTAAACTAGTACTAATGAAACCTTACAATTACTAATAAATTTCCTGGGCTTTAAAAGATAAGGAAAGTGAGTCAATTCATTTTCTAATAATTGGATCTTGTAAACTTGGCGTATGTTAATTGGAATATACTGCTGCCAAATAGGAAGAAGGAACTGGATATTTCAAACTGAAGCTAAAGGTGGGTCCCACTTGGCTCCTGTTATCATGCTGCTCAACTTTGCCCAGTGCTTTGTGATTAGTTGGGGGAGAGGGGCAATTCCTTCTGTCAGTATTTTTACTGGTCTGAGAAAAAAACAGGAAATCCTACTTTATACGCAAATTTACTTTTTCCGTATTATTATCAACAGAAGGAATTTCGTCCCCTTGCTTCTTACGTGTACAAAAAAGTCAAAATCACATAAAGAGTGAACCTCTGAAGCTCCTCGGCAGACATCCTCAGCCCTTACTGTCCTACAGATGGTCACTCCCAACACAGGAATAGGAAAAAGATCCAATAATGAGCACTACAGGGACAAGAAAAAGATGCTATCAGAATTTTAATACGTAGTCTTCCATTTATTGTATAATTTTGGTGATGCAAAATAAATGAAGGCTTTGAGGCATAAGTACTTCCCTCAGCATCTTTGTACAAAATGTGTTAAAGTCAGCATTTGACATATGAATAATAGAACTGACTTTTTAATCACTGGCGGAATTGCAAATGTAGTGTATCGGTAAGATAAGGTTCCTAAAGCTTTATTGTGAATAATGCATAAAATTGAGATTGACGTTTGACCTTGGTTCACAGAAAAATAAAAATGTAGCGCTGGAAGTTTTTAAAAAAAGTTGTACTTGGGAAATTGTTATGAACCTGCCAGATTTTGTTATCCTAGGAAAAATAATTCTTGAATTTGTGCTGTGTCGGATAAAGTTTGTTTATAATTGTAAAAGTCTGCGTTATTAAAAAGCACTGTTGTCATCAAAGAGGCATACTGCTATGAACAGATGATTTCTCAAAAGGATTATGCAGATTGACTGACTCATCAAACTGCTTCTCAGTACCCTGTTTCCTTAGAGTCAAGTACATACGATATCGTTTCCGAGCCAGAACTCATTCAGCTGATTCAGTCAGGAAAACATGACCATGAGCATCAAAGTGTAACAGCAAAAAATATTAATTATAAGCTACAATCCAATTGGTTTGCTATCTCACATGTGCTTGTGGTACTATTCCTATGACGTAATGTGAATCAGGACTCTGAGTATTGCCATCACTTTGGCCATAGGTTCAATCCAACACCTGTTGTTAGACTTGCAACAGAAAAGTACCATACTTTTCTCTATTCAGTTGTGCATCAGATTTCGATCAATTACATAGCAATTACAGCACAGAAACAGGCCATTCGGCCCAACTGGTCTGTGATGTAAGAAAACTACTAGGCACTTGGTCTAAGCGTTAAACAAAGCTTTAATCAACTGTTTTTCAACATGGAGATCTAGTTGTGTCCTTCACTAATTCCTGTTGAGGAATGTCCTAAGCAAGCTGGGCCCATGCCCGAGTATTTATACTCTCCCTGGACAGCGCCACCAGCAGGCCGCCCAGTCGTACTTCATACATGAATTACAAGATTCATGTCAGTCTGTACCAGTGTTTATGCTCCACACGAGCCTTCTCCCACCCCTCTTTATCTAACCCTATCAGCATATCCTTCTATCCCTTTCTCCCTCATCTGCTTATCTAGCTTCCCCTTAAATGCATCTATGCTATTCGCCTCAACTACTCCCTGTGCTAACACGTTCCACATTCTAACCACTCTCTGGGTAAAGAAGTTTCTCCTTTATTGAGAAATAGACAACCAAAAAGCAGGTACACATTTTGAATATTGACCCCAGTCTAGTTACATCCTACCTTCAGTGGTACCGGGGTCATTTTCCAAGAGTGGACTCCCGGAGTTTGAGCCTCATTCACTGGAAACACATGTGGGAAATTCAGGCATGCACTAAGCATGATTTTCCGAACTTTAATTTAAATGGTTTGAAAATTAAGTCCCATGCGTCCGAATTTCCGATACGCACTGCTAGCTGGTGAGCCTTCCTGCCGGCAGCACAAAGTTGGAAAGCACTGGACATAGTGCTATAAGATTGAGTCAGTGAGTATGACAACATTTCCATGGCAAGAAGATCCTCAATTCCAAGACAGCTCCCCTGAAGATGAGGATGAAGAGAAAGATTTAGAAGATCATGGAGATACTATAGCAAAAAATGTGGTAACATTTCCTGAGAAAAAAGTACATTTATTTTTCTTCTTCAAAGATGACCAAAGACTAAAAGATGGCCCTAAACTATTTTGTCGAACTACAGGCCTTGAAGATGAAAAAGATAACTGGGAAGAAAAGCGAACTTTACTAATTGAGGAGTACCGAAAGAAGCTCAAAGATGCAAGGAGGAAAATAAAAGCCAAGCAATAGATCTGTATTTCTTCAATTCATGGGAGTAACATGCTGTGAATATGACTATAGCTTGCATTTTCTAACCACTTAGCTACCAAATTGTTGTCAGTGGGATGTGGCTTCAGTGTACCTGCACTACTCTAGTTCTACGTGTTCTTGCCATGATTATAGCTCATTAAAGTCAAAGTGCACCATATTGAAAGGTTCGTACATCACACATGTGATGCATTCTTCAGCTATCACAGTTGGGATGGGTTCCTAACACCCATATGCACAATAGGAATTGCAGCAAAGGCTGCATACTGTAGTGATAGATGACCTGCTGCACAGTAGAGCTTGGAGATATTGAAATCTGCAATGGACACTGCACTCAGTGCTCCCCTAACTGAATCCTGCCACTCTGTGCCTCAAAGCACTTTCTAGTGGATAGGAGGCTTGGTGGAGGAAGCCCCCGCAAACAGGTGGACATTTCATTAAATAGAGAAAAAAGAAACAAAGAACTTACATTTGTAAAGTGCATTTTTCAACTTCTGGACATTCCAAAGTACTTCACTTCCAATTAATTGCTTTTGAAATGTAGTCACATTGTAAAATGGGCAAAAGCACCAACAAATGTGGGCACAGCAAGGTTGCACAAACAGCAATGAGATAAATCACCAATAATTCAGTTTTGATGGTGTTGGCTAAGAATAAATGTTGGCCAGGACATTGGAAGAACTCCCCTGCTCTTCTTTGAATTGTGCCATGGGATCTTTTACATACACCTGAACAGACAGATGGGGCCTTGGTTTAGCATCTCATCTAAAAGGCTCTGACAATGCAGCACTCCCTCTGTACTGTACTAAAGTGTCAGCCTAGATAATGTGTTCAAGTCCTGTTGGAATGGGACCTGAACCCACAACCTTTTGATTCAGAGATGAAAAATAGTTTGACGGACTGACAACCCCCAAAGGAGTAATAAATGGGGGCGCGGAGTGGGGGGGTGTGGATGTCAGTCCTATATGCCATTTCTCACCATTCTGGCCTGAAGGATATGAGAAATGTGTCAGGCCCATGTGGAATGGGTATCTCGGGTTGCTAGATGGTGGCAAGTATCGTAGAGGTCATGGCAGGGACTGAGTAATATGTGTATTTCAGCCATTTCTAAACTGCCTTTTTCATATTGTTTAGATTTTCATGAACCTTTGTGCAAATTGTTGTAACTTATATTTTTTATCCCCCAACAACTACTTGCATTTATATAGCACCTTTAATGTAGTAAAACGTCCCAAGGCGCTTCACAGGAGTGTTATCAAATAAAATTTGACACCGAGCCACATAAGGAGATATTCGAAGGTTGTGGGTTCAAGTCCCACTTCAGAGACATGAGCACAAAAGTTAAGGCTGACATTCCAGTGCAGAACTGAGGGAGCGCTGCATTGTTGGAGGTGCCATCTTTTGGATGAGACGTTAAACCGAGGCCCCGTCTGCCCTCTGTTGGACGTAAAAGATCCCATGGCAGTATTTCGAAGAAGAGCAGGGGCATTTCCCCAGTGTCCTGGCCAATATTTATCCCTCAATCAACGTCACTAAAACAGATTATCTGGTCATTATCACATTGCCGTTTGTGGGAGCTTGCTGTGCGCAAATTGGCTGCCGCATTTCTTAAATTGCAACAGTGACTACACTTCAAAAAGTACTTAATTGGCTGTAAAGCGCTTTGGGATGCCCAGTGGTCGTGAAAGGCTCTATATAAATGCAAATGTTTCTTTTTTTCTTTTAGGGCAGATGACCAAAAGCTTGGTCAAAGAGGTAAGTTTTAAGGAGCGTCTTAAAGGAGGAAAGAGAGGTAGCGAGGCGGATGGGTTCAGGGAGGGAATTCCAGAGCTTAGGGCCTAGGTAACAGAAGGCGCGGCCGTCATTGGTGGAGCGATTAAAATTGGGGATGCACTTGAGGCCAGAATTGGAGGAGCACAGATATATTGGAGAGTTGAAGGGCTGCAGGAGGTTACAGAGATAGGGAGGGGCGAGGCCATGGAGGGATTTGAAAACAAGGATGAGAATTTTAAAATCGAGGCGTTGCTCAACCAAGAGCCAATGTAGGTCAGCGGGCACAGGGGTGATGGATGAACGGGACTTGCTGCGAATTAGGATATGGGCAGCAGAGTTTTGGATGAGCTTAAGTTTATGGAGGGTGGAAGATGGGAGGCCGGCCAGGAGTGTGTTGGAATAGTCAAGTCTAGAGGTAGCAAAGGCATGGATGAGGCAGAACCATTACAGGCTCCAATGATTTTAACAGTAGAAAACCCATATCTGAGATGATTGTAATCACCCTATTTGAGGCGATTGGAAGCAAAGCATCTTTAAGATTGGAGCCCAAGACCTCTATAGCAGCAGAGAGAGCATTCCTGAGAGATGCTCACCCCCGCGCCGATGACCTGCCCCACTGAGATCTCCTCTGCAGATGCCACAAAAGCTGCAAATGCGCACCATGGCAGACTGCACCCCAGATAGCCATAAGTACACAGATCCAGATAATGGACTCCTCTGTACTCCTCGCTAGACCTAGCAGTGTGTTCTGCATGGACTGAAGTGAGTCATGAAGATGATCCTGCTCAGACGGCATTCTTTGTTTGTAAACAGGTCTTCAGCAGCCACCAGTCCTTGCTACTCCTGACCAATTCACTATAAGTCATCCTGTACCATCTCTGTCTACATCCTCTGGAATGAGTGTAGCTGTGCTCCTGTTTGGTAGAGGTGGTGATAGTGATGTAGGGTGTTGTGAGGTGCTGGCTTGCTCAGAGATACTAGCTGTGGCAGCAGTCTGTTCTTCCATACCTATGCAAATGGAAAAGAATAAAACATCAAAATACTGCCCGTACCGAATGATACTCTTTGGGATGTTATTGATGCTGAATGTCTGACCAGTGACTGAGTGGCATAATATATTACATAAACATTTTGAAGTAGAATTTCCACAGGAGGTCGCTATTCTCCTGCCATAACATCAGTGGAGGATCAGCAGAAACCCCGGAGAAACGGCATAAACAACTGATAATCTTCTGCTAAAGTTATGCTGGAAGATCAGAAGAAGCCCTGTGAAATATCCAGATGAATGGTACTAGCCAATGGTAATGATTCTGGTTTATGATCCCCACTCCATTGATGCTCTCCTGGCCTATAATTTTCAGGCGTGTCTTCTTGAAAGTGGTCAGGGGGTTGAATTATTTGGGGCCCCCACCTACGTGAATCGACTCCCAACAAGTATATGTCTTCCTGTCCTACAAGCAAAAAACAGAACAGAGGTAGTAATAGTACATATGACAGTGACAATCTCAATAAGCTGCACAACTTCAGGGTAAGCTGCATGTTAGAACTTTAGGATGTATATTCCTTATGTGAACCCCATAAATAATTGTTGTTGTTCTTGCAGGTTACCGTAAGCACTTGGTGATTGAATTACTGTCTATCTAAAGTGTGCCCATGTGTATAAAGTATTCCTTGAGCTGCTTCAATTATTGCAGAACTAAATCTGAGTAACCTCCTGGTACAGTCTAGTATGTTATAGCAGCAAAGGTAGAAAGAGTTAGCAGAGACAACATTCTTGCATATCTACTTGTGGAAGGTGCTTGTTATGCATAATAGTATTCTTGGCTTACTTCAACAGATTTCTTCAAGTCCCATATCTCTTTCTTTCTCTCCTTCCGTATCCTGGTGTTCCAGAGACAGCATTGACCCTTTCCAGTAATTTGCACCCATGCCTGCTGAACCAGGTACTTTGGGGAGTGATGGTGCTCATCTGTTCCCTAGAGTGTGTCCCTTTCCTCCCTCACTTCCACAACCTCATCTGTGAGCTTGACTTTTTTTTCCTTGATGGCTCCGTTCTTCAGCCAAGTTGCTGTGATAACCAGCATCTGCAGTATTTTCTTTTTGCTGTGATAACCATTGGGCTGGTCGCCCCTGTGTTGGAAAAGAAAGCTGTGTGGGGTTGGGGTAGAGTCCCCCCCCATCTCCCCCCTCCCTGAACAGTGTTAGGGCAGCCGAAAATGAGTCAGTTGGCTTCGGTACAACTAGCTTGAAAGTAGACTTTTGCCTAGATCATCAGTAGTAGCACTCCTTTTTTATTTTTCATGGGATGTGGAATGTAGCAAGTTGGCAGATCTCACTGTGAAAACTGTATTCTGTTCATTCGCATATTTTATGTAAAACAAAGCAGTTTTTTTGGTTTGCGGTCATGTCTTATCTTGACGGAATGCTTTTCAGTCTACCTTTCATAAAGACAGACAAACACATAGGCGGCATATGCACTGTTATAGTAGCCAGTATATGCAGCAAGGGTTCTATATTACATTCCCAGGTCTCACTATTGTAGGGGGTGCAAGGTCTGCTTATGGGAGTGACAGGAGACGCTGAAACTGACAAAATATCTAGCACAAATTCTGAAAATTGTGACAAAGATATTAGTGAAGGATTGATCTTGAACATTTTGACTGGCAATCTCTTGTCTCACCTGCCATTGAAAACTAATATACTGTAATTGGATTTTGAAATCCTGCTCACTTTCTCCCAAAAATCTGTCCTTTTCTCCTCTCTTACTCTCTCACTCAATATCAATACCCGATAATAGTGAGAAAACTATTCTTGTATGAAAGAAATTAACTCTTTTTAAAAAAGGGATGTTAATGTTTTGTCCCTGATATGCCTTTAGTATCACCACTGGCCTTCATGCCAGCTGACCAGTTGATCCAATAGTGCCAAACCAATTCAATCCAAAATGCAGCCAAAAAGCTGAGCTTTCAGTCATAGACAGTTTATAAAATCATTAATGCTTTGAGTGAATATTTAGACTACAAGAGAAACTCTCATTAAAAGCAGAAGCAAAACACTGAAGACTTGTAAAAAATGTAGGCAGCATTTGCGTGCCAATATTAAGCCTTAGCATCTCAATGCATCTGGTTTGCAGGAAGAAATTGAGCATTAGGATAAAACCTATTTCAATTGCAGATTGTAGTCTGGAAATTCACCTTTAGCCCTGAAGACTAAGCACAAATCATGCCTGGATAAATCGGAGTGGAAAATATGTACATAAAATAGTGGGCATTTTCATGCTCATTCTTGTGTCTAGTGAAAAACTTTAGCTACTAGGTCTTAAGATTATCCTTGTGCTCTAGAATGGCAGAAATGAAGGAAAAGAGAGACATTTTTGTGGCAGCCATGCACGTTTATTGCCATTTAACTCCTACCTGGTTACCCTCTGTCATTGGTCAGAATGTGATTAGCTCATATAATCTGCTCCAATAGGGGAGTCCCTCTGAAACTAAGGCTGAGTCAGCGTTGCCTGCAACATTGCTGTGTCCTTAGAATCACAGCTGGCCTTCATACCAACTAATCCTATGGCACTGGCCCTATTCAATCCAAAATGCAGAAATGTTCCATTTTCTCACCCTGCGGCCAAAAGCAGAGCTTTCAGTTAAAGCCAAGTAGCAAACTTTTACCTTACAAGTGCAAATCTAATTAGAGGCAGAGGTAACAGAATAAAGACTTGTTTAAGGGGTGAGGCAGAATCAGGGTACTTGGGTCACTGTCTTTCATTAAAGATATGCAATATAGTTAGTATAGTTCAACAGAATTCTTTAAAAACATACACATTTCTTAAAGGAAAACATTTGTTACTACAGTAATTCAGAATGTTATTTTTAAATAAAAATAAATTGAAATAATGATGAATTATTTATCAAATTCTTAAGAGTTTTGAAAGATTTCTTGTTCTTTAATCAATCATTTATCTGATTTATTTTCCCTCCAATTTCTCAGTGCCTGGAAGGGAACAGACCAAAAGCAATTACACATTTATCTAACTGAAATTGCTGACCAAATCATTAATCCACAGCCCCAAGAGACTACAAACATCACAGGCTTAGCAATGCCTGAATGTAATGCCAATTCAGTTATTCTAGGCTGCTTGAGTAAAACATAATTATTGATATTTGAGGAAATAAAAGGCAGATTCTACAACTGCAGTAAAAGAGGGAAATAAAACCAGTGCAGCATTTCCCCCTCCCCCACTCCATGTACACCCATTTGTGTATTGTTTTTTTCTCCCTATCTTTTAGCTCCTCCTGTGTCACGTACCTGCTGCACAGACTCTGCCAATGTCAGTCTGTAGTCCTTCCGTTTTGGGGGGACATGCCTCATCTCTATTTAAAACTTTTCCCCTGATGTCCTCGCTGAAGGCAGAAGCCCACCTTGTGGGAATCACAGGCGTGAAGTCACGTTTATTCATTCCAAAGCATAGGACATTGATACGCTAATATGGTACAAGGTCATTCCTTCATTGCTGCAGTCATGTGATTGATATTGAAATTCACATCTTGAATTGTAGAGAGAATTGATTTACATCTTTGTCCCCATTAAACTAAGATAATTAAAAGTATGCTTTAAAGTCAGCGAAACATTCATCAATCGGGCCTGATCTGAATTCCAGATGGTTGCTTATTCTTGAAAAGAGTTAGAATGTACATGTGAAAGGATAAGTAAATGTTTATACAATCCTTAGAAGCAGTTAAAAAAAAACCTAGCAGCAAACAACGATTTAATGTTCATATTCTCTCGACAGCCTAAAAAAATGGTCTGTTTACAAAACTGGAATAAAAGTCTCACTGCTCTTAAAGGACCTATTGATTTTCTCTTGCCCTATTTAAGATACAGCACATTTAAGTATGTGTGTTCGCCACCCTAGAAAGAACAATACGTTCAGTTTCAAAACTGATACTCCAACAAAGGTTCTAGATAACCTTACCCCAGTAACTATCATTTCTCAGAGTAAAGAGTGGGCACAGCTCTGATTGTACATATATGGTTGTGCAAGACACACACTTCAGACAGGGATAGCTGGCTCACGACACCACACGTGCTGTAATGAGAGGATAATAATATCTGAAACTCTGATGGGTTTGGGTCAGCAGGTTCTATTCGATCTAAAATGCAGGAAATGTTCCATTTTTTCCCAACCCCGCATTGCCCTGTCGGCAGAAGACAGTTTGACAAATTCTGTGGCATAGCCTATATTAAAGCACAATGGCAGCTGGAGCTGTTAGCATTTATAGCAATGGGAGCTCTGGCTTTTGCACAGTTAGAATAAAAGTGTTTTGATTCTATTCCTGCAGTGTTGCAATCACAAATGGGAGCCAAATTGCCTTCATTTCTGGGTTACCCTCGAGGTGTCAATGAAACTAAATTACTGATAAGAGCTACCTATTCTTATAAATTATATTTTTCTTCAATCCCAAAGGAAGGCAGTAACACCAGGGAGGGTCTGGGTGAGTTATCTGATTTTTAATTATCTAAGTTTTATCATCATACATCAATCCTGTAGTGGTCTGATGAGAGAAATTGCTGACATCAGCAAGATTTTTCTTAGCAAATGTAAGTTAGGGTTAAATTGGCCATAGTTTCAAACTTTCAGAAAAAAAAGCTGCATTTTCAAGAAATTACATGTATCATGCCTGTGCTGGGGAGATAATGTTGCATCCAGAATATAGCAAGTGCTTCACAATCCCAACATCAGTAAAACATTGGAATAATGGATGATCATTTCGAAACATTTATTAATTATTTTTGATTCTTGTTGATTCACTATTTGAAACCTAAATTATTTCAGACTTGCCATGACGCAGCTGACAGACTTGTTCTGGCCAGTTTCAGCTCTATAACTAGTTTTGGATGAAAATATACTGTCATCGGTAATAGAGCGCCCCACAATTCCCCTTCAAAAAAAAAAATCACATTTTACTGAATAGCTGAACACATCATTTTTTTCCGCTTAAAGTAAGCACCGGCTATTTTGCATAAAATACAGTTCTTAATAATGACAAGCCGGCACCAGAAAGGAATGCCAACCTCTTTGTATGGGTGCCATCCAGTGGTCACTTGTGTACATTACAAGAATCCATAGGAACTGAATGAAGTTTAACTATCAGGCTTGTGGAACATAGGTCACATTACGCCCTTGTACTAATCAGAAGAATATATTATCTACAGTCTTTTTATATGTTTAACATATTAATCTAAGTGACAGCTTTTCTATTTGTCTTCCTGATGCTCACTGTTCTGCATTAGACAGTCTGCGAATCTGCATGGCAGCATCTGGAGAATTTGTAGATCAAAATTTCAAAATCAATTTCCACTTCATGCAATGAAGATTAATGATCTTAATCTAAAAGAGGATGCAGAGCCTGTATCCTTTGAGTGTATGATTAATGTGTTGTAATTATATTGTGCTTTACTTTGCATTCCATTTCTAAATGGTAGCTATCAGCTTTTAATGCCAAGTTTATATATTAATGTTAATGAGGTAGCTATTACTGGTTTACTGTGGTGGTGCATCACAGAACAAGCCACATAATGGTGGCATATGGGTTTGTTTCATTGATCTCCCTGTGCTTTTGAATTCCCGATCATCAGCTGTGTCACTGTGGGGAACTGCAAGAAAGAAGCCAACCATTTCTCCACAAGAGGAACAGAAAACCAGGAGGATCAGCTCCCAGCACTTCGCCCAATGTGCTATTGGTAGCGGCTTGAGAACAGGTAACCTACCCTTATACTATTTTGCCTGCAGTCCAGGCAGGGACCTAGACGATCAAGAAGAAAGTAATGGGGAAATTATTTGAAAAAAAATAGGGATTTTAATTTGAATGAGGTCAAATTTTTAATGTAGCAAAACGTCCCAAGGCACTTCACAGAGGTGTGATCAGACAAAAACGTATGCCGAGCCCAAGAAGGAGATATTAGAAGGGGTGACCAAAAGCTTCGTCAAAGAAATGGGTTTTAAGGAGGATCTTAAAGAGGAGATGGAAGTGAAGAAAGACATTTAGGGACGGAATTTCAGAGCATAGGGCCTTGACGGGTGAAGGGACGGCCACTAATGTTGAGGCAAACGGAAGGGGGATGCACAAGAGGTCAGAGTTAGAGGAATGGAGAGTTTGTAGGAGGGGGGAATATAAGGCCGGAGGAGTTTAGGAAGGGCGAGGCCATGAAGGCATTAAAACATTTTAGCTTGGGGGACCGGGAACCAAAGTAGATCAGCAAGGACAAGGGTAATGGGTGAGCAGGACTTTGTGCAGGATAGGATACGGGCATCAGAGTTACAGAGAGCTGAAGTTTACAGCGTGTAGAAGATTAGGGGCCACCAAGAGAGCATTGGAATAATGAAGTCTGGAGGTGACAAAGGAATGGATTAAAGTTTCAGCAGCAGGTGGGCTGAGACGGGTCATATTAGGGAATGGAAGTAAACAGTCTTTGTAATGGAAAAGATATGGGGTTGGAAGCTCAGCTCGGGACCAAATAGGAGGCCATGGTTGCAAATAGTCTGGGTCAGCCTGAGACAGTGCCCAAAAAGGAGGGTGGAATTGGTGACAAGAGTACAGAGTTTGTGGCGGGGTCTAAAGACAATAGGGTCGATTTTAACTTTGGGGTGGGATCAATGCGGGGTTTGAGGCGCTGAGGTAGACGACAGAACCTGAACGCTATCATTGGTGTGATGCCCGATTTATTTAAATTGCTGGGCCTCATTTACATATAGCTTGTCAGCCTCCCAGCAAACCTTAGTACCTGGCCAGCAGGCAAGAGCGTGATTTCAGACAGCAGGAGGCCGCTGCCTTGGATCCGCGGGAACGGTCCCCAGCACTAAGGTAAGTTGATCGGGGGGGGGGGGGGGGTGTCGGCAGATGATTGTGGCTGGGGGAGGGAGGGGATACCCAGGGCAGGGGATGCGTAAGGTTTCATTGTAGGACTCGGAGGCGGACTCCTGCCCCACAAGAAAAACCTACAAAATGTAAAACAACTTAGTTCGCTGGCCCTTGATGCAGCTCCCAGCAGGTTTGGCCTGGCGGGAGAGGCACCACTGCTCACCCACTCAGGCTTCTGGCTACAATTGCTGTCAGGCCCCAATGATGTCATCGGTGCCTAATCTGCACATTTAAAGCAGGGGCCCGCTGCCTTCTGCCAGGTGTCCTGCGCGCCTCCCGATAACGGGCCCCTGGGCATAAGCTGCTGCTCTTATTTAAACTTCCCCCTGATGGCTTCTAGCTTCTCAGTGTTTAACTGGAAGAAATTGCACATCAACCAAGGCTGAATGTTGGACATGCATTCTGAGAAAGGCAGTGGAGGTTTTGAGAGAGGTCATGGAGAGTTAGAGTGGGTTGTCATCAGCATACAAGTGGAAACTGATCCCATGTCTTCAGATGATGTTGCCAAGGGTCAGCATATAAATGAGGAAGAGGAGGGGGGCAAGGATAAATCCTTGAGGGATTAATATGAAAGGGATTTGGGAAAAAATAATATTAAAGGAAGTTTACATTCTCTATTCGAGTTTAGGAAGCTTGCATTTTCTTTTATAGGGCTAAATTCTAAAAATAATGCAGTGATGCACTTTATGTTGTGAACTCTTGTTTCAACGCAATATGTTGCACACCATTGCTTGGCATGCATTAGATAAGTTCCAAGCACTGATCCATTTTTTGCTTCAGTATATTTTGCCTATGTAAGCAAGATATCTCACTAGGTACTATTTTCATAGTATTTTGCAGATTCCACAATGCTGCTATAGACCAGCAAGTACTGGGCTGGCATGCACTGTTATCAGAGATATAAATCTAATTTTTTTTTAAACTTCATGATAAACTTGTAGGTCAGAGTTTTCCGGGGGTTCAGTGGGCGGGATTGGTGGCGGGTCGGGTGGGAAAGTGTTGTTTTTCACATCGGGTCGAGAACCCGCTGTCAACCTGCTACCATGCGCCTTTTCCAATGTCGGGTCTGCCAGTGCTGAGCAGACCCGACAGGAAGTGGCAGGGACCCTATTAAGCTGATTATTGCCTTGTTGAGAGAACATTAAGAATACATTTTACCTTACCTTTTCACTTTAACTGCTCGCCCACGGGGTCCACACTGCTCGGGGATCACGTCTGTTAATCTGAGGCAGGAGTTGAATGACCATTGAATCAGCTGATTAATTAACAGCTTGAAATGTGCTATAAAAGCTCCCACCTGACAGATCTTCATTTTCCTCAACCACAAGCTGTTTCTCAGTCCATTTCCAGCACAGATTCTGCAGGCTTTCCATTCTCATCCAGTATCACCTCTTTGGAAGAACTCTCTCACCATTGACAGAATGCTTCTGTCATCTCTACTTCACCTGCCATCTATTCAATCAACATGGGTGCCCTTTATATTGTCTCACCTTGGTCCTCAGAATCCGACCACGATCAGCCCCAACACCAGCAGCACCAGGCACACCAGCAGCGCCAGCAACAACAACACCAACCTTCTCCACAATCAACTGATGCTGCACAGGACAGAGGGCATCAGCACACGAGCACGTTGCTACCCAGGACGCCAGGGATGGCCTCACCATGGCCAGATTTACTTCACTTGACGCTGTACACCCATATGGCTGCCACATGATGCGCCAGGTTGGCACCACCCCACACCAACACCATAAAGCATCCCTACAATGTCCAAGCCATTCCTTTCACACTCACCAACATTGCGGGGGGGGGGGAGGGGGGAGCGGGTGGTGGGGTACCATTATGTCTGACCATTCACTGCAACTCACTAAGCCACTTCTAAAGGTGCACACAAATCTGTCCAAGAATGCAAAGTGTTAAAAATAAACATTTCAATGTTTGACACCACATTAACAGAAACTTTAGATGAACATTAGATAAATCACCCAAGTGCCTACCCTTGTGTGCTGTTAGTTGGTATGATTGGACTAGGATGAGGGTGAGTGTGAGGGATGGGTAATGAGATAGAGAGAGGGATGGGTGGAGGTGCAAGGTAAGTTGGTGTGAGTAATGTTGTGCAAGGGTAGGGTAGGGAAGGCAGAGTGATGGGGATGTGATGAGAGGCACAGCAGGATGAGGTTGAGTGTGGCTTTATACTAACGTTTAGTGATCTAATGAGATCATTGAAAGGTTTGCGCCACTGCAGCCTGGTCCTCCTGACCACATCCCTGCTTGTGCCCTCCTGTGCAATGTGTAACCAGGCTGTGTTGGTCTCCTGGGAAGGTATCTTCTGCCCATCGGAAGGGAAGAGAACCTCCCTGTGTGCTGTGACTCCCTCCATAAGCGTATGGAGGGAGTCATGGGTGAACCTAGGTGCAGCCCTCTGCCTCTGTGCAGTGCTTGTCAGTGTTTGCAGCACTTCAATGCTGTAGAACACTGACAGCACAAATGTCAAAATAAAGTTGGCCATGGTCCCTTTAAGGAAACCGGCTGATGACACGTCATGAAATGATGTCACCAGACCCGCTTCCTCTAATTGGCCCGGGAGACGTGCTGGGTGGGCTTAACAAGCCCCATCAACAGAAAGTCATTTCACAGAGCGGGATGGAGCCAGCAGTGGGGTCGGGACCCGCCAGCGACCTCGCCGCCCCGGACCCGCCGAGGTAAGTAAAATAGTGGCCGTGGTGCACTGAATTACACCACCCACTACCTGCACCCCCACCCCTGCCGCCTCCCAACCGCCCCCCCACCCCCCACCCACACATAAACAATCTATCCAGGCAACAGTAACACAGCTTCAACATGCCTATTGCATACTGAACAATGCATCTGGTGGAAGCATGCACTTCACTCACTGTAACTTCATTCCATTGGTGTAAATGGATCCTGCAGAGCAGTCATGAGCCAAAGTTGAAACAGGTAGCCCTGGCCACCTGGCAAACAACCCTTGACTTGCAGGGCATCATGACTTGCTGTCAGGAAAGAGGACATACTCTTGAATTATTCTGTGCATATGGTCACACACCAGTTGTGCATTAACTGAGTAGGATCTTTTGCAGTTCATGTATTGAGCAAATAGAACAATATGTGTGCCATCAATGACACCTCGGACTTTGACCAGGTGGTGAAGGTGACAATTAGCAGTTAAATCAATACCAAAAAGTGCGTCATACTGCAATAATGCTAAAACTCCACCTTCTTTTTCATTCATCCAATGGATACTCTAGCCACACTTTGGCCAAGGGTACATCTTTTCATTCTCAAAATATCATGAGCATGACCCTTCTGGAAACAGGTTAGTCTGCACCAAATGTCGGCCAGACTACACCTCAGATCACAAAAGTCTTCCGTTGGCTGCACATTCACCGTTATCAGGTACAGGTACTGCACTAAATTCTGTGAATTCAGAGCCACCACATAGGTGTTATTTAAACAGGCTGGGTGCGAAATTCGGCTGCTTTGCGCCTGCCGTTTGCGCTTCCATGGGGCGCTAACGGGGCGCAAATGGGTTTTTGCCCGGGCGCGGCGATATTAGTGCCTTGCGCTAAATTGGGCCGGGTTTTTGCGGAGGCACTAAGAGTTAGCGCCCCGCTCCTGTAGGTACCGTCCCGCTCGGCCGTGCCCGACGATGATGACATCATCACCGTGCGCAGCACCCCATTAGTGCCCCGGATGCAAAATTCGGCCGCGCCCCCTCACTTACCGCCTGGCGCTAACAACGACAGCATCAGCTCTCAAATTGGCATCAGCTGTCAAGTTGCAGTCGGGAGTCGGCTCCGCACTTGCTATTTAAAGGTGCCATCTTGGGGAAACTTTTTGTCGACCATAACTCTGCTGAGACATTGTCAGACAAGCTGCTGAACATATCCAATTCCACATCGCTGAATCGAATAGCCCTCTCCCTCTCCCTTGCAGCAGCCATGGCACAAAGCTGTCCTCAGTCACTGAGAGGTCGCACTCCAGTGCAGCAATGCTGATAATGAGCAGCTGCAGCTTGAAATGACCTCCCCTTTAAGAGCTGGACTAAGCTCGAGTCAAGGCTTGAAGGCTGATTGCTGAACGCAAGTCAGCTGAAATTGGGTAGCGCTCTGGCAATAGCGCCCCCTGCAGCGCTCCACTGAGACCATTAGCGCCTCATTTACCGCCCCGCTTCACTCCTGGGGCGAAAACGCCCAATTTTGCAACATTTTTCAATGGATTTCGCCGGGCGCTAACTTTTCAAAAAGTTAAAAGGCAGCGTCCCAGTGGGGCACAACCGAATTTAACGCCCGCTGTCTTCTTAGATATTGAAGGACGAATGATATATTTGAACACCAGTGCTAACCCATTTTTTACCAGTGATATTAAATTAAGATGACTGGAAAATCCAGGCTGCTGATAAACGAAGCTTGAATGGTTTCCTTCTGGGCTGAAATTTCTGTCTAAACTTTTTAACCATTGCTCTTCGTCCAACAGATGGCGCCAGGGAATCTGCATGAAATAGGCCAATAGTATCTGTAAAGTAATATAGTTAACTCTAGTTTTATTGGTTAACTATAACTAACTTTCTTTCATTTTTTGACTCCTAAATTTAACTTTCTATTCTCTGATGTTTAAACAATCCTGAAAATTTGAATTAGGTCACCTCAAAGTCTGCAATCCACCGCCGCCCCCCGCCCCACCCCACCCCCTGACCCCTGCAACACTAGTTGCAATTTTTCAAAGGTTCCATTTGCAAGAGTACATGGTATAATATTTGTTACATTGTCCTAATGATCTGCAAAACCTATAGTTTTTTATGCTTTGCATATGCATGTGGCCTTAGAGAGGGTGCAGAAAAGATTTCCGAGAATGATTCTAGGAATGAGGGACTTCAGTTACGTTGATAGACTGGAGAAGCTGGGGTTGTTCTCCTTGGAGCAGAGAAGATTGAGAGGAGATTTGGTAGAGGTGTTCAAAATCATGAGGCGCATGGACAGAGTAGATAGAGAGAAACTGTTCCCATTGGCAGAAGGGTCGAGAGCCAGAGGACACAGATTTGAGGTGATTGGCAAAAGAACCAAAGGCGACGCAAGAAAAAACTTTTTTATGCAGCGAGTGGTTAGGATCTGGAATGCACTGCGTGAAAGGGTGGTGGAGGCAGACTCAATCACGGCTTTCAAAAGGGAGCTGGATAAGTACCTGAAGGAAAGAAATTTGTAGAGCTACGGGGAAAGGGCGGGGGAGTGGGACTAGCTGAGGTGCTCTTGCAGAGAGCCGACACGGGCTCGACTGGCCAAATGGCCTTCTTCCGTGCTGTAACCATTCTATGATTCTATGATACATTCTACACTTAAACTGTTCATTTTAAACATACTCAATCATTGCAGTACAAATTGAATTTCTGTCATATTGTACATTGTATGTCGATAACATTATTCATTACTTTCATCCTAATTTTGCATAAAAATGATTCGGTTAGTTTACGTTCTGAGAAATTTTATGAGGGTTCCTTCCTTTGGATTGTCAGCTCCATTTACTTTCGCCAAGACCATTAAAATTTGAATGAACTCTCTTAACCATGACAACAGAGGCCACATTGCTGTGAAATGCCACAAACTGCTGTAAAATAGGTCCTCAATGCCTATTAGCATCATTCCCAAGCATCACAGTGTGCACAATATATAAAGAAAGGTTGACCATCATGTCTTGATTCTCCTTTTCTTTCAACAACAGTTTTAACGCTTTATATTCACGCCTGCGTGAAATTCCAACGGTCGTCTAAAAGTCTGGGACTTCAGCTTCATTGTTTGCATTTCAACAATTTTGAATCAGTAGGAAATCCCAATGCAAACATATCTTGTTGACAAATAAAGAAAAGAAAACTGCAAATGCTGGAAATCTGAAATAAAAACAGAAAATGCTGGAAATAAAGCACAGGTAAGTCACATCTGAAAAGAGAAAAGACAGGTTATGACATTTCAGGTGTATACCCTTCATCGAAACTGAAGACTAAAAGATAAGCAGACATTTTAGTGAAGTTGGAAAAAAAGCAAAAACACACGATACAAATGTAGCAGCTTTGAAATTAAACAGAAAATGCTGGCAAAATATGGCGGATCTGCCAGTTCCAAGAAGAGAGAAAAAAAGCAGATCAATCCCATGAGCTCAGACCCCAGCCGGTACTGTGTGCTGATGAAGGGTCTCCACCACAAACATCAACCTACCTCCCTTCCCCTCCACAGACATTGATAGACCCGTCACACATCAAAAGCATTCTTGCTGTAAAGAAAATGGAGGATATAGTTAAGATCTGAAGTTGTTAAAGTCAATGTTCAGACCAGAGGACTGCAGAATGCCCAGGAGAAAATGAAATACTTTTGTTTTATTTCATCTTGAGATGTGGGCAATGCAGGCAAAGCTGCTTGTTGATGCCCATTCCTAATTGCCCTAAGAAGGTAATGGGCGTTCTCCTTGAACCGCTGCATTCCTTGTGCCGATGGTGCACCAACAATAGGAAATTCCAGGATTTTACCCAGCATCAATCAAAGAAAAGTGATGGTCTGTGACATGGAGGGGAACTTGGAACTGATGGTATTCCCTAGATCGTGCTGCTCTTATCCTTCTTGGTGGTAGAGGTCACAGAGCTGGGAGGTGCTGTCGAAGTAAGCTTGATGAGTTACTGCAGTGCATCCTGTAGATAGTATATACTGCAGCTACAGTACACTGGTATTGGAAGGAGTGGCTATTGAGTCCAGTGGCAGGGACACGGATCACACTGAGTGCCCTGTCCTGGATGGTGATGAGCTTCTTGAGTGTTGTTGCATCCAGGCAAATGGTGAGTATTCCATAACACTCCTTACCTGAACCTTGTAGATAGTGTATAGACTTTGTAGGTAAGCCACTCGTCACAAAATACCAGTCTCTGTTGATATGGATGGTCCTGTTAACATTACGGTCAATGGTGACCCCCCAGGATGTTGATGGTGGGAATTCAATGATGACCATTCCATTGAAGATCAGGGGGTGGTATTTCCTGTTGGAGATGGTCATTGCCTGGGACTTATGTGGCACAAATGTTATCTGCTCTAGTTAGCTCAGGCACAGATGTTGGCCAGGTCCTTCTCTAGGCTGTCATAGGCTGTTTCGTTATTGGATTTTGTGAAGCTCCAGTGAACATGCAAGATAGAATTGCTCCAGGTTAGTAGACTTCTGGTGTCTCCCAGATCGGTGTTGTATGATCTGTTCTTTTTGCTATATTGAAGATAGCTTCTTTACAAGACTTTACTCTTTGGTCTGAATCTTTGACTTACCAATACAACCTATTAAAAAGAACTATCTTGTGGAATGTCTTCATTGAGAGTTTCAAACCAAATTATAAGCGTACACTTTAAAAACAGTCTAACAAATTAGTCTAACAGCGGTCACTCCTCACAATGATATTGTGGATAGATGTGTCTGCAGGAAGGCATGCGACGATGGGGTCAGGTAGGTTACTCCTTCCTGTTCGAGTTAGGCCCAGTCTAGCAGCTGTGTTGTTCAGGACTCAGCTACCTTGGTCAGTGATGGAACCACCCAGTCACTCTTGGTATTGGACATTGAAATCCCCTACCCCAAGTACATCTTGTGCCCTTCTTTCCCTCAGTGCTTCTTTCAAGTAAATTTCAACATAGAGGAGTACTGATTTGTCAGTTGAAGGTGGGGTCAGTAGACAGTAATCAGCAGAAATGTTACTTTGCCTTGTGTGACCTGAGCCATAGGATCCAGAGTCAATGTTGAGGACTCCCAGGAGCACATGCACCTGACTGTAGAGCACTGAGCCCACCACCTCTGCTGAGTTAATTCTGCCAGTGGAACAGGACATACCCAGGGATGGTGATGGGGACACCTGGAATGATGCTACGAGTACGACTAAGTCAGGCTGTTTCATGACCAGTGTGCGACACAGCTCTCCAAGCTTTGTTTCACCCATCCATCCCTGTGCTCGTTGACCTACATTGGTTAAGCAACGCCTCGATTTCAAAATTCACATCCTTGTTTTCAAATCCCTCCATGGCCTCGCCCCTCCCTATCTCTGCAAACTCCTCCAGCCCCACAACCCCCCGAGATATCTGCACTCCTCTAATTCTGCCCTCTTGAGCATCCCTGATTATAATCGCTCAACTATTGGTGGCTGTGCCTTCTGTTGCAGTGGCCCTAAGCTCTGGAAATCCCTGCCTAAAACTCTCCACCTCTCTACCTCTCTTTCCTCCTTTAAGACGCTCCTTAAAACCTACCTCTTTGACCAAGCTTTTGGTCACCTGCCCTAGTTTCTCCTTAGGTGGCTCGGTGTCAAATTTCTTTGTCTTATAACACTCCTGTGCAGTGCTTTGGGACGTTTTACAATGTTAAAGGCGCTATATAAATACAAGTTGTTGTTGTTGTCACCAGGCCCAAGAAATTTCAGTGCGTTGAAAGGGGATCTGACTCAGGTGGAGCGGAATCAATCTTGTCAGGTAAAACAGTAAATGAGCAATTGGAGGCCTTCAAAGAGGAGACTGTTTGGGTACACACTAGATACATTCCCACGAGGGGGAAAGGAAGGGCATCCAAAACTAGAGCTCCCTGGATGACTAAAGATACTTGAGATTGAACTGAAACAGAAAAAGAAGGCTTATGATAGATGTCAGGCCCATAATTCAGTAGAGAACCAAGCTGAATACAAAAGTATAGAGGAGAACTGAAAAAGGAAATGAGGGGTAAAAAGAGTGTATGAGAACAGAGTACTGGATAATATGAAAGGGATCCCAGAAAAGTCTTTTATAAACATATAAATAGTAAAAGGGCAGTCAAATGAAGGGTGGGGCCAATTAGGGACCAAAAAGGAAATCTTCTTATAGAGTCATAGGGGGAAAAATTCAGTTGGTTTGCGCCTCCCTTTAGCGCCTTAAGAGGGCGCTAATGGGGCGCAAAGCAACTAGCGCCCGGGCGCGGCAATGTCTGCGCCGCTCGCGAAATTGACCAGACATTTTGCGGCAGCGCTAAACAATACCGCCCCGATCTCCTGTGCCCGCAGATCTTGACGTCATTCGAGCATGCAACGCCCTTGTGGCGCCCCGGACCGGATATTGAGTGGTGCCCCCCTCCTTTCCGCCTGGCGCAAGCACCGAGAGGTAGACTGGAACGTTTCCCAGTCGGTGTGGGGCTGGGGGGGCGCTATTTAAAGGCGGCCTCTTCCTGGCTTTTTCTGTGGTAGACATTTTTGCACCACTCATTCTGACAGAGAGAGAGATTCTGAGAGAGAGAAGGAGAGACTTCTGCATAGAGTCAACGCTGTGTGAAGTAGTTTTGGCTACTGAGCATCACTTTGCAGGTACTTTTGTTTTTGACCTTCATTACTTTGATTGCCAAGAGACTGTGGGGGCTGCACTGATTGGGGGCGTCGTCCTGCGCCTGCAGATTCAGAGGCCACAGAGACGCAGAGAGAGAGTGGCAATCATGGCCAGACGGAGGAGGGTCAACAGGCCTCTGTACAGGAGGCCTTACCCTCCCAGGTTATTTCGCCAACAATTCTCCTACATTAATTTGTCTGAGGAGCAGTGTTTGCGCAGGCTGCGCTTCAGCAAGGAGGTAATCACTGAGCTCTGCCACCTGCTGCAGCCAGATCTGCAGCCTCTACTGAGGACCAGGACGTCCCTGTCGGTGGCAGTGAAGGTCACAGTGGCTCTGAACTTTTATGCCACCGGCTCCTTTCAAGCAGCTACTGGGGACATCGCCAATATCTCCCAGTTCATGGTCCATTGCTGCATCCGTCAGGTCACAAATTCCCTCTATAAAAGGAGACGCCAGTACATCTCTTTCCCGATGACCCAGGCCAAACAGCATGAACGCGCATTGGGCTTTGCGAGGATAGCGGGCTTCCCCATAGTGCAGGGCGCCATTGACTGCACGCATGAGGCATTGCATGCACCGCATGAGAATGCAGAGGATTTCCGCAACCGCAAGGGATTCCACTCCTTAAATGTCCAGTTGGCCTGTGACCACAGACAGCTGATACTCGCTGTCAATGCCCGCTATCCTGGCAGCAGCCACGATGCATTCATCCTGCGCCAGACTGCTGTGGCAGAACTTTTCCAGGCACCGCATCACCCAAGTGGTTGGCTCCTCGGGGACAAGGGTTTTCCACTGTGCACCTGGCTGATGACACCGCTCCGTAACCCCAACACCCCTGCTGAGCTGCGGTACAACGAGAGCCATCTCGCCACCAGGAACATCATTGAGCACACAATCGGCGTGCTCAAGCAATGGCTCCGCTGTCTGGACCACTCAGGAGGAGCCCTGCAGTACTCGCCTGAGCGAGTCTCCCTCTTCATAGTTGTGTGTTGCATGCTGCATAACCTGGCAATCCTCAGGACCCAGCCAATACCACCAGGCCTTGGAGCACAACCGGAGAAGGAGGAGGAAGAGGAGGAGGAAGAGGAGGAGGATGATCATCAGCAGCACCAAGGCGGGAGGGAGGCCCACAATGTTGAAACTGGAAGGGCCGTCTGTCAACGGCTGATAGCAAGCCGCTTCTAGGCCCCTGCTGAGGAAATGGCTTCTGCCATTGAGAACAACATGAATGAAACCAACCCGCAACCCCTAAGCCGGCCAAGGCACCAATGATTCCAAAGACCAAACATATACATTTTGAATACAAAAACTTATTTATTTTACAAACTCTGTGGGCTGGATTTTGATACTGGGGCGGGTTGGGGTCGTGTCATCCGCATTTCGTGTTATCCACCCGACTGCAATTGGATGTGGGAGATTGATGCAATTTTCACCTAATTGGGCAATTGAGTTCCAGCATGTGGGAACCCATGAACCAATTAGTGGTTTCAGTCTGAAAGTCGCCTCTGATGATATCATCATTGCTGCTGCATTGAAGGTCTTCAGAGACTGCCTGGCCTTTGCTGTGAGTGGACCTGGATGCAAAATGAGCAGCAGCTCAGAGAGAGAGAGAGAGAGAGAATTTTTTTTGCATCCAGGTCCTCTCACAGCAAAGGCCAGGCAGTCTCTAAAGACATTCAATGCAATAGCATCAGAGGCGACTTTCAGACCTAATACTACTACTACCTTCATCACATCTCCGTTGTAATAGTGGACCTGCAGCTGATAATCAGCTATCCACTTGTGCTCCCGCCAGGTTTCACTGGCGTGTTTCACATCAGGCGTGCTTCACATCGGAAAAGGGTTAAACTAGCTAAAACGTTTCAAAATGGCATTACAGAGCCAATTTAGGGCTTGTTAAGGGCTTTAATGGCCTCTCCCGCCTCTTGGAGGCGAGACGGAGTCGGGAACACCACACACGATTTTATCAAAATTGCGTGGAGGCGGAATGGAGGTGGGATCAGGTCCGCCCGCCACTTTTCGCAATTTTAACCCCCCACACGCCTCCAAACCCGCCTCCACGGCCCTATGAAAATCCAGCCCTGTGTGGGTCATTTCTTCATGACAAACTAATAGAAAGAAACACAAAAAAACAGTCATTAACATAACTGGTTCTCACAACCTGGAGATAATGTCCAAAACACTAAACAAAAGTTTGAACATAAACCTCGGCATTTAATAAAAAATTGACAAACATTTTGTCACACCTCCTACTTTTTGCCCCTCGAGGGTGATCTCCTTCCCTTGCGCACTTCCCCCCTTCCCACCCTACTGCTCCTCCGTAATGGGGCCCCAGTGGCTGCAGCAAGGCTGGTGGAAGGCTGCTGATTGTCAGAACCTGAGACTGCAGATGCCCTTGAAGGACGGCCTCGACCAACTCTGGGCCTGGAGGGCCCGGCTGCAGACTGCATCAACTCTGCATGGGCGGCAGCAGTCTGGGCTACAGGCGGTGGCAAGTGCAATGGGGAAGTGACAGTGGTGGCAGCAGGAATGCTGTCATCTTGAGAGAGGACAGCACCTCTCTGCTCGACTGACACACTGGCACTCCCACGGGGCAGCACATCAGCATCCGGAATAATCTGCTGGAGCACAGATTGCTGGCCTGCTGCGGCGCGGTGAGAGCCCCGGGGAAATGTGTCTGAACCAGCGAGAATGGCAGCAGTCAGTGCTTGCGTGGCCTCAATCTGAGTCTGCATGAGAGCAGTCTGAGATGGGATCACGGCAGTCAGTGACTGAATTGCAGCACTAAGCTTTAGCGTGGCGTCCGCCTGTGCTGCAGCGTAGTGCTCCACACTCCTTGCCAGTAATTCAATGCATTCGGGCACCCTTCCCACTGCACCCATGAGCTCAGTGTGCATGTCCACCGCCTGGGTGTTCATTTCAGCGACGAGCCGCTCCTCCTCTGCGTCCAGTGCAGCAGGACTCGCTGGCCTACTCTCCCTCCGGGGAGAAGGCCCCCGAGCTTCCCTACCCCCATCGCGTTGCTGCAGCCCACTGTGTCCCAGAGCTCCGCCCTCATCAGACCCTTCCCCCCTGCTCCCCTCCAGGGAAGGCGTGTTCCCAGTGTGGGCATGGGCTTCCTCGGGAGAGGGTGGCGCTGATGCTCCAGCTTCCTCTTCCTCCTCGCCTGCAGCTTCACTCCCACTGGCATCTTGAGGGCCCGTCTCCTCAGCTGGTGAATCACCATCTGAAAGCAGGGAGGTACAAGAGTGGCTTTAGTGTCAGGACAGGGGAACAGTAAGGGAGGAATGAGTGCAGCGATTTAGTAAGTTGGATTGAAAGTGTCAAAGGCTGGTGTTGTGAGGGACAAGTGGAAGGAGAGAGGACAAAAAGGCGATGACCTTACCATTGCTGTCCAGAACAGGGTCGGCCTCTCCAGGGGCGACGGGACTGATCACCTGGCTTGCCACAATCCTGTGGACGTGCGCCTCAAGTTCACTGAGGGGTTGGAGCTGAGGCCGCCCTCCACCCGTCCGTTGCTGCTGTCTCCTATTATGAGATAGCTTGGCCTGCAAGAAAAAGGACGGCGTCTGAGTAAATATACAGCCATGGTCTTGCCTGATGAGCCTCCCATAATTGAATAGCCCTTACTGTATGCAGCCATGGTCTTGCCTGATGTGCCTCCCATAGGTGAATAGCCCTTATGTATGCAAAGTGTGGAATGTGCGTGTGTGTTTCATGAGAGGGCCATAGGTGTTGGATGAGTGTTGGGCATTGGGGTTTTAAGACCCTCTGGCCATTGAGTGAGGTTGAGATGGAGGGATGGAGAGGTATTGAAAAAAAGCCACTCACCCTGACGACCCGAGTGAGGTTGTTGAACTTTTTTCCACATTGTATATGGGTCCTGGGCAACATGCTCCTGGAGGAGACGTTCTGAGCCACCTCCCTCCACACTCTTCTGTACTCGCGCGGCAAAGGCCTCCTGCCACTCTCTGGGTACAGTATTGATCTTCTGCGCTCCACCGCGCCAACCAGAGCCTCCAAGGCCAGCTCGCTGAAGCGCTGAGCTCATTCTCTCACCCTCTCCATAGTCCTTGGCTGGAAGATTTAGGCACAGGTCTCTCCAGGCCGAGATTCAAGGCTCCAATGAGCAGGGTGTGGCTGGAGAGCAAGATCGACCCTCCCCTTTAAGAACTGTCCGGCGCCAGTGTGTCTGTGTTCCATTGCTAACTGACATCACCTGCGCTGCGCCCGCGCTCTGAGTTAGCGCCTCGTTCCTCGGCCTTTGCGCCTTAAGACAGGTGTGTAGCGCCTGATTTAGCGCTCCAATCACCTCCAGGGGCAATAAAAGCCAAGTTTGCAGTTGGAGGCGATAATTAGCGCCAGGCGCTAAACTTTGCGCACGGCCGATAATCGCACCCTAAACGGGGCGATACTGAATTTTTCCCCCATAGAGTTATACAGCACAGAAAGAGGCCCTTCGGCCCATCGTGTCCGTGCCGGCCATCAAGCTCTGTCTATTCTAATCCCATTTTCCAGCACTTGGTCCGTAGCCTTGTATGCTATGGCGTTTTAAGTGCTCATCTAAATGCTTCTTGAATGTTGTGAGGGTTCCTGCCTCTACCACCCCTTCAGGCAGTGAGTTCCAGATTCCAACCACCCTCTGGGTGAAAAAGTTTTTCCTCAAATCCCCTCTAAACCTCCTGCCCCTTACCTTGAAACTATGCCCCCTGGTTATTGACCCCTCTACTAAGGGGAAAAGTTCCTTTCTATCTACCCTATCTATGCCCCTCATAATTTTGTACACCTCTTGTGGAGGCAGAGGGCATGGCTGAGGCACTAAATGAGTACTTTGTATCTGTCTTCACTAAAGAAGAGGATGCTGCCAATGTCACAGTAAAGGAGGAGATAGTAGAGAAATTGGACAGGATAAAAATAGGTAAAGAGGAGGTTCTTAAAAGGTTGACAATCTTCCAATCCTCCGGTCCTCTGGCACCACCCCTTAGATATGGGAGTGGTGCCAGAGTACTGGAAGATTGCAAATGTTACAACCCTGTTTAAAAAATAGGAAAGGGATAAACCTGGCAACTAACGTCAGTGGTGGGGAACCTTTCAAAGACAATAATCAGGGACAAAATTAAATGGCACTTGGAAAAATATGGGTTAATAAATGAAAGCCAGCACAGATTTGTTAAAGGAAAATCGCATTTGACTAACTTGATTGAGTTCTTTGATAAGGCTAGTATGGTTGATGTTGTGTATATGGACTTTCAAAAGTCATTTGATAAAGTATTACATAATTGACTTGTTAGCAAAATTGAAGCCCATGGGATTAAAGGGGCTGTGGCTGCATGGATACAAAATTAGCTAAGGGACAGAAAGCAGGTGAATTAATGTTTTTCAGACTGAAGGGAAGTTTGCAGTGGTGTCCCCCAGGGGTCGGTGTTGGGACTACTGATCTTTTTTAGACATATTAATGGCCTGGACTTGGGTATACAGGGCATAATTTCAAAGTTTACAGATGACACAAAACTCAGAAATGCAGTAAACGGTGAGGAGGATAGTAACAGACTTCAGGAGGACATCGACAGACTGGTGGAATGGGCAGACACATGGCAGATGAAATTTAACGCAGAGAAGTGTGAAGTGCTTCATTCTTGTAGGAAGAGTGAGGAGAGGCAATATAAAATAAATGGTACCATTTTAAAGGGGGTGCAGGAACAGAGAGAGCTGGGGTTTACATGTCTTTGAAGGTGGCAGGTCAAGTTGAGAAGGCTGTTAAAAAGGCATGTGGGATCCTCGGCTTTATAAATAGTGGTCATGATGCGGAGATGCCGGTGTTGGACTGGGGTGGACAAAATTGGGAGGTCGCACAACACCAGGTTATAGTCCAACAGTTTTATTTGAAATCACAAGCTTTCGGAGCTATCGATTGCCCCTTCCTCAGGTGAAGTAAATTAGATACAGAATCGCCAAAGCATATATAGATAGAGAACAAAGCATGTGTACCTTACAATTGCAGACCACTAAATTAAATCATCCTGACTATCTGCCGAGGTGTGATAAAGTTAATCAAGTCAGCCAGGAAGGTACCACATCAAAGACATAGCAAGATACAACTGAGACAATGAGGTGTAGTCGCAGGGGTTCTAACGTGTCAAAAGCTGCCGTCTGTATGTAAAACGAAAAGCTTTAAAATTTTTACTTTTTTACTGGGAAAATTTTTACTTTTTTACTGGGAATCACATCTGTGAACAAGCCAACGACGACTCGAGTCCGGATCACGTCATGTATCGTGACATAAACCCAAGATCCCGGTTGAGACCGTCTTCATGAGTGCGGAACTTGGCTATCAGTTTCTGCTCGATGATTTTGCGTTGTCGTGTGTTTCTAAGGTTGCCTTGGAGAACGCTTACCCGCAGATCCGAGGCTGAATGTCCTTGACTGCTGAAGTGTTCCCCGACTGGGAGGTAACAATCCTGCCTGGCGATTGTTGCGCGGTGCTCGTTCATACGTTGTCTCAGTGTCTGTATGGTCTGCATAGACTGATCAAGACCTTCGATCCAGACCTTCAAAACATCCTACGCGCTCTCATCCCACGTACTCCCCGCGTGGGAGACTTCTACTGCCTCCCAAAGATACACAAAGCCAACACACCCGGACGTCCTATCGTATCAGGCAATGGAACCCTGTGTGAGAACTTCTCTGGATACGTCGAGGGCATTCTGAAACCCATCGTACAGGGAACCCCCAGCTTCTGTCGCGACACTACAGACTTCTTACAGAAACTCAGCACCCACGGACCAGTTGAACCAGGAACACTCCTTGCCATGATGGACGTATCGGCACTCTACACCAGTATCACCCACGATGACGGCATCGCTGCAACAGCCTCAGTACTCAACATCAACAACAGCCAATCTCCAGACGCCATCCTACAACTCATCCGCTTCATCCTTGACCACAATGTCTTCACCTTCGACAACCATTTTTTTACCCAAACACACGGAACAGCCATGGGGACCAAATTCGCACCCCAATGCGCCAACATCTTCATGCACAAGTTCGAGCAAGACTTCTTCGCTGCACAGGACCTCCAGCCAACGCTGTACACCAGATACATCGACGACATTTTCTTCCTTTGGACCCATGGCGAAGGATCACTGAAAAGACTACACGATAACATAAACAAGTTCCATCCCACCATCAAACTCACCATGGACTACTCCTCAGAATCGGTTTCATTCCTGGACACACGAATCTCCATCAAAGACGGACACCTCAGCACTTCACTCTACTGCAAGCCCACGGACAACCTCACGATGCTCCACTTCTCCAGCTTCCACCCTAACCATGTTAAAGAAGCCATCCCCTATGGACAAGCCCTGCGAATACACAGGATCTGCTCAGACGAGGAGGAACGCGATGGACACCTACGGACGCTGAAAAACGCCCTCGTAAGAACGGGATATGACGCTCGACTCATCGATCGACAGTTCCGACGGGCCACAGCGAAAAATCGCATAGACCTCCTCAGAAGGCAAACACGGGACACAACCAACAGGGTACCCTACGTCGTCCAGTACTTCCCCGGAGCGGAGAAACTACGCCATGTTCTTCGCAGCCTTCAACATGTCATCGATGATGACAAACACCTCGCTAAGGCCATCCCCACGCCTCCACTACTTGCCTTCAAACAGCCGCCTAACCTCAGAAGTACCATCGTTCGCAGCAAATTACCCAGCATTCAGGATAACAGCGACCACGACACCACACAACCCTGCCAAGGCAAACTCTGCAAGACATGCCAGATCATCAACACAGATACCACCATCACACGTGAGGACACTAACCACCAGGTACATGGTACATACTCATGTGACTCGGCCAACGTTGTCTACCTCATACGTTGCAGGAAAGAATGCACCGCGGCATGGTACATCGGCGAGACCATGCAGACACTGAGACAACGTATGAACGAGCACCGCGCAACAATCGCCAGGCAGGATTGTTACCTCCCAGTCGGGGAACACTTCAGCAGTCAAGGACATTCAGCCTCGGATCTGCGGGTAAGCGTTCTCCAAGGCAACCTTAGAAACACACGACAACGCAAAATCATCGAGCAGAAACTGATAGCCAAGTTCCGCACTCATGAAGACGGTCTCAACCGGGATCTTGGGTTTATGTCACGATACATGACGTGATCCGGACTCGAGTCGTCGTTGGCTTGTTCACAGATGTGATTCCCAGTAAAAAGGTAAAAATTTTAAAGCTTTTCGTTTTACATACAGACGGCAGCTTTTGACACGTTAGAACCCCTGCGACTACACCTCATTGTCTCAGTTGTATCTTGCTATGTCTTTGATGTGGTACCTTCCTGGCTGACTTGATTAACTTTATCACACCTCGGCAGATAGTCAGGATGATTTAATTTAGTGGTCTGCAATTGTAAGGTACACATGCTTTGTTCTCTATCTATATATGCTTTGGCGATTCTGTATCTAATTTACTTCACCTGAGGAAGGGGCAATCGATAGCTCCGAAAGCTTGTGATTTCAAATAAAACTGTTGGACTATAACCTGGTGTTGTGCGACCTCTCAATTTTATAAATAGTGGCATGGGGGTTAAGAAGTAGGCCATACAGGTTAAATTGGATAACCCCGAAAATAGGCGCAGGGATCGCAATGCACGATTAACCCTCGCCTGTTCGCTGTGATGCAGGCAGGACGTCAATTTCATGTTGCCGACTGTTTTAAATGATTGCTGCATTCAGCCAGCGCTTCCCAGGCTGTTCATTGGCTGCATGCATCAGCAGGGGGCCTGATATGGCGAGTGCCTAGCGCTACTTAAAAGGAAGGTGCATTATGGCTGGAATAGGTGCTGTGGGTATTTTCAAAAGTATGCTGTGTAAGATTCAACAATCACTGACCATCGTAGAGAGTGTGCACCAAGGTTTTCAGACACTGTACTGGAGGTCTTGGTGGAAGAGGTGGAATGGAGGAGAGATGTCCTGTTTCCTCAGGGGAGCGGAGGCCGTCCAGACACATGCTCAGGTGGCAGTGGGTAGAGATAGTGGGGGAGCTCAATGCTACGTGTATAGCTGCAAGAACCTGGATGCAATGCAGGAAGAAGTTTAATGATATCACACAAGTTGTCACGGTCAGTGAGTTTATCTTCAAATGCCATATCCTAGCAATTGCACCACTAGCCTCATCCACTGCTCAATTCCCTGCACCCCCGTCACCCATCTACCAACAATCTCTATCAATCAGGACTCAACCCTACCATTCATATGCTTTACCTCATCCACACACACTTAGCACTGTTGCCATTCTCATTCTACATCACAAAGCTTGCACACACTGGCATCTATTCAACCATGACAGCCACATCACCCAAAGATATTGCACGACACTCACTGACACACATCCCTCTTTCTTGATCGATAGATTTTTGGATATTAAGGGAATCAAGGGATATGGGGATAGTGCAGGAAAGTGGAATTGAGGTAGAAGATCAGCCATGATCTTATTGAATGGCGGAGCAGGCTCGAGGGGCCGAATGGCCTACTCCTGCTTCTATTTCTTATATTCTTATGTTCTTATGTAGAAGGTGGTGCATAACAGAAGGCAGCAAAAATTAACTGGAGGAGGACAAACGTGCCTGCATGTTTTAACCCCCATGGAGGAGACAGTGCTGGCCATCATGGGAAGGGGCATAGCTGAGGCCGTGGCCACTGGCGGGGCTGAAGCGATTGATGATGAGAGTATCCACATACCTAATCCTCTTTCTCTCATCCCACTTCTCCCTCATCCCTCAATCTCTTCTGACTGAAAATCTGTAGATGGTGTAAGCATAAACGTCTTACTTTCTCCTCTCCCCTCACCACAACCCAACCCTTGTCCATTTTTCATTTCAGATACTCAAGAACTGGAACCTGCCCAGGCAGTGGAGGAAGAGTAAGAAGAAAGTAAAGATGAAGAGGCATTGTCACTCGATCTCACAGTCGCAGCCACTAGCTCAGATATTAACACTGCAAGTATTTTAGAGGATAGGATAGAGGCGGGATCTGCACATGGGGAGACACCAGGCACAAGTGTGCAGGAACCAGGACGGGGGAATGGATAGTGCAGGTGGCAGCTCACCGCAGGGCAAGGTTGCACACTAGTTCTGCTGCAGAGGGCTTAAATGAGGACTTCAGTGAGCCAGGCTATAGAAGAAGGCTGCTGGGTGTACACACCCAAATGCTGGGTGCACAGGAAAGCTTGCCAGAAAGCCTGTGGTCAAAGTCAAGGAGCATGGAGGAGGCCAGCACCAACTTGGCACGGGGCTTTGCGCAGAGCTTGGAGCCCATCTTTTCCATCATGGAATATGTGGTCACCTCCATCAGCACACCTGTGGAACCAACCATGATGCAGCGTCTGATGACCAATGTCTCAGCTTCCATTGCAGCACAAGCAGTTTCCATCAAAAGTCTGAGTGCTGCAGTGGAAGCTCAGACTGCTGCCTTGCAATCTCAGCTTGCTGCCATCGTGGCTGTGGATACCAGTGTTCAAAGGGGCTTGCAGGGCGTCACAGCACTCCAGCAATCTGTTCTTCAACGGATTACTAATATTGCTAATAGTGGAGTATGAACCTCCTGTCCTCTCTCAGGATTCCCACCCCTGCCACTCCGCCAGTGCCCTTGCTGTTGCCTGTCTGCTGCAGCCCAGGCTGAAATGGTGTAGGCTGAAGCCTTCTAGGCCCAGAGCTGCTCGAGGTTGCTCTCCAAGGCCATCTGCAGTCTCCTCAATTGTAGGTCAGCAGCATTCCACCACCCATGCTGCAGCCGCTGTGGTAGCACCTCGTAGGAGCAGGAGGAGAGGCAAAGGCAGATGGAAGAGGCACTAAGGGAATGCACAAGGGTGATTTGTTTATTTTTGTAGGCTTTATGTCATGATTTAATTTATAAATTTGGATTGGAATGTGTATTTTGTATTGGCTTTTATTTTTGCATTGTGGGAAAGAGGACGATGTGATGGTCAGTGACAGAGGAAAGGAAAAGAGTGTGGGACTGTTGGTGAATGGGGAGATGTGGTTGAGGTTACTGGTATCGCACATGAATTATTTGATCACATAGAGCCTGGGCAGAAAGGGGCTGTCTAGGTTGCAGCCTCTCTTCCTCTTACTCCTCCTCCTCTTCATGCTCCTGCTCCTCAGCCTCTCGCCTGCTATGTGGTGGCAAGAGCTGTTTCCTCATAGTGGCGAGGTTGTGCAGCATGCAGCAAACCACTACACATCTTGAGACCCGCTCAACTGAGTCCTGCAGGGCTCCTCCATTGCGGTCCAGGCAGCGGAAGCATTGCTTGCGGACGCCGATGGTGTGCTCTATAATGTTCCTTGTGGCAGCACGGCTCTCAGTGTAGGCCTGCTGTGCACGTGTGCGTGGGTTTCGGACTGGAGTCATGAGCCATGTCATAAGCAGATAACACTTGTCGTCCAGTAGCGAGCCTTTGATTTGCCGTGGTGTTTCAAATACAGCTGACACAGAGGACTGCTGCAGCATGAAGGAATCGTGACTACTGCCAGGATACTGGGCATTGACCTGCATGGTGCGCTGCCCGTGGTCGCACACCAGCTGCATATTGAGGGAGTGGAACCCCTTTTGGTTCAGGAAAATGGCAGAGTTGGCATGAGGCGCACATAAAGCAATGTGCGTGCAGTCAATGGCACCCTGCACCATGGGGAAGCCTGCAATCCAAGCAAACCATTGTGCTCGCTCTACCTGCTTGTCTCTGGCAAGAGGCAATGAGATGAAGCTGAAGCAGTCTCTCTGTGTATAGAGAGCTTCAGTGACCTCTCTTTGCAGCAGTGTACTGCAAACTGCCAGATGTTGCAAATATCTCCAGCAGCAACCTGGAAGGAGCCAGACACGTACAAGCTCATAGCCACGGTCACCTTCACAGTCACTGACAATGTGATCCTTGCCCTCCTCTGAGGTTGCAGTTGTGGCTGCAGCAGTCGGCAGATTCCAGTCACGACCTCTTTAGTGAAGTGCAGACGTCTCTCAAGCATTGGTCATCGCGGAAGTTCAGGTATGGGAATTGCTCCCTAAACACCCTCTGTGGATATGGCCTCCTGCTGAGGGCCCGTTTCCCCCTCCTCCTTCATCCAGCAACTTGTGCTGCTCTGTGTGACCTCTGTTCATTCTCCCAGTCATGTTCAATGCCAACAGGAAGGCTTACTAGGCCACCCACGTCTGCAAGCAACTGGTTTCAGCACAAGCTTTTACATCACCAAAAAAGTACTTGAGCACCAGCCAGACCACTCCCTGTAGACTATTGAAACTTTAGACAGGTATGGAAAAACTCCCAAAATGCATAGAATTGCAGCAACAGCCAGAAGAAATAATCCAGCAACTAACCTGTAAGCAGTTGATGATCCCTTTAAATAGCGCTGGTGGGTGTCCTTCCTGCCGTTTAACATCATGTTCAGCTGTGCAAAGTTAAGAGAGGGCGTAGGCTGGAGCGTGGAGATTGAAAATGGCAGCGCTGGCATCAAATCAGCATTGCTCAGTAATTGACGTCATGATCTACCTGCTGTGCATGGTTCCGGTGGTCATTAGGCACGTGCGCGCATACCCCTTTACAGATTTGGCATCCGGCACACTTCACGTTGGAATCTTCAAACTTTAGGAGGCCTCGTAGCACCCAAAAAGCGAGTGCTACTGAGCCCAATTTCCCCCCCATAGAATACAAAAGCAAGAAAGTTAAGCTAAACCTTTATAAGATTTAAGCCCAAGTTGGAGTATTGTGGCCAATTCAGGGCACCACACATTAGGAAGGATGTCAAGGCCTTAGAGAGGGTGCAGAGGCGACTGTGTGGAATGGTACCATAGATAAAAGACTTCAGTTATGTGGAGAGACCAGAGAAACTCAGGTTGTTCTCCTTAGAGCAGAGAAGGTTAAGGGGAGATTTGATAGAGGTGTTCAAAATGATGAAGGGTTTGGATAGAGTAAATAAGGAGAAACTGTTTCCAGTGCCAGATGTGCCAGTAACCAGAGGACACAGATTTAAGGTAATTGGCAAAAGAACCAGGGGCAACATGAGGAAAACATTTTTACGCAGCGAGTTGTTATGATCTGGAATGCGCTGCCTGAAAGGGTTTGGAGGCAGATTTAATAACTTTCAATGGGTAATTGGCTAAATACTTGAAGGGAAAAAATATGCAGGACTATGGGGAAAGAGCACGGGAGTGGGACTAATTGAATTATTCTTTCAAAGAGCTGGCACAGGCACAATGGACAAAATGGCTTCCTTCTGCACTGTATTATTCTACGATTCTATGGGGGAAAAATTCGGTATCGACCATTTTGGGGCACTAACATCAGCCGGCTGCAAACTTTTGCGCCCGGCGCAAATTAGCAGCGGTAACCGTGAAATTCGTCTCCAGCGCCCCTGGAGGTGATTGGAGCGCTAAATCAAGCGCTCCACACTTCTCTTAGGACGCTAATGTCGGGGAACAGGGCGCTACCTCAGAGCGCTACTCAAGCTCAGGCGCTGTCAATTACCTAGTCCTCAGACAGACTGGCGCCTTCCAGTTCTTAAAAGGGAGGGTCAATGATACTGCACAGCCTCACTCTGATCATTGCTGCTTGTGACCTGGGCCTGCAAGGAGGTGGGATCCTTCAATCAGGAACCTCATGGCTGATCAGAGGCCCAGGGAGAGAGCTCGCCGATTCAGCAACCAGGCATTGGAGGCTCTGGTTGTGGCTGTGGAATGCCGACGGGCAGTGCTGTTCCCAGACACTGGCAGGAGGCCATTGCCCCGGGAGTTCACAAGGATGTGGAGGGAGGTGGCCCAGTACGTCTCATCCAGAAGCCTGGTCCAAAGGACTCACACCCAGTGCCGCAAGAAGTTCAACGACCTCACTCGGGTGGTCAGGGTGAGTAGATGCTTGAAATACCTCTACATTCCACCATCTCAATCTCACTCTGTGCACAGCCGGTATAAACTGCCAAATCCCCAACACTTACCCACCAACTATGCCCATCTACTAAAAGTCTCATCCACATCTCACACCTTGCAGACATTAATGGCTATTCAACTATGGTAGGCACATCAGCCAAACACATGGCTGCACACTCACTCACACGCTGTCCTTTTTCTTGCAGGCCCAGCTTGCTCATAACAGGAGGGAGCAGCTATGTACGGGAGGAGGTCAGGCAGAGCTGCACCCCCTCACACAGCTGGAGGAGCGAGTGCACAGAATCATCGCGAGCCATATCTTGGGCGCTGTGGCAGTCGGAGAGGTCGACCCCCTTGGGGACAGCAACAGTATGTTCATCACCTCTCCCTCCTCTCTCATACCACTTCCTCCTCACAACACGAGCCCTTCCCACTTTCCATCTAAGTATACTATCTCCATTCCTTGCTACCTTCCTGCCCCCCTCCCCTCACATTAAACCCACTCTTGTGCCTTCCTGCTTTCAGATAGTGAGCCACCATCTGAGCAGCCTGTCCCTCAGCCTCCCAGTGTCAGTGACGCGGGAGAGGAGGAGGAACAGCAAGCCGGAGCCTCACTGCCTGTGTCTCCCGAGGGCGAGATATCCGATACTGGGGCCACGCGTTCACTGGAGGGGAGCAGAGGAAATGGCTCTGATGTGGGTGAAGCCCCGGGACACAGCGAGCTGCAGCAACGCCATGGGGAAAGGGAAGCTCAGGGGCCATCTCCCCAGAGGGTGAGTGGGCGCACGAGTTCTGCTGCACAGGACTCGGATGAGGACCTTGATATCACAGCAATGAACACACAGGCAATGAGCATGCATACTGAGCTTATGGGTGCAATGGCAAGGGTGCCTGAGAGCATGGATGCACTGGCTAGGAGCGTAGAGGAGTCCGCCGCCAGCACTGCTGCCATCTGTGCGCAAACCCTCGAGCCCATCCTTGGCACTTTGCAGAGGATGGTTGACTTGCAGAGAGACCGTGGGGACCCAGATCCCATGCCGCGTGTAATGGGTGAGGTGGCAGCATCTATTGCAGCACAGGCCGAGGCAACGCAATGGCTTAGTGCTGTAATGGAGTCATTGGTTGATGCCATCCAATCTCAGACTGCTCTGATGCAGTCTCAGATTGATGCCACGTAAGCGCTGACTGCTGCAATCGTCACTGGGTCGACCACAGTCCACCGGGGATCTGACAGTGCCGCAGCAGGCCAGCAATCTGTGCTCCAGCAGATTGCTCCGGATGCTGTGGTTCTGCCCCGGGGGAGTGGCAGTGTGTCGGTCGAGCAGGAAGGTGCTGTCCTCTCTCAGGATGACAGCATTTCTACTCCCACCACTGCCACTCCACCATTGTACTTGCCGCAGCCTGTATATCAGCCATCCCAGAATGCTGCTGCTCATGGAGAGTTGCTGCAGTCTGCAGCCAGGCCCTCCAGGCCCAGAGCTGGTCAAGGGTGTCCTGCAAGGCCATCTGCAGTCTCTGGCTCCCAGACTCAGCAGCCTTCCACCAGCCTTGCTGCAGCCACTGGGGCCACATTACGGTGGAGCAGTAGGGTTGGGAGGGGGGAAGTGCAAAGGGGAGGGAGCTCATTGAGGAAGGCCCAGTAAATAACATTTTTAGAGCAAATTAGGGGAGTGTGTGTACCAAAGTTGGATGTGTTTGTAAATATATTGTTCAGTTTGGTAAGAAGTATTTCCGTGTGCTAAGAACCAATTCTGTTTGTTCATAAATTGTTGTGTTTGTTTGTTATTGGTTGTGTTTAATAAGGCAGAGTTGTGCAGAATAATAAATGTTTATTTCAACGTTCTAAATTTGGTCATGTTTCTCATTGGAACTTTGGCCGGTCATAGGGGCTGCGAGCTGGCTGTAATGATATGGTTGTTGATCCCAAATGCCATCTGCTCTCTCATTCATCGGAAGCGCTGTGTAATGAGGCATTCATGAACGGCCCTTGCAGAAGCAACAGTGAGCGACTCCCTCCTACATTGGTGCTGCTCTTCATCGTCCTCCTCCACCTCCTATCCCTCTTCCCTCTCCTGAGGTGGTCCACCAATTCCTGGTAGCAATGGCTGGGTCCTCAGAATGGCGAGGTTGTGCAGCATGCAGCACACAACTATGAAAACAGATACTCGATCAGGGGAGTACTGCAGGGTCCTCCAGAGTGTTCAAGACACCGGAACCGTTGCTTTCGCACGTCGATGGTGTGTTCGACCAGGTTCTTGGTGGCGCTATGGCTCTCATTGTATGCAAGCTCGGTGTGTTGGGGTTACGGAGCAGTGTCATCAGCCAGGTGGCGAGTGGATAACCCTTGTCCCCGAGGAGCCAGCCACAAGGTTGATGCGGTGGTTGGAACAGGTCTGGGACACCAATTTGGCGCAGGATGAATGCATCGTGGCTGCTACCAGGATAGCGGGCATTGACGGCGAGGATGCGTTGTCTATGGTCGCACACCAACTGCACGTTCAGAGAGTGGTAGCCTTTGCGATTGCGGAACACCTCTGGGGGAGAAATTCAGTATCGCCCCATTTGGGGCGCAATTATCGGCCGGGCGCAAAGATTAGCGCCTGGCGCTAATTATCGCCACCGACTGCAAACTTGACTTTTATCGCCCCTGGAGGTGATTGGAGCACTAAATCAGGCGCTTCACACCTGTCTTAAGGCGCAAAGGCCGAGGAGCGAGGCGCTACCTCAGAGCACTGGAGAAGCTCATGTGATGTCAGTCAGCAATGGAACACAGACACAATGGCGCAGGCCAGTTCTTAAAGGGGAGGGTTGATCTTGATTTCCATCCACATCCTGCTCATTGCAGCCTTGAATCTCTGCCTGGAGTGACCTGCACATCAAATCTGCTGCAAAGAACAATGGAGAGTACCAGGGAAAGAGCTTAGAGTGCAGCCCCCACATTCTCTTCTAAATCGATACAAGGAATGGCAAATCAAAATGAACCTGCAAAGTGCTGCTCAGTACCCAAAACTCCTTCACACAGTGTTGAATCTCTGCAGAAGTCTCTCTCTCTCTCTCTCAGAATTCGTGGTTCAAAAATGGCACCAACGATGAAAGGCAGGAAGCGGTTGCCTTTAAATAGCACTCCCCCAGTCCCTTCATGACTGCAATTCGCTCCTCTCAACCTGTCGTTGCTAGCATCAGGCGGTAAGGCAGGGGGCGCCACTCAATATCTGCTCCGGGGCGATACCGGGGCGTTGCACACTCGACTGACGTCACGATCTGCCGGCGCAGGAGATCGTGGCGGTAGTGTTTAGCGCCGCCACAAAATGTCTAGTTAATTTCACGAGCGGCGCAAACATCGCCGCGCCTGGGCGCTAGAAGCTTTGCTCCCCATTAGCACCCTCTTAAGGCGCTAACGGGAGGCGCAACCAACTGAATTTTTCACCCCTCTGTATTTTGATGAGGTGCCCGCAATGCCACGTGGGTGCAGTCAATGGCGCACTGAACCTTGGGGAAGCCCGTTATCCTAGCAAAGCCACATGCACGTTCATGCTGTTTGTATCGGGTCATGGGGAATGAGATGTACTCCCTTCTCCTTCTGTACAAAGCAGCTGTGACCTCTCGGATGTAGCAATGGACGGCAAACTGTGAAATGTTTGCAATATCCCCTGTTGAAGCCTGGAAGGAGCCGCTGGCGTAGAAATTGAGAGCGACTGTGACCTTCACTGCCACCAACAGAGACATCCTGGTCCTGATCTGAGGCTGGAGGTCTGGCTGCAGGAGGTGGCAGAGCTCTGTGACCACCTCCATGCTGAAGCGGAACCTTCTAAGGCACTGCTCCTCTGACAGATGAATGTAGGAGAACTGATCCCGGAATGCCCTGGGAGGGTTAGGTCTCCTGTGGAGAGCCCTGTTGGCCCTCCTCCCTCTGGCCACATTTTCCAATCATTCTCTCCGCCTCCGACGGTGAAGCTGGAGGGTGAGGCCCCATGCCAGTACAGCCCCCATTAACTCTTGTAAATGTTGCCGTACCAAAGGTAAGAGAAATGCAACCTGATAAGTTTTGCTGACGAGCAAAACTCCGTCAAATCTCTCCAAACGCCTCTCTGCTTCTGTCAACGTGCGAAGGCAGAATTGATTGCCGTCAGGAAAAAACAGCAAGTGCACACTTTTAAATAGCGCTCCCCCAGCTCCCAGCCGACTGCAAACCGTCCTCCTCCACCTGTCGTTCCTAGCGCCAGGCGCTGAATCAGGGGGCGAGAATCAATTTCTGGTCCGGGGCGCTACCGGGGCGATGTGCGTTTGGATGACATCACGATCTCCAGGAGCAGAAGATCGTGGCGGTAGTGTTTAGCACCACCACAAACCGCCAGTTGAATTCCGTGGGCGGCACTAAAATCGCCGGTAAGTCGTTAACGGGAGGCACTAACCAACCAAATTTTTCCCCCGCTGATTCTATATAAATCAGGAGGGATTTGCGAGATTGACTGGGCTGGATTTCTTCTTAAGTCTTGTCCTGTTTCATTCCATGAATAATTGCCGATAGAACCATCCGATATTCCTCGTATGATTGTGTACTGTAGTGACTGTTTACAACTGAGTGGCTTGCCAGGCCATTTCAGAGGGCATCAAGAGTTAACTACCTGTCATGGGATAGGAGTCATTTGTAGACCAGACCGGATACAAGTGCATGTTCCCTTCCATGACAAACAAAAGTGAACCAGTTGGATTGTTACAACAATCCGGCAGTGTTGACTGTTTCAGATATTTGCATTTAGCTTCACTGGAATAATGTAGGAGAACAAAGATGGAGAGGGAGAGTGGGAGGTGAAGTTAAAACGGTGAGCTACAGGGAGGTTAGATTCACAGAATGGAGCTGTTCAATAGAACAGTTATCTAATCTGAGTTTCGTCTCCCCAGTGTAGAGTAAACCGCATTGTGAGAAGCATCTACAGTATAGTAGGTTGGAAGAAGTAACATGTGAATTGCAGTCTCACATGGAAGAAGTGTTTGGGGCTCTGTACAATGCTGGGGTGGTGGAGGGGGGTGAAGAGGTGAACGGAAATGGTTTGCATCTCCCACAGTTGCATAGAAAGGTGCCACAGGAGGACAGCTGGATGTAGAGGTAGTAGAAGAGTAAACAAAGATAACGGGGGAGAAATTCATTATAGCCCCATTTGGGGCGCTAATGTCTTTCAGCTTTTAAAAAATTCGGTGTTGCGCTCCAGGAAGGAAGTGGAGTGCTAAATCAAACACTTCACTTCCATCCTGGAGCACAACAGGCAGCAGGCGGGGCGGTTGGTGAGCAGCGCTGCACACTGGGCCGTGTAGCACTGCCACGTTGGAAGGCTCCTTCCCTCCCTTAAAGGGAAGGGCCACGCTGCAGGCTCTGCAAGGAAAATACTTACCTGGTCCCCGACGACAGCCGTAATCCCGCCCGATCAGCCCAATGCTCTGCAGCAGAGTGCCGGGCTGATCGAGCGCTGGGGAAAAAAGCAAAAAAAAACAGCAACATCATTTCAGATTTTTTTTGACTTACCTCGGCCACCTCACCTTTAAGAATTGCCCCCGCAGGGCCCGGCCTACCGATGAACACCTCCTGCAGCTGCCAGTGTTTTCACCGGCGATGCTGCAGGCGGAACCGAAGTTTGGGCTGGGGCGCTACCGGGGCGATGCGCACGGCGATGACGTCATGATCTCCGGGTGAAGGAGATCAGGGCGCAACGCCATACCGCTGCCGCAAACCTCCAACCAAATATCGCGGGAGTCGATCTTCTCGCCGTGCCCGGTCGGTAAGTGATTACCGACCCGCTATTGCCCCCCCCGAAGGTGATAATGGGAGGCGCAAAGGTACCCAATTTCTCCCCCATTGCTTCATGTTTGAATAGCCTGCTAACACTCAGTCAAGGTTCACACATGAAGCTGTTCACCTGGGCAACATCTCGGAGGCCAACCACCACTTATGCTTCAGCATGAGTCAGCACTATCAGGTGATGAGAAAAAACTAGGCAGTTATGACGTTAAAGCTGCTCCCTACTTTTTAAACAATCATCACAAATGAAAGTCAACGTGATTGTTGGATATTGTCAGCAGCTGCCCTGAGGGATTCGCACCAATATTTTCCCCCTTATACAGACTCCCCAGCCCATGAACCAACTATGGCCATGATGGGTGGATGAATAACCTTCTTAAACCTCTGTCCATGCTGCTCTTCAGGCAACTGCTAAAGGATGTGCAGGAGTAGCCTGATGATGAATCTTTTCATTCTTTATGAAAACTTCCTCATCACCAGGGCTGAAGCATGCAATGACTACTAGAGCCAAGTTATTGACTTAGTTTTTCTTTCTGTATATTTAGGAATTACTTTTTATGTGTGTATACATCCACACACACCCTGGGCTATTTGCCATTCAACTGGGAGAGACGTGAAAATATCTTACTAGTCACTTATTAAAAGTCGAAGAATAAACCACCACTAATAAGAATGTGGTTATCAGTTTATCAGTTAAATTATCAGTTTAAACATTTGTTAAATAATCTTCCAAATACATCTAAAATTAATCATTAATGGAAGTTAGTGCCTATTCATGGGCGATAATAAATTTCGTCCCCCTAAAGTTTACCAAGATATAATCTATTGGGATGCGAGTTATTCTGGAAGAATTCAAATATCTGCATTATTTCTCTTTTTACAATAACCCCTAATAGTCATGGAAAACTGCCAGTTTTCTGATGATTTTCACTGTTACATATCTTCCAAGTAATTCACTCAATAAGAAAAATTACAATTACACATGCTTCTCATCACAAAGAAAAATAGAGTCTCTTGTTCAACAGCCAGTCAGAGATCAGTTATCAAAGGACTGAAGTGTATGGTGACTCCACAGAGTTTTTTCAAAATAAAACAGACAACCCACCAAAGTACACCTGATTTTAACTATATTATCACTATTTTTTTTTACAATAAATACTCCAACAATCAATCTGGAATAACAGTGTCAAAATTATAAACTTCAGTCGGAAAACAACTGAGAGACCAGGGCCTAATATGCTGGACCTGGTGCTGGGGAATGAGGTGGGCCAGGTCGACCAAGTGTCTGTGGGAGAACACTTGGGTACAAGTGATCATCGTATCATAAGATTTAGATAAGCAATGGGAGAGGAGCAAGGAACAATCTAGAGTAGAACTTCTAAACTGGAATAGGGCTAACTTCAATGGGATGCAAAAAGATCTAGCCAGGGTAAAATGGAACCAAAGACTGACAGGAAAAACTGTAACGGAACAATGGGTGATCTTTAAGGAGGAGATGTTCCAAGTGCAGGCTAGGTACATTCCAACAAGAGGGAAGGGTAAGGGAACCAAAGCAAGGGCTCCTTGTATGACGAGCGAGATAAAGAAATGATGAAACAAAAAAAGAGGGTGTATGATGCATGTCAGGTGAATTCTTCAAGGGAGAACCAGACTAAATACAATAAGTTGAGAGGAGATGTGAAGATGAAAATAAGATTGGCAAAGATAGAATATGAGAGTAGAATGGCGGTTAACATAAAAGGAAACCTAAAAATCTTCTACTGGCATGTAAACAGTAAGCGGGTAGTAAGAGGCGGGGTGGGGCCTATTAGAGACAAAGAAGGTGATATATGCTTAGAGGCGCAGGGCAAGGCTAGAATACTCAATGAGTACTTTGTATCGGTGTTTACTAAGGAGATGGATGCTGACAAAATATCGGTAGAAGTGGAAAAGGTAGAAGCAATGGAAGGGGTGAAAATTGATAGACAGGATGTACTAGAAAGGCGGGGTATGCTTAGAGTGGACAAGTCGCCTGGTCCAGATGGCTTGCATCCCAGGTTGCTAAGGGAATTGGGGGAGGAGATAGCGGAAGGGCTTGCCATAATTTTCCAATCTTCCCTAGATGCGGGGGAGGTACCTGAGGATTGGAAAGTGGCAAATGTGACACCATTGTTCAAGAAAGGGTGTAAGGACAATCGTAGTAACTACAGGTCGGTCAGTTTAATATCAGTGGTAGGTAAAGTTTTAGAAACAATAATCAAGGAAAAAATTAACGGGCACTTGGAGAGGTTTAAGCTAATTAAGGGGAGCCAACATGGATTTGTAAAAGGCAGATCATGTTTGACTAATCTAATTGAATTTTTTGATGAAGTAACAGGGAGGATTGATGAAGGGAATGCAATGGATGTTGTCTACATGGATTTTTGGAAGGCGTTTGACAAAGTACCACATAGAAGGCTGGTTAACAAAATTGAGGCTCATGGAATAGGTGGGTCAGTGGCAGCTTAAGAACATAAGAACATAAGAAATAGGAGCAGGAGTAGGCCATTTGGCCCTTCGAGCCTGCACCGCCATTCAATGAGATCATGGCTGATCTTCTGCCTCAATTCCATTCACCGGCCCTATCGCCATATCCCTTGATGCCCTTACTAGTCAGAAATCTATCGACTTCTGTTTTGAATATACCCAATGACCGAGCCTCCACAGCCCTCTGGGGTAGAGAATTCCAAAGATTCACCACACTCTGAGTGAATAAATCTCTTCTCATCTCAGTCCTGAATGGCCTACCCTTTATCCTGAGGCTGTGGCCCCTGGTTCTAGACTCCCCAGCCAAGGGAAACATTCTCCCAGCATCCACCCTATCAAGCCCTGTAATCATTTTGTATGCTTCAATGAGATCCCCTCTCATTCTTCTGAATTCAAGAGAATACAGGCCTAGTTTACTCAATCTCTTCTCATACGACAGTCCCGCCATCCCAGGAGTCAATCTCGTGAACCTTCGTTGCACTCCCTCTATGGCAAGTATATCTTCCTCAGGTAAGGAGACCAAAATTGTACACAGTACTCCAGGTGTAGTCTCACCAAGGTCCTATATAATTGGAGTAAGACTTCTTTACTCCTGCACTCAAATCCTCTTGTAATGAAATAACAACAGAAAATGCTGGAAAAACTCAGCAGGCCAGGCAGCATCCGTGGAGAGAGAAACAGAGTTAACGTTTCAGGTCTGGGACCCTTCATCAGAACTGGAAAAAGCTGGATATGTAACAGATATTAAGCAGGTGCAGAGACAGGAGGGGAGGAAGGAATTGAAGGAATATACTGTGCTTTTGTAAGAGGCAGGAAAGATAAAATGTTGCAAATGGGGATGGCAAAATCATACAGCATGAAAAATGGGGGCAGGGGTTATAGTTTGAAATTGTTGAACTCAATGTTGAGGCCAGAAGGCTTTAAAGTGCCGAATCGAAAGATGAGGTGCTGTTCCTCGAGCTTACGTTGAGCTACATTGGAACAATGTAATAGGCCGAGGACAGAGAGATCAGAGTGGGAGTGGAGCGGAGAATTAAAGTGACAGGCAACCGGATGCTCAGGGTCACCCTTACGAACTGAACGGAGGTGTTCCGCAAAGCGGTCGCCCAATCTGTGTTTGGTCTCCCCAATGTAGAGGAGACCGCATCGTGAGCACGAATACAATATAGTAAATAGCAAGAAGTACAAGTGAATCGCTGTTTCACCTGGAAGGGGTGTTTGGGACCCTGGACAGTGGGAAGGGGGGAGGTAAAAGGGCAGGTGTTGCATCTCCTGCGCTTGCACGGGAAGGTGCCAGGTGAAGGGGAAGGGCTGTTAGGGGTGATTGAGGAGTGGACCAGGATGTCACGGAGGGAGCGGTCCCTTCGGAATGCTGAAAGGGGAGGTGAGGGGAAGATGTGTTTGGTGGAGGGATCACGTTGGAGGTGGCGGATATGGCGGAGGATGATCCGTTGAATGTGGAGGCTGGTGGGGTGAAAGGTGAGGACAAGGGGAACCCTATCATGGTTCTGGGAGGGAGGGGAAGGGGTGAGAGCAGAAGTGCGGGAAATGGAACGGACATGGTCAAGGGCCATGTCAACCACAGTAGAGGGGAATCCTCGGTTGAGGAAAAAGGAAGACATGTCGGAAGCACTGGTATGGAAGGTGGCATCGTCAGAACAGACGCGGCGGAGACGGAGAAACTGGAAGAATGGAATAGAGTCCTTACAGGAAGCGGGGTGGGAGGAAGTGTAGTCCAGGTAGCTGTGGGAGTCAGTGGGCTTGTAGTGGATGTTTGTCGAAAGCCGATCGCCAGAAATGGAGACGGAGAAGTCAAGGAAGGGAAGAGAAGAGTCGAAGATGGACCATGTGAAGGTGAGGGAAGGGTGGAAATTGGAAGTAAAGTGAATGAACTTATCAAGTTCAGGGCGAGAGCAGGAAACGGCACTGATACAGTCATCGATGTACTGGTAAAAAAGGTGAGGGAGGGGACCTGAGCAGGACTGAAACAAAGAATGTTCCACATATCCCATGAAAAGGCAGGCATAGCTAGGACCCATGCGGGTTCCCATAGCAACACGTTTAATTTGGAGGAAGTGAGTGGAGTCAAAGGAGAAGTTGTTCAATGTGAGAACAAGTTCAGCCAGGCGGAGGAGGGTGGTGGTGGATGGGGACTGGTTGGGCCTCTGTTCAAGGAAGAAGTGGAGCGCCCTCAGGCCATCCTGGTGGGGGATGGAGGTGTAGAGGGATTGGACGTCCATAGTGAAAAGGAGGCGGTTGGGGCCGGGAAACTGGAAACTGTTAAAGTGACGGAGGGTGTCGGAAGAGTCGCGAAGGTAAGTGGGAAGAGATTGGACAAAGGGAGAAAAAAGAGTCGAGATAGGAAGAGATAAGTTCCGTGGGGCAAGAACAGGCTGAAACGATGGGTCTACCAGAGCAGTCCTGTTTGTGGATCTTGGGAAGGAGGTAGAAGCGGGCTGTGCGGGGTTGGGGGACTATGAGGTTGGCGGCCATGGAGGGAAGATCTCCAGAGGAGATGAGGTCAGTGACAGTCTTGGAAACAATGGCCTGATGTTTGCTAGTGGGGTCATGGTCCAGGTGGAGGTAGGAGGAGGTGTCGGAGAGTTGGCGTTCAGCTTCTGCACGGTAGAGGTCGTTCGCCAAACAACAACAGCACCACCCTTATCAGTAGGTTTAATGATAATGTTAGGGTTGGATCGAAGAGAATGGAGTGCTGTAAGTTCAGAGGGAGGTAGATTGGAGTGAGAGAGGGGAGCAGAGAAATTGAGATGGCCGATATCACGTCGGCAGTTAGCAATGAAAAGATCTGGAGAGGGTAGGAGGCCAGAGGGAGGGGTCCAGGTAGAACGAGAATTTTGAAAGCAGGAGAAAGGATCAGCTGTGTGGGGGGAAGACTCCTGGCCAAAGAAGTGGGCATGGAGATGAAGGCGACGGAAAAAGAGGTCAGCATCGTGCCGAGCTCGAAATTCATTGAGATGGGGCGTAAGGGGATGAAGCTCAGGCCTTTGCTGAGAACTGATCGTTCGGGGTCAGAGAGGGGAAGGTCAGAGTGGATAGTGAAAACACGGCAGGGGGTGAGATTGGAAGAAGGGATGGGGTCAGAGGAAAGTGAAGGGGAAGAAGGTTCCGGAGGGGCGTTGGTGTCCAAGAGTTGATGAAGCTTGTAATGAAGGCCAGCATACCATTTGCCTTCCTAATGACTTGTTGCACCTGCACATTCACTTTCAGTGAGTCATGTACAAGGACACCCAGGTCCCTTTGAGCATCTGCATTCCCCAATCTTTCACCATTTAGGAAATACTCTGCCTTTCTGTTTTTTCTACCAAAGTGGATAACTTCACATTTATACACAATGGGCCGAAAATTGATCCCGGGACGCGAGAGTACGCACTGCGTACTCTCGCGTATTTCCACTCCAATTGCCGGTTTTCTGCATGCCCTGCGCATGCGCTGAAAACCGGCAATTGCTCTTCTGAAAAGGGGGCGGGGCCTGGGTGCATCGCGTGCGCGCTACTGGCTGCGCGCACGCTGTGCACTTCATGCTTTGGACGCGCAGGTAAGTAGGGAAGATTTTGGAAATGTAAAAAGGAGGAGTAAGACCCGCTTTTAAGAAGGTAAGTAGTGAATTAAGTATTTTTTTGAATTTTTTTTTACAGGTTTATCTTTTTATAGACTTTAAAGACAGGTAAGTTTATTTTTATAACTTTTTAAAAGATTTTATTTAAAATGGTTAATTTAATTAACTATACTTATTTTATTAATGTGATGGTTTTTAAAAAAAATTTAATTGAGGTTTAGCTGTTATTTTGGGGGGGTGTAAGATTCATAGATTTCACAGCCATGCTGTGAGACTTATGAATGGAAGATGGTGTGCTGCCATTGGCTCTAACTGAGTCACGTGATCCCACAGCTCGCACGAATTCACTACGCCGCTGGGATACGCATGCCCAGCACAGCTGATGTCTGGAACATCAAGTTCGTGCGAGCTGGATCTGAAAAAGCATAAGCGAGGTGAGACATCGCGGGGAAGGCTTACCCCCGCGGGAACAGAGCGAGATCAATTTCTGGGCCATTATATTCAATCTGCCATGTTCTCGCCCATTCACTGAGCCTGTCGAGATCCCCTTGAAGCCTCTTCACATCCTCTTTGCAACTGACACTGCCACCTAGCTTTGTATCAGCAGCAAATTTGGAAATGTTACATTTAGTCCCCTCATCCAAATCATTGATATAGATTGTGAAGAGCTGGAGCCCAAGCACCGATCCTTGCGGTACCCCACTAGTCACAGCCTGCCATCCTGAAAAAGACCCGTTTATCCCTACTCTTTGTTTTCTGTCTTTTAACCAATTCTCAATCCATGCTAGTATATTACCCCCAATTCCATGTGCCCTAATTTTGTTCACCAACTTCGTGTGTGGGACCTTATCGAAGGCCTTCTGAAAATCCAGATACACCACATCTACCGGTTCCCCTTTGTCTACTCCACTAGTTACATCCTCAAAGAACTCCAATAGGTTTGTCAAACAGGATTTCCCTTTCATAAATCCATGTTGACTCTGCCCAATCTTACTATTAGTTTCTAAGTGCCCAGTTATTGCGTCCTTTATAATAGATTCCAGCATTTTCCCAACTACTGATGTGAGGCTAACAGGTCTGTAGTTCCCCGTTTTCTCTCTCCCTCCTTTCTTAAATAGCAGGGTTACATTTGCTATCCTCCAATCTGCAGGAACCATTCCAGAATCTATAGAATTTTGGAAGATGACAACCAATGCGTCCACTATCCCAATGGCCACCTCTTTCAAAACCCTAGGATGTAGGTCATCCGGTCCTTGGGATTTATCAACTTTTAGTCCTATTAATTTTGCTAGTACTTTTTTTTACTAATAATAATTTCTTTAAGTTCCTCATTCTCGCCACACCCTTGGTTTTCTCGTATTTCTGGGAGGTTTTTTGTGTCTTCCTCCGTGAAGACAGAAACAAAGTATTTATTTAATTTCTCTGCAATTTCCTCATTCCCCATTATAAATTCTCCCATCTCTGACTGTAAAGGACCTACATTTACCTTCGCCAGTCTTTTCCTTTTCACATACCTATAGAAGCTTTTACAATCCGTTTTCATATTTTTCGCTAGTTTGTGCTCATATTCCATTTTCCCTTTCTTTATCAATTTCTTGGTCCCCCTTTGCTGATTTCTAAAAAGATCCCAATCCTTAGGCTGACCGCTTTTTCTGGCAACTTTATAAGCTTCCTCCTTTGACTTAATACTAGCTTTAATTTCTTTTGTTAGCCATGGTTAGATCCCTTTTCCTTTTGGGTTTTTATGCCCTAGAGGAATATATGTTTGTTGCAAATTATGCACTATTTCCTTGAATGTTAGCCATTGTATGTCCACCTTCATACCTTTTAGTGTAGTCTCCCAATCTACCATGGCCAACTTGTCCCTCATACCCTTGTAGTTTCCTCTGGTTAGATTGAAGACCTTAGTTTCAGATTGGACTACATCACTCTCAAACTTAATATAAAATTCAATCATATTATGTTCTTATGTTCTTAGAAGGCTGGTTAACAAAATTGAGGCTCATGGAATAGGTAGGTCAGTGGCAGCTTGGATACGGAATTGGCTTAAGGACAGAAAACAGCGAGTTGTGGTAAATGGCTGTTTTTCAGACTGGAGGATGGTAGACAGTGGTGTTCCCCAAGTGTCAGTGCTGGGGCCACTGCTTTTTTTGATATATATAAATGACCTGGATATTACAATACAGAGTAGAATTTCTAAATTTGCCGATGACACCAAACTTGGGGGTGTGGCAAACAGTGATGATGATACCAATCGACTGCAACAGGACATAGAAAGGCTAGCAGAATGGGCAGACAAGTGGCAGATGGGATTTAATACAGAGAAGTGTGAGGTGATGCATTTTGGCAGAAGGAACAGGGAGAGGCAATATACACTTAATGGCACAGTTTTAAAGAGTGTGCAGGGACAGAGGGACCTGGGAGTTAATGTGCATAGGTCCCTGAAGGTGGCTGGACATATTGAGAGAGTGGTTAACAAAGCATATGGAATCTTGGGCTTCATAAATAGAGGTATTGAGTACAAAAGTAGAGAAGTTATACTGAATCTTTATAAAGCGCTGGTTAGGCCACAACACTTTAGGAAGGATGTGAAGGCCCTTGAGAGGGTGCAGAGGAGATTTACTAGAATGGTTCCAGGGATGGACAGGTTGGAGAAGCTGGATTTGTTTTCATTAGAGCAAAGGAGGTTGAGGGGTGATTTGATAAAGGTGTACAAGATTATGACGGGTTTGGATAGACTAGACGGGGAAAGGCTGTTCCCACTAGTTGATGGTACAAGGACTAGGGGACACAGATTTAAGGTTTTGGGCAAGAGATACGGGGGGACGTGAGGAAAAACTTTTTTACGCAGTGAGTGGTGATGATCTGGAATTCGCTGCCGACAGAAGTGGTGGAAGCCGAAACACTCAATGTTTTCAAGGGGAGATTGGATAGGCACTTGAGGGAAATAAACTTGTAGGACTATGGGGATAGAGCGGGGGAATGGGACTGACTGGATTGCTCTACAGAGAGCCGGTACGGACTCGATGGGCCGAATGGCCCCCTTCTGTGCTGTTATGACTCTATGATTAATAACAAAAGAAGCATAAACATGTGACAGAAAAAGCTCATTTGCAGCATCAAACCCCTCCCTTTGACAAACCAGGTACATTCTATCCTGTTACAGATTCTACCTCATGCATTTCATCTTTTGGGGAAAAGTTGAGTTATAATTTCTCCTTAATGCTCCAAGGTAGGTCAGCAAAACTCCTTTTCCACATCTTCAGTATTCATCCCTAACTAGTTACTGATTGCTATATGGCCTTATTTGAAGTATTTGAATGCAACATTTGAGTTTAATTATGCATTATTAATGTCCTGATATAATGCATAAAAATGCAGTACAGTCCTGTCAATGAGTCACATGATGAGCCAACTGCAACGACATTTAAAAAATAAATATAGAGAAAATTTAGCACCATGTTAACAGTACTTTATATTGCTCGTGGAATGATTAATGTTTAGCCCATCCTCGTTATAACCTGGTCCTTAGGAGCCAGGTTTTCTGTGTTTGATGAGGTGTATGAATTCCCCCATACCAGACCAAAAATGTATACAAAACAATGTTACAAATTAGATTATGATGTATAATGCAAAATGCTACAACTGCAATACTGGGTAATACTCCTTTATTAGAAATCCTACAGGATATTGTGGAATACTCAAGAACCCATATTTTACAAATCCTGAATTATTCAGTAATTGTCCCTGTGGTCTCCTATTTCATTTTTATTGAACATCTATAAGAATCCTATCAATACCATGGATTTGAAATGCCGCATACTTTGCCATGGAAAACTAATACTCCGACAATGAAGCTTCCAGCAGGTAGCAGACCATTTCAGGCTAACCAAGGTAAGTATTTACCCAGACAGGAGTGTTTATTGGTTTATTACTCTACATATTATTGGTGAATAGCGGCCATGTATAATCCTGCTCTTACAGATGCTGTTAATGAATATGCTGTAAATCTCTTTGAACTTGCCCCTCTTCATCTCTTAGTTCTAGATTTTGGATAGATACATTCATTCACATTAGGGAAACCTCAGTTGGATCTCCATGTCACATATATTCATATTTACAGAGTGTATTCCAGTCAATGTCCTACAAATCATGGGCTGCATTTCTTTTTCAACCCTCTGATGTCTTGCAACAGCATTTATTCTGCTCTGTTTTTTCCAACTTTATCATGATTATATCGAACTCCTGCCCCTTTAATTTTTTTAATTGCCTTTTTTGATGACTTCTTAGTGATGGATTGAGGACCAGAAATGGGTTTTGTACATATTTTATTCTTTTTCTTTGTTGAAACTGAAGTTGTCTTTTTGCGTAGCCAGGCCTTAGGAGTTAATCTTGAAAAGTCTGCTATATTTTCATTTGGCTTGGCTTTATATTTCTTCTTTGTCTTTTTCTTTTTAGATATTTTGTGAGAAGTATTGTTTCGTTTTTTAGTTTTCTTGCATTCTGATGGTGGGCGCTGCCTTCTGGTATTCCGAGTTGGAAGAGGTGATATGGTTGCCTGTATTGGACTCCGTGGTGTAGTTCCTTGTGCTTTTGTCGGCATACTTTTCCGTGATGTGGGTTTTTTGACAGGTGGTCTGATATTCTGACGGGAAGGTTTGGGCGTTACTGGTTTTTTGAGCCGGCTTTTCCTGGTAGGCCTCACTCTTATAAAATGTGTCACTGGAGGTCGGGTTGTCCTTGGAGTACTTGTGGATACAGGCTGTCTTGTTGTCTTGAATCTCTCTCTTGAAGGTTTGGTAGGGACAGCAACCATACCACTGATTTCCATCAGCGTCTCTGAAAGATCAACATAATATTCACTATTCTCAGAGCAGCAACAAATGCTTACAAACACAGTCTACTTCTAATAGTTCAAAGTCATTGGTAAAAAGCTAGGAACTGTGGATGAGCAGAGAGATTTGGGTGTCCATGTGCAGAAATCACTAAAGCTAGTGGACAGGTACAAAAAGTAAAAAGGCTAATGGAACGTTAGCCTTTATCTCAAGGGGGGCTGGAATACAAAGGGGTAGAAGTTATGCTTCAGTTGTATAAAGCTCTGGTTAGACCCCAGCTGGAGTTCTGCGTTTAGTTCTGGAGCGTAATCAGACAAAACTGGCACCGAGCCAAAGAAGGAAACATTAGGACAGGTGACCAAAAATGTGGTCAAAGAGGTAGATTTTAAGGAGCATCTTAAAGAAGACAGAGAGAGATGGAGGTGCGGAGAGGTTTAGGGAAGGAATTCCAGAGCTTAGGGCCTAGACGGCTAAATGCACGCTGATCAATGGTGGGGCGAAGTCATTGGGGGATGCACAAGCGGCCAGAATTGGAGAAATGCAGAGTTCTCGGAGGGTTGTAGGGCTCGAGGAGATTACAGAAATAGGGAGGGGAGAGATCATGGAGGGATTTGAACACCAGGATGAGAATTGTAAAATCGAGGCATTGTGTTTTATTGCAAATTTTTTGAACGTCTTTTTTCTAATTAATCCTCAGAGACCTGCACTGTATTTTCTGTTTCTTTGAATAGATTGCTATGGCATCAGTATAAGTCATGATGCGGAGATGCCGGTGTTGGACTGGGGTGGACAAAATTGAGAGGTCGCACAACACCAGGTTATAGTCCAACAGTTTTATTTGAAATCACAAGCTTTCGGAGCTATCGATTTGCTCCTTCCTCAGGTGAAGTAAATTAGATACAGAATCTCCAAAGCATATATAGATGGAAAACAAAGCATGTGTACTTTACAATTGCAGACCAATAAATTAAATCATCCTGACTATCTGCCGAGGTGTGATAAAGTTAATTAAGTCAGCCAGGAAGGTACCACATCAAAGACATAGCAAGATACAACTGAGACAATGAGGTGTAGTCGCAGGGGTTCTAACGTGTCAAAAGCTGCCGTCTGTATGTAAAACGAAAAGCTTTAACATTTTTTTACTTTTTTACTGATAGCCAAGTTCCGCACTCATGAAGACGGTCTCAATCGGGATCTTGGGTTTATGTCACGATACATGACGTGATCCGGACTCGAGTCGTCGTTAGCTTGTTCACAGATGTGATTCCCAGTAAAAAAGTAAAAATTTTCCCAGTAAAAAAGTAAAAAAATGTTAAAGCTTTTCGTTTTACATACAGACGGCAGCTTTTGACACGTTAGAACCCCTGCGACTACACCTCATTGTCTCAGTTGTATCTTGCTATGTCTTTGATGTGGTACCTTCCTGGCTGACTTAATTAACTTTATCACACCTCGGCAGATAGTCAGGATGATTTAATTTATTGGTCTGCAATTGTAAAGTACACATGCTTTGTTTTCCATCTATATATGCTTTGGAGATTCTGTATCTAATTTACTTCACCTGAGGAAGGAGCAAATCGATAGCTCCGAAAGCTTGTGATTTCAAATAAAACTGTTGGACTATAACCTGGTGTTGTGCGACCTCTCAATCAGTATAAGTCCCAATAAAAATTGAAAAGCTTCAACAATTGCATGCTCTTAAACATGCTGTGCCTAATGTGCATGAATGATGGTTCGATGGCTTGAAACTTTAATTTTCATACATAAAGAAGGAATATATAGTGTGAGTTTGGCGTTTTCTCAGGCCCTGATTGTTCATGCTGAGTTCTGCTTATTTACTGCTCATTTTTAAGTTCTAGCATATGTTAAAGAAATTGGCAGGAAAGTTGAGAGTACATAGACATCGGCAAAATGGGCACAGAAACGGGCGTAATTTTTCCGCTTACACCCCCACGTTACAAGTGCTAGGTTGTAACTTTTAAAGGGACATTGTCCTCAAGAAAACATTTGGGCAAACCTTTTTCACTTATTTCTGAATACATGATTTATTGATCTAAATTTTGTGAAAATACATAATGGGCTCGATTTTAACGCACAGCCGAGAACATGCCAAGGTGAGCAGGAAGGTTCGACAGATTTTAACATGCTGCTTGCAAACTTCCTGAGCAAAATTGCCGAGCAGTTGGGCAACAGGAGTCGGCTACCGAAACATTTTTTATGATGCTGATACCTATTTAAACAGCAAATATTTCAAAATAGAAGCAACCACATTAAACAACAAGAAGTTGCATTTATATAGCGCCTTTAAAGTAGTAAAACATCCCAAGGCGCTTCACAGGAGTGTTATCAAACAAAATTTGACACCGAACCACATAAAGAGATATTGGCTGGAATCTTTACTTTGGCGTCAGGTGGAGTGCGTGCGGGCCCTGTAGCGGGTCGGCATCCCGCAGATTTGAACAGCGCGTTCTGCACTGCGCGTTTAACTCAATGCCACCAATTAAAAGAGTCATGTGGGTTTCCCGGCCCAATTAAATGGAGCAGGTCTGATGATGTCCGATGACTCGTTTTCAGCATGGATAGTTAAAGCAGCCTTGCACACATCTCATTTGAAGGTTGCTGTAGATGATTTCCAAAGCTCTAAATTGCTCAATAACATTGACAATTCTGTGGGTCATGGGTCTGCCCTCTGCCTTTGTGTCTCCAAGATTCCCAGATGCCTCCCTGGAAGTGCTGTTCCAGGGAGTAAGAGCACGCAAGGAGGTCCTCTTCCCTGCGGATGGCAGAAAAAGACCAGCAGAAGAGACAAAGAGGGCATGGCTAGACATTGCAGAGGAGGTCAGCAGCAGGGATGTGGTGAGGAGAACGTGAATCCAGTGCCACAAAAGATTCAATGATCTCATGAGGTCAGGAAAGGTGAGTGCAATGCCACACTCACCTTCATCCTGATGTGCCTGCCTCCCCAACCCCATCACTCTGCCTTCCCAAGGCTACTTCTGCACATCACTCCTCACACCAACCTACCTTGCAGGTCCACCCATCCCTCTCTGTTAATGCCCTTACTCACATCCCCATCTGACTAACCACCACTGACACTCACCCTCATCCTAATCCAACCATAGCAAGTAACACCACAGAAGGAGGTCATTTGGCTATGTCACGCCACTCCCTCATAGTCACCCTCTACAGATGTAGCCCATCCATTCCTTACACTCATTCCATCACTCTCACTCAAAGTTTTCTTCTTTCCCTCCTTGTAGGAGAAGAGAGCCCACAAAAACAGGGAGAGGCAGAGAACTGGAGGTGGCCCTCCAGTCTTCACAAATTGAACTCCAGCAGAGGAGGAGGCCCTAGAGATCGCTGGAATTGTAGAGCTGCTAGCGGTGGGAGACGGAGAGAGGGGACCTCCCAGCAACTTGGTGACAGAATTACATCTCATACAGCCATGTGGCATACAGCAGTCACCCATATCGTGACTGAAGTCAGCAGCCAGTGAAATGTCATCATGTGCATCATGGTAACGTTACCCATTCTTATCATAACACTTCTAATTCATCTCTTTACTCTCTCACAGGTCCATCAAGTGCCCCGCCAATCGCCGACCACCCCCCCACCCCCAGCCCCACTGTCCAGCCGGAGGAGGAAGACGACTCCTCAGAGGAAGCTCCAGTCTCTGAGGGTGCACCATCACCAGACCCATGCGCACCCAGCACCAGCGCAGATACACACACCTTGGTGACACTTCACAAGTGAGCAAGTGCAAATGGTGTTGACAGGGATAGCAGTGGAGACTCCTCGCTGGAGGGCGCAGGACGCTCCAAGCTCTGCTGAGCTGCATACAGATGCTGAACCTCATGGGCCATCGAGAAAGAGGGTGATCTTGGAGGGGCAGCAACAAATGCACAAGGCTCTGGCAGCTTTTCCAGCCACGATGTGTGCAAATGTACAGAGAATGGAGGAGTCCATCTCCAACATGAGCACCACTGTGTCGCAGGCGATGGCGACGATATGCTTTTCCATGGAAAGGATGGCCACCTGCATGGAGCAGCAAATGCGCCAGTCCAACGAGAACATGCTTACTGTGAACAACAGGTTGCAGACACTCATTGACCTCCTCTCGAGGAGGGATGTCAACATAGAATAGGATCCTCATGGCCCCACTGATGTGCAGCAAGGTGCTGTCCAACTCCTTGCTAGCAGGGAAGTGCGGGTGGCCCATGAGAGGAATGATGGTGAGAGGGGACATGGAAGTGGGGGCTCTTCTCAAAGTGCTCCCACTTCTCCCCATTTCTTCCCCCTCAGTCAGAGCCCCAAATGCTGCCTTGGATCCCGATGGCCGAGTCTGCCCCTGCACAGGTGCAGGAGGAGCAGTCTTTGGCGGGGCCCTCACAGGCTCCAAAACCCAGAGAACGTCCGTCAAAAGAATCCAAGCAATCGCAGCAGGGAAGCGAGCAGCCTGCCTCTACCTCTGCTGAAGCCACAGGGGTTGCACCTCGTAGAAGCACTCGGAAAAGAAAAATGACACAATCCTGTGCAGGGTATACACATGGGTGTATGAAAAAATGTTAATGTTAAGTTTCAGTTCTATTTATGATGCACATAAATTTAATTCTTTGCACAACTTTCCGGTCTTGTCCATTTTTGCCTGCTTCCGGGGAAGTGGCTGGGTCACTTGGAGTGGATGGTGAGACATTACTTAACCTCGAGCAATGGGGGTTTGGGTGCCAGGAATGGCTTGGTCACTGTAGGACTGCTTTGTGGTATTGTTGGGAATTGGTACAGCATCTGGCAGCCATATGGGTGCACTGGTGCAAGTAATGTAAATCTGGCTATTCTGAGGCCAGCCCGGGCAAAAATATGTGCCGCTGCTGGTGCCATCTCCACCTCAGGTTCCTCCTACTCCTCCTTCTCGTGTTCCACCTGTTCCTCCTCCTCCTCTGAAGAGGCTGTGCGGTCTGAGCCTTGCTCCTCCTGCAGCTCCAATCCTCGCTGCTGCCCTATGTTGTGAATCGCACAGCATATAACGATGGTTCTGGAGATCCTGGCTGGTGCATACTGAAGGGCTCCTCCAGATCTTTCAAGGCATCTGAAGCACATCTTCAGCATGCCGAGTGACACATCTGGTGGACATGTGGCTGTCATTATAGCGCTCCTCGGCCTCAGTTCTTGGTGTCCTCAAGGGTGTCATGAGCCACGTCTTCAGTGGCTAGCCCTTGTCTCCAAGCAGCCAGCAGGTAAGTCTGTTTGGAGGGGCGGAGAGGTGAGGGAGGGTGAACTCGCGCAGCACGAAAGAGTCATGACAGTTGCCAGGGAATCTGGCACACACATGCATGATGATCTTTTTATGGTTGCAGACGAGCTGCACATTGAGGGAGTGGAAGCCCTTACGGTTCACAAACACTCCTGGGTGATGTGGGAATGCTTTGATGGCCACATGTGTGCAGTCGATGATATCCTGCACCTGTGGGAAGCCAGCAAGAGCCGCAAAGTTGAGCACCCGCTGAGTAACACTGGCTTCATCAGTGGGAAAGTTCACATAAGTGGCTGACTTGTGAAACATGGCATCGGTCACCTGTGTGATGCATCTGTGGGTGGCCGACTGCGAGATCCTGCAAATGTCTGCTGCAGATCCCTGGAAGGAGCCTGAGGTGAAGAAGTTGAGGGCGGTGGAGCCACTGGTAAGGAGTGTCCACCAGGTCCTCTGGGCAGCAGGCCTTGTTCCAGCAAGCTACAAATGTCTGCGACGCCCTGGCGCGATAGCCTGAGCCTCCTGAAGCACTGCTGCTAAGTCATGTCCAGGAAGCTCATCCTCTGCCTGTATACCCTGTGTTGGGGGTATCGCCTCTGGCGCACTGCAGCCCTGTGCTGACCCCCTCTCTCCTGTGGAGCATCAGGTCGTTGAGGAGAAGGTTGCTGTTGTGGTTGATGCTGCTGGTGTGGTTGATGATGCTGCTGCTGCTGCTGCTGCTGCTGCTGGTGTTGGTGCTGGGGCTCATCTTGGTCTGACTCTGAGGTCCAAGGTGAGACAGCATAAGCGGCACCCATGCTGATCTAATAGATGGCAGGTAAAGTGGAAATCAGAGGCCCAATCCTTCAGTGTTCTGATAGTGACTGGCAATGTGGTGAGAGTGGCTTCCAAGGTTGCAGAAATGGCCTGCAAACTCCAGACAGCTAAATCTCTGCACAAAATGGAGTCAGCAAGAGCCTTTCCCTTAGTTAAGGAAGCAGGTGTAATGTGGGAGTATTTATGTGTTTTTTCCAGCTGCCACTTAATGAAGTAGCACAATGGCCATTGAGTTCCACCTCCCTTTCACAGGCGAGGTTCCCGAGGTGCGTGAATCCCGTGAGCAAGAAGTTAAAGCCAAAACCTGACGTTAAAAAGGCAGTTAAGGGTCTCTCAACCAGCAGTTAATGACCTCAATGATATCGCCTGCCTCTCCCAAGAGGATCCGTGGCACACCTCGAGACGCGCCCGAGTTAAATGCGGAAGTCGACGGGATGATGGCAGGTTCTCGACGCACTGTCAATTTCCGCGAATTTAACTGCCGACCCGCCCCCAAGCCCACATGCTCAGCACCGGGAAAATTCCGGCCATTATATGGGATGCATAAGAGGCAGAATTGGAGGAGCGCAGAGATCTCGGAGGGTTGTATGGCTGGAGGAAGTTACAGAGATAGGGAGGGGCGAGGCCATGGAAGTATCTGAACATGTGGATGAGAATTTTAAATTAATAAATATTAATAATTTGTCATTTCAGTGTTGGAATCACTATTTTCCACCTGTATTAAAACTCAGTACTAATCACAATGAAATCTCCCTCTCAAGTACAATGTCATTTCTATATAGCTGCATTCTGTATACAAAGTGACGCACAACTAATGTAATTAAATGGTAGCTTTTGCGCTGTGGATTCATATCTGATGCGAAATACAGCAAAATCAGCAAACTTAATTTATTTTGTAATCCTTATTTGAGATAAGCAATTCCCGGTTTAATCAAAGTTCTGAATTGGAGTAGATGGTGATGGAAATCTAAATTCAAACAGCTATGTTTTGAGAGAATTGTACAAGTTTGACCTTTTAAGGATAGTGCAATGCCAGATTAACAGGCCATCTTCTTGCACCTGCATTTGCCTATATAGCGACCATACAATGCCACCAGGATATAGCAATGGGCAGAGGCTAGAGGATATGTACTTCATCAGAGGGAGGAAGTATCAGAACGACACTTCGAATAATGAGCTCAAGAATGGCTGTGGTTGAGGCCTGGGAACAAGTTTCTTGTCAACCTTCTTATCTTTGTAATGGGATGTAATGCAGAGTTATCTAAAGAGAGGAGAAGAATTTATTATTTTATGAGAATGTGACAAAAAATGATGATCTTGATGTGAAATATTTGAGATGGTGCACATACTTTTAACCTGAAACATTGATATTTGAGCTCAAGACTCAAAAGGGATGAAATCCCTCCTGGCCACAATTCTCCCAAAAAGTCAACGCAAGTAACAAAATGGGGGAATTCTAAAGTTCCGCTAGCATCTTTGGTTGAACCAAACCCTTATCTAAGCTGTTACTGTGATAGTGTCACTCCCATCTCCCCTGTGGTCTTTCTCAATCATCAGGAGGAGGAAAGCTTCTCCTTTACTGAATAGATTTGATTCCAAAGTCGATGAGGCGGAACAAATTTCTAACACACTTGTTGTTGTTCTACTTGGAATTTGGGGAACACCAGCTGGCAACCATTATTTTGCTCTTCTCATCCTGAATGATCTTAACTGATGCCTCTGCACACCTACCTTCCAAAGTGGAATGCCAGTATTACATTACTACTGTTAAAACAGATAATGAAGAGAAGAAAACAGAATATTATGAGCAGGCTCGGTGAAGAACTGGGTTTTCAATTCATAAGATTAATTGTCCTTTGTAAAAGAAATTGTCTCTCAATTCATATGAGTAATTACAGTTGGTGAAGAACTGAACTCTCAATTTGTGAGATTAATTCTGCTCTGCAAGGAACTGAACTCCCAACTCATGGGATTAATTGTGCCCTGTGGAAAAACTGGGCAGCTCTCAGCTCATGTGATTCATTGCTGCTCAATTCTCAACTCATGGGACTCTGCTATCTGTGACAAGCTCGGCAGTTCTCAACCGATGAAACTGAGCACACAATTGTTCTTATACTTTTCAAAGCTTGTGCACCATGGACATATTCAGTCCATGACTTAAAATATTAATTCTTACTGCAGCATAATTATCAAACGGCCTCATATGCACAACTTGGCTTCTGTTTGCATTACCATGGGTTCTTAAGAAGTGTTAAAATGATGGGTCATTGACTTTGCAGTAATTCCTTATATTGATGATTAACTTTTATATCCTGGGGGGTGAAATTTTTAATATAAATTGCATTGAGTATTCAGTTTTTTGGCCATTTTCTTAGTGCACATTCAAGAATGCACAATTTTATTCTTTGCACAATCTGGACGTACAGATGCATTAAGGTTCTCCAACCGTAATGCACAATTAATTAGCTAAGCAGAAAGATTACTCCGAAACTTACTAAACAGCTACTTAACCAACATGTTGTGACAGGGCCAATCCAACAGTGAAGTATGAAATGGAGGGACAGCCCAGACAGAAAGCATGATTTACTGAAGATCTGCATATTATGGTTGACAGTGTGAGGCCAAAGATAACTGCTTTATATGACGCATAGGGGTAACCTCTTAATAACTAGTGGGTGAAGGCAGATATGAGGTCATTTGTTCTGGCAGTGAACAGGGTAACAGCTCCACAGAACTGGAGTTATCTCCAAAAGAGAGTATGTGACTCACAGAAAAGAATGAGAAATGAAGATGACCATGATAAAATGTAGCCAATCATACCGCAAGATCAGTTCAGATGATGAAGATCCTTTGGTTCATTTGATTGTCAACTTTGCAGAATACCAACCCCACCATTTGCCCATTACAGCATCTATTTGTTTCTTAAATAAATCCAGTGTCAGACCTCATCCACTCCTTTTGGCAACCCTTTCCATCTGTTCATCACCCTCTGTGTATGAAAATATTTCCTGGCATCTATCCTAAACTTCTCCACAATCCTAAACAGACATCATGTTCTGTTGCCTTGGCAAATCTGAAAGTACAGTTCTAGGTTTACTTTCTCTATCCTATTAAGTCTCTTATATATTTCTATGCGGTCCTGTCTGAGAAGTCTATTTCTAATTCTGAAAAGCCATAGCTCGTCTAGTCATCCTTCATAGCTCATTAGCCTAACACTGAGGATTTGTTTTTTGTTCTCTTCTACACTACCTCTGGGGCCTGTATAGCCATTTATGCTGTGGCAACCAATTCTGTTAACAGTACTCCAGCAATGGCCTGACCATTGAGGGTAGTGCAGTTGATGTGGTCTACATGGACTTCAGTAAGGCTTTTGACAAAGTCCCGCATGGGAGACTGGTCAAGAAGGTAAGAGCCCTTGGGATCCAGGGCAACTTGGCACATTGGATCCAAAATTGGCTTAGTGGCAGGAGGCAGAGGGTGATGGTCGAAGGTTGTTTTTGTGACTGGAAGCCTGTGTCCAGTGGTGTACCGCAGGGATCGGTGTTGGGTCCTTTGCTGTTTGTAGTGTACATTAATGATTTAGATATGAATGTAGGAGGTATGATCAGTAAGTTCGCAGATGAAACGAAAATTGGTGGGGTGGTAAATAGCGAGGAGGGAAGCCTCAGGCTACAGGATGATATAGACGGGTTGGTCAGATGGGCAGAACAGTGGCAAATGGAATTTAACCCTGAAAAGTGTGAGGTGATGCATTTTGGGAGGACTAACAAGGCAAGGGAATACACAATGAATGGTAGGACCCTAGGAAGGACAGAGGATCAGAGGGACCTTGGTGTGCATGTACATAGATCCCTGAAGGCAGCAGGACAGGTAGATAAGGTGGTTAAAAAAGCATATGGAATACTTGCCTTCATTAGCCGAGGCATAGAATATAAGAGCAGGGAGGTTATGATGGAGCTGTACAAAACGCTAGTTAGGCCACAGCTGGAATACTGTGTGCAGTTCTAGTCGCCACACTATAGGAAGGATGTGATTGCATTGGAGAGGGTGCAGAGGAGATTCACCAGGATGTTACCTGGGCTGGAGCGCTTCAGCTATGAAGAGAGACTGGACAGGCTGGGGTTGTTTTCCTTAGAGCAGAGAAGGCTGAGGGGGGACCTGATTGAGGTGTACAAAATTATGAGGGGCATAGATAGGGTAGATAGAAAGGAACTTTTCCCCTTAGTAGAGGGGTCAATAACCAGGGGGCATAGTTTCAAGGTAAGGGGCAGGAGGTTTAGAGGGGATTTGAGGAAAAACTTTTTCACCCAGAGGGTGGTTGGAATCTGGAACTCACTGCCTGAAAGGGTGGTAGAGGCAGGAACCCTCACAACATTCAAGAAGCATTTAGATAAGCACTTGAAACGCCATAGCATACAAGGCTACGGGCCAAGTGCTGGAAAATGGGATTAGAATAGATAGGGCTTGATGGCCGGTGCAGACACGATGGGCCGAAGGGCCTCTTTCTGTGCTGTATAACTCTATGACTCTATGACCAGTGCATTGTATGGCAAAATAACCGAGCATTCTGTTTGCTTTACTTAGTCCCGCCTCACAATGTTTGGACATTGCGGTGGAAAAGTCAACAAGAATATTTCCTCCTTAAAGTACAAATCAAAATAAATTGTATTGTTGATATACAAGACATTGGGCTGATTCCATTTACAGAACTGTGTAGAGTTCATTTATGGAATAAATTATAGGAAAGGTTACTGAAGTGGAGAGTATAAATGGGTTTAAAAGGCTATTAAATGTGTTTCTGAAAAGATGAGATTAAAGCATATGGGCTGAAAGAATACTAGGTAGGGTTAACCATCAAAAAGAGACCTGTAGGCTTAATGATTTTTCCTTCTTTTTAAAAATTCTTATATTCTCAATAAACTGGAATTCCACAAACTTAGCTGAAAATATACTGAACAAATGTTCTACATGTAACAAGAGTGTCTGCTAAACAACCAACACTATTATAATCAAGACATACTTTCTTGTGGCACAAATGGAATGCGTTTGCTTTTGACTTTGACTGGGACTGGCTTGTATTTACACCTCCCTGGAACAGCTGTCCTGCAAGACAAATACAAAGAAGCGAATGTAAGAAAGAGACTGCGGTAAGATTTCTGTAAACGTAGACCCAAGTATGGAATTTACACTCCATAATTAAAGTCAAGAATCATCAAGACCAAATATTTAAATAGATAAAAAGAAATTAAATAATCCAGGTCTGTATATTTTTATAATAGTATTCCATGAAATGTATTTTTTTTGCTCAATATCGCTCTAGGAACTGTACATAGTGAAATTAGTTTTACTTATTTGTCGTGCGTGCTTTTAGATCTCAGCATTTTCCTATCTGACAGTGCAGTTAGTCAGTCCACTTCCAGGCTTCTGCTTATGTCACTAGAAGGCACATGCAAACTGCCTGTGATGAATCGTCAAAGCACTCCGCTTGATTGGCACCCCATCCATTCGCTTAAACATCCACCCCCTCTACCATTGAATTACCGTGGCAGCAGTGTGTAGAATCTACACGATGCACTGCAGGAACTCGCCAAGGTTGCGTCAGCAGCACCTCACAGCACATGACCGCTACCACCTAGAAGGACAAGGACAGCAGGTGCATGGGGCACCATTACCTCCAAGTTCCCCTCCAAGTCACACCCATCCTGACTTGGACATATATCTCCATTCCTTCATTGTCACTGGGTCAATATCCTGGAACTTCCTATCTAACAGCATTGTGGGATCACCTTCACCATGCGGAATGCAGCAGTTCAAGAAGAAGGACCCCAACCACCTTCTCAAGGGCAACTGAGGGATGGACAATAAATGCTGGCCTTTCTAGCGACGCTCACATTCCTAGAATAATTTTTTTTAATTGCCTTCCTCTGACACAGAGGAGCTCAACAACTTGTAGCATGATAAATCACTAAAATAAACCCTTGTCCACAATTCCATGAATCAGCATTGGGAAATCTTAGTCATTTGAGTCAGACTGCTTCACCAACATTAAGTCATTGAGCCAGAACCTTCCCCAACAAAACTCTCCATCCTTGCCCCTGGCTCCATCCCCTTCCCAGAGATCACCCAGGCTGAATCAGGCTTCAAATCCCATATCCTATCCATCACAAGATCACTTTCTTCAACCTCTAAAACATCAACTTATATCCACCACTGCTGAAACCCGGATTTGTACTCTCATTACCTCCATGCTTGACTTCTCCAGCACCATCCTCATTGACTTCCTGAGCTCCACCCTAGATAAACTCCAACTCATCCAAAGCACAGTCACCTGCATCCTCTCCCACTCACCCATCATCTCAACAATGCATTGAATTCAAAATCCTTACAAATCCCTCCATGGCCTGTCCCCATCTTCCCTCCACAAATATCCCCCAGCCCTATATCCCAGATCATGCAATTTGGTCTTCCAGCTCTGGCCTCCTATGCAACCCACCCCTATCCTGTCCATCATAAGTCGTAGCGCCTGCCACTATCGTAGACCTACTTTCTGGAATTACCTCCTTAACCCTTCCCTCCCCACATTACTACTGCTCTTTCCACCTTTCAAACCTATTTCTTCAACCGTCCTTTCAGTCATCTAACCTAACTTTCTTTCTCTTCCTTGACATCTATATTTTCGTATGTGAAGCATCTTGTGACAATTACAGCAGTAAAGTTGCTATACAAATGCTAGCTGTAATTGAAATCTATATTTTGAATCACCTTGATTACAGTTCCCATCTTAAGTTGCTTTGTCAACATAATTCTGACAATATTAAATAGGATTAGACAAGCCCCTTATTTTGTGATTATAACTATTGATATAAAGAAGAGGTTTTAAGTAAAGTAACTCGATGAATTTTGAAAACTAATTAAGCACATGCATTGATAGTCATTTTGGCTATTTTAAGGGTATAATATTTCAGTAATATTACCAAATTCATCTATGAGATTGAACCTAAATAATTGATTCAACCGGAATCAATTAGTTTGTTTCAGTTCTGTATAAGTGATTACTTATGTAGATTTTACTATTTAAGGGTTTAAAATTGTGTTTTCAAATTACCTGCAACTTAGACAGTAATGCCTTAATAATATTCATGGCATTAATCATTAAAATATCTAAATATTTCAGTTAGATCTTCTCCTACATTTTACAGAAATGTGTTACATTAACACATGGTGGTCTATAAGGTGCAGACTCGTCATAGCTCACTGCTAGAAACCTTGTTGTGAGCTACAGTAGACAAGGTCATGAGCATAAAATGAATACTAACCTGGAAGGATCAATGAGCTTGTAAATCTTTCCTTGTGAGGCATATGCACTTGGAAAGGAAGTAGCCAAGAAGTATAACTCCCCTAAAGAGATTATAAAATATTGTTCAGGAAGTAGGATTAGTTAATGACTGATTTATAACACAGGAATTTGGTAGCTTGGTGATATAGATGCATTCACAAAGGTATACATCTAAATTGCTTAATATCTTGTACCAAATTCATCCCCTTCCTATCAGTCTATTTATACATTACTAGGTGCCAATGTCAGCATCATCGTACTGGAACATTCAATAATTCAGGATTATCTAACTGCTCTGCCATTCACATGTATTACTTTGCTCATTTTCCCAGACAAAGTTATACATACAATCATTTTTATTATGTGGCTAATGTAGTCTTCTAAAATCTGTAGAGAATTATCTGCCTGACTACTGAGACTAGAAATGACCTCATAACAAATGGTATCAGCCAACTCAAATTAAATTTCCCTTTCATTGATGTGTTTGCTGAAGTAACAGTGAATCATTCACCTCTTAAAAAATTTTAGGGACAGGAAAAGTCCAATAGTTCCAATAAGTCTATTTTATTTTGAGTTTAAAAGTTTTGCATGTACCGAATCCTAGTTATCACCCTGAGTACTTTGCAGATGTGTGTGTATTTGTGGTGTAAACTCCTTGTATGAAAGTTACATTTGGCTGAGCCTATATACTTAAATATATACTTACATTTCTGATTTTGTTCAGCCAAAAAATCCTGTGCTTTCTGACAGGTCTGTAATAAGACCTGGCTGAGAATTGAAAAATCTGCACATTATTTCTGTGCGGATTGATATTAGCTTGTAGTTGGGTCACATTAGAGCCCTACGGCATTACAAAGTGCCTGGGTAAATAAAATCAGTGTTCTATAGAGCAAAAACAGCACAACAAAAGTTAATTTTTAATTGTGCTAAACTCAGAATTCAGACTCTCATACTTCATGCTCATGATGTAGTCGCTGGGTCAACCAGTCGGATGATCTTGGGACTTGCTAAGCAAGCATGAATTATGGAGCCCTAATGCCCTGGATATATTTCAGGGCAGGATGTACTGCTCATATCCTGCACATTCACTGAGGAGGAGCTGGTTACACAGATGTCTTATAGCAGCATGTTCAGTGGACAGTATTGTGCTTCACAGAAATGTATAAATAAAACATTCCTAAATGCTTTGATTTTCCATATGAAGGGGGCTAAATTGAATAGCCCCCAAAAACGGACGCCGAGATCGCAATGCACGATTAACCCGTGCCTGTTGATTGCAAGGCAGGCAGCATGTCAACTTGGTGCTGCCTGCTTATTTAAATGATCTCTGCGTCCAGCAAGCGCTAACCATGCTGTTGATTGCCTGGAGGCATCAGCAGGGGGCCAATATCGTGAGAGGCTAGCACCAGTTAAAGCTACCCTGCATTGTTTAAAACTAGCCTGCACCTCTTAAAGGGGAGGTGCACTGTGGCTGGAGCAGGTGCTGGGAGTCGTGATTCTGACCTGCAAAAGAATGAGGAATGGCACAACAAGGGAAAGAGCCGACTCCAAGATTTTCGGATGCTGCACTGGAGGTCTTGGTGGAGGAGGTGGAAAGGAGGAGAGATGCCTCGAGGACCTGGATGGAATGCCGCAAGAAGTTCAATGACCTCACACGAGTGGTCAAGGTCAGTGAATGCATCTTCAAATGCCATATCCTACCAACTGCACCGGTAGCCTCAGCCACTTCTCAAATCACCACACCCCATCACTCACCTACCAACAATCTCCATCAATCAGGACTCATACCTAACATTCATAGCTTCACCTCACCCTCACACACTTAGCACAGCTGCAAGCCTCACACCCACATCTCACAGCTTGAACACACTGCCAGCTATTCAAACATGGCAGGCACATCACCCAGCCACATCAGCCAAAGAAATTGCACAACACTCACTAACACACTTCCCTCTCTGTTACATTTCAAGGTGGCACACAACCGGAAGCAGCAGGAGGTAACCGGAGGGGACAAGCACGCCTGCATGTCCTAACCCCCAGGGAGAAGACGGTGCTAGTCACTATTGGGATTGCTGAGGTCGTGGCCAGCGGTGGGGGTGAAACCATCGAAGATGACGATATCCTCATACCTAATCCTACTTCTCACATTCCACTTCCTCCTCATCCCAACATCTCTTCTGACTTGATGATAGCAAAATACTGCGGATGCTGGAAATCCGAAATAACAACAGAAAATGCTGGAAAAACTCAGCAGGCCAGGCAGCATCCGTGGAGAGAGAAACAGAGTTAACGTTTCAGGTCGAAGACCTTTCGTCAGAAATGGAAAAAAGCAGGAAATGAAATAGATTTAAAGCAAGTATAAAGCTGGGAAAAGGGGGAGGGGATGAAAGAACAAAAGGAGAGATTAAGAGACATTGAGAGACATTAAGAGATAATCAAGGCAAGAGGAGGTGTTAATGTGACAGGTTGAGGCTAAATGAAGTGTGAAATGCACTGGCAGAATGAAGGACAGCTGCCAGCTTCTGGGAGGGAAAAAAAAAGGGGGGGCCAAACAAAAGGGTAGATGAAAAAATAAAATATAAATGTGATAGGGGCTGAGGTTATGATCTGAAATTGTTGAACTCGATGTTGAGTCCAGAGGGCTGTAGGGTGCCTAAACGAAAGATGAGGTGCTGTTCCTCGAGTTTACGCTGAGCTTCCGTGGAACAGTGTAATAGGCCGAGGACGGTGAGGTCAGAGTGGGAGTGGAGCGGAGAATTAAAGTGACAGGCCACCGGGAGCTCGGGGTCCCCATTACGGACTGAACGGAGGTGTTCCGCAAAGCGGTCACCCAATCTGCGTTTGGTCTCCCCAATGTAGAGGAGACTACATCGTGAGCAGCGAATACATTATACTAAATTGCAGGAAGTACAAGTAAATCGCTGTTTCACCTGGAAGGGGTGTTTGGGGCCCTGGACAGTGGGAAGAGGGGAGGTGTAAGGGCATGTGTTGCATCTCCTGCGCTTGCATGGGAAGGTGCCGGGCGAAGGGGAAGGGGTGCTGGGGGTGGTAGAGGAGTGGACTAGGGTGTCGCGGAGGGAGCAGTCCCTGCGGAATGCTGAAAGGGGAGGTGAGGGGAAGATGCGTTTGGTGGTGGGATCACGCTGGAGGTGGCGGAAATGGTGGAGGATGATCCATTGAATGTGGAGGCTGGTGGGGTGAAAGGTGAGGACAAGGGGAACTCTATCGTGGTTCCGGGAGGGAGGGGCAGGGGTGAGGGCAGAAGTGCGGGAGATAGAACGGACACGGTCGAGGGCCGTGTCAACCACAGTAGAGGGGAATCCTTGGTTGAGGAAAAAGGAAGACATGTCGGAAGCACTGGTATGGAAGGTGGCATCGTCAGAGCAGATGCGGCAGAGACGGAGAAACTGGGAGAATGGAATAGAGTCCTTACAGGAGGCGGGGTGGGAGGAAGTGTAGTCCAGGTAGCTGTGGGAGTCAGTGGGCTTGTAGTGAATGTTAGTCAATAACCTATCCCCAGAGATGGAGACGGAGAAGTCAAGGAAGGGAAGGGAAGAGTCGGAGATGGACCATGTGAAGGTGAGGGAAGGGTGGAAATTGGAAGCATAGTGAATGAAATGTTCTAGTTCAGGGCGAGAGCAGGAGACGGCACCGATACAGTCATCAATGTACCGGAAAAAGAGGTGAGGGAGGGGACCCGAGTAGGACTGGAACAAAGAGTGTTCCACATATCCCACGAAAAGGCAGGCATAGCTAGGACCCATGCGGGTACCCATAGCAACACCTTTGATTTGGAGGAAATGGGTGGAGTCAAAGGAGAAGTTGTTCAATGTGAGAACAAGTTCAGCCAGGCGGAGGAGGGTGGTGGTGACTTACAAGCTGTAGATGGTGTAAACATGCCCCTCTCACTTCCCCCCCTCCCTTCACCACAACCCTACTCTTGTCCCTTTTTCCTTTCATATACCCAAGAGGTGCAATCTGGCCAGGCAGTGGAGGAACACCAAGAGGAGAGTGATGATGAAGACACAGTGTCATTTGATTTCACACTCGCAGCCACCAGCTCAGATACGGACACTGCGTGTATCTTAGAGGATAAATTAGAGGCGGGCTCCGCATGTGGTGAGACACCGGACACAAGTGGTCTGCAGCCAGGGCAGGGGGCATGGATAGCGCAGGTGCCAGCTTGCCAGAGGGTGAGGTCACAGATGGGTTCCGCTGCAGAGGACTCAGATGAGAACTTCGACGGGAGAGCCTACAGAAGAACGCTGATGGGTATACACAATGAAATGCTTGGTGCTTTGGGAAGCCTGCCAGAAAGCCTGTGGTCAATGTCAAGGTGCGTGGAGGAGTCCAGCACCAACTTGGCACAGGGCTTTGTGCAGAGCTTGGAGCCCATCCTTTCCAGCATGGAAGTTGTGGCCAACTCCGTTCACACACCTGTGGACCCAACCATGATGCAGTGTCTGATGGCTGATGTCGCAGCACAAGCAGCAGCCACCCAACATCTGAGTGCTGCAGTGGAAGCTCAGACTGCTGCCATGCAAGCTCAGACTGCTGCCTTCAAGACTGTGGATTACAGTGTGCAAAGGGGCTTGCAGGTGTCACATCAGTCCAGCAACATGTCCTCCAACAGTTTACTAGGATTGCTGACCCATCGCCCTGGGGGAGTGGCAGTGGCTCGATAGAGCACAAACCTGCTGGCCTCTCTCAGGAAGACAGCATTCGTCCTCCCACCACTGCCACTCTGCCAGTGCCCTTGCTGTTGGCTGTCAGCCAACGAGCCCAGACTGCTGCTGCCCGTCAGCCAACGAGCCCAGACTGCTGCTGCCCATGCCGAGATGGTGCTGTCCGCAGCTGGGCCTTTTAGGCCCAGAGCTGCTCGAGGTCATCCTCCAAGGCGATCTGCAGTCTTCTCCACTGAAAGTCAGCAGCCTTCCACCAGCCATGCTGCAGCCATTGGGGTAACATTGCATAGGAGCACCAGGACAGGCAAAGGCACACTGAAGATAGGCATTAAGAGAATGGACAAGGATGATTGGTTGACTTTTGTATGCAATATGGCATGATTTCATTTATAAATTTAATTTGGAATGCTTATTTTGTGGTGGCTTTTATTTTTGCATTCTGGCCAAGCGGACACTGTGATGGTCCGTGATAGAGGGAAGGTAAGGTGTGGGACTGTTGGTGAGTGGAGAATTGGGGTTGAAGTTACTGGTATCACACCAGGATGAGTTCTTCACGGTCAGCCCAGGCAGAAAGAGGTTGTATAAGTCTCCTCCTCCTCCTCCTCCTCTTCATGCTCCTGCTCCTCAGCTGCTCGTCGAATGGCTGGTGGCAAGGGCTGTGCCCTCAAGATGGCGAGGTTGTTCAACATGCAGCAGACCGCCATGCATCTTGACACCCATTCTGCTGAGTACTGCAGGGCTCCTCCAGAGCGGACCAGGCAGCGGGAGCGTTGTTTCAGCACAGCAATGCTCTGCTCTATCACATTTCATGTGGCAGCATGGCTTTCATTGTATACATGCTGCACCAGAGTCATGAGCCATCTCGTCAGTGGATAGCCCTTGTCGCCCAGTAGCCACTCTTTGGTTTGCCGTGGTGGCTTGAATGCAGCTGGCACAGCGGACTGCTGCAGAATGAAGGCATCATGACTGCTGCCAGGATACTGGCATTGACCTGCCCAATGTGCTGTCTATGGTCACACACCGGCTGGATGATGAGGGAGTGGAATCCCTTTCGGTTCTGGTATATGGCAGAGTTGACATGTGGCACCCGCAAAACGATATGTGTGCAGTCAATGGCACCCTGTACCATGAGGAAGCCTGCACTCCTAGCAAAGCCTTGTGCTCGCTCTGCCTGCTTGTCTCTGGCAAGAGAGAATGAAATGTAGTCAGCTCTCTTTGAATAGAGTGCCTCAGTGACCTCCCTTACGCAACAGTGGATGGCAAACTGCGAGATATTGCAAATATCTCCAGCTCCAGCCTGGAAGGAGCAAGAACCATAAAAGTTCATCACCATGGTCACCTTCACAGCCACTGACAATGCAGTCCTTCCCCTGCTCTGAGGTTGCAGTTGGTGACAGATTTCAGTGAGGACATCCTTACTGAAGCGCAGACATTTCACACATTGCTCCTCACTGAGGTTCAGGTTGGAGAATTGCTCCCTGAACACCCTGGGAAAATATGGCCTCCTGCTTAAAGTCCTTCTCCCCTCCTCCTCCTCCTCTCTCTTTTCTAGCAGCTTGTCCTGCTCTGCATCATCTCTGTTCATTCTCCAAGTCATGCTGTATTCCAAGGGGAATGCCTGCTAGTACACCCATGTCTGGCAGCAAGTGGTTTGTGCAGAAGCCTTGAATTCAGCAAAAAGTCCTTCACTCCCTGTAGACTTTTGCAACTTGAAACAGCTCTAGAAAGCACCAACCCTTGTAGAATCATAGCACCAGCTAGAAGAAATCAACCAGCAACTAACTTGTAAGTAGTTGATGATCCCTTTAAATAGCGCTGGTGGGAGTCCTTCCTGTTGCTGAACACGTGTTCAGCTGTGTGAGCTTAAGAGAGGGTGTCGGCTGGAGCGCTGAGCTCCAAAATGGCACCGCTGGCTTAAATTGAGCGTTGCACGCTGATTGACGTCATAATCTGCCTGCTCTGCATACTTCCGGGCCTCACCAATATGGCGTCCAGCGCGATTCGTCACACAAGTGTGCGTGCATGCATCGGACGCCATTTTGTAACCCAAACGGCATCCCAAATGCCCAAACAACGGGTGCTACCCATCCCAATTTCGTGCCAGAATTGTTTAAATAAAGCCTAACTTTGAGGCTATAATATAAATTTGTGGCTCCAAAGCTAAAGATAACTGTCCTTTGTGCATATTTAATTGTATTTTAAATTATATTTTAATTGTTACGATGTTGATGTCTATAAAAGTGGACCATGTGCAGTTTTATTGAAACTCTTTATGGGAAACCCAGTGAAAGAGACTATCAGTTTAATGTATAAAAAATACTGCCGATGCAGAAAATCTGAAATAAATCAGAACTGAAACATTAACCCTACCTTCCTCTCTCCATATATACTGCCTGGTCTGCTGAGTGTTTCCAGTATTTTATCATTTTGGGTTCAAATCCAGTCTAGCCACAGATGTAAATCTCTTCTCTCTGCTGTTATGTGGAAAAAGTTTGGCTCGTCTGAAGAAGCCCCTATAAAGATAAATATGCTTACTCACTTTTTCTACCTCCCCCAGATTTTGCCTATTTTATTTTTGCCACAGCAGTTTCAGCACCATGTTAAACACATCTCCAATTTCCTCTAGGTCTGGACAGTGCTTGGTGCTGATACAGAGTGCCTGAAGTTTGATTCCCCAATGCCAATATCCTTCACCTTGATGGGCACAAAAATTAACCAAAATATTGAAAAAATTGCAAAGCTACATACGCTTGATCAGCAGCCCAGCCACCACTTCAAACATCCACTTCCTCCACCAGCGCACACCGTGGTTTCAGTGTTTACTACCCGTAGGATGCACTGCAGCAACTCGCCAAGGCTTCTTTGACAGCACCTCCCAAACCCGTGACCTCCACCATCTTGAAGGACAAGGGCAACAGATGCATGGGAACACCATCACATCCAAGTTCCCCTCCAGGTCACACACCATGCTGACTTGGACATGTATCGCCGATCCTTCATCATTGCTGGGTCAAAATCCTGGAACTCCCTGTCTAACAGCATTGTGGGAGTACCTTCTCCACATGTACTGCAACGGTTCAAGAACAAGGGCCTCCACAGCCCTCTGGGGTAGAAAATGGTGTAACAATTCAAATTCTCTTGAGGCAGGGGTACCAACCTAATCCAAATCTGAAGCACTAATGTGCAACTCCATCACCAATCATTTGAGTAAGATTAAACCACACTTACTCAAAGATTCAAACCTTAAGCAATACTGATGTAAGAAAAGTAGTCATGATGCGGAGATGCCGGTGTTGGACTGGGGTGGACAAAAATGAGAAGTCGCACAACACCAAGTTATAGTCCAACAGTTTTATTTGAAATTACGAGCTTTCAGAGCTCTGCTCCTTCTTCAGGAACAGTGAGGGAATACAAATCGATTACAAAGTATATATAGACAGAGAACACTGTGTCTGCAGAGATACAATCCATCAGGGAGGCATTACATCAAAGACACAGCAGAGAACAGCTAAGACAATGAGGTGGGTCACAGGGGGTCCAACGTGTCAAATGCTGCAGTCTGCAGTTAAGCTTTTAACTTTTTAAAAAAAAACTGGAAATCACACCTGTGAACCAGACAACGATGTCAAGTCACGTTCTGTAGCGTGACATGAAACCGAGATCCCGGTTGAGGCCGTCCTCATGGGTGCGGAACTTGGCTATCAGTTTCTGCTCGATGATTTTGCATTGTCGTGTGTCTCGAAGGCCGCCTTGGAGAACGCTAACCCGCAGATCCGAGGCTGAATGTCCTTGACTGCTGAAGTGTTCCCCGACTGGGAGGTAACAATCCTGCCTGGCGATTGTTGCGTGGTGTCCGTTCATACGTTGTTACCTCCCAGTCGGGGAACACTTCAGCAGTCAAGGACATTCAGCCTCGGATCTGCGGGTTAGTGTTCTCCAAGGCGGCCTTCGAGACACACGACAACGCAAAATCATCGAGCAGAAACTGATAGCCAAGTTCCGCACCCATGAGGACGGCCTCAACCGGGATCTCAGTTTCATGTCACGCTACAGAACGTGACTTGACATCGTTGTCTGGTTCACAGGTGTGATTTCCAGTTTTTAAAAAAAAGTTAAAAGCTTAACTGCAGACTGCAGCATTTGACACGTTGGACCCCCTGTGACCCATCTCATTGTCTTAGCTGTACTCTGCTGTGTCTTTGATGTAATGCCTCCCTGACAGATTGTATCTCTGCAGACACATTGTTCTCTGTCTATATATACTTTGTAATCGATTTGTATTCCCTCACTGTACCTGACGAAGGAGCAGAGCTCTGAAAGCTCGTAATTTCAAATAAAACTGTTGGACTATAACCTGGTGTTGTGCGACTTCTCATTTAAGAAAAGTAGATAATCAATATCCCATGCCACTGAGCCTGTCTACTTAGCTTCACATTTTTAAAAGTGGCTACCTTCACTTACCTGCTTCATCTTCAGCAAACGAGATGATAAATTTATGATGACGATTAATTAATCCTGGAAATAAACAGGTTTGGTAATCCCCCATGCAAATATCTTGTTTCTTCCACATTCCTGTTTTCAGGTCTTCCTGTAATGCCATAATTCGACTGGATGAAGAATAAAGGCTTAGATTTAGATTCAGACTAAATATAAAATGAAGGCTTACATTTGCATGATCTAATCATTTTAGAAAAATCTCTGATTTTGTCTGTATTATATTTTTCTATATAAATATTGGCCTAAAAATTCATCTTGGGCGGTGGCGCAAAACAGACGGTATCGGATCGGCCGCCCGTTATACGCAGCATCTGATAATCAGTTCCATATCAGGCGTTGCGTATAACGGGCGTCCGATCCGATACGGCCTGTTTTGCCCCACTGCCAGTGACGAATTTCTAGTCCATTGTGATTACACAGCCATACATTAACTGTTAAAAATTTATTTTACATTTTTAACATGTTAAATTAGAGATTTACTCAAATTAAGAAGTATCAGCCTTGCAAAAAACAATGGTTAAAAGTGGGAAATTAAATAGATTGGCAAGATTTAGAAGGTGTTGTAAATGGGAAGTGCAATGCATAACTAAGCCAATATAAACTGACTGCGCTAATGCTGAACCATGCCACGAGTGACATGGAAGTGCTCAATATTTTTAGGGCAAAAATAATGGCCTAGAAATTCAATATCGGTAAAAACCTGCCGGTGCCACCACGGGCCGGTGTTAATGGCCACTGAAAATGGTGGCGCTGGTGGCTAATTAACATTAGCCCAGCGCTAAACTTGCTGTGCAATGCCGTTCTGGTGGCGCTCGCCTGGCAGGAAATCTCAATGTAGCGTGGCCGTAGCATCATTGCAGCAAGAACAGCCTTCTCTTAAAGCAAGGCTATTGTTTCAGAAAGCAGTTTGGTCTCTTAAAGGGGAACTGCCTTTTGAAATGATAAAAATAAAAATCATGTAAAAATAGGCAGTTTTTAGTCCTTACAGCTCAACTGCCTTCTGGAAAAAAAATTAACATTAAAAAGAATTCCCAAATTGGAGTCCTCAGCTCTTAAAGCTGAATTCCTTTCTGAACCTCAAAAAATGGGAAAAGTGCTTCAGCACTAACACAAATGGCTCAGCAAGCCAGGGAAGAGGCACCCAAGGTCTCGCACGCAGCACTCCAGCTTTGTGCAGGGGGTCAACACTGCAAGAGAAGTCCTCTACCCACAGGGGCCAGGAGGCCCTCCAGAAAGAAGGATGTGGGACCAGATCACGTGACAGTCACTGCCAGCAGTGTCGCCCCCCACCACCTGGCTCCAGTGCCCAAAGAAGGTTCATGACCTCAGACCAGTGGTCAAGGTCAGTGAATGCATCTTCAAAAGCTGTCTTCTACCAACTGCACCACTAGCCTCACACACTGCTCAATGCAGCCTGCCCAGCCAGTAGTTGACCAAGAAGAGAGAGAGGAGTGTGAAGAAGAAACACCGTCACTTGATTTCACACTCCCAGCCACCAGCTCCTCAAGGTTGACCTGCAAGGCCATTTGCAGTGTCCCCCCACTAGAAGTCAGCAGCCTTCCACCAGCCATGCTGCAGCCACTGGGGTAGCACTGTATGACATCAGTAAGATAGGCAAAGGTACACACATAAGGGAATGCATAAGGGTTGTTAGTTGATTTCTTGATGTTATATTGGATATATAGATGTATAAAGTTGGATTGGAACATTTGTTTTGTGGTGGCTTTTATTTCAGCACTTTGGCCAAGAGGACGCTATGATGGTCAGTAACAGAGGGAAGGGAAGGTTTGGGACAAATGTTAAAAGGGAAATATCCCGGCCAGAAAGGGAATGTCTGGGTTGCATCCTTCCTTCTGCTTCCTCCTCTTCTGCTTCCTCCTCTTCTGCGTCTTCCTCTTCTGTGTCTTCCTCGTCCCTCTACAAGCAGATGCCAGAGATGGGCGTTAGAGTGGCTTCGCCAGTATAGCAGCGCAAAAGGGAGGTGATAAGGTAGGGAATTTCTCCCCCAATATTTGCAATGTGTCAAATTCTCAAATTAAAGTAAAATAAAACTGTGAAAATACAAGAACTGGGATCTAGCTAAAACGCTTTGCCATTTGCATTTATTTCCAGTGTCTGTAATGGTGCATTCACACTGCATGTTTGCATCAATGTGAAGCAGTTTCTAAAAGAAGGATATTGTTAAGTAGCTGCCAATCTGAAATAGCATTAATATCAGTTACTTTGTACATTTTCTGTGATTCACCATATGCATCATTTAGGGTTGGAGAATGCATGGATTCATTTCTATAAATTCCAATTTAAATATTTGGAATGTGAGAGTTTAAAAAAAAATCCTGATACTTTAGGATGAGTAGTTATTGTCCACATTTTAGTTAACATATATCTTCCTTCTCAATCAATATTTGTAAGGTGCAGGGTGCTTTCCAGGTTTCCACATGCCAGAACTCTAGACAACCCACAAATATTCCATAGGGACTGAGACATCACTTATGAATACTACATGGTAGAAGACTGGCAAAAGATTACTGTTTTAAGGCTGTTCCACCATTAGTGAGCCATGAATTGTCTAAAAGGTATCAACTGAAATAATAAGATTTTTTCCAACATGTCTCCTTAATTAATATTTTAATATTGTTACATAGAAACATAGAAGATAGGAGCAGGAGTAGGCCATTCGGCCCCTCTAGCCTGCTCCACCATTCAATGCGATCATGGCTGATCATCCAAATTCAGTACCCTGTCCCTGCTTTCTCCCCATATCCCTTGATCCCTTTAGCCTTAAGAAATATATCCAACTCCTTCTTGAATATATTTAATGAATTGGCCTCTACTGCCTTCTGTGGTAGAGAATTCCACAGGTTCACCACTCTCTGGGTGAAGAAATTCCTCCTCATTTTTGTCCTAAATGGTTTACCCCTTATCCTTAGACTGTGACCCCTGGTTCTGGACTCCTCGACCATCGGGAACATCCTTCCTGCATCTAGTCTGTCCAGTCCTGTCAGAATTTTATAAATTTCAATGAGATCCCCTCTCATTCTTCTAAACTCCAGTGAGTATAAGCCCAATCGACCCAATCTCTCCTCATACGTCATTCCTGCCATCCCAGGTATCAGCCTGGTGAATCTTCGCTGAACTCCTTCCTCAGATAAGGCGACCAAAACTGCACACAATACTCAAGATGTGGTCTCACCAAGGCCCTGTACAACTGCAGCAAGACATCCTTGTTCCTGTACTGAAACCCTCTCGCTACGAAGGCCAACATACCATTTGCCTTCTTAACCGCCTGCTGCATCTGCATGCTTACCTTCAGCGACTAGTGCACAAGGACACCCAGGTCTCGTTGCACTTCCCCTTCTCCCAATCTATTGCCATTCAGATAATAATCTGCCTTCCTGTTTTTGACACCAAAGTGGATAACCTCGCATTTATTCCACATTATATTGCATCTGCCATGCTTCTGGCCAATCACCCAACCTGTCCAAATCATTCTGTAGTTTCTCGGCATCCTCCTCACAGCACACACGCCCACCCAGCTTTGTGTCATCTGCAAACTTGGAGATATTACATCTAGTTCCCTTGTCTAGATCATTAATATATATTGTGAATAGCTGGGGTCCTAGCACCGATCCCTGCGGTACCCCACTAGTCACTGCCTGCCACTCGGAAAAAGACCCATTTATTCCAACTCTTTTCTTCCTGTCTGCCAACCAGTTCTCTATCCAAGTCAATACCTTGCCCCCAATCCCATGTGCCTTAACTTTACATGCCAATCTCTTATGCAGGACCTTATCGAAAGCCTTTTGAAAGTCCAAATACACCACATCCACTGGTTCTCCCTTATCTATTTTACCAGTTACATCCTCAAAAAATTCCAGTAGATTAGTCAAGCACGATTTACCTTTTGTAAATCCATGTTGACTTTGTCCGATCCTGTCACTGTTTTCCAAGTGCTCTGCTATTACATCTTTTATAATGGACTCTAGCATTTTCCCCACTACCGATGTCATGTCATGTCTGTAATTCCCCGTTTTCTCTCTACCACCTTTTTTGAATAGTGGGGTAACATTAGCTACCCTCCAATCCATGGGAACTGTTCCAGATTCCATCGAATGTTGGAAGATGATCAGCAATGCATCTACTATTTCTAGGGCCACTTCCTTAAGTACCCTAGGATGTAGATTATCAGGCCCTGGTGATTTATCGGCCTTCAATCCCATCAATTTCCCTAACACCATTTCCCTACAAATACCGATTTCTTTCAGTTCCTCCCTTTCATCAGACCCTATGTTCCCCGACATCTCTGGGAGGTTATTTGTGTCCTCCTTTGTGAAGACAGAACCAAAATATGTATTTAATTGGTCTGCCATTTCTTTGTTCCCCATTATAAGTTCCCCTGATTCTGACTGCAAGGGACCTACGCTTGACTTCACCAATCTTTTTCTCTTCACATATCTATAAAAGCTTTTACAGTCAGTTTTTATGTTCCCTGAAAGCTTCCTCTCATATTCTATTTTCCCCTTCTTAATTAATCCCTTTGTCCTCCTTTGTTGAATCCTAAACTGCTCCCAATCCTCAGGTTTGCTGCTTTTTCTGGTCAATTTATATGTGCTCTCCTTGGATCTTATGCTATCCCTAATTTCCCTTGTTAGCCACGGTTGAGTCACCTTTTTTGTTTTATTCTTATGCCAAACTGGGATGAACAAATTCTGTAGTTCATCCATTCGGTCTTTGAATGTTTGCCATTGCCTATCCACCGTCAACCCTTTGAGAATTAAAGATGTAGGTCCCTTTAAAAAGACAATGATTTTAGATATGCACAAAGATGATTGATATGCAACTCACCCACTCATGAAATCTCCGAAAATGTACAAGCCATTCAGATTAGGTGATTCGCAGCCCCTGTACACATAACCACCAGTGACAGACTTGCCAACACTATGACCGTATGCATAAATAGGAAGTACATCATCTGTTATTTAGGGGGAAAAATGTATTATTTTGCATAAATTCAATTCATAGATACCACATACATGCCAAATGCCAGCTTTGTAAGCTGATAGTCAGCTTTTTAACCCTTTGTGTTAAGTGTGGGTCAGTGGGTAACACTCTCGCCTCTTGAGTCAGAAGGTTGTGGGTTCACTGCCCACTCCAGAGACTTGAGCACAAAATCTAGGCTACCAATCCAGGGCAGTACTGAGGGAATGCTGCGCTGTTGGAGGTGCCGTCTATTGGATGAGACGTTAAACCGAGGCCCCGTCTGCTCTCTCAGGGGGATGTAAATGAAGATGAAGAGCAGGGAGTTCTCCCCAGTGTCCTGGACAATAATTATCCCTCAACCAAAATCACTTAGAACAGATTATCTGGTCATTGTCACATTGCTGTTTGTGGGATCTTGCTGTGCGCAAATTGGCTGCCGCATTTCCTACATTACAACAGTAACTAGACTTCAAACCAATAAGATCATTTGAAAGGTGGAGCTTGAGCTGTTAGAACCTATTAGATGGTACCTTTTCCTATTGTTTGTCGTGCACAAACTTGATGCAGAAAAAATGAGCTGTGGGTTTCTGAGAGCCCTCGTGATATGTGTGCTTATTTTGTGTTTATTTCCAAGAGTTTTGCCTGGAGGGTAAATGTTAACAAGGATAGCTTGGGCCAAATGGCCTGTTTCTATGTTGTAACCTCTATGTATATATTTCTATGTAATTATATACAACACAAGCTGCTAAAATGCAGCTTCTATAAACCTTTTATTTTCCTCGAAAAGGGACTTTCTTGAACATGTCCGTTTGTTGTCTTACGTGAAGGCTTATTTTCTTCAACATGGGGCAGCTTTTTTTTAACATAAGATGGATGTTCCCTGGTGTGGATGCATTAAATGGCTTTATTTAACAATTCCTTTGATTGTGTTTGCAAAATTGGCATGATTTGGAAATAAAATAGGGAGTATGATTGCAGTGATATGTTTTACATAGAATTACATAGAATGTACAGCACAGAAACAGGCCATTTGGCCCAACAAGTCTATGCCGGTGTTTTTGCTCCACACGATCCTCCTTCCACCCCTCTTCATCTCACATTAGTGTACCACGTTCCACATTCTAACCACTTTCTACATCATTTAAAAAAATTACACTGAGATTCACACTCGGAATTACTATAAGCTACTAAATGCCAATAAATGCACCAAATCAGGGGTCAAAACGAGAATGTTCTGGGAGCGGGAGTCATAGTCCCATAGAAAATAATTTTCATGCCTTCCAGCAATTTCTGAATCACCACTGCTCCAAACTCCCCATTTGTGAACTGCAAAAAAATTATGGAATATTGGGTATACCTGCAGGTTAGGTGGTGACAAGCCCAGGTCCGACAACACTCTCAGTCTAACTCCTTGCCTTCACGTGTCAAAGGTCTATACTCCAAACGGTTTATTAAACTATTCTCATCCTTGTTTTCAAATCCCTCCATGGCCTCGCCCCTTCCTATCTCTGTAGTCTCCTTCAGCCCCACAACCCCCCTGAGATATCTGCGCTTCTCTAATTCTGCCCTCTTGAGCATCCCTGATTATAATCGCTCAACCATTGGTGGCCGTGCCTTCTGTTGCCTAGGCCCTAAGCTCTGGAATTCCCTGCCTAAACCTGTCCGCCTCGCTACCTCTCCTTCCTCCTTTAAGACGCTCCTTAAAACCTACCTCTTTGACCAAGCTTTTGGTCACCTGCCCTAATTTATCCTTATATGGATCGGTGTCAAATTTTTTGTCTTAAAATATTCCTCTGCAGCGCCTTGGGATGACTTACTACATTAAAGGCGCTATATAAATACAAGCTGTTGTTGTTGTTGTTATCAGCTTTTTTCGGGGCTGTGTCAGATTCTGTCACTTTTCTCAGGCTGGTATGCTGCTACCACACACCAGAAAGCTGGCAATTTTTGCTAAGTTTGACAGGCATAAAATATACAGTCTGCAAAGTCTATAAAGCAAATGAATTTCCGATCAGATTTACCATTTACCCCTTTAGGATCACGTGGAATTTGGTCCAGAACGTAGTTTTTGTGCAATTTAGGGAGGGGTTATTTGAATTGTTTACTTTTTTGAATGCTCTGTTGTTTGAGGTACATTCTCACATCATGTTTAGCATGGTTTCAAAGTATTCCCACTTTGTAGCAATGCTAAAGATGGCTGAACAAATTGATCTCCAGACCCAGTTGTCTTATCCCAGGACCTGGTGGTTTCAGTACTGAACTGCAGGTCTCAGACCAGTGTCACTACTGTCTTCTCCAGTTCAGGTCCCAAAGGGCAAAGTTTAACACCAAAGTTTAAAAGTTATTCCATACTCAATTGTTCCTCCTGGGGATGAAACTTGAAAGAATTTTAAAAGCAAAACATTAATAATTCATTTGAACTTGTGTGTGGCATGTCACAACATCACCACCACAGAAATCCGCAGGAGCTCAGATTGGGTTTTGGAAGTGCTTGTGTAAATGGAAACTCCAAAACCCAAAGCAAACTTGGGAGTGATTCCTTTCCAAGTTACAAGATGGAATATGAATGCAGCCAAAAAGGCATATTGTCTTCATGAAAAAGAGTCTGCAAGCCTTTTCTTGTTTGTGTACAAACACGTGATGTAATCCTGTTGCACTATCACATCAGTTCCAAGGAATGTCACCATGATAAACACGACGTACAGTAAGGGTATGCCAGCTCTTTTCACTCTCTATATGAAAGAAAGGTTTACCAAACAATTTTTCACAAAGACAGTACCCCTGTAATAATTTCTGTCCAAAAACATCACATCAATAACAGCTATTCATACATTGTAAAAAGTGCACAATAAATAAATGGAGATGTTGCTGTAAATACCTAATGATGAATTTTGGCACAACTTCTTGTCATAGCATTCAAAGCCTTCTTTAGCTCTCCAGCCATAATTGCCTCCTTTAACAATGATGTCAACTTCTTCATATTTGTTCTGTCCCACATCGCCACAGAACAGTCTTCCCCTGCCTTCCTTTGTTATCGGGTCTCCCCTATCCACTGAACAACGCCACATATTTCTCACGCCATATGCATAAACCTCTGGTCGGGCATTTTGATCATAAAGAAAAGGGTTATCCAGTGGGATTCGGTATGGCCTGCCATAGGAACTTCCAGCAACATCAATTCGTAAAACTTTGCCTAATAAAACACTCCTACAATTAAAAAAAGAAAGTTTGGTGAATTGTGGCAGCAACGGGATTTTCTTTTGAAATTTTTAAATATGTTTCATTTAAAACCCTTGTGTAGAATGGACATATTGGAATAAAGGGTCAACTTGCCACCGGGTGTAAAACTGGCGCTGTGACTTGGCCGCCCATTATAAAAGCTGCCTGATTTTCATCTCCATTGATTTCAATGGAAATAAAAATTAAACAGTTTCTATAACAGGCAGACAATCCACAACAATAGTTATACGCCTGGACGGCAAGTTGCAAATCTACCCATTGTCTTATAATGTGTGAATTAAATCAAAATTCCTTAATGAAAACTCACAAAACACCAACAACATAGCTCTTCTTAGGATAGCTCATCTCCTTGAGGTTTCAGCACCATTCCAATCTACAATGAAGCTCCCGATACACATTCCTATGCATATCAATATACTCCAATTACTTCATGTCTGAATATTTGTGCACTGCATCATACCAATGAAGCTGAAGCTGAACCTGTTTCACATCTTCAGCCATCCATGTTGTGAATTGTTTGGTGAATGAATTGATCTTTTTTTCTATTCTGGTTCACTAATGTCCTTTAAGGAAGGAAACCTGCCATCCTTACCCAGTCTGGCCTATGTGTGACTCCAACGCCACACCAACATGGTTGACTCTTAACTGCCCTCTTAAGTGGCCTAGCAAGCTATTCAATTGTATCAAGTTACTAGAAAGAATACTGTAGCTATTTAAGAAGGAGGCCCACCACCACCTTCTCAGAGTGTCTAGAGATGGGCAACAGATGCCGGCCTTGCCAGCAATGCCCACATCCCGAGAATGAATTAAAAAATCATAACAATGCCTAAACTTCATTCCAAACTATATTTTTCCCCTACAGACAATTTCTCTTTTTGTCATTTCCAACTGCTCTTCATCACATAACTTTCCATTATTTTCAATTGATTTTCTTATCTTCTTACTATGCATTTGCCTTTTTTGTTCCTCCAATTTTCTTCCGTTCTTTTCAGAAGCTGGATTTTGGCTCCATGGGTGCTAGCAGCCCTCTCGTAACTCATTAAATTGGTATTTTTTCATGTGTAAGCCTATACAGTGCTGGCAGGCTGTTCAACTGTAGGGAACACCAGAGCATATTGAACACACATGCACTTTCTGGCAGAAGTCACTCGATAGCTATCAGGAGTGGAACCCTTGTCAGAGCGGCGGTGGACCTGCGGGGAACCAGGCGGCGGCGGCGGGACTCAAAAGAGGCAGCAGAGACCAGGTAGGCTTACCAATCTCCGAGCTCAGAGGGAGGGAGAGAAGTAAAAAGTAATCGAAGTGTGACGTCACCAGAAAGCAGGTAAGTGATTCGTTGGTGAGTATTTCTCTCTTTTTAAACATAAACTCTGTGGTTTGTAGTTTCTAAGCTCTCTGTGGTTTAGCAGGGACTGTTGGTAAACCAGGGCCCTTAAGTATATCATTTAACTGTACTGTAATTGGTGGGATTGATTTGATTTAATTTAATTTGAATTAATTAAAGGGTAAGTCATGGCAGGAGAGCTCGGCCCCGTGGTATGCTCCTCTTGCGCTATGTGGGAACTCAGGGACACTTCCTGTGCCCCTGACAACCATGTGTGCAGGAAGTGTATCCAGCTACAGCTACTGGCAGACCGCATTACGGTGCTGGAGCTGCGATTGGATACATACTGGACCATTCGCGATGCTGAGGACGTCATGGATATCACGTTTGAGCAGTTGGTCACACCACAGGCAAAGGATGCACAGGCAGAAAGGGAATGGGTGACCAACAGACAGAGTAGTAGGCGCAGGCAGGTAGTGCAGGAGTCCCCTGTGGACATCCCCTTCTCAAACAGATATACCACTTTGAATACTGTTGGGGGGGATGGCTTATCAGAGGAAGGCAGCAGCAGCCAACTTCCTGGCACCAGGGGTGGTTCTGCTGCACAGGATGGGAGGAAAAAGAGGGGTAGATCTACAGTGATAGGGGATTCTATTGTAAGGGGGATAGATAGGCGTTTCTGCAGGTCGCAAACAAGACTCCAGGATGGTGTGTTGCCTCCCTGGTGCAAGGGTCAAGGATGTCTCAGAGCGGCTGCAGAACATTTTGGAAGGGGAGGGTGAACAGCCAGTTGTCGTGATGCATATAGGTACCAACGATAGAGGTAAAAAACGGGATGAGGTCCTAAAAGCTGAATATAGGGAGTTAGGAGGTAAATTAAAAAATAGGACCTCAAAGGTAGTAATCTCCGGATTGCTACCAGTGCCACGTGCTAGTCAGAGTAGAAATAGAAGGATATTTCAGATGAATACGTGGCTAGAGGAATGGTGCAAGGGGGAGGGATTCAAATTCCTGGGACATTGGAACCGGTTCTGGGGGAGGTGGGACCAGTACAAACCGAACGGTTTGCACCTGGGCAGGGCCGGGACCGATGTCCTAGGGGGAGCGTTTGCTAGTGCTCTGGGGGAGGGTTTAAACTAAAATGGCAGGGGGTTGGGAACCTGAGCAGGGAGAGAGAGGAAAGTGAAAGAAGGATAAAAGCAAAAGATAGGAAGGAGAGAAACAAAAGTAGCAGAGAAATCAATGGTTTAAATCAAAAATGGCCACAGTAAATAATAATTCTAATAGGTCTAAGAGCGTTAAAAAAACAAGCCTGAAGGCTTTGTGTCTTAATGCGAGGAGCATTCGGAATAAGGTGGATGAATTAGCTGCGCAAATAGAGGTAAACAAATATGATTTGATTGGGATTACGGAAACATGGCTCCAGGGTGGCCAAGGCTGGGAACTCAACATCCAGGGGTATTCAATATTCAGGAAAGATAGGCAAAAAGGAAAGGGAGGTGGCGTAGCATTGCTGGTTAAAGAGGGGATTAACACAATTGTAAGGAAGGATATTAGCTCTGATGATGTGGAATCTGTATGGGTAGAACTGAGAAATACCAAGGGGCAGAAAACGTTAGTGGCAGTGGTATATGGACCTCCAAACAGTAATGCGGAGGTTGGGGTTGGCATTAAAAGAGAAACTAGAGAAGCGTGCAATAAGGGCACAGCAGTCATCATGGGTGACTTTAATCTACATATAGATTGGACTAACCAAATTAGTAACAATACTGTGGAGGAGGAATTCCTGGAGTGTTTACGGGATGGTTTCCTGGACCAATATGTCGAGGAACCAACCAGAGAGCAGGCCATCTTAGACTGGGTATTATGTAATGTGAAAGGATTAATTAGCAATCTTGTTGTGCGAGGCCCCTTGGGTCGGAGTGATCATAATATGATAGAATTCTTCATTAAGATGGAGAGTGAAGTAGTTGACTCAGAGACTAGGGTACTGAATTTAAATAAAGGAAACTATGATGGTATGAGGCGTGAGTTGGGTAGGATTGATTGGGGAATGTCACTCAAAGGGTTGACGGTGGATAGGCAATGGCAAACATTCAAAGACCGCATGGATGAACTACAGAATTTGTTCATCCCAGTTTGGCATAAGAATAAAACAAAAAAGGTGACTCAACCGTGGTTAACAAGGGAAATTAGGGATAGCATAAGATCCAAGGAGAGGACATATAAATTGGCCAGAAAAAGCAGTAAACCTGAGGATTGGGAGCAGTTTAGGATTCAACAAAGGAGAACAAAGGGATTAATTAAGAAGGGGAAAATAGAATATGAGAGGAAGCTTGCAGGGAACATAAAAACTGACTGTAAAAGCTTTTATAGATATGTGAAAAGAAAAAGATTGGTGAAGTCAAGCATAGGTCCCTTGCAGTCAGAATCAGGGGAACTTATAATGGGGAACAAAGAAATGGCAGACCAATTAAATACATATTTTGGTTCTGTCTTCACAAAGGAGGACACAAATAACCTCCCAGAGATGTCGGGGAACATAGGGTCTGATGAAAGGGAGGAACTGAAAGAAATCAGTATTTGTAGGGAAATGGTGTTAGGGAAATTGACGGGATTGAAGGCCGATAAATCCCCAGGGCCTGATAATCTACATCCTAGGGTACTTAAGGAAGTGGCCCTAGAAATAGTAGATGCATTGCTGATCATCTTCCAACATTCGATGGAATCTGGAACAATACCCATGGATTGGAGCGTAGCTAATGTTACCCCACTATTCAAAAAAGGTGGTAGAGACGGGAATTACAGAGCGGTAAGCCTGACATCGGTAGTGGGGAAAATGCTAGAGTCCATTATAAAAGATGTAATAGCAGAGCACTTGGAAAACAGTGACAGGATCGGACAAAGTCAACATGGATTTACAAAAGGTAAATCGTGCTTGACTAATCTACAGGAATTTTTTGAGGATGTAACTGGTAAAATAGATAAGGGAGAACCAGTGGATGTGGTGTATTTGGACTTTCAAAAGGCTTTTGATAAGGTCCCGCATAAGAGATTAGCATGTAAAGTTAAGGCACATGGGATTGGGGGCAAGGTATTGACTTGAATAGAGAACTGGTTGGCAGACAGAAAGCAAAGAGTTGGAATAAACGGGTCTTTTTCCGAGTGGCAGGCAGTGACTAGTGGGGTACCGCAGATGACACAAAGCTGGGTGGGCGTGTGTGCTGTGAGGAGGATGCCGAGAAACTCCAGGATGATTTGGACAGGTTGGGTGATTGGGCAGAAGCATGGCAAATGCAATATAGCGTGGATAAATGCAAGGTTATCCACTTTGGTGTCAAAAACAGGAAGGCAGATTATTATCTGAATGGCAATAGATTGGGAGAAGGGGAAGTGCAACAAGACCTGTGTGTCCTTGTGCACCAGTCGCTGAAGGTAAGCATGCAGGTGCAGCAGGCGGTTAAGGAGGCAAATGGAATGTTGGCCTTCGTTGCGAGAGGGTTTGAGTACAGGAACAAGGATGTCTTGCTGCAGTTGTACAGGGCCTTGGTGAGACCACACCTTGAGTATTGTGTGCAGTTTTGGTCGCCTTATCTGAGGAAGGAGCTTCTTGCCATGGAAGGAGTTCAGCGAAGATTCACCAGGCTGATACCTGGGATGGCAGGAATGACGTATGAGGAGAGACTGGGTCGATTGGGCTTATACTCGCTGGAGTTCAGAAGAATGAGAGGGGATCTCATTGAAACTTATAAAATTCTGAAAGGACTGGACAGACTAGATGCAGGAAGGATGTTCCTGATGGTCGGGGAGTCCAGAACCAGGGGTCACAGTCTAAGGATAAGGGGTAAGCCATTTAGGACAGAAATGAGGAGGAATTTCTTCACCCAGAGAGTGGTGAACCTGTGGAATTCTCTACCACAGAAGGCAGTAGAGGCCAATTCATTAAATAGATTCAAGAAGGAGTTGGATATATTTCTTAAGGCTAAAGGGATCAAGGGATATGGGGAGAAAGCAGGGACAGGGTACTGAATTTGGATGATCAGCCATGATCGCATTGAATGGCGGAGCAGGCTAGAGGGGCCGAATGGCCTACTCCTGCTCCTATCTTCTATGTTTCTATGATTTCCACCCCCACCCCTCCCAGACCAGGGGGCAGCATGGTCAATTGTAGCAGTTCTACTGTCACCCTAACTGAGATTAGCTAACTCAGTACAGATTGTGAATCAAACTTGGTATGCATAATCTCAGTTACACTAGGTAATATCTTAATTATCAGCGTGAACCTATTTCATATTTTTTATTTATTTTACTTATTCATTCTTAGGATGTGGGTGTCACTGGCAAGGCTAGCACTTATTGTCCATCCCTAATTGCCCTTGAGAAGGTGGTGGTGAGCTGCCTTCTTCAACCGCTGCAGTCCGTGTGGTGAAGGTACTCCCACAGTGCCGTTAAATAGGGAGTTCCAGGATTTTGACCCAGCAACGATGAAGGAATGGTGATATATTTCCAAGTCAGGATGGTGTGTGACTTGGAGGGGAACTTGGAGGTGGTGGTGTACCAATGCGCCTGCTGCCCTTGCCCTTCTAGGTGGAAGAGGTCGCGGGTTTGGGAGGTGCTGTCGAAGAAGCCTTGGCAAGTTGCTGCAGTGCATCTTGTAGATGGTACACATTGCAGCCACTTGCACGCCAGTGGTGGAGGGAGTGAATGATTAAGGTGGTGGATGGTGGTGCCGATCAAGCTGGCTGCTTTGTCCTCGATGGTATCGAGCTTCTTGAGCATTGTTGGAGCTCAGGAGGTGAGTCACTCGTGCTAAATAACCAGCCTCTGACCTGCTCTTAGAGCCACAGTATTTATGTGACTGGTCCCATTAAGTTTCTGGTCAATGGTGACCCCCAGGATGTTGATAATGGTAATGCCAATGAATGTCAAGAGGAGGTGGCTAGACTCTCTCTTTTTGGAGATGGTCGTTACCTGGTACTTGTGTGGCGCGAATGTTATTTGACACTTATCAGCCTATGCCTAGATGTAGTCCAGGTCTTGCTGAATCTGGGCATGGACTGTTTCATTATCTGAGGAGTTGCGAATGGAAATAAACACGATGCAATCATCAGCAAACATCCAACTTCTGACCTTATGATGGAGGGAAAGTCATTGATGAAACAGCTGAAGATGGTTGGGACTAGGACACTGCCCTGAGGAACTCTTGCAGTGATGTCCCAGGGCTGAGATGATTGACCTCGAACAACTACAATCATTTTCCTTTGTACTAGGTATGACTCCAGCCAGTGGAGAGTTTTCCCCTTGATCAATTTTACTAGGGCTCCTTGATGCCACACTCGTTCAAATGCTGCCTTGATTTCAAGGGCAGTCACTCTCACCTCACCTCTGGAATTCAGCTCTTTTGTCCATGTTGGACCAAGGCTGTAATGAGGTCTGGAGCTGAGTGGTCCTAGCGGAACCAAAACTGAGCATCAGTGAGCAGGTTATTAGTAAGTGCCACTTGATAGCACTGTCGACGACACCTTCCATCACCTTGCTGATGATTGAGAGTAGACTGATGGGGCGGTAATTGGCCAGGTTGGATTTGTCTTGCTTTTTGTGGACTTGACATACTTGGGCAATGTTTCACTTTGTCGGGTAGATGCCAGCATTGTAGCTGTACTGGAACAGCTTGGCTAGAGGTGCAGCTAGTTCTGGAGCACAAGTCTTCAGCACTACAGCCGGGATGTTGTAGGTGCCCATAGCCTTTGCTGTATCCAGTGCACTCAGCAATTTCTTGATATCACGTGGAGTGAATCAAATTGGCTGAAGACTGCCATCTGTGATGGTGGGGACCTCATGAGGAGGCCGAGATGGCTCATCCACTCGGCACTTCTGGCTGAAGATGGTAGTGAACACTTCAGCCTTGTCTTTTGTGCTCATGTGCTGGGTCCACCATCATTGAGGATGAGGATGTTCATGTAGCCTCTTCCTCTTGTTAGTTGTTTAATTATCCACCACCATTCACAACTGAATGTGGCAGGACTGCAGAGCTTTGATCTGATCAGTTGGTTGTGGGATCGCTTAGCTCTGTCCACATGGTGCTTCTGTTGTTTAGAATGCATGTAGTCCTGTGTTGTAGCTTCACCGGGTTGGCACCTCATTTTCAGGTTAGCCTGGTTCTGCTCCTGGCTTGCTCTTTTACACTCCTTGTTGAACCAGGGTTGGTCGCCTAGCTTAAAGGTAATGGTAGAGTGAGGGATATGCTGGGCCATGAGGTTACAGATTGTAGTGGAATACAGTTCTGCTGCTGCTGATGATCCACAGCGCCTCATGGATGCCCAGTTTTGAGCTGCTAGATCTGTTCTGAATCTATCCCATTTAGCACGGTGGTAGTGCCACACAACACAATGGAGGGTGTCCTCAGTGTGAAGACGGGACTTTGTCTCCACAGGCTCTGTGTATTTAGCAAAGTGTTTCCGAATTCTGGATTTATTCTGAATCAAGGCAAAATCCAGATACTCCGTAAGATACAAATGTTAATCTTCTGTCTGTCATCAGGTGCAATGGGATAATTTAGCCTATTTGTGTTCTTCATATAGATGACTACATTCAGCAGTAGTGTTTCCATGCTTGTTTCTCATCTTAGCTAGAAGAGAATATTTTACATTCCATCCAATTCTATAAATCTGCTGATTGATCTCCGATTTCCTGGCAAACCAGTGACTTCTGTGCAACAATTAACTCCACAGTGAACAATAGAGTGTTCTGTCTGGGCCTGGATATTTGGTCCAAAGCATCCAATTCTATAATGGTCAAATGGGATATTTATGTGAAGCATAAAATTTCATGATGATCTAGTGGATCTCCAACTATATGGAAGTTCAGTAGGTATCTGTCCATGGCATTTGAGTTTCTTCATGTCTAGTGATGTACCTATCCATTAGGTTTGACTTCTTAAGGGGATTGTTCTTCACATTTAATTTGTTCAGGATTTATATTAGACATACAAATTTCAGGAGAGGGCACACATCTGAATTCAGTGGTCATCTTATTTCCTGCTCCTGGTTTCTGCATTCATTAGCCATGGTAATATTATTAAAAAATACGCATAGTGAATAATATTCACAGGTTTACACTGTTTTAATTGAGAAACTCCACTTAGCAGACATGTTTATTCAGACTTACTTGTTTTGAGCATTTCCGAATTTGCCAAATGGATCTCCAGCTTTTCCACCATCTCCAGTAAAGATGTAGAGAAAACCATCAAGGCCAAACAGAATTTGTCCACCATTGTGATTGGCTGCTGGTTCTACTATTTCCAATATACATCTGTCAGATGGCATTGTAAAGATTAATTTTTGCATTTCCATTATATACTAGTTTCTCTGTACTGTCACTTTGCAATTTGGGAACAAATATTATGGTACAAAAGACAATTCTGAACTATCAATTTCTTGGAATATTTAAATAATGTTGATTAAGCTCACACCAGTATCTATGCGCGTCTGACCTTGACTCCACCATATTTCCTGCTTGGCACGTCAGGCTATGTCTGAAGGTGTAGAATCTTGTCATACTGCTCAATCACGATCCGAGCTTCCTCCCCCATATACATGCCATTACAAAGACCATTTTCTGCCACTTCTGTAACATTCTCCATTTCTGCCCCTGCCTCTCTGCTCCCATCTATTGAAATCCTAAGCCATTCCTTTATCACCTTGAATCTCAACTTTTCTAATGCTCTTCCTGATCCGCAAATTACAGCTCATTCAGATCATTACAATGTGCAGTTGTGTGTTGCTATGGATTTGCATAAAGCATTGGCAGAGTTTTAAACGACCCAGTCAGCCGATATTGTAGAGAAAATCTTTGAAAGTGCATAACTTTCTCCCATAACTGTAAATGGTGTGGTATTGTATACGTTTGTAAAGAGTTCTATAGTTTATAGTTTTACCTTTCAGAATAAGCATCTGCCTGGTTCATATCATGAGATGAAATTTTCAATTCACTTATGCGAATTTTTTCCACCTCACCTTTAGTCAGGATGGAATAATACACATAAAACTTGCCGTTAGTTTTGAATTTTGGATGAAAGGTCAATCCCAGGAATCCTCGCTCATCACCAACCCACAGAGTGGTCAGTACTTGCCCTGTAAGGTCAAGGAATGGCTCCGACAGTCGAGTACCATTGGGCAAATAGACCCAGACTAAACCAAGCTGCTCAGCTACAAAGAAACGATGGGTATCATCATTAGCGTGAATCATAAGAACAGGGTTTCTTAAACCATTGGCAATCTCATGGAGACAAAGGCGCAGACAACCCTGTTGATCCTCTACCACCGAGCCCAGGTTCTGGTTCAAGTCTGTGCTCTTCAGGACATTAGGAAAGCAGTAGTCTGGGTCAGGGAGCTGGAGCAGGTTACAAAAGTAGGTCTTGTCCCTCTCACACGATTCCTGGATCTGTCTGTCCTTGGTCAGTAGCTTGATGGTCGAGCGACAGTGTAGGTGAAATTCTGAACAGTAGTTGAAGCAGAGCCCTGGAATGTTTCTCAGAGGAGTCAGGGGGTCTTCTGCATCATACAGGTGTGCAGCATAAGGGGAACACTCCTGTACAGAAGCAAAAACAATTTACATCCTAATATGTTTTCACATAATTTTAAAAGAAGCCACTAGGACAAAGACCATAGCTGTCTTAGATAATTGAATCTTTCTATATGTCTTCACAATTTCATAACGCAACAATCCTGAGAGTCAAATAGTTTCTCTCTATTTACCCTATCAATATCCTTAATCCTTTTAAACACCTCAATTAGATCACCCCTTAATCTTCTATACTCGAGGGGGTACAAGTCTAATGTATGCAACCTGTCCTCATAATTTAACCCCCTAAGCCCTGGCATCATTCTTGTGAATCTGCACTGCATCACCTCAAAGGCAAATATATCCTTCCTGAGGTGTGACGCTCAGAATTCAGAAGTGGAGCATCCTGTTTCCCAGTGCATATGTGGGTCTTCACAACAGATCGTGGCTTCAAGCTCCACTCCAAAACTTGAGCATATAATCTGTACTAACACTCCCATTCTATCTGAGGGTGTCAGCCGTGGCTCAGTGGGTAGCATTCTTGCCTCTGAGTCAGAAGGTTGTGGGTTCATAGTCCCACTCCAGAGACTTGAGCACAAAAATCTAGGCTGACGATCCAGTGCAGTACTGAGGGAGTGCTGCACTGTCAGAGGTATCGTCTTTTGGATGAGACATTAAATCTGCTCTCTCAGATCCCATGGCACTATATCAAAGAAGAGTAGGGAAGTTATCCCTGGTGTCCTGGCTAATATTTATATCTTAATCAATATCACTAAAACCGATCATCTGGTCATTATCACATTGCTGTTGTGGGAGCTTGCTGTGCACAAATTTGCTGCCGCGTTTCCTACATTACAACAGTGACTACACTCCAAAAACTACTTAATTGGCTGTAAAACGCTTTGGGACATCCTGAAGTCATGAAAGGCGCGAGATAAATGCAAGTCTTTCTTTCTAAATTGTCAGAAATGCCATACTTTGCATGAGACATTAAACTGAAGTTCTGTCTGCCTGTTCAGGTAAATGTTAATTATACAAATCATCGATTAGATTACAGTTAGAATATCATGTCCAGTTTAGCTTGATCTACTTTAGAAAGGATGTCAGAAACAAGGAGATGGGACAGAAGAGAATTACTAGGATGATACCCTGAATGAGAGACTTTAATTATGAGGAGTGACTAGAGAAACTAGGGCTCTTTTCACTAGAACAGAGAAGGGTAAGAGGGGATCTGACAGAAGAGTTCAAAATCTGAAAAATATTTTTTTTAAATGGTAAAGGGGGCAGGGGGTTGGGCTGAAGTGGGCAAGCTCTTTCAGAGAACCAGTGCAGGTATAATGAGCTTAATAGCCTCCTTCCCACAACACCATTCAAAGAAGAGCAGGGAGTCCTCCCACTGCCTTGGTCAACATTCCACCCTCAACCAACACCACCAAAAACAGATTGAGAGTATATTCATCTCATTGCTGTTTGTGTGATCTTGCTGTCTTTAAAATGGCAGCTACTTTTGCCACTTTACACACAATGAATTACTGCATTTCAAAATAATTAATTGTACTTTAAATGCTTTGAGATAACAATAAGGCACTATAAAATTACAAGTCTTTTTTCATATATAAAATCGTGCCTGGTGATAGCCAATGAGATACCCTTTGTAGGAAGATAATTCCCTGGAGCTTTCTGTAATTGATACAAGAAGTGTGCCTATACTTTAAAACTTGGAAATGACTCATCTTTAGCCTTGGGTTTAATATTTTACAAGAACTACATAGACTTTCCTAATGTCTACGCTGACCAAGCTTAGAAAGAAAGAAAATAAAGTACAGGAAACTCTCGTTTAAACGGCACCTAAATATCCGGAATTCTCTATTAACCGGCAAAATTCATACTCTGAAAACTCCTCTCAAATAACCGGCAATGTTTCCGAGTCAGAGTCCGAGTCTCCCACGAACGCCGAGTTAGTCAGTGGGGGTAGTTCTCCAAAGTGCCACTACTCGGCTTCCTGGCGCTGTCGGAAGTCTGAACACCGCAATAACAGGAGTCTGATTCTCCCGCGCTGCCGGGAGTCTCTTCTGATCTGCCATTTTACTGTGTGTCTCCCGCGCTGCTGGTAGTCTCTTCCTAGCCACCATTTTTCTGTGTGTCTCTCCATCTTTATCGGGAATTATCTCCCCCATCTTGCATTATGGAATTCCCAAAAGCTGGTCCAAGCAAAAGGAAGAGAGTGGTCTTAACTTTAAAACAGAAAATCGAGATATGCCAACGACTAGAAAGGGGAGAGAAGCGTATCAACATTATGAATGAATTCAAAATCAGTTCGTCAACAATCTACGACATCAAATCGCAGAAGGATAAGCTGCGCAAGTTTTATTCAAGCTCGGAGACATGCAAGAGTGTAGAGAAACGGCGTATGCTTCGTAAGCCTAAGCTTGAAGAGCTGGATACCGTGCTTTATGAATGGTTTTCTCTTAAGCGTTCAGAGTGTGTTCCAATTTCCGAACCCATGCTAATCGAGAAAGCGAAGGATTTCTACGAAAGGATGGAGCTCACTGACAAGTGTGCTTTCTCTGAGGGATGGCTAACGTGCTTCAAGTTACAGCACGGGATACGACGACTCGATATTTCCGGGGAGAAGAAATCAGCTGATCACGACGCCGCAGAAGAATACTGCGATTATTTCAATCCGATTGTGCAGCAACATGATTTGTCGCCAGCACAGATATATAATGCCGATGAAACTGGCTTGTTTTGGAGGTTTTTGCCAGAATCAACGCTTGCTGGGGCTAGTGAGGCTAATGCTTCAGGTTACAAGAAAAATAAAGATCGTGTAACCGTGCTAACATGTGCGAATGCTGCTGGATCACACTGGGTTAAACTTCTTGTTATTGGGAAGTATAAAAATCCCCGTGCATTTAAAAATGTGAGGCACTTACCTGTTGAGTACAAAGATCAAAAAAATGCTTGGATGGATAAGGAAATCTTCTCCTATTGGTTCAATCATATTTTTGTTCCATCTGTGAGGGAACATTTCTGTAAAATAGGGAAACCTGAAGATAGCAAATGCATTTTATTGCTTGATAATTGTAGAGCCCATCCGCATGAATCCGAGTTGGTTTCGGGAAATATTTTCACCATTTATTTGCCACCAAATGTAACTTCTCTCATACAACCCATGGACCAGGGCGTTATCCAAAATCTGAAGTGTCATCACAAGAAAGACTTCCTACGTAAACTGATAAACCAAGATGACAATATTCACGCATTTCAGAAGGAATACAATATTAAAGATGCCATCTATAATGTTGCATGTTCCTGGAACTTGGTGAAAGGTCACACTCTGAGGCAAGCCTGGCGCAAATTGTGGCCTTCTGTAATGTTTGCTGAAGGTTCTTCTTCAGAGGAGGAATTTCATGGGTTCAATGTTCGTCCCAAGAAGAGTACAATAATGGAAATGGCTGGCATGGTGAAAAATGTAGGCCCAGCAAACCCTCTACGTCACCTCAGTGAAAGTGATATCGAGCAGTGGGTTGATGCAGATAGAGAAGTTGGTGTTGTGCATATGCTAAGTGATGATGAAATAATTGAGAGTGTTTTGAATCCAAAGAAAGAAAAGGAAAGTGAGATGGAAAGTGAAGAGGATGAGATTTCTGAAGAGAACAAGATTTCTTCGGCTAAAGCTGCAGAAGGATTTTCTTCAATCCTCCAATTTGCTGACAGGCAGCCTTGCTACTCTGCCCAAGAAGTTATGCAACTCCATATTCTGCATTCCACGTTTCTACAGAAAAGGCAAGAGTCCACTAAGCAAATCGACATCCGCAACATGTTTAAGAAAGCTTCCAAAAGAGTCGAAGCAGCGGAAGTGCCTGAAGAATCTGTGGAATCTGTGGAAATGCATGAGCCTGATGACCCAGCTGGCATGGATATTCCTGATGAACCAGCTGACTTGGAATAAGTGTACAGTCAACTACAGTACTGTATACAGTCATTTATAAGTTTTGTTTTACTGTTAAGTAATTAAAGAGTTATGGATTACCCAGTACTATATTTAATCAAGCATCTTCCATCATCCATTTAACACAACATTCTGTAGGTGAGTACCCAATTACTGTATACTGCACATTTCTTGTTTTTTTTATTTTTGTTTGTTAAAAATAGCCTTGGTAGATAACCCTCTCCATCATCCGGAATTTTTATTCAACCGGCACCACCCCGGTCCCGTCGGTGCCGGATACCAAAGAGTTTCCTGTATCAGGAATTCTTCCAGTATTATTTACAGGCCAATGCATAGCCCGCAGTATGTTGCCTCTCATTGCCCTCTTCAACCTGTTCCCCCTCGGTGTCGCTGCTCTGTTAAACCTGCTCCCTCTTACTGTCACTGCCCTGTTAAATCTGCTCCCTTTTGGTGTTACTGCCTTGTGAAACCTACTCCCTCTTACTGTCACTGCCCTGTTAAATTTGCTCCCTTTTGGTGTTACTGCCTTGTGAAACCTACTGCTCTCACTGCCTTGTTAAAGCTGTTCCCTATATAGTCAAATCCATATACATTGGCCCTGATTTTCAGCTTTACTGATGGACAGGAAGGGGAAAATATGATGAAAACCGCTGTATAGCACTTACCACCTGCTTCCAAACGACTGAACTATTACTATTTTGGTGGGGTCATTGATATAGGCTGCAAAGGCGCTTGTGCAAAATAGAACCCCAATGCAATTTTCAGATATCAATGGGCAGAGTGTGCACTACGCATGGACTGCTCATTGATACTGAGGGAGCACGACAAGGTAGATGCAGAGAGGATGTTTCCCCTCCTGGGGAAATCTGGAACTCGGGGGCATAGTTTCAAAATAAAGGGTCGCCCTTTTAGAACGGAGATGAGGAGGAATTTCTTCTCTCAGAGGGTCATAAATCTGTGGAATTCTCTGCCCCAGCGAGCGGTGGAGGCTGGGTCATTAAATACATTTCAGGTGGAGATAGACAGATTTTTGCAAGATAAGGGAGTGAAGGGTTATGGGGAGTGGGCGGGGAAGAGGCTTTGAGCCTAAGATCAGCCATGATCTTATTGAATGGCGGAGCAGGCTCGAGGGGCCAAGTGGCCTATTCCTGCTCCTATTTCTTATATACTTGTGTTGAACAGCCTAATCAACAGCCCTTAAAAGGGACTGTTGCAGAATCCTTAGAAACAGTAAATTAAGTGTTTTAAATTATTTGTGTAGGGTCAAGAGAAGCATGACCCTCTTCACTCTACCCACCACCTGCTTGACGTCTGTCAAAACTGAAAATCGTGCCCTTGGTCGCAAGAGTTGGAATTGGATCCAGATAGTACAAATCAAGCTTTGCTTGGCCGGGATCAATTCTATAACTAATGAATCAGACAGGATACGTTTACAGTATATATAAATGCAGCTTAAACATTGCACAGTGGTTATTCTGTTGTATATGTTAACTTTTTGAAAACTGCAAACTAAGTGTGTTTAACAATTTTATAATTACTTGTAGAAATTGTAAAATAGAAATAATGAAATATAAAAATGTATAATGATAGATTTTTTCCTGTTGTGTGCAAGTTTAAATGTATTGTACTTTAATTCCCCCAAAATACAACTATTTATAGAGAAAATGGTGTCAAGCTTTTGCTCAATGGTAGCATTCTCACCTCGGAGTCCAAATGACATTGGTTCAAGAGCCACTTCAGAGACTTGAGCACATAATCTAGGCTGATACTTCAGTGCAGAATTGAGGGAGTGTTACATCCAGAATTGCCAACTTTTAGAGGAGACCAAAGTCCAATCTCCCTCTCTGTTGGAGGTAAAACATCCATTGGCACTGTTCCAAGAGCCTGAGGACTTCTCCTGGTGTCCCCACCAACATTTATCCCTCAACCAACATCATTAAAACGGATGATTTGGTCATTTATCGCATTGCTGTTTGTGGGATCTCACTGTGCACAAATATTACAAGCACTTCAAAAAGTACTTTATTTGGCAGTGAAGGGCTTTAGGATATCCTGAGATCGTGAAAGACACGATATAAATGCAAGTTCGTTCTTTCTAACAGTTAAAGAGGAAGCTATTTTCTTTATGAATTGGTTTCATGTTGTAATTCAGACACATAACTAACTCAAATATTTGCACATAGTGTCAAGGCCATACAAGTGTAAACAGTAAATACCTATAATAAAAGGACATTAAAACTTACTTGACACATGATCTCTTTAACAAATTCTCCACACCGTTTAGGTCCATTGTAGTCAAGGGATTCTGTAACTTGCCAGTATTTCTGTGCGATTTCATGATCCTTCTCCTGATTACAACAGCCGAATGTACCGTACTGAGAGCAGAAATGCAGATGGGAATCTGGTTTAAAGGGAGGTCTATAATCCAAACACTGGGGATGACACGACACTTCGGCCGCACGTAGACACAAGTAAACTAGGAGTAAACACCGATAAAAGGACCTGCTTAACGATGTTTTACCCTTAAAAATCAAATGAGGAGATCTGGCCGAAAATGTCATTACATATTGCCAGGCTGAGCGTTCATTCACCGGCGGTCCCAGCATCATTGCGTTTGTACGGCGAGGCCGTGGGACCTCCACAGAATGGGTAAAACGACACCACTGTCCCTGGTATTTCACATCACAGGGCAACATCACGGACTTCTAAGGATTGTGTGTCCGGTAACCACTCGTTTGAGGCATTTTAAAGAATTTGAAGTGGGACGGCTTAGGAGGAGGGGCAAAGGCAGTTATAGTGCAAGTTGTGGAATGTAGGTAGGGCATCCCATGCATATCAAACCGACCTTCAAAGACCAAGTGCCGTAGACATTGAGAATTTGGGATAGTATTAAAAAAAAATAACCAAAGACCTAAATATTTAGGTAAAACCCAAATACACACAAGTTGGAGTCTACCGCGAGACAGTGGAGTCCTTTCACATGCAACAGAGTAGAACAGAACAAATGGTTTACAGCCACATTAACACAGGAATTAGCAGCAATTCATCATAAACCCTAGGACTTCCTACTTTCAAGGGAATCTGTTCGATTACCTGTTCAAGAATAGCATTTTGTTTTCCATGTGTAATTTTGCACTGCTGCTTCTGTGTACGTTTCCATCTGGAATAGTGCTGAAATGCCCTTTAATTGTAAACCGGCGTTTACAAACGGAGGTGTATAGACCGACAGGGACCACAAGGTCACCAACTATCTGTTTATCTGATCAGCTTTCTGTATGTTGATTCAAACTACCATTGTCAATTTATGATATATATTTCTATTTTGCTGTGCTCTCTTTACATTGCTCAATTCAAATTTATTTGTGCAACCGAAGTCTGGATCAGGAGTAGACCGTACTCATTTTAAAAAAAAATCTGCAATGACAGCAGTTTTCCTTTGGCTAGTTGACGATGCCTTTCACAAGTGAGGATCAGTGTTTCCTGGGAATGTGTCAGTATTTGCAGAGTCCCACTCCACACACTGAAAAGTTTGAAAGCCTTTGTTGTAAATATAAAATAGTATTTTCTTAAATTAGCTTTCATACTACAGCATACCTACCTACTACACCTGTAGTATAAAATGTCTACAATGATTACATTTCTGTATAATAATGCACCAAGACATTTAGTTCCATGAATTTATAAGATGCACACTTTATGTAGTTTTGAGTGCACCAGTTTTACAGGTTCAAAATGCAACCAAAAGCATAACTTAAATATAAATCATTTAAAAATATATATCTTCAGCCCCCATTTATGCGAGTAAAATAATGGCGCACTTAAGGAAGAAGCTGATGCATACAAGCGTTTGACAATAAATAAAAATATTAACAGAACCCACAGAAATAAAGAAAAAGACTTGCATTTATATAGTGCCTTTCACAACCTCAGGACACCCCATGCCACTTTACAGCCAATGAAGTACTTTGTTGAAAAGCTGTTGTAATGCAGGAAATGCGGCAGCCAATGTGCGAACAGTAAAGTCCCACAAACAGCAATGTGATAAAGATCAGCTAATCTGTTTCAGTGATGTTGGTTGAGGGATAAATATTGGCCAGGACACTGGGGAGAACTCCCCTTATCTTCTTCGAAAAGTGCCATGGGAACTTAGTCAACACTTGATTTAACATCCCCATTTCCCCTTTCTATTTTTGTGTCAGTTGCTTCTCTCCTTGTAGTCCATGTGACCAACAAACCCAGTCTCTCAAGCTCCAACAATTCAAATGAACTTTCACCTATATGTTGTAGCGTAAAAAGACTCAGCCAAAATACAATGGACTTCTACGGAGAGAAACAGCACATTTTAAACATTATTTAAACACTTAAAAACCTACCAGTTACAAATTCACGAATGTAATTGGCTTACACTCAACTCTCCATAAAAATTGAGTGGCTGTTTTTTGTGCTCATCCAGATGAGGGAGGTTATTGCTGTGGGATAGAGCACTTTTTAAAAAAAATCCGAATCAAGCATCATCAGGTTAAATACAGCACAAGTTAGATGCAGAGTAAGGCTCCTTCCACTCTAACCCAATATACTTTAACCACAAACCACACCAGTGTGAATGTTTTTGTATTTCCTTTACCAGCCATTCCAAGGTCGATGAATTTAGTGATAATTAGTACTAAATTAGGAGCAATTTTGCACTCTGGACTCAAGGAACATAGAAATAGGAGTAGACCATTCAGCCCCTCGAGCCTGTACGCCATTCAATGTGATCATGGCTGATCTGCATCCTAACTTCATTTACCTGCCTTGGCTCCATATCCCTCAATACCCGTAGCTAGCAAAAATCTATATCTCAGATTTAAAATTATTAATTGAGCTAGCATCTACTGCTTTTTGTGCGACAGAGTTCCACATTTCTACCACCGTGTGTGTGAAGAAATGTTTCCCAAGTTCTCTCCTGACTGACCTGGCTCTGATTTTAAGTTTTGTGTCCCCTTGACCTAGACTCCCCCACCAGCGGAAAACGTTTCTCATTATCTACCCTATCAATTCCTAAAAACCTCAATCAAATCACCCCTTAACCTTCTAAATTCAAGGGAATACCAGCTTAGTTTATATAATCTCTCCTCATAATTTAACCCTTGGAGCCCTAGTAACAGTCTGGTGAATCTGCGCTGCACTCCTTCCAAGGCCAATATATCCTTTCTAAAGGTGTGGTGCCCAGAACTGTACACAGTACTCCAGATGTGGTCCAACCAAGGCTTTGTATAGCCGCAGCAAAACTTCTTCTCCTTTATATTCTAGTCTTCTAGATATAATTGCTAACATTCCATTAGCCTTTTTGATTATTAGCAGCTAGGTTGTGACTGCCAAAACTCATTGCCCTTACCATTCAACCCATTAGTTTGGGCTGAATTTAATGATGCTCTAACTCAGTGTGTCACTACAGGTTTCCCCTCTCTCTCTCATCCCCATCCCACCCCACCAAAAGAAAACCAAACACACACATCTTGTGGTAATAGGAATTAGTCTTTCCAGATAAGCACAATCATTTTATTAGCTGACATTTCTTCATATTTGTCTTGGTCATATATACAATATTTCATAAATGCTTTGTTAAAGTGTTCAACATTTACTTGTAAAATATTAATGGGTTTGTTACAGTACAAATTTGTCAATACAACACATTTAAAGCTTTCCACAGATATCCTACATTATGCCATGACCCAATACTCCCAAACATCTGGATGGTTAGTATTTATACAACACTGCTATCTTGTGAAATATTCTTCAAAACATTCTCAATTAACACTGAAGAAAATCCAGGCCTGTTGGAGGAAAGAGTAGCTCACACCTCAACCCTCAACCGCCGTCTTCACCTTTCCTCTCCCCTGCCTGCCCCACGGCACACTCCGATTTCCTCTTCAAGGGGGAAGACCCTAGCCGCGGTTTCTAAACCAGTGCTAAAGTGTGCTTTTTTCCAAAAAGATCAGATAACAGCAGTTTTCCTAAAGGTGGAGTAAAAAAAATGTACTCTTGAAATTTTCCTTCCCTTTTAATTCAAAGAGATTCCAAATGTTGGAAATTAATGAAAACTTCAGCAAGTTTTATAAACTGTATGTACAGACTCCTACAATTCAACATTCACTCAGCTGCAGCAGACTGTGATCCTTTACATATTGCCTCATTTTCTTCCGTTTTGCTTTCTGAACTTTACGTCCCAGTCGGTAAACGGTGATGAAGTATTTGCAACCTAAATGGGTAGGAGAGAGAAACAGATTCAAAGATTAGAAAAATTGGCTAAATCAGTAAGATACATGCACAAATCTGCACTACCACAGAAAAAGAGGAACATTTAAGGCCAAGAATCCCCATGCTGCTCTTCTGTAGCACTCAACTACAAATGGTATGGTAGCCTTTATTACAAAGGGATTGGAGTGCAAGAGAAGAGTAAAGAAGTATTTCTGCAATTATATAGGGCTTTGGTGAGACCACACCTGGAGTACTGTGCACAGTTTTGGTCTCCTTACCCAAGGAAGGATATACTTGCCTTGGAGGGAGCGCAATGAAGGTTCACTAAACTGATTCCTGGGATGAGGGGATGAGGGGATTGCCTACAAGGAGAAATTAAGTAGACTAGGCCTACATTCCCTAGAGTTTAGGAGCGGTGATCTCACTGAAACATAAAATTAAGGGGCTTGACAGAGTAGATGCGGAGAGGCTGTTTCCCCTAGCTGCGGAGTCTAAAACTAGGAATCACAGTCTCAGAATAAGGGGCTGGCCATGTAGGACTGAGATGAGGAGGAATTTCTTCACTCAAAGGGTTGTGAATCTTTGGAATTCTCTACCCCAGAGGGCTGTGGATGCTCAGTCATTGAGTATATTCAAGACAGACATTGATAGATTTTTGGATACGAAGGGAATCAAGGGATATAGGGATCGGGCAGGAAAGTGGAGTTGAGGTAGAAGATCAGCCAAGATCTTACTGAATAGCGGAGCAGGCTCAAAGGGCCGAATGACCTACTCCTGCTCCTATTTCTTATGTTCTTATGTTCAACGACTAGTCGCAGGTCACGCTCCCACTTGAGAAAAATTACATGACTCCAGAGTGAGGCTCGGGAAAAAGAAGGAAAATACTTGGAATTTGGGAGTTTCAAAGAGTTTTGTTTTTAAATGCACGCACTAAGAATCTTCCATGTTAATATGGTAGCATAGTGGTTATGTTACTGGACTAGTAATCCAGAGGCCTGGACTAATGATCCGGAGACATGAGTTCAAATCCCACCATGGCAGCTGAGGAATTTAAATTCAGTTAAAGAACTCTGGAATTTAAAAAAAAGCTAGCATCAGTAATGGTGACCATGAAACGACCAGATTGTCATAAAAACCCATCTGGTTCACTAATGTCCTTTAGGGAAGGAAATCGGCCGTCCTTACCCGGTCTGGCCTACATGTGACTCCAGACCCACAGCAATGTGGTTGACTCTTAACTGCCCTCTGAAATGGCCTAGCAAGCCACTCAGTTGTACTAAACCGCTATGAAAAACGATCTTCACCACACAGACTGCAGCGGTTTAAGGCAGCAGCTCACCACCACCTTCTCAAGGACAATTAGGGATAAATATTGGCCAGGACATATTACTTAAGGCTTTCACAAAGAGAACTTTTCTATAACATTTTAGTAGTGGTGTCATACCAAAAATATGCTTACATTATCAAAATTGCTAATAGCCTGGCACTTCAAGTTATACTCACTTATTACAAACAGCAGCCTTGAAGTCTGAAGGAAAACACACTTTGGCAATCTGTGTCGGTGTAGATAACTGGTTAAATAAATAGACCTTAGACTATGATAATAGACGTTTACAGAAGTAAAATAAAGAGGTAGAGGACTTTAAATTTTATTTGCCTATGTGGTAACAGTGCTACATTATTTTAGCCACAATTTAAAGGTGGATTTAGTTTCAATCTCTGCATTCTCTTACAATTTATTTCATTGTTTTTAAACAGAAAATTACTTAAAGTTAGTTTTTCCTCCACCAATTTTCGATGTACACTTTGTTTTTAATTTTCTTTTTCCTCCTACTCTCCGAATTCTACTCCCACGCTCTTACAACCAGTTTTACGATCCTTCGCAGGCATCCATTACAATCGAATTTAATTGAACAGCTGGAATCATTTCAAAGATCATGTAGAACACCCTAGGATCTAGGAGACCCCTGAAGGATTCTTGATGGGGTGGTGGGGTGGGGGGGCAAGAGAGAAGATAATGAAAGATAGGGTAAAGACAACTGGGTATAGCACTAGCATGGTTAAAACAATAAAAAAGGACAAGGTATATTAGGAAATAGTGATTAGATGATGCCAAGTTTGAACAAAGGACAGAGGTAAGCTGTTCCATAGTTTTGTAGAGTTAGAGGAGAGGACGACATAAAGTCAAGTACTTTTTCCAACACACAAGAATATTGGGAGAAGGAAGAGCATATAAAACAATGCATTTCAGAAAAATTGAGAGGAAAGTTCAGAGAAGCACTAGTACAACAGAATCGCTAAGAGGCAAGGGAGGTAGCCATGGAGAATCAAAATTTAAGATTGCAGAAGAAGTGCAAGACAAAGCAAGAAGAGGAAGCAGCAAACTTGGATGGTAAGAATTGGATGCTTCTGAGGAGCCGTGGTGACGAAAGAGATAGAGAGAGTAAGGTGAAGTAGAAAAAGGGGGTGCATGACAGATGTCAGGTTGAGAATACAAGTGAGAACCAGGTTGAATATAGAAAGTTCAGAGGGGAAGTGAAAAAGGAAATAAGAGGGGCAAAGAGAGAGTATGAGAATAGATTGGCAGCTAACATAAAAGGGAATCCAAAAGTCTTCTATAAATAGTATAAATAGTAAACAGGTAGTAAGATGAGGGGTGCGGCAGATTAGGGACCAAAATGGAGACCTACGCATGGAGGCAGAGGGCATTGCTGAGGTACTAAATGGGTAATTTACATATGTCTTTAACAAGGAAGAAGATGCGGCCAAAGTCAGTGAAAGAGGAGGTAGTTGAGATACTGGATGGGATAAAAATTGATAGAGGAGGTACTAGAAAGGCTGGCTGTACTTAAGGTAGATGGGTCACCAGGACTGGATGGGATACATCCTAGGATGCTGAGGGAAGTAAAAGGTGGAAATTGCAGAGGTATTGGCCATAATCTTCCAATCCTCATTGGATATGGGGGTGGTGCCAGAGGACTGGAGAATTGCAAATGTTACACCCTTGTTCAAAAAAGAGTGAAAGGATAAACCCAGCAACTACAGGCCAGTCAGTTTAACCTCGGTAGTGGGGAAGCTTTTAGAAACGATAATCCGGGACAAAATGAACAGTCACTTAGACAAGTGTGGATTCATTAAGGAAAGCCAGCACAGATTTGTTAAAGGCAAATCATGTTTAACTAACTTGATTGAGTTTTTTGATGAAGTACCAGAGTGGGTTGATGAGGGCAATGCGGTTGGCGTGGTGTACATGGATTTCCAAAAGGCATTTTGATAAAGTGCCACATAATAGGCTTGCCAGCAAAGTTGAAGCCCGTGGAATAAAGGGGACAGTGGCAGCATGGATACGGAATTGGCTAAGTATCAGGAAACAGAGAGTAGTGGAGAACGGTTGTTTTTTGGACTGGAGGAAGGTATACAGTGGTGTTCCCCAGGGGTCGCTACTAGGACCACTGCTTTTCTTGATATATATTAATGACTTAGACTTGGGTGTACAGGGCACAATTTCAAAATTTGCAGATGACACAAAACTTGGAAGTATAGTGAACAGTGAGGAGGATAGTGACAGATGTCAAAAGGACATAGACAGGCTGGTGGAATGGGCAGACACGGGACAGATGAAAATTAACGCAGAAAAGTGCGAAGTGATGCATTTTGGCAGGAAGAACGAGGAGAGGCAATATAAACTAAAGGGTACAATCCTAAAGGGGGTGCATGAACAGAGAGACCTGGGGGTATATGTGCACAAATTATTGAAGGTGGCAGGGCAGGTTGAGAAAGCAGTTAAATAAGCATATGGGATCCTGGGCTTCATAAATAGAGGCATAGAGTACAAAAGCAGGGAAGTTATGATGAACCTTTATAAAACATTGGTCCGACCTCAGCTGGAGTATTGTGTCCAATTCTGGGCACTTTAGGAAGGATATGAAGGCCTTAGAGAGAGAGTGTGCAGAACAGATTTATAAGAATGGTTCCAGGGATGAGGGACTTCAGTTACGTGGATAGCCTGGAGAAACTGGGGTTGTTCTTCTTAGAGCAGAGAAGGCGGAGAGGAGATTTGATAGAAGTATTCAAAATCATGAGGGGTCTAGACAGAGTAGATAGAGAGAAACTGTTCCCATTGGCAGAAGGGTCGAGAACCAGAGGACACAGATTTGAGGTGACTGGCAGAAGAACCAAAGGCGATATGAGGGGAAAACTTCTTTTATGCAGCGAGTGGTTATGATCTGGAATGCACTGTCTGAAAAGGTGGTGGAGGCAGACTCAATCGTGGCTTTCAAAAGGGAATTGGATAAGTACCTGAAGACATTTTTTTTTGCAGTGCTACGGGGAAAGAGCAGGGGAGTGGGACTAGCTGAAGTGCTCTTGCAGAGAGCCAGCATGGGCTCGACGGGCCAAATGGCCTCCTTCTGTGCTGTAACCATTCTATGATTCTATATGGCACTTTTTTAAGTTATGCAGACCAGAGGGTCATGTGTTTGATTCCCAATCTATGCTGAATGGCATCTTAGCTAGGCAGCAGTTGGGGTCCATAACTGGCATTAAAAGACCAGAGGGAAGGGAGGGAATACAAAAAATGTCAGCCAGCAACATCTGTGAGACGCACATATCTGGCTGGAATGAAGCAGCTGGTTAATCTTTAATGCACTATATCTTTGAATGCTTTTAAGTTTTGTGGCTTTAAATATTTTCTTTAAGAATTAAAGGTGATAAAATGAGAACTACTTAAAGAATCAGAAGATGTACTAGTACATCCAATCAAAGTTTAATTATAAAAGAAACTGCCATAGACAATTTGCCACCAACTCACCAAATGTTTCAAATGTCAGCAAATGGCTGTGATTTCATCTTCAAAAGAGACTAAACATATGTAGATGAAAGATGGGCTCTAAATGAGGGCCCACTGAACCCACATAACCTTTTGCTGCAATTCAAGCAGGGATAATGACTGCAATTCAAGCAGGAATAATGACTGTATGATTCCACAGATGCTTAAACACCAGCTACAGGTACAGCTGAGAAGTACAGGCCCTTACCCACAGGGCATTGCCACAACTTCAGCTTTTGAGACTCCATGATCTGAACACTGTTTCTCACCACTGTTCTAATTTAATTATTAAAAAAGTTTGATCAATTAAATGTTCCTTAAATATGGAAGTTGCGCGTTTCCACTTTGGCTCTGTGGTAACACTCTTACCAAGTTAGAAGACCATGGGTTCAAGCCTGACTCCAGGGACTTGAGCATATAGTCTAGGCTGACACTTCAGTGCAGTTCTGAGAGTCCTGCATTGTTGGAGGTGCCGTCTTTTGGATGAGAAGTTAAGTCGAGACCCCATCTGCCTTCCCAAAGATGTAAAAGATCTCAAGGTAATATTTAGAGAAGAACATGGGAGTTCTCCCTACGTCCTGGCCAATTTTATCCCTCAACCAACATCACTGAAACAGATTATCTGGTCATTTAGCTCATTGCTGTTTGTGGTGCCTTGCTATGTGAAAATTGGTTGCCACACTTCCTATATTGCAACAGTGAGCTGGAGGTATGAAGGTCAAAAAGCAGAAATTCAAACATGCCAATTGGCTAACACACAGAGAGCAGAGAGGAGTGGTGAACAATTGTTTTTCAGACTGGAGGGAAGTATACAGTGGTGTTCCCCAGGAATTGGTGTTGGGACTACTGCTCTTTTTGATGTACATTAATGACCTGGACTTGGGTATACAGGATATAATTTCAAAGTTTTCAGATGACAGGAAACTCGGAAATGTAGTAAACAATGAGAAGAATAGTAACAGACTTCAGGAGGATATAGACAGACTGGTGAAATGGGCAGACACATGCAGATTAAATTTAACACAGAAGTGTGAAGTGATGTATTTTGGTAGGAAGAATGAGGAGAGGCAATCTAAGCTAAATGGTACAATATTAATGGGGGGTGCAGGATCAGAGAGACCTGGGGGGGGGGAAGGGTGTCTGTACACAAATTTTTGAAGGTGGCAGGACAAGTTGAGAAGGCTGTTAAAAAAGGCATACAGGATCCTTGACCTTGTAATCAGAGGCAGAGAGTACAACAACAACTTGTATTTATATAGCACCTTTAACACAGTAAAACGTCCCAAAGTGCTCCACAGGAGCGTTCGCAAACAAAATTCGACACCGAGCCACATAAGGAGATATTAGGACAGAAACAGGTAGGTTTTAATGAGTGTCTTAAAGGAGGAAGAGAGGTAGAGAGGCAGAGAAGTTCAGGGGAGGGAATTCCAGAGCTTAGGGCCTCGACAGTTGTATGCACGGCCACCAATGGTGGAGCGATTCATAACGGGATGCACAGGAGACCAGAATTGTAGGAATGCAGATATCTCTGAGGGTTGTGGGGCTGGAGAAGGTTACAGAGATAGGGAGGGGCAAGGCCATGGAGGGATTTGAGAACCAAGAATGAGAATTTTTAAATCGAGGCGTTGCCAGTCAATGTAGGTCAGCGAGCACAGGGGTGATGGGTGAATGGGATTTGGTGCGAGTTAGAACATGGGCAGCAGAGTTTTGGATGACCTCAAGTATACAAAAGCAAGGAAGTTACGCTAAACCGTTATAAATCCCTGGTTAGGCCCCAGCTGGAATATTGTGTCTAATTCTGGGCACCACATTTAAGGAAGGTTGTTAAAGGTATTAGAGACAGTTTAGAGATTTACTAGAATGGTACCAGGGATGCGGGACTTCAGTTATGTGACGAGACTAGAGAAACTGGGGTTGTTTTTAAAGCAGGGAAGGTTAAGTGAAGATTTAATAGTTGTACAAAATCATGAAGTGTTGTGATGGAATAAATAAGGAGAAACTGTTTCCAATGACAGAAGGGACAGTAACCAAAGGACACAGATTTAAGGTAATTGGCAAAAGAACCAGAGGCGAGATTGAGGATTTTTTTTGTTTAAACGCAGCGAGTTATGATGATCTGGAATGCATTGCCTGAAAGAGTAGTGGAAGCAGATTCAATAATAACTTTCAAAAAGGGAATTGGATAAATACTTGAAGTGGAAAAATTTGCAGGGCTATGGGGAAAGAGCAGGGGAGTGGGACTAAGTGGACAGCTCTTTTAAAGAGCCAGCACAGGTATGATGGACCGAATGGCCCTCTCATGTGCTGTATCGCTCTATGCCATCCCACAGTGCCTGTTTTGTCCTTTTTAAAATGTATCTCCATTTCAAGTGCTTGCCTAGAATCTGATTAAAAAAATATGCAAGGGAGTGTTAATACATTTTATAAATTACACAAAATTGTACATCCCTCAGCCAGGTAGCAGACAAAAGCAACACCTGTACTCTTTGGGATATTTTGAAAAGACTGTTTATTAGTGATGTCAAACTCTGATGCGATAAATTACAGTTAATTCCAGGTAAAACCTGCCAATTCGCTCACATCTGGTGTGGTGTGGCTTAAATGTCTCAGTGTAAGCTGCTATGCACTGTAAGCTATATGTTCACTAAAAGCAGAGGTGTCAATATTCAAGATAAGGATAACCCTGCTGCCGACAGACAAGTTGGTATTTATTTGTCTGCTACCTCAGAGTACAGCTGCTGTACAAATACACACATCTCCCATACTGTACATGCTTCCTGCACAAATAAAACCTGATACATGTACCAGAATCAACTTTTACACAATAGGAGGAAATTTCTAACTTCAGAGAGACACATCAGAAATTCAGGCACAGGACTTTCCGACCATTTAAAATCAACAGTCAGTAAACCGTGCCCAACACGCACCCAAAATTCCAACATGCACTGCCTCCCAATGTGGTGAGGCTCCCCACGAGTAGCACAAAAATCAGAAAATGCCCCCCCCCCAGGAAATACTGCGGAGGGGTTTCCACCGCAGTGAGTTCGGATCCGCTGTGCTGCGGTTTACTAAATGGATTCATTAATACAACGAAAACCCATATAAGGTGTTGGTTTTAAAATTCTACTCCTACGTAACCGATTGAAATCTGTAAATTAAAGATAGATTGAATCTGCTACTTGGCTCCTGCTGCTGCACACTATTCCAGAACACTTTTAATCTGATCAAGCAACAGCTGCGAAGCCTCCGGCAGAGCTTGCAGAACCAGCACTTCACCCATTCAATGCATTCCAAAAACTGCAGTTTGGTGTTATTCCCACCGAGGACCCTATAACTAGCATTTTTATTGCTCGTATGCAGTGTGCTTGAGGGATGGGGATTGCAGTGAACTGTATCCTAGTAGAAGTAATAAATGAATTCAGAGGTCAAATATCAATATCAAACAATAGCGATGCTACATTCCAGTGAGAGTGCTCTCCATTTGCTCGTGAGAAACTGTAAATACTGGAGATTATGAAACAATTAACAATTAGAATTTTATAGTTGCTTTGAATTGCCCTCCTTTTCCTTAATTTTTCAGCCTTTATATCCCACAATTTTTCTATCCCCAGTGCCTGGTCTGCTTTTTAGTTTTATATGGGGTTAACTGCATTGCTTTGACTTAAAGAAAAAGAAAGACTTGCATTTATATAGCGCCTTTCACGACCACCGGACATCCCAAAGCGCTTTACAGCCAATGAAGTACTTTTGAAGTGTAGTCACTGTTGTAATGTCGGAAACGCAGCAGCCAATTTACACACGGCACGCTCCCACAGACAGCAATGAGATAATGACTAGACAATCTGTTTTAGTGATGTTGATTGAGGGATAAACATTGGCCAGGACACCAGGGATAACTCCTCAGCTCTTCTTCGATATAGTGCCATGGCATCTTATACAACCACCTGAGAGAGCAGACGACGTCTCATCTGAAAGATGGCATCTCCGACAGTGCAGCACTCCCTCGGTACGGCACTGGAATGTCAGCCTAGATTTTTGTGCTCAAGTCTCTGGAGTGGGACTTGAACCCACAACCTTCTGACTCAGAGGCAAGGATGCTACCAACTGAGCCTTTTTGTTTCCCAGATCCTTGGCTAATGTAACTCAGTCGCTCTAAAGCAGCTATGACTGGTCCTATTCTCCACCAGTTCACAAATTACATTCTATTTATCTGAATGTCAGCTTGGTTCATTGGTGGCCCTCTCATCTTGGAGTCACAAGGTTGTGGATTCAAGTCCCACTCTCGGACTTGAGGACATCATCTAGGCTGAACCTTCAGCGCAGTACAGAGGGAGTGCTATATTGTCAGAGGTGCCATCTTCCAGATGAGACTTTAAACTGAGACCCTGTCTGTTTGTTCAAGTAAATGTAAAAGATTCCATGACAACTATTTGAAGTGGTCATGATGCGGAGATGCCGGTGTTGGACTGGGGTGGACAAAATTGAGAGGTCGCACAACACCAGGTTATAGTCCAACAGTTTTATTTTAAATCACAAGCTTTCGGAGTTACAACTCCTTCGGAGTTGTAACTCCGAAAGCTTGTGATTTAAAATAAAACTGTTGGACTATAACCTGGTGTTGTGCGACCTCTCAATTTGAAGAACAGAGAATTCACCTGGGGTCCTGGCTAACAGTTATTACTCAATATACAACATCAAAATAGATTAACTAGTCATTATTTCATTAGTTTGTGGAACCTTGCTGTGTGCAAATTGGTTGCCGCATCTACCTACATAACAGTGACTACACTTCGATAGTTATTCATTAGCTGTTAAGTGCTTTGGGGTGCCCAGAGGATGTGACATGCACTATATCAATTTAAGCTCTTCTATTTATACAATACAAATGAGCAATGTTTTTAAGAACTGGTATTTATTGTGCATGTTTCAGGAGACTTTCCACAGTAGCAACTGATACAGGGGTGAAGAAGTTAGGATGTACTTTCAGCCACGAACTGAGCACACTAAGGCAAGAGAAAAACCACTTGCATTCAAGATACTAGTGTCTCATTGAGAAGCAGTCTGTTTGTATATTAGGCTATCGGGGTGGAGTTTCCACTTTGGGCGCAAATCGTGTTTGAAGTTGCACTGGTTTTCCAAAAATCAGAAGTCGCACAACACCAGGTTATAGTCCAACAGATTTATTTAATTTTACAAGCTTTCGGAGCTGTTCGCTCCTTCTTCAGGTAAGGTAGCTGTGAGAGAATCTCCCAGAATTCACAATATAAACACAGAAAGTTCCGCACTCATGAGGATGGCCTCAATCGCGATATCGGGTTCATGTCACGATACAGAACGTGACTTGACATCATGGCCGGTCTTTCCAGGTTTTGTTTTAAAAAGACTAACACAACAAATGGAGAGGATATGCAGCCAGCAGGTGTTTTGACACGTTGGACCCCCTGGGACACATCTCATTGTCTTGGCTGTGCTCTTAGTGTGTCTTTGATGTAGGGAAAGATTTGAATAGATTTTTTCCTGTGTTTATATTGTGAATTCTGGGAGATTCTCTCACAGCTACCTTACCTGAAGAAGGAGCGAACAGCTCCGAAAGCTTGTAAAATTAAATAAATCTGTTGGACTATAACCTGGTGTTGTGCGACTTCTGATTTTTGTCCACCCCAGTCCAACGCCGGCATCTCCACATCATGGTTTTCCAAAGTTATGGTTCAAGTTTCCGTCCAAACTTATTTGCATAATGACAAACACAAAATCTTCCATGAACCAGCTCAATTGGTCAGCGCAATAGAACGTAATTTTTTCTGCCATGCATTAAAAAAATATTCATTGATGTATTTAAAAGTGGTAACCTGCAGTTTATCTGAAGGGCAGTTTTATGAATACAGCTGAACATGGTTTTATCATAAAAAATAAGCATTTCTTTTAATAAGAGTGTCTAGTCCACCACCTGTGAACAACCCGATTTTAAATCACCGAAAATGATTTTAAATAGACTATACTGAACCATTTACTAGCTTCATTGGTGTACACTAATCAATTTCTTAGTAAATTAAATATTTAACATTTTAAAACGTTTAAAATGTGGCTTTATACCTAAAAAAAACACTAGCTAATTTTAAGAGCCTCCTCAAACGGTTGCAAATGACGGAAACTCGTCATGCTCATTATGTCGATCTGGGAGCGTGGCTAGTTTTGTGGGCGGGGCCAGCTTGCAGCACAATGTTGTTTAAACCAGCACAAAAGATCGATTGACGCTTGACGTAACATGCATTTTAAATTTCGCAATCTTTTACATTGGTTTGGCCAATTTCCGGCGAATTGCCCCGCGCAAACTCTAGGCCCTAATGCTTTCTCTAAAACAGTGACTACTAACTAAAATAGACAATACCAGTCTAAAGGTATCTCACAGGAAAAGTGCAAGAAAGTTCAGGTATGAGTAAAGGCCATTCAACCTATCAAATCTCTCATCAAAACATGAAACCCCCTCCAATATTTTTGCCGCTATTATCTGTCTGACAAATTACTTAAAACATTACTCTGAGTAAAGAAGTTCCTCGGATATCAGCTTTAAATTTACTTTTCACCATTTAGATTGGAATATGTTCTGTATAGTAGGCCAATATATTATACACATGTGCACATCACTGAACTTTTTAGTTGAAAAAGAAAACCTCAGCTGAAAATCGTGTCATTGATGGAGAGCCATTGCTGGATCGGGGGCTCAGTTAGGGTTTCACTCATTTTCACAGATTTTCACTCAGCTCTAATCGCCCAGCTGCACATTCCTACCTCATCAGAGCCGGACACTCATTCCAGAGCACAATGTGTACGTGGACAGATGGGACTATTTCTGCCACTAGGGAGTGCAGAAGCCAGAAGGCTTTCTCCAATTGTTAGGTTGGCTTGTTTCATCACCATCTTAGGGACAGCAATTTGAAAGAACAATTCGGGGGAAAAAAATCCCAATAAATGAATAAAGTTTCGGTTACTCATTAAGCAGCTTTAAAATATTTGTTTTTAAACTCCAACAACTACATCAAATCAGAAAAAAAATCTGATGTCTATGCCTGCATATTTTATACTGTGCATTTTATTAAAAAAAAAAGGAAAAATAACCTTAGGAGGGAGAAGGATAAGTAACCATTTCATTCAAAACATGTACAATTGTTTTTGTATATAAAACCACCTTTTCAATTGTTTGAAATTTTCCTTTAAAAACTCAAAACATTTCATCGAATCATAGCATGATACAGCACAGAAGGAGGCCCTTCAGCCCATCATGCCTGTGCCAGCTCTTTGGTAGAGCTATCCAATTAATTCCACTCCCCTGATCTTTCCCCATAGCCCTGTAATTTTTTTTTCCCCTTCAAGTATTTATCCAATTCTCTTTTGAACGTTACTGCTGAAACTGCTTCCACCACCCTTTCAGGCAGTGCAGTGCATCCCAACACAACAACTAAAAAATGTTTCATGTCGCCTCTGGTTCTTTTGCCAATCACCTTAAATCTGTGTCCTCTGGTTACAGACCTTTCTGCCACTGGAAACAGTTTCTCCTTATTCACTCTATCAAAACCATTCATGAGTTTGAACAGCTCTTATCAAATCTCCTCTTGACCTATTCTGCTCGAAGAACAACAACCCCAGCTTCTCCACATAAGTGAAGTCGCTCATCCCTGGTACCATTCTAGTAAATCTCTTCTGCACCCTCTCCAACGCCTTGACATCCTTCCTAAATTTTGGTGCCCAGAATTAAACACAATACTCCAGCTGAGACCTAACCAGTGTTTTATAAAGGTTCATCATAACTTCCTTGCTTTTGTGCTCTATCCCTCTATTAATAAGGCCAAGGATCCCACATGCCTTTTTAACAGCCTGCTCAACTTGTCCTGCCACCTTCAAAGATTTGTGTACGTACACCCCCAGGTCTGTGTTCCTGCACTCCCTTAAAATTGTACCATTTCGTTCATATTGCCTCTCCTCATTCTTCCTACCAAAATGTATCACTTCACACTTCTCAGTGTTAAATTTCAGCTGGCATGTGTCTGCCCATTTCACCGGTCTGTCCATGTTCTCCTGAAGTCCGTTACTATCCTCCTCATTGTTTACTACATTTCGGAGTTCCGTATCATCTGCAAACTTTGAAATTATGCCCTATATACCCAAGTCCAGGTCATTGATATATAATCAAATGGAGCAGTGGTCCTAATAACAACCCTTGGGAATCACTACTGTATACCTCCCTCCAGTCTGAAAAAGAAACATTCACCACTACTCTCTGCTTTCTGTCCCTTAGCCAATTTTTTATCCACGCTGCCACTGCCCCTTTAATCCCATGGGCTTTAATTTTGCTAACAAGTCTATTATGTGGTACTTTGTCAAATGCCTTTTGAACCTTTTAAGACAACATTGACCGAACAGTGAGATTTTTTGATTTACCTTTCCCCATTAGGATTCCTGCAATCGTCGCTTTCCTACAAGCATAGCTCTCATTTTCTTCAAAATTCTTATGTGCTCGATATTCGCTGAAATGAAATGCAGGCCACCAATCTTGTCGTAACTCCCACTGCTCTTTGATCCAGTCTGAGTGACCCCTGAAGAGAAAGAAAATTATTGCACCTTAAAATAATTAGATCATAAAATTAGAAAGTTTAAATTGTTTTCAAACTCCAGTGTTTATGATACTAAACTGAGACAAAAAGTCATGGCTTCAAACCTCACTCCAGAGACTTAAGCACATAATCCAGGATGACACATTAGCGCAGCGAGGTACCGTCTTTCGGATGGGACGTTAAACCAAAGCCCCAGCTGACCGATCAGGTGGATGTAAAAAAATACCATGACACGATTCAAAGGAGAGCCTGAGGAGTTCGCCCAGTGTCATGGCCAACATTTATTCCTCAACCACCACCAAAACAGATTATCTGGTCATTTATCTCATTGCTGCTTGAGAAACCTTACTGTGTGCAGATTAGCTGACACGTCTGTCTACATTACAATGGCTACACTTCAAAAGTACTTCACTGTCTGAAGTCCTCGTCGATATTCATAAATGTAAGTATATATAAAAGAAACACATACATATACGGGTGTATGCTTATGCATGCGTGTGCACGCTCACATGTATATACATGTGCGAATATGTACTTATAAGTGAATGTATGCATGAGTGACCCTCTCTCTCAATAAACATCCCAAAAACAATTGCAGAGGCTTAATGTATTTCAATAACTGCTAACAAAATCAAAGCAGCTGCCAGTCATGTATTTAACTGAACAAATCACCAGTTTGGATTGTATGCTTGGCTCCTCCCTTCAAGCCAAGGAGACAATGAACTGCCTGATCAACATTGGCATTGCTTTAGGCTGGAGACATAGATCGGAATGCAGCTGGTTTTTAAATTCCCAAGGGCAGAAATTCCAAAGAAAAAGTCAAGAGCTGACGGAAGTACAGGGAGATGAGACTTCTGCCCACCAGTGACCCAATCCATAAACCTGGGGACAGGGTCAGTTACACAAATTGTGGTGGGCACCTACACCTGTAGTGGTACAATAGAGGTACCTTCCGCTCCTGAACGGACACGGCCGATCTGGGAGATGTAACTTGTCTCACGCCCCGATCAGGCTAATGAATGAACATTTTTCTAGTACTCTCCTGGGAGGCAGAATGACAGTCAGAAGCTGGGATTGATGACAACTTGCCTCTGCAGCTACAAGCCCTCAGTGGGACCTATGCCTTTTCTCAGCATGGTGGTGGGGGGTGGGGGGGAGGTGGGCAAGTATTTTCAGGAGGCAGTTTCCACTGGCTGGGAAGTCTAGAACTAGGTGGTCAGTCTCAGAATAAGGGATCGGCCATTTAAGACTGAGATGAGGAGGAATTTCTTCACTCAGGGTTTTGAATCTTTGGAATTCTCTACCCGAGAGCTGTGAAGGATCAGTCATTGAGTATATTCAAGACAGAGAGCGATAGATTTTTGGATACTAAGGGGGACTTAGTCATAGAGTCATAGAATTATACAGCACAGAAAGAGGCCCTTCGGCCCATCGTGTCCGCGCCGGCCATCAATCCCTGTCTATTCTAATCCCATTTTCCAGCACTTGGTCCGTAGCCTTGTATGCTATGGCGTTTCAAGTGCTCATCTAAATGCTTCTTGAATGTTGTGAGGGTTCTTGCCTCTACCACCCTTTCAGGCAGTGAGTTCCAGATTCCAACCACCCTCTGGGTGACAAAGTTTTTCCTCAAATCCCCTCTAAACCTCCTGCCCCATACCTTGAAACTATGCCCCCTGGTTATTGACCCCTCTACTAAGGGGAAAAGTTCCTTTCTATCTACCCTATCTATGCCCCTCATAATTTTGTACACCTCAATCAGATCCCCCCTCAGCCTTTTCTGCTCTAAGGAAAACAACCCCAGCCTGTCCAGTCTCTCTTCATAGCTGAAGCGCTGCAGCCCAGGTAACATCCTTGTGAATCTCCTCTGCACCCTCTCCAATGCAATCACATCATTCCTATAGTGTGGCGACCAGAACTGCACACAGTATTCCAGCTGTGGCCTAACTAGCATTTTGTACAGCTCCATCATAACCTCCCTGCTCTTATATTCTATGCCTCGGCTAATGAAGGCAAGTATCCCATATGCCTTTTTAACCACCTTATCTACCGGTCCTGCTGCCTTCAGGGTACATGCACACCAAGGTCCCTCTGATCCTCTGTCCTTCCTAGGGTCCTACCATTCATTGTGTATTCCCTTGCCTTGTTTGTACTCCCAAAGTGCATCACCTCACACTTTTCAGGGTTAAATTCCATTTGCCACTGTTCTGCCCATCTGACCAACCCGTCTATATCGTCCTGTAGCCTGAGGCTTCCCTCCTCGCTATTTACCACCCCACCAATTTTCGTGTCATCTGCGAACTTACTGATTATACCTCCTACATTCATATCTAAATCATTAATGTACACTACAAACAGCAAAGGACCCAGCACCGATCCCTGCGGTACACCACTGGACACAGGCTTCCAGTCACAAAAACAACCTTTGACCATCACTCTCTGCCTCCTGCCACTAAGCCAATTTTGGATCTAATGTGCCAAGTTGCCCTGGATCCCATGGGCTCTTACCTTCTTGACCAGTCTCCCATGCGGGACTTTGTCAAAAGCCTTACTGCAGTCAATGTAGACCACATCAACTGCACTACCCTCATATCCACACACCTAGTCACCCCCTCAAAAAATTCAATCAAATTGGTCAGACATGATCTCCCCCTGACAAAGCCATGCTGACTATCCTTGATTAATCCTTGTCTCTCCAAATGGAGACTAATTCTGTCCCTCAGAATTTTTTCCAATAATTTCCCTACCACTGATGTTAGGCTCACTGGCCTGTAATTCCCTGGTTTATCCCTACTACCCTTCTTGAATAATGGTACTACGTTAGCTGTTCTCCAATCCTCTGGCACCTCCCCTGTGAGGTTCTGAAAATTTGTGTCAGAGCCCCTGCAATCTCCTCCCTTGCCTCACACAGCAGCCTGGGATACATCTCGTCTGGGCCTGGGGATTTATCCACTTTTAAGCCCGCTAAAACCGCTAGTACCTCCTCCCTCTCAATACTAATTTGTTCAAGTATATCACAATCCCTCTGCCTGATTTCTATGCCTACATCGTCCTTCTCCATAGTGAACACAGATGCAAAATATTCATTTAAAACCCCACCTACATCTTCTGGCTCTACACACAGACTGCCACTTTGGTCCATAATGGGCCCTACTCTTTCCCTGGTTATCCTCTTGCCCTTAATATACTTATAAAACACCTTGGGATGTTCCTTTATTTTGCCCACCAGTGTTATTTCATGACCCCTCTTTGCTCTCCTAATTTCTTTTTTAAGTACCCCCCTCCACTTTCTATACTCCTCTAGGGCTTCCACTGTTTTTAGTCCTTTGTATCTGCCAAAAGCCTCCCTTTTTTTCCTAATCCATTCTCAGATATCCCTTGACATCCAGGGTTCCCTGGGCTTGTTGGTCCCACCCTTGACCTTTACGGGAACATGTTGCCGTTGTACTCTCTCTTTCCTTTCTGAAAGACTCCCACTGCTCTGATGTGGATTTTCCTACAAGTAGCTGATCCCAGTCCACTTTGGCCAGATCCTGCCTTATCATACTAAAATCAGCCTTCCCCCAATTTAGAACCTTTATTTCCAGTCCATCTTTGTCCTTTTCCATGACTACCTTAAATCTCACCGAATTATGGTCACGGTCACCAAAATGCTCTCCTACCGACACTTCTACCACTTGCCCGGCTACATTCCCTAGAATTAGGTCCAGTACCACCCCCTCTCTTGTAGGACTTTCTACATGCTGGCTCAAAAAGCTCTCCTGGATGCACTTTAAGAATTCCGCACCCTCTAAGCCTTTCACACTCTGACTATCCCAGTTAATATTGGGGAAGTTGAAATCCCCTACCATTATTACCCTATTATTTCTACACTTCTGAGATTTGCCTATATATCTGTTCCTCTATCTCCCCCTGACTGTTTGGCGGCCTATAGTACACTCCCAGCAAAGTGCTTGCCCCCTTATTGTTTTTAAGTTCTACCCATATGGCCTCATTAGAGGAACCTGCTAAGATATCATCCCTCCTTACAGCAGTAATTGACTCCTTGATTAATATTGCAACACCCCTTCCTCTTTTACATGCTCCATGCCGACTTGCTGCCCTGCCATGTCCTACCCTTAATTTACTCCCTTTAAATTAAAGATTAAATACACTAGGGACCTTACTTCCCTTTAAACACTACTTACTCTAAACTAGAGACCTTACTTTTACTTTAATGACTGGAATGTAGAAATACTGACCGCTGGTTCTCTGTCCCCTCTTGTGCAGCTTTTTAGCTCCTGCTCTCCTGGAAGCTGAAAAAGAAAGGAACACCTCCCTCCCCCACTCACCAAACTCGCAGCTTAACACTCTGTTCCGATCTGCACGCCGTGACAAACTGCACGCTAGCCTCCCTTATTTATATTGCAGCCCTTCTTAGAGTCTCCCTTTCTGCATCCCCTGGCCTTGAGGTCAGAGATAGGTACAGTAAGAGCAAAGGAATATGTGTGAAAGCCACAGCATAGTTAGGCATACAGATGAAAGAAGACACTTACAATACAAAAAAAAGTGCAACAGTGAGAAATGTGTAGGAAATCCATATCGGGCCCGGGGGGCGGGGCATGAAAGAAAGAAGATAAAGACAGAGGATAATACAAAAAAGAATTAACAAGTGGGGAAATAGAGACATAATTATAAGGAGACACTTTTTTTTTGTCTGTAAGCAATATCACTGGAGATCAGAAGTAACAAGAACATGCTGGAAGCACTCAGCAGGCCAGGCAGCATCCGTGGAGAGAGAAAAGGAGTTAACGTTTCAGGTCTGGGACCCTTCGTCAGAACTGGAAAAGGCTGGAGATGTAACAGATTTTAAGCAGGTGCAGAGGCAGGGAGGGTGGGAAGGGGAGGATCTGAAGGAACCGTCTGTGCTAGGGTAGGAGGCAGGAAAGATTAAATGTTGCAAATGGGTATGGCAGAATCATACAGCCTGAAAAATGGGGGCAGGGGTTATAGTCTGAAATTATTGAACTCAATGTTGAGTCCAGAAGGCTGTAAAGTGCCTAATTGAAAGATGAGGTGCTGTTCCTCGAGCTTACGTTGAGCTTCATTGGAACAGTATAAGTGGCCGAGGACAGAGAGATCAGAGTGGGAGTGGAGCGGAGAATTAAAATGACCGGAAGCTCGGGGTCACCCTTATGGACTGAACAGAGGTGTTCCGCAAAGCGGTCGCCCAATCTGCGTTTGGTCTCCCCAATGTAGAGGAGACCACATCGTGAGCAGCGAATACAGTATAGTAAATTGCAAGAAGTACAAGTAAATCACTGTTTCACCTGGAAGGGGTGTTTGGGGCCCTGGACAGTGGGAAGGGAGGAGGTAAAAGGGCATGTGTTGCATCTCCTGTGTCAATTGTAAGTATGTTGTAATTTCCCAGAGGGTGGTGAACCTGTGGAACTCATTGCCACAGAGGGCAGTGTACGCCAGCTCATTAAATATATTTAAGAGGGAATTAGATATATTTCTACAGGCAAAAGGGGTTAAGGGTTACGGAGAGAAGGCGGGGACGGGATACTGAATTGGAGGATCAGCCATGATCTCATTAAATGGCGGAGCAGGCTCGAAGGGCCGGATGGCCTACTCCTGCTCCTATCTTCTATGTAATCTATGTAATAACATTAAAAAATCCTGCCACTCATTGTAATATCAGGGAAGTTCCAATTATATTTTCAAAATGGCTGACAGTTTCCACTGCCACATCAGAACAGTTTGCTGGACTTGGCCATAGAAACAGCAGCAGCAGCAATATGGGTCTCCCCAAATGTGCAACTTCAAAAATGACTATTAAAATGGATGGTGACAACTGTACTCCTACTGATTTGGTGAACTTTTAAAATATTTAACAGCTTAGCAAATGCATATTATATTTTAATTATACTATAGATCCAGAAATAAAATGACTACCAGATTTGAACATGTCTTGCATATTTCATTGAAAATTCCTTCTTCAATGTTTTACAATTTTCCCCCTTCTGATTACATTCACGTGCAGAATGCTGAAGACTGCACCAGCGGGTTCCACAAACAATGATTTCAAGACTGACTACAAAGACGTGGAGGAGCTGGATCTCCTGTTGTTCCAAAGTTATTTTTATCCCCCTTGTTCCATTCTGCATTTATGCACAAGTGACTTAACATTGTTTTCTTTCACCATTTTAAAGAAACTGAGGCTGGACAGAACTTTGTGTAAAGTGGCCTAAGTATAGAAACATGATTGTTTGAGGTTCAGGTCTGAAAATTGAAGGCACTTGCATAGAAGCGACAAGTTTTTCCAAGCTCTCAGCCAGCACCTAAGGATGAGTCAGCAGATTGATGGACAGCACAGCTACTGTGTCACAGGAAAAGCAGCAGCGGTTTCGAGAGTTCAGGAAGAGGAGGGGATGTATCTTTTTAGGGACAATATTCATAATGTTGCGCAGCAGGAAGTACTCTGCTCAACACCTTAGGGCTCATTACATTGTTGAACCATCCCCAATGCCATGGCACCCCAAAAGCTAACATTTCTGATCTATAAAACCCTATAAAGCAATCAAAAATTTCTTGCCTCCATTCGGATAGCATAAACTAGTGCATTAACTTGGGCTGACATGGCAGACACTCAGTTTTATAGCGTGGGGGAAAAGAGTCTACAGATTAAACCATCAAAACTAGACCTTTACTTAGCTTGGAGAATTTATACTTCAGTAATAAAGGCGTTATGATGTAGTAGGAAACTGTGAGGATAGGCGGAACAACCTAGGTTAGTCCTTCAATCATCCTATCTGTAATTCCTGGATACAATACACAGAGTGCATTATTACTTTGCCGCTTTAACCACTTGCTTATTTTCTGGATCTCTGCAGCTTTTAAAAAGCATTGCTAGGGTTCAAAATACTAACAGAGAGCTCCCCTTTGCCACAAACATCCTAAAGGAATTTTTAGCCAACATGCAATTATGTGTTTAAGCATTTTATGAGATTAACTTCAGTCCTGTTTGTACAGCATTTTGCCAATCAGAAATGGTAATCTGTAAGTACTGTGTTTGGTCACAGCCTGTCAAGTATTGCTAAAAGCCTACATACAAAGTAAAATAGTTGATTTTTTCCAAGTATACGTACTCAGCTATAGCTTTCTTCATTTGTTTCATTAAACATTTCCATGTGCTGCAGTTTTCTTTCCAAGTGGGGAAATCCAGCAGACAGAAGAGGACACCCAATGCTTCCTTATGATGCTTCTTTTTTTCTGAAAAGGACCAAGACAACATGAGTTGAGCTTCTGGTTTTACTAGTGTTAGATTTCCTTTAACCAACTGGATGCAACTTCGATAAACTGCCATCTTGGTCAGACTCTTGTCTCAGGGTCAAGTGGTTGTGGGTTCAAATCCCACTTTCTGGCACTTCAGTGTCATGCTGAGGGAAGGCAGCATTGTTGAAGGTGCTGTCTTTTGGATGAGACATTAAACTGAGACCCTTTCTGCCTGCACAGGTGGATGTAAAAGACGTTGTTCAAAGGAAAGCAGGGAGCTCTCTGGGTGCCCTGGCCATCATTCCTCCCTCAGCCAACACCACCAAAAATAAATTATCGATCTTTGATTCATTTGCTGCTTGTGGGACCTTGCTGTGCACAAATTGGTTGTCGCGCTTGCCTAAATGATAGCAGTAACTGGATTTCAAAAGTAGTCCACTGGTTGTAAAGCGCCTTGGAACATCTCGAGGATGCGAAAGCCTCTATAAATACAAGTTCTTTCTTTCGAAGATAGTCCTGTACACAGAACATTTCAAGAGTCAACAATATTTGACATTAATACTGCCCCTCAACTCTTAAAAGTTCAAGCAGGGGTTCAATTCCACGATTGCAGGCAGTCCTCAGACAGTTTGTCAATGACCTTAGGGCGGAGGAAGAAAAATGATCATAACCATCCCCAATTCAGTCTCCATCTTATATCCGCATATATAGGGCTGGATTTTAAGCATGTGGGAACCCATGACCCAATTAGGGGTTCGAGTCGGAAAGGACCCGACCGACAGGGTTCGAGTCGGGAAGGACCTGACTGGGTTCGAATCAGAAAGGACCGACCTGACCTGACCCGACCGACTGTAGTGGTTTGAGTCTGAAAGGACTGGACTGACTGCTTCACGTAAAACAAGGGTTAAAATCACAAAGGCCTTTCAAAATGGCATTATAGAGCCAATTTAGTGCTTGTTAAGAGCCTTAACAGCCTATCCCGCCTCTTAGAGGCGGGACGGAGTCGGGACCAGCAGACACAATTTAATGAAAATTGCATGGAGGCGGACTTGTGCCCGCCCGCCAGTTTTCACCCCCCACACGCCTCCAAACCCGCCTCCACGGGTCAATGAAAATCCAGCCCATACACTTTCCAGCACAGCCAATCTTTTCACCGAAGTACTTACTTGATTCCAGGAGTAGTGAATTAAATTCTAACATCAGTTCATGGGAAGGGACCAGCTGATACAATACCTAGAGATTCAATAGAAACATTTCAGCAAACCAGCTGCAATGTCCTAAAAGGGCACAACAGTATGGCACACATGTAGAATGCAGCGCTCCCTTTATTTTGTGTTACACAATGTATTTTGAAACTAGCAGAAGCACATAAGGCTAACAAATGTTGCTATAACTATTTATAATACAAGCTTGTTGAAAGGATGCACCACACATAAACTTTACAAAGGCCTGTTTGCCTGCACAACGGGCCACTTCTACTCAACGATGATGAGCACACGTGCTGAATCGTTACCAGTCAGGGATGTACATTTTCACTGGTCTGAGGTCCTGGTTTTTGGGCAGTACTTGAATTTTCATCAAACATTATACATTATATAGAATGTAAAGACCAATCAAGGAAATTTGCTAATTGTCACTGGAGAACACCAAGGGTTTTTAACTACATAAACCCTGCAGTGATGCACAAGACAAACCCTTGTAAAAGTGATTTGAGAATGTGGTTGACAGAGTGCTCCTGAAACAGTATTTGCAAATGTATTTTGCACTTCTACCCAGAATGTCATGGATGATTAGTCGAGATACAATCAGCACTATTGGCTCCTCACTCCTCAGACAGGTAATCGCCACCCGTGGGTAAATGATCCTCAGAAAGAAACGGCAGAGCTAATCTGTGGTCACACACGTGATCCACCAGCCTCCACTAGGAGTTGGACCTCTGGCCTGAAAAGCTGGATTGTCAACTCTGACACAAACAAATGCAGTAGACACTCTCCAAAATAGTCAGCAGCTGAGGCATACAAAACTGTTAACAGTTAAAATAAAGAGCACATTACTGACTTGTGCTTTAACTTACAAAAAGATCTGCTAGGTTGATGTGTTTAGACAATTCCACGTGCTTGGAGAGTGAATTGGCCCAGACCCACCTCAGCCCGTGGCTTGAGACCAAGGCTAATTCACAATACTCTGAAGTTTCCAGGCACGGGTTAAGGGCTTCACCGACTCTCCCTTCGAAGCCCAGCCAGCCAGTGCAGAAGAATAATGAAACACACGCTGTACTCCCGCTGCCCAGCCCAGCCCAGCCGTTCCCCTATGGATCTGTGGCCCAGTTGCCTCCACATGCAGGTAGCGGACTGGTGCAGGTGGAAGAGGACTGACGATTCCATGCAGCTAAGAAAACAGCTGTCAACGCACCAGACCATTCCGCCCCCCCTCCCCCAATCCCACACAGCAATTCCCCGTTACATATAGACCGACTAAAGAAATGACTGAAAACAAACATTAATAGTTTGCAGCTAAATACTGCACATGAACAAACGCGAGAGAGCAGGAACAAGTCAGCAGAAACACACACGCATATTCGTCACACATCCAATTCAGTGTTAAGTGGGCAAATATGGCTTCTGCACCAAAAGGGAAATAAGATAATAAAGGCTATAATCAGTAGGTGAAGTAAATCAGAATCTTCTATTGATGTTCAACTACAGCAATAAAGAGTTCAGATAGGGGAATCTTACCCTCAGTACTCTTATCAGTTTTTTAGATGAGGTGCCATGCCTCTTCAGGAACTCATACAGATACACATGAGCATTTGGGTTTGGTGGGAATCTGCTATCGTAAGCGTAATTGTTTAACATCTTCAGGGCTTCCTCAAAACCATCATAGAAGTCAAGTAGCTGAAATCAAAAACAATACAAGTTACCAACATTTACAATAAGGAATACAGTATCTACAGATCTTCAAATTAATTCCAAATAAAGATAGATTATCTAAACAAATGCTTGCGCACATTCGTAGGAGTTCTTGAAGAGGCGTCAAACTACCCAACTAGGTAGGTAACCGTGCTGCATCCTCCATACACATGAAAGTAATACAACATTAGGAGAGGGGGAAGCCTGCGTAGCAGCCAGCTGTAGGACATCTTGCACGGCAATGAAATCTAGACAGGGAAACTCTGAGGCATAGGGAGTTGAGATTCACCAGAGAGAGTGATCCAAGATATGGGAGCTGAAAATTCTATCGTAAAGGCTAAAACAGAGTACGCACCTACATCTTGGGGATCACAAAATACCTGGAATAGAAAACAGTTTTCTCCTGATTGGTGCAAACTCTTTCCGTTACTCCAGGTATGAATCGATTATCTACTTCAGCTGACAGTGCTGATCACAATAGGTCCTACAGGTGGTCAAATGTGATCAGCCCACCTGAATTCAGAGGTGCTTGTGCTTGTGAGCTCAGGGTAATGATTTTTCCACATGGCCATAAACTTCTGCAGACAGCCCTTGGCCCAGGTGAGAGCAGAATATCTGATGAGTCATTGATGCAAATCCTGAGGTGGCCTAAAACCACTGGAGGATCATCAGAAGTCTCCGGGAGTGAGTATTATTCGAAAGCAAGGGGACACGATAGAGTATGGCACCATGAGAAGGCTGCGGCTGAAGCTATAGCATGGCCGGTTAGTTGAGCGAGGGAGGTTCTGCTTTTCATAACTCATCCTCATCCCTGCACACATATTCTGCTAGCTTTTCTTGGAAGATCCTAGCAGCTTCTCTACCCGTGCCCCAGAACCACCTTCCCAAATCAAAGGGCATTTGCAATATACACTGCTGCAGCTTCCAAAGATATGAAACACAGCCTTGCCAATAAATTGTCAATACTTTACGCGTGAAAACCCGGAACCTGTGCAGCCCTTACGGGCACGTACACACCATGTAGGCACTCGTAGGGGCAACAAAATACAAGCCAATGTTTTTCAGCACATGTTTTCCCCAGAACCTATTAAGCTGGGCTATATCTGACAGTGCACGGAGAGCGCAGAATGAAGAAGTATTCATTTACTAAACTTTCAAACTGCTCACAAGGGTTGAGAGTTTTACTGTCTGTCAGAAAGCACCATCTAGTGGACAAGTATATACAAAATTAGTGTTCAAATAAAAGTTCTCCACACAAGTAAAGATTATAGACAAATGAAAAACAGTGAGGCAGCATTTAGCCAAATTACTACCCCCCTTCAGTCAGTATCCAATGTGTTTTCCGCCTTTTGCAATTTAACAGGCCTTCCTATATCTGATCTGTAAAAGGTGCAAGACTTTTCTGCTGTCTTTCCTGTCCACACCCCCTCCACCCCCAAATTTATTTCAGGCAGAGTCATTAAAATAGTAACTAGCAGGTGCAGCACAGATTTTCCAAACCACTCACTCAGCCTGTGAATGTGGTGTTGAACCCAGGGAAGAACATGCATTTATATAGCATCTTTCATGACCTCAGGGCATCCCAAAGCACTTCACCCCCCCAGTGAATTTCACCCCCAGTGAAGTACTTTTTGAAGTGTGGTCACTGCTGTAATGTAGGCAAACGTGGCAGCCAATTGGCACACAGCAAGGTCTTACAAGAAGCAATGAGATAAATAGCCAGATAATTTGGTGGCGTTGACTGAGGGACAAATATTGGCCAGGACAGGAGGAGAACTCCCCTGCTCTTCTTGGACCTGTGCCATGGAATCTTTCTGTCCACCCAAGACAGTAGACAGGGCCGTAGTTTAACGTTTCATCCAAAAGACGGCACCTCTGACAATACAGCACTCATTTGGTACTGCGCTGAGTGACAGTTATGTGCTCAAGTCTTTGGAGTGGGGCTTGAACCCATGAACTTCTGACTCAGAGGTTAGTGTCCTACTACTGATCCAAGGTGAGTAACAAATTACACCATTTCAACTGTTGTGCTTAGTTCAGAGAGAAAATAACACAGGTAGGATTAAACTCCTTCCAAAAGGCTATCAAATAACGGTGAAAACATTTAAGTTTTATAAAGTTATGGATTAAGCACCCAAAAGTACTGAAACTTACATTTACATAACCGAGTATAAAGGGGTCCCATACACCAGGATTTTCTACAGCATCGTGCAGGCCAATAGAGGCTTGTCGGAAATAGTTGTGCATCTCTTGCGCTGTCCCTGAATTGACTGCATCATCAGCTAGTTTTAGAATACACAATATTACTTCTTGTAAAAAAAGATATCAACTTGCATTTATATAGCACCTTTAAACACAGAAAAATGTTCCAAGGCCCTTCCCAGGAGCATAATCAGGCAAAAATCAACACCAGGCCAAAGAAAGAGATTGGTCTTTGGATGATGTCACCAAGGGGAAGCATGTAAATGAGGAAGAGGAAGGGGTCAAGGATGGATCTTTGGGGAACGCCAGAGATAATGGTGTGAGGACTGGAAGAGAAGCCATTGCTAGAGATGCTCTGGCTACGACTGGATAGGCAGTGAAAAGGGCAGACCTACTGAGCTGCACAACGGAGGTGGTGTTGGGGGAGGATAGTGTCAAAGGTGGCAGAGAGGTCAAGAAGGACAAAGAGAGATAGTGCACCACGGTCACAGGCACAGAGGATGTCATTTGTCTCTTTGATTAGGGTTGTTTCAGTGCTGTGGCAGGGGTGGAAACCTTACTGCAGATTCAAACATGGGGTTATTTCAGTTGCCTGTAAAAATGAAAACTAATCTTTACCAAAAAAAGCACACTAGAATAGTAAAATCTAATTTTCACAAATGGTCAAAGATGAGGTAGGAAAGAAAGACGTATTGGGGGGATTTTTAACCCCCGAAAACAGATGGGTTTGGGTTGGGTGAGATGATAAATGTAAAATATCTCAAACCGGAACCCAACCTGCCTTGAACTTGCCCACTTCCGGTTTAAACAGAGGCGGGAAGGGGTGCAGGCAACCAACCCACTCTCAGGAGTCGGATCGCTCATTTAAATACTTCAATAAGACTGCGCGCCTCAGATTTTACCTCAATTTTACGCTGTCCGGTCTGGTTTCCTGAGCTAAAGGGAGGCGAGGAATGCTGGATGCAGCAGGTAAGTGTCCTTTCAGTGCTGCTCATGGGCCGGGAAGAGCAGGAGCGCTTCCTCCCCCCCGGCCCACCAAACTACCTGTAAACCACTCCCATGATCGGCCGACATCCGCCCCCCTCCCCCACCCCAGGTCTTTCCAATCTCTCCCTCCCCGGCTGCGGCCCGATGCTGAAGGCCTATGCACCCGACAGCCAGCCAGCCTCTCACTCTGGCTGGCTGTGGCCGGGAAACAGAGACAAAGAATGTTAATCAGGTCCTGCCGTTAAATTCGGCAGGACTGGAGGGATCCGACCGCAAAACTGCCCCCTCACCGCAAATATCGGGGTCATTGTTTTTTAAATTTCAGCTTTTATAAGTGCACTTCAGTATTCAGGCATATATTTGCTGAAAGTAGAAACTCCAATTAGAGGATTTCCTGTTATCTCATTAGATTCAAGCAGGACAAAGAGTAGCAATTTATGTTATAACCCCACAATCATCACTTACCTCTCTCCTGAAGAGAACTATTCTTTTTAACCCATGTATAATAATCAAGCAACGCCCTGTAACCTTGAATGAGTTTAAGCAAGTTTTGCTGAGATGCTGATTTTTCTCCATATCTCCATGTTTCAGCTAAAGACAGTTCCCTGTAGGCTTCCTCCATCTTTCCATTACACAGCAGGTGAATAGCATGCTCCAAGCACACCTTGGGGAACAGACAGAACAGGAGAGATTATATCCGACATGATGCAGCAGGTTGGGCTTGTCAGCTAGCTGTTTAAAAAGGCGCATCAGCTCACTAGGTGGATCAGTGGGTAAATACACCACCCAGTAAGGTGCTGAGCTATTAAGACCAAGATGGCTCCAGATTGCAATTCTGGTCTATGCCAAGGTAACTGGTCTCTGCCATGTAGTAATTACGGGCACTGCAACTGGACTCAGCAGACTTTGTGACTATTGAGTCTACATTCTACAAAACGTACCAGGAAAGAATCCCCTTTGAATGACCCATAACAATACTAAAGAGAGACTTTAATTGACACAGAACTAGTCTATAATACATACCAGTCTGGAAAAACACAGATGTGTCAGAAGATACTATATTCTGGTTGGACTATAATCAGCGATTCTGCTTCAGTTTACTTCACAGCAGGTGAATTTAGATTATTTATTTTTTTAAATTTGATGAAAAAAAGTGTAAAGCAACTTTATCTTTTATTTGAGAACAACAGGATCTTAATGTTCAGAGACTGTGAATTGATCACAGTAGCAGAGTCAAGTTGACTACACTTCAAAAGTACTTCATTATCTGTGAAGCGCTTTGGGATGTCCTGAGGTCGTGAAAGGCGCTATATAAATGCAAGTCTTTCTTTTTAGTTACCTTCAGGTAATGTTTCACTCCAATGTTTTTCATTTTCCTAGCAAATGAATTGATGTCCTCGATGCAGCTGTTGGGATGATGCTGAAGTATTGCCGTTCCCATCCTCCAAATTACCTAACGCAAAAAGACCACTAGCACTATTTCAATACTCCTTTGGTAAAGGTTTTCACAAGAATAGAAAAAGCACAATTAACCAGAAATTATCATGTAGGTGCATTAGCAATTTCTTTACCAAAGAATCTTTATTGCAAAATGTTTTAACAAAAAGTTCTTGTTTAATACTTCAAGAGATTATCAGTGCAAGGATACAAAAGCTACAATTTCAGATCCCTGCTCGATTATAAATGAAATCATACTGGGAATGTACCTTATTTCGCATCCGTTTACCTTTTATTTAAATTATTTTACAGTGCTGCATTACCCACCATGTGCCATGCATTTATTAGTTAATAATGCTAGTTATACAGCTATAAACGTTCAATCAGGTACATTTCCCCATGAATAGTATTAAACATTGTAATCAGATACATTTTTGAAAGTATGATTATTGTTGAAACCATAAAAAAGTATACAACACAGAAAAGACAAGTTAAAGTCTGTAGACCAATTTTTAGTGCTGAATGACCAGCTACCCTAGTAATGCAGAGACTGGTTATTGTGTACAGGAGTGGATCTCCCATGGCATTGTTCACATGGAGTCCGAGAGTCACTGTTCTCTAACATGAGCCACCAAAGCCTGATGAAAACTCTTTCTTCCCCTCCACACCCACTCTCAACAGAGCCACAAACAAGTGAGGTGAACCCCATTAATGAAAGGGACTCTTCTCCAAACAACTTGCCAACAGATCGTACAGTGGGAATAAAACAAAACATCTACTTCAGGAATCTACAACAGCAGGTCTGTTAAATCTTGAGTGTTGAAATGTTAACTTTACTCCAGCAGTAGTATCAGCATGGGGAACTGATACAGCCGCTTTTCATTCTGCAATTGATTGAAATATTGGTCCATTGATGACCAATGTTAATTCAATTAGAATTTACAGCAAATATGGCCTTAGGGGTACAGTGGTGTAGTGGGTATGTTACTGGACTAATAATCCAGAGAGTGCAAGTTCATCAAATCCCACCAAGGCAATTTGAGAATTTGGTTTAAATAAAAACTGGAACTAAAAAGCTTGTATCAGTAAAAAAGTGACCATGACGTTGTTTGATTGTCGTAAAAACTGGTTCACTAATGTCATTTGGGAAGGACCCTGCCGTCCTTACCGTCTGGCCTATACGTGACTCCAGACCCACACCAATGTGGCTGAATCTTAACTGCCCACTGAAGTTGCCTAGCAAGCTACTCAGTTGTCAAGAATGCCCACCACCACCTTCTCAGGGCTGTGCCAGGGACACCCACACCTCAAGAACAGTTTCAGATGACTGGGTTTGTGTAATTTCCATGACATTCCAGGATGTCCTTTACCTTACTGGTAGATCCTTGTCTTCTGGTAGTGTTGTCTTCCAAGATCTGGAAGTAGTTGGTCATCAGTTCTGCAGCCGTCTGCCACTGGTGGTGAAACATGGCTTTGTGAATGCGGCTCAGACAGGTTTTGGCTGTCCTTCGTAAGCCAGTTTGTTTTCCATCTTTGACACCTGTACATTGCACGTGTAGTTTTAAAAGTTGCACTGCCTTTGTAATTGAACATGCACAGAACTTAGCAAAAATGCACAGCTATGCAGTTTTGCTGCTGAAACCAAAAATATTCCCTAAAATAAAAGTTAGGTTACTACAGGAAAAGTTGCTTTTATTGCAAAATTACATTTTTAGAGTTTCATCAGATATTTCTCTTGTGTTCGGTGCTAACCACAACTCTGGTTTACTTTCTACAAGTATCTGGTAATATAGCATTGCCCAGAGATGAAACAGAAACCCTTGTTGCTGCAATCATCACCTAGCCTTTGCATGGCAGAAGAATAAATATGCTATTATTCTGTACAATTTGGGCTATACACTGCAAAATTAAATCTCATCAGAAAGTCAGTACTGCAGATTTCATTTGCTTACAGAACTTTTAATTCACATCTCATTGAGCACAATAATAGCAATACAGGAAATCAACAGGGGTCTTTTACAGTTGATCCAAGATGATCAATTGATTGTTTTTTGAACTTTAACTAGATGCTAGACACATGCAGCTGTTGCCAAGTCCTTTACTTTAAACCGATTGCTTGCTTTGTCTTTAATACAAGCTGCGTTAAGTGGTTTCTAATTGGTTGGTAATGAAACATATTTGTGATATTAATAATGCCTATCTTCCAGAGTACGGGTTACCATCTGGTGGCTACATGTAGAGTTTATCTCAATTGCCTGCTGAAGTAAACAGAATTTAAAGAGACCAGCCACATCTCAAATCGAGATGTTATGACTTGAAAATACAATGGATGTCCTGTTTGGTCACAAACCCGATACACTTGTAGCGCTGCTGCTGACGGCAGCACCAACTTCACAAGAGGCAGCACCACTGAAGTCTGCAAACATAAACATTGCTGCCAGCGGTGCCACTAACACATACAAGACAACAATGCTGTTCTCCACTGTCTGGCAAGTGCTATCTCCAGACATCGGTGAATGTTCATGACCAGAAGTGCAGTTTGCAAATCCCCCCAAAAAGTGCTATGGTGCAATGTAAATGAGAAAGGATCTCCGCATATCAGAGCGGTGCTTCTTTTTTAATCCATTCACAGACGTGGGCGTCACTGGCAAGGCTTGCATTTATTGCCCATCCCTAACTGCCCTTGAGAAGGTGGTGATGAGCCACCTTCTTGAACCGCTGCAGTCCATGTGGTGAAGGTACTCCCACAGTGCTGTTAGGGAGGGAGTTCCAAGATTTTGGCCCAGCAACGATGAAGGAACGGCGATATACTTCCAAGTCTGCATGGTGTGTGATTGGAGGGGAACTTGGAGGTGGTGGTGTTCCCATGCGCCTGCTGCCCTTGTCCTTCTTGGTGGCAGAGGTTGCAGGTTTGGAAGTGCTGTCGAAGAAGCCTTGGCGAGTTGCTGCAGTGCATCTGGTAGATGGTACACACTGCAGCCACGGTACACCGGTGGTGGAGGGAGTGAATGTTTAAGGTGGTGGATGGGGTGCCAATCAAGCGGGCTGCTTTGTCCTGGATGGTGTTGAGCTGCTTGAGTGTTGTTGGAGCTGCACTCATCCAGGCAAGTGGAGAGTATTCCATCACACTCCTGACTTGTACCTTGTAGGTGGTGAAAAGGTTTTGGGGAGTCAGGTGGTGAGTCATTCGCTACAGCATACCCAACCTCTGACCTGCTCTTGTAGCCACAGTATTTATGCGGTTGGTCCAGTTAAGTTTCTGGTCAATGGTAACTCCCAGGATGTTAACGGTGGGGGATTCAATGATGGTAATGCCATTGAATGTCAAGGGGAGGTGGTTAGACTCTCACTTGTTGGAGATGGTAATTGCCTGGCACTTGTGTGGCACAAATGTTACTTGCCACTTATCAGCCCAAGCCTAGATGTTGTCCAGGTCTTGCTGCATGCGGGCACAGACTGCTTCATTATCTGAGGAATTGTGAACGGAACTGAACACTGTGCAATCATCAGCGAACATCCCCACTTCTGACCATATGATAGAGGGAAGGTCATTGATGAAGATGGTTGGGACTAGGACATGCTCTGAGGAACTCCTGCAGCGATGTCCTGGTGCGGAGAGGATTGGCCTCCAGCAACCACAACCATCTTCCTTTGTGCTAGGTATGACTCCAGCCAGTTTTCCTCTTGATCCCCACTGACTTCAATTTTACTGGAAGCAGTTCTGTAACATAAAGGTGGCATCAATCCGCTCGTCTGGTTTGTATTTGTGCTCCACAAGTAATCTGTTCCAAATATGATCACCCGTTTACTAAAAATAAAGTTGCCTAAATTTCTTTTGATACCCTCAAATTTAAATTGTGTCCCTAATCCTCCAATCATATAACTGACAGAAGAAGTTTCCATCAAGTCCCCTCTCATCCTCCTCTTCGCCAGAGAGTGAAGTCCCAGGGGAGATAATTCAGCCCTCTAAGCTTCCTCCCATAATTAATTTCATGCGTAATCAACATTTCCATTCCTTCCACCTAACCTCAAGACAATACACTTACCGCCGTTGAACTTTGTCTGTCCATTGACCTAGCCTGTCCTGGTCCCTTTGGATTATCATACATAAATTGGCATCACTGGCCACTACATTTAATTTGATGTCATCTGCAAAAGTAGACACCTTTAACAATATTCAGTCTTCTAAGTCATTTATAACAATCAAACAACAGTGGCCCCAACACTGACCCGTGGGCGGGCGGGCAGGGCAGGCAGGCAGGCAGCACACACACACACTACCGAAGCCACTGTATTTGGGCTCTGCACTTAAATGAACAGTTTGACAAGATTATTAAGCAATATACAAATGGCTTACTGAGTTGGCCATACTTTGGAATTGAAGTACACTTGTAGGCAGATGAAAATGAATTTCTGGATGGCAACTGCTGGTCCAAACTCTCTCTTCGTCAGTGGAATGATCTCTTGCTGCTATTAGCTCAGCTACCTCATCATCCATCTTCAGCTCACCATTAACGTGAACCCAAGATACCTGAAAGTTAGAGATCATCTTTGAAGAAGTAGCAAGTCAACATCATGTAATCACACAAGTAATGATTATCAATAGGCCTGATATTTTTGTTTTAATTTTTTCTGGATTCAGACCTAAACAAATCTGGTAAAATCAGTTGAAAACAGAGTTTTTTTGTGACAAAAAAATAAAATCTTTATAATGAGCAAACAAAATAAAATGCTTATAATGAGCAAAGTACAGATTTAAATCAAACAGTTTTGGAAGGTACAAAAAAAACTTTTAAATGCTTATAACTGCTTTCACGCGGTCTAACGCTAAAGGGGAGTTAGTGCGTGCCATTAGCTGCATCCTCAGCACCTCCTCCCCGTGGATTATTGTTAAACACGATGTGGGTAACTGGCGGTAAAGTTTACAATGATACTGCCGTCATGAATGCTGAGAAGTACGCCCCACGCCCAATGGAAAGGAACACCCTAGAATTACATACATATGATATACGGCACAGGAACAGGCCATTCGGCCCAACTAGTCCATGCCGGCGTTTATGCTCGACTCGAGCCTCCTCCTGTCTTTCCTCATCTAAATCTATCAGCGTAACCCTCTATTCTCTTCTCCCTCATATGCTTGTCTAGCCTCCCCTTAAATGCATCCATACTATTCGTTTCAACCACTCCCTGTGGTAGCGAGTTCCACATTCTCACCACTCTTTGGGTAAAGAAGTTTCTTCTGAATTCCCCATTGGCTTTCTTGGTGACTATCTTATATTGATGGCCTCAAGTTATGCTCTTCCCCACAAGTGGAAACATTCTCTCTGTATCCAATCTATCAAAACCTTTCATAATTTTATAGACCTCTATTAGGTCACCCCTCAGCCTTCTTTTTTCAAGAGAAAGAGACCCAGCCTGTTCATCCTTTCCTGATAGATGTATACCCTCGCATTTCTGGTATCATCTTTGTAAATCTTCTGTGCACCATCTCCAGTGTGTCTATATCCTTTTTATAATATGGCGACCAGAACTGCACGCAGTACTCTAAGTGTGGTCTAACCAAGGTTCGATACAGGTTTAGCATAACTTCCCTACTTTTCAATTCTATCCCTCTAGAAATAAACCCTAGTGTTTGGTTTGCTTTTTTTATGGCCTTGCTAACCTGTGTCGCAACTGGGGAGGAGCGATCATAATATGATAGAATTCTTCATTAAGATGGAGAGTGAAGTAGTAGTTGACTCAGACTAGGGTACTGAATTTAAATAAAGGAAACTACGATGGTATGAGGCGCAAGTTGGCTAGGATGGATTGGGGAATGTTACTTAAAGGGTTGACAGTGGATAGGATATGTCAAACATTTAAAGATCGCATGGATGAACTACAGAATTTGTTCATCCCTGTTTGGCATAAAAATAAAACAAAAATGGTGACTCAACTGTGGCTAACAAGGGAAATTAGGGATAGATCCAAGGAGAGGACATATAAATTGGCCAAAAAAAGCAGCAAACCTGAGGATTGGGAGCAGTTTAGGATTCAGCAAAGGAGGACAAAGGGATTCATTAAGAAGGGGAAAATAGAGTATGAGAGTAAGCTTGCAGGGAACATAAAAACTGACTGTAAAAGCTTCTATAGATATGTGAAGAGAAAAAGATTGGTGAAGTCAAGCATAGGTCCCTTGCAGTCAGAATCAGGGGAATTTATACTGGGGAACAAAGAAATGGCAGACCAATGAAATACATACTTTGGTTCTGTCTTCACAAAGGAGGACACAAATAACCTCCCAGAGATGTCCTAGAACATAGGGTCTAATGAGAGGGAGGAACTGAAAGAAATCAGTATTTGTAGGGAAATAGTGGTAGGGAAATTGACGGGATTGAAGGCCGATAAATCCCCAGGGCCTGATAATCTACATCCTAGGGTACTTAAGGAAGTGGCCCTAGAAATAGTAGATGCATTGCTGGTCATCTTCCAAAATTCTATAGACTCTGGAACAGTTCCCATGGATTGGAGGGTAGCTAATGTAATCCCACTATTTAAAAAGGGTGGTAGAGAGAAAACGGGGAATTATAGACCGGCACGCCTGACATTGGTAGTGGGGAAAATGCTAGAGTCCATTATAAAAGATGTAATAGCAGAGCACTTGGAAAACAGTGACAGGATCGGACAAAGTCAACATGGATTTACAAAAGGTAAATCATGCTTGACTAATCTACTGGAATTTTTTGAGGATGTAACTGGTAGAATAGATAAGGGAGAACCAGTGGATGTGGTGTATTTGGACTTTCAGAAGGCTTTCGTTAAAGTGACGCATAAGAGATTAGCATGCAAAGTTAAAGCACATGGGATTGGGGGTAAGGTACTGACTTGGATAGAAAACTGGTTGGCAGACAGGAAGCAAAGAGTTGGAATAAACGGGTCTTTTTCCGAGTGGCAGGCAGTGACTAGTGGGGTACCGCAGGGATCGGTGCTAGGACCCGTTATTCACAATATATATTAATGATCTAGACGAGGGAACTAGATGCAAGATCTCCAAGTTTGCAGATGACACAAAGCTGGGTGGGCGTGTGCGCTGTGAGGAGGATGCAGAGAAACTCCAGTATGATTTGGACAGGTTGGGTGATTGGGCAGATGCATGGCAGATGCAGTATAATGTGGATAAATGCGAGGTTATCCACTTTGGTGGCAAAAACAGGAAGGCAGATTATCTGAACAGCAATAGATTGGGAAAAGGGGAAGTGCAACGAGACCTGGGTGTCCTTGTGCACCAGTCGCTGAAGGTAAGCATGCAGGTGCAGCAGGCGGTTAAGAAGGCAAATGGTATGTTGGCCTTCATAGCGAGAGGATTCGAGTACAGGAGCAAGGATGTCTTGCTGCAGTTGTACAGGGCCTTGGTGAGACCACACCTTGGTATTGTGTGCAGTTTTGGTCGCCTTATCTGAGGAAGGATGTTCTTGCCATGGAGGGAGTGCAGCGAAGATTCACCAGACTGATACCTGGGATGGCAGGAATGACGTATGAAGAGAGATTGGGTCGATTAGGCTTATATTCGCTGGAGGTTAGAAGAATGAGAGGGGACCTCATTGAAACTTATAAAATTCTAACAGGACTAGACAGACTAGATGCAGGAAGGCTGTTCCCGATGGCGGGGGAGTCCAGAACCAGGGTTCACAGTCTAAGGATAAGGGGTAAGCCATTTAGGACTGAGATGAGGAGGAATTTCTTCACCCAGAGAGTGGTGAACCTGTGGAATTCTCTACCACAGAAGGCAGTTGAGGCCAATTCATTAAATATATTCAAGAAGAAGTTAGATATATTTCTTAAGGCTAAGGGGATCAAGGGATATGGGGAGAAAGCAGGGACAGGGTACTGAATTTGGATGATCAGCCATGATCGCATTGAATGGCGGAGCAGGCTCGAGGGGCCGAATGGCCTACTCCTGCTCCTATCTTCTATGTTTCTATGTAACTTTTAGTGATTTGTGTATGTGTACTCCGAGATCCCTTTGTTCCTCTACCCCACCCAGACTCGCACCCTCCAAGTGATAAGTGACCTCCCTATTCTTCCTACCAAAATGTAATACCTCACATTTGTCTGTGTTGAACTTCATTTGCTAATTATTTACCCATTCTGCAAGTTTATTAATGTCCTCCTCTAATTTGTTGCCGTCCTCCTCAGTATTGACTATCCCATTGAATTTGGTATCATCTGCAAATTTAGAAATTGTGTTTTTGATTCCACAGTCTAAATCTTTAATGTAAATTGTGAACAGCAGTGGTCCCAGCACTGATCCTTGTGGAACACCACTACCCACCTTCTGCCACTGTGAATAGCTACCCTTTACTCCCACTCTCTGCTTTCGGTCTTGAAGCCAGCTAGCAATCCATTCCACTACTTGTCCCCTGACTCCGCATTCTCTGACCTTATTCATTAGTCTATTATGGGGTACCTTATCGAAGGCCTTTTGAAAATCTAGATAAATTACATCTACTGCATTACCCTTGTCTGCTCTCTGTTACCTCTTCAAAAAGTTCAATAAGGTTGGTCAAGCAAGATTTTCCCTTTTGAAATCCATGCTGACTATTCATTATTATACTTTTTGTTTCTAGATGTTCTTCTATTCTCTCCTTTAGTAGGTATTCCATTATTTTTCCTACCACCGATGTTAAGCTGACTGATCTATAATTCCCTGGACATGTTCTATCCCCCTTCTTAAATATAGGTATTACGTGAGATATCCACCAGTCCTTTGGCACTATACATTTTTCGAATGAATTATTAAATATGTGTAGTAATGCCTCTGCTATCTCTTGCCTAGATTCTTTTAAAATGCATGGATGTAATCCATCCAGACCAGGGGTTTTATCCTCCTTGAGTTTGATTAGTTTATTTAATATATCGCCTTTTTTATTTTAAATGCACTTATCTCATCATCCAATGTCATGTCCACCTGTTCTATCTCCCTGGTAAATACCGAAGCAAAATAATTATTTAATATTTCTGCCATCTCCTTATCGTTACCTGTGTTATTATCCTGTCCATCCCTAAATGAACCTATTCTCATCCCAACCTTCCTTTTTTTATTGATGTGCCTGCAAAATATTTTACGTTCCTTGATAATTTCATAGTTCCTCTTTGCCTCCCTTTTTTTTTGACTTCTCTCCTAATCCTTTCGTATTCTCTCTCATCATGCACTCCTCTGCTGTCTTTCCTTACCCTTGTTAGAAACTAAAGATGCCTAAAAATGTATATGGTTACGTGATTAAACCTGTGACGTGAAAAATGCTGTTTTTAAATGGTTATGCTCGAATTGCAGATGGAAAGTCTCCTTGGGACAAGTAAGTGCTTGGAAGTGCTAATGTTTTGGTTTCCGACAGAGGTACAATCTCCCTGTTGCTAAGCGATTATCTGTTGTTTTTAAGTTAAGACTTGAACCTTGTTTATGTATTTTATGTATAATGCTAAGGTAGGAGTTGAAGTTGGTTTTACAGAACTGCTTGCGAAGATAACGGAAGGAAGTTTGGGGAAGTTAATGTAAACATTTGCAACGTCATAAAAGGAGCTAACACTCTGAAGCGAACAGGTTTCTCGTTGGGCCTCTTGAGATCAAAGAAGGAAATGGACAAAAGAGATAAGACACGAATTCCACAGGAAGGAAACCCTGGGAAAATATAAACAGAGAAAGACATGTGGCCAAAATGTGTTACATCTTTAGGGCGGGCTTTAACACAAGAATCGAGACAAAGAACTAGAAGTCCATTAGATATTAAGGTTTATGGGGAACTTCTATAGGTTAAAAGGTCTTGTCAATATCCAGGTTCAGGCCCACCCCTAAAAGTAGAATAAAAGTGACCTCCCAAAAGCTTGTACTTACAGACGGAAGAGAAAGAGAGAGAGCGAGCGAGCTTGTAAGAAGAGAATTGCTCATGCCAGAAGCAGCACCAGGTGTACCTAAAAATGAGGTGCCAACCTGGTGAAGCTGCAACACAGGACTACATGCATGCTAAAAAGCGGAAGCAGCATGCTATAGACAGGGCTAAGTGATCCCATAATCAACGGATCAGATCAAAGCTCTGCAGTCTTGCCACATCCAGTTGTGAATGGTGGTGGACCATTAAACAACTAACGGGAGGAAGAGGCTCCATGAATATCCCCATCCTCAATGACGGTGGAGCCCAGCACGTGAGTGCAAAAGACAAGGCTGAAGCGTTTGCAACCATCTTCAGCCAGAAATGCCGAGTGGATGATCCATATTGGCCTACTCCCGAGGTCCCCACCATTACAGAAGCCAGTCTTCAGCCAATTCGATTCACTCCACGTGATATCAAGAAATGGCTGAGCACACTGGATACAGCAAAGCCTATGGGCCCCGACAACATTTCGGCTATCGTGCTGAAGACTTGTGCTCCAGAACTAGCCGCGCCTCTAGCCAAGCTGTTCCAGTACAGCTACAACACTGGCATCTATCCGACAATGTAGAAAACTGCCCAGGTATGTCCTGTCCACAAAAAGCAGGACAAATCCAATCCGGCCAATTACCGCCCCATCAGTCTACTCTCAATCATCAGCAAAGTGATGGAAGGTGTCATCGACAGTGCTATCAAGCGGCACTTACTCACCAATAACCTGCTCACTGATGCCCAGTTTGGGTTCCGCCAAGACCACTCGGCTCCCGACCTCATTACAGCCTTGGTCCAAATATGGACAAAGGAGCTGAATTCCAGAAGTGAGGTGAGAGTGACTGCCCTTGACAGAGTGTGGCATCAAGGAGCCCTAGTAAAACTGAAGTCAGTGGGAATCCGGGGGAAAACTCTCCACTGGCTGGAGTCATACCTAGCACAAAGGAAGATGGTTGTGGTGGTTGAAGGTCAATCATCACAGCCCCAGGACATCGCTGCAGGAGTTCCTCAGGGCAGTGTCCTAGGGCCAACCATCTTCAGCTGCTTCATCAATGACCTTCCCTCCAACATAAGGTCACAAATGGGGATGTTCGCTGATGAATGCACAGTGTTCAGCGCCATTCACAACTCCTCAGATAATGAAGCAGTCCATGCTCGCATGCAACAAGACCTCGATGACATTCAGGCTTGGGCTGATAAGTGGCAGGTAACATTCTCATCACAGAAGTGCCAAGCAATGACTATCTCCAACAAGCGAGAGTCTAACCACCACATTCAATGGCATTACCATCGCCAAATCCCTCACCATCAACATCCTGGGGGTCACCATTGACCAGAAGCTTAACTGGACCAGCCACATAAATACTGTGGCAACAAGAGGTCAGAGGCTAGGTATTCTGCGGCGAGTGTCTCACCTCCTGACTCCCCAAAGCCTTTCCTCCATTTACAAGGCACAAGTAAGGAGTGTGATGGAATACTCTCCACTTGCCTGGATGAGTGCAGCTCCAACAACACTCAAGAAGCTCGACACCATCCAGGACAAAGCAGCCCACTTGATTGGCATTCCATCCACCAGCTTAAACATTCACTCCCTCTACCACCGGCGTACCGTGGCTGCAGTGTGTACCATCTACAAGATGCACTGCAGCAACTCGCCAAGGCTTCTTCAGCAGCATCTCCCAAACCCGCGACCTCTTCCAGCTGGAAGGACAAGGGCAGCAGGTGCATGGGAACACAACCACCTCCAAGTTCCCCTCCAAGTCACACACCATCCTGACTTAGAAGTATATCGCTGATCCTTCATCGTTGCTGGGTCAAAATCCTGGAGCTCCCTACCTAACAGCACTGTGGGAGTACCTTCACCACACGGACTGCAGCGGTTCAAGAAGGTGGCTCACCACCACCTTCTCAAGGGCAATTAGGGATGGGCAATAAATACTAGTCTTGCCAGCGACGCCCACATCCCATAAGCGAATAAAAAAAAATTCCACTTAATTTCTGGATATTTGACTCCTGGAAGGTGAATTAACAGAACAGATTAAGAGAGAACAGTATAACTTTTTGCAGACATACTATTGAAAACTTGTCAAATGTTAAAATGTTCAAGTTTGGTATTATAATAAGACAGTCAATAGATTCCCTGAATGAACTTTTTTTTTTAAAATAGGAAAGCTCCCTCTGGTGGTAAGTGCAAGTACTGCTATAATATTAGAGAAAATTCTATAGCTTAGTGCTAATATTGGAAACTCCAGAATAAAAAATAAACATGTTCACTTCAGTATAACTGCCAAATGCTGTGCTGTGGTTAGACAACAGCCTGTACCCTAGTGGGGCAATCAAGGACAAGGTGGAGGCAAGTCAAAGCAAGACTTGTGCTGCAGGATTTACACCAAATGTAACTACCCACTTCCAGACCATAATTCCTTACGAAAGGGGACCCCACATCCAAGTAACAATTTGTTTTTCTTACATTTCTGCAACAATTTGTAAAGAAAATTATACAACTGGTATCTTGAAGAAAAAAGGCTGAAGGACCAAATCAAGTACAATGCTCATAAGATGGCCTCCAAACAGATTGCTCATGCTCTCATTCCTGCAGTGTCTCAGATTTCTCTTCTCCTCCTCCCTCATACAAATGTCTTTACACCCGATTGCCTTCCCTTCAGAGATGAATGTTAGAAGATGGGCTAGCTCAGGCATTCCTAGTGCTACTGAAGATATTATAAATACCTTTATAAGTAATAAAATAAAGTTGTTACCTTTGTAGAACACAACAGGGAAGCTCAAGTGGTTTATGCTCAGCACCTAAACACCAGAAAGAGATTACTGTTTAATTAATTGAATAATTTCTAGTATTTATTATAACATATATAGGTCAGCACTTCTGCAGGTCAAAAATAAATTTGCTCATTGCTATTACACTGAAAGAGGAGGCGTAATTTGAGAATTACTTAATATCAGCAAAGCATGCTTAAAACATTTTCTCACTTCACAATAAACTGTAGTCAGCAATTAGGGCAGAACTGTCAAGGTGATGGATAATCAAAGTTAAAGCAGCTTGAGTAACTTTAGAAAGTACCAATACAGGGGTAATAGGACAGGGGTTTGACAGGGAAGAGAGAAGCCCTCTCAAAGATATGGTGAGCACAAGCAAATGTTCAAGGAGGTGGTTAGCATCTGTGCTTTAGAAGATGAAAGTGTTGTGATCCCTCAGACTATGTTTTATATAACAACCACTTCCATTTATAGAGGGCCTTTAACGCAGTAAAACATCCCAAGCCTTTTCACAGTGGAGTAAGAGGACAAAATACCAGCAGTACAAAAGAACCTAAAAGAAGTCAAAGGGAGGAACTTAGTGGATTTAATACAAAGTAAACAAAAAATAGTAATGGAGAAAATAGTGGGACCTACGATAGACAAATCTCTCGGACCTGATGGTTTTCACCCCAGGGTAATAAAAGGCACGTGAGGAAATTGCAGATGCATTAGTCATAATATTCCAAAGCTCTATAGATTTAGGAATTTTGCCTTTGGATTGGAAAACTGCAAATGTCACTCCATTTTTTAGGAAAGGAGGAAGAAACTAGGTAACTACAAACCTGTCAGTTTAACATCAACTGTGGGGAAGTTACTGGAATCTACCAGAGGAGTGTGACTGAGCACTTGGACAAGTATCAGCTGATCAAAGCATTATAGCATAGATTTGTGAAAGGTAGGTTATGTCTAACTAATCTTAGTTGAATTTTTAGAAGTCACTAGCATGGTGGACAGGGGAAGTGTCTATATGAACTTCCAGAAGGAATTTAATAAGGTTCTTCACAAGAAATTAGCAACAAAAGAATTAAGCATACAGAATTGGAAGTAACCTTGTGACACGAGTTGATAATTGGTTGGGAGGTAGGAGACAAAAAGTAGGGATAAAGGGTTTGCTCACTGATTGGCAGGATGTGACAAGTGGTGTTTGCCAGGGATCTATACTGGGGCCTCAGATTATCATATATATTAATAACTTGGATGAAGAAATAGAGTTGTATATCCAAGATTGACACTAAATTAGGGAGGCAGAGTATGTTGTGTGGATGGGAGCAGGAACTTACAAAGGAACATAGATAGGCCAAGTGAGTGGGCAAAACTATGGCAGATGGAGTTTAATGTGGGGAAGTGTGAGGTTATCCACTCTGGATCAAAGACAAATCAGAATATTTTCTTAATAGCGAGAGACTAGGAGCTTTGGAGGAGTAAAGGGATTTAGGTGCCCATGTACACAAATCACTAAAAGCTAGTGTACAGGTTCAAAAATAATCCAAAGGATAATAGAATCTTGGCCTTTATCTCAAGGGGAATGGAATTCAAAAGTGATGCTTCAGTTGTATAGAGCCTTGGTCAGACCCCATCTGGAGCATAGCATTCAGTTTTGGGCACTGAACCACAGGGAAGATATATTGGCCTTGAATTTTACCAGGGCTTGAAGGGTTAAATTATGATGGCAGATTACATAAACATGGCTTGTATTCACTTGAGTTTAGATGGTTGAACTTAAGAACATAAGAAATAGGAGCAGGAATAGGCCACTTGGCCCCTCGAGCCCGCTCCGCCATTCAATAAGATCATGGCTGATTTTGGGCTCAAAGCCACTTCCCTGCCCGCTCCCCATAACCCTTCACTCCCATATCTTGCAAAAATCTGTCTATCTCCAGCTTAAATGTATTTAGTGACCCAACCTCCACAGCTCTCTGCGGCAGAGAATTCCACAGATTTACAACCCTCAGAGAAGAAATTCCTCCTCCTCATCCCAGTTGAGGAGTGATCTAATCAAGACGTTTAAATGATTGAAGGATTCAATAAGATAGATGCAGATAAACTAGTGTGTTTTTCTTGGTATGATTACTTCGACCCAGCCACATTACCACCGAGTCTGATCAGGCATTACAGAAGAAAACAGTATTATAGAATCTTATATGGTCCTAAATGAGAAGTCGCACAACACCAGGTTATAGTCCAACAGTTTTATTTAAAATTACGAGCTTTCGGAGCTCTGCTCCGCTCCTTCTTCAGGTACCTACCTGAAGAAGGAGCGGAGCTCCGAAAGCTCGTAATTTTAAATAAAACTGTTGGACTATAACCTGGTGTTGTGCGACTTCTCATTTTTGTCCACCCCAGTCCAACACCGGCATCTCCGCATTATATGGTCCTGGAAGAGGTCTGCAGCAAACACTTGTGGGGAACACCAGGACTAGGAGCCAGAAATAGAGATAGTCACAAGCGCTACCACAAGGAGTAGTTGAGCAGAACTGCATGGTTGCATTAAGGGGAAGCTAGATAAACACAAGGGTGAAAGAAATATGCTGATGGGGTTAGATGAAGGGTGGGAGGAGGCTCCTGTGGAGCATAAACACCGGCATGGACCAGTTGGAGCAAATGGCCGGTTTGTGTGTTGTAAATACTATGCAATTTATTTAACCCCTGCACGATAATTTACTTTCTCTATAATGGAGCAGCATAACACTGACATTATCAACATATTTCATCACATCTTCATTTTAAAATTTATTTTAAAAAAGTGAACGCAGAAACATTACAAACGTTCCAAAGAATCAACATAATTAAATAGCAGGCACTCCCAATAAGGGTCTCCACCCTTTTAAACCCCCTCCACATTACAACAGTGACTACACTCCAAAAAGTACTTCATTGGCTTTGAGGCGTCCGGTGGTCGCGAAAGGCGCTATAGAAATGCAAGTATTTCTTTCTCGGGTTAATCCGTTCGTGACACCGAAAGGGCTCCCTCAAACTGCACCCAAGTCTCCCAGCAGCGCTGAGCTCATGTGCAGCCCAGGCGGCGCTGCTCCTCCCGTCACTTACCGCCTTAAACCTTCAGGGCAACGTTCCAATCCCGGGAAACGTTCTATTTACTTCCCACGTGCAGACGCTTACTAAAACTACTTCCGGAGTCAAGGTGCACGGCGCTGTGTTTTCTGTCAAAGCATCCGGACTCAAAATCATTCACTTCCCCCCTTGGGATGCATCGACGATAACTCAGAGTATTTACTCTGTGGTCTGGGACCAGGTTCGTTACCTTCAAACAGAAAAAAAAAACAATCAGTTCGATTTTTATAATATTTTCAATTACATTCCCAACGCTGAGCAAGAGCGGCTTCTCAGTCCTCAGATCGCTCGCACACACTTATGTTTGATCGCCGCCTGGGTTGTTAACACCAAACCACACTTCACATAAGTGCCCAATTACGCCCCGCTACTCACATCACAAGTGTAAAGATTAGGGAGTGAGATGCAAGTTTTTTTTAATCAAATTCCGCCAACACATAGAATTGAGCCCATGTTTGTTTTCAAGAGTGAAAAACAGCCAATATATCAAAATGAGCGAGATTCACGTAAAATGACGAAGACGTGGCATATGTTTAATAGATTTTAATACAGTAACAACAGTCTGAGTATGGCCATTTCCTGCCTGACACCATACACCACTTGTGTCAAAGTTCAGCATCATACCAGCTGCCCTGCCCAATCTGCCATGATGGTGGTGTGGCCTCTATCACCAAATCACACCTTGGTCTCTCGCCCTACTCTGGCAGCTGCTTCTTCTTTCAGCTCCTCACCTTATTCCACCCCTCTCGCCTCTCCCTTAAAATCCTCGTTCTCTACCGTCCACCCAAGCTCCACGCCACGTTTCTCTCCAAGATATCATCACTGCTTTCCTCTCAGCCTCTGGAGCAATTTTAACCTCCATCAACTCACTATGCCGTCTCCTCCGAGTTCACTACCCTCCTATCCTCCCTTAACCTCGCCTTCCATATAAACTCGACTACCCCCTCTCTATTTCCCTTATCTCAATCACAGATATGGCCATCTCTGATCACTTATATCCCTCACCGCTCACATTCCCCATCCAAACCCACTTCTGCGTCCGCCTCTGGAAAAACTTTCCCCCAAGTCACTTACAGCGGCACTTTAAATCTCCCACCTGTCTAGCTTCTGGCCTCAATTTGCCATGATACTTCTGCAGCTACCAATCTGTTCAATCACACCTTCACCTCCACCTTTGATGCCCGTTTCCCCAGTAAAATTCTTATTATCTCCCACCCTGGTCGTTCCTCTTGATATGGCCCCTATCTTCCGTCCCTCAAGTCCAAGGGATGCAGACCTCCTCAGGTATTGACCTCCTCTGTTAGTGGATTTCCCCATGGTTACCGTTGCAACAAAGGATTGTTAGTCCAGCGACAATAACTCAGCTCATGATTCCAGTCGGAGTGGTTTTTATAACGACAAGCTTTATTTACATTGACTAATAACAGTATTAGGTTTTATATAACTGCTCTACAGTATTATAATAAATGACAAGATGACATGCACATAATACAACCTTGTTCCCAGGCCCGATGTGATCACTTTCAGCTCTCCAGGCTGCCTGCATGCCTATGGGCTTCCGACTTACATCCAATGTACGGCACAGAAATATGCCATTCGGCCCAACTGATCCATGCTGGTGTTTATGCTCCACACGAACCTTATCCCACCCCTCTTCACTTAACCCTATTAGCATTACCTTCTATTCCTTTCTCCCTCATGTACTTATCTAGCTTCCTCTTAAATGCATCTATGCTTTTCGCCTCAACTACTCCTTCTGGTACAGTGTTCCATGTTCAGGGTCGGTAGCGCGGTCCCAACCTGCTGCCTGCTCCATCCCGCTCTGTTGAAGTGATTTTACGATGATTGGACTTGTTAAGTCTGCCAGCGAGGTTCCCGGCCAATTAAAAGGAAGTGGGTCTGATGACGTCATTTGATGACGCGTCATCAGCCGGTTTCCTTAAAGGGGCATGTCCAAATTGATTTTGACATTTGTGCTGTCAGTGTTCTACAGCATTGAGGTGCTGCAAACACTGACAAGCACTGCAGAAAGGTGCACAGCTGCACCCAGGCTCCCCCATGACTCCCTCCATATGCTTATGGAGGGAGTCACAACACGCAGGGAGGTTCTCTTCCCTTTCAATGGGCGGAAGAGACCTCCCCAGGAGACCAACGCAGCCCGGTTGCACATTGCACAGGAGGGCACAAGCAGGGATGTCAGCAGGAGGACCAGGCTGCAGTGGCGCAAACCTTTCAACGATCTCAGTAGATCACAAAATGTTACTGCCAAGCCACACTCAACCTCATCTTGCTGTACCACTCATCACATCCCCATCTTCTGCCTTCCCTACCCTACTCCTGCACATCCTTACTCAAACTTACCTTGCACCTCCACCCATCCCTCTTTATCTATTTTATAACTTCCCCATCTCACTAGCCATCCCTCACATTCACCCTCATCCTAGTGTAAGCATACCAACTAACAACACACAAGGGTAGGCACTTGGGTGTTTTAGCCTATGTTCATGTGAAGTATCTGGTAATGTGCTGTCAAGCATTGAAATCTTTATTTTCAACAATTTGCGTTCTTGGACAGATTTGTGTGCACCTTTGGAAGTGGCTTAGTGAGTTGCAGTGAATGGTGAGACATAACGGTACCCCCCGCAATGTTGATGAGTGTGAAAGGAATGGCTTGGACATTGTAGGGATGCTTTATGGTGTTGGTGTGGGGTGGTGCCAACCTGGCATATCATGTGGCAGCCAGGGTGTGCAGCATCAAGTGAAGTAAATCTGGCCATGGTGAGGCCATCCCTGGCATCCCGGGCAGCAATGTGGTCAGGGTGCTGATGCCCTCTGTCCTGTGCAGCATCAGGTGATTGTGAAGAAGGTTGGTGTGGATGTTGGTGCTGCTGGTGTGCCTGGTGATGCTGGTGTTGGGGCTGATCGTGGTGGAATTCTGAGGACCAAGGTGAAATAGTTTCAAGGGCACCGATGCTGATGGAATAGATGGCAGATGAGGTTGCGATGACAGAAGTGATCTGTCAATGGTGAGAGAGGTTGTTCCAATGAGGTGACACTGGATAGAGAGTTTGCACCAAACACTTGCATAAAGCTCAATCTGTCTTCCAAATGCAGTAAGCAACAGCTTCTGAGCTTGGAAGTGAAGACCTATGAAATGGGAGCTTTTATAGACCATTTGCAGCTGTCAAGTTAGTAAATCCTCCCATGCTGACACAACACCCGACCTCCTTACCTGACGTGATCCCCGAGCAGCGGGGAAGCCGTTGGCGAACTCTAAATATCTAAAGATGAGCTTAAAATACTACGTAATTGCCTCTTAACAATCCAGCTAATGATCTAAATTGCCTCCTCCACCGCTTGGTGTCGAGTCTGTTCAGCACTGACAGACCCGACACCTGGCACACTAGCATGGAGGCGGGTTGACAGCGGGGTCCCAACCCACTGTCAATCATTTCAAATTTCACAGCTGACCCGCCTCCGATCCCGTCCTCTCAACGCCGGTAAAATTCCAGCCTGTGTGTCTGGTACGTGTGTGTCTGGTACATGTGTCTCTATGGCACGTGTCTCTATGGCACATGTGTCTATGATACGTGTGTGTCTGGTACATGTGTCTCTATGGCACGTGTCTCTATGGCACATGTGTCTATGATACGTGTGTGTCTGGTATGTGTGTCTCTGGTACGTGTGTGTCTGGTATGTGTGTCTCTATGGCACGTGTGTCTATGGTACGTGTGTGTCTGGTATGTGTGTCTCTATGGTACGTGTGTGTCTGGTATGTGTGTGCCTGCGCTCCGACCTCCAAGAGAACAACACTGCCCGGTTCCCAGGCCGGAGCGACCAGCTCCAGCCCAGGCTGTTTGTGCGCCTACATGGCTCCTGACCACCCTGAGAATGTTCTGCCCTGGGGGGGAACAGGTTCTATTCTTATGCTATAGTACAAACTTGGGTTGTGCCTACGTACAACATAATACCTAGTTGCACATTTGCTGAGGCCACGTATTTAGGTGTTTACCCCGCTTCTAATCTTTTCGGCCTTTGATTCTGTTCTACAAGCTTTGTTTATTATACTGTAAATGGGTAGGCCAATCTTTATCTTTTACTGTGGAATGTGGTGTCTTGGCAACTAGTCTCTTATCTGGGTATGAGCCTTTTCTTGATCTGGGCGTTATATTTTCGATCTTTGCGTTTCCAAGCAGTCTTTTGTTCATACATGGAGACAAGATTCAAGTTTCCGTTTCCTCCACATTTGCCTAACACTAAAAATGCTAAGGGAAAGGATGCTGGTATACCTTGACCATTTAAATCATAAAATAATCTTACACCTTCCCTTTCAAATCTGCCATCATCACCCCCCCTCCTCAAAAAATGCACCCTTGACCCCTCTATCCTTGCACCACCTGCTCCACCTCCAACCTCCTCTCCAAAGTCCTTGAATGTATTGTCACCTTGCATATCTGTGCCCATTTTCCCACAACTCCATGTTTGAACCTCTCCAATCAGGTTTCCGCCCCAGCCACAGCACTGAAACAGCCCTAATCACAGTCACTATCTGATTGTGACTGTGGTGCATTATCCCTCCTCATCCTTCTCGACCTGTCTGCAGCTTTTGACACGGTTGACTCACTATCCTCCTCCAACGTCTCTCCTCCGTTGTCCAGCTGAGTGGAACTGGTTTCACACTTATCTATCCAGCAATAGCCAGAAAATCTCAAGCAATGGCTTCTCTTCCCACACCCACACCATTACCTCTGGAGTCCCCCAAGGATCGATCCTACTCCTATTTCTAATCTACACGCTGCCCTCAGCTACATCGTCCGAAAACACACATCAGGTTCCACATGTACGCTGATGACACACACCTCTACCTCACCATCACCTCTCTCGACCCCTCTGTGTTGTCAAACTGCTTGACCAACCTCCAATCCTGGATGAGTCCAAATTTCCTCCACTTAAACATTGGGAAGACTGAAGCCATTGTCATTGGTCCCCACTACAAATTCCATTCCCTAGCCACCGATTCCATGAGCCTCCCTGATCCCTGTCTCAGGCTGACTCAGACTGTTCACAAACTAGGCATCCTCCTGGACCCTGAGCTGAGCTTCTGACCCCATATCCTGTCCACCACAAAGACAGCCTATTTCCACCCCCATAACATCGCCTGTCTCCGTCTCTGCCTCAACCCATCTGCTGCTGAAACCATCTTACATGCTTTTGTTACCTCCAGACTCAACTATTCTAACATGCTCCTGGCCAGCCTCCCATCTTCCACCCGCCACAATGTTAAGCTCACCCAAAACTCTGCTGATCATACTCTAACTCGCACTAAGTCCCGCTTACCTGCATTGGCTCCCATTCCAGCGACACCTGAATTTTAAAATTCTCATCCACGTGTTCAAATCCCTCCATTGCCTTGCTCCTCCTGGTCTCTGTAACCTACAACCCTCCTAGAACTCTGCGCTTCTCCAACTCTGAGCAGAAAAAAAATCTGAGAGGTAAAGTCAATTATGAAGAAAGTTTGAATAATCCATGGTAGTTTATTTATTAGCTGTTTATTTGTTTTTGTATTGCAGATTCAACATTTCAGTGACTAAATATGCTGTAAATACAGCAGTAGAAGTGGCAATAAGCCAGTGTCCTCCTACTTGACATGGTTGCGCGTCATGTGAACTTCATAAGTCTGATCAGTAGGAGTCTGGGCTGGAATTATTTTTGGAATTGCAAGAAATAACTGGAATGTAGGGTGTTTTTCTCCATCTGCTACATCATTCTTATTAAAGAAGTGTTGGGTGATATATACATACCAAATGTCAATGCATGATTAATTACATTCATATCTAGATTCCACTTGACAGGTGGAATTTATCAGTTATTAATAACATCATTTTGCAATACTCAAATGAAGTAGTTTCATCAGTAATTTGAAAACACTTGCAAATGTTCACAATTATTAACGTCACTGTAGAGAAAATGTGTTGCACTCATAGGAAATGACTTTTTTAATTCCCTAAAATAGAGATAAACCATTATGTTGTGGGGCATGAGTCAAATAAACTGTAATGAAATGTGCGTCAATATTGCAGTATGTCACAGCAATCTGCGACATTTGCAAAATTCAACACGTATTGATGGGTGTGATTTTTCAGCTGTTGGATGTTTGCAATGCTCCAAATGACTTCACATGGTACTTAGGGAGAAAGTATTAGCTCAAAGCAGAATGTGTCATCGATGTCCATTTAGTTTATGATAGCCCTGTTGCAGTGTGCAGGTATATTGTAGTTTCTAACCAAATAAAACTTTTTTCATACATCAGTTATTCCTGTTCATCCTAAAGTACATACTTTTCTAGTATTCCAAAGTCCATGGCTAGTTTAAGGTGTAAAAACTGAATTTTGTTTGAGGGAAAAGTATAAAAGAAAATATATTTGAAACATCTTGATTGAAGGTTTATGATTTTTAGGAAACCAATCACATAGTATTAATTGGAGGATAATTCAAAACTTTTAAGTTAAACTTTCTAACAAAGTACGTAAGATTATATACAGTGGGGCTCGGTTACACTTAAAACCTGGTCAACACGTATTGGCCTTGTCAAGAAATGTGCTTATGGTGGGTCACAGGTCTCTAGTTTATTTAGTAGATACTGGCCTAGAAATTCGATTGCGTAGTGCCTGTTGTTTGGGCGCTACGGGTGCCTTTTTGGGTTGAAAATGGCGTCCGAGCAGCGTGTGCACAATTTTGGCGCAAGCCACACCGGACGGTAGCGTCGGCGCTGGGAGTGTGCGCCAGACGTATGTCGAGTAGGCAGATCGTGACGTCAGTCAACAACAACATCAACTTGCATTTATATAGCGGCTTTAACGCAGTAAAACGTCCCAAGGCGCTGCACAGGAGTATTATAAGAGAAAAAAATTGACACCGAGGCACATAAGGAGAAATTAGGACAGGTGACCAAAAGCTTGGTCAAAGAGGTAGCGTCTTAAAGGAGGAAAGAGGTAGAGAGGCGGAGATTTTAGACAGGGAATTCCAGAGCTTAGGGCCAAGGCAACAGAAGGCACGGCTACCACTGGCTGAGCGATTATAATCAGGGATGCTCAAGAGGGCAGAATTAGAGGAGTGCAGATATCTCGGGGGGGTTGTGGGGCTGGAGGAGATTACAGAGATAGGGAGGGGCGAGGCCATGGAGGGATTTGAAAACAAGGATGAGAATTTTGAAATCGAAGCATTGCTTATCCGGGAGCCAATGTAGGTCAGCGAGTAGAGGGGTGATGGGCGATGGGTGAACGGGACTTGGTGCAAGTTAGGACACGGGCAGCCGAGTTTTGGATCACCTGAAGTTTATGTAGGGTAGAATGTGGGAGGCCAGCCAGGAGTGCGTTGGAATAGTCAAGTCTAGAGGTAACAAAGGCATGGATGAGGGTTTCAGCAGCAGATGAGCTGAGGCAGGGGCGGAGATAGGCGATGTTATGGAGGTGGAAATAGGCGGTCTTAGTTATGCTGCGGATATGTGGTCGGAAGTTAATTTCAGGGTCGAATATGACACCAAGGTTGTGAACAGTGTGGTTCAGCCTCAGACAGATGTTGGGGAGAGGGATGGAGTCAGTGGCTAGGGAACGGAGTTTGTGGCAGGGACTGAAAACAATGGCTTCGGTCTTCCCAATATTTAATTGGAGAAAATCTCTGCTCATCCAGAACTGGATGCCGGACAAGCAGTCTGACAATTTAGAGACCGTGGAGGGGTCGAGAGAAGTGGTAGTGAGGTAGAGCTGGGTGTCGTCAGTGTACATGTGGAAAGTGACGCTGTGTTTTTGGATGATGTCGCCAAGGGGCAACATGTAGATGAGAACGTGCAATGCTGATTTGACGCCAGTGCTGCCATTTTCATCCTCAATGCTGGTAGTAACGCCCTGTGTTAACCTCGCACAGCTGAACATGAGTTCAGCAGCTGAATAGACCCCTACCAGCGATATTTAAAGGGATCATCAACCACTCTCAGGTCAGTTGCTGATTAATTTCTAATGGCTCTGTGTAAGTTTGCGCAAGTATTTGCAGCTTTCTAGTTGGTGAGGTGACAGGGAGTGGTCCTACAAGTGGAGAAGGCCTTGCTTCTGACTTCAAGGGTTCTGGTCAGACCACTTGCTCTCAGTCATGGGTGCTTTGGATGTCCCTTGGCCTGCAGCATGGCAGGGAGATGGAGCAGAGGAAGCGAAAAAGAGGACAAGCTGCTCGCAGAGAGAGGAAGAGGAGGGGGAGAAGGAGGCCTTACCCAACTAGGGTGTTCTGAGAGCAATTCTATTCCCTCAACCTGAGCTAGGAGCAGTGTGTGAGGCGTCTACGCTTTACGAAGGAGATGCTCACAGAACTCTGCCACCTCTTGCAACCAGACCTGCAGCCTCACACCAGGGCAAGGGCAGCGCTGCCAGTGGCTGTGAAGGTGACCGTGGCTCTGTATTTCTTTGCGTCGGGATCCTTCCAGGCTGGAGCAGGTGACATCTGTAACATCTCGCAGTTTGCTGTCCACAGCTGCATAAGAGAAGTGACAGACGCTCTTTATGCCATGAGAGGGGACTTTATTGTCTTCTCTCTGACCAGAGAGAAGCAGGCGGAGCGTGCAGGTGGCTTTGCCAGGGTAGCGGGCTTCTCCATGGTGCAGGGCGCCATCGACTGCACATATGTGACTTTACGGGCACCGCATCTAAATGCTGAGATGTACCGCCACTGCAAAGGTTACCACTCGCTGAATGTGCAGTTGGTGTGCGACCATGCTCAGCCCATCAGGTATCCTGGCAGCAGTCATGATGCTTTCATTCTGCGCCAGTCCGCTGCTCCCTCAGTCTTTGAGCCACCAAGACAAACCAGAGGGTGGCTACTGGGCGGCAAGGGCTATCCGCTGATCACCTGGCTCATGACTCCGCTCAGTAATCTAACCACACGTAGGCAACATGCATACAATGAGTGCCATGCTGCCACATGGAATCTGATAAAGCAGACCATTAGTATCCTTAAACAATGCTTCCGCTGCCTGGACCACTCTGGAGGAGCCCTGCCGTACTCACCAGAATGCATCTCAAGATGCATCATGGTCTGTAGCATGCTCCACAACCTCGTCATCATGAGGGCACCAGGCATACGGCGATCAGCTGAGGAGGAAGCGGAAGAGGAGGATGAGGTGGAGGAGGAGGAGGAAGCGAAAGAGGAGGAAGTGGAAGAGGAGGATGAGGTGGAGGAGGAGGAAGTGGAAGAGGAGGAAGCGGAAGAGGAGGAAGCGGAAGGGGGGAGGCAACCCAGACAGCTCCTTTCTACTCGGGCTGTCCATGATCGACTCATCCAACTGCGGTACGAGTGAATGCAACCCCATTCCCCAATCATCAATAGTCCCACACCTTACCTTCCCTCTGTTACTGACCATTACAGAATCCTCTTGGACACTATGCTGAAATAAAAGCCACCACAAAAGAAACATACCAATCCAACATTATACATCAATCCATCCAATATTACCTAACAAAGTCAACTAATCACCCTTGTACATTCCCTTAGTGGCTGTCTTCAGTGTTCCTTTGCCTGTCCTAGTGCTCCAACGAAGTGCTACCCCAGTGGCTGCAGCATGGCTCGTGGAAGGTTGCTGACTTTCAGTGGGGGTGACTGCAGATGGCCTTGCAGGACAACCTCTGGGCAGAGAAGGCCCAGCTGCGGACAGCACTGCCTCGGCATGGGTGGCAGCAGCCTGGGCTGGCTGGCTGACAGGCAACAGTAAGGACACTGGCAGAGTGGCAATGGTGGGAGGATGAATGCTGTCATGCTGAGAGAGGACAGCAGGTTTGTCTCCACGGAGCCACTGCCAATCCCCCGGGGCGGCGCCTCAGCATTCCTAGCCATCTGTTGGAGGACAGGTAGCTGGAATACTGTGACACCCTGCAAGTGGAGAAGGCCACATTGGTAAACCCAGCCACGATGGCAGTAGTCTGAGCTTTCGTGGCAGCAGTCTGAGCTTGCGCTGCAGCATTCAGAGGTAGCGTGGCTTGTGCTTGTGCTGCAATGGAAGCTGAGACATCAGCCATCAGATGCTGCATCATGGTTGGGTCCACAAGTGTCTTAATGGATGTGCCCACCGCTTCCATGGTGGAAAAGATGGACTCCAAGCTCTGCGCAAAGCCCTGTGCAAGGTTGGTGCCGGACTCCTCCATGCTCCTTGACATTGCACGCAGGCTCTCTGGCAGGTCTGCCAATGCACCAAGCATTTTATTGTGCATACCCATCAGCCTTCTTCTGTAGGCCGCCCCATCGAAGTCCTCATATGAGTCCACTGCGGCAGAACTCGTGTGGGACCTCGCCATCCGGGGAGCTGGCACCTACGCTAATCTTTCCCCCTGCCTTGGTTGTAGTTTACTCGTGCCCGGTGACTCACCACGTGCAGATCCCGCCTTGAAGCTACCCTCTAATCTCCGCCAGTATCTGAGCTGGTGGCTGCGAGCGCCAGATCAGATGACGGTGTTTCTTCTTCTTCATCACTCTCCTCTCCTTCTACAACCACTGGCTGGGTAGGTTGGATTTCTCGGGTATCTGAAATGAGAAAGGCACAAGGGTAGGGTTGTGAGGTGAGGGGAGGGGGGTGGGGGGAAGCAAGAGGTGCGTGCTTACACTATGTGCGGCTTGTAAATCAAAAGAGATTGTGGGATGAGGGGAAGTGGGATGTGAGAAAGAGGATAACGTATGAGGATACCGTCATCTTGTACTCTTTTAGCTCCGCCGCTGGCCACGGGCTCAACCTGGAATGTCCAGCCAAGGGGGTGAGGTGGTGAAGTCAGCAGAAAAGTACTTCAGCACCTGCCAGACCACGCCCTGTAGACTTTCAAAACTTTAAACTGCTGCTGAAAGGACCAAAACTCGTAGAGTTGCAGCAACAGCCAGAAGAACTAAACCAGCAACTAACCTGTAAGTAGTTGATGATCCCTTTAATTAGCACTGGTGGGGGGGGTCGTTCATGACATTGAACGCGTGTTCAGCTGTGGGAGGTTACGAGAGGGTGTTAGCTGCAGCGTGGCGTGTGGAGGTCCGAAATGGCAGCGCTGGTGTCCAATCAGCGTTGCACACTGATTAATGTCATGATCAATGTTTCTTTAAGCTGCGCTGCTGTCTGGAGGTCCCGCGCAGCCGGCTCACCGGCTTTTGGATGGAAAAAACGCGCTTGTGCAGAAATTTGGATGGGACGCGCAGCCCATTAAAGGGGCTGTGCACCCCCAAAAAATTAAAGGAAAAGTTGGTGATGATCTGCCTGCTCTGCATGCTGCCGGCGGAAGTTAGGTGCGTGCGCTAACCCCTTTACCAATATGCCGTCCATCACACTTCACGCCAGAAGTGTGTGAACGTGCCACGGACACCATTTTAGAACCTTAAGGGGTCTCGTAGTACCCAAAAAACAGACGCTACCGAGCCCAGTTTTGCCCCTACTTACGTTGTAATTAAACTTTGTTAAGATGTTTTGTAAAAAATCATATCTAACTGCCGTTGTCTGCTTTGCACCATTTTATTTCAGAACCTTGGGCGAAGCTGGCCTTAACTGTATCCTTAACAGGGAGACATCCTTCCCTTACAATTAATTACAGAGGCACTGTATAGGAATACAAGTATAGGATGAGAAAGGTAGCTTGGCCCCTCATGCTTGCTGATTCTAACAGCCCTTGTACAGTTTGTACAGTTTTTATGGATAGAATCATAAAATCGTAGAATGGTTACAGCACAGAAGGAGGCCATTCAGCCGGTTGAGCCTGTGCCGGCTCTTTGCAAAAGCACTTCAGCTAGTCCCACTCCCCCGCCTTTTCCCCGTAACCCTGCAATTTTTTTTCTTTCCCTTTTGAAAGGCAGTGAATTCCAGCTCCTAACCACGCGCTGCGTAAAAAAGTTTATTCCTCATGTAACCTTTGGTTCTTCTGCCAGTCACCTTAAATCCATGTCCTCTGGTTCTCGACCCTTCCGCCAATGGGATCAGTTTCTCTCTATCTACTCTGAACACATCTATCAAATCTCCTCTCAACTTTCTCTGCTCTAAGGAGAACAACCCTAGCTTCTCCGGTCTATCCACGTAACTGAAGTCCCTCATCCCTGGAACCATTCTTGTAAATCTTTTCTGCACCCTCTCTAAGGCCTTCACATCCTTCCTAAAGTGTGGTGCCCAGAATTGGACACTATCCTCCTCACTGTTCACTATACTTACAAGATTTGTATCATCTGCAAATTTTGAAATTGTGCCCTGTATGTCATATATATATATCAAGAAAAGCAGTGGCCCTCGTACCGACCCCTGGAGAACACAACTGAATACCTTCTTCCAGTCCGATAAACAACCGTTCACCACTACTCTCTGTTTCCTGTCACTTAGCCAATTTTGTATCCATGCTGCCACTGTCCCTTTTATCCATGGGCTTCAACTTTGCTGGCAAGCCTATTATGTGGTACTTTATCAAACGCCTTTTGGATGTCCATGTACACCACATCAACCGTATTGCCCTCATCAACCCTCTCTGTTACCTCATCAAAAAACGCAATCAAGTTGGTTAAACACAATTTGCCTTTAACAAATCTGTGCTGGCTTTCCTTAATTAATCCACACTTGTCCAAGTGACTGTTAATTTTGTCCCGCATTATCGTTTCGAAAAGCTTCCCCACTACCGAGGTTAAACTGACTGGCCTGCAGTTGCTGGGTTTATCTTTACACCCTTTTTTGAACAAGGGTGTAACATTTGCAATTCTCCAGTCTCTGGCACCACCCCTGTATCAAACGATGATTGGAAGATTATGGCCAGTACCTCTGCACTTTCCACCTTTACTTCCCTCAGCGTCCTAGGATGCATCCCATCCGGTCCTGGTGACTTATCTACTTTAAGTACAGACAGCCTTTCTAGTACCTCCTCTTTATCAATTTTTATCCCATCTAGTATCTCAGCCACCTCCTCTTTCACTATGACTTTGGCAGCATCTTCTTCCTTGGTAAAGACAGATGCAAAGTACTCATTTAGCACCTCAGCCATACCCTCTGCCTCAATGTGTAGGTCTCCATTTTGGTCCCTATCAGCCCCACCCCGCCTCTTACTAACCGTTTTCTATTTATATGCCTATAGAATACTTTTGGATTCCCTTTTATGTCAGCTGCCAATCTATTCTCATACTCTCTCTTTGCCCCTCTTATTTCCTTTTTCACTTCCCCTCTGAACTTTCTGTATTCAGCCTGGTTCTCACCTGTATTCTCTACCTGACATCTGTTTTCTGCTTCATCTTACTGTCTATCTCTTTTGTCATCCAGGGAGCTTTGGCTTTGGTTGCCCTACCTTTCCCCCTCGTGGGAATGTACCTTGACTGTACCCAAACCATCTCCTCTTTAAAGGCAGCCCATTGTTCGATTATAGTTTTGCCTGCCAATTTTTGATTCCAATTTACCCGGGCCAGATCCGTTCTCAACTCACTGATACTGGTTTTCCTCCAATTAAGTATTTTTACTCTAGATTGCTCCCTGTCCTTTTCCATAGCTAGTCTAAACCTTATGGGGTAAAAATTGGGTAGCGCCCCCCGGGGTGTTACCTTTGCCGAGGCGCTACTTTTAGCGCCCCGAAGATGTTAGCGCCCCCGCGGCCGATTTTCCCAGGTAGCACCCCGAGAGGGAGGAGGGGCGCTACTGGAAGCATCCCGCATCCCTCTTGGGGCGCTGCGAGCCAATGTCGCGCCGCGGTACTGCAGGCCTTCCTCCCCCTATTAAAGAGGAGGGGCCTGGCGCAACGCATCCCGGCGCCCAGCTGGGCCACCAGGGATCGGGAGTGCCGGCAAACGAGCCCGGCACTCAAGAGGAGTGCCGGGCTCACGGAGAGCAGCCGGCACCCCGCGGGGGGGCTTCACGGGGGCCGGGGACAGCAATGGGGGCAGGTGCTGGCAGGCGGCCAGCAACAAAAATGGCCGCCCACCACCTCCCCTTTAACTAGCGCCGCCCCGACCGCAGGTAGGCCCCCCTGAACCCGGCGGATATAGCGTCCGGCGGTAAGTCAGGGGGCGCCACCCAATATTACAGCCGGGGCGCGAGCGGAGTGCTGCGCAGGGCGATGACGTCATCGCCGGCGGTGCAACGCCGCGCGGTGCTAACGGTTAGCGCTGCCGCTAACCTCTCACTGAATTTTGCGGGAGGCGTTAGCATCGCCGCGCCCAGGCGCTAGTTGATTTGTGCCCCGTTAGCGCCCTCTTAGGGCACTAATGGGAGGCGCAAATTCACCGAATTTAGTCCCCTATGATACTGTGATCACTGTTCCATAAATGTTCCCCTACTGTCACTTACTCTACTTGAACCACCACATTGAAGGTAGGGCTGATTAGGGACCAAAAAGGAGACCTATGCATGGAGACAGAGGGTATGGCTGATGTACTAAACGAGTACTTTGCATCTGTCTTCACCAAGGAAGAGGATGCTGCCATAGGCACAGTAATGGAGGAGGTAGTGGAGAAACTTGATAGGATAAAAATTGATAAAGAGGAGGTATTGGAAAGGTTGGCTGTACTTAAAGTAGATAAATCACCAGGAGCGGATGGGATGCATCCTAGGATGCTGAGGGAATTGAGGGAGGAAATCGCGGAGGAACTGGCCATAATATTCCAATCCTCTTTAGATACGGGAGGTGCCAGAGGACTGGAGAATTGCAAATGTTACACCATTGTTCAAAAAAGGGTGTAAAGATAAACCCAGCAACTACAGGCCAGTCAGTTTGACCTCGGTAGGGGGGAAGCTTTTAGAAACAGTAATGAGGGACAAAATTAACAGTCACTTGGATAACTGTGAATTAATTAAGGAAATCCAGCACGGATTTGTTAAAGGCAAATCGTGTTTAACTAACTTGATTGAGTTCTTTGATGAGGTAACAGAGAGGGTTGATGAGAGTAATGCAGTTGACGTAGTGCATATGGATTTCCAAAACGCGTTCGACAAAGTGCCACATAATAGGCTTGCCAGCAAAGTTGAAGCCCATGGAATAAAAGGGACAGTGGCAGCATGGATACGGAATTGGCTAAGTGATAGGAAACAGAGAGTAGTGGTGAACAGTTATGTTTCGGACTGGAGGAAGGTATACAGTGGTGTTCCCCCGGTGTTGGTTCTAGGACCACTGCTTTTCTTGATATATATAAATAACTTGGACATGGGTGTACAGGGCACAATTTCAAAATTTGAAGATGATACAAAACTTGGAAGTATAGTGAACAGTGAGGAGGAGAGTGATAGACTTCAGGAAGACATAGACAGGCTGGTGGAATGGGCGAACACGTGGCAGATGAAATTTAACACAGAAAAGTGTGAAGTGATACATTTTGGTAGAATGAATGAGGAGAGGACATATAAACTAAATGGTACAATCTTGAAGGGGGTGCACGAACAGAGAGACCTGGGGGTATGTGTTCACAAATCGTTAAAGGTGGCAGGGCAGGTTGAGAAAGCAGTTAAAAAGGCTTATGGGATCCTGGGCTTCATAAATAGAGGTATAGAGTACAAAAGCAAGGAAATTATGATGAACCTGTATGAAACACTAGTCAAGAATCCTCTTGACAGATTGGACGCCTACCGCCCGCTGAAAACACTTAAAAATCTTACGCCTGGTAAAAGCAGGCGTAAGGCCTGCTTTTACCAGCATAAGAGTTTTAAAAAGTTTTAAAAAAAAATTTCACTCATTTATAATTTAAAAATACTTTAAAAAAAGGTAAGTTTATTTTTAGCCCCATAAAAACACTTCAATTATTATTTTCAAAAAAATTAAATTTTTGCTTAAAATATTTAATTTAATGTAATTTTAACTCATTTTAAAAACATGGGGGTAAAAATTCAGTTGGTTGCGCCTCCCATTAGCGCCTTAAGAGGACGCTAATGGGGCGCAAAGCCGCTAACGCCCGGGCGCAGCGATGTTTGCGCCGCTCGAGAACTTAACTTGAGATTGTGCGGTGGCGCTAAAACTTACCGCTGCGACCACCTGCGCGCGCAGATTGTGACGTCATTCCATGGTGCAACGCCCTTGTGGCGCCCCGGAGCGGAAATTGAGTGGCGCCCCCTGTCTTACCGCCTGCCGCTTCCAACGACCGGAAGACTGGAACGCTATCAATCGCTGTGGGGCTGGGGGGGGGGCGCTATTTAAAGGGGGCCTCTTCCTGTCTTTTATTGTTGGTGGCATTTTTGAACTACGCATTCTGAGAGAGAGAGGGAGAGACTTCTGGAGAGATTCAACGTTGTGTGAAGGAGTTTTGGGTACTGAGCAGCACTTTGCAGGTTCATTTTGATTTGCCATTCCTTGTATCGATTTAGCAGAGACTGTGGGAGCTGCACTCTGAGCTCTTTGCCTGGTACTCTCCATTGTTCTTTCCAGCACATTTGATGTGCAAGTCTCTCCAGGCCGAGATTCAAGGCTGCAATGAACAGGATGTGGATGGAAAGCAAGATTAACCATCCCCTTTAAGAACTGGCCCGTGCCATTGTGTGTGTGTTCCATTGCTGACTGACATTACATGAGCTTCGCCAGCGCTCTGAGGTAGCGCCTCACTCCTTGGTCTTTGCGCCTTAAGACAGGTGTGCAGCGCCTGCTTTAGCGCTCCACTCACCTCCCGGGGCGGTAAAAGTGAAGTTTCCAGTCAGTGCCGATAATTAGCGCCAGGCGCTAATATTTGCGTCCAGACGATATTTGCGCCCCAAATGGGGCGCGACCTAATTTCTACCCCATGATGTTTTTTTAAAATGTATTTAATGTTTTGATGTGTTTTTGGGGTGATCTCCATTCATACTTTTGACAGGTCTATCTGTCAAAAGTATGAAGGGGGATTCCTTATTTCATTGGCTCCCCATGGCCCACGTGATCCCAGGGACGCTTGCGAACCACATGCGCCCCTGGGATACGTGGGCCCTGCGCATTTAGACTGTGGAGAGGCCCAGGAGCGGAAGTGTCCGGACCTCGGGAGCCCTCAGGTAAGAGCGCAGATTTTTTTCCGATAGGAGGCATCCGCACGCAGGAAGCCTCCTATCGGAAATTACGGTCCAACATTTTAAGTCCCAGAATCATCACTTTTGTTCTTTTTTGAATTACATCAATGTCATTTTGCAGGCAAGGTGTCCTCAATTACATTCGATATTCCAAATATGGCTTTACAAGTAGAATTATATGGGATTAAAATTAGTTGCTTTTGACTTGGGTGGAGATAAAAAATAATAAGCTGAAAAAGTCTCTGGTGGGCGTAGTCTACAGGCCCCCGAACAGTAGCAATACTGTTGGACAGAGTATAAATCAACAAATAATGGAGGCCTGTAAAAAAGGCACGGTAATAATCATGGGTGATTTTATTCTCCATATTGATTGGACAAATCAAATTGGCCATGGTAGCCTTGAGGAGGAGTTCATAGAGTGTATCTGGGATGCTTTCCTAGAACAGTATGTAATGGAACCAACCAGAGAGCAGGCTATCTTGGATTTGGTACTGTGTAATGAGACAGGATTAATAAATGATCTCATAGTAAAGGATCCTCTAGGAAAGAGTTATCATAGCATGGTTGAATTTCAAATTCAGTTGGAGGGTGAGAAAGTTGTATCTCAAACCAGTGTCCTGATCTTAAAGAAAGGCAATTACAATGGCATGAGGGCAGGACTGGCTAAAGTGGACTGGAAAAACAAATTAAAGGGTAAGAAAGTTGAAATGCAGTGGCGGACATTTAAGGAGATACTTCATAACTCTCAACAAAAATATATTCCAGTGAGAAAGAAAGATTTTAAGAGCAGGGAGCACCATCTGTGGCTAACTAAGGAAGTAAAGGATGGTATCAAATTGAAAACAAAGGCATACAATGTTGCCAAGATTGGTGGGAGACCAGAGGATTGGGAAATTTTTAAAAACCAGCAAAGGATGACTAAAGAAATAATAAAGAGAGAAGATGAATTATGAGAGTAAACTGGCAAGAAATATTAAAACAGATAGTAAGAGCTTCTACTGGTATATAAAAAGGAAGAGAGCAGCTAAAGTAAACGTTGGTCCCTTAGAGGATTTGACTGGGGAATTAATAATGGGGAACGGGGAAATGGCAGAGACTCTGAACAAATATTTTGTATCTGTCTTCACGGTAGAAGACACTAACAACATCCCAATAATGGATAATCAAGGGTTCACAGGGAGGGGGGATCTAAAGACAATCACTATCACTAAGGAAAAAGTACTTGGTGAAATAATGGGATTAAAAGACGACAAGTCCCCTGGACCAGATGGCTTGCATCCCAGGGTCTTTAAATAAGTAGCTACAGAGATAGTGATGCATTGGTTGCAATATACCAAAATTCCCTGGACTCTGGAGAGGTACTAGCGGATTGGAAAACCGCAAATGTAACACCCCTATTTAAGAAAGGAGGGAGACAGAAAGCAAGAAACTATAGACCAGTTAGCCTAACATCTGTCATTGGGAAAATGCTGAAGTCCTTCATTAAGGAAGCAGTAGCAGGGCATTTGGAAAATCATAATGAAGTCAAGCAGAGTCAGCATGGTTTTATGAAAGGGAAATCATGTTTAACAAATTTGCTGAAGTTCTTTGAGGATGTAACGAGCAGGGTGGACAAAGGTGAGCCAGTGGATGTGGTGTATTTGGATTTCCAGAAGGCATTCGATAAGGTGCCACATAAAAGGTTACTGCATAAGATAAGAGCTCACGGAGTTTGGGGTAATATATTAGCATGGATAGAGAATTGGCTAACTAACAGAAAGCAGAGAGTCGGGATAAATGGGTAATTTTCCGGTTGGCAAATGGTGACTAGTGGGGTGCCACAGGGATCGATGCTGGGGCCTCAACTATTTACAATCTACATTAATGATTTGGATGAAGGGACCGAGGGTAATGTAGCCAGGTTTGCGGATGATACAAAGATGGGTGGGAAAGCAAGTTGTGCAGAGGACTCAAAGGGGTAGAAATTAGGTCGCGCCCCATTTGGGGCGCAAATATCGTCTGGACGCAAATATTAGCGCCTGGCGCTAATTATCGGCACTGACTGGAAACTTCACTTTTACCACCCCGGGAGGTGAGTGGAGCGCTAAAGCAGGCGCTGCACACCTGTCTTAAGGCGCAAAGGCCAAGGAGTGAGGCGCTACCTCAGAGCGCTGGCGAAGCTCATGTAATGTCAGTCAGCAATGGAACACATACACAATGGCACGGGCCAGTTCTTAAAGGGGATGGTTAATCTTGCTTTCCATCCACATCCTGTTCATTGCAGCCTTGAATCTCGGCCTGGAGAGACTTGCACATCAAATGTGCTAGAAAGAACAATGGAGAGTACCAGGCAAAGAGCTCAGAGTGCAGCTCCCACAGTCTCTGCTAAATCGATACAAGGAATGCCAAATCAAAATGAACCTGCAAAGTGCTGCTCAGTACCCAAAACTCCTTCACACAACGTTGAATCTCTCCAGAAGTCTCTCCCTCTCTCTCTCAGAATGCGTAGTTCAAAAATGCCACCAACAATAAAAGACAGGAAGAGGCCCCCTTTAAATAGCGCCCCCCCCAGCCCCACAGCGATTGATAGCGTTCCAGTCTTCCGGTCGTTGGAAGCGGCAGGCGGTAAGATAGGGGGCGCCACTCAATTTCCGCTCCGGGGCGCCACAAGGGCGTTGCACCATGGAATGACGTCACAATCTGCGCATGCAGGTGGTCGCAGCGGTAAGTTTTAGCGCCGCCGCACAATCTCAAGTTAAGTTCTCGAGCGGCGCAAACATCGCTGCGCCCGGGCGTTAGCGGCTTTGCGCCCCATTAGCGTCCTCTTAAGGCGCTAATGGGAGGCGCAACCAACTGAATTTTTACCCCAAAGAATCTGCAAAGGGATATAGACAGGCTAAGTGAGTGGGCAAGCATTTAGCAGGTGGAGTATAATGTGGGAAAGTGCGAGGTTATCCACTTTGGCAGGAAAAATAAAAAAGCAAATTATTATTTAAATGGAGAGAGATTACAAAGTGCTACAGTCAGAGGGACCTGGGGGTCCTTGTGCATGAAACACAAAAAGTTAGCATGCAGGTAAAGCAAATAATCAAAAAGGCAAATGGAATGTTGGCCTTTATTGCAAGGGGTTTGGAGTATAAAAGCAGGAAAGTCCTGCTACAACTGTACAGGGTATTGGTAAGACCACACCTTGAGTACTGCGTACAGTTTTGGTCTCCTTATTTAAGGAAGGATATACTTGCATTGGAAGCAGTTCAGAGACGATTCACTAGGCTAATTCCAGAGCTGAGGGGGTTGACTTATGAAGAAAGGTTGAGCAGGTTGGGCCTATACTCATTGGAATTTAGAAGAATGAGAGGTGATCTTATTGAAACATATAAGATACAGAGGGGGCTCGACAAGGTAGATGCAGAGAGGATGTTTCCCCTCGTGAGGAAATCTAGAACTCGGGGGCATAGTTTCAGAATAAAGGGTCGCCCTTTTAGAACTGAGATGAGGAGGAATTTCTTCTCTCAGAGGGTCGTAGATCTGTGGAATTCTCTGCCCCAGAGAGCTGTGGAGGCTGGGTCATTAAATACATTTAAGGTGGAGGTAGACAGATTTTTGCAAGATAAGGGAGTGAAGGGTTATGGGGAGCGGGCAGGGAAGTGGCTTTGAGCCCAAGATCAGCCATGATCTTATTGAATGGCGGAGCAGGCTCGAGGGGCCAAGTGACCTATTCCTGCTCCTATTTCTTATGTTCCTTATGTTTATAATCAAATGCATTTGAGATGCATCCCAGCATTTGATTGACCTTTACCATTGATTAGTGCATAAAATACAAATTCTGTGTGTACAATCCCTGAAAAACAGTTTTCAGTTCTGATGAAGCGTACACACCTGAAATTTCAGAACATATCTTTTTTCTTTACATCCACTGGCTGAGCTGCTGCGTATTTTTTCAGTATTCTCCATTTCTACGATCTGTGATATTGCTCTTCACTTACCCACATGTGAACAGCACAATGTAGCCTTTAAATTGGCTTTCGTGCATTATTAACATGCCAGTAATATTCAGAGTCCCCTTGAATTCAGGTTAAAAAGATTTGCACATGTCAAGTAAAGAGATTTCAGTCTTATGCTCAAAACAGCATGCCTGTGCCTGGTCTTGTGATGCACAATGTCAAGTGTACCAATCATGGAACTATCATCTCGACTCCAACCCTTGACTGACATTTTCATTAGTGCACAAATAACTTTGTAATTAGGGGATTTGCAGCAGCAAACATTGTGCAGATTTGCTTTCAAAAGAAATTCGGCAAGGAAAGTGAAAGTCAAATATTATGAATGCCACTGTTTTATTGTCAAAAAGAAGTTTCAGTCAGTTGAACATCTACTGAGACTTTGCGTGCAAATCACATTGTGACAACCTTATTACACTTCTGAATTTTGCTGATGCCTGAGGGTTAGTGTAGACTCTGATAAATAAGTGTCTACACAGCAGGATTTTGTGCAGCTCATTGATTCCTTCAAGAATGCAGGGATGCAGGAGCTTTCTTTTCAGCATTGTATTGAATGATTAAAGCAAACCAACAATAACTCAATGGACAATAGAGGTATTTTAATAAATAAACATTGGCTACACTTTACCAAGTCTTGTGAATCAAGTATTATATTTCTCTGTGATTGGATGGGTGGGGGCGAGGCGGGAACGCAATTTTTGTCTCGCTACTACCCCATTTGCATCTAAAAACAGGGCAGTAACAAAATCGCAATCCGAACTTGGTGGGTCCAGATCTGAACGCAATTTCTGCTTTTGTGAGTGAAAATGTCAGGGTCCTATTGACATCATAGGATCTGATTCAAATACTTTAATTAGGCTCCCGTCTGCTCCAGGGGGGCACCTGGGCCGTGCCAGTGAAGGCCCCGAGCAAAATGGCAGCAGGCGGGATCGGAGTGAGAACAGGTTGGTAAGTGCAGCGCTGCGATTTTAGGACCACTACTGCCCCGTTCCCACTGGGTGAAGTGAGTTATAAACATCCCTAAGACTTCTTTTCTTTTGCAGGTTATATTTGGTGAAATACGTTGGGGGAGGGGGTGGGAGGGGAGCGAAAAAAGGGCCTCCTGAGAAATTCGGCAGCGCGTTGCTGAGGCGCTACCCGATAGCGGGGCGCCCGCCGGTAGCACCACGGGCAGCTGCGCCGCCAGCGATGACGTCATCGCATGCGCCACGACTCCTTAGCGCCCCGCCGCGGTCCCTTACTGCCCCGTGGCAGAAATTCGGCTGCACCCCGCAAGGCTGCCGCGGGCGATGTCAGCACCAGCCTCGCGGATCGCGAACCGGGCCAACCTCCGCTCGCGGGGCGGTATTTAAAGGGGAGGTGCGGTCGCGACCGCGCTGCCATTTTCTTTTTTTGGCCGACCTCCAGTTCGGCCCTCTGTGGTGTCCCGGGCGTGGTCCTGGCCGCTATCGTGCAGCCCGGCACCACGTCCTGGTGCTGAGCTGCGGCAGCGGCACCACGCCAGCCTGGTGGCCTAGTGTGGGCCATCGGAGGCCCTGCAGAGTGTGCAACAGCCCTCCCCTTTAACTGAAGGGGAGGGGTGTTGAAACGGGGCAGCGCTCCGTGGAGCCTCCGCCCCAACATCGCCTCGGTTGCCACCCCACCAGGAAGTGGAGCGCCCGAGAATGCACACCACTTCCTGTGCGGGGCGGTACTTCTGCGCTGGGCGCTAAATGTCCGGCCTTAACTCAGTTACCGCCCCCAAATGGGGCGTAACCGAATTTCACGTCCTTTATGTAATTAAGCACACAACCATTAATGGGCAAACTACTACTGGAAAAGGCTGTTTAAAAGGAACATATTTTCAGCTACAGATTAATTTCAATTAACCTTAATGGGGAAAAATGGTTATTTACAGGTACATCTTAAAATGGGTTCACAAGTTAAATACTGGCTAGGAAAGCCATTTGGCCCAACTTTGCTTAACTGTCCAGAAAGATATATCCAGAATGCTCCCATTGCAATATCCAGCTGGCTCATGAATGACTCTTAAGTCCTTTAGTACCCTAACTAAAATCCAATTCCAAGTATTGATTCCTCTTTGTGTGAAGAAATTTTTCCTCATTTCAGTGCTAAGTTAGCTTTTCATCAGTTTGAAGCTTGTCTTGTTGACATGCCTTACCTTGAAGTATTGCTTCAATTTACCTCTTCCATAATGCTATAAAGTCCCCTCCTAAAAGCCTTTTTTCCAGGTTAAATAGCTCCTGCTTTTTTTGTCTTTACTCATAGATCATTCTACTGACACTGAGATGAGCGAGCCTCTTATCTACACTGCCTCCAAAGCGCGAGAGTTTCCTTCCCTGGACCAAATGCGGCCTGACCAGAGCACTGTGCAGTTTCAACATAACGTACTCTGACATATAGAAGCCAATTTTCACTTTGGGCGGGCATCAGGGCAGGCAGTTCAATCCGCCTGATGTCCTTGGTGAGTGGCTTGAGCACTTGGATGACCAGGACTCATTTATGCTTCATTGATGAACTGTGAGCACTGAACCAGCACTGACAGACAGCTCGCCAATCAGTGGGGGGCAGAGATGGGAAATTGGGTGTTAATGGCGGGGAGGCACATTCACTGGGGGAGGGGGAGGGAGCAAGACACACATTCCTATAGGCACCACCCCGTGGTTTATTTTCTCTAAAGTACCTCTCCTTAATATGCTTTATAAATATTCTCTATTTCTCACTTTAAGCAGGAGATATGAGATGGGTTAATGATTTTAGTTTAAGTGTTTGCCACGTTACTGGCAAGCATTATTAATAATAATGTATTAAGATAACAACATTTCATTGTAAAATATAATTTAGAAAAAAGATATGATTTATATCAAATAATTTATGATTGGACTAATACAAATATGTTCTTAACTGCAAAAATAACATCTTCTGCTGTATCCAAGACCAGGACACACGGCAGATGAAGTGCAAAGTGATACATTTTGGTAGGAAGAATGAGGAGAGCCAATATAAACTAAAGGGTACAATTCTAAAGGGGGTGCATGAACAGAGAGACCTGGGGGTATATGTGCACAAATCGTTGAAGGTGGCAGAGCAGGTTGAGAAAACGGTTAAAAAATCATACGGGATCCTGGGCTTCATAAATAGAGGTCATGATGCGGAGATGCCGGTGTTGGACTGGGGTGGACAAAAATGAGAAGTCGCACAACACCAGGTTATAGTCCAACAGTTTTATTTGAAATCACAAGCTTTCGGAGCTCCTTCGTCAGGTTTTGTCGATTTTGTATTTCTTCACTTCACCTGACGAAGGAGCTCCGAAAGCTCCGAAAGCTTGTGATTTCAAATAAAACTGTTGGACTATAACCCGGTGTTGTGCGACTTCTCATTTTCATAAATAGAGGCATAGAGTACAAAAGCAAGGAAGTGATTATGAACCTTTATAAAACACTGGTTCGGCCTCAACTGGAGTATTGTGTCCAATTCTGGGCACCGCACTTTAGGAAGGATGTGAAGGCCTCAGAGAGGGTGCAGAAAAGATTTACAAGAATGGTTCCAGGGATGAGGGACTTCAGCTATGTGGATAGACTGGAGAAGCTGGGGTTGTTCTCCTTAGAGCAGAGAAGGTTGAGAGGAGATTTGATAGAGGCGTTCAAAATCATGAGGGGTCTAGACAGAGTAGATAGAGAGAAACTGTTCCCGTTGGCGGAAGGGTCGAGAACCAGAGGACACAGGTTTAAGGTGATTGGCAGAAGAACCCAAGGCGACATGAGGAAAAACTTTTTTAAGCAGCAAGTGTTTAGGATCTGGAATTCACCGCCTGAAAAGGTGGTGGAGGCAGATTCAATCGTGGCTTTCCAAAGAGAATTGGATAAGTACCTGAAGGAAAAAAAAATGCAGGGCTACGGGGAAAGGGAACAGGAGAGGGGCTAGCTGAAGTGCTCTTGCAGAGAGCCAGCACGGGCTCGATGGGCCGAATGGCCTCCTTCTGTGCTGTAACCATTCTATGATTCTATAAAACAGCCACAACTTGGAAAAGAAGAAAATCACAAGAGGGGAAAAAGACAGTTTTAGTACTGCGATCTGCACTATCCCATTTACATGCTTGTCACTTTTTTAACTATTTATTTACATTTATTGCTGCCTAACCTATCAAATTATAGAGGTGGATCAATTTATACTATCCCAGTAATAGGTTGGACTGGTAACAATCATCAGTAGAATTTATTTTGCAGTGACGTAAAACACATGTGTTAGTATTCAAATCAGCTCTGAAGTCAAGTATAGACCTTCCTCATCTTAGAGAAGGTCTTCTCACTGTCAGATCTGCTTTTTGGAATACTAAGCAGCCATTGAATGACTGAAGACCTAGACTGTCCCAATGAAGTCCTCAGTTTAATCAGGCTCCCAGCAACATATCGACTCTGGTCATGCAATTATTGGAATTAAGCCGATCTTTTTCTGGGCTAAGAGCACAGTCCATACATCTCTCCAAAATCTCCATCAACCCGAGATGTTCTGTTGTGTGAATAGATACTCTTTGTTTCTTTTTCTTGACAGCTGATATGTCAATCTACTGCCTTGCCTCAGTTTTACAGTCCATCTAAGTAAGACCTCCACTTTCTGTAACCTTTTAAGTAATGAAGCATTATTTGTAACTATAAAAGTGTTACATTGCATAAATATGTTACGTTGAATAACATTGACAAAAATCATTTATCCATAATTTCTAAAACCAAATTGGAATTCTTGAAGTGTATTGATGATAAACTGTGACCTAGAAATTCATGAACACTACAAAAGTTGCCAGTGCCACCGCCGACGGGTATTAACAGCCGCTGAAAATGGTGATGCTGGGAGGAGCGAAAAATTGGCATTGGGGACTGTAAGGGATTTTGCGTGCGTGTCTCTCAGCCTGTGAGATTCGCGCGGCTCTGTGCAGCCTGTATGTCAGTGCGGGTTTAGGCCTTGTTGCCTGTTCTGGTCTCCAGCCAGTCTGGGAGCACTAGACACACCTGTGAGTGGTTCGAATCACTCGCCCTTACGGTTCTAGACACTGGACTTAGATGCGAGAGCAGTAATGGAGATGAAACTCATGTAGACTCGGTTGAATGGTACGAAATGGAAAATCTTTATTGCATGATATTTAAGATTACGAAATACATGTCATAAGCACAGATTAATGACAGTACAATCTTACACACAGTTATGTAGCTAATTCTAGGGAAACGAGGAACGAACGACACACCGTAAATAGGGGCACACATTACAAGTATCCTTAATACTTAAACCCTCCCCTATCAATATCTGTCCTAGCTAGATTCGTAGGATTCGAGACTCATGCTCACCACTCGTGATAACTCGGAGAAATTCCGAATAGCTGATCGGATGTTTTCACCACAGCACCCACGTGTCGATCAGGGGGTCTCCTGGTCCCACTTGTTTACTTGCTTCTGCTCCGGCTAGCAGGCTGGAACGTCTGCTGTGATGAAGATCTGTGTTGGTTTAACAGGCACTGTCCTGATGGGTTTCACAGACCAGTCAATATCTTCTTGGAGGATCTTCCGAGGTCCGTTCTTGCAAGTTCAAAGAAGTCTCCCTGGCAAGGAAGCTTGGCTATTCGACCTACAGGCGCGGTCGGGGCTTACTGACCGTGGCGATAAGTATGGTCTTCCTCTCTTCTCATCTCATCTCATCTCATCTCATCTCATCTCATCCCGGGCCTTTGGTTCCGATGCCAGTTACCAACATAGGTCTTCGTTACACGACACGAGGTAGATCCGAACGGATCACAAAGTTCAACAGTCTTTTTTAAAAGAGACACCAGGCAAGCAGGAACAAGACTACGAGTCAAAACACAGGAGCAGCCACGAGGATACGAGTCGATCGGATAAGCGAAAGATGGACGGTTGGAGCTTGTAATTATAGTACAAAATCTTCCGTTTCCCGCCCAACCTTAATGTCCTTTCTTTTGTTTGGGTTTGGCGCTCAAATGTCTTGTATAGGTGATCTCCGTTTTTAATGGGTTTCGGGGCTACTCGTAAATGCCTGAGTACCTGTTAATATTTCTCCCATTGTTAAATCGGTCGGTGTTCTCCCTGGAGGGGTTTTGGGGCTTCCAAGTGTTTTGTATAACTACCCGCTAACGGCTCTCTCATCGTAGAGTCGTTGGGATTTTACATATTAATGTCTTTGGATGGGCCCTTGATTACTTGGTACAATAGCTTTCATTCGTACCTGGGAGACCGATTTCAGTATTTATGTGTATACTGCAAACCCATAATGTCTCGTGTATTATCTTCAATGTGCTGAATCTTAATCGATCTTGCACAAATGTTTATTGGAACGCCATCTTGTCTGCCTGTCGAAAAGTCTAGAATGTTCTGCCACGAGGTGCGGCGGCCATTTTACAAGCTGCTTGTGTCCACTTTGAAAAACCTGACAGCATTCTGCTGAAATAAAAGCTGTTTGAACGAAACTCTGTGTTTTCTCCTTATTAATAAAATCGCGATATATTGCGAATTCTACAGTCCCTCCTGTTGATGCGAATAACTCCGCTTATCGTATCAAAAATATTGTGGTGAGCAATATTATCTCGATTTCTCCAGATCCAGAAAATTAATCCCATAACTTAAACTAGCTAGGGTCTTTGTGTCGTCCTTATTTCCCAAGAAAATTACACTTTATAACACCGCAGGCATTATTTGCCTTTAAACTTACACCACTTGTTTTCCTTCCAGGCGTAACCAGGCCGATGCCTCTCGTATCACCTGTATATTCACATTTTTTTATTTAGGGAAAGGAAAACAAAACAAAACCAAACAGTCATATTCAACAACAACACCATCACCAAAACAATCAAACCCACTCTTAAACATGTCGAGTTCCAAACGTATTTACAGTCTTTAAAAATCATGATCGAGTACAAACTTTCACGGCGCACGTGGCGAGCTGGAGTGACACCATTTTCCGATTACACGGTGCTTTCATCGTGCACGCGCACGTAACGTTCTCGCCACTCTCCCGTGTTTTCATGCTTGGTGAGGCGTTTGCCTCTCTTACAATGTACGACCAATAGGTATACCACAATAAAAACTTGGCATACAGCTAAAATGTGGGAGGCTATTCTGATCCATGAAGGCACTTCAATATTGGTGAACAGATTCCACCACGGTGGAATTACTATATCCAGAATGTCTGTCCCTATTTCGACAGTTTTCTGTTCTAATGTGTAAAAATGTTTCTGTGACACCGCGACGGCTTTTAAAAGCTTGGTGAGGTGTTCAGGGAGAGGGGGAATGAGGTATCCGAAATGCGCGACGAATCGCTGTAAGTCGGTGAAATTCTCTTTTACTGTGAGATGAACAGTGGATGGTTCAGGGATTGGGATAATTCGCTGTTGTGCTACTTGAACTTCCGCCCTGGGTTTGAAACAGAAACTGCTGTCACTCACCGGACACCGGCTACGGTTTCCATGCTGGTAGTGTTGCGCTGCAGTGGTAACACAATATGTTCCACCCCCGATGTATGCTACTTGCGGAGGCACGTGATCTTGTGCCATTGCCTCCATGGTGCAATTCATGGACTTGGCGCCAGCCGTTCTGAACCCGCACTGTGGTGTTAAAAAGGCATTCAAGTGCTGGGGACACAGTATTATGTGTGCTCCCCTGCCACGACAACCAGAGAGATCTGTACCTGTCATCGTTTGCTCCCAGCGGATGACGTAGGGTGGAACCGCTGCATAGCGAATGTGGGCTCCCCCCTGAATGACACCAATGTTCTCTACCCGATACACCGGGGCGGGCTTTGCTGTGTCGCCCAAAACCGGCATACGTAATACTATACCCATGATAGTATGGTTTGATCGTCCACAGTCCACGGGGACTGGGTATGCTTCTGAAGCTAGCCTGAGCTGGCACGGACTTAATGCGTTCTGAAAAGGGTGGAGCGCCCGCAGGTGTTTGTTACTTATCCAGGACGGGACCAAACCTTGTTTTAAATCCTCCAAATTACTGCGGCCCTCGCCCAGTAACCACGCCCCGTAAAGCACGCACACCTCGTTCTGCGCAGCTTGATCGGATGCATTCCGATCTTCCCTAATCAGGGCATTTACCGTCTTTGCATGTTTCTCCAACTCTGCTATAATTTCCTTTAAATGGAGAGTCATGGCTTGGTCCTCGTGTAGACCCGACCCTACCACTTTATTTTCATCTGTTAGAATGTCTTTTAATTGTGTCTTTAAACCATTAATCTGGGTCTGCAGCTCCACACTGTCTAGAGCGTTGACCACAGATGTACCCGTGTTAAAAGCAGTGAACGCGTCGTTCACTAAACCCCTTCTTTGCCTCCCTACTTGATCCAAAACTTCATGTGGTGCGGTGTACAAACTTGTTTTATCAATTTCCGCGAAATCGAATTCGTAAAATTGTCTGAACATCTTGGTCAACAGGACCTGATACAACTGTTCCGTCTTTTTGGGGCACCACTCTGGTAACCGCACCTCGGTGAGATTTAAAATCACCGAGGCCACCGCGTAATGTACCCCCTGAAATAGTATCTGGTCTGTGGGGACCAGTACCAAACCATTCCCGGGTCCCTTACTAGTTTTAGGGCACCCTTCCTCTTCAGCTAGAACCACCGGAATCGTGGGCGGGGCTTTGCGTGGGCGCGTAATGAGTTCAGTGGCATTTACCGGGATCGAAGAGTATGGGGCTCCGCACCCCCTGGTGCTCGCATCCCACCTCATCCCCTGTCCGTTATCCTGCCATTGATTAATGAAAAATATGGATATGCCTTTGGGGCAAGGGTACTTTGACCCCCACATACATACATAAATTCCCTCATCCGGTTCCCACCATTTGTCCCAACAGACTCTCACTTGTCCGTTTGTCCCCGTAATTGTCCGATGGGTATTATTACCCAGTCGTTCCCACTCGACCGAAGAGTTCCTTATGTTTTTGCTCAGCTTTCGCAGCCACCACCATCGGCTCAATGGGACATTCCCACTACAAGTCAAACAAATCCGTTTGCCGACGGTGACGCTGATCCTGGGTGCGATGATCCTTACTTTGGGGCACATTAAAGAAGTCTCTTGGTAGGCAAACCCCGATGTACTAGAATACTCTGTCGAGTTCGTTCCCAGCCATCCTGGCCACCTTCCCTTGTGGAAATAGGTGGTGGTCTCCTCTGCCTCCCGTCTTCCGGTCCCATCCACCGCGATGGGGGCCGTGTCCCCGGAACATCCAAACACCACGACATCCTTGGTGCGGCCTCGATAGGCCAATCCACATCCGATTGCCGCGAGCAATACTAGAATTCGTTCCATCCTTCCTTGGTTCCTGTGATCAGATAGAATGAGGTAGCCAGCCTCGCAAGAGTCTCTGGCTTTTGTGAAGGGTGAGCGGGTCCCCTGACCTCGCCTCACGTAAACTTCAATGTTCACTGAATGAACTTTAACTAGACCTATCTCTAAAGCTCCCATCATTTTATCATTTTCTGTTAAAATTAAACTACAAACTTAACCTTATTTAAAACTTATAAACTTATTCTTAACCTTAAACTATAAACTTAAAACTTAAAACTTAATACTGTACAGTGCCGCCCGTTCTCAGGGCGGCCCCTTTAAATTCTGAGAAAACTGCTGCGAGCTCTTACCGACTGTGGGAGGGCTCTGACCTTTTCCTCTGATCTGCCGCAGCCTGTTGCTGCACTGACCCCTTCCTCTGATCTGCCGCAGCCTGTTGCTGCACTGACCCCTTCCTCTGATCTGCCGCAGCCTGTTGCTGCTGCGATGGGGCCGGGCTGTATCTGGGCTGCCTTAACCTTGAGTCTACGCCTTGGGACAGTCTGGGGCCATACCCACATCTTCTTGGGCTGTGGTTCTCTACTTGACCTACGGGGAGTTGCCAGGGGCAGGGATCCCATGACCGACGGACCGGGTTCCGAGACTTCCATCGGGACGACCTGTGGTTCCACCACAGTCGCTGGCTCCGCCTCCGCTGACTCCGCCTCCCTAACCTCGGGGCTCGCAGTTTGTGGCTCCGCCCTGCTCGGCCCAGCAGGCGGCCCTTCACTCGCGATCTCTGCCTCCCCCGAGGGCGGGACGTTCAAAGCGGGCGGCTCGGGCTCGGGGGTCCTCACCGTCACTCCCTGTGTTCCCACAGCGGCTGGCTCCGCCTCCCCTAGCTCCTCCCTCCTGTCTTCGGGACCTGCAGCTTGTGTGTCCACCCTGTGTGGATCTCTATCTGCAGCCCGTGTCCTCCCTATACCTAAAATGGGAACGTTCCTTACGTTTCCCAAAAACCACTCGCCTTCATCATTATCCTCATCTGACTCCCATCCCCACAAAAATGCTTCGTGATCTTCCAGGATGTCTCCTCCCCTGATGCAAGCTGCTTTACCTGCCTGTGTGCCTTGTGGTCCTACCTGGGGCTGCGCTTCCCCACTCGCGGGGTTTACCCCTGTGGTTTTCCCTTGCGCACCTGGCTTGTACAGTTTGCACTGGTTTACGTGGAACCACTTAGTGCGCCGGGGTACTTTTACGGCGTATACCATGGGACTCGCCTTATCTACAATGTTGTAGGGTCCCATATACAGTGGTTCCAGACTCCCTACTCTGGCGTAGTTTCTGACCATGACCTGGTCTCCTACTTCCCACTCCCGCGTTTTGCGGGGTTCCAGCAACAGGCGATTGCCCTGATGCTGCCTTCCCATGTTCCCAGCCGCCTGCTCATAAACCTGCTTCAGGCGCTCCAAGAGGGTCTGGGCGAACTTGTCCCTGCTTATCTCTTGGAGCTGACCCTCAGTGAGCACCGGCGCTAGCACATGGGTGGGGGTTCGCATGAGCCTCCCAGTCATCACCTCGTGCGGGGAGTACCCCGTACTTTTTGACTGACTGGCCCGGACCCCCATGAGGACTAAAGGCAGAACTTCTGCCCATTTTTGGGGCGCGTTCCTAGTCTCTTTCCTCAATTTCTCCTTCAGGGTCCGGTTCATGCGTTCAACAATCCCGGATGACTGGGGATTGTGTGCTACGTGCCACTTCCCTTCAATGCCCAAAAGCATGAGGGTGTTCTGCATCACCTGGCCGGTGAAATGACTCCCTTGGTCTGACTCCACAAAACGGGGAAGTCCCCACCGCGAGAACACTTCCCGGACCAAGATTTTTGCAGTACCGAGTGCCATAGCTGTTCGACAGGGGAAGGCTTCCACCCACTTGGAAAACACATCCACCAAGACGAGGCAGTATTTATAGCCTCCCTGGGTGGTGGGCAGGGGTCCTATATAGTCGATCTGTATCGACTGCCATGGTCCCTCTACCCTTCTTACGTGTCCCATGGGCACCTTCCTTTTCTGGGGGTCTGGGTTGTTTGCAGCGCACACAAGACAGTTTGCACAGAACTCGCGGACTTGTTCCCTGAGCCCTGGCCACCATCCCGCTTGCTCTACCCGTTGCCAGGTAACCTCGGGCCCGGGGTGCCCTGCCCCTGGTCCCTCGTGAGCCAACTGGAGGAATTCCCTCCTGTGCTGCTGCGGCACAACCCACTGCTCCTCGCGGAACAGCATGCCTTCCTTAACTGAGAGGGTTGCCGTACTGTACGGACCTTCTACCTGCCTCCCCTCAGCAATGGTTTTTAGGACTGCTTTTAGGGCGGGATCCTGGGTTTGGACGGTCTTAAGGTCTAGGGGCAATGCTACCCTGGTGTTCCCGGGATTCCCGTCCCTGCCTTGGATCGCTGCTATGGGTCTGGTCCCATAGGGGTCCCAGAAAATGCCGTTGCGGGCACCTTCCCTGGCTAGCGCATCCGCCTGCTGGTTGCCCTCTCCACGGGGCTCTGTGGAGGAGTGAGCTTTCACCTTATGGATGAAAATCTCTCCTTCCTCCCCTACTGCTGCTGCTAAGATCTTTTCCAGCAAGGGCTTCACCGTTAAAGGTCGCCCGTCCGCGGAGGTGTATCCACGGCGGGACCAAATGGCCAGGTATTCCGTACACGAATTGCAGGTGAACATACTGTCCGAGCAAATCGTGTATGGGGTTGGGAAAATGTCTGGGTGGGTAACAACGTACACCACGGCAGACAGCTCAGCCTGCTGCGCGCTCATAGTGCTAGGGAGCTTGATCGCCAGGGCAAGGTCTGCCGCAGGGTCATAAACTCCACACCCTGTGAGTCGTTCGCCAGCAGATACTGTGCTAGACCCATCAACATAAATCTCGCGCCCAGTGGGATGTATCCCGGCCCGCAAACCTATGTTGACGTCCCACACCCCTTCCACCGAACATCGGTGGGCTGTACCGGGGTATACCAAATTGGCCGCAAGCCTGGGCTCGCTAAGACCTTTTACTTTAAGATCCATCTGGGAAAGAAGAAGGGTCCAGTGCACAATACGCACGCTGCTTACGGTCCCATCTTTAATCCTCCCATCTAGAAGCATCTTAGTTGGTGTGTGATGTGTGAGGAGAGTGATGGGACAGAGCCCTGTGAAGATCGCTGATCTTTTCACAGCCCAATGCGTGGCTAAAAGGTGCCTTTCGCAATTGGAGAAACTTCTCTCCACATCCGTTAACACCCTGGATGAATAGACAACCGGCCTCAGCTTGCCGTGACGCTCTTGGAGCAGCACAGCGCTCAAGCTGTCTCCGCTGGCAGCTACCTCCAGGAAAAACTCCTTCCCCCCATCTATGGCCCCTAAGGCTGGCGCGGTCTGCAGATCCCTTTTCAACTTCTCGAAGGCTGCTTGGCAGCCCTCGTCCCAAGACCATTCCACTCCCTTATGGAGGAGTCGGAGGAGCGGCGCCGCTGTGGCCGCATAGTCTTCGATAAAATCCCTGCAGTAACCGGTCAGTCCCAAGAAGGACCTCACACCCCTTATGTTGTTGGGAATCGGTAACTTTTGCACCGACTCCCTCCTAGCTTTGTCTATGGCTCTTTCCCCAGCGCGAATGGTCAGTCCCAGGAATTTTACTTCCTGCTGACCGATACGTGCTTTCTTAGGATTTATTTTAAAACCCTTTCTCGCTAGCAGCTCCAATAACTCGTCCAGCAGTGGTCCATGCTCCTCCCTTGAGTCCGTAAATAGGAGCAAATCATCCACGTACTGCACTATCTGATTGGGCTGACTAAACTCCTTTAAACTTCCTGCCATACACTGATGGAAAATACTGGGGCTATTGTGGAAACCCTGTGGCAGACAGTTCCATGTGTACTGTTGTCCTTTGAAAGTAAAGGAAAACTTGTACTGGTCCTCTCGCCTCAGCGGGATGGACCAAAAACCGTTCGAGATATCCAGCACCGTGAACGTGGTCGCGGACGCTGGGATGCTCCCTATTAGGTCAGCAACTGCTGCTACCGTGGGCGCGCAGGCGGGAATGTTACTGTTAAGGACTCTGTAGTCCACCGTGGCTCTCCACGAATTATCCGGCTTCCTAACCGGCCATAATGGGGAGTTCACGTGTGTGGCTATTGGCCTCAACACGCCCTGCTGCACCAAGGAGGACATTGCTGTCTCCATATCGGGTTCTGCTTCTTTGGGGAAGTTATACTGTTTTTGGGGCCGGGTCATGGGGTCCCCATCTACGCTGACCTCAAACCCGGTAACCCTCCCACAATCGTGCTTGTGGGTTGCAAACGCGTGCATATTATCTGACACGTACGTTTGCATGTCCGTTGGGACATCTGCGACCATAAGCCCGAGGTCGTAGCCTCCGGGTGGCTGCACGGTACACAGGACCCCTGTTTCTTCCTCCCCCGGAATCACTACTACCTCGCCTTTTTCACCCTTAGCCCCCCAGAGACAGTGATTTCTGAGGTCCACGAGGATCCCGTGTCCTGATAGAAGATCGGACCCGAGGATACCTCTTCCACCCCCCTCCTGCCATTCCATCAGTATACACTTCCACTTAAGGTGAAGTGCTCCCAAACGAATGGATAGCGGAAGGGAGAACGCGCCAGCCTGTTCTTTTCCCGTGAACCCCGCTAACGTGAATGGGACCCTGGTAGATAGCGGCGAGTCAAAAGGGCTATCTGTATGGATTATGGTGCAAGAAGCTCCCGTATCCAACAAATAACTACCCTTCTGTTTCTCTACCTCCATCTCCACCAAAGGTCGCTTCCACGCATCATAGCTGAGCGGACACAGGTAGACGGGCTGCGCGGGTTCTAGTCATGGGGCTCTATTAGACGGTCCTGCGGCACCTACGGGGCCGGTTGCAACCGCCACCTTTCCATGTGCACTCAATAAACTGCGCATGGCTCCCAACACTACTTCGAGGTCGTCGGGAGGGGTGGGTGCACCAGCTTCCCTAGCCGGGACAGGCGTCTGGGCTCGGGCTGCGGGATTTTTATCCTTGGAATCCTTCCAAGGGTTCCTGCAATGCTTGCGCCAGTGCCCTGTCTTCCCACACCCGTAACAAGCATTACTTGCCTGTGGGGCGCGATTACCCTCCTGATGCCACTCTCTTTGATACGGGGCTGCGGGTCGTACCTCATGTACTTTTCCCTTAAGGGGACGTGTTGCCATACCCCTTATATTGCGATATCCTAACGTGAGTCGATTCAAGACCGACTCTTCCGTAATGTTGGGGTCATTGGGATCAAACCATGCTTTTGCCTGCTCTCTGACGGCTGGTAAACTGTTGGCTATTATGCACCTAAGCCAATGAGCTAAACCGGCGCCTTCCACATCGTCGCGCTCTGGCGCACCTAGACAGCTGCGCTGATATACTGGCCACAGCCTGTCGGCAAAAACCTTCGGGGGTTCTCCCTCCATCTGCACTGTCTGTCCCACTCTAGCAAACGGACCTTCATCGTCCGCCCCCAACACTTCCAGGACCTCATTCTTTAATGCCTCATAAGTCTTGGTTCCCCTCTTGCTCTCTCCCGAGAGACACTGAAGGATTGAACTGCCTAACGAAAACAACAGCATTTTTGCTGTTTCCCCATCATCGCAGCCGTTAATGGCTGCGGTTTGCTCAACTTCTCTGAAATGTACGGAAGGGTCGTCTGACTCGGTCAGCTTCCGTACGTGATTTATCATAACTCTCAGCTGGTGTGAGCTGTGAGGCAACACAAGCTGGCCGAGGAGATCCCCTGGTTCCTCCCCACCGTTTCTGTTTGGGCCCCTTTTTATACCCGTTACTGGATACAACGGTCCCTTTTCCATTTCTTTCTCAATGGGCTCTTTCGTTTCTTCCATTGCTTCCTCCCTTACCCAGGTTTCCGAATAGCTGGGTGGCGCGGAGGGCGCAGTGGCTAATACTTCCTCTGCTTTACTTGGTGGGGACTTCTGAAACTCCTCTTTTACTAGCGGCTGGTGTGCTGACGGACTGATAAGGCACACCATGCCGTGCGCTTTGTTCACGGCCCTTTTGAGGTGCTCTATCTCCCTTTGGCAGGCGCTATGATCGGCTCCCTGAAACTTATCCTCAAGGGCCAACTTATATGCCGCCCTAACCCCCGTCAAGCTCTCTTCCTGAGTTCTTATCTGGGCAGCTTGGCGGGCACATCGTTCCTTTAACCTGCCCTCATTTAACTTTGCCTCAGTGACCTGGCACTCGAGGTAATCTATCCTTGTTTTATGGTGACTGGAGATTTCCTGGCGTTCTTGGTGCAGCGCACTTAAATTCCTAATGAGCAATTCCCCTCCAGAAACCTTCTCATCCATTTCTCCCTCTAAATGACTGATGCGAGCTGTTAGCGCTGTAATGGTCTGGTTTGAAATCTGGACCTGCCTTTTGTAACACATTAGCCAGACTGCTTTCTCGAGTGTCTTTTTATGTTCTTTACTATCTGTCCACCTTTCGGCTGCCTCTAGTGGACTTTTATCCGCTAACAATTCACTTATCCATTTCTTAGTTAGATTAACCTTTCCGAACACATAATCTGCTATCTTTTCCTGCATAACATTTCGTACAGTCATACCAAAGTCTAACACACTACCCTCTCGCTGCCAGTGTCCTGCCGCGGTCGCCATTTTCTGTAAGGGATTTTGACGTGCGTGTCTCTCAGCCTGTGAGATTCGCGCGGCTCTGTGCAGCCTGTATGTCAGTGCGGGTTTAGGCCTTGTTGCCTGTTCTGGTCTCCAGCCAGTCTGGGAGCACTAGACACACCTGTGAGTGGTTCGAATCACTCGCCCTTACGGTTCTAGACACTGGACTTAGATGCGAGAGCAGTAATGGAGATGAAACTCATGTAGACTCGGTTGAATGGTACGAAATGGAAAATCTTTATTGCATGATATTTAAGATTACGAAATACATGTCATAAGCACAGATTAATGACAGTACAATCTTACACACAGTTATGTAGCTAATTCTAGGGAAACGAGGAACGAACGACACACCGTAAATAGGGGCACACATTACAAGTATCCTTAATACTTAAACCCTCCCCTATCAATATCTGTCCTAGCTAGATTCGTAGGATTCGAGACTCATGCTCACCACTCGTGATAACTCGGAGAAATTCCGAATAGCTGATCGGATGTTTTCACCACAGCACCCACGTGTCGATCAGGGGGTCTCCTGGTCCCACTTGTTTACTTGCTTCTGCTCCGGCTAGCAGGCTGGAACGTCTGCTGTGATGAAGATCTGTGTTGGTTGGTTTAACAGGCACTGTCCTGATGGGTTTCACAGACCAGTCAATATCTTCTTGGAGGATCTTCCGAGGTCCGTTCTTGCAAGTTCAAAGAAGTCTCCCTGGCAAGGAAGCTTGGCTATTCGACCTACAGGCGCGGTCGGGGCTTACTGACCGTGGCGATAAGTATGGTCTTCCTCTCTTCTCATCTCATCTCATCTCATCTCATCTCATCTCATCCCGGGCCTTTGGTTCCGATGCCAGTTACCAACATAGGTCTTCGTTACACGACACGAGGTAGATCCGAACGGATCACAAAGTTCAACAGTCTTTTTTAAAAGAGACACCAGGCAAGCAGGAACAAGACTACGAGTCAAAACACAGGAGCAGCCACGAGGATACGAGTCGATCGGATAAGCGAAAGATGGACGGTTGGAGCTTGTAATTATAGTACAAAATCTTCCGTTTCCCGCCCAACCTTAATGTCCTTTCTTTTGTTTGGGTTTGGCGCTCAAATGTCTTGTATAGGTGATCTCCGTTTTTAATGGGTTTCGGGGCTACTCGTAAATGCCTGAGTACCTGTTAATATTTCTCCCATTGTTAAATCGGTCGGTGTTCTCCCTGGAGGGGTTTTGGGGCTTCCAAGTGTTTTGTATAACTACCCGCTAACGGCTCTCTCATCGTAGAGTCGTTGGGATTTTACATATTAATGTCTTTGGATGGGCCCTTGATTACTTGGTACAATAGCTTTCATTCGTACCTGGGAGACCGATTTCAGTATTTATGTGTATACTGCAAACCCATAATGTCTCGTGTATTATCTTCAATGTGCTGAATCTTAATCGATCTTGCACAAATGTTTATTGGAACGCCATCTTGTCTGCCTGTCGAAAAGTCTAGAATGTTCTGCCACGAGGTGCGGCGGCCATTTTACAAGCTGCTTGTGTCCACTTTGAAAAACCTGACAGCATTCTGCTGAAATAAAAGCTGTTTGAACGAAACTCTGTGTTTTCTCCTTATTAATAAAATCGTGATATATTGCGAATTCTACAGGACTAATTAACATTAGCCCAGCGCTAAACTCACCTTGAAACGCCGTCCAGGTGGTGTTGGTCCCGGCAGGAGGCCCCAATGTAGTGAGGCCGAAGTGTCATTCAGCTAGAACAGCCTGCTCTGAAAGTGAGGCTGTCATTTCAGAAAGCATTGTCGGTCTCTTAAAGGGGCAATGCCTTCTGAAATGAAAAAAATAAAAATCATGTAAAAATAGACAGTTGTTAGCCCTTACAGCTGAACTGCCGACTGAAAAAAAAAATTATCATTCAAACATCCAAATGGGAGTCTTTAGCTCTTAAAGCTGAATTCCCTTCCGCACCTAAAAAAAAATGCTAGAAGTGCTTCAGCACTAACACGAATGGCTCAGCAAGCCAGGGAAGGGGCTCCCAAGGTTTCGCACGCAGCACTCCAGCTTTGTGCGGGGGATCAACACTGCAAGAGAGGTCCTCTACCCACAGGGGCCAGGAGGCCCTCCAGAAAGAATGATGTGGGACCACAATACCAAGGTCGTCACTGCCAGCAGTATCACCCCCACCATGACCTGGCTCCAGTGCCCAAAGAAGCTTCATGAACTCAGACCAGTGGTCAAGGTCAGTGAATGCATCTTCAAAAGCTGTCTCCTATCAACTGCACCACTAGCCTCACACACTGCTCAATGCACTACTTCCCCCCACCGATTACTCACCTACCAACAATCTGTACCAAACACGAGGCACACCTCCCATTCGTAGCTTCACCTGACCCCCTTGGAGGAGATGGTGCTGACCATTCTTGGCAGGGGCATGGCTGAGCTCTTGGCCAGTGGCAGGGCTGAAAGGATACAAGATGCTGGTGTCCTCATATGTTATCCTCCTTCTCGCATGCACCTCTTGCTTTCCCACCCTCCCCTCACCACAACTCCACCCTTGTGCCTTCCTCATTTCACACACTGTATATCTGAAATAAAAGCATAAAATGCTGGAAATACTCAGCAGGTCAGACAGCATCTCGACCTGAGATGTGAACTCTGTTTCTCTCTCCACGGATGCTGCCTGACCTGCTGAGTATTTCTAGCATTTTCTGTATTCTCAGATGCCTTCCTTTACCATCCGAGGTCTTGCAAGCATCCAGCAGCACTCCATGCACACTTAAAAAGCTTTTACCATGTATTGCACCAAGCCACTACTTAAATAAAATAAAAAAACATGCAAAAGCTTAAATTCAAACTTACCTGAAAGATGTGTGTGTCCCTTTAAGAGGTGCTGACAGCGTCTCTGTCAGTCTGCTGAATGTTCTGTTTTCAGAGCGAGCTTAGGACCCAGTGCTGAATTCAGCGCTAAGGTCGAAGTTCACTGAGATGGCGTTAAGTCGGCATGCATGTTACCCTCTTCATTTACACATCCAGGGCTATCAGCAGCACTAAGGCCCTCACCAAAATGGCGGCCGCTGAGTCCCGCGCCAGAGAAGGTCGCTAGAGTGGCGGCCGCCATTTTTGCCAGGACAGCGGCACAAACGGGTGGTGGTAAGTGGCCCAATTTCTAGGCCTGAGTCTTTATTCATAACAATTTCTATTTTTATGAACAAATTAACTTTTTATTTGATGATAAAAATTCTCAAAATGGGTACGTGCAAAAATGTATATTGTGGTTTGATTATCAGCCCTACAGAGAAAGAATGTTGTAGATTTACTGATCTAATGCCTGATCTGTGCTGGATTAGATGATCTCAACTGTGGCAGTGGTGGGGATACTATAATTGACCTCAGTAAACCCATGGAAAGGAGGGAGGGAGAAGCAGCCATGGCTTCCTTTCCGGATTGCTGTTGAGTTATACACTGCTGGCAAGTGCACTGATGCAGGCATTGGCCAACAATGGGATTGGGTTTGGTTATGATTCCCCCTCCCCATGATCTTACTGAAACTGCCTCGATTAATGGGAATAATGGAAAAGTAACAGATATCTACTGGTATGAGAGAAGAGGATACAATTGTGGAATAAATCTTCAAAATGATCATAACTTGAATCTAGACACACTACTGAGGAACTTTTTTTACAAGAAATTCTATGTCATTAGATGTCTGGTATAAAGAATGATTTATAGTGCAATATTTAATCATTATTTTAAAGTAATAACTTAACTATTGCCAGTGTTACCATTACAGTTTTTGAAATGGTGTATTAAACTCAGTGAGTGGTTGATTACAAATGCAAAAGCACAGATTTGTTACACCTTTTGAAAATAATAACGCTGGTGTTTATGAATCTGATATACACTGAATAATGTAAAAATTGAATTTTGGAGGGTAAAACCTGATCTTGCACTGAATAAAAATGTCCTCTAATAATCATATTTGTTCTTCACCTCCCAAATCTGTGCCCATCTATCAGGTAACTCCATGTTTGACTCTCTCCAATTAGGTTTCTGCTCCTGCCACATAACTGAAATGGCCCTAAAAAAGTCATAAATGACATCCTCTGTGACGGTGACCATGGTGCACTATCCCTCCTTGTCCTTCTCAACTTCTCTTCAGCCTTTGACAAGGTCAGCCACACCATCCTCCTCCAATGCAACTCCATTGTCTTGCTCAACGAAATTATCTTTGCTTGATTCCACTCTACCTATCCAATCGTAGCCAGAGCATTTCCAGCGATGGCTTCTATTTGCTGCCCTGCAATTAATTCCAGAGTCCCCAAAGGATCTATCCTTGGACCCCTCCTCTTCCTCATCTACATGCTTCCCATTGGCAACATCATCCAACCTCTCCACCTACCTTTCCTCCTTTAAGAACCTCCTTAAAACCCATCTCTTTGACTAAGCTTTTGCTCACCCCACCTAATGTCTCCTTCTTTGACCCGGAGTCGATTTTTGTCTGATTATGTTTCTGTGAAGTGTCTTGGGATGATTTTCTACATTAAGGCACTATATAAATGCAAGTTGTTGTTGTTGTAACTTGAAATTGGATATTAGCAGGAACTTCCTGTTCAGCAGTTTCGTTATTTATGCATTCCGAGCATTTTGTTACATGTGGAAATATGCTATTTTAATCCTGCGTAATTTAATGGTATGGGAATATCTAGGATATTGGCCCAGAAATTGATCTCGCTCTGTTCCCGCGGGGGTAAGGAGCAGGCGCGATCTCTCACTCCGCGTTGGCTTTTTCAGATCCAGCTTGCACGAACTTGATGTTCTAGACATCAGCTGGGCAGTGCTTGCGTATCCCACCGGCGTAGTGAATTCGTGCGAGCTGTGGGATCACGTGACTCAGTTAGAGCCAATGGCAGCACACCATCTTCCATTCATAAGTTTCACATACGTGCTGTGAAAGCTATGAATCTTACACACCCCCAAAATAACAGCTAAACCTCAATTAAATTTTAAAAAAAACCATCACATTAATAAAATAAGTATAGTTAAATAAATTAACCATTTTAAATAAAAAATTAAATTTTTGAAAAAATTTAAAATCTTTTAAAAAGTTATAAAAATAAACTTACCTGTCTTTAAAGTCTCTAAAAAAGATATACCTGTTAAAAAAAATTCAAAATAATACTTAATTCACTACTTACCTTGTTAAAAGTGGGTCTTACTCCTCCTTTTTTCATTTCTAAAATCTTCCGTCCTTACCTGCGCGTCCAAAGCACTAAGTGCACAGCGTGCGCGCAGCCTGTAGCGCGCATGCGGTGCACCGAGGAACCGCCCCCTTTTCCAAAAACCAAGTGCCGGTTTTCAGCGCATGCGCAGTGCATGCAGAAAACCGGCAATTGCAGAGAGAATACGCGAGAGTACACAGTGCGTACTCTCGCGTAGCGGCATCAATTTTTGGCCCATTGTGTGCATTTATGGGCACCATACCTTCAAAAGTACACTGACACTTTGGAGAGAATCCAGAAGAGGGCAAATGACTTGTTTCCACTCAAGAAAAAACAGATAGCTCTTGATATAGGTCTCTAAATTGCTGAAAGGCGTATGTAATATAGATGCAAGCATTTAACATTGATTGTGATCAGAGAACTACAATTTGAGCACAAAAGCCTCAAGTGAAACTGGAGATTAGAATATTTCCCCCACAGAGTAATGGATATACGGAATAGATTCATAGCAAAAACCGTTACTGTTTCCTTTTTTTAAATAAAGAGGTAGGGAAGTATCTAGTTAAGATTGGGAGTTAAGATATGATCATTTACAATTGTCTCAAGGTGAAAATAAAATACATTAAAAAATAAAGTTTTAACTCCAACTAATTAAGGAAAGATTTAGTGAGGAGCAACACTCATCACTGGTTATTTTATAAGAGCTTTCCAGGAACTGATGATATTATCCAATGACTTTTAATAAATTTGAGAATAGCATTCCATTCATTCATGCCACTAAAAATAGACAAGTTTTGTAAATTTTGCCCTTGCACAAAGTAAGTGATAAAAACAGGTTGAAAATAACTCTAATAGCTGGTCTTGAACTTAATGTAGGCTGCATGAGATTCCTTGACAAATGCGACGGCCACAGGCTATAATAGCTTTTGTAATATACTAGCAACCCCTGCAGCTTTAAGAAATTATTAAAGGAACATAACTATTTCTCTGGTCGGAAGACATAATAGACACAATCTTTCCTTCATCTGTTACATGTGATGGGAGAAATCATGGGCAGTGAAAGAAAGTGAGGTTGTTGCCATAGAGAGCCTTCTGTTCTAGAGCTCTGAGTACACCAAGATCTGTAGTGTAGTCCCAGTTGGATAGCAGTAACATCGTGCTAGTTGTTAACAGTGATGCAAGTGGAAACCCATGGTTTTGTTGGACTCTAAAATTACTGTTGAATGTGAGAAAGCAGAGCTCTGCACAGAGACTCAAACACAAGTACGCTACATATTACCAGCTTTCAGCTGTCATTGCTGCTGGCATAGTCATCTCTTTTTCAACCTTGAGAACTTCTATACAGTACAGTAGGGTCCTTGAGCTCTTTTAAAATTTTTAAAGTGAAGCCTAAAAGTGTTTTGTGCACCAGTGACAGTATAACTGCGGCCAAAGCTCAGCATAAAAGTGAGCTCCTGTATTACCTGACAATAGAAGTGAGAAATACAAGGGGAAAAATTGGGTTGCTTTGCGCCTCCCGTTAACGACCCGAGGGGCCGCTAACGGGGCATAAAGCAACTAGCACCCGGGCGTGGCGCCGCTAACGCCTCCCGCGAAATTCAGCGGGCGGTTAGCGGTGGCGGTAGCCGGTAGCGCCCCGCGGCGCTGGGCCTCCGGCGATGACATCATCGCTGTGCACAGCGCCTCGCTCGCACCCCATCCGCAAACTTCGCTCGTGCCCCCTGACCTACCGCCGGACGTTATGTCCAACAGGGTCAGGGTGCTGTGTTTGCGGCCAGGGTGGCGCAAATTAAAAGGCAGGTGCCGGGCGGCCATTTTTTTTGGGCCGCCTGCCAGCACCTGCCCCCTTTTGCCTCCTCCTGCGGGGTGCCGGCCGCGATCGGTCAGCCCAGCACTCCTCTAGAGTGTCGGGTTCTTTAGCCGGCACCCCGCTCCCCGGTGGTGCAGCAGGGCCCCGGTGCGCGCTGCGCTCGGCCCCTCCCCCTTAATTAGGGGAGGGAGGCCTGTAGTACCGCAGTGCTACGTGCCGACGCGCGTGGCGTTGCTGCACGTAGAGCCGCGATATTCAATGGGAATGCCCTAAGAGGGAGGGGCAGCGCTTCCAGTAGTGCCCCGCCTCCTGCTTGGGGCACTACCATTCAATTTCGGGCACGGGGGTGCTAACTTCTAGCGCCCCGGTGAAGTTAGTGCCCCAAAGGGGGCACGAGCCAATTTTTCCCCCACAGTTTTTAAAAAAAAGATACTTTCCACCCATTATCCCATGAATAGGCCATGACCCTAAGGGGATGCAACATTTATAGAATCGTAGAATGAAGTCTGTGCTAGTGTTTTTCTGCATGAGCCACCTAGTCTAATCCCATTCTACTACTGGCTTCTGTGGTGTACAGGATTGTTTTGGGTCATTTAAATGTTGGGAATTTTTGACTCTTGGGTTAATGGAAAACCCAGGCTGTAAGTTAACCACAAACTACAGACTTTTATCTACTGCTCAGAAAAACAACAAAAGACAGACATAGAACAGAAAAAGGTAAAGGTCACGACTTTGGACACTGCAACAAAAAGTAACGATGACAGAGAGGGCCCTTTTCTAGAAGTCGGTAACCATAAAAGCATAAGAACATAAGAAATAGGAGCAGGAGTAGGCCAATCGGCCCCTCGAGCCTGCTCCGCCATTCAATAAGATCATGGCTGATCTTATCCTAACCGCCAATCTACTATCTATCACAGAACCATCTCCTGCATCTAACAGAATTGCACACACGAAATAGGAGCAGAATCAGGCTACACGGTCCCTGGGCCCGCTACGTTACCCACAGGGCCATGACCGATCCGAACCTAGACTCATGTCCAATTTCTTGCCCGCTCCCCGTAACCCTTAATGCCCTTTACTTCTAGGAAACTGTCAATTTCTGTTTTAAATTTATTTAATGATGTAACTTCTACAGCTTTTTGTGGCAGCATATTCCATGGACCTACCACCCTCTGAGTGAAGTAGTTCCTCCTCATCTCAGTTTTGAAAGAGCAGCCCCTTATTCTAAGACTATGTCCCCTAGTTCTAGTCTCACCCGTCATCGGGAACATCCTCCCCGCATCCACCCGATCCAACCCCTTCACAATCTTATATGTTTCAATAAGATCGCCTCTCATTCTTCTGAACTCCAATGAGTAGAGTCCCAATCTACCCAACCTCTCCTCATATGACCACCCCCTCATCCCCGGGATTAACCGAGTGAACCTTTTTTGCACTGCCTCGAGAGCAAGGATGTCTTTCCTTAAGTAAGGACACCAAAACTGTATGCAGTATTCCAGGTGCGGTCTCACCAATACCTTGTACAACTGAAGCAATACCTCCCTATTTTTATATTCTATCCCCCTAGCAATGAAAGCCAACATTCCATTTGCCTTCTTAATCACTTGCTGCACCTGCATACTAACCTTTTGAGTTTCGTGCACCAGGACCCCCAGATCCCTTTGCACTTCAGTACTCTCCAGTTTCTTGCCATTAAGATAATAAATTGCTCTAGGATTTTTCCTGCCAAAGTGCATCACCTCACACTTTCCAGTGTTGTATTCCATCTGCCAAATCTCTGCCCACTTACTTAGCCTGTCTATGTCCCCTTGCAGGTTTTTTATGTCCTCCTCACTCACTACTTTCCCTCCCATCTTTGTATCATCTGCAAATTTTGATATGTTACACTTGGTCCCTTCCTCCAAATCGTTAATATAGATTGTAAAGAGTTGGGGACCCAGCACTGACCCCTGTGGAACACCACTAGTTACTGATTGCCTCAAAAACTGTATAAAAAGGAGAGGCAACCGTCAAGGAGAGACAACATGAAGAAGACAAGGAAGAATTGCTTCGATACACACCCCTGGCCCTCCCCACAACAATGGTCTGGTCACTCTGTGCTCTGAACTCTATTTTGTAGAGGTGAATATTGTTGAGAGATGTTGCTTATTGTTGTTCGGCAATCAAATAAAGTGCTTAGTAATCTTAATATCAGTTTCTATTGTTAGAACTAGTAACAGGTTTAATTCCCTAAACATAGGGACAAATTAATAATAATAATCCCACACGTCCCATTCCCTGAATCTGCTGGAACACCAAATTCTTAAGGTGATTATATGAATTTCAGATCTTTGGCTGTTCCATTTTCCCTACATTCTAATGAAGTTGAAGAATGCGTAAAGATTGGACCTGAATGGCTAAATGAATAAAGTAGCTGTACATGGCCTGTTGAAGGAGTAGAGTTGATGAGCAAAATGATTTTTTCTATTTCTGTGCTTTTATCTTCTTATAAAATAGCAGCAATTTTTGGACTCTGGCCTGGAAATTCCTGGAATGATTTGGGATAACTATAGCACACGAGCGGAGGTACGGTGTTATTTACTGAGGAAATTCAGGTGTAACTGATTTATGTCAGTTTTACACCGAAACATTGCTACATGCAAATTTCCTCAATCATTTGCACTACCCCTGAGTTACATCCGCCATAATCAATGTTCCCTGTAGAACATTTTTTGGGTGCGTGGGCCCTTTAACTGGCTGCGCGGCTCATTCAATTTTTCGCACATGTGCGGTTATTTCTATTGAAAAGCCGGTGAACGGCCTGCGCGGGACCTCCAGAGCTTAACAGGAACATTGGCCATAACCCCCTTGATTCATTAACATAGCTCCATCCTCCATGCAGTAGAACTGAGTATGTGAAGTTCCTGCATTACGCCAGTTCTGAACAGGCTGGAAAATTATGCCCAAATGTTTAGTCACAACAGGACCCTAGCTCACTATTTCTGGTGTTTTATAGAGATTTTTGTTTAGTGATTTTTAAAAGTTTATTTCTCTTTACTGAGACCGGCATTGTATTTTCTATGGCCTAGAAATTGGATAAGGCCTGAAAATGGGCGCAAAATTCATACTGCCTGCTCATTATAATGATGGCATCGCTGATCTCCGCGCTAAACACGCTGTTGATTGGCTTAGTGCTGAACAGGGGGGCCAATATTGGGTGCAGTTGACTGGCCAATAAAGTTTGGCCTAGGCTCTCTGCACTACTTAAAGGGGAGGTGATTTGTTGCAGAAGCACCTCATTGTCATTGTGGAGAAAGCCATGGCCCAACAGCCAAGAGAGGTAGTGAGCAGATTTTCTGATGCAGCGCTGGAGGACTTGGTCGCTGGTCCTCTACCTGCCGGGGGGGGGGGCAGGAGGCCTTCAAGGCAGAACAGCAGAAGGCTGTGGGAAGAGATCGCTGAAGCCATCAGTACGACGAGTGTTGTCCCCAGGACCTGGATCCAGTGCCGCAAAATGTTTAATGTTTTCACATGAGTGGTCAACGAGAGTGAATGCATCTTCTAATGCCATATCCCACCAACTTACTTTTTTTATTCGTTCCTGGGATGTGGGCGTCGCTGGCAAGGCCAGCATTTATTACCCATCCCTAATTACCCTTGAGAAGGTGGTGGTGAGCCGCCTTCTTAAACCGCTGCAGTCTGTGTGGTGAAGGTATTCCCACAGTGCTGTTAGGGAGGGAGTTCCAGGATTTGACCCAGTGACGATGAAGGAACGGCGATATATTTCCAAGTCAGGATGGTGTGTAACTTGGAGGGGAACTTGGAGGTGATGGTGTTCCCATGCGCCTGCTGCCCTTGTCCTTCTAAGTGGTAGAGGTCGCGGGTTTTGGAGGTGCTGTCGCAGAAGCCTTGGCGAGTTGCTGCAGTGCATCTTGTAGATGGTACACACTGCAGCCACGATACGCCGGTGGTGGAGGGAGTGAATGTTTAAGGTGGTGGATTGGGTGCCAATCAAGCGGGCTGCTTTGTCCTGGATGGTGTCGAGCTTCCTGAGTGTTGTTGGAGCTGCACTCATCCAGGCAAATGGAGAGTATTTCATCACACTCTGGATTTGTGCCTTGTAGATAGTGGAAAGGCTTTGGGGAGTCAGGTGGTGAGACACTCGCCGCAGAATACCCAGCCTCTGACCTGCTCTTGTAGCCACAATATTTATGTGGCTGGTCCAATTAAGTTTCTGGTCAATGGTGACCCCCCAGGATGTTGATGGTGGGGGATTTGGCGATGGTAATGCCGTTGAATGTCAAGGGGCGACGGTTAGACTCTCTCTTGTTGGAGATAGTCATTTTCTGGGGAGTTGCAATCATCAGCGAACATCCCCACTTCTGACCTTATGATGGAGGGCAGGTCATTGATATGAAGGAGCTGAAGATGATTGGGCCTAGGACACTGCCCTGAGGAACTCCTGCAGCGGTGTCCTGGGACTGAGATGATTGACCTCCAACAACCACAACCATCTTCCTTTGTGTTAGGTTTGACTCTAGCCTGTGGAGAGTTTTCCCCCTGATTCCCATTGACTTCAATTTTACTAGGGCTCCTTGATGCCACACTCAGTCAAGTCCTGCCTTGATGTCAAGGGCAGTCACTCTCACCTCACCTCTGGAATTCAGCTCTTTTGTCCATGTTTGGACCAAGGCTGTAATGCGGTCACTTGAGAGCACTGTCGATCACACCTTCCATCGCTTTGCTGATGATTGAGAATAGACTAATGGGGTAGGATTGGATTTGACCTGCTTTTTGTGAACAGGACGTACCTGGGCAGTTTTCCATATTGTCGGGTAGAGCCAGCGTTGTAGCTGTACTGCAGCACTAGCCTCACACACAGCTTAATACACCACACCCCATCAGTCACCTACCAACAGTCTCTAGTAATCACCACTCATACTTCACAATCATAGCTTCACTTCACCCTCACACACTTACCACTGCTGCTAGACTCACACCCACATCTCACACCTTGCACACACTGCCAGCTATTCAACCATTGCAGGCACAACACTCAAACACATTGCGCCACACTCACTGACACACTTCCCTTTCTCTTGCGGGCAAAGGTGGCTCATAACCGTCGGGAACAGCAGCAAACGGGAACCTGACAGAGCTGGAGGAGATAGTGATGGAGATCATTGGAGGGGCCACCACAGAGTCCGTGGCAAGCGGCGAAGTTGAAAGCGTTGCTGATGATGACGGTATGCTCATACCTAATCGTTCTTTTCATATCCCACTTCCCCCTCATCCCACAATCCCTTCTCACTTACAAGCTGCTGATGGTGTATGCACGGATATCTTGCTGTCTCCCCCTCCCCTCACCACAACCCAACCCTTTCAAATACCCAAGAAGTCCCACCAGCACAGCCAGTCCCCGAACTGATCGAGGAGGAGAGGACACACCGTCACTGCATCTGATACTCGCAGGCACCAGCTCAGAAAATGGCACTGCGCAGAGGGTAGTATAGAGGCGGGAGCTACATGTGGTGAGTCACTGGGCATGAGTGGGCTGCAGCCAGGCTAGGGGGAAATGGTAGCTTGGGTGCCAGCTCCCCGGAGGGCAAGTTCACGCTTGGGTTCTGCTGCACAGGACTCAGATGATGACCTCAATGGGGCAGCCTTCAGAAGAAGGGTGATGGGCATGCACACAGAAACGCTTGGTGCAATGGCAGGCCTGCCAGAGAGCCTTTTGTCAGTGTCAAGGAGGATGGAGGAGTCCGGCTCCAACATTGCATGGGGCTTTGTGCGGAGCTTGGAACCCATGATTTCCAGGATTGAATTCCATTTGCCACTGTTCTGCCCACCCGACCAATTTATTGATATCTTCCTGCAGTCTACAGCTTCCTTCTTCAGTATCAACCACACAGCCGATTTTAGTATCTTTTGCAAACTTCTTAATCATGCCCCCTATATTCAAGTCTAGATCATTGATATATACCACAAAAAGCAAGGGACCTAGTACTGAGCCCTGCGGAACCCCACTGGAAACAGCCTTCCAGTCACAAAAACACCCATCAACCATTACCCTCTGCTTCCTGTCTCCGAGCCAGTTTTGAATCCAACTTGACACTTTGCCCTGGATCCCATGGGCTTTTAACTTTGTGACCAGCCTGCCATGTGCGGAACCTTATCAAAAGCCTTGCTAAAATCCATATACACTACATCAAACGCACTACCCTCATCTACCCTCCTTGTTACCTCCTCAAAAAATTCAATCAAGTTTGTCAGATACGACCTTCCCTTAACAAATCCGTGCTGACTATCCTTGATTAATCCATGTCTTTCTAAATGAAGATTTATCCTGTCCTTCAGAATTCTTTCCAATAATTTTCCCACCACTGAGGTTAGGCTGACTGGCCTGTAATTACTCGGTCTATCCTTTTCTCCCTTTAATGGGTACCACATTAGCAGTCCTCCAGTCCTCCGGCACCACACCTGAAGCCAGAGAGGATTGAAAAATGATGGTCAGGGCCTCTGCTATTTCCTCTTTTGCTTCGCTTAACAGCCTGGGATACATTTCATCCGGGCTTGGGGATTTATTCACTTTTAAAGCTGCTAAACCCTTTAATACTTCCTCTCTCACTATGTTTATTTCATCTAATATTTCAGACTCCTCCCCCCCCCGATAGCAATGTCTGCTTTGCCCCTCTCCTTTGTGAAAACAGACGCAAAGTATTCATTAAGAACCCTACCGACGTCTCCCGCCTCCACACACAGATTACCCTCATGATCTCTAATAGGCCCTACCCTTTCTTTAGTTATCCTCTTACTCTTAATATATTTATAAAACATCTTTGGGTTTTCCTTGATTTTACTTGCCAAGAATTTTTCATGCTCTCTCTTTGCTTTCCTAATATCCTTTTTAATTGCACCCTGCACTTTCTGTACTCCACTAAAGATTCTGGAGTATTTAGCCCTCGGTATCTGTCATACGGCTCCCTTTTTTCTTTATCCTACCCTGTATGTCTCTAGACATCCAGGGGGCTCTAGATTTGTTAGTCCCACCTTTTTTCTTTAAGGGCTCATATTTGGTCTGTACCCTCCGGATCTCTTCCTTGAATGCCTCCCACTGCTCTGACACAGATTTACCTTCAAGTAGCTGTTTCCAGTCCACTATGGCTAAATCCCCTCTGAGCTTAGCAAAATTTGCTTTTCCCCAATTTAGAATTTTTATTCCTGGTCTATCCTTGTCCTTTTCCATAACCACCTTAAATTTAACAGAATTATGGTCACTAGCACCAAAATGCTCTCCCACTTATAAGCCTTCTACCTGCCCAGCTTCATTCCCTAAAACTAAGTCCAGAACCGCCCCCTCCCTTGTTGGGCTTGCTACATACTGGCTAAAAAAGTTCTCCTGGATGCATTTTAGGAATTCCGCACCCTCTATACCCTTCACACTAATTTTATCCCAGTTAATATTGGGGTATTTGAAATCCCCTACTATTACTGCCCTATAGTCCTCTGGCACTACCCCGTATCTAAGGAGGATTGGAAGATTATGGCCAGTACCTCTGTGATTTCCTCCTTAACTTCCCTCAGCATCCTAGGATGCATCCCATCAGGTCCTGGTGACTTATCAACTTTAAGTACAGACAGCCTTTCTAGTACCTCCTCTTTATCAATTTTTATCTCATCCAGTATCTCCACTACCTCCTCTTTCACTATGACTTTGGCAGCATCTTCTTCCTTGGTGAAGACAGATGCAAAGTACTCATTTAGTGCCTCAGCCATGCCCTCTGCCTCCAAGCGTAGGTCTCCTTTTTGGTTCCTAATCGGCCCCACCCCTCCTCTTACTACCCATTTATTATTTATGTCTTGACGTTGTTGCTTTGATTTGGATTTAAATTTATAAATTATGTTTGGAATGTTTGTTTTGTGGTGGCTCTCATTTCAGCTTGGTGCCCAGGAGGACGCTGTGATTTTCCATGACAGAGGGATCGTAAGATGGGGAAATGGTTAGCAACAGGGATCTGGGGTTTCATTTATTGGAACCGGAGGCACTCACGGACAGTCCATCCAGAATGAGGATTTGCTGCCTGCCTCCTCCCTTCCTCCTCTTCCTCCTCGTCCTCCTCCTCCTGAGGTGGTCCCAGAACCCCGATGGTGGCAAGTGGTGCGCCCTCATGATGGCCAAATTGTGGAGCATGCAGCAGACCACCACGAAATGGGATACCCACTCCAGCGTGTACTGGAGGGCTCCTCCCGAGAGGTCAAGGCAGCGGAACCGTTGCTTGAGCACCGAATGGATCTGCTTGATGAGGTTCCCCATGGCAGCATGATTCTCAGTGTATGATTGCTGGCCACGAATGGTGGGGTTGCGGAAGGGAGTCATCAGCCAGGTGCAGAGTGGATAGCCCTTATCTCCGAGCAGGCACCCTTGATTTGATGTGGTGGCTGGAAGATTGCTGGCACACCGGACTGGCGCAGGATAAAGGTATTATGACTGCTGCCAGGATATCGGGCAGCCACCATCATGATGTGCTGGGCGTGGTCGCATAGCAACTGCACATTAAGTGAGTGGTAGCCTTTGCAGTTATGGAACATCTCCGGATTAGTATGCTGCACCCACAAAGCCATGTTTGTGGAGTCGATGGCGCCCTAAACCATGGGGAAGCCAGATATCCTGGCAAAGCCACATGCGCACTCCTCTTGCTCCTCTCTTTTCAGAGAGAAGACAATAAAGTCCCTTCTCCTGGAGTACAGAGACTCTGTGACCTCCCAGATGCAGCGATGGACAGCGAACTGGGAGCTGTTAGCTATGTCTCCTGCTGCAGACTGGAAGGTTGGCAAAGAAATTGAGGGCCATGGTGACCTTGAGGGCCACTGGCAGTGCCATTGTCGCCCTGCTCTGAGGCTGCAGGTCTGATTGTAGGAGGTGGCAGAGTTCTGTGACCACCTCCTTGGTGAAGCAGAGCCTCCTAGGTGGGTAAGGCCTCCTGCTGAGAGTCCTCCTGCCCCTCCTTCTGTGAGCATCTTGTCCTCTTCTTCGCTGACTCCACTCCATCTCCCTGTAATACTCGAGCATGAGGGGGGCTGCAAGTAGAGTCCCCATGACTGGGAGCAAGTGGTATGAGCAGAACCCTTTAAATGAGAAGCAAGGTGTTCTCCACTTGCAGCAACACTCCCTGCCACCTCACCAACTTTAAATAATTGTAGAAAGCTCCAAACAGTTGCACCAGCTTAGACAGAGCCAGTAGAAATGAAAAAGCAAGTCAGCTGCAAGTTGTAAATGATCCCTTTAAATAGCCCTGGTGGGGAGGGGGTTCCTTCCTGCTGCTGAATGCATGTTCAGCTGGTTGTGATTTGAAGAGGGCGTTAAAAGGAATGATGGCATCCAAAATGGCAGGTCTTGTGTCAAATCAGCATTGCATGTTGAATGACATCACGATCTGCTTCCCTAGAATTTGGCACTGAGATAAGAAGGATGGCTGGGGTTAATGCAAATTGGTACTGATCATACTGATCAGTATATACTCCTCTGATGTTGCATTTAAGCTATGTTAGTGGGGCAGAGTAAAGGGAGCTTTATTCTACTTCTAGTCTAATCTATACTGAAGTAGGATCACTTGATTCTGGCACTAGATACCAAAGGTGGGAAAGTGTTCTTTTCCCAGCATTGACACATATTAAATAATAAATACAAAAAATACACTTCAGAAAAAAAAATGCCATGCCAGAGTGGCAAGGTGCTACGTTGATATTTTTGGTCCTCCATAGGGGATGCTCACCGTAAATGGTGTGGGATTTGGGACAGGGTCAATGCCAGCTGCAAGTATTACCCTGCTGCACTTTTAGAGATGGAGTGGGACTCAAAGGGCTCGAATTTCATCGGGCCGTTGAGGTGGGATTGGAGGCGTGTGGGTGGTTAAAATTGCAAAAACTGGCAGGCGGGCCCAACCCCGCCTCCATCCCGCCTCCAAGCAATTTTCATTAAATCGTGTCTACTGGTCCCGTCTCCGTCCCGCCTCCAAGAGGCGGGATAGGCCATTAAGGCCCTTAACAAGCACTAAATTGCCTCTATAATGCCATTTTGATAGGCCTTTGTGATTTTAACCCTTTTCCCACGTGAAGCATGCCTGTTCTGAAACACAATGGTGAAACCTGACGGTAGCACAATTGGATTGCTGACTATCAGCTGCAGCTCAACCATTAAATCGGAGATTTGATCAGCCATCATTTGCAGGTGGCAGGACTTTGCTGTCTCAGGTCTGGGGAAACTTTTAGAAGGCATAACCACAGCTGTGGAAGTTTGGAGCCTGACACCCATCTCCAGTGTGACCTCCTGGGAAACCCCTCTCGCCACCTTGACTGAGCGCTTCCTCAACTGAGGCATATACCAGAAGCATGGGAGCCATTTATTTCCTTCCCTTCTGGACATCAGATGAGGACGAAGACCAGCCGCGGCACCAGCAGAACCATGAACAACAGCAGCACCAACAGCAGCAGCACCAACAACAACAGGAGTGCCAAGCTGCTGCTCACCCACCTGAAGCTGCACAGGCCAGAAGGGGCCAGCGCATGGAAGCCCGTCGGCGCAGGAGATACCCCCCAAACAGGGTCTACAAACACAGGGTCAGCTACCTCAACATGTCTGAGCAGCAGTGCCAAAGGCGGCTCTGACTTTCACGAGAGGTAGTGGGCGACATCTGCGCAATGCTGCAACAAGACCTGGAGCCCAGAGGACCAGGTGGACAACCCTTACCAGTGGCCGTCAAAGTCACCACCGCACTCAACTTTTTTGCCTCAGGCTCATTCCAGGGATCAGCAGCAGACATCAGCGGCATCTCCCATGCGGCCGCACACACTTGCATCACGCAGGTAACCGATGCCCTTTTTGCCATCGCGCACAATCACATCCATTTCACCAAGGATCAAGCAAGTGTCACGGCGCGTGCGGTTGGATTAGCTAATCTGGCAGGCTTTCCAAGGGTGCAGGGCGTCGTTGACTGCACACATGTGGCCCTTAAGGCACCCCATCGCAATCCAGGTATTTTTGTCAACCACAAGGGCTTCCGCTCCCTTAACGTTCAGCTGGTGTGTGACCACAAAAGAAGGAAATTTTGCATGTTTGTGCCAAGTACCCTGGCAGTTGCCATGACTCCTTTATACTGCGCCAGTCTAGTGTGCCTCCGCTATTCAGTCCGCCAGACTAACTTAACGGATGGCTACTTGGAGACAAGGGCTATCCCCTGAAGACGTGGCTAATGACGCCGTTGAGGAGCCCATCCAACGAAGCTGAGGAGAGCTACAACTCCAGCCACATGTCCACCAGAGCCATAATCGAGCAAACCATCGGTTTGCTGAAGATGCGCTTCAGATGCCTGGATAGATCAGGTGGAGCCCTGCAGTACTCAGCAGCCAGGGTCTCCAGAATCATCGTGGTTTGCTGTGCACTTCACAACATGGTACAGCGTCGTGGCTTGCAGATTCCTGAGGACCAAGTGGCTCGTCACATATCCTCCTCAGATGAGGAGGAGGAGGAGGAGGAGAGCGAAAACGAACATCTTGCAGAGGCCCATCAACCAGCGGCAGCAGTACGCGAGAACATTGCTGCCCGGGATGCAACGAACACACTCATCTTGGCCAGATTTGCTTAGCCTAGCCAATCAAGCACTTTTGCCTCGCAGCTTCTTACCTGAGCATCGACAATGGCCAAGAACCAGTGGATTCCTAGCAATTTGAACACCATACTGACAATTGCAAGTAATCCTAAGCCCTCAATGTGGAAGTCCCATTCGCGAAGTGACACACGCCACAACTACAGCAGTAGCCATCAGATTTTTTATTTACAGTAATCATCTGATGGCTTTTTAACATAAAACGTCAAAATTCACCCAAGTGACTACCCTTGTGACTATTTGTGCACTATCTTTCTCTTACGCGTGCTCCTACGTGGTGCTTCCCCTGTGGCTTCAGCAGATGTGGAGGCCCCTTGCTCATTTTCTTGCTGCTCCTGTCTCGACACCTTTGGCGGGCGTCCTCTGGGGTTGCGAACCTGTGAGGGCTTGCCAACAGTCTGCTGCTCCTGCGGCTGTGCAGGGGTTGAGACGCCGATCTCAGTTGGGTGCGGACTCTGGTGGGGCTTTGACCGAGGACTTGTCAGTGGCATGGAAGTGTGAGCACTTGGAGAGGAGCCCCCACTTCCTTGTTCTCTGCAAACAACATCTCTCTCATGGGTCAGGTCCACCTCAGCACTTGCAAGTGGATTGAGAGCACCTTGCTGCACATCAGGGGGGCCATGGGGACCCGTATCGGCACTGGAAGTCCTACTCAGAAGGACTTCCATGAAGGTCTGGTTTCTGTGTTCAATAGATGACCATCGCTCCTCCAGAGATGTCATTCTATTCTGAACACTCACCATGTTTTCTGCACTCGGGCGACTTATCTCCTCCATGGCTGCAGCCATCCTCTCGTCTACTGTAGCCATCCTTTCGACGGAGGTTGCCATCATTTGCACGGAGGTTGCCATCCTTTCTGTGGTGATGCGTTCATGCGCCAATGACTCCACAAAGGCTCTGCTCATGTTCGCAATAGACTCCTCCATTCGCTCCACACTCGCAGCGAATCTGGAGACAAAACCTGCCAGAGACTCCTGCATCTGTTCCTGGAGTTCCAGCACCGCTGATCTTATGGATGGACCCAGAGGCAGAGGTACGACATGCAGCTGAACCGAGCTGGGAGAGTCCTGCGCCCTCCGACTAGGACTCTCCACTGCTGTCCCTGTCTCCACTATCTGCTGATGCTCACTTGTGAGCTGTGATACACCAGGTGACAACACTACTCTATCTCGCGATGTTCCCTCCGAGGTGTGAGTGTCTGCGCTGGTGCTGGGTGCGCTGAATTCTGCTGTCGCTGCGCCCTCAGAGGTTGCAGTTTCCTCTGAGGAGTCTTGAGGCTCATGCTCTTCCTCCTGGATAGTGGGGACGGGTGCTTGCGATGGTCCTGGGGGGGGAGTAAAGGAAAGAGTCAGAGATGTGAGGCCAAGGTTACATGCACATTGCATATTGCAGATGATCATAAGTCCATCTGTTAGAGCTTCAGAATCATTATCAGCGACTCATGCAATGTCATTGAGAGAGATGGAAAACTATTCTGTCACCAGCTTGCTGTGATGCGCCCGTCTGTCCGTCCCCCACTTGGGAATCTTCCTCCACTCCCACCATCTCCAGGACCGCCTCCTCCCAGGTGGTGAGCTGGGCTACTGAGGGTGGCCCTCCTCCTGTCCTCGCTCTTTCCCTCTTATTGTGAGCTCTCTTTTCCTGCAATGAGGGAGACAAATGGAGTTTGAGTGAGAATGAAGGAGTGAGTGTAGAGAATCCATAGCATAGATGCTTAGAAGGAGACAAAGATGGAGTGAGGTGGCAAGACCAAGGGCCCTCCTTGTGTGTTGTAAGTTGGAATTGCATCACAGTGATAGGGAGTGTGAGGGCTGCATAGTCGAATAGTTAGGTGAATGTGACCATAGAGAGAGAGGGAATGGGTAAGGGTGCATGGATGTCAGTGTCAAGTGGGATGTGGAGGAAGAGATTGCTAAAGCTGAGTGCTGGTGAGGAGAGGCAATGGGGATCAGATTGAGGGGATTGGAAATTCATACTCACTTTTCCAGTGCGCAGAAGGTCATGAAGCCTCTTCCTGCACTGAAGCCAGGTTCTGCGGGTTATTGACAAAGAGTTGACCTCCTCTGCCACCTGGATCCACACAGCCTTGGTTTGCTGGGGAGGCTTCTCCTCCCTGAAGAAGGGAAGAGCACCGCTTTGTTTGCTCTTGCTCCCTCTACTAAAGCCTGCAGGGCAACACCATCAAAGCGGGGTGCAGACCTAGGTCTCTGGCTGGCCATTCTACCTGCTCTAACATGCAAGGGCAAAAGCTTGGCAGTCTGCAGAAGAAGCAAGGCTTGTTGCAGACCTTAAATGCAGCAGCAATGATGACGTCATCAGAGGCGACTTTCAGACTGGAAAAATACACTGGCCAGGGTTCCCACACGTTGGAACTCAATTGGCCAATTAGGTTAAAATGGCATCATTCTCCCACATCGATTTAGAATTGGGTGGCTAACACAAAATGCGGATTACACGACCCCAGCCCGCCCCAGTATCAAAATCCAGCCCAAAGAATTTCAAGGTCTTCATTTTTAACTTTCTGCTTTTGGTTTGTACGATAGCTCAAATCTGTCAGGGGTTGCCTCGATGGCTCAGTGGGTAATTGCACATTCTGATGTGATGCTGAGCTATATGGACCAGTAGGTCTAGGATCAATCCCTGATGTGGGCTGAGTTCACTGATCTGTCAAGGCAGTGGTGGGATATTACGATTGGTCTCAGTATTCCTGGGTTAGTGAGGGGAGTGACTCTTGCTGGAAAATGTGTGTATGTGTGTGTGGACATTGGTGAAGACAGGATCAAGCTTTGCTATTTTATTCTCCACAATCAAATAGCTTGTCCGCACTCACTGTTTGGTTTCACATGTTAAGAGTGGTCACTTGGATGAGGTAGAGGAGGCTGCCAGAGCCTGTGGATGTGCATCAGAATATGGGGCAGTGCCTTTAGGAGAAGAGGACAGAAAAGTAAACTGTTGTTTTCATCAAGTGATTCTATGAAATGACATCTCGCTAAAAGTAAAAATTGTTTGTAGTGTGTCATCTATTCCTGTGTAGCTATGTGTCATGAGTAACTTACTACAGGAAACTATTTGGTATCCGGCACCGACGGGACCGGGGTGGTGCCGGTTGAACAAAAATTCCAGATAACGGAGAGTTATATCTACCGAGGCTATTTTTAACAAACAAAAATAAAAAAATCAAGAAATGTGCAGTATACAGTATTTGGGTACTCACTTATAGAATGTTGTGTTAAATGGATGATGGAAGATGCTTGATTAAGTACAGTACTGCCAGTTGAGGGTAATCCATAACTCTTTAATTACTTAACAGTAAAACAAAACTTATAAACGACTGTATACAGTACTGTAGTTGACTGTACACTTATTCCGAGTCAGCTGGTTCTTCAGGAATATCCGTGCCAGCTGGGTCATCAGGTTCATGCATTTCCACAGATTCCACAGATTCTTCAGGCACTTCCGCTGCTTCGACTCTTTTGGAAGCTTTCTTAAACATGTTGCGGATGTCGGTTTGCTTAGTGGACTCTTGCCTTTTCTGTAGAAACGTGGAATGCAGAATATGGAGTTGCATAACTTCTTGGGCAGAGTAGCAAGTCTGCCTTTCAGCAAATTTGAGGATTGAAGCTTAGGCTTACGAAGCGTACACAGTTTCTCTACACACTTACATGTTTCCGAGCTTGAATAAAACTTGAGCAGCTTATCCTTCTGCGATTTGATGTCGTAGATTGTTGACGAACCGATTTTGAATTCATTCATAATGTTGATACGCTTCTCTCCCCTTTCTAGTCATTGGCATATCTCGATTTTCTGTTTTAAAGTTAAGACCACTCTCTTCCTTTTGCTTGGACCAGCTTTTGGGAATTCCATAATGCAAGATGGGGGAGATAATTCCCGATAAAGATGGAGAGACACACAGAACAATGGTGGCTAGGAAGAGACTACCAGCAGCGTGGGAGACACACAGTAAAATGGTGTATCAGAAGAGACTACCAGCAGCGCGGGAGACACACAGTAAAATGGTGTATCAGAAGAGACTACCAGCAGTGTGGGAGACACACAGTAAAATGGCTGATCAGAAGAGACTCCCGGCAGCGCGGGAGAATCAGACTCCTGTTATTGCAGTGTTCGGACTTCCGACAGCGCCAGGAAGCCGAGTAGTGGCACTTTGGAGAACTACCCCCACTGACTAACTCGCCGTTCGCGGGAGACTCGGACTCGGACTCAGCAACATTGCCGGTTATTTGAGAGGAGTTTTCGGAGTATGATTTTTGCCGGTTAATAGAGAATTCCGGATATTTAGGTGCAGTTTAAACGAGAGTTTCCTGTATAAGCTACTGTGGGCCGAAATTTAACTTCCAACTGAAATGGGCAAGAAGTCAGCGGAACAGCTGTGCTGGCATCGGGAGGCCGAAACCATTTTTGAGTTCGGGCCTCATTTGAATGCCGACGGTGAGCTGTGGGTGAGATGGGCTGCAGCTCGCCAGTCATGGGAGGGTAGAAAATCATCCAGCTCCCATGCTGAGCTTGTGGGCAGATTGGGCCAGGGAGGGAGAGCACACTGATCCCAGAGAAGGTTGAGCACGGGCCAGCAGCGACCTGTAGTATTCTAGTCGAGTCAAGAGGAGCACTCCTGGCCCCACAAAATTGCTCCCCCCAAAAAATTCAAGGCCTTTTCTTGAATGGCCACTAGCAGTCCATTTAGGCCGCTCAGCATCAAAATACAAAATGGGCGGAGCATGTACGGCGCACGCTCTGCCCGTCTGTACCTGAAAATTGGAGTCCGACAACCGGCGCAGGACCTTGATTTGCATATTTAAACAGTCTACGTGCCCATTTTGTGGCCCGCCAGAAAATTGGATCAGGGAGGTCTTGGGCATCAATGGGGTGCTCCCACCCCCTTCCCCCATCCGATTTTAAGTGAGAACTATGTGACCAGCAGTTGAAACTTGGCCCCCCTCCACTCTGTTTTCTTGACTATTGTTACATTAATGATGTTAAAAATGAACGAAGCGAACCATCTCTAATTAACACCTTCATTGACCTTACTTTAAATTTCACAAATAATATTTTGAATAGTTCTGTTGCATTTAATCCTGTCCCTGAATTCCCCAAAAAAATCGTTCAGATGGTGTTTGACAACCTCGTACAAAACAGATTTGTAGGTTCAGCATCAAACTGTACCTAAAAAATTATTCAATTTAAGAATCTCCATGAATGTTGTGATGTACAATTTTAAAATTGTAGAATATAAGCTCACTTTGTTGTATTTGAATACCAATGAGCACACAATTCCATTACAAAAGGATCATTATAAACGAAACCGAGCTGCAATTTCTGTGATGGATTTGTTGGCTGAAAGGATTTTTATGAAATGTCAGTGTTGTAGGGTTTTATTCATTATATGTGTTGCATTGTTACACAGTTGAACATTTTAACATGCATATCTATTCGGATTATTTTTGCATTCTTGCTTATCAAATGTGTCTTGAATACTATCAACTCCTTTCTGCAGATTAGAACAGAAATAGATACTGTAGATGGGAATAAGTAATAATGCTTTTTTTCATTTTTTGATAAGGGAAAGCATGAGGCTCTTCTTATCAGTAGTGAGACGAGCCCAATAGAAACCATTTGAACAAAATTGACATGCCATACCTGCCTTGCTCACTGATAAAAGGTCTTCATCTCCACAATCCCTTATCTCTTCCGAATCAATAATTTGATTTTTGCCACTTTCCTCTCATTCTTACTAGCCTGATCCGAACTTCTTCCTTTCGTGTTACCAAAAGCAGATTGTAAAGTTAAATTTAAGTATATATTTTCAATGTGAGTGATTGTGCGCCAACTCATCAAAACAGGCTGACCTTCATGGCCCAAACGACCTACTCCAGATGCTTGAGCACATAATCTAGGCTGGCACTTCAGTACAGGACTGAGGGAGCACTGCATTGAGATGAGACGTTGAACCAAGGCCCCATCTGCCTTCTTAGGTGGACATAAAAGATCCCATGGCACCTTTTGAAAAAAATCAGGGGAGTTCTCCTGGTGTCCTGGTCAACATATATTCCTCAAAAACCATCACTAAAACAGATTAGCTGGTCATTTATCTCACTGCTGTTTGTGGGACCTAACTCTGTGCAAATTGACAGTTGCATTTCCCTACATCACAACAGTGACTACACTTCAAAAAGTACTTAATTGGCTGTAAAGTGCATTGGGATGTCCTCATATTGTGAAAGGTGCTATATAAACGCAAGTTCTATTTGTCTTTCATTCTTCCTTTTACTGAAATGTGTGCAAAACATAGTGAACTGCATGCAATATGCATTAAAACTGCAGAAGCTCCAAGCCTCACATGTTAATTGTGTGTACCCATTTTGAAGAAAGCCAAGCTCTATATTATGGAATTAGCACGAGGTGTTGGCTTGTCCCGACATCTTCTAGGTTGTCCAGAGAAAAATTTATATGTATGAAAAGTTGCCAATTACAATGAGAAGAATGCAAGTAGTTGTGCTGCAGAAAATTCTTGCCTCAGTTGGTAGCACTCTCGGCTCTGAGATAGAAAGTTGTGTGTTCCCACCACGGACTTCATAAGATCACAAGGTGATTATGAATCAGGAAGGCCATCTTAATTCATGTTTTTAAAGAGAATCTAATGCCCTCCCAGTGAAGTACTTGAGCACATAACCTAGGCTGACACTTCAGCGCAGTACTGAGGGAACGCTGTATTGTTGGAGGTGCTGGCTTTAGAATGAGACGTTAAATATGAGGATTTGTCTGGCTGCTCAGGTGAATGTAAACGAGCCCATGAAGTTTGAAAAAGAGCAAGGAATTCTTCTGGTGTCCTGGCCAAGATTCCTCCCTCAACCAACACCGCTAAAAAGGAGATTATCTGACCATTTGTTAATTTGTCTACGAAGCGAAGTTCTTTCTTAAAGCAAAATGAATACTGTATGACTTATAAGTAAATAACTAATAAATATTAAATACGTGGGGGTGATTTTCCCCAGATACTTTAGGCACTAAAGAGTCTCCAAGATGGCCAAGATGGGGTCTTGAGCTGCAATGCCTAGTTAGCCCACCTTTAGCGCAAGACACCATCTTGTAAAGAACTTGAAATGCACGTTAGTAACGGCCACCCTGAGGATGATTAAGGCTCCAATGACCAATTAAATTGGTTCCTAACACTCATTAAAGAGGCTGCATGCCATTTTGCTGGTTAGCACTGCATTTAACAACCTCTCCTAACAGCGACCAGCTGAACAGGAGTAAAGTCGGTGACGATTGCGATCGCCACTTAAAGCCATGCTCAGCTTTCACTGTTCACTTGCTGCTGGAGATCAACTGACTACACTGTTTTTGAAGAAGACTTTATGGGACACTTTGTCAAAACTTCACCAACATTTATTCTGGAAATTCTCTGAGGGCTTCACCTGAAGAGAGTGAGTGCTTGGTCATGGGGATCTTGCTAGGGGTGCCCCTTGGTCTGGAGAAGAAATGTGAGGAGAAGATGAGGCCAGGCAGAGCAGCACCAGCTACTGGAGGAGAGAAGGACAGGAGGGCTCCAGATTCATGGTGACTTCCTGCATGCTCCACGATCTGGCGAGCATGAGAGACCAGCCATTACCACCAGCAACTGAGCCAGAGGGTCAAGATCAGGAGCCACAAGAGGAGGAGGAGGAAGCTGAGGAGGAGGAGGAAGATGAGGGGGATCAGGGGAGCACCAGAGGGTTCCAGCTAGATGGCCTGCATCTGGGAGGGATGTTTGCCGCCATCTAATTGAAGAGCGGTTTTGAGACACATTCTCCACCATCAGATTTCGGATCACTGTTGCCACATGCATTACCTTCCACGACTGAGGATCCATGAAGAAGCCAACCATCTGCACTCAATCCTTTCAACCTCTTCCCCATGAAAAACACAATACAAAAGACCACCAATTCCACCACTACCCAATTAACATAAGTCTTTATCTAGAGCAAAAACAAGTAATAAAAACATGATACAACCAACAGCACTTACAAATATTAAAGTATCCATCCTGGTGCTTACCCTTAGTGGCTATTCTATAATTGATCTTGCCTACTCTGGTGCATGTAAAAGAGCCCATGACGTGCAGCCTGAGATGGCAGCAGTGCACAAAGTGAATGACTGCTGATAATCTAAAGAGGGCAGTTCAGATTGACGCAGTGCCTTCTTCCTCGCTCTCCTCCTCCTCCTCCTCTTGTTCTGGGGGATGAGGTGGTGCTTCCTCCTCTTCCAGTGGGGGGGTGGGGGCAGTGGGGCAAGGTAGTGCCTGAAATGATAAAGCTACAAGAGTTAGGGTACAGCGGGTGTGGCCGCTATAGCAGGATGTGTGTGATGAGAGGTGAGTTAGGTTAGAGATAGGTTTGGGGATTAAGGATCAGGAATAGATGTGGATATGTAAGGAAGCTGGAGTGGCCACATACCTCTATGCAAAATGTCCCCTGCTAAGCCTCTGGTCATGGGATCTGCCACTCACCTCCCGATCACAGCTAGCATTGCCTCCTCAAGGGGAATGATCTCATGCAGTCGTGCTGCCCCTCTCGGTTAAGTCCTGCCGGTGCCTGTTATGTGCTATCGTGACCTGGAAGAGAAAGAGTGGTGATTGTGAATGAGTGTATTGGCAGGTGTGTTTGCATGTGTGTGATGCCTCACATGGTTGAAGAGCTGTGACATGTGTCTGAGGTGTGAGTAGTGCCTGTGAAGGATGCAATAGTGTGGGGTGTGTTAATGTCAGTGTATAGTTCGATGGTGGATGAAGTGTGTTGAAGTTGTGGTGCTGGTAGCGGTGCAGTTATTGAGAATAGTGTTTGTGAGATGGGATCTTACCTTGATCACTCATGTCAAATCGTTAATTTTTTTACAGCCCTGGAGTCATGTCCTGGGGGCAGGGCTCCTGGCTGTGACCTCCAGAGTGATCTCCTCCCACATTTGTCGTATTATTTGCTCTGTGGCCTCCTTCCCGCTGTGGGTATAGGACGTCCCTCCTCCTCTGTACCTCCTCCACTAGGACCCCCAGTGCAGCCTCTGAGCCCTCTCCCTCGGTCCATGAACAATCCTGATACATGCCGTTGACTGTCAGCACGCGCACTCCACACCTTCAGTGGAAATGTATGCATGGAGGCTACATATACCGCTCCATGAAAATTGCTCCTAATCAGTGCTTGAGTGCTAAATATGCATTTTAGCGCCTCCAGGCACATTTAAATAATGGTAATCAGCAATTAACTCCCAAATTGTGGGCTAAAACCAAACTTGTAATCAGGCGTATCTTATTAGCACAGCACCCACTTAGCACCTGTTTTTAACCTTTCCCCAAAATAACCCACTGTGAATGGTGCCAAGATTCTAATGGTAGTGCACATTTAGGTGGCCCTGTGAGCATAACGTTATGTGACAAGTTGAGCAAGTTTTAAGCCCTCATCCCCACAAAACAAACTTTAACCTCCTCACTGAGCAAGATTATGTCCCAAATACCCCACCTCACTGAGCAACCGCATAGCCTTCACCACCCCAATCACCAGTAAACAAGATTTTGATCTCCAACCTCCCCGGATTTCCTGTTCTACCCCACCCACTGGCAGCCAAATCCCTCTTCCCCTCCCCCCACAGTTGCGCTTCACAGGCTACCGTTACCCTACTTCATTTCCCCTTTTACAGTAACCCCCTACTCCGACTGCATTTCCTAGCCACAGCACTTCCCCCCCCCCTTTACTCCTCCCTGATGACAGGCTCTTCCATGCCTCAATAACTCTACCCCTGCTGATCTGAATTCCTCTTCTTCAGCTCTCCCTTCCACCCATCTCCCCTCTCCCTCTCTCCCCTCCTCTCCCTTGTTCCTTTCACTTCCTCTCCTCCTCCCCACTTCCTTCAACTGCAAACTGTGATTGATGTGACGTAACTTAATAAGAACATAAGAAATAGGAGCAGGAGTAGACCATTTGGCCCTTCGAGCCTGCTCCACCATTCAATAAGATAATGGCTGATCTTCTACCGCATCTCCACTTTCCTGCACTATCCCCATATCCCTTGATTCCCTTAATATTCAAAAATCTATCAATCGCTGTCTTGAATATACTCAACGACTGAGCCTCCACAGCCCTCTGGGGTAAAGAATTCTAAAGATTCACCACCCTCTGAGGGAAGAAATTTTTTCTCATCTCAGTCCTAAATGGCCGACCCCTTATTCTGTGACTTAGACTGTGACCCCTGGTTCTAGACTCCCCAGCCAGGGGAAATATCCTCCCTGCATCTCTTCTTCTTAGGCAGTCCCTCGGAACCGAGGATGACTTGCTTCCACATTAAAAATGAGTTTGCAGGTGACTGATGAGTTCAATGCGGGACCTACAGTCTCTGTCACAGGTGGGGCAGTTGGTGGTTGAAGCGGCGGGTGGGTGGGGTGCTTGGATTGACGTGCGCTCCTTGCACTGCCTGCGCTTGGCTTCCGCTTGCTCCCGGCGAAGAGACTCGAAGTGTTCGGCGCCTTCCCGGATGCTTCTCCTCCACTTTGTGCGGTCTTGGGCCAGGGATTCCCAGGTGTCGGTGGGGATGTTACACTTTTTCAAGGAGACTTTGAGGGTGTCCTTGAAGCGTTTCCTCTGCCCACCTGGGGCTCTCTTGCTGTGCCAGAGCTCCAAGTAGAGCGCTTGTTTTGGGAGTCTCGTATTGGGCATGCGGACAATGTGACCCGTCCATCGGAGCTGATCGAGCGTGGTCAAAGCTTCGATGCTGGGGATGTTGGCCTGAGCAAGAACACTGACGTTGGTGCGCCTATCCTGCCAATGGATTTGCAGGATCTTGCGGAGGCAGCGTTGGTGGTACCTCTCCAGTGCTTTCTGCATCTACCCTGTCAAGCCCTGTAAGAATTTTGTATGTTTCAATGAGATCACCTTTCATTCATCTAAACTCTAGAGAATATAGTCCTAGTCTACTCAATTTGTCCTCATAGGACAATCCCCCCATCCCAGGAACCAGTCTGGTTAACCTTTGTTGCACTCCCTCTATGGCAAGTATATCCATCCTTAGGTAAGGAGACCAAAACTGTACACAATACTCCAGGTGTGGTCTCACCAGGGCCCTATATAATTGCAGTAAGACGTCTTTACTTTTATACTCAAATCCTCTTGTAATAAAGGCCAACATACCATTTGCTTTCCTAATTGCTTGCTGTACCTGCATGTTAACTTTCAGTGATTCGTGTACAAGGACACCCAGGTCCCTCTGAACACCAACATTTCCCAATCTCTCACCATTTAAAAAATACTCTGCTTTTCTATTTGTCCTACCAAAGTGGATTACTTCACATTTCTCCACATTATATTCAATTTGCCATGTTCTTGCCCACTCACTTAGCTTGTCTATATACCCTTGAAGCTTCCTTGCATTCTCCTCACAACTTACATTCCCACCCAGCTTTGTATCATCAGTAAACTTGGATATATTACATTTGGTCCCCTCATCCAAATCATTGATGTAGATTGTGAATAGCTGATGCTCAAGCACTGATCCTTGCGGTACCCCTCTAGTTATAGCCTGCCAACCCGAAAATGACTGTTTATTCCTACTCTCTTTTCTGTCCGTTAATCAATCCTCAATCCATGCTAGTATATTACCCCCAAACCCATGAGCCCTAATTTTGTTTAATAACCTCTTGTGTGGCACCTTATCGAATGCCTTCTGAAAATCCAAATACACCACATCCCCTTATCTATTCTGCTAGTTACAACCTCAAAAAACTCAAAAACTCAAAAAACAGATTTGTCAAGCACGATTTCCCTTTCTAAGTGCCCTGTTACCACGTCCTTAATAATAGATTCTAGCATTTTCCCTACTACTGATGTCAGGCTAACTGGTCTGTAGATCCTGTTTTCTCTCTCCCTCCTTTCTTAAATAGTGCGGTTACATTTGTTACCCTCCAGTCCATGGGAACCATTCTAGAATCTATGGAATTTTAGAAAATGCATCCACTATCTCTACAGCCAACTCTTTCAAAACCCTAGGATGTAGGCCATCAAGTCCAGGGGATTTACTGGCTTTCAGTCCCATTAATTTCTCCAGTACTACTTTTTTACTAATACTAATATCTTTCAGTTCCTCATTCTCGCTAGACCCTTGGTTGTCCACAATTTCCGGGAAGTTTTTTGCGTCTTCTTCCATGAAGACAGACACAGAGGGCGCAATTTTCCCAATGGAGGCGGGTTGGAGGCGGGTTTCGGGTTTGGTGGGTTCCAAACCTGCCTCCACTGAGAGGTGGAAAAATTTGCGATTTTCCCCTAATTGGCCAGTTGATTTCAGAGGTGTGGGTTCCCTGGGCCAATTAGTCTTTGGGACTGAAACTCGCCTCTGCTGATGTCACTTATCCAGCTTCATTTAAGGGCTGCTTGCTGCCTTGGCTCATTCCACTGGTTTTTGGTCGATGCTGCACCACCTCCAAGCTGTTAGCTCCTTCAAGAATGGCCAACTCCAAGGCAAGGGCCTCCCCGAGGTTCTCCGATGAGGCGCTGGGTATGCTGGTTGAAGGGGTGAGAGCCAGCAGGGAGGTGTTCTTCCCCTCATCTGGAAGGAAGAGGCCTCCCAAAGAAACCAAGGCTGTGTGTGTACAGCTGGCAAGGGATATCACCTCCAGATCAGTATGCAGCAGAACATGGCTGCAGTGCTGTAAAAGGTTCAATGACCTTGTAAGATCAGGCAAAGTGAGTATACCTTCAGCTTGACCCTCCTTCTGCTCCCCTTCTCCTCTCATCACCAGCACTCTGCATTGTCAACCACCTCCTCCACATCCCACTTTACCCTTACAACCCTTGCACCCTTCACCATCCCTCTTACTCTATGAACCCAATCACTTCACTATTCAACTATGCTGCCCTCACACTCCCTTTCAATGTTATGCAATGACAACGACTAACAACGTACAGGGAGGGCCCTTGGACATGGAACCTCATTCCATCTTTGTCTCCTTCTAAGCATCTATGCTCTGGACTCTCTACACTCACTCCATCATTCTCACTCCAACTCCACTTGTCTTCCTCACTGCAGGAAAAGAGAGCCCACAATAGAAGGGAAAGGGCGAAGACAGGAGGAGGGCCACCTTCCCTAGCCCTTCTCACCCAGGCTGAAGAGGCGGCCCTGAACATCGCCGGCGCAGAGGTGGAGGTGGAAGTGGGAGATGGACAGACGGGCGATGCAGAGCAAGCTGGTGACAGAATAGTTTTGCCTCTCTCTCATTTACACTGCTTGAGTGACTGAAATGGCTGCTGGTGTACATGATTAGAATGCCACTTGAGCATCTGCACTATTGCATGTGCATGCCACACTTCCGTCAAATGTCCAACCCATGCCTTTACTCCCCCACAGGACCATCCACAGAGCCCCACCCCACTGTCGACGAGGAAGAGGCTGAGCAGCAAGACTCCTCAGGGGAACCTGCAACCTCTGAAGATGCATCGTCAGCAGATGTAAACGCACCCAGCACCAGCGCAGATACGCACACCTCAGTGGGACCTTCGGGACATGGATTAGTGTTGTCACCGTGTGTATCACATCTCACAGGTGAGCATCAGCAGGTGGTGGAGACTGGGACAGCAGTGGAGAGTCCTCGTCAGAGGTCGCAGGACTCTCCTAGCTCTGCTCTGCTGCATGTTGACCCTGTGCCTCTGGGTCTATCCAGAAGGAGAGCGGTGCTGGAACTCCAGGAGCAGGCGCAGGAGTCTCTGACAGGTCTTGTCTCCAGGGTCACTACGAGTGTGGAGAGGATGGAGGAGTCCAACTCTAACATGAGCAGTGCCGTTGGGGAAGCAATGGCGCATATACGCAGCACCACGAAAATGATGGCTACGGCCATGGAGGCAATAAGTTGCCAGAGTCAGGAAAACATGGTGATTGTTCAGGATATACTGACATCTCTGGAGGAGCGATGGGCAGCTATTGAGCAGAGAAACCAGAGCTTCATGGAAGTCCCCAGCAGTAGGACTGCCAGTGCAGATACGGGTCCCCATGGCCCCCCTGATGTGCAGCAAGGTGCTCTCAAGCCACTTGCAAGCGTTGAGGTGGACCTGACCCATGAGAGGGAAGTTGGTGGCAGAGAACAAGGAAGTGGGGGCTCCTCTCCAAGCGCTCACACTTCCATGCCACTGCGTAGCCCTCGGTCAGAGCCCCACCAGAGTCCGCACCCAACTGAGATGGGCGTCTCAGTCCCTGCATTGCCACAGAATGAGCAGATGTTTGGCGAGCCCTCACAGGCTCGTAAACCTAGAGGAAGCCTGCCAAAGGTGTCGAAGCAGGAGTAGCATCTGTTATTTCGCCTTAAGCAGCTCCACATTGCGGGCTCCGTGACACTTGCGTGGTCAGGTTGGTGGCCAGAGTGAAAGGAGGCCAGAGAGTCATGTTGAGGTAGCTCATCCTCTGTCTGTAAACCTTGAGAGAGGGGTATCTCCTGCGGCAATGTGCTTCCATGCGCTGGCACCTTCTGCCCTGTGCAGCATCAGGTGGGTGAGCAGGAGGTTAGGGCTCCTGCTGCTGTTGCTGCTGAGCTGCTTGGTTCTGCTGCTGCCATGGCTACTCCTCATCTGAATCCGAGCTCCATGATGAAAGGAAATAAATGGTTCCCATGCTGCTGGCAGATACCTCTGTTGGGGAAGCGCTCAGTCCAAGCGGGGAGAGGGTCTTCCAAGGAGGTCCCACAGTTGAGAGATAGAAGCTGCAGCACCTCCGACTTCAGTAAGCCTGCTAAAAGTGATGAAAGACCTTTGGAACAAAAGTTCTGCCACCTGCAACTGCTCACTGATGAAAGCTCCGTTTTAATGGTGGAGCTGCAGCTGTGAGGAGGACATCCACTTGTCAACCTGTCAGGATTAGCTGGCGTGGTTTAGGAGGGTCGTGCAACACGCTGAAAATGTGGTAAAATAACGAAGGCCTGTCAAAATAGGATTATAGAGGCCCTTAACTACTATTTAAGGGTCTTAACTACCTCTCCCGACTGATGGAGGTGAGACCAAATCGCACCCATCAAACCCGCCTCTGGCAAAATTGCACAGAGGCGGGTTGGAGGCGGGTTCCGAACCACCCCTCAGTTTTTGCCATTTTGCCAACTGACCCGCCTCCTCGGGGCTGGGAAAATCACCCCCAAAGTATTTGTTTAATTTATCTGCTATTTCCTTATTCCCCATTATAATTTCTCCTGTCTCAGCACTGTAAGGGACCCACATTTACTTTTGCTAATCTTTTCCTTTTTGCATAACTGTAGAAGCTTTTACAGTCTGTTTTTATGTCTGCCGCTAGTTTACTCTCATATTCTATTTTCCCTTTCTTTAGCAATTTCATGGTCCTCCTTTGCTGAATTCTAAAATCCTCCCAACCCTCAGGCTTACTACTCTTTTTGGCAACATTATAAGCCTCTTCCTTTGATCTAATACTATCTTGTTAGCCACGGTTGTACCACTTTTCCTGTGGGTTTTTTGTGCCTTAAGGGAATGTATATTTATTGTAAATTATCTGGTAGTTCCTGCAGCAGTTGCAGTGGCAAATATGCTGCTGACATTAACATGTCACCAATCTGATACTGTTTCATTTCACAGAAAATGGAAAAATTACCACCACTTCTACTGGTTAGTATATTCTTCTTGCATGTATTTTCTGAATTTTTACAGCTAATCTAGTGAAACTAGTAGAAACCAAATCATATATGGTATACACAACATAAAAAGTAATCCTTTTGTTTCTATTCCTCCAATGTTCTCCCCTCCTTGTGAAAGTGCTGATTTATGCTCGAGTACACTTCAATGTGATCCAGTCACTCTCTGGTACCTTGCTCAAATAATCATTCTTCAAGAATAGTGAGTTTTGGCAAACTACCTGTGGGACATCTCAACCACGGCTGACCTTGCCCTCACCCAAAGTCCACAGATATATGCATTCTAAGAAGGAGGTGATCACTGGCGGAAATACTGGCTTCATTTCTTTTTCTTGTTTTCTTCCCTTCCAAGTCCAAAGGCATTGAGGTCAATTGTATAAACTGTACTGATGTGTCAGCCGTGGCTCACTTGGTAGCACCCTTCCCTCTGAGTTATGAAGGTTGTGGGGTTCAATTCCCACTCCAGGGACTGAAGCACAAAAATTTAGGCTGGCACACCAGTGCACTACTGAGGGAGTGCTGCACTGTCGGAGATGCCATTTTTCAGATGAGATGTTAAACCAAGGCCCTGTCTGCTCTCTCAGGTGGACGTAGAAGATCCCATGGCACTATTTTGAAGAAAAGCAGGGGAGTTATCCCCGGTGTCCTGGCCAATATTTATCCTTCAGATTATCTGGTCATTATCACATTGCTGTTTGTGGGAGTTTGCTGTGTGCAAATTGGCTGCCACATTTCCTACATTACAACAGTGACTACACTTCAAAAAGTACTTCATTGGCTGTAAAGAGCTTTGGGACGTCCGGTGCTCATGAAAGGCGCTATAGAAATGCAAGTCTTTCTTTCTTTACTGTCACGGTGCCTGAGATCAGCTCACTTCACACCTACTGATGATCAAATCAGCGACCTTTCTGGTTTGTATGGGTCAGTTCTACACTGGGCAGCACATATACAACTGAGCCACTGGGGAAGCAATACCTCTATGAATATATAAAGGAGACATGTGTCATCTTAGATACCAGATCAGCAAATACCAGCACCTTCATCGCCAGTATGACTTCTGCTCTGAAATGTTGGCTTCTCCATCTTGCACACAGAGGGGGCAATTTTCAACTTTGCCGCCTGGGCTGTAATCAGATGGAGCGGATCACCCCCACCCCCCCACTGTAGAACCTGCCTAATTTTCATTTCATTGAAATCATTGGAGCAAAAATTGGGACAGTTTCTATAAAGGGCTACCAAAACACTCCACCAGGTTACTGCCCAGGCAGCGAAGTTGAAAATGAGCCCCAGAATGTCTCATTTTTAAGTACAAGCTGAAGAGTTGGTGTGCACTGATCTTAACCAGTAATATAATTCTTGTGGTGGGCATAGAATCTACTTGTACTCATTTTAGTATGCATACATTGTAAATCCAGACTTTGACAGAGAAACCAACTGTGTAGTGCCAGGTTCATAATGGATCCCCATCTTTTACCCAGCGCAGACTGCAACTGAAGAATTTCAGGCAGGTCAACATCACAAATAAGCTGAAATCACATTTCAGACAGCTTGAATTTTCTGCAAAACAGCCAGGATAAGTATAATGAGGGAATCTGACTTAAGTACAAGTTGTTAATTGGTAACTATCACAAGATTTGCAATAAAATTGGGTAACTGTGAAAATCAAGTCATAATATTTACAGGGACAAGCAATAAATTTTTTAAAAAAAAATCAAAGGAGCACTTAGCTTTATCTCTAATGAAACTTTTTATTTTACATTTTTGAATTTATATTTATAATGGCCCAGAATTTGCAGTCAGCGGCGAAGCGATGGCACTCGCTGCTGTGACCTCGAAGAAAGCTGCCCACAAAGATCTAGCGATCTCTGTGGCATGAATCTCTGCTCTCCTGACCTTAGTTTGAATCTGACGCCATATCAAGCGAATCTCCACTGTCCAGCAACAGTGATGTCATCAAGTAGGCTAAGCAGCCAATCACATTAAAGAATTCTCACAGACAGTACACCAGGAAGTAAAATGCACAGATTATAATTTACTTTTTATAAATTTTACAGAGAGCAAAATAAAGATTGGGACATACACATAGGATTAAGGTAGAAGCTGAAATATCATGAACAAACTTAAAGAAAATATTGTATTAAAAGCCATGTAATTCTTATCATATTAATGGAAAAATTTGACATTTCACACATATAAAATTAGTTTTTCAGGGCCAGAATCGTTCAGCAGGCAATGTGCTGTTAAAAACCCAGGTACACCTCTTTCAACAAGGCTTAACTTTTTTGGGGGTGGGGGAGGGGGTTAACAGCAATATTTCAGCGTAATTGGGGAAATTTTCGTCAGAAACTGTGATTTGAATTGATTGCCGGCTCTGGGGAGTTTCACAGTGCAACCTGTGGAGGAGCAGGGAATGACTGACCGCAACTTCTGGATTTCCGTGTTTATCTGCGCATGCACTGATTCCATTAGTTGCTGTCACTTTCAGAGGAGTAATGAGGGCGAACGCTGACAGTTTTGCTCTCATTATCACTGCAAAATCCGGGCCAATAAGATTAGTGTAACACATTCTCATTTGTTATGGCACCATCATGCTTGGCCCTGGTACACCCATAGAATCAAGTGCAGTAAGAAAGGATTTAAAGAAAGAAGAAAGACTTGCATTTATATAGCGCCTTTCACAACCTCAGAATGTCCCAAAGTGCTTTACAGCCAATGAAGTACTTTTTGAAGTGTAGTCACTGTTGCAATGTAGAAAACACAGCAGCCAATTTGCACACAGCAAGCTCCTACAAACAGCAATGTGATAATGACCAGATAATCTGTTTTTGTTATGTTGATTGAGGGATAAATATTGGCCAGGACACCAGGGATAACTCTGCTGCTCTTCTTCAAAATAGTGCCAGGGGATCTTTTACATCCACCTGAGAGGACGGAGCCTCGGTTTAACGTCTCATCTGAAAGATGGCACCTCCGACAGTGCAGCACTCCCTCAGCACTACACTGGAGTGTCAGCCAAGATTTTTGTGCTCAAGTCTCATGGAATGGGACTTGAACCCACAACCTTTTGACTCAGAGGCGAGAGTGCTACTCACTGAGCCATGGTTGACACATGATCCAATAGTGCCTGTTCCTGTGCACTGTGCTGCCTAGGAAATGAAAATGCTGGGCAGAGATCCAGGAGCATCTCTAGTTAATCGCTTATTAAAGTTAGGTCGAGGTTTTCTGTAGTCTGTAGATTGAAAGTTTTATTATATGAATTATGGTGGAGCATTATATTAATGACCCCACTGTTGAGAACATATGCCAGGGCAGACTGCTCCTCTAAAATACTAATAGTTTACGATATACCTTAATGTAATGCATTGTAAAATTCGCAATTATCGCGATTCAAAATAACGAGAGAGAAACAGATTCGTTTAATCAGTTTATTTAAACGAATTGCTGTCATGATTAAAAAGGACACAGAAGCCTGTAAAATGGCCACCACGCATTGTGACAGAAGCTTCCAGAATTTTCAGTGGGCAGACAAGATGGCGTTCAAATAAACATTTCAGTATAAGATTGGATAATACTCAGCAGACATTGATAAAGACAGGATGCAACATGTTTGCATTCGAAACAATAGCATAAGATATGAGTGCTGGAATCATTTTCCATGCACAAGTAAGGACCATTGTACTGGGCAATCGAAGGCCCATCCAGACACATCAATACGCAAATACCCCCACGGCTCTACAATGAGAGAGCCATTCACGGGTGATTAAGTCAGTATTCGAGGAGGCCCCAAACCCAGTCAGGGAGACTCCTAGCCGGTTCGACAATGGGGAAAACATTAACGAGTAGTTGGCCAGCTTCAAGTGCTACCGAAACCCATTAAAGAAGACAACCGCCCCATGCTGGGAGCTTTGTGCACCAGTATTACACAAAGGACAAACATTAAGATTTGGGCGGGAGATAAGGGAACACAGCACTATAACTATAGTGAACAAATGTCCATCGGGGGCTTATTCGCTTGGAATCGACTCTTATCTCTGCGGACTCTTGACTCAGGCTGAACGTTTATTCTCCTATTCTGATCCTCGGGGATCGCTCTGCTGGATGGGCAGCCTTCTGTTTTTCTCTGGGCTTTTAGCCGCAGTGGACGGTTATTCGAATTTTGGGTGGAGCTCGAACGGAACGAGCCGCCTCGACGAAGGCCGGTAACCGGGTGCACCATCCCGAGCATCGGTAAACGGTGTTCTGGACCCGAAGAGACGAGACGAGACGAGATGAGAAGAGAAGAAGAAGAATCCACGTGCCGCCGCGGTCAGTAAACCCCGACCGCGCCCGAAAATATATAGACCATTTTTGAACTCTACAGGTTACTGCACGAACTGGTCAAAGACTCTTCTTTGAATTCTACCGGCAACCGGTGTTGGACACAGGAAGACTCTTCTTCGAACCGGGCCCGAGCACTGTCGAGTTCTTCATGACAACGGGGAGCCCAGCCTGCTTGCAGCAGCAGCGAAAGTAAACAAGTGGGGTACAGAGACCCCTCAAAACACGTGACAGTCAGGCGCTGCAGCGAAACGAGCCGAGCGCCTCACTTTAAAATTCTCCCAAGTATCACGAGTGGTGAGCATGTTTCCCGATCCTACAAATCTAGATGTAGTGTAGGTATTGATAGGGGAGGGTGGTTTTATTAAGGATAAAGTATAATGTGTTCCCCTTTTTACGATGTGCCGTGCGTTCTTCATTACCATAGACCAAGCTTTATGAATGTATGTATACTTGTACTATCGTTAATTTGTGCCTATGACATGTACTTCATGATTTTAGACGCTATGCAATAAAGATTTCCATTTCGTACTATTCAACCGGGTCTATTTGAGTTTTTCTCTGCATTACTGCTCTCGCACCTAAGTCCAGTGTTAGAACCGTAAGGGCGAGTGGGTCGAACCACTCATAGGTGCTTATTGCAACAAGGCTGGCCGGAGACCAGAGCAAGCAATAGTATTAGGCAACGAAGGCCTAACCCCGCACCAGCACCGTCTGCGATACAGGCACGACACAGAACCCCTTACAGCATGATTTGTACTACTATGATAACCTTTTTGGCATGTAGGGGATAAGTTATTATATGTCATTTAGATCTATGAAATTTGGTGAGGGGTTAAAAATATAAAGATTCTATTTTGATATTTATTAAAATCTCAAGATGCAGAAATTAAATCATAGCAAAGACTAATTTCACCCGCGGAATTTTTGCATAGAACAACAGGATTTTATTTTGTCCGCTAACATGACATTGCTTAAGACATAAAGCAACATAAATAGCAGTACTGAATAAACTGGTACATAAAAGAAGACTTGATGACTCACCTTTATTCATTCACGGGATGTGGGCGTCGCTGACAAGGCCAGCATTAATTGCCCTTAAGAAGGTGGTGGTGAGCTGCCTTCTTGAACCGCTGCAGTCCATGTAGTGAAGGTACTCCACACTGCTGTTCGGGAGGCAGTTCCAGGATTTTGATGCTGTGACGATGAAGGAATGGCAATATATTTCCAAGTCAGGATGGTGTGTGACTTGGAGGAGAACTTGGAGGTGGTGGTGTTCCCATTCACCTGCTGCCCTTGTCCTTCTAGATGGTAGAGGTTGTGGGTTTAGGAGGTGCTGTCAAAGAAGCCTTGGCGAGTTGCTGCAGTGCATCTTGTAGATGGTACATATTGCAGCCACGGAGGGAGTGAATGTTTAAGGTGGTGGATGGGGTGCCAATCAATTGGGCTGCTTTGTCCTGGATGGCGTCGAGCTTCTTGAGTGTTGTTGGAGCTGCACTCATCCAGGCAAGTGGAGAGTATTCCATCACACTCCTGACTTGTGCCTTGTAGATGGTGGAAAGGCTTTGGGGAGTCAAGAGCAATGTTCCTTTTAAGCTGTGCAGCCGCGCAACGCTCTGAGGTCCCGCGCAGCCAGTGAGACAGCCTTTATATAGAAAAAATGCGCATGAGTGGAATTTTGAATGGCCCGTGCAGCTCATCAAAGGGGCTGCGCAGGCAAAAAAAAATTAGATGGAACATTGGTCAGGAAGTGAGTCACTCGCCACAGAATACCCAGCCTCTGACCTGCTCCTGTAGTCACAGTATTTAGGTGGCTGGTCCAGTTAAGTTTCTGGTCAATGGTGACCCCCCCAGGATGTTGATGGTGAGGGATTTGACAATGGTAATGCCGTTGAATGTTAAGGGGCGGTGGTTAGACTCTCTCTTGTTGGAGATAGTCATTGCCTGGCACTTGTGTGGCACAAATGTTACTTGCCACTTATCAGCCCAAGCCTGAATATCGTCCAGGTCTTGTTGCATGCGGGCACGGACTGCTTCATTATCTGAGGAGTTGCGAATGGAACTGAACACTGTGCAGTCATCAGCGAACATCCCCACTTCTGATCTTATGATGGGGGGGAAATTCATTGATGAAGCAGCTGAAGATGGTTGTGCCTAGTACACTGCCCTGAAGAACTCCTGCAGCAATGTCCTGGGGCTGTGATGATTCGCCTCCAACAACCACAACTATCTTCCTTTGTGCGAGGTATGACTCCAGCCAGTTAGGAGTTTTCCCCCTGATTCCCATTGACTTCAATTTTACTAGGGCTCCTTGATGCCATGTTTGCTTGCGCACAATCTATGGAATGTTGGTTTGATTTTGAAGAATTTCAATTGCAAATCAGTCCCTACATTCATGCGGCTTCTGTACTAGTTTTTGATGTAAATAAGTGAATAAAATCCCTCTTCACATAGATATGTTGAGGCAAAGTATTTCAACAGCTCTTTGAGACAACTCAGAGGCATGACTTTAAAATTGTCTCTCAGAACAGAATCACCATCAACAGCGATCAAGTCCTCTTTTAGACTCACGGCAATCTTGGTCTTTGCAAGGAATCCTCTGAAAATGGATTCCGAACCCAGGCAATATCCTGCAGACCATTTGCCACTCTTTCAGGAAAATATTATATATATATTTGTGCAAAGCTCCAGAGTTAAATGTTTAATTTCTAGGACTGACAGTTCACAGTCCATGATAACAGAAGACAATGTCAGAACATATTTACTATGGGCAAGAAATTGATGTCCTTACCGCCACCTGGTAGTACCAGGGATGCGTGAAAGCATGGCAGCCGCCGCTCTTGCGCCAGCTGGCCGTGGTCCCGGCAGTGCCCGCTATATTGGTTTCCCCCTTTGCGCTGTTGGTAACCGGCAGCGCCCTGAAAAAAATGGCGGTGAGGTGATGTCAGTCGGCGTGGAATGCCAACTTAACATCACCTACACGAACTTCGACATTAGCGCTCAAGTCAGCGCTGGGTCCTAAGCATGCTTGCAAGCAGGCTGATAGACGCTAACAGGGGTGATATCTGCAGCTGTTAAAGGGACACACACATCAGTCGGGTAAGTTTGAATGGAAGGGTTTGGACTGTTTTTAAATTTTATTGAAGAGGTGGCTTACTGCAATAGATGCAAAAAGTTTTTTTTAAGTGTTTTGGGAGTGCTGCTGGACGCTTGCAAAGGCTCGGATGGTAAGTGAACGCCTTTGAGAGGACAGAACATGCAGCGAATATTCAGCAGGTCTCACAACATCCATGGAGTTCACATCTCAGGTCGAGATGCTGCCTGACCAACTGAGTATTTGCAGCATTTTATGCTGTCATTTCACATTTAAAGCATCCGCTTGCAGAGGGAAGAGGAAGACGCAGAAGAGGAGGAAGCCGAAGAGGAGGAATCAGTCCAAAGGATGCATCCTAGACAGCCCCTTTGTGGCCGGCATATCTGGGATGGAATCATCTGCTTGCAGTCCCACTGGCTGGGCAGGATGCATTTCTTAGGTGTGTGAATTGAGGAAGGCACAATGGCGGAGTTGTGCTGACGGGAGGGCAGGAAGCCTAGAGGTGCATGCCAGAAAGAGGATAACATATGAAGATACCTACATTTTGTATCCTTTCAGCTCCGTCGCTGGCCAAGGGCTCAGCCATGCCCCTGCCAAGAATGGGCTGCACCGTCTCCTCCAAGGCGGGTGAGGCGATGCTAGGAATGGGAGATGTGCCTTGTCATTGGTGCAGATTGTTGGTAGGTGAGTGATTGGGGGTCCTGCATTGAGCAGTGTGTGAGGCTAGTGGTGCAGTTGGTAGGTGACATCTTTTGAAGATGCATTCACTGACCTTGACCAGTGGTCTGAGGTCATGAAGCTTCTTTGGGCACTGGAGCCAGGTGGTGGGGCGACACTGCTGGCAGTGACGGCCTCGGTGATGTACTCCCACATCATTCTTTCTGGAGGGCCTCCTGGTCCCTGTGGGTAAAGGGCCTGTGTTGCAGTGTTGACCCCCTGCACAAAGCTGGAGTGCGGCGTGTGAGACTCTTGGTGCCCCTTCCCTGGCTTGCTGAGCCATTTGTGCTAGTGCTGAGGCAGTTTTTCCATTTGTTGAGTTTAGGAAGGTAATTCAACTTTAAGTGCTGAATATTGACATTTGGAACTTCTTTTAAATATTGATTATTTGTTAAAAGACAGAAAGGGCTGAAAAATGTATTGAATCAGTGCATTTTATTTTCCCTTGCTTCAATGTGCATGGCCCTTTAAATTTCAGTGCTACTCAGTGCCCACAATGCATTGCGAGCTTCACAGCCTCACACACAGACGCTCGGGGTAGCAGCAACACTGCACCAGCACAACAAATTGGTCCCGTATCCCTCGTGCAACACCATCAGGACGGTGTTGCGCCTAAGGTTAGCACTGCGCCACTCACCACCATGCTCCCCACACCAATTTACCTTGTTTAGCGCAGCGGCCATTTTAGGCGGCTGTTAACGGCAGTTGGCAAGGACACTGACTGCTTTCCAGGTGAGAACAAATTTTCCCCCCTTTGTCTTTTTAGCAAAGCTCTGTGCTTTTTCATGCATGATGAAGATGTTACAGTTCCTACCTTTAAAGAAAGGTTCATTGAGCCTGCCAAATACATTGGCCAAATAGCTCAGTAAAACCCGGAGGTGCTGGTCGAGGAAATTATGTTGCAGAGGCGATTCAGAGTTGATCAAAAACCTACGGCACTCCTCCCTGAGTTCAGAGATTTTTGCCAAAATTTTACAACGAGGCAGCCATCGAATTTGTTTGATTACCTGCATCTGTCCTTTCAGTTGGAAGAACTTCCATTTGAAAAAATCTCATGATTTACCTTTGACAGAAGGGTGTTTGGTCTCCAAGTGGTGATTTAGTTTGCTTGGTTTCATGCTGTTCCTGAGCAAGAACTTTAGCACAAATAATAGATTGCAGTCGACGATTTTCATCAGAATCAGTAAATGTGAATCCGAAGTCCAAGTATGGAGGATCGTACTTCCTATTTTCCTTTTGCTTGGTTTTACTTATTCCTTCCACACGATCAACATACTCAACTTTACCTTATGAAATGCCTTCTGGAAGCCCATATAAACAACATCCATAGACACTCCCCTGCCCACTATGTTAGTGACCTGCTCAAAATAATCAATTAGATTAGTCAGACATGACCTACACTTCACAAATCCATGCTGATGCTCTTTGATCAGCTGATACTTGCTCAGACACTGTGGGCTGGATTTTGTCAATGGGGACGTGATGGAGGCGGGACTCCCACTTTTTGGGTTGTAGTCCCGTCTTCATCGACTTGTGGCCAACCCATTGTATTTTCCCTTGATTGACCTTGTTAAGCCCGCCCAGCGGACTTAGCAGGCCAATCAAGGTTCCCTTGGATACAGGTGACGTCAGCCATTGAAATTTCATCTGTCAAGAGCTTTTGACAGATGAAATTTCAGCGTTTGACAGCTCTGTGAAGCTGTCAAACACTGACAATATGATTTCTAACTTGAGTCCCTGTACTTAGACTCAGTTAGAAATCAATCCAGCACAGAAAGCAGAGACTGCAGCTTTTGACAGCTCCGCGGCCATTCTGCTTTCTGTGCCGGTGAGCTGAGGGACTCCCGAGAACTGAAGGAAGGAAACCTGCAGGACAAAGTTAAGGTAAGTACAAGTTCTAAAAACACTTTACACACACCAAACACACTTACCTCTGCACTCATGCACCCATCACTCACCTGCACACCGGACATCTCGACCCCTCCAAGCCCTCCAGACCGACGGTCCGTCTCGCTAAATCGGCATGGTTCGGACCTGTCGGGAAGCCCACACTTCAGGGCTAAAAATAGGGATTAGGCAAAAAACTGCCTGTTAACTTCCTGTTAACAGGCAGTTTATTGGCACTAATCCCCTTCCCGCCTCGGGGAGGCGGGTCCCAGCACAGGTCGGGTACCCGCCTCCTGGGAAACTGGCATGGAGGCGGGATGGGTTCGGGACACCCGAATCTGCTATTTTCACACCACTCCCGCCTCCAAACCCGCCTCCACGGGCCGGTGAAAATTGAGCCCTGTATCTCTGATGATAGATTCCTGTAACTTCCCCACAATTGATGTTAAACTAACGGTCTGCTGTTACCTGGTTTCTCCCTCCCTCCCTTCTTAAATAATGGAGTGATATTTGCAATTTTCCAAACCAAAGGCATAATTCCTGAATTTAGAGAGCTTTGAAAAATTATGACTAATGCATCTCCAATTTTGTCACCTATTTATTTTAATACTTTGAGTTGGAAACTATCAGGGTCCAGAGATTTGTCTGTCTTATTTCCCATTATTTTCTCCAGTACCATTTAAAAAATTTGTATTAAATATGCTAAGTTCCTCCCTTGACTTAATATTGTGTTCCCTTGTACCACAGGTATTTTTTCCTCTTTGTTTACTTGAAAATGAGTACAATGTACTCAGTTAAAATGGTGGTCGGCAGGTTCCCAGCGAGAATGGGGCGGTAATCGATTGTCACAATTTTAACCACTCACCCATCCCTTTCTACCAGGCGGGTAGGGTTAAAATCAGTGCCCAAGTGCCACACTGTTCCAGTCAGCTCAAATAACCATCATCTGGTATGTTAACTATACTAATTTATTGAAATATAGATCAGAAAATACAACAATTAACAAGAACACCAACTTGTATTTATATAGCGCCTTTAATGTAGTAAAATGTCCCAAGGCGCTGCACAGGAGTATTTTAAGACAAAAAAAAATTTGACACGATCCACATAAGGATAAATTAGGGCAGGTGACCAAAAGCTTGGTCAAAGAGGTAGGTTTTAAGGAGCGTCTTAAAGGAGGAAAGAGAGGAAGAATTAAGAGCAAGAATTCAGCACAAAAGTAACCAGCAGCTACCACACAACGAATCAATCACAGTATTCAATACATTTTTTCAAACTGGTTTCAGCTGCCATGTAAATTTCTGAACATATATAGTATTTGTAAATGTAACATAACAAACACATTAAAAAAACATTTTGGAAAAACACATTTAATCAAGGATTTTGGCCGGAATTTTGACGGCGCTCAGCGGACGGGATAGGTGGCGGGTCAGCTGTGAAATTTAAAATGATTGACAGCGGGTCAGGAACCCGCTGTCAAAACGCGCACACCTACATTTCCCGATGTCGGGTCAGCCAGTGCTGTGCAGACCCGACAGGCAGTGGCGGAGAACCCAATTCAAATCATTAGTGGCTTGTTTACAGCCGCTTAACAATGCTTTTTTTCCCCCAGCTTTTTGAATTTGACAGGTTGCCCACCGGTTTCCGGCTTTGCCTAAACCTCGTCTGTGAAGCTGAGGTGGGAGGACACTTGCCATTGAATCAGCTGATGAGTTGACAGCTTCAAATGTCAAGTAAAAGCTCCAAGCTAATTGAGAAATGTTCCCTTAACCACTAGCTTCTCTAAACTGCATTTCCACTACAGATTCAGAATGTTGCTCATCTTGACACAACTCTCCATCCAGTCTGACCTCATTACCTTTATTAACATTGACAGATTGCTTCTGCCATCTCTACTTCACCTGCCATCTATTACATCAGCCTGGCTGAACTTTATACTCTCTCACCTTGATCCTCAGAATCTGACCACGATCAGCCCCAACACCAGCATCAACAGGCACACCAGAAGCACCAACAACCACACCAACCTTCTTCACAATCACAGGACAGAGGGCATCAGCACGCAACCACATTGCTGCCCAAGATGCCAGGGATAGCCTCACCATGGCCAAATTTACTTCACTTGACACTGCACACCCTGGCTGCCACAAAATGCACCAGGTTGGCACCGCCCCACACCAACAACATAAAGCATCCCTACAATGCCCAAGTCATTCCTTTCACACTCATCACCATTGCGGGGGGTACCATTAAGTCTCACCATTCACTGCAACTCATTAAGCCACTTCCAAAGGTGCACATAAATCTGTCCAAGAATGCAAAGTGTTGAAAATAAAGATTTCAATGTTTGACAGCACATTAACAGAAACTTCACATGAACATTGGCTAAAACACCCAAGTGCCTACCCTTGTGTGTTGTTAGTTGGTATGATTGGACTAGGATGAGGGTGAGCGTGAGAGGTGGCTAGTGAGATGGGGAAGTGATAATGTAGATAGAGAGGGATGGGTGGAGGTGCAAGGTAAGTTGGTGTGAGTAAGGATGTGCAGGAGTAGGGTGGGGAAGGCAGAGTGATGGGGATGTGAAGAGTGGCACAGCAGGATGAGGTTGAGTGTGGCTTTGCAGTAACGTTTCGTGATCTACTGAGAGGTTTGTGCCACTGCAGCCTGGTCATCATGACGACATCCCTGCTTGTGCCCTCCTGTGCAATGTGCAACCAGGCTGCGTTGGTCTCCTGGGGCGGTCTCTTCCACCCATTGGAAGGGAAGGGAACCTCCCTGCGTGTTGTGACTCCCTCCATAAGCATATGGAGGGAGTCATGGGAGAGCCTGGGTGCGGCCGTGCACCTCTGTGCAGTGCTTGGCAGTGTTTGCAGCACCTCAATGCTGTAGAACACTGACAGCACAAATGTCAAAATAAAGTTGGCCATGGTCCCTTTAAGGAAACCAGCTGATGATGCGTTATCAAATGATGTCATCAGACCCGCTTCCTTCAGTTGGACCGGGAAACTCGCTGGGCAGGCTTAACAAGCCCAATCAGGGGAAAGTCATGTCAGAGGCCGGGATAGAGCCAGCATCGAGGCCGGAACTCCTCTCCAATGTCGCCCGCCATGGACCCGACTCTCCACCTTCCTTTCCCTTCTTCCATTCCTCTCCTTGTTGTGCTCCACATCTCTATCTCTTCTCTCCTCCACTCTTCCCCATATATCCCCTTCTTTTCTCATCCCTTCCTCCCTCTCTCCTTGTCCTCATCTCCTTCCTCTCCCCCTCTCCTTCCTTATCCCACCTTTTTTCTCCTCCCCTCCTCTCCACTCATCTCTCCATTTCACGCCATTCCTAGGCCCCTCTACAATCTTTACCATCTTCCCATCTCACTCCCTCTCTGCTCTCCCGTCCTCCTCTCACCCCATCCTGCCCAAACTTTCCCTAACACCCCATCACCATGACCCATCTAATTATTTCTCCCTCTCCCCCCATCTCTCACCTCTTCTCCCCTTTCCTTTTCCATTCTTCTTCTATCCCCCTGTCTTCCCCAGCCTTTCCCTTTAGCTTCCCTCCTCTCTCTACCTTTCCCCTTCCCTTCTCCTCCTCTTTCTTCTTTCTCCTCCCTTCCATTCGATCCCTTTTTCCCACTCTCCCCTCCTTTCCCATCCACCACTGCTCCTCCCCTCCTCGCATTCATCTCCTCCTTCTTGCTCTCTCCTATATTCCTCTGGCTCATCTTTCCACCCCTTCTCTTTCTTATCTCCTGTCTTCTCCTCTCCCTGTCCTTCATCCCCTGATGCCCTGCCCTATCCTCTCTTGCTCTCTGCCCTCCACCCTCTCCATTCTCCCCTCTCCTTAACCACCTCCTCTCCGCCCTGTTCTACTCTCCTCTCCTCCTCTCACAGGACTATCCTCCTCCCCATCCTTTTCCCCTCATCTCATCCCAATCCTCATCTCAAGCTCTCTTCTCTCTTTCTGTTTTCCCTTCCCCATGTCCTTACCACCCTCTCTTCTCCCCCCTCCAATCCTCACTTTCTTCTCCTCTCTACCCTTCCTTCCTCCTATCCTTCGTCCTCTACTTTACCCCAAACTGTCCTCTTCTCTCCTCTAACCCCATCTCTTCTGCTCTCCCCTCCCTCCTCCCCTTCCTCCTCTCTTCTCGTCCCCAGTTCCCTTCCTGCTCTCCTTTCTCCCTCCCCCTCCCATCTGCCTCTTCTCCTCTCCCCACCTTGGTTAAATGATCTCCCCACCCTCTAATCCTGCTTGACCTGAATAGTGCTCTTGGTCTAGATATCACACGTGCAATACAACGGGAGGTTCACTAGTGTTAGGTGAAAAGCACTTTAGCTTATCAATCAATTCTGCAATAAATAATTACTTTATTTTTACATCTGTTTATCATCCTCCTTTCAAAACTTTGGGCTGGATTTTGTCTTGGGGTCGGGTTGGGGTCGTGTAATCTGCATTTCGTGTTTCCCCCCGACTCCAGATTAATGTGGTTGCCTGATGCAAATTTCACTTAATTGGGCAATTGAGTTGCAGCATGTGGGAACCCATGAACTAATTAGTGGTTTCAGTCTGTAACCCGCCTCTGATGATGTCATCATTGCTGACTGCCTGCTTTCATAGATTGTCTGGCTACTGGTGAGAGAGGACCTGTCTGCATTGCTTCTGATGTGAGTGGACCTGGATGAATATAAGAGAGAGAGACAGCGCATCTCCGTTTTAATAGTGGACCTGCAGCTCATAGTCAGCTATCCACTTGTGCTCCCGCCAGGTTTCACTGGAGTGTTTCACATCAGGTGTGCTTCACGTCAGAAAAGGGTTAAACTAGCTACAACGTTTCAAAATAGCATTACAGAGCCAATTTAGGGCTTGTTAAGTGCTTTAATGGCCTCTCCCGCCTCTTGGAGGCGGGATGGGGTCGGAAACCCTGACCCTGCAAATTTAACCCCCCACATGCCTCCAAACCCGACTCCACAGGTCATTCAAAATCCAGCCCTTTATCTTTCTGTTTTGAGGTTAAGTATTTCCTAATTACATCTCACAAACTTAGGTTTAATAACATGTTTTGTATTAACCCGATTCATTGCAATTAGTAACAATAAGGTGTCCAAGTTTTGAAAGGTATTTCAATTATTATGAGCTTAAAACTACAGTTTGCTGAATAGGTGGAACACAGTCAGTAGGGTTAAAATCTTGACGAGAGCCTGGGGCAGAGACATTGTAAGCAGATGGACTAACCACATAGTGGCTGAAAAAGATGTTGAAAATTCTTTCTGAGCTCCAAGGAGTTTTTGGGTTTACCAGGTCCTTCTAATGATGTTGTGATGGGCTTTACTCTAAGGGTTACTGACAGTCATGAAGAGGGCATAGTATTTCTATGATGTGTTACTACCTTCTCTAGATTGGAGATTGTAATTAAGTTTCTAGTTATGTAAGCACAATTCTAACGTACATAGAATTTCAGAGAATGAATGATGCATTAGTTAATTCACTTGAGTTTACGGTGGTTTTGTGCATGTTAATATATACCTTTACAACGATCAGAAGCAGTTTACTTGCTTAATGAACCTCACAAGTCACAATGTTAACAGCTGAAGATGAAACATAGCTCATCCAAACACCCTTGTATATGTAGACATGATAGTTAATTAAAAATGCTAAAACCCCATCTGTGCTGTTGTGCTGTCTGCTATAAATCTGAAATCTGCTTATATGCAGATTGTTGGACATAAAAAAATGTGTGTAGCCATAGTTGCATATAAGTAGTAAAATCACAGAATGCTTTTAAAGCCTTATATATTGTGCTGATATCACATTCCACGTACAGAGGTTTGACTGCTCAGCTGTATTTTATAACTCTGCTATTTACTGAAAAATATTACATTGCTACATCTTTGACCTGTGTTACAATGCTGCACCAGGGGATAAAATAGATAGGTGCAGTGCCAATCACTGGACTCACAGCTGGGATTTAAGATTGGATCTTGAGCGTGACATTCACTCGAAAGTTTACCTGAGGGTGAGTTCTCAATACGACAACCACAGAGGTGTAAAGTAACATAGCGCAAGTGTCAATGGAATCAATAAAGGAGTCAAGTATTCATTGTGAATGAATGAAAGGGCTTTTGGTTAGGTTGAACTTAAAGCTATTTATATTGAACCCGTTCACATAGATGTTAAAACAATAAAAGAGCACGGATTATTTGAAAGTGGATATGGATTTCTCCCCAAAATAACATTGTATCCTAGAAGAGCTGATTTCCCTTCTTCCTGTTGGTGCAAGCACTTAAAGGTTATAAAGCTTTGCAAAGGATGGAAGTGAAAATGAAGGAATAATTAAATATATAAGTGAATGCATAAATAAAAACCGAGCATTGTAAACTGGAGGGGAGACAGATGTACAGGATCAATCTCCTTATACATAGGTGAAGAAACAATTCACCTGAATTATTCTCTACCCGGCCACGAGTACTTGATCAACCTATAATACATGCCCAGAGATTACCTCAGAGCTGCTTCGCTCTGCCGCCATAATTTCGCTGGAAGTGAGGCGTAAATGGGTGTTACCCACTGCCCAGAAATTTTAACTCCCGGGCCTCAGCAAAATCTCAGTAGGTCACGAAACGTTAGTAAAAAGCCACACTCAACCTCATCCTGCTGTGCCTCTCATCACATCCCCATCACTCTGCCTTCCCTACCCTACTCCTGCACATCCTTACTCACACTAACTTACCTTGCACCTCCACCCATCCCTCTCTATCTATATTATCACTAAACCCATCTCACTAGCCACCCCTCACACTCATCCTCATCTTAGTGCAATCATACGAACTAACAACACACAAGGGTAGGCACTTGGGTGTTTTATGCAATGTGCATGTAAAGTTTCTGTTAATGTGGTGTCAAACATTGAAACCTTTATTTTCAACACTTTGCATTCTTGGACAGATTTGTGTGCACCTTTGGAAGTGGCTTAATGAGTTGCAGTGAATGGTGAGACATAACGGTAACCCCCGCAATGGTGATGAGTGTGAAAGGAATGGCTTGGTCATTGTAGGGATGCTTTATGGTGTTGGTGTGGGGCGGTGCCAACCTGGCGCATCATGTGGCAGCCAGGGTGTACAGCGTCAAGTGAAGTAAATCTGGCCATGGTGAGGCCATCCCTGGCCTCTCGGGCAGCAATGTGGTCAGGTGCTGATGCCCTCTGTCCCGTGCTGATGCCCTCTGTCCCGTGCCGCATCATGTGATTGCGGAGAAGATTGTTGTTGCTGGTGCTGTGGCTGATCATGGTGGGATTCTGAGGACCAAGGTGAGAGAGTATAAAGGGCACCCCTGCTGATGGAATAGATGGCAGGTGAAGTAGAGATGACAGAAGCGATCTGTCAATGGTGAGAGAGGTAAGACTGGATGGGAACTTGTGTAAAGTCTTGCAGCATGGTGAATCTGTTGTGGAAATGCAGTGAGGAAGAGCTTGTGGCTGAGGGAAGATATCTCTGTAAAGTGGGTGCTTTTACTTGACATTTGAAGCAGTCAACTCATCAGCTGATTCAATGGCCACTGACCTCCCACCTCAACTTCACAGATGTGGTCTAGCAACAGTGTTGAACCTGTGGGCGAGCTGTCAAATTCAAAATGTAAGTTTAAAACCATTGTTAAGTGGCTGTAAAGAAGCCACTAATCATTTAAATTGGCTTCCCCGCTGCTGCCTGTCGGATTTGCTCCGTGCTGGCAGACCCAACATCGGGAAAGGCAAGTGTGCACGATTTGACAGCGGGTTCCTGACCCGCTGTCAATCAATTCACATCCAGCCATGGGATCTTTTAATGACATCAGTTAAAGGACTTGAATAAAAATCAGCAGAGGTTACAAGTTACTTATTAATTCCTTGCATAAGAGTGGATTGTAAGGTAAAACTTACATTTACAAGTATAAATAATGTAAACTAAATTGGGGGTGAAGGGAAATAAGGAAACTTTTGAAAAATTTACATAAAAGTTAATTTTGCATGTCCAATGTGTAAGCAAATTAGTTTGTTGCCTATCTTAAGAGACAAAGGTTAGCATAAGTAAATATTGTCTACGTTTTATTTGCTCAACTTTTCTGCACAACATCCGTGATCTCCAAACAATTGAAGAATGGCTCCTGAGACTCTTACAGAGATACCTGCAAAGGCAAGGATTAATCCATCATTGTCACTGCTGATAGAGGAAGATGGACAGAATCTCTCTCCCAGTACAGTTGTAACATGGTGCTATCTGTGGGCCTGCAGTAGGCAGCAGATCTTAGCAACATTCAGTCACAGAAAGGATTATGGTGCATGGGTCAACTGAGTGACACACGCTCGTTAAAACTGACTGTTACAAATTCCAGAACATACAATATAAAAATTGATGTGAAAAAGGTAAATAACCGTGGGACATTCCGAGGTCGTGAAAGACGCTATAGAAATGCAAGTTTTTAACGCTTGACATTTGATGCTAACTAAATTAACGATGTTGGGAAAAACAACAAGGAGCAGATTGTATTTCTCTCAACCCCTCCCAACTGTTCACACCTATTGTAGTGTGAAACTGGTGGCAATAGCACAAAGCACAGCAGAAGAACATAAATTGCAATTTACAAGTTTATCCAGTATTTCTCCATATCGAGATACAGGAATCCTGCCCCAACCGCGGTTTTGCCATACGTGGATTTCAAGTAGACACGGTTTCCTCTCTGCGACAAATTTTGCTAACCGCGGCAGTGAATTTTGCGTATACGCGGTTTTTAATTTTCAAGTTTCATGGGTCGCGCTTCCAAACACGAGACTGCATTCATCCGCGCCGCTCTTTTCAGCATAATTACTACCACGCGTGGTCTCGCTCCACCCGTGGAAATACTGTGTGTGTGTGAACGTTGTCTCGTTGTTACCCATTTTGCCTTTAATTACAGTATTGTATTGTTCTGTTTAGCCCGTAATCATGGCCCCTAAGTGTAATCTCAGTGGCAAAGGTGAATCAATAGCGAAAAGGGCAAGGAATGTACTAACCTTAGATAGGAAATTAGATGTTGTTAATAGACTTGCCCGTGGTGAAAGTACAGCGTCGGTTGGACGACTAATGGGGGTTAACGAGTCCACCATTAGAACCATAAAAAAAGTGAAGTGTCGATAAGGGCTAGTATTGTGGGTGGCTCTTCGAAAAGTGCTAAAGTGTCATTTATGCCACGGGACCATAAGCTTGAAAAAGTGGAGAAGGCACTTAATATCTGGTTGGAAGCCCAGAACCAGAAAAAAGTGAATGTTAATTCCGCATGGGTACGTAAGAAGGCCCTTAGTATCTGCAAGCATCTTACTGTGGCTGCCGGGGAAAGTGTTGATGACATAAAGTTTCAAGCGAGTAAGGGCTGGTTGGAAGATTGACCCATTCTTGGAGTGTAGTTTAAAATTCAAGCAAGGTTTGGAGGATTTAATAAGACCATACAAGCAGGTCCAGAAAGATATTCAGAAAAAAATGAGTCAACCATCCATCGCAGAATTCTTTAAGAAACCGCCCAGTTGATGACCCAGTTGCATCAACCAGCCACGATGTCGCTTCTCCTCATTCACCCCCCTCGATTGATGATCTTTTTTATTGTGTTATTTAAAATAAAGCAATTTACTAAGGCTCTGACGAGTGTAAATGCGGCCGCGTTCCCCCTAACCCCATTTTTTCCATAGGGTCTTATATTTGCCAACCGGGGTTTTACCAACCATGGGGGTTTTCAGGGACGTATCCCCCGCGGTTGGGAAGGGATTGCTGTATATAGAGATTTTTTAAAATTCATTCACAGGATGTGGACGTTGCCGGCAAGGCCAGCATTTATTGCCCTTCGCTAATTGCCCTCAAGAAGGTGGTGGTGAGCCGCCGCCTTAAATACACCCAAATGGTTTGCCAGGCCATTTCAGAGGACAGTTAAGAGTCAACCACATTGCTGTGGGCCTGGACTCACATATAGGTCAGACGGGGTAGGGACAGCAAATTTCCTTCCCTAAAGGACATTAGTGAACCAGATGGGGTTTTATGACAATCCGGTAGTTACATGGTCACCATTACTGATATTAGCTTTTTATTCCAGATTTATTTATTCCTGTGCAATGGTGCAGGAGATCATTTGTTGTATCATCACTGATGCACACATTAATAGTGAATGTAGAATGGGTCCAGTATTGTAAGATTTTGCTTTTTATGAGATTACGATTTTAAGTGGGAGTAGATGGTGGCAGTAGGCTGGTGCTCTAGCATGATGGGCAACAGCCACAGGTTGTGGATTTCGGCCTCCAATTCTCCAATGAGAAAATTCCTGATTTCTTGCTGTTGGGAGGGAAGGGGAGCAAAGTAAAGAAGAAACAGTCCCAGCGACAGAATGAAAACTAGAGGACGAGTAACCTTCAAAAGTGACACTGTGGAACTTGTTACTTGCTGATGCTTTCAGTCAGGAATGGGTCATGGCATGGGACCTATCCTTCTGTTTCTGATATCTGTAGCAGATTTCAACAAGTTGCCAAACAAGCCGTGTTCATAATTGAATTATATCCAGTAATGTTATCCTATCATGCATTGCGGGCCGAGTTTTCAGTTTCACCTCAATCATTTAATAAATCTTCAATGAATGAGCCCTGAACTTAGTATATGGGTCTCACACCTACAAGTTAATAGGTATCCAGCAAATTATTAGAATTTAAATTGACTAATTATCATAGAAAATGTGATAATTATAGAAGGAAAGCATACAAAACTAATGACGCTATTGGCACTTAAATTTTCATACAGATATTTAGGCCTAGAAAATGGATCACGCTATGCCCGTTTTACTGGTGCACAGGCCCAACATAACGGGTGGCAGGTGTGTGCTCATTCTGCACCAGCAGCGCTTCGGCCGCCATATTGGTAAAGGCTCCTCCATAAGCGTACAGGGCGCGCACCTGAAACAGGTGTTAGTCCTTTTACATATGCAAATAGAGGCCCTAATGTCTGTTTGAGACCCCTTTACAAAATTGAATGGTGCATGACCGTAGCATATGCGGTCAGTTTCTTCAGACTCATGGCAGCCAGACCAGCAATCTTTAAAGGGCGGCTGTCACCGGAAAGGTAAGTTTTAATTTTTTTACTTACCTTACTGTGGAGCCGGAAAGAGCAGGAGTGCTGCTCCCTGCTGCCCACTAAAACTGCGGGCTGCTGCCGCGCGCCATTCGCCCGTCTCCCGGGTCCCGATTGCCTTCCCACACCTGCCCCCGCCCCGCAAACTCTCCTAATGATCTTGGCCAGTGCCAGAGCCGCCCATCTTGAGAATGGCAGGTGAAATCACTATGACACGATAGCCTTGATATTAAAACCCCCACGACGGGCGGGAGAGGGTCGGAGGTCGTGGTTAAAAAGTGAATTGTGCGAAATGCGACCCCAATTTGTCGCCCACATGTCTGCAGCCATTGTTGAAGTTTTTCCAGTTCTGACAAAGGGTCACCGACCTGAAACGTTAACTCTGTTTCTTTCTCCATGGATGCTGCCTGACCTGCTGAATGAATATTCATGGTTAACTTCATGAGAGAAAGCTGCTCTGAGTGAGATGTTGCAGCAATTGTCAGTGAAAGATGGGAGTTTTGCTGCAAAGACTTTGTGAAACCTGTTTTTTTTGGAGTTTACTGAAGATTTACCTTACGGAAGGCAAACCTTCTTGTGAGAGATACAAAATGCACTGGTGTACATTTTTCTCTTTGCCGTATGGATGGTATTCTGGGGGAAATCAATGGAATGAAAATCAGATGGTTTCTATAATGGGTGGGTGATCCACTCCGTCTGATTACCACCAATGTGGCGAAGGAGAAAATGTACCCAACATGTCATGCTTGCTAAGAATTTAAAAAGAGCAAATGTAAACGGGTGCCAACAGTAGAGTTTCCAGCTCCCCCCACGCCCCCCATATCAGCCACCAAAGCAGTTTTTGCTTGGGCTTTCCAACATTGGGAAAAGTATAAAACCAGAAAATAAAAGTGACAATTGTGACTTTTAAACAGGTGGCAGTACAAATAGGGTGAGTTCCAAAATAAAAGCAACCAATGTAACTTGAACTATTCTTAATTGAAGAGGTTCTGCATAATAACTTTTCAATTCATTCTCGGGATGTGGGCGTCACTGGTGAGGCTAGCATTTAATGCTCATCAAGTTGGTGGGCCTTCTTCTTGAACCGCTGGTAGTGCTTTGATGCATTTGTGAGGCTTGCTAGGCCACTTCAGAGGGAGGGAGGGAGGGGAGGAAGGGAGGGCCATGGGATTTTTACATAGGATCTGAGAGAGCAGACAGGGCCTCGGTTAACATCTCATCCGAAAGACAGCACCCCCGACAGTGCATGTCAATATGTTGGTGTGGGACTGGAGTCACATATAGATCAAGCTAATCTTGGGTACACATCATTGTAAAAATGGCAGGGCAACTCGCGAGAACTGAGCAGACTAAAGTCTTGAGCTTTGAGTTTGCACTAAGTGCAGTACAGCTCAAATTTAAGTGTATTCCCAATCTGTTTAAACACATAGCTGCGATTTTCCCTACCTCAGTGGGTCGCGGCCTCGTTGCTGGCTCTATTTTGGCCTCCGACATGACTTTCCCCTGATTGGGCTTGTTAAGCCCACCCAGCCCGTTTCCCGGCCAATTGAAGGAAGCGGGTCTGATGACATCATTTGATGACGTGTCATCAGCTGGTTTCCTTAAAGGGATCATGCACAAATTCACTTTGACATTTGTACTGTCAGTGTTCTACAGCATTGAGGTGCTGAAAACACTGACTAGCACTGAACAGAGGTGCACGGCTGTACCCAGGCTCTCCCATGACTCCCTCCATATGCTTATGCATGAATTCACAGCACACAGGAAGGTCCTCTTCCCTTCAAATGGGCGGAAGAGACCTCCCCAGTTGCACATTGCACAGGAGGTCACAAGCAGGGATGTCGTCAGGAGGACCAGGCTGCAGTGGCGTAAACCTTTCAATGATCTCAATAGATCACGAAACGTTACTGCAAAGCCACACTCAACCTCATCCTGCTGTGCCACTCATCACATCCCCATTACTCTGCCTTCCCTACCCTACTCCTGCACATCCTTACACCAACTTACCTTGCACCTCCACCCATCCCTCTCTATCTACATTATCACTTCCCCATCTCACTAGCCACCCCTCACACTCACCCTCATCCTAGTCCAATCATACCAAGTAACAACACACAAGGGTAGGCACTTGTGTGTTTTAGCCAATGTTCATATGAAGTTTAAACTAACTTAGCAGAGGGATAGGATACGGAGTGGAGCTATAGTAGGGGGTGATGCACAGCCAAATATAGAGGAAAAAACAAGTCAGCCTGAAAGGCAGAGCAAATATGTAACGACACAAGGGAGTATGGCAAGGCTGGATGGCATTTATTTTAATGCAAGGAGTCTTGTGAGTAAGGCAGATGAATTGAAGGTGTTGATGAACACATGGGAGTATGATATTGTTGCTATCACAGAGACATGGTTGAGGGAGGGGCAGGACTGGCAGCTCAATATTCGGGGTATGGAATCTTCAGGTGAGACAGAGGGGGGTGTAAAAGAGCAGGGGATGTTGCAATATTAATCAAGGAGTTAATTACTGCTGTAAGGAGGGATGATATCTTAGCAGGTTCCTCTAATGAGGCCATATGGGTAGAATTTAAAAACAAAAAGGGGGCAAGCACTTTGCTGGGAGTGTACTATAGGGCCCCAAACAGTCAGGGGGAGATAGAGGAACAGATATGTAGGCAAATCTCAGAGAAGTGTAGAAATAATAGGGTAATAATAGTAGGGGATTTCAACTTCCCCAATATTAACTGGGATAGTCAGAGTGTGAAAGGCTTAGAGGTTGCGGAATTCTTAAAGTACATCCAGGAGAGCTTTTTGAGCCAGCATGTAGAAAGTCCTACAAGAGAGAGGGTGGTACTGGACCTAATTCTAGGGAATGTAGCCGGGCAAGTGATAGATGTGTCAGTAGGAGAGCATTTTGGTGACAGTGACCATAATTCGGTGAGATTTAAGGTAGCCATGGAAAAGGACAAAGATGGACCGGAAATAAAGGTTCTAAATTGGGGGAAGGCCTATTTTAATATGATAAGGCAGGATCTGGCCAAAATGGACTGGGATCAGCTACTTGTAGGAAAATCCACATCAGAGCAATGAGAGTCTTTCAGAAAGGAAATAGAGAGAGTACAACGCCAACATGGTCCTGTAAAGGTCAAGGGTGGGACCAACAAGCCCAGGGAACCCTGCATGTCAAGGGATAGACAAGAATGGATTATGAAAAAAAGGGAGGCTTTTGGCAGATACAAAGGACTAAAAACAGTGGAAGCCCTAGAGGAGTATAGAAAGTGCAGGGGGGTACTTAAAAAAGAAATTAGGAGAGCGAAGAGGGGGCATGAAAAAACACTGGTGGGCAAAATAAAGGAAAATCCCAGGGTGTTTTATAAGTATATTAAGGGCAAGAGGATAACCAGGGAAAGAGTAGGGCCCATTAGGGACCAAAGTGGCAATCTGTGTGCAGAGCCAGAAGATGTAGGTGGGGTTTTAAATGAATATTTTGCATCTGTGTTCACTATGGAGAAGAGTGATGTAGGCATAGAAATCAGGCAGGGGGATTGTGATATACTTGAACAAATTAATATTGAGAGGGAGGAGGTACTAGCGGTTTTAGCGTGCTTAAAAGTGGATAAATCCCCAGGCCCTGACGGGATGTATCCCAGGCTGCTGTGTGAGGCAAGGGAGGAGATTGCAGGGGCTCTGACACAAATTTTCAGAACCTCTCTGGCCACAGGGGATGTTGATAGTGGATGTGCCAGAGGACTGGAGAACAGCTAACTTAGTACCATTGTTCAAGAAGGGTAGTAGGGATAAACCAGGGAATTACAGGCCAGTGGGCCTAACATCAGTGGTAGGGAAATTATTGGAAAAAATTCTGAGGGACAGAATTAGTCTCCACTTGGAGAGGCAGGGATTAATCAGGGATAGTCAGCATGGCTTTGTCAGGGGGAGATCATGTCTGACCAATTTGATTGAATTTTTTGAGGGGGTGGCTAGGTGTGTGGATATGAGGGTAGTGCAGTTGATGTAGTCTACATGGACTTCAGTAAGGCATTTGACAAAGTCCCACATGGGAGACTGGTCAAGAAGGTAAGAGCCCATGAGATCCAGGGCAATTTGGCACATTGGATCCAAAATTGGCTTAGTGGCAGGAGGCAGAGGGTGATGGTCGAAGGTTGTTTTTGTGACTGGAAGCCTGTGTCCAGTGGTGTACCGCAGGGATCAGTGCTGGGTCCTTTGCTGTTTGTAGTGTACATTAATGATTTAGATATGAATGTAGGAGGTATGATCAGTAAGTTCGCAGATGACACAAAAATTGGTGGAGTGGTAAATAGCGAGGAGGGAAGCTTCAGGCTACAGGACGATATAGACGGGATGGTTAGATGGGCAGAACAGTGGCAAATGGAATTTAACCCTGAAAAGTGTGAGGTGATGCATTTTGGGAGGACGAACAAGGCAAGGGAATACACAATGAATGGTAGGACCCTAGGAAGGACAGAGGATCAGAGGGACCTTGGTGTGCATGTACATAGATCCCTGAAGGCAGCAGGACAGGTAGATAAGGTGATTAAAAAGGCATATGGGATACTTGCCTTCATTAGCCGAGGCATAGAATATAAGAGCAGGGAGGTTATGATGGAGCTGTACAAAACGCTAGTTAGGCCACAGCTGGAATACTGTGTGCAGTTCTGGTCACCACACTTTAGGAGGGATGTGATTGCATTGGAGAGGGTGCAGAGGAGATTCACCAGGATGTTACCTGGGCTGGAGCGCTTCAGCTATGAAGAGAGACTGGACAGGCTGGGGTTGTTTTCCTTAGAGCAGAGAAGGCTGAGGGGGGACCTGATTGAGGCGTACAAAATTATGAGGGGCATAGATAGGGTAGATAGAAAGGAACTTTTCCCCTTAGTAGAGGGGTCAATAACCAGGGGGCATAGTTTCATGATAAGGGGCAGGAGGTTTAGAGGGGATTTGAGGAAAAACTTTTTCACCCAGAGGGTGGTTGGAATCTGGAACTCACTGCCTGAAAGGGTGGTAGAGGCAGGAACCCTCACAACATTTAAGAAGCATTTAGATGAGCACTTGAAACGCCATAGCATACAAGGCTACAGACCAAGTGCTGGAAAATGGGATTAGAATAGACAGGGCTTGATGGCCAGCGTGGACACGATGGGCCAAGGGGCCTCTGTTCATGTGAAGCATCTGCTAATGTGCTGTCAAACATTTAAATCTTTATTTTCGACACTTTGCGTTCTTGGACAGATTTGTGTGCACCTTTGGAAGTGGCTTAGTGAGTTGCAGTGAATGGTGAGACGTAATGGCACCCCCCGCAATGCTGATGAGTGTGAAAGGAATGGCTTGGGCATTGTAGGGATGCTTTATGGTGTTGTTGTGGGGTGGTGCCAACCTGGCGCATCATGTGGCAGCCAGGTTGTGCAGCGTCAAGTGAAGTAAATCTGGCCATGGTGATGCCATCCCTGGCGTCCCGGGCAGCAATGTTGTCGGGTGCTGATGCCCTGTGTCCTGTGGTGCATCAGGTGATTACGGAGAAGGTTGCTGTGGTTTTTGGTGTGCCTGGTGATGGTGGTATTGCGGCTGATCACGGTCAAATTCTGAGGACCAAGGTGAGAGAGTATAAACCATACCCATGCTGATGGAATAGATGGTAGGTGAACTTGAGATGACAGAAGCAATCTGTCAGTGGTGAGAGAGGTTGTTGCAATGAGGTGACACTGGATAGAGAGTTTGCTCAAAACACTTGCAAGCTGCATAAAGCTCAATCTGTCTTCCAAATGCAGTAAGCAACAGCTTCTGAGCTTGGAAAGTTAACAGCTGTGAGATGGGAGCTTTTATAGCACATTTCAAGCTGTCAAGTAATGAGATGGATTCAATGGCCATTCAACTCCCGCCCAGCTTAACAGACGTGATCCCCGAGCAGTGTGAACCCCGTTGGTGAGATGATAAAGTCTAAAGATGAGCTCAAAATTGTTGTTAATCCTCTGTTAACAAGGTCATAATGATTTGAATTGCCTCCCCCGCCGCTGCATGTCAGGTTTGCTCAGCGCTGACAGACCCGACATTTGGTAAAGGCACGTGGCAGCGGGTTGACAGCGGGGTCCCGACCCGCTGTCAAAAAATACCTCTTTCCCACCCCACCCACCACCGATCGCACCCGCTGACCCCCCCAAAAATTCCCCCCATTGAGGTAAATTTTCCTCTTCACTGCATGGACAGTAATCTGGTGGAATGGATCACCTGCCTGAATTCAATGGAATAAAAATGGGGCAGGCTCTATAATGAGCGGGCAATCTGCTCCACCAGATTATCGCCCATGCGGTGAAGATTAATATTTACCCCATGACTTCTTGATATCTTTCCATTCATTTCATGTTTTTCTGCTTGCGAAATAGCACCTCTGCCAAGTGCAGTTCAATTGCTTGTGACCAGCTGAAATTAAAATGATGGGAACTCTACAACCTTAATTGCTCAAAGATCTGTATAAACGATAAGCCCAAAGATCAGTAATGGATAAATTAAGAACTTCTGTTGAAATCCTAAATCAAACTGATGAGCCGGACATTTATATTTCCAGTGGGCAATTAGCAATTGTTATGTATGAAAACATGAGGCAAAGGCTAATGCAATTCTATTTTCTTGAACGAAAACAAATAAATTTGCTGATGAATGTTCCTGTAGCAGAGTTCTTTTTTGCAAATCTAACAATCAAAGAAAAAGTCTTTATAATCCAAATTAAACTGAAGTTTATTTCTATGCAGAGATTTTGTATGCACCCTATAAATCATACTAAAATTGTGGATCCCAATATTTCACTCAATGATGAGAATTGTTGAGAACGAATATTATTACCCAGTGTTTGTCTGGAAATGCTGGTGACTCACAGCTCGGTAGTTTTTCATGATGTTGCAAGGCTCTTTGGTGCTAATTTGATAACAGTGATGCATCAATTTCCCATCACTACAAGTGAGAAGATCTCTTTGTACTTGATATGACCTGTAACAAAGTGTAAACCAGAGTGTAGAAAAATACTGAAGGGTCATTGTTCGTGAAGTCAGATGATTAAGGGGGGAAATTTTCCTTCTGAGTCATATGTAACAAAATCATATATCCATTTTTAAAGGATGTTCTTATGATTTTATTACATGTAGTGCACAGAGAAAATCTTCTGCTAATTTGGATTTGAAAATGAACAAAAGAGGATGATAAAGGAATCAAATCAAAACTAAGAATGCTGCATGATTGGCTTTCAAGTTCATATTTATCTTACGTGCATATTCAGAAGGACACTAGCAATTAATCTGGTGAACCACCTTGTAATGTAGGACTCTAAGTCACATACATGTCTAGGTGTTAGATATGTATCAGAACAGCATCTATCATTAGTAAATGAAGCTGTTCTTGAATTGGATTTAGTTGGATGTTAGTGCCACTGCATCCAGCCTGTGGTAATCCAGAATAAACTTGTCAAATTTGCTAATGTCAGGTGCTAGAAAGGCATGTTTTTATTTAATTGTTTCTGGTGGCTGGTTTTAGTGAATCAAGAAACTTTACTTTGGAGTTACCGCCAGCCTTGTGAGACCCATGTGTTGGGAGCCGGCGGCACTAACACTCCACTGAACCCAATATAAAAACAACTTATAGCTATAACAGGGCTTTCAACTGCTTTTTGCTAAACTGATTAAAGCAGGGTCATTTTCTTTGAAGTAAAAATAATGATACGTTAGAGAGAAAAATGTTGCAACCTTTTCCCTTTCAAATTCAGTGGGGTAATTTTGACTGGGTAGTAGTGTAAAACGGGGGCTACCAATTCAGCCGCCTATTCTACATCTCTCCTGATTTTAATTTCCAATGAGTACCGAAGCAATATTATATGCATTCATTTTCTAATTTACTCACAATTGTCAGAACAGCTACTGGTTCTAATTGATTGAAGGGTCATTTGACCAACCTTTTAGATAGAAAATTCTAATATAGGTAAAACTGGGAAATAACCAATGAAAAATACACAATTGGTACAAAATTCATTAGAGCTAATTATTTATTTTAAAAGAATGATAATATCCCCCTTCCTAGCTGGAGGTATTGAGCTATAAGTAGTACTCCTATTGCTCCACCAATAGAGATCAGCTCACTCTGCAAAGACCCAACACCAAATGGATGAAGAAGTTTTATGTGCAACATTTAGTAGATTTACGTAGAATGTAAATCCATGTGTTAATTACTGTTAGCATGTACAGACATCCTGATAGAGGATATTGCCACAATTCCCAAGGCTGCAATTATGTCCAGGGCACTGCTGTCTTCCAATAAACATGGCCATTACCAGCAGCTAAGGCTGCTATATTTTCTGAGGCTGCCATTAGTACTGTCTGCAAGGACACCACCAGTTGTGGAAGATGCTGGGTTCCTTCTGTAACAACACCATCACTATTCTTGAGACAGTTGCTACCCTTCACAGTCATAGTGGCCCTATCAAGCTGACTACTAGGTTTTCCAAAGTTCATTAATCTCTCTTGGGACTGCTGGTGCTCTTCCCCTGTCAATACAGTAATATACTCGAATTTCATTCTCACAAATCCCACTGTACATTGCATGAGGAAGTTTGTACAATATTTGGTATGTTGTAACTTTAAAGTAACTTCTGATTTTTACAACCAAATTTGGTGTGGCACAGGCCTTCCATCAGAGTGACTTGCTAGTTTACATTCTCAACATGCCCATTTGACTGAGTATCAGTATAGCCTAGTACAATAGCAAAATACTGCGGATGCTGGAAATCTGAAATAACAACAGAAAATGCTGGAAATACTCAGCAGGCCAGGCAGCATCCGTGGAGAGAGAAACAGAGTTAACGTTTCAGGTCTGGGACCCTTCATCAGAACTGGAAAAAGCTGGAGATGTAACAGATATTAAGCAGGTGCAGAGACAGGGGTGGCGGGGGGGGGGGGGGGGGGGCGGGTTAGGAGGGGAGGAAGGAATTGAAAGAACATGCTGTGCTTATGTAAGAGGCAGGAAAGATAAAATGTTGCAAATGGGAATGGCAAAATCATACAGCATGAAAAATGGGGGCAGGGATTATGAGGTCTGAAAATTAACATTGAGTATATGGCTGGGAATCTCTTTCTGAAGTTCAAGTTAGACCTTTACTGACTATCCAAGCAGGAAGTTGTATACATAGGGACTAATAAGTTGTGAGTTTGGATGAAAAAAATAAAACAAAATGCTGATATATGAAATAAATCTAAGTACCAGTTTAATTAAAAGTTTTTTAAAGGTTTTAGAAGGTTTTAAAAGTTTTTTTAAAGGTTTTAAAATATAATTTCAATGTAAAAGATTGAGAAATTTCTGTGGGCGTGGTTTAATTTTGACAGTTTTTGTGGGCATGTCTTCCCTGTAGGCTGTACGCTGCGCTCCTGGCCTTCATGATATCATATGCTGCGCACAACTCTGCAGCGCTGAAGAGGAAGTCTCCATTCTGGGCCTTGCTCAAGGTAAGTACGGATTCTTTTCGTAGGTCGGCGCCATACTCCAGAGCTATGCCGGCGACCGAAATTTTTGGCCCATTGTCTTTGCAACTTTCTCTGATCTAATCTTGTGATACTTATTTTTTTAGATTGACAAAACTTCCAAATGTTTGAATATGGAGAATCTATATATTTTTTTTATTTTTTGCATGTTAGGTGAACAGCAATCTATCCACTGACAATTTTGATTATATCACATGTTTTTTCACCTAGTTTAAGGAGAGTGCGCAGATTAGATTTATTTGCAAAGCCTTCTTTCCTGCAGACGTATTGATGGCATGCAAAAGTTGAAAGGGTTTTCCTTTCGTTGAATAGGTTTGATCTTTCTTTACATTTCTATTCATGCATAGGGCTGAAAAACAAAATTGGAAACATTCACATGCCTCAGTCACAATGTTTTAAACAAAACAAGAAAATATTTAAAATACATAATAGTTTTCACTTCTCTAAACATTTATTAATGGTAATCAATCATACTTGAACACACTAAGAAAATGTCAAAATCATTGTGCAGTTCTTTGTTTCTGTTTGTCTTCATTTTCGTGGAATGGAACTCCATTAAAATCATTGACTGACACACTTTTTCCTGCACACTAACCATTGCTGTTTTTCAACCTTTAAAATGGTAATTTTCTTCCTCAAAGTGTATTTGAAATATTGTCACTTCCTGGCAAGTCCATCAAACACAAATCTTTTTGGAGTCTCTTGAAAGGTATTGAGTAGCAAAATAAAAGTGCCAATCAAACACCGACACATTCCAAACAATAATGAGGCAGGTTGACACAGATGAAACAGAACTGAAATCATGGCCGCAAATTTAATGGAGGAGGCGAGATGGGGGCGGGAGAACTGGTTTCCGGGTTCCGGTCCTACTCCCAGCTGCATCCGCTCTGTAGACGTGATTTTCCCTTGATTGGCTTTGGTAAGCCCGCCGGCCAATTAACAGGAAGCGGGTCTGATGACGTCATTTGATGACACGTCATCAGCCGGTTTCCTTAAAGGGACCATGTCCACATGGAGTTTGACAGTTGTTCTGTCAGTGCTTGACAGCATTGAGGTGCTGCAAACACTGACAATCACTGCACAAATGAGTGCATCATGATGTCCTTACATAACTTTCTGTCATTCCCACCCATTTAACACTTTCTCCTCTAACCACCTATATATGCTGGGCATGTTGAAATCAGTTTAAAGAGTCCAGTAGTTAGATTGCAAATTACTGAAGCTTTTCTGTTTTTTTCCCTTGTTGCCACTGAGGCCTTTGTGACGGTTGCTGTGGTATTGCCATTTTTTACTCCTACTGGCATATTGCCATAATGAGTTTTCCCACTGGAAGTTTCTCTATATCTCTTATTTTCAGTGGAAGACCAACAGAAGGCTGCCAAGTTGCTTGGCTGTACCAAAGTCAGTCTATACTGATGTGTAGTATCCCTACCCCCGCCATAGCAAAATATACAGGCTGAGGTGCACATACTGCCAGTTGTCCGAGGAGCAGTACCTGTGGAAGCTTTCATTTACCAGGGGAGCTGCGAATATAAGCACACTTGCAGCTAAGCTCCATCACAGGTACAGCACTGGAAGTGGCTGTAAACATCACAGAATCACTCAACTTTTCTGTGTCAGGAGCATTTCAAGCTGCCCCTGGATACATTGCTAGTATAAGCCAAAGGTGTACATAGATGTGTGAAGCAAGTTACAGATAGAAAGAAAGAAAAAGAGACTTGTATTTATATAGCACCTTATGTCCTCAGGACATCTCAAATACTCACTTCTGAAGTGTAGTCACTATTGTTACATAGATCAATGTGGCAGCAAACTTGTACACAGCAAGATCCCACAAATAACAAATGAAGTAAATGAACAGTTAATCTGTTTTGATAGTGTTGATTGAGAAAAGACTTTTGGGCAAGACATCTTTGAATAGCACCATGTAATATTTTATGTCCATCCGAGTAGGGAGATAGGGCCATGGTTTAAAATATCACCCAAAAATGTGACAATACAACACTTCCGCAATACTGCACTGAAGTGTCAGTCGAGATTAAGTGATTAAGTCTTGTAGTGGGGCTTGAACTCATAACCTTCTGAGTTATTAGTGAGTCAAACTGACACCAGCATTGTTTACCAGAGTATCAGGCATACCTACCTGTAAACGTAAAGCCACTGGAAATATCTCAGAATATAATAATGGATCTTAAATCAATGAACTATGAGAGGCAAAGGGAGCAATATCTAAGCTCATTGGGCAAATGAGTTATGGGAAGGAACATGATTAGAACCAATGGATTAGATGTAAAGTTCCTTGTGCCAAAACCTGGACTACAGATATAATACCACTTTCTCATCAATGCTAGGTAGTTTTCAACACGTATTGATGCAAATGAAGTGAATCAATGAAAAGTATATATTAATATACTTGTTTTGCTATTCTTAGCACCAAAGTGCAATTATTTACATTTCTCAATATAAATGTCAGTTACCATACAGCTTATGCTAAGTGTAAATTTCTTGCTTCCCCAGCTAAAATGTTGTGGGTGAATATACGTGCTTATCAAAAATAATCATACTGTGGAGTGGAACACTTTCCATTTTTGGCAACTAGTGCTGGCATCAAATACTCCCAGCTCAATAATATCTGTTTCAAATGAAGATTAAAGTTCCTTCTAGTCTGCTCCAACTATGAGCCTCAGCAACAACCTCAGAACATCACCCTATTTCCATTTTACACAAAGGCCGCCCTTTTGATCTTTCTGACTAATAGTTTAGTTATAGGCAGTTTGTATTGTTCAACTGCACTCATTAGGTTAACATTTTGGTATACAGTATATGAGTAATTTGAGATAAGACGTGGTAAGTGTCGCATGCTTGGGAGGAAATAGTTAACTTTGGACATATGGTTCCCAAAGCTCCACCACTGGGGTTTTCTTCACATCATGTCTGGGTCTGTTTAAACTTATTGATAGAGATTGATTGCTAAGATTAGTCAACAATTCATTATCATTCTATCATGCAAATGAAATGAATCAATTTAAAGTATATATTAAAATACATGTTTTGCTATTTTTAGAACCAATGTGGGGTATGGTAGCATAGTGGTTATGTTACTGGGATAGTAATCCAAAGGCCTGGGCTAATGATCCAGAGACGTGAGTTCACATCCCACCGTGGCAGTTGGGGAATTTAAATTCAGTTAATTAAATAAATCTGGAATAAAAAGCTAGTAACAGTAATGGTGACCATGAAACTACTGGATTGTCATAAAAACCCATCTGATTCACTAATGTCTTTTAGGGAAGGAATTCTGCCGTCCTTACCTGGTCTGGCCTATATGTGAGTCCAGACCCGCAACAATGTGGTTGAATCTTAACTGTCCCTCTGAAATGGCCTAGCAAACCACTTAGTTGTAACAAACCACTACGAAAAACAATAATAAGAATAAAACTAACCTAGGCACAGATTTTGGACATGGCAAAGGCACACCCAGCCTAATCAACACTGCAAAGTCCTCCTCACTTGCACTTGTGCCAAAATTGGGAGAGCTGTCCCACAGACTAGTCAAGCAACAGCCTGACATAGTCATACTCACAGAATCATACCTTTCAGCCAATGTCCCAGACTCCTCCATCACCATCCCTTGGTATGTCCTGTCCCATCACCAGGACAGACCTACCAGACGTGGCGGCACAGTGGTATACAGTCGGCAGGGAGTGGCCCTGGGAGTCTTCAACATTGACTCTGGACCCCATGAAGTCTCATGGCATCAAGCATGGGCAAGGAAACGTCCTGCTGATTACCACCTATCTCGGCCTCCTCCTAAGGTTCCAACCATCAAAGAAGCCAGTCTTCAGCTAATTCCATTCACTCCACGTGATATCAAGAAACAGCTGAGCACACTGGATACAGCAAAGTCTATGGGTCCCGACAACATCCCGGCTGTCATGCTGAAGACTTGTGCTCCAGAACTAGCCACGCCTCTAGCCAAGCTGTTCCAGTACAGCTACAACACTGGCATCTATCCGACAATGTGGAAAGCTGCCCAGGTATGTCCTGTCCACAAAAAGCAAGACAAATCCAATCTGGCCAATTACTGCCCCATCAGTCTACTCTCAATCATCAGCAAAGTGATGGAAAGTGTCGTCGACAGTGTTATCAAGTGACACTTACTCACCAATAACCTGCTCACCGATGCTCAGTTTGGGTTCCGGCAGGACCACTCAGTTTCAGACCTCATTACAGCCTTGGCCCAAGCATGGACAAAAGAGCTGAATTGCAGAGGTGAGATGAGAGTGACTGCCCTTGACATCAAGGCAGCATTTTACCAAGTGTGGCATCAAGGAGCCCCAGTAAAACTGAAGTCAATGGGAATCAGGGGGAAACTCTCCACTGGCTGGAGTCATACTTAGCACAAAGGAAGATGATTGTGGTTGTAGGAGGCCAATCAGCCCCAGGACATCGCTGCAGGAGTTCCTCAGGACTGTGTCCTAGGACCAACCATCTTCAGCTGCTTCATCAATAGCCTTCCCTCCAACATAAGGTCAGAAATGGGGATGTTCGCTGATGACTGCACAGTGTTCAGTTCCATTCAGATAATGAAGCAGTCCATGCCCGCATGCAACAAGACCTGGACGACGTTCAGGCTTGGGCTGATAGGTGGCAGGTAACAATCGCGCCACAGAAATGCCAGGCAATGACTATCTCCAACAAGCAATAGTCTAAACACCGTCCCTTGACATTCAATGGCATTACCATCACCGAATCCCCCACCATCAACATCTTGGGGGGTCACCATTGACCAGAAACTTAACTGGACCAGCCACATAAATACCGTGGCAACAAGAGCAGGTCAGAGGCTAGGTATTCTGTGGCGAATGTCTCACCTCCTGACTCCCCAAAGCCTTTCTACCGTCTACAAGGCACAAATAAGGAGTGTGATGGAATACTCTCCACTTGCCTGGATGAGTGCAGCTCCAACAACACTCAAGAAGCTCGACACCATCCAGGACAAAGCAGCTCGCTTGATTGACACCTCATCCATCTCCTTAAACATTCTCTCCCTGCACCACCGGCGCACTACAAGATGCACTGCAGCAACTTGCCAAGGCTTCTTCGACAGCACCTCCAAAAATCGCAACCTCTACCACCTAGAAGGACAAGGGCAGCAGGCACATGGGAACACCATCACCTCCAAGTTGCCCTCCAAGTCACTCACCATCCTGACTTAAAAGTATATCGCCATTCCTTCATCATTGCTAGGTCAAAATCCTGGAACTCCCTCCCTAACAGCACTATGCGAGTACCTTCACCACACGAACTGCAACGGTTTCAGAAAGTGGCTCACCACCACCTTCTCAAGGGCCATTAGGGATGGACGATAAATGCTGGCCTTGCCAGCGATGTCCACATCCCATGAACGAATTTTTAAAAAATGCAACTACCAGGATGTAAGGCAAACTAGATGGACCTTAGACGTTTTTGTCAAGCAATTCCTATGTTCCCATTTTTAGGAATTCCCTTGGGACTATCCTGCCCCTTTTTTGCAAGGCCCTTAAACCCAAAGGGGCATCGTTTCATTTTATCTGTCTGGCCAGCATTTGAAACCAGGTCCTAATGGTAATATTATGGTGTATGCTGACCCACTCCTTACTCCACCAGTATAGATCTCTTTGAATGGCATCAATCACATCACAACATCCAACTTTTACACACAGTGCACTGTCATCACAAATATAGAAATCTACTTGCTTCTATTGAAGTCATTAAGAAATATTAGCAGGAAGTTTCTCGTCTGGTCACTGAGACCTTCCCGTCACAGCTTTTTAATTAGAATTATTACCCTGGGTTTCCTAATTAATTGTCCAACTTAGGTTTCATTTTACATCACATGAGCTTTTTAGATGAATGGTTAAATGCATGGAATTTTCTCAACTTTGCTGATATAATTCTCTTCATTGCCAATACAGAATTTAATTCTGTGATCTTGGCGGTGCCATCCAATCTGACAAAGGAACCTGGGTTTAAACTCTGCAACAATTCGGTGTACAGACCATTCCTTCACTCGCATTGGGGCATAAAAACATAAATACATGAAAGGCAGAAAGGGAAATCCAAATGTTAACGACATGAAATTGGTGGTGTGTATCTAGGGGTTTGGTTTCCTGGCAAATTTTAAACTCTTATATTAACAATGATGCATTCTGGTTAATTTCAAGTATTTTTATATTTCACAAATGATAGATTTTTATTCTTAAAAAAAAGGAAAAGCAACATGGCATTTGTATTTTCAACAGACCAACCAGACCCAAAAGTAATCTCAACAGTCACACTCCCACATGCCAACCCACTCACTGCGCCAATTCACAGACACCTTCCAGACCCAGTTCATAGAGACAATGTACTCCATCCAACTCCCTGCTCTTCATCCAACTCCCTGCTCTTTCACAGAAACAATCTTTCTGCCCAGCCTCCCAATTCATACTGGTAACCTTCTCTCTCTCCCCTCTGAATTGAACCTAACACTCTTACCACCCCCCCCCCCCCCCCACCCAACAGAGTTAAGTTAGCACTCCTTAACCCCCACGTTCATGCTACCACTCTCTCTCTCCACTCCCTCTCAGGTAGAGCTGGCTACCCCCTACTTATTTACACCAAAACGCCACTCCCAGCTTCTCCTCTCTTACCCCACAAAGCATTGCTTTCAGTTGTTGCCCCTTGCCTCTCCCCTTTATTGTGATCCATTGCCTACTTCCCTTTATTGCTATCATTCCTCCTTCCCTGGCTCCTTCTTTGCCACCCATTTGCCTCTTTCATTACCATGTATTAGCTCCTTTCATTTCCACCTATTCCCCACCCGGTCCCACTGCTATCCCAATCTGGCTGCTAATATACTGAACCAAGTCCCTCTCTCCCAGTGTTAATGGCATAGATTGTGGCCTCTGTATACTGTGAGTGGGAACTCCTACCAAGAGTATACAGGTAGAGAGGGGCCTGGTCTGTGTTGTTTTATTTTCAGAAAATGCTGGCATGCCAACCAAGCTCCAAAATGTTGAAATACGAAATTAGATAACAATTACTTGATTATCCCATATAAGGCGGTAAACAATGATTAGAAATCATAGGAAAATAGGGTGGAATATTAATATACACTGAAAAATCCAGGCTCAAATCACCTTAGCAACAACATTGATGCCACCTCATTAAAAACAAATATCAGACTCTCTGGGAAGAATATTTTTAATCAAACTTGTGACCGTGTAAGATCGAAGAAGATTAAAAAATGATCTCATTAGGATTTCTAGCAGCTTTGCTCCAGCAAGTCCAGAAAAAAGATAGGTTCCATATTATCAATAAAGCACCTTAAGTAAACAATTAAGAACCCTTCTTTCGATATTGTTAATAGCGACTGATATAGAGAAGAAAATGAGAAGTCGCACAACACCAGGTTATAGTCCAACAGTTTTATTTGAAATCACAAGCTTTCGGAGCTGTTGCTCCTTCGTCGGGTGAAGTAAAGAGATACAGAATCGCCAAAGCATATATAGATAGAGAACAATGCATGTGTACCTTACAATGGTAGACGACTAAATTTAATCATCCTGACTGTTTATCTGCCGAGGTGTGACAAAAGGCAATCAGGTCAGCCAGGAAGGTCCCACATCAAAGACAAAGATATAGAGAAGCACAAGGCAGTTAATCTTAGAGAGAGAGAGAGAGATCATATTAATTGTAGTGACAATATATTTCAATACAGAACCTTCAAAGTATATGTGATTCAACATCTACTAGTCAAGTAGGTGCAACTTATGTAGTGCCTGTTTTTATTTTGCTGTGTCATCCACAATACAGAATGCATTGTTTGACTCTTGTATTTTTAGAACAGCTGTATGGGGTTGGGTGGGAAGAATTGGCAGGGGAAAAGAAAAGGGAACTCCAATGTACTGGCATGGAATGGAATCTGTGGGCAATTGCCAGAGCAACGCAACAGCCGACCCATTTGACAACTCGCGAAATGAATGTGCAGTTGCGTGAGGTGGGTGTCAGGAGGATTTTCCACGTATGGAGCTCCAGTGCAATCATCTCACAAAACAGCAGTGCACCATGCCCAGCAGGAGGTGAGAGCCAGCCTCAACATTGTGTGCAGTAGCTGGAGGACCCAGGAACAGATCTGAGAGAAGATATACCAGTGCTTCATACCAGGTAGCTGGCCCAAGATTGCAAACCACAAAATATTGCCGGTCAACCTTTTCTACATGTTTTGCTCACTCATGCCATGTCTTCGCACAACCTTGTAGATCTTTCATTGCATCTCAGGCATAGCCATGATTCAGCAGGGCACACCACACCGCACCTTACAATTGAAAGCTTTTGATGCATTTTCATCTTCCAAGGGCTTCATACATCAAACCATTGTAACACACATCTGACACGTTGGTCACCTGTTTGATACATGTATGACCAACACATTGGCTTGGCTGATAGTAGTGCTCATTGATAATGAGCCATAGGCATAACCATTGAGGGTAGCAGTGACTTTGTTCACCATTGGCAGTGCTGTCCATATGTTGCCTATTGCCTGCAAGTGTTCTTGCTGCAGGTGGCAAAACTTTGCTGCTGATTCCTTACTGACCCAGGGCAAGCTGAGGCAGGTTGCTTTGCGAAGGTTTCCAAATATGGTAGAGCACTCACTGATTTCCTGGTATGCCTTTTATCATCTTGTATCACCTCAAGCATGGAATACTGTATTTGAGGCAATTTTAAAAAAAAAACACCTTAAGAAGTTTAAAAAAGTCTCCAAAATTTTTTTCAGAAAAAATGAATAAAAATTGAAGAAATATGGAAAACGCATCTAATAAAAAAACAACACAGTACCAAAAAGATTCTGTGAATATTGCAAAAAAATACAGAGCCCGTTCCCTTTTAAGAGCTCCATCACCCCTGGAGCTTCCCTTCTCTCTTTCGAAATAAGCACTGAAGGAAAAGAGCAAATCTGAGACACATTCAGCACTATTGTGGAAGTTAGTCATTCAAATATGTTCGTATCAAATCTAGCACCATAATAATGTTACGGCCCAAACTGAGCACAAGGGTCTTGTGAGCGTAGAATATGAAAAGAAACATGCACACCAGTAAGAAATAGGCATAGGACCTGCTTTCCCAATTCTGTGATTTCCCCTTGTACTGTGGGACAACTGCTCCCCTAAGGCTGAGCATTGCAGAATCTGTCCCTCAGTGCCTTATCTCTGTGTCTTCATGTGCAGGTACTTGTTATTACGATTTTCAAGTCATAATCTTCACCCCTAACCTGCTTGATTTTGAACTTGGGAAAAGGGGCAATCCTGTATATAGGTCAAACACCCCATTTTTCATTTGTTAAGACATAAAACTGCAATTATTGTTCTTATGTTCTGTACTGCAGCATTCCTATGTGGGCCACAATTGTGAGTAAGTAGCACTGAAAACCTGTCTATGGAGCATAAATGTCCAATAGTCAGAAATTTACAACTTTCCAATGCAACTTCCTTGCATTTTCCAGTCGCATACAAATGCAACTAATTTATTTTTACACACAAACTGTACATTGCAGTAAGAGTGAGTTTTGGTGTATCATATGATTCTGCCTCTTGACAGTGGACTTGCTTTCCCCTTTTTCTTTATTATTTTAGGATAACATTCGAATGGATTTTCCTTCTTTGGCTTAATTTCTGCAGTGTCTCACTTCAGCACCAGTGCCATCGTGCTGTTGCCTCTCTGTTCTCAGATGTTCTCGGAGCGCACACCTTTGGAAGGAGCCAGGATAGCATAATGTAACAGTTAAATAACAGATCCTTAAGACAGAGCATTTCAATACATTTTCCTGAAGCTTGAGATTAGAATAAAAACCAATTGCAATCTTTTCTCTCATGCAGCAAATACTCAACCAAAATAAAGAACTCCTGTTAATTATAGCGGCACTCGAGAGCTTCCATTTCTGCTGCCTGACCTGATTATGAGCATGACACAGCTGAGCCTAGTTTTTCAATTTAAGAATTTGTCATAAATTATGCTTGTAATTTGCCCATAACTGAATTCCCTGATTATATTTCAACTTGTTCCACAAAACACATGGAGGTGTAGTAGCACATTATCCAGCTAGTAACCCAGATTAATGAGGCCCAACTGGAATTAATAAAACATGATGGTAATCCTCCGGTTATAGGATCGAATCTACAAATCAATCCGACCATGTTCATTATATTAAAAAAACACACACACACCTGGAGAAACACAGCACAGCCACAGGGTGGGGGAAGATATTCTCTCTGCGCTCTGTTTAACAAAATCGTAAACTTAAAAACAGGCTTATTATTTCATTATCCATAGTGCACAGAAGAAACCTTCTCCCATATGTATATTCTAAGATTTTCCTCCCCTTAAGAAAAAAACTGTTTGTGCAACTAAACCAAAGTGGGATGTAATATAAACAAAGATTCCTCAGTTGAAGTAACCAATACCCCACAGGATAGTATATCCATTATATATTTAAAATCTTGTGCTTATCACGTCTCCATTACACTCCAAAGTGTTACATTTTCTTACAAGTACAAAACAACCTAAAAAGATAAAAAGATTTGTGTGGATAATAATGGTGAGGCTATCGGCGCTGACCACCCAACTTCCCTTCCTGGCTCCCATGTTAGCTGCTGTTGTTAACGGTTCTCTCTCCTCAGGTATTGTCCCCGCTTACTTCAAATCTACCGCCATCACCCCCTCTCCTCAAAAAAACAACCCTTGACCCCTCCGTCCTTGCAAACTATTGCCCCATCCCCAACCTCCATTTCCTCTCCAAATTCCTTGAATGTGTTGTTGCCTCCCAAATACGTGCTAATCTTTCCTGGAACACCTTGTTTGAATCCCTCCAATCAGTTTTCCGCCCCGCCACAGTACCACAACAACTCTTATCAAGGTCACAAATGACATCCTAATATACTGCGACAAAGATAAACTATCCCTTCTCGTCCTTCTCAACCGGTCTGCAGCCTTTGACATGGTTGACCACAAAATTCTGCTCCAACGCCTCTCCAGTTGGGTGGGACTGCACTCGCCTGGTTCCATTCCTATCTTTCCAGCCGTAACCCATAGAATCACCTGCAATAGCCTCTCCTCCCGCTCCCGCACCATCATCTCTGGTGTCCCCCAAGGATCTGTCCTTGGCCCCCATCATATTTCTCATCTACATACTACCCCTCGGTGACATCATCCGGTGACACAGCATGAGTTTTCACATGTACACTGATGATACCCAGCTCCAACTCTCCTCCACCTCTCTCGAACCCTCCACTGTCTCTATACTGTCAGACTGCTTGTCCAACATCCAGCACTGGATGAGCAGAAATTTCCTCCAATTAAATATCAGGAAGACCAAAGCCATTGTCTTCAGTTCACGCCACAAATTCCGTTCCCTGGCCACCGATTCCATCCCTCTCCCTGGCAACTGTCTGAGGCTGACCAAGTCTGTTTGCAACCTTGGTGTCATACATGATCATGAGTTGAGCTTCCTATCTCATATCCGTTCCATCGCTAAGACCACCCACTTCCACCTCCCTAACATCGCCAGTCTCCACCCTTGCCTCTGCTTGTCTACTGCTGAAACCCTCATCCATGCCTTTGTTACCTCTAGACTTGACTATTCCAACGCACTCCTGGCAAGGCCTTCCTAGTTCTACCCTCGATAAACTTGAGGTGATCCAAAACTAAATAAAAAAAAATTTAACTTTTTCTATATGTCTCTTTTATCTCTCTTCTTAATCCCATCTGCTTTTCCCAATCTTTATTTCATTTTCTGTACATGATTTAAATCTAATTTATACTTTCTGCTTTATACTTCATGGTTTAGACTCTGCCTTTCTCAGTGAGGATTCTTGTTTCTTGCTCTGCTCACAGATGCCCTGTAGAGGGCACCGCGCTGGATCAGATGCTGGATTAGAGCAAGTCTCCATTCAAAAGCCCACGAAAACTTTGTGGGCAGCTGTCAGCGAGGTGAATGGCGAGCGCAGGTCGTTCACCGCTGACCGCAAAACCTGGGCCATTGAGAAGGAAAATCAATTGTTTCATGATTGATTCTCCTGACCTGGAGTGACAAATTTGCAAATATCCTCCAATTGGCCATAGGAATTTACAAGCAGTTGCAGTAATCTGGATTTACCTATTTACACCACTTGCCCAAAGACAGGACTTGAGTAGTGGCCTTAAAAGGACAAATCAGGTTAGCAACTAAACATCACAACTATGCTCCAGTTTCTAAACTGTGAGCAGTACCACAGGAAATCACTGAATATATTCATTTTAGAGAAATTAATCCAGGTGGTAAAATCACAACTTTCATTACATTACTCTTTCCATTTTAATTACTGTGTTCTTTCCTCTGCTGTTTCATATTCTTAAATTATCAGCTCAGAGCATTCTGTGCTAATTTATTTAGACCTCCTGGATTGCTGTTCACAGTTGCTTAGTTCTTGTGTAAAGCCTTCTTCTTAACAATGTTCTCACTTAAGTTAAAAAAAACTAATGTCACACAGAGGGCATGCCTTACAGAAGAACAATGAAAACACAGCAACATCATTTGTCCTTACTTCTTTGTAGAAAAAATGTATCCTGACAACTCACGACACCTGACTAATTAAACGCAGTGATGCTCTGACCAGATGAGTAAGAAACACAGTAGACGGAATGGGAAATAAGTCAGTAGCACAATAACAATTTATTATTCTTTTCAGTCTTAATTGTAAGTATATTTTATGAAACGTGAATTGCAAATGTACCACATGACATGCCTGTGTTCTTTTAAAACTAAATTTCCACCAAATTTCCACCAGGCAGGAAATTGGTAGAAAATTGATTTTTTTTTTTGCTTGTATTTTAGCCAGTCTAGATCATCCATCGCTGCTTAATCAGAAAAAAAACTCCACAATGTGTTGAAATCAATTTTTGGGTGAAAATCCAATTTAATCAGGAGTTGATTGGATCATAAATCATGACTAAAGCCATAAAAATTGTCAGCCTCTGTTTATAAAGGCAACATTTGTATTTGAGAATGCCACTACCTCCAGAGGTACCAGAAAATGTCACATCTTTGGATATGTCTTGGTGCCTCTGGAGACTCCTCATTTACCTTATTTCACAGTAGTTGAATCAGGGCTGCTGTCAGCAGCAGTGCTGTAGAGAAACCATCTAATTCTGACTGTGGAGTAAACTCAAAAACCCGTAGAATGGAGCAGAGTGAAACTACAGTCAAGCACAGTGTATCGAATCTGTTGTGGAGCAGACATTTAGAGCGCTGAACTACTATGGAAGAGTCTGCATAGATCGGGTAGAACTAAATATCATCCACTGAAAATATGTAGATTCTTTTCTACGTGCTTTAGGGTACGTAATCTAGTGATAATGATGGGTGTTCAGCTTCAGGTAGGCCAGGAGATAATGGGCCAGAATTTGCTGGACAGGGGCATCGGAAAAGTAAGAAAAACATTTTAATTTATAAAATTTGATATTTAAAAAATTTCCAACAACAATTCACTACCTGAAGGAATGAGACGTCTCACTTTTAATTGTTCACTTTCTGGGCAAGTGAGGTTGATTGGCAGTCATTAACAAGTCATTTAAATGGTACATGCGCTATTAATTACTAGATTTAACTTTCTGTGGCGAGTTGAATGGGCAATTAATGTGCAAACGCAGCAACTTCATGAAACTCACAGGGAGGTTAAGGGTGAGATGTCGTTTTCACAAAGCTAACGGTGGAACAGTGCAAAACAGCCAGTAACTTGTGGCGATTTGCAATTCATGGGGTATCTCTTCCTCGCCACATGTTGCCGGCCAATTTGCGCATTAATGATGCTGAGGGTTGTTCACACGCTGTTACTTTTTCAGCAAATTCTGTGCCAATGTAGAAGCAGAGGACCAGAAGCTTCCACAACTTTATTGCAATTTATTTGCTGGCCCTGAATAGAAACTTGTGCAAACAAGTGATTGAGAATTACTTCACATGAAAAAACTGAATATATTAAAAGTGATAAATTGCTCTTTATTGTATTGTTACTAATGAAGTCTAATTAATGTGACATACAATATGTTGATCTTGAATTATATGGATTAACCACATTATATTCCAATCAGTTAAACATGAACACATTGTCATAATAACCGATATATAACAGAGAAATATTGTCATAGAATTTATTAGCTACACATGTGACATAATGTGACAAGTTAGTGACCTTCTAATTGATTAAGGCAAATATGAGAATCACAGTGCCTAATTTTTATTTACGAATATTTATTAAATGTGTGTGATAGCATTGTTGGTGTCACATTATTACCCCCTTGCTAATCCTAGAATTTATCATCTAGCATTCATTAGTAAAGGGTTGCCAACTTGGTCAAAATCCTGTCTTAGCAGTACTAGTTACAGAAGGGGTCCATCAAAATTCAAGTGCTTAATTTGTGGGGCTAGAAAATGAATGCAGAAACGGCAGTAGCTGATGTCTGTGTATTGGACAAGAGATATTTTGAACCATTTAAATGGAGGGCCCAATATTTACAGTTTTTTTCCCCTGTAGATATAACACTTGAACTAGACAATGTCAAAGACATGTGTTCCATTGGCTTTCTTCAGATAGTCAAAGCTTTGTTGCAGTGTGGTTTCCATATGGTTCTTCCAGCATAGTGTGACTGAACCAGTCTGCATGAAATTCCCAAGCTCCGAGAAGCCTTCCAGGGAAGCAGACTGTATTTCCTCTCCGAGGCCAGACATACATTCCCTTAGAGCTGCCGCTGTGCCACTGTCTCTGCTCTTTCAGATTTTAAGGAAAGCTTATTGATATAAAGACTACATTTTCCTCTCTTTCTATCACCTCTAGTTAGTTGATGGGAATTGACAGCGCCATCCTGTCTCTGAATTGAGTTCTTAATTTATTTTCTGTAGCTATAATTCTGCTTGTACAAATTCATCAGTTAATTTCAATAGCTATTAGGTGCCATTCCTGAGGCAGCTGTTTGTCTGCTTCATTTCCACAAATCTTAGTTGTCATTTATGTATATGTGCAATTGTTTTTAAGTGATGATTTTATTTCTGACTATCAAACTTTCTTGAAAGATCCATGGAGATTGATGAGTGCAAAACCACTTCACTGGTCTCTAACTGCAGGCTGAGTAACTTGGGCCAGGATTTTGCTCACCTCGGTGGGTCTGGGGCGGGTGACGTCGGTGGCGGGTCCCGACCCCGCTGCTGGCTCCATCCCACTGTCCAAAATGATTTTCCTTTGATGGGGCTTGTTAAGACCGCCAGCGCATTTGCGGGTCTGGTGATGTCATTTGATGACGCGTCATCAGCCAGGTTCCTTAAAGGGACCATGGCCAACGTTCTTTTGACATTTGTGCTATCATTGTTCTGCAGCATTGAAGTGCTGCAAACACCGACAATGGCTGCCCCGAGGTTCTCCCATGACTCCCTCCATATGCTTATGGATGGAGTCACAGCACGCAGGGAGGTTCTCTTCCCTTCTGATGGGCGAAATACACCTCCCCAGGAGACCAACACAGCCTGGTTGCACATTGCGCAGTGGCGCAAATCTTTCAATGATCTCAATAGATCACGAAATGTTACTGCAAAGCCACACTCAAACTCATCCTGCTGTGCCACTCATCACATCCCCATCACTCTGCCTTCCCTACCCTACTCCTGTACATCCTTACTCACACCAACTTACCTTGCACCTCCAACCATCCCTCTCTATCTACATTATCACATCCCCATCTCACAGCCACCCCTCACTCTCACCCTCATCTTAGTGCAATCATACCAACTAACAACACACAAGGGTAGCCACTTGGGTGTTTTATGCAATGTTCATTTGAAGTTTCTGTTAATGTGCTGTCAAACATTGAAACCTTTATTTTCAACACTTTGCGTTCTTGGACAGATTTATGTGCACCTTTTGAAGTGGCTTAATGAGTTGCAGTGAATGGTGAGACATAACGGTATCCCCCGCAATGGTGATGAGTATGAAAGGAATGACTAGGACATTGCAGGGATGCTTTATGGTGTTGGTGTGGGGTGGTGCCAACCTGGCACATCATGTGGCAGCCAGGGTGTAAAATAAATGTAACATTAAGCAATCCTTTAAAGTTGGAATATATTTACAGATGCCTCTTACATGAACAGCCAAGTATTTATCTTGTAATGCCATGACAAAAGACTGGGGGCTGTGAGGGGCCCTTACAGAAGTATATCAAGAATAAACAGCATGGAAAAAGATATATTGGAGCAGTACTTAAAGGTAAAATAAGAGAGTAAGGGCGTAGAGGCTCAAACTAGAGAAAGACAAAAACTGATGTCAGGAAGTTCTTCACACAAAGAATAAGCATTGTGTGAAAAAGACTTCTGGGTAGAGTAGTGGAGGGAAATTCCTTGGAATCGTTTAAGAAGGAGTTGGAAGCTGTGATGGTTTATTTCTAGATGATGGACTAGAATGGGCCAAATGGCCTTCCTTACTCATATCTATCTTTTGATTTTTAGATCCATCAAGTACCCTGCTCAGCATTCCAATTGGCAATTGTTTGTGTTTCTGTGGTCCTCCATCGTTTCTGCTTTAGATTAACTAGATAGTTTTTACACCATGTATACTTACTATCATTTCAGATATGGCTGTATGAATTGGACAGGAAATATTTCACTTAATAAGTACAATAAATATATGCTGTGGCAAGCTTAGTGAGTTGCACCAGTTGTTTACATCTGTTCTAAGATTCAAATCTGGCCTCTGGATCGTTTTAACCTTCTAACTGGGTTACAGTTTCTGAGGGTTTAAGATGTAGGCCCCAAGTGATAATGGTTGACAGACTTAGATTCTGGATGATTATTAAATGTGTACTAAAGATTATTATCTCTTTTTGTTTTCAATCTGTTTAAATATCAGAATAATTTTAAGAAAAGATGTTCAGAAATACAGGAAGCTATTCAGTCGATGCTTTATGTAATGTTAAAAGTTGCAAAGCCCCATAGATATTTCAAGTACTGTTACAAAACGTCAGGAATGATTAACTTCAACAATCAATGATGGGGGCGGGGGGGGGGGGGGTGGGGGCGGAGTTATAAGTCAAGTTCAGTATAAAATTATAAAATATAGCAAAATAAATCTTAGTGTTAGCTCACTTGTCCTTCCACGGTGGGGGAAGTATATTGAGTGTTTTCACAGAGCAGCTCGCAAGCTAAGAGAATCTTCACAGAATACAATTATTAATCACTTTCCTTCATTACTGGAATATATCACTTCTGCAGTGTAATGAAGAACTGGAGAATACAATTCGATCTGTTATTCTGGAGCAAAAATGCAGATTACGTTATTTTATGCAGCTTGGAAATAGGATTTCTTTTTAATTTATAAAATTTGCCCAGTGTTTTGTATTCCATTATAAAGTGAATTGATTTGATTTTGGAATTTTAAATAAAACTTTGAATTAAAATAGTAAAACTGCCAGCATCTTCCACCAATGTTCTGACTCTGAAGTGGCTTTGAACTCTTGAACATTCAGTTGCTTGGCACCTTATCATTGAAATACCTATATAGGCAATAAAACAAAAAGGATTTTGAGAGTGAAATGCAATAGTTGACATCATTTAAAGAAGAACCCAGAGTCATTCTGACATCCCTAGTCCAGCATAACTAGTGACTAGCTTTCTCAGGCTTTAGAGGATGTAAAATATATACACTAGAATTCACAAATCTGAAGGCTGATCCCAAAAGCCAAACCAAAGTGTAAACGTTAGTACAGTCAGGAAACATGGACGTATCTGGCTGGATTCAGACCCCATTTTTCCATTTGACCGACAAGAATCAGATATAATTTCACCACTAAACTGTGAAGGATCTGGTGCACGTTTCCCTCTCGACCATGAAGGAACAAGATGCGTGCCCCTCATTTCTACAATTATGTAGGAACACAGGCACATCCCTCTACTAAACTAGCAGCATTCTCTCCATTAGACCATGCAGCAATAATTACTCCTACCTACCATTAGACTGCCAGGGATACACTGCCCAATGACCCACCAGAAATCAGATGTGAATTCCCACCAGACCACCACTAATTAAAAGATAACCCCATAGCCACTAGTCCAGGGATCAATACAACCCCCTTATTTCCATTGTCAAGGATTGGATTTGTAGTTGCTATTAAGCCACAATAAAACACATGTGCATACATTCCATTTTATCCCCTGCAACCACAAATCACTCATTCTGCCTAGCATATGGCATACCAAAGAATTCTGTACGCCCATACTCAAAAAAAAACCTTGATCTAAAAAGAGGTATGCAGCAAAAAACCTGCTGATAGAATCCACTATAAACTGCACTAATCCAACTGGACAGATTTAATATTCTGAATTAGGATTTTGTACCAACACTGTATATCTATGACATTAGAGAACACTATCTTATGAATAAGCTTTCACAACATTTCTTAATTTGGTCTTCTGACCAAGAAATACTGCTGCATTCTTTATAGCTCCCTTGTGATTCTTTAAATTTCCTTGACAGGACCATTATTAGAATTTAATAAGCTGCTGTAGCCCTTACTTACAGAGCTATGGTGCCTTACCATACTCTTTTTTTCTTCTTGTAGTGTTTTCACTTATTTTACACAGACAACCAAAGCATCATACCTATTCTCTTCCATAGAAATATAAGAGTCAAGGGAATTGAGAGGTAATAACTTAGATCGCATGCAGCACCAACACAATGTCAGTACTACTTTTCAGACATTCATCTCTTCTCAGTTTATTGCATTTCCATTATGTGAAGGAGATAAATTATTAACCAGAAGTCACCCCATCAGGTCCATCTTTTCCCAGTTCCCTTCCAAAAAAAAAAGGAATCCTCAGTGAGATTAGGTTGTACTCCAAATATAAAATACCCTTTACAAATTGAATCCTTTAGCTCGCCCTTGAGAATGTTGATTTAACACTCATAACAAAATGTTCTTTGCTTTCTAGTCTAAACAGTACCTTTTGTTGCAATATCAAATAAATGTAAGCCTGAAATTACTTGTATAGTTACTAGTCCACTATTATAATAGAAATGTTAACCTCCTTCAGGTAAATGGGTTAACAGCTCTGTTAAAATAGCAGAGAGAGGAATTTGATGCCAACAGACAATAACTTAGTTCATAGTAATTTTCAGCCTATAGATTTTGAATATATATTCATGAAGAATGTTTAACAAGGTCCCTTTATTTTTTCCAGGAAACAACCCAACTAATGGAAAGAGCTTGTTTTTATTGAGAATCTGCTCCAACTTGAACTATTGTACAGTATTCAGGAAAGGATAAATGGTAATATAAGCTTAACCTCATATCTATAATAAGACTTACCGTTCATGATTTGATACTTATGCCAAAACTCAGAATGATTAAAAGGAAGCCAGTGAAAATTGCAATATAGCATTCCATGGGATTTATTGTATACTCTGGATTTGGATTAGGTGATGCAATTATAGTATTCTGGTACTAGCACTTTAAATTGGAATATTCTTAGTAATAGACAGACTTTAATCTCTCAAAAATTTCCTTTATTTTCTGATTTATTTCCCATTTTATATTGTAACTGTGCTGCACAGTCATGATCTCTGACTCACTTTGACACCCACTTCAATTCTGCAGCTCATAACCTGCAGGCACAACACTTGATCCTTGCACTGAGGTGTTTTTGGGAAACAAATTGTTTTCCTGTGATGCAGCAGTCCAACTGTCAATGAATTTGGATAACAGCAGTACACAGAGGTGTCATTGCTCAAATTCATCCAGCGATGCGCAGAAGATTAATATTACAAATCCAAAACAGTCGTTAGTCGTGCAGACTGCGACGTAAGATTCTAAAAGCCATAATAAAACCGCTGCTACCGTGTGGAGATCGAAATTGCGAACAAATGGTGAAATGGTAACGGATGGACACAAAATGTAAGAAGTCAGCATGTATTCCTTTGTCTGTGAGGACTCAAAAATGGAGATGGTCAGCATGTGTTCCTTTGTTTGTGAGACCACATGGACTGGCAGGAGAAACACCGGATGAAGAGGAAGTTCCACCCCCACACACATCACAGGAACACGAATGTATCATGCAGAAGGAACTCCAATCAGGGAAGGTTGGAGTGAAACTGACCTATCAGAGGGAGGCAGACGGAGATATATGAGGGGGCCCTCATATAAGCATCTTGGCATTCTCTGAAACATTTTTTATTTTCTGAAATTGTATCCATTTATTCTTTATATCTGTGCGTGTGTGTGTGTATAATACTGTCATAGTTCTCGGAAGAGTTCCTACTTTCATTATAAACAGAAGCAAGGATCTTTAATAGCCAGGGCACAAAACAAATCTTTGCAAAATACTCTGAATTTTTGTTAACCAAGATTTGCTTGAATTGAATGCATCTTTAAAAAAAAACACACACTTGGCCATGAGTGACATCAGTGAGAACAGAGCTGAGTTTATAGCAGGTGCAAAATCAAATTCTTCAGAATATACCAGTGTTCAGCTAAAAGAAATTGTGACTCATCCAAGAAGTGATGCCTGACAGCATGTGGTCATGGAGTCGAGACAAGTGGTGCACAGGTAGAACTGGGTGTACCCGGCAAACATGTGGAACTGATCCAGTCTCAGTGGATGATAATGTAAAGGGGAAGCATATAAATAAGGATGAGGAGTGGGCCAAGGTTTGATTGTTGGGGGACTCCAGAGGTGACGGTGTGGGGAAGAGAGAAGAAGGCATTGTTGGAGTTGCACTAACCTTGTCTGGATAACTATGACTGGAACCTGCAAGAGCTTGACAAAGGAGGAGAGGCAAAGGTAAATAGCATGGTTAGCTATCAAATGCTGGAACCTGCAAGAGCTTGACAAAGGAGGAGAGGCAAAGGTAAATAGCATGGTTAGCTATCAAATGCTGTGAAGAGGTTGAGGAGGGCAAGGAAAGATACTGCACCACTCATAATGTCATTCATGACTTTGACTAGTGCCATTTTGTTGCAGTGAGAAGGCAGAAACTAGTTTGGAGGACTTCACTCAGGGAGTTACTGGAAAGATGGGCATGGAGCTAAGAGGCAAGTACGCGCTCAAGGACCTTGGTGAGGATTGAGAGATTAGAGATGCGGGCAATAGTTAGAGATATTAGTTAGGTCATTGCCCACCATTTTCAGGGCACTACCACCCCGTTTTCGCCAGAGGGCTGAAAATGAGGGTGGCAGTGGTTGTAAATTGCAAACCTGCTTAGTTCAGTGCATTCTTGGAACGTGTGCCTGGTTCCTCTTACTTTACCAGACTCATCAAGATTGATAGACTTTTTGCACTACTCTCTCATCAGTTGTGGAGATGGCACTGGCCATCTCTTGCCATTGCCACTGTGTTAGTCTTCCTGTGGGATGCTGTCATGGGGTTCCAATTAATGCCTCTTTCCTGGGCCTGATTTCAGTAAGAAGGAATTCCTACTGCCTCATCAGTGAACCTAGGGGCTCTGATTTGTTCTGACAATCTATCAGATAATCTTATGCTGAAGATGCTTCATAGCTGCTGCAAAATTCATTCTTTGGCGTGTTCCCCCTGAAAGTTGCTGCAGGTCTTTAAATCCCGCAGCATCATGCAAGTGTCTGCCTCCCAATGGTGGGCTCCCAATGAGTGGTGTTCCTGGCAACAGAAGCTTGCTCTCATTATGTAAATTTAGCTGTTCCTGGAAACCCCACTGGGGTCAGCCCATTTCTCATTGGGTAGGCATGAATCATGCTCCATCTAGAAATTGTAGGTAATTGTAATCTCTAGTATCTTTGGTAATATAACAGTCAAGCTTTTTGGTATGCGACTCTGATACATTAACATCCCTGCTGTATGCATGTTTTCCCATATCCTGACTCCTTTATTTTAGCCTCAATACAAATTTGACTCTTTGCAGTGTAACACTGTATACAAATCCAAAAATTTCTCTTCAATTTGAACATGTTAGCAAGCCTTGCAAAATCCTGTTTCTTAATCCCTAGTTATTAAACGGCACTGCTCCAATTGTAAGCACAGCCAAGATTACAATATAAATAGCATATGTGTGAACATTATTAAAACTATTACATTCAAAAAGCATTAAAGAAAAATAAATAATTTTAAAACAATATGGGGCCAATTTTCCTGATCTTTGCCCCCAGGGAATATGTAACAGTCAGGAAAATGAGATGGAGAGCTTTAATGTTCAGTCTTTACCCCCCTTTATGTTGTGCCAGGATTTCCAGGGCTTCCCAGGGGAGGGGGCAGAACTGGGCCTGTGACTGTGATTTTGCCTGCAATGGGTGCAAGCCCATCGCTTAATATTAATGTGGCGAGAAGGGATCTTCCTGGCCTTTCACCTTAATTTCCTGTTGTTACAGCTATGGAACGCCCAGATGCATGGACCCAGGTGCAGGGCGACCCCAAGATCATGGCGGACGGTCTGAGTGGATCACAGCAGTAAGCTGAAGAGGACCCCTCAAAGTAAGTCAGTGACCTTGAGTCTTTCCTAAAATAAAAACAGAAAATGCTGGAAATGCTCAGCAGGTCAGGGGCTTTCCTAGAGATCAGTAGTCAGCAGCACCCAAGGCCAGTGACCAGGCCTGCAACTGTACTCCATCTTGCTCCTTTGTTTTCTGGCACCAAACCCTACAAGTGGGTGGGCCTGTGCCAGGGGTGCCCAGTCCATGTTAATGGCCTAGGACACTAAAATCGGTCACAGCTCAGCCGGGACAGGTGAAGCAAACCTTGCGTGTGTTATACTTGTCCAATGCCAGGGCAGGAAAGTGGTGGTGTGGGAAAATTGTGCCCCTATATGTTTTTCAGTTGCCTGTTAGTTTGTTCATTGGCATAGTGCTGGATTATCAAATCTTGAAAGACCGCTGTTAAATAATTTGCTTTAGAATGCTGCCATAAATTGAAAACTTAATTTCAGCAGCAGTTCTCAACTTCTTTCTCAACTTGTTTTTCTGCACCTGCTGCAGCTGCCAGAAAATAAAGTTGCAAATGGCGACTTTCATACGATTGCTGTTCTGTGGAATACACTTGCATATAAACTGGGTGGTTTCCACAGCAACCGTAGCCTTAGCCTATATTAAAGAGGACAATAGTCACCTTAATCATCACCCATGTAGCTATTAATTGTGAACAGTGCTCAATCTGAAAATACATGTTGGGCATAGATTTTCTCTGTGCTTTGGCATGGTGAAATAGTAAACCTTTTCATAAAGGAAATCTTCCCCCAGGTTTCCAATTAACGTCTTAAAATAGAACATTCTTGTGTGCTTATTACCGAGGGAGTAATCTGTTTCATCTCAAGTTTGTTGAAGTGGTAAATAATACTCCATTATACTCATGATTGATTATAAGTAACTTTATTTTCTCTGTCCCAAACTATTGCAAGCAATAAACTGCCATAATATATGAAAGTTCACAGTAAATGAAAAATACATGTTATTGTCAGAGAGCCAATTTAAATGATAGGAATGATATCATGTTCAAATTATGCAAATAGTCCAAAAGCCCTCAATCTCTTTACCACATTGTGGTTAACAAATGGATTGATCGCATGTGCTCAGAAGTGTAGGCTCACATTAGGCTGATTCAGAAGCAGCAATATTCTTCATGAGATTTTTGTAGATACTAAACCGCTGACATTTTTCACTGATAACAATTTTCCCCGAAAGAATCTGCCTTTTGTCCATTTTTTTTGCCCATCATTTTTATGATACGTAGCATTGCTTCCTTACCACGTCGGATTAAGTCAACACCCAGGGCCATGAAAAGACTTTGAGACCCCCTGCCTGGTGGAAATGGTGGGGAATGGCTTACCAACCCATTCCCGTCGATGGTGTGGCCGACCCTACCTTTCCCAGAGAATTCCGCTGGGTGGCCAGATCTCTCGCCTAAGTCAGATGTTAGGCACTATTAATATGTAAATCAGGGGCTCCAGATAAACAACCTGGGTCTCTGCCGTCCTTCCTGAGAATGTACTCCACACTCCTCTGGCCCTTCTGGCCCAGAGGCTGGCCAAGCTGCCCAATATTGTGACATCCTGGTAAAAACAGATTCCTTCCTCCCCTCCCACTGCTCCCCCCCCCCACCCCTCTCCCTGCCTCTGCACCTGCTTAAAATCTGTTACATCTCCAGCTTTTTCCAGTTCTGATGAAGGATCCCAGACCTGAAACGTTAACTCTGTTTCTCTCTCCACGGATGTTGCCTGGCCTGCTGAGTGTTTCCAGCATTTTCTGTTGTTATTTCAGGTTACTTCGGGCATTTGTTTTCTGCCCACAGCCTTATGCTAATGAGACCCTGGCCCTCAAAATGGATCAGGCCTCCCGTTGGGCCGATGGGGCGGCCGACAGGTGTGCTTTGCCGACCAGTCGCTCGAACGCTGCTCAGAGGAGATAATGTACCCCAGGGGTTGATTTTAATTGTTCCTACGAGACGATAAACATGCGCCAGCGGGTTGGCCGCCTGTTTTACACCCCGCATGATTTTCTTTTCCATTGACTTCAATTTTGCCCTCATTGTCTTTGGCCCCCATCACAAGTTCTATACCTTCACCACTAACTCTATCTCATCCTTGGGCAGTGTTTCAGGATGAACCAGACTGTTCGCTGCCTCTGCATTTCATTTGACCCCAAACTGAGCTTCCAACTCCATATCTTCTCCATCACAAAGACCGTCTATTTCCACCTCCGTAACATTGCGCACCCCCGTTCCCTACCTCAGCCCATCTACCACTGAAACCCTTATCTATGCTTTTGTCATCTCCCGATTCAATTATTCCTGGCAACCTCCCTTCCACCACACTCCATAAACCAACTCATCTAAAACGCTGCTGCCCATGGGCCACCTTTCATTGACTTCCCTCTTTCTATCTCTGTAACTACCTCTAGTGTTACAATGCTCCACCCCCAAACTCTTTGCTTCCCCGACTCTGGCCTCTTGTGCACCCTTCTTGCTCCACCCATAGTGACCATGCCTTCAGCCACCTGGGGCCCATGCTCTGGAATTCCTACACTAAGCTCCTGCGCCTCGCCACCTCCCACTCCTTCTTTAAGACCCTCCTTCAAACCCTTTTCCTGGAATGTTTTTCTAGTTAAAGGTGCTATATAAAGTCCCTGCTTATTTATGCCCCACTACATCTGTGCCCCTTATTGATCATAAAATGATTTATGGTGGTTAACTGTGCTGCTCCCACATTAGTAACTATCCAGTATCTCGCCTGTCTGATTATCCATTATAGCCACAACATGCAACACTCATCCACACAAGCCCTTAGTCTCTGTAAACTATCAGTTCTCCTCATACATTAATGAAAATTTGGGCACATATCATGCACTGAATGATTTCAGGGATGGGTTGTGTCAAAAAATAATAACCTTCCTTGTTGAAACATGAGGAATGATTACAAAAAGATTCCCATGGAAGAGAACATGGCTGTTTTTCCCATTATACAAGCTTCTATTTGATAAAGTGGTTTCGTGAAGGCAACTGGTGCTCTGTATCCACTCTCACCTTCGCTTCCTTTCCTCATGGCAAGTCTGTATTATGTTTTTACTAAGAGTTAGAGTTCCACTGAAACTATGGGAGGTGGAACCCATGCTTCATAGAAAGTGCTTCATATCCACTTTATTATTAAGAAAATAAAATGAATTCAAAACTGAGAGGGTACATGAGCGTAGAAGCAAAGACCATGGTCCTGCAATAGACCGATGATCCATAAAAAGGTACACCTTTTGAATATTCCCAATCAAAATCCGTCAAAGTATCAGCAGAGCTTTTGAAAGAACAATTGGAATATTTGGCAATCAATCTACCTCATGACCAATAGAAAGCTGATTCTTCTACAGAAAAATGTAAAAATAGATTGACACTTAGCACCATCCTAGAGCCTAAGTCAACACATTTATTTGATAAGTCCTGCTTAAAACTTCTTGTAAAGGAGAAAGGTTTTGTGTGATATTCTGCCTCTCGTTTCCTTTCAATTGTTGAATGTGTAGTCAGCAATATATCACCAACCAGTAGGTGGAGCCATAGCTTTATAGATATTTTTTAATTCCTCTTGCGATGCATTGAAGGGATTGATGCATGGACTGTTTATTATTGTTGACAAAGGTTAATAGTGCTGACTAAATTCCGCACAAAATGTTACATTAAGACATCGTTTAAAAATACATCTAGCTTACACTTTGTTTTTTCTTTCATTACAGCTAGGTAAAACCTCATAAATCAAAGGTTTAGTACAGACAGCTTTTATTTTACTGGGGGAATTTTAAATAAAGAGAGTTTGGGGAATTATTTAACTGAACCTGGTCTAATGCCTTGTTTAAACTGAAGCATGATGCTGACATCCAGGTATAGTATACAGACCCACAAGTGAGGATCTAGTTAAGCAATGTCGTTCATACTGCTAGTTTTCAGTGAAGCAACTCCATTGATAAAGTATAGATTTGTTCTTTTAATGTGCGGAAGCCTCATGTTAGATGCTGTGTGTATGCACATGAGCAACCATTTTTAAAATAATGATTTTTATTTTGTTTTAAAAGAAAACCCATCCAAAATGGACAACAGATTGAAGATGAACAAAACGGCTACATGTCTGCCTCTAGTTTACACTGATGCAGAAGAAAATCAGCACCATCATGAAATCTGCCCCATCTAAATAAGGAAGGGATATTAATCCATCAGCATGCAATTTGTATGCAACTCCCACCAAAAGACAATGCATGTCAGGACACACTTCCAGGTAGGGTACGTGCAAGACTGTTATGAGACAGTCAAACATTATACAGTTCTTTGATGGGGAAGTAAAGATGGATGGTGGGCTGCTCAGTGATATGAGATAGGTGTGGTTTAATCTGGTTGTATCTGTATGACTGGTGAGAATTGAAGAACTAGATCCACTTTTAGGGTAGGTTTAAAGCTGCTGCTGATTTAGGCAAGCAGCATTGCAAAATTGAGATCATATTTCACACTGATTTGACATTTGATTCAACCTATGTTTGACAAGATAAATGGTCTGGTAACAACAGCAACAAATTGCATTTATATAGCACCTTGGGATGTAGAAAAGCGTCCCAAGGCACTTCACCGAGCCGTAATCAGACAAAAATGGATGCCAAGACAAAGAAGAAGATATTAGCAGGGGTGGCCAAAAGCTTGGTCAAAGAAGTGGGTTCTAAGGAGGGGCTTAAAGGAAGAGAGGGAGGTGGAGGAGTTTAGGGAGGAAATTCCATAGGGAGCATGGGGTGTAGATGGCTAAAGAGACAGCTGCCAATTTGTGGGGTGAAGGGAGGGGGATGCAGAAAAGACCAAAATCAAAGGCACGGAGAGTTTGGAGAGGGTTGTAAGGCTGGAGGAGGTTACAGAGATAGGGAGGGGTAATGTCATGGAGAGATTTAAGCATGAGGATGAGAATTTTAAAGTTGAGGTGTTGGGAGACTAGGACCCAATGTAGGTCAGCAAGGAGAGGGGTGATGGGTGAACGGGACTTGGTGCAGGATAGAATATGGGAAGTAGAGTTTGGATGAGCTGAAGTTTACAGAGGGTGGAGAATGTAAGTCCAGGAAGAAGAGCATTGGAATAGTCAAATCTGGAGATAAAAAAGACATGTATGAGAGTCTCAGTGGCAGATGAGCTGAAGCAGGGGTGGAGACAAGCAATGTTATGGAGGTGGAAGTAGACGGTCTTTCTAATGGAGAGTATATGGGGTTGGAAATTCAGCTCAGAGTTGAAAAATGAAGATTGTAAACAGTCCGGTTCAGCCTGAGACAATGGCCCTGGAGGGTGATGGAATCAGTGGCGAGGGTATGGTGTTTGTGGTGGCTGCTGAAGACAATATCTTCAGACTTCCCAATGTGTAACTGGAGGGAATTGTCACTCATCCAAGATGGACATGGATTGGAAGGCGACCACATGTTCAAGAGCTTTGGAGAAGAAAGGAAATAGTATGCAAGGACAGAGGGCTAGATGGTGGCTTTTTGATGTGGGTGGTGATGATGCCTGTTTTGGAAGTAAGAGGAACAGTACCTGAGGAGAGGGAACCATTTACAATGTCAGCTAGCATGGGGGCCAGGAACGGAAGTACAGTGATCAGCAGTTTAGCGGGAATGAGGTCAAGGGAGCAGGAGGTGGATCTCATGGACAAGATGAGTTTAGAGAGGGCATGAGGGGAGATAGGTGATAAACTAAAGAAAGATGCAAAGTCAGGGCTAGGGTTAGGGCACAGAGAAGCTGGGGGGAGGTTGGTTGGCTTAGTGGGCAAGGGGAAGGGGGGAAGCAGCAGAGACAGCTGAAAAGATGGCCTCAATCTTAGTGATAAAGAAGTCCATGAGCTTCTTGCACTTGCAGTTGAAGGTGGAGGGGGCAGGGGAGAGGATTTAAGGAGGACAGTTGATTGTGGAGAAAGGAAGTCGGGCTATCTTTGCTCTCTACGATGGTCCTGGAGTAGTGTGTGGTATTGGAAGTTTTACTAATTGTATCTCAAACTGAAGAAAGCTTAAGTCCAGTTTATGTCAAGTTATTAAAGGGTAATTGTAATGAAAAAGTGTTTGGCAGACATATTTTAGTTTTTTATTGACAATTGCTATTAAATCAAAATGTAATTAACAGTCAAACGATCTATTAGTCAAGTTGTTGTTAGTCTAGTTTAGATGTTATATCACCACATCCCATAATTGTAACACTGGAATGAATAGTCCTCTGTGGGAGGGAGGGGATGGCTGGGCCAGTTAGGCACTTTTGGCAGTAACAATACTCCCAATTGCTGGGCAATATTTGGTTAAGAACAGAAGGCAAAATTATAAGTGTAGAAACAAATCATCATGAAGTTCTAGCCCAGCGTTGCACTACGTTGCATTTATTATTAAGTGGAATATGTGAAGTAGCAGCAATGGCTGTAAGTGATACTTTTCTAGTTGTACAGTAACATTACCTCACACAAGATAATTTAACAGATGCTTTTTCCATCAATATTTTTTCCAATTATTAAATATAGTGTAACAAAGGATAATGATTATATATTGTAATTAACTATCTTGATGTTGTTTCAGTCATGAAATTAATTTCCAGAGCAGGAGATTAAATAAACGATGCATGCAATCAATGAAACAAGCTTAGTCAATTCATTTATTAACCAAATCGAATAAATATAGATCCCATTATCATACAATTTTAATACAAAAAAGCCATGGTCCTTCCTTATTAAAAATGGATGCTAGTCACTTTTAATTATTTCCCTCTTCCCCGAAAGCCCAGCATGTACATTTGAACAATTTATGAAGAGCACCTATAGATTCTCTGGAAATCATTCTCATGTTTTGCATCCAACAGTCAATTGAAAACATTCCTGGGCTATATGGTGTTAATTGTTATGAAAAATTAGATGTGCATTAACAGGTACAATACTGGTAGAAAACAATACTTCTCTGCTTAACTGTTACTATGAGTAGTCCTCCCATCCTAAAATTGGCTCACAAAAATTTGTGAAAATACCCAATTGAAGTACAATTATGAAAAATTCATCCAGAATTACATTGGCAGCGGCGGTGGGAGTAAAAGTGAAAAGCGAGTATTGAACTCCACGTAAGAGCTGGTGTTAGTCAATAGAAAGGAGGTTTTTCCACATCATGTGTATCTCATGGTGCAGCAGAAGCGGGAGAAGTAGACAGCCTGGGAGTTCAGAAGAGCACCACTTTCAGAGCAAGCTACCTAAGGTAGTGGGACTGGGCATCAAGGAGTAACAAATAATGGCGAGGCTATTGTTCTCACTGTTACTTATATGCAAATGCCACACCAACTTTTGGTGAGGGCAGATGCACAATTAAATGCGGAAATTGGAACGTTGCTGTCGGAGATGCGCCGCGAAAACTTCATGAAAACAGCATCTCGCTGTCTGGCTCCCAATTCAAATACATTAAGCAGTGTGAAGTTCCTGTACTTGCACGGTAGACATGAAGTAAACTCACCACAGAAAGTTAAGTCAAGTAATTTCAAGTCTAAGTACCCGTTTAACAATGTGTAAGTGTTAATTACTGCCAGTCAACCTCTCTGGTACTGAAAATTAACTATTACAAGTGTGGAGTCTCATTCCTTCAGGTTTTAATTGTTGTTGGAGATTATTTTAATTAAAAATTTTAAAAATACTTTTACTTTTTCTTTCTGTTTTTCTCTCTCTCAATCCAATCTGTCTTTCCCTCTCTTTACCTGATTTCCCTCCCTTTCTGTACCTGATTTGACATTGAATTCACCATTCTAACTTACACTTCCTCCTCCATCCTTGCACTATTAATTTCTCAATGCTTCAATCTGATTGGTTAAGGACATACACAGTTGCTCGTCTAGTTCACGCTGATCTGTAGCGGGCGCTGCATCGTTTCCATCTCGCACTTTTAGGAACTTGCAGCGCAAAGTATCGTCGACATTAAACGGGCAAGGGCAAGTCTAACTCACAGTGGGCACCATTCATTGACCAGTTACAGCACATTCTGGGCCATTATCTTTACTTGAATCGTGGGCTCATTGCTTTCAGCAGTGATCCCTGCACTCACTTGTGCAGTGCTGTGTGATGCCACATAATTGCTGCTGACATGACTGACAACCTGCTGCTCCTGCACTTCCTCATGTATGCCACTGCTGGAGGCAATCATCCCACAAGGTCCATTGATTTCTTTGAGTACAAACACTGAACATCTATGAGTTTTATGAAATCCTCCCTCATGGTTTTCTGTAAAGGTCTTCAGGAGGACATAGACAGGTTAACAGAGCAGGCAGACAGGTAGAAGATACCTGACAAAAGGTCATCGACCTGAAACGCTAACTCTGTTTCTCTCTCCACAGATGCTGCCTGACCTGCTGAGTATTTCCAGCATTTTCTGTTTTTATTTCAGATTTCAAGCATCCGCAGTATTTTGCTTTTGTGTTGAGGTAGAAGATACCATTCGATGCAGAAATATGTAAAGCAGTGCATTTTGTGATAAAAAGAATATTGAAAGGAAATATGCCCTTTATGATAGAGAGGAAGAACAGAGAGATCAAGGAAGAAACAGAGATCTTTGAAGATGAGAATTGTGGATAGCAAAGAACATAAAAAGGGCAAAATGATTCTTGGGTTTATATATATGTCACACACCATACTGACTTGGAAATATATCGCCATTCCTTCATCGTCGCTGGGTCAAAATCCTGGAACTCCCTAACAGCACTGTGGGAGTACTTTCACCACAAGAACTGCAGCAGTTCAAGAAGTTGGCTCACCACCACCTTCTCAAGGACAATTAAGGATGAGCAATAAATGTTGGCCTTGCCAGTGACGCCCACATACCAGGAACGAATAAAAGAATATATAGGAGCATTGAATATAAAAACAGGGAAGTGATGTTGAATTTGTTCAAAACATTGGTTACTTCACAGCTGGAGTCATGTGTGTAGATTTGGGCACCCCATTATAGGAAAGAAATTAAAGCCATCAAAAGGTTACAGTGAAAATTTACTAGAATTATACCAGGAATAAGAGGTTCCAGTTATGCAGAAATGCTCAAAAATGAAGCTTTTTTCAGTGGTACAGTTAAGGCTAAGGGGGATCTAATAGATATTTTTGAAATTATGGAAGGATTTGAGGTGATAAGAAAAAAGAACTTGCACTTATATAGCACCTTTCCTGACCTCCGGACATCCCAAAGTGATTCACAGCCAATAAAGCACTATTGAAGTATAGGCACTTATAGGGAAATGTGGCAGCCAATTTGTGCACACATAAAATAAATGTCCAGATAATCTGTTTTAGTGATGTTTCTTGAGGAATAAATGTTGGCCAGGACATCAGGAAAACACCCTAGATCTTCAAATAGTGCCACGGGATCTTTTACACCCACTTGAGAGGGCAGATTGGCTCTCAGTTTAATGTCTTATCTGAAAGTCAGCAATTCTGACAGTGCAGCACTTCTTGGGTACTGCAGTCAAATGTCAGCCTAGTTATGTGCACAAATCTCTAGACGGTTTGCTTTTCTGTAGAGTGGGGCTTGAACACACAACCTTCTGACTCAGAGGCAAGAGTGAGTCAAGGCTGGCACCATAAACAGTGAAAGATTCGCTAGAAATTTCAATGGAGGATCACCCGATTTGCTGCTGTAACTTCGGCAGAAGATTGGCAGAACCCCCGTTTATGCCCTTTCAGAGGTTTCTGGTGATCTCCCACCAAAGTTACGGCGGGTGATCGGGAGAATGCCCTAGGAAATTCCTGCCGATTATTTCCACTGGTTGGCAAATTGATAACAATGGGGCATAGACTGAGAGTTATCACTAGAATAATAAAGAGAGAATTTAGAAATATTTTTATTACATGAAGGATTATTAGTCCCAAATTTACTTGTCATTTTTGGCAACTTTGTACTGGCATTTTTGATGAGAGATTGCAAGATTTACAGAAGAACTTTTAATATTTTTTTTGCCTGGATTAAGCTAAACTTGCCTCTGACACGCTGAGTGTCTCCGAGATCACCGGGAAGTTTCCAGTAAGGGTTTCTGAGTTCCAGGTATGGGATTCCCTATTGACGTTTCCTTGTAAGCAATTTTGATGGAGGAGGAGCAGTGCAGGATGAAGGAAAGGAGAGTGAGGCAGCATATGAGGACACGGTGCCCTACAAAATATTACTCCCCCCCAAAAGAATCTACAGGCCACGCAAATATTATTAAGACTTTATGAGGAGCTCCATGTTATAAGAATGCGCTTCACCAAAGAAGCAATAGGAAAGCTGTACCACCTACTACACAAAAACCTGCAGCCAAGATCATCTGCTCAAGTAATTCTTCCTGTGGCTCTAAAACTGCACTCAACGGCCAGAATTTTCCGGGGTGGTAGCGGGCGCGATTGGTGGCGGATCAGGTGGGAAAGTTGTTATTTTTGACAGCGGGTCGGGAATCCGCTGTCATCCCGCCCCCAGGCGCCTTTCCCCCAGGAGCATCTGTCATCGCGGAGCCGACCCGACCGGCAGCGATGGGCCACCCGAATGAGAAGATTAACAGCTAGTTGTCAGACCCTTAACAGGCTTTTTTAACTTACTTTTTAAATTTAACTGCATGGCCACAGGATCACGCTGCTCTGGAATCACGTCTGTCAACCTGAGGCGGGAGTTCCGTGGCCATTGCTCCAGCTGATTACTTGACAGCATCAAATGTACAGTAAAAGCTCCCACCTGACAGATGATCACTTTCCTCAGGCAGAAGCTGTTGCTCAGTCCATTTCCAGCACAGATTCTGCAGGCTGCAAGTGTTTACAGCAAAGTCTCTGTCCAGTCTCGCCTCATTGGAAGAACTCTCTCACCATTGACAGAATGCTTCTGTCATCTGACGAAGGAGCAGCGCTCCGAAAGCTTGTGATTTCAAATAAAGCTGTTGGACTATAACCTGGTGTTGTGCGACTTCTCACATTTGTCCACCCCAGTCCAACACCGGCATCTCCACACATCACATCTATTCCATCAACATGGGTGCTGTTTATACTGTCTCACCTTGGTCCTCGGAATCGGACCACAATGAGTCCCAATACCAGCAGCACCAGGCACACCAGCAGCACCAACAACAACACCAACCTTCTCCGCAATCACCTGATGCTGCACAGGACAGAGGGCATCAGCACCCGACCACATTGCTGTCCAGGAGGCCAGGGATGGCCTCATCATGGCCAGATTTAGTTAACTTTATGCTGTACACCCATATGGCTGCCACATGATGCGCCAGGTTGGCACCACCCCACACCAACACCATAAAGCATCCCTACAATGACCAAGCCATTCCTTTCACACTCATTGCCATTGTGGGGGGATACCGTTATGTCTCACCATTCACTGTAACTCACTAAGCCACTTCCAAAGGTGCACACAAATCTGTCCAAGACTGGAAAGTGTTGAATATAAAGATTTTTATGTTTGACAGCACATTAACAGAAACTTTACATAAACATTGCATAAAACATCCAAATAGCTACTCTTGTGTGTTGTTAGCTGGTATGATTGCACTAGGATGAGGGTGAGTGTGAGAGGTGGCTAGTGAGATGGGGATGTGATAATGTAGATAGAGAGAGAGGGATGGGTGGAGGTGCAAGGTATGTTGGTGTGAGTAAGGATGTGCAGGAGTAGGGAAGGGAAGGCAGAGTGATGGGGATGTGGTGAGAGGCACAGCAGGATGAAGGTGAGTGTGGCTTTGTACTAACGTTTCCTGATCTAATGAGATCATTGAAACGTTTGCGGGACTGCACCCAGGTCCTCCTGAACACATCCCTGCTTGTGACCTCCTCTGCAATCTGCGACCAGGCTGTTTTGGTCTCCTGGGGAGATCTCTTCTGCCCATCGGAAGGGAAGAGGACCTCCCTGCGTGCTCTGACTCCCTCCATAAGCATATGGAGGGAGTCGTCGGAGAACCTGGGTGCAGCCCTCTGCCTCTGTGCAGTCATTGTCAGTGTTTGCAGCACTCCAATGCTGTAGTACACTGACAGCACTGTGTTAGATTAAACATCAAATCTAATGTGGCCATGGTCCCTTTAAAGATCCCAGCTGAAAACGCATCATGAATGATGTCACCAGACCTGCTCCATCTCATTGGGCCGGGTAACGCGCTGGGCGGACTTAATCATCCCTATTAAGGTAAGTTCATTTTCAGCAGAGGGATGGAGCCAGCAGCGGGATCACGACCCCCCACGGACATCGCCCGCACCAGACCTGCCGAGGTAGACAAAATTCCGGCCAACGTTTATGCCACAGGCTCATTTCAGGGAGCTATGGGGGATCTGTGCACTATTGGTCAGGCTGTCGACCAGACAGGTAACAGGCAGGTAACTAACATATTTTTTAGCAGAGCTTGCAGTGCCCTGCACAACTTTGCCATCTAAAAGGACCTGGATATGGAGATTTCTGGGGAGGTGACTCTAGATGCCTTGGAGGCAGAATAGCATAGATTAGAACATCTGAAGGACCATCATACCATTAAAATCAATATCCCCAGATAATTCAGGGGGGCCAGCAAGCACACCAGACACCTTCCCCAGGACCCGCAGGCCTCTCATCAGTCCCACTTCTGACTCCCCTCTGCCCTGTGTTTCGCCATGAGCTTCCTCATCAACATCACTGTGCAATTGTCTCAAAGTGCCTGTGTATATGCTGCAGCGTAATGTGGTGGCTGTTTAGCTCTGCTGACGAGTGTTCTTGGGGCACAGAGTTGAACACTAGGCTTTTTCTTTGCAGAGAGCACATGGGATATTTGAGTGTATAAGAACACATCTATTTAGGTATTATGTTGTTATCACATGAAATATTAAGTATCTGCAAACAAATTTTGTAATGCCGGGAGTAATTCATTTATTTTAAATGAGTTACTGCTGGCATCAAGATAGCATCAATCAAAAGATTTAGGCTTAAGTTTGTATGGACATATTGATATAACAAAAGGTGCAAATCATAGAACATATTATTAATATGGTGTATACCAGTAGGTCTACATACCCCATCCAACGTCCTCAGGCCCCGCATCTTTAAAAACCTCCTTCTCAAATAATTCTACAGTTGTCTGTTCCTGTTCATTGAAAGATTTCTCTTGCTATAGTGCACCATCTGCTCCACTCCTTGACCTGCTAAGTGTGAGTTTTGCCTTTAAGTGTAAGAATAGTGTGACTTGGCTGCAGTAGATTTGCTTTACCACAATGGCATAACTCTGCTATTTTCACATGAATAACACCCTTGCTACATCCTCCTTAACATTCCTCTGTGCGAATACAGGGGGTTATTTTGGCCAAAGGGTGAAAACAGGAGCTAAATGGGTGCTATGCTAATAAAAAATGCCTGTTTGAAAGTGTGGATTTAGCACACAATTTTCAGGCTACTTGATGATTATAATGATTTAAACGTACCTGCAGGCGCCAAAACTGATAACTGCAGGTTTATCACTCAAGCGCTGAAAAGACACAATTTTCCTGGAGCTGTATATGTAGCCTGCACTCACCCACTTCCACTGAAGGTGTGGAGTGCGCTGGCTGAGAGAGGAATGATGGCTCAAGGACCGAGAGATAGGGCGCTCAGGTTCTCCGACCCAACACTGGAGGCCCTGGTGGAGGAGGTACAGAGGAGGAGGGATGTCCTCTACCCATAGCGGGGAAGGAGGCCACAGAGGCAGCTTATGTGGCGGATGTGGGAGGAGATTGCCCAGGAGGTGACAGCCAGGAGCCCATGGTTCCAGTGCCACAAGAAATTTAATGACTTGACAGGAGTAGTCAAGGTAAGATCCCGTCACACAAACACACTTTTCAAAACTGCACCACCACCACCAGGATCACAACCTCAACACACTTCATTCACCATCTGACATTCACACAACCCACACTATTTCATCCTTCATAGGCACTACTCACACCTCAGACACATTTCACAGCTATTCAACCAAGTTAGGCATCACACACACACAAATACACCTGCTAATACACTCATTCACAATGACCACTCTTTCTCTTCCAAGGAAAATTAGCACATAACTGGCGGCAGCAGGACCTGACCAGGTGAGGGGAAGCACGACTTCATGATATCACTCCCCTTGAGGAGGTTGTGCAGGCTGTAATCGGGAGGGGAGTGGCAGACCCCGTGGCCAGAGGCAGAGCACCACTATTCCTGATCCCTAATCACCCAAAGCTATCCTCACTCCCAAGCTCCATTAAGTCTCATCACACACATCCTCCTATAATGGCCACACGTGCTGCACCCTAACCCTTTCAGCTTTATCACTGCAGGCTCCCAGAAGCAAGATCCACCTCACTGCCCAGAGCAAGTGCAAGATGAGCAACAGCCACCTCGCACCACCCCACAGCTGGTAAAATCCAGCCCTCTGTTTCACGAGGTCACAGATCTCTGTGATGACCTCCTTGGTAAAGCGTAGCCTCCTCATGCACTAGTCTGGGGTCATGTGAATGTAGGAGCAGTGCTCTCTGATCACCCTGGGTGGATAGGGACTCCTGCTGAGAGTCCTCCTCGCCCTCCTGGCCCTCTTGTCCCTCTCTCCTGCAGCAGCTGGTGCTGCTCTGCCTGGCCTTATCTCCTCCTCCAATTCCTCATGCAGAGCAAGGGGGACCCCTAGCAAGATGCCCATGACCAAGCACTCCCTTTCTCCTGGGCACTCCTATAAAGGTGTCCAATAAGGTGGAGTAGCACAGCACTCACTCTTTTTAGGTGATGTCCTCAGAGAATTTCCGGAATAAATGTTGCTTAAGTTTTGGTGAAGTCTTGACAAAGTGTCCCAGAAAGTCTCCCGATATGTCTCAAAAGTCCTCTTCAAACAGTGTAGTCAGTCGATCTTCAGCAGCAAGTGAACAGTGAAAGCTGAACATGGCTTTAAGTAGTGCTCGAAATCCTCAGCAACGACTTCTTTACTCCTGTTCAGTTGGTCGCTGTTAGGAGAAGTCGTTAAATGAAGCGTTACCCACCAAAATTGGACCTAATTGGAGGCAGCAGCGGCGGGACCTTCCATGATTCCAAAAAAAACAAGGTGTGACGTCACAGGACAGCAGGTAGGTGATTGGTTGGTGAGTATTAAGGTTTTTTTCTTTCTAACCTAGGATAGTGGTTTAAACTGGGAGCGGGAAACTATAACATACTGTATTAAATTTATAGATTAGTTAAACTAATTAATGTAACTATAAATAATTGTTGATGAAAGACTTTAATTAAAGAAATAAAATAAGGCTAGACTAAGATATGGCAGAGCAGGTTGTGTGTCTGGGCTGCAGTATGTGGGAGTTTGTGGACAGCGAGACTGCCCCAAGTGAACACATCTGCAGTAGATGTCTCCAGCTCAGAGTCATTGAGCTGGAGTGCGAGTTGGAGACACTCCGACACATAAGGGAGGGGGAGGAATTTCTGGACAGTTTTATCCAGAATACAGTCACACCCCAGAGGAAAGCACAGGTTCAGGAAAGGGAGGGTGTGACTGTTAGGGAGATGGATAGCGGGGATTTAGGAGAGGTTGAGAAGGAGGTCCCGCAGACACTGGTCCTGTCCAACAGGTACGATGTACTCGCTACCTGTGAGGACAAGGAGAAAGACTGCAGGGAGGACAGCCACAATGCAGACCAAGGTACTGTGGCTCAGAAGGCTGTCCAAGGGGGGGGAAGAGCAGAATAGAAATGTGGTAGTGATAGGGGACTCTATAATTAGGGGGATAGATAGCCTCCTCTGCAGCCAAGAACGAGAATCCCAAAGGGTGTGTTGCCTACCTGGTGCCAGGGTAAGGGATATCTCACGGCGGCTAGAGAGGAACTTGGAAAGGGAGGGGGTAAATCCAGTTGTCGTGGTCCATGTTGGAACAAATGACATAGATAGGAACAGGAAGGAGGTCCTGCTGAAAGAGTATCAGGAGTTGGGATCTAAATTAAAAAAACAGGACCTCGAGGGTAACACGGTGGCATAGTGGTTAGCACTGGTGCCTCACAGCGCCAGAGACCCGGGTTCGAATCTGACCTCGGGTGACTGTCTGTGTGGAGTTTGCACATTCTCCCCGTGTCTGCGTGGGTTTCCTCCGGGTGCTCCGGTTTCCTCCCACAGTCCAAAAATGTCCGGGTTAGGTTGATTTGGCTATGATAAATTGACCCTTAGTGTTAGGGGGGGTGGATTAAATATGTGGGGTTATGGGGATAGGATGGGATATGTTAGGGGGAATTAAATACGTGGGGTTACGGGGCTAGGGTGGGATATGTGTACTGTGGGGATTAAAGCAGGGACAGGGTACTGGATTTGAATGATCAGCCATGATCGTATTGAATGGTGGAGCAGGCTCGACGGGCCGAATGGCCTACTCCTGCTCCTAGATTCTATGTTTCTATGTTTCTATGTTAATCTCTGGATTATTGCCCAAGCCACGTGCAAATTGGCATAGAAGCAGACAGATCAGGAGAATTAACACGTGGCTAAAGGGCTGGTGTGGGAAAGAGGGGTTCCTTTTCATGGGACACTGGCACCAGTTCTGGGATAGGAAGGAGCTGTACCGATGGGACGGGCTCCACCTGAACCGGGATAGGACCCGTGTCCTAGCGGAAAGGGTAAATAGGGAAGTGGCAAAGGATTTAAACTAGTAAGATGGGGGAAGGGATCTACAAGAAACGTAACCAGCCTAAATATAAACAAAACAGGAAAAGAGAGCACAGGAAAGAATAAAGTAAGGGAGGACATTCATGGCAAGGGAATAAATAGAGTTATAGAACAGAAATCTAAAAAGATGGTTAAACATAAAGTGAGAGGAAATCCTATTAAAAATGTGTTAAACTGTCTATACAGCAATGCACACAGTGTCCGTAATAAAACAGGGGAGTTGGAGGCAATCATACATTGTGAGGAACCAGACATAGTAGGGATTACTGAGAAAATGCTGGAAATACTCAGCAGGTCAGGCAGCATCTGTAGAGAGAGAAACAGAGTTAACGTTTCAGGTCGATGACCCTTCGTCAGAAGGGATTACTGAGACATGGCTACAGAAAAATCAGGACTGGGAATTAAACATTGCAGTGTATAACATATTTAGAGAAGATAGGGAGGGGAAAAGGGGAGGTGGAGTAGCTGTACTTATTAGGGATAACATAATGGCAGAATAAAGTGACGCAGATATCAGGAAGACAATAATAGAATCCATATGGATAGAGATAAAAGATAATAAAGGGTCAATCACACTAATAGGCATAGTCTACAGATCACCTAATAGTGGAAGGGAGGTGGAGGAAGAAATATGCAGACAAATTAGGGAAATGAGTAAAAAAAAAATAATATTCATGGGAGGTTTCAACTACCCCAATATTAATTGAACAGAAGAGGTAGGTAAAGGGGATAAGGGAATAGAGTTCCTACAATGTGTACAGGATTCCTTTCTAACCCAATATGTAAAAAGCTCAACAAGGGAGGATTTAATATTGCATCTAGTAATGGGGAATGAACCAGAGCAGATAACAGAAGTAAAGGTAGGGGACCATATAGGCAATAGTGACCATAATATAATACGCTTTAAGATGATAATTGAGAAGGACATAAGTATGACAAAAACCAGGTTAATAGATTGGAGAAAAGCTGATTTTGAGGGCTGAGAATAGAACTTTGGAAACATAAATGGGCAACAATATTGGCAAACAACGATATAGAACAGCAATGGGAAACATTTAAAACGATGTTCAACAGAGTGCAGGAAAAATATATTCTGCTAAAAGGAAAGAACAAACTAAACAGTAATGAGACTCCATGGATGAATAAAGCCATAAGGGAACAATTGAGGGTAAGGATAGATGCATGCATTAAGTACATAGACAGCAGGGGAGTGCATGATAAGAGAGAATATGAAAAGATTAGGAGAGAAGTCAAAAAAACAATTAGGGAGGCAAAGAGGAACTAATAAGGAACATAAAACAAAATAGTAAAATATTTTATAGGCACATCAATAAAAAAAGGGAGGTTGGGATGGGTATAGGGCCATTAAGGGATAGTCAGGACAATACCACAGGTAACGATAGAGAGATGGCAGAAATATTAAAGAATTTTTTTGCTTCAGTATTTACCAGGGAGATAGAACAGGTGGACATGACATTGGATGATGAAATTAGTAATGAGATAAGTGCATTTAAAATAAAAAAGGGATATATTAAATAAATTCATCAAACTCAAAAGAGGATAAAACCCTTGGTCCAGATGGATTGCATCCACACATTTTAAAAGAATCTAGGGAAGAGATAGCAGAGGCATTACTACACATATTTAATAATTCATTAGAAAAAGGTATAGTGCCAGAGGACTGGCAGATAGCTAACGTAATACCGATATTTAAGAAGGGGGATAGAACATGTCCAGGGAATTATAGACCAGCCAGCTTAACATCAGTGGTAGGAAAAATAATGGAATCCCTCCTAAAGGAGAAAACAGAAGAGCATCTAGAAACCAAAAATATAATAATGAATAGTCAACATGGATTTCAAATGGGAAAGTCCTGCTTGACCAACCTTATTGCATTTTTTGAAGAGGTAACAGAGAGAGTAGACAATGGTAATGCAGTAGATGTAATTGATCTGGATTTTCAAAAGGCCTTCAATAAGGTACCCCATAATAGACTGATGAACAAGGTCAGAGAATGCGGAATCAGGGGACAAGTAGCAGAATGGATTGCTGTCTGGCTTCAGGACAGAAAGCAGAGAGTAGGAGTAAAGGGTAGCTATTCACAGTGGCAGAAGGTGGGTAGTGGTGTTCCACAAGGATCAGTGCTGGGACCACTGCTGTTCACAATTTACATTAATGATTTAGACTGAGGAATCAAAAACACAATTTCTCAATTTGTGGATGACACCAAATTGGGGGGGATAGTCAATACTGAAGAGGACTGCAACAAGTTACAGGAGGACATTAATAAACTTGCAGAATGGGCATATAATTGGCAAATGAAGTTCAACACAGATAAATGTGAGGTATTACATTTTGGTTGGAAGAATAGGGAGGTCACTTATCACTTGGAGGGTGCGAGTATAGGTGGGGTAGAGGAACAAAGGGATCTAGGAGTACAAATACACAAATCACTAAAAGTTGCAACGCAGGTTAACAAGGCCATAAAAAAAGTAAACCAAGCACTAGGGTTTATTTCTGGAGGGATAGCATTGAAAAGTAGGGAAGTTATGATAAACCTGTATCGAACCTTGGTTAGACCACACTTAGAGTACTGCATACAGTTCTGGTCGCAGTATTATAAAAAGGATATAGAGGCACTGAGAGGGTGCAGAGAAGATTTACAAGGATGATGCCAGAAATGAGAGGATATACATATCAGGAAAGGATGAACAGGCTGGGTCTCTTTTCTCTTGAAAAAAGAAGTGAGCTAATAGAGGTCTTTAAAATTATGAAAAATTTTGATAGAGTGGATACAGAGAGAATGTTTCCACATGTGGGGAAGAGCATAACTAGAGGCCATCAATATAAGATAGTCACCAAGAAATCCAATAGGGAATTCAGAAGAAACTTCTTTACCCAAAGAGTGGTGAGAATGTGGAACTTGCTACCACAGGGAGTGGTTGAAGCAAATAGTATAGATGCATTTAAGGGGAGGCTGGACAAGCATATGAGGGAGAAGGGAATAGAGGGTTATGCTGATAGATTTAGATGAGGAAAGACGGGAGGAGGCTCGTGTGGAGCATAAACGCTGGCATGGACTGGTTGGACCGAATAGCCTGTTTCTGTGCCGTATATCCTATGTAATCCTATGTAAAATGGCGTGCTGCCTCTTTATTAAGCACTAGCAGGAAACTTAATTGTCAATCAAAGCCTTAACGATTCTCCAGGCAGCCTTTCCTAGCGCAAGCTACAACTCCTTTACCAAGATGGCACCTTGCGTTAAACGTGGGCTAAACCGGCATTGCAGCTTAAGACCCCAACTTGGCCACCTCAGAGGCTCTTTAGTGCCTAAAATATCTGGGGAAAATCGCACTTTTTTTGTATAGCTCTATAATATCGAGGATTTTCCTTCATCTCCATAAGTGCTCAAAAGTGCTTCTTTACAGTAATACTGATGCTTTATCTGGGTGCTTTTACTTAAGCTGTGCAACTTCTTGCAGACCTCTGTCCATTTCCTTATATGAGAAGTTACACAACACCAGGTTATAGTCCAACAGCTTTATTTGAAATCACAAGCTTTCGGAGCGCTGCTCCTTCATCAGGGGAAGTGAAGAGATGCATATAGTCACAGCATATATAGTCAGAGAACACTGCCAGATGATTACAGTTAATCTTTCCAACTGCCCTTTATCACACCTCGGCAGAGAGATAATCACGGCAATCAAAGGTGTGGATGGTGTCCAAACAGGTCAGTCAGGAAAACATTACATCAAAGACAATGTGGCAGATGCTGGGGTCTGTATGGAAAACAAAAAACTTTTTTTGCTGGAAATCACAGCAAGTCCGGCCGCATCTGTGTAGAGAGAACAAGCCAATGACGATTCGAGTCTGGATGACTCTACGTCAGGTTGGGTTACATGTAGCATGACATGAACCCAAGATCCCGGTTGAGGCCGTCCTCATGGGTGCAGAACTTGGCTATCAGTTTCTGCTCGACGATTTTGCGTTGTCGTGTGTCTCGAAGGCCGCCCTGGAGAACGCTTACCCGAAGATCGGAGGCTGAATGTCCTTGACTGCTGAAGTGTTCCCCGACTGGGAGGGAACACTCCTGCCTGGCAATTGTTGTGCGGTGTCCGTTCATACGTTGTCGCAGTGTCTGCATGGTCTTGCCGATGTACCATGCTCCGGGGCATCCTTTCCTGCAACGTATGAGATAGACAACGTTGGCCGAGTCACATGAGTATGTACCATGTACCTGGTGGGTGGTGTCCTCACGTGTGATGATGGTATCTGTGTTGATGATCTGGCATGTCTTGCAGAGGTTGCCGTGGCAGGGTTGTGTGGTGTCGTGGTCGCTGTTCTCCTGAAAGCTGGGTAATTTGCTGCGAACGATGGTCTGTTTGAGGTTAGGCGGCTGTTTGAAGGCGAGTAGTGGGGGCGTTGGGATGGCCTTAGTGAGGTGTTCGTCGTTATCGATGACATGTTGAAGGCTGCGAAGAACATGGCGTAGTTTCTCCGCTCCGGGGAAGTACTGGATGACATAGGATACTCTGTTGGTTGTGTCCCGTGTTTGTCTTCTGAGGAGGTCTATGCGATTTTTCACTGTGGCCCGTCGGAACTGTCGATCGATGAGTCGAGCGTCATATCCCGTTCTTACGAGGGCGTCTTTCAACATCTGTAGGAGTCCATCGCGTTCCTCCTCGTCTGAGCAGATCCTGTGTATTCGCAGGGCTTGTCCATAGGGGATGGCTTCTTTAACGTGGTTAGGGTGGAAGCTGGAGAAGTGGAGCATCGTGAGGTTGTCCGTGGGCTTGCGGTAGAGTGAAGTGCTGAGGTGTCCGTTTTTGTTGGAGATTCGTGTGTCCAAGAATGAAACCGATTCTGAGGAGTAGTCCATGGTGAGTTTGATGGTGGGATGGAACTTGTTGATGTTATCGTGTAGTCTTTTCAGTGATTCTTCGCCGTGGGTCCATAGGAAGAAAATGTCGTCGATGTATCTGGTGTATAGCGTTGGTTGGAGGTCCTGTGCAGCGAAGAAGTCTTGCTCGAACTTGTGCATGAAGATGTTGGCGTATTGGGGTGCGAATTTGGTCCCCATGGCTGTTCCGTGTGTTTGGGTAAAAAACTGGTTGTCGAAGGTGAAGACATTGTGGTCAAGGATGAAGCGGATGAGTTGTAGGATGGCGTCTGGAGATTGGCTGTTGTTGGTGTTGAGTACTGAGGCTGTCGCAGCGATGCTGTCATCGTGGGGGATACTGGTGTAGAGTGCCGAGACGTCCATCGTGGCGAGGAGTGTTCCTGGTTCAACTGGTCCGTGGGTGCTGAGTTTCTGTAAGAAGTCTGTAGTGTCGCGACAGAAGCTGGGGGTTCCCTGTACGAGGTGTGATAAAGGGCAGTTGGAAAGATTAACTGTAATCATCTGGCAATGTTCTCTGACTATATATGCTGTGCCTATATGCATCTCTTCACTTCACCTGACGAAGGAGCAGCGCTCCGAAAGCTTGTGATTTCAAATAAAGCTGTTGGACTATAACCTGGTGTTGTGCGACTTCTCACATTTGTCCACCCCAGTCCAACACCAGCATCTCCACATCATTTCCTTATAGTGGTCAACACTCAGATCACATTAGTTTTGATATATTGCCATTTGCTTACCTCCAACTGTTTTTCTAGTCTTCCTACCAAAGTGAATAACTTCACATTTCCCCACATCTGCCACCTTAATGCCCACTCACTTAACCTATTTATATCCCTTTGTAGGCCCTTAGTGTCCTCCTCACAGCTTACTTTCATCAGCAAACTTGGATACATTACACTCGGTCCCTTCATCTAGGTCATTAATATAGATTGTAAATAGCTGAAGCCCAAGCACTGATCCTTGCGGCACCCCACTAGTTTCAGCCTGCCAACTCGAAAATGACCTGTTTATCCCTGCTCTGTTTTCTGTCCGTTAACCAATCCTCTATCCATGCTAATATTTTACCCTAACCCCATGAGCCCTTATCTTGCGTAAAAACCTTTTTATGTGGCACCTTATCGAATGCCTTTTGGATATCCAAATATACTACATCCACTGGTTCCCTTTATCTACCCTGCTAGTTACATCCTCAAAAAACTCTAATAAATTTGTTAAACATGACTTCCCTTTCATAAAACCATGTTGACTCTGCCTAATCATATTATGATTTTCTAAGTGCCCTGTTACCACTTCCTTAATAATGGATTCCAGCATTTTCCCGACGACTGATGTCAGGCTAACTGGCCTGTAGTTCCCTGTTTTCTCTCTCCTCCCTTTCTTGAATAGCGGTTAACCTGGTGTGCAAGCAGGCTGACAGTGGCAATATCTGCACCTCTTAAAGGGACAACACATCGTTCAGGTAAGTTTGGATTTAAGGTTTTGGACTTTTTTTAATGTTGTTGAAGTGGTAGCTTGCTACAATAGATGTGAAAAGTTTTTTAAGTGTGCAGGGAATGCTGCTGGAAGCTTACAAGGACTCGGATGGTAAATGAAGGCCTTTGAGAAGACAGAACATGCTGTGAATACTCAGCAGGTCAGGCAACATCCATGGAGGGAAAAAGAGAGCTCACATCTCAGGTCGAGATGCTGTCTGACCAGCTGAGTATTTCCAGCATTTTATGCTGTCATTTCACATTTACAGCGTCCGCTTGTACAGGGAAGAGGAAGACACAGAAGAGGAGGAAGCAGAAGAGGAGGAAGCAGACAGCCCCTTTGTGGCCGGGATGGAATCATCCACCTGAGGTCCCAGTGACCACAACCTCAATTTCCCTTTCAACATTAGTCCCACACCTTACCTTCCCTCTGTTACTGACCATCACAAAGTCCTCCTGGCCATGATGCTGAAATAAAAGCCACCACAAAGCAAACTTTCCAATCCACCTATATACGTCTAGCCATCCAATGTGACATCAAGAAAACAAATCATCACCCCTATGCATTCTCTTTGTGACTGTCTTGTGTGTGCTTTTGCCTACCCTACTGATGTCACGCAGTGCTACCGCAGTGGCTGCAGCATGGCTGGGGTAGGCTGCTGACTTTCAGTAGGGGACACTGCAAATGGCCTTGCTGGTTGACCTTGAGGAGCTGGTGGCTGGGAGTGTCAAATCAATCATCTTCTTCTTGTTCTTCTTCATTCTCCTCTCCCTCTTCTTGGTCACCCACTGGCTGGGCAGGCTGCATTTCTTGGGTGTGTGAAATGAGGACGGCACACGGGTGGAGTTGTGGTGACTGGAGGGCGGGCAAGCAAGAGGAGCATGCCAAAAGGAGGATAACGTATGAGGATACCAGCATCTTGTATCTTTTCAGCCCCGCCGCTGGCCAAATGCTCAGCCATGCCCCTGCCAAGAATGGCCTGCACCGTCTCCTCCAAGGGGGTGAGGTGAGGTTAGGAATGGGAGATGTGCCTCGTCATTGGTGCAGATTGTTGGTAGGTGAGTAATTAGGGGTTGTGCCTTGAGCAGTGTGTGAGACTTGTGGTGCAGTTGGTAGGAGACGGCTTTTGAAGATGCATTCACTGACCTTGACCACTCGTCTGAGGTCATGAAGCTTCTTTGGGCACCAGAGCCAGGTGGTGGGGCGACACTGCTGGCAGTGTTGGCCTCGGTGATGTAGTCCCACATCCTTCTCTCTGGAGGGCCTCCTGGCCCTTGTGGGTAAAGGGTCTGTGTTGCAGTGTTGACCCCCTGCACAAAGCTGGAGTGCTGCGTGTGAGACCCTGGGTGCCCCTTCCCTGGCATGCTGAGCCATTTATGTTAGTGCTGAGGCAGTTTTCCTCATTTTTTGAGGTTAGGAAGGTAATTCAGCTTTAAGAGCTGAATATTCAAATTTGGAACTTCTTTTAACGTTAAATATTTTTTAAAAGGCAGAAAGGGCTGAAAACTGCATTGTCTCACTTCATTTTAATTTGGATTGCTTCAGTGTGCATGGCCCCTTTAATTCTCAGAGCCCTTCATTACCCACAATTCCTTGCGAGCTCCACAGCTGTGGAAAGCTGCAACGTCGCACCTGCACACAAACTTCTTCTCGGATGCCTCCAGCAATGCCACCAGGACAGCGTTGCTCGGAAGGTGAATGCTGCGCCAGCAATCTCCATGCACCCCAGACCAATTTTGCACCGTTAGTGTTGTGCCCATTTTCAGTGGCCGTTAACTCCAGTTGCCGGTGTCACCGACAACTTTGCTGGCAAACACGAATTTCTCCCCCTCTGTGTTTCCTGTACAAGAACACCTAAATCTCTCTGAACACCAACATTTAATAGTTTCTCACCATTTAAAAAATATTCTGTTTTTATCTACTAATATCACCCACACTCATTTCTAGCCTTATGTAACCTTAGTGTCCAGTGGAAAATACAGCTATAAATGTTTGCCTGAAGAGTTACACTTACGTGAACTTTCGGAACAATGCAGTCAAGGATATTTGCTGCAGATTAAGGTGTACACATCTGAACTTTGTAATTACTTCAGTGTTTCAGAGAAATTTGATTTTGTACATTACTATAGATATCGCTTCTTGTTCTATTTGCATCTAATTTGCACTCCAGTAATTCCATTTATGAGCAGCCAAACTGGGACTGCAATATAAGCATCAAATCCATGCTGCCTGCATAAATATTCTTACTGGCAAAAACAAATTATATTAGAATCTTGTGCTGTTAAGAAAATATTTATGGACAACCTTTGTTCATATTATTTTCTTTTAAATATTTATCATTTGTTAGTTATTTTCTGATTTGTTGTTGCTCCAAAGATTAGACATTCTGCCAACTTTAATTTAATGTCAAATCCCTGGGTCTGAAGATTTATTAAACAGTTTTGAATTCCATTATTTTCCACGGGAATGCACATGTGGTAATGATATCATAAGCAAGATGAACTCAGAAGATTTATTTACACCCACATTTATATCACTGCAGGTGCCGATTGACACACTGTTTTGACTACTTAGAGAAATAAAAAAAATTGTCTTTGTATGAGATGAAATTCTGCCTCGGATATTTCAATATCAGAACAGTTATCTCACCAAATTTAGCAAGACCTTAACAAATGAATTCATTTTCTGCTGCTACTAACAATATGTCCTGGAATATCTCCTGCTGGTGGCAATTGAGGAGTTTTTTGTAGGGAAAAAAGCCACAGAGAGAAGAAAAGTATGCTGAGACATTTAAGGTGAAGGTTGAAAAGAAAAACATATATTTTTTCCGCATCCATACATTATGTAAATACACGGCTGGAGCCTTCTTCCACTGAGAAAACTCCTGCCATGTGCGCCTGGAGATGAGATTGTTTTTAATTAAACAAGGTTTCTTTCTTATCTTTTTTTCCTCCTGTCTTGCAGGTGCTGAGTTTTGCTGCTGCGTGAACTCCCGGATGCCAGCAATCCTTCACTAAAGTAAAAAGAAAGAACTTGGCATTTATATAGCGTCTTTCACAACCTCAGGACGTCCCAAAGTGATTTACAGCCAATGAAGTACTTTTGAAGTGTAGTCACTGTTGTAATGTAGAAATAACTCATTCAAGTTCTGAATGTGTGAGCCTTTACAGTATGTAGGCTAATTGGCTGCGGAGGGCCTCACAGCCCAGTCTGATCCTGTTCTGATCCAATACTGACATGTTTGCATGTTCTTTGAGGGGTCACATGATTTTTTTTTTCACCTCCTTAACCCAGGGTAATGAGACCAACTGTACTGAAATTAATTGTTGTCCAACTGCGATCAGCAATCTCAGCACACAATAGGGGGGCGAATTAAACAAAAAAAATTATACTTTTTCATTAATATTAAAATATTCACAATTGCTTTTTAAATGATATTTCACATAATCCAACAATGTTTCTTTGAGCTGGACCAGTAGGTGGCAGATTCCAGTTAATGAAGATAACATGGGGGCATGAACTGCAAATTGAAGTATGTATTAAATGGATCAGTCTTATAGCATGATGATCAGAAAAGAGATATAGGGGCTGAAATTCCCATGACAGGTGAAGAAGTATATGTATAACTCATGCACTGTAAGACCAAGGGCCTTGGCGTGGAGTGCATGTGGTCAATACTACTGCAATGTACAAAACACCAAGACTAATACTGTATTGTATAAAATGTGCCTGTCACATATCATATTCAAAGTGTTCATGTGTAATGACTTAACATACCCACTTAAGGGTGGACTGAAGGAGTGTATGTATAACTTGTACCATTTTCTGGAGGTGCAGGGAGTGAAGAAACCGTACACAATCATGTATTTGTAATAAGGATGTGGACTCCATTTAAACATATGGTTTACTTGACCAAAAAACTACCCAGTAAGCCTTGTGCATAGGCAGTGGAAACTATTGCAGCTAACAAAGAGAACAGCTTGTTCTTGGAGGCTTCAGCTGTTGATTAAATCTTATGCTCCTCTTTGTGATGAGTGCCTAGGAACCATAAAGGCCTATTCAATTCATAGACTCTTCGATAAGAAAACTATGGAACTCCAAAGTGTCCTTGATTATTTCTTTTACATTTAATCACTGCTATTGATTGAGTTTGCTAACATTGAATCCTATTGGTATGTGTTGAAAGAACATATTAACGGCCCAGAAATTCGCCTGTCCGGCTTGCCGCGGGGGTAAGGATCGCGCGCGCTCTTACCTACCGCGCCTGCCGTTGTGTTTTGGGCCCACGGGAACTTCGGGTCCTGGGCCTCTCCCAACTGCCGGCGCACAGTGCTTGCGTGTTCCAGGGGCGCAGTTAGTGCGATGCATCCCCTGGGATCACGTGGGCCATGGAGAGCCAATGGCAGCAGACCATCTTTCATTCATAGATTTGACAGGAGACCTGTCAAATCTGTGAATTGAAATCGGCCCCAAAAGAACAGCTAAACTTCAAATAATTTTTTTAAAAACCATCACATTTATAAAATAACTATAGTTAAATAAATTAACCACTTTAAACAAAAATTTAAATTTTTGAAAAAATTAAAATACTTTTTAAAAGTTATAAAAATAAACTCACCTTTCTTTAAAGTATCTAAAAAAGATAAACCTGTTGAAAAAAATTTAAAATTATACTTAATTAACCACTTACCTTGTTCAAAACGGGTCTTGCGCTTCCTTTTCATTAGCGTAGTATCTTCCATACTTACCCTCGCGTAGAAACCTGAAAAAAAATCTAAGTTTGCTGCGTGTGCGCAGCCTCTAGCGCGCACGCGGTTGAAACCTTGAAACAAGAGCGGAACATCATGTTGAGACTTGGTCAAAACCCTAATTGCCGAGACGGCCAGTATGGCATAACGCACCAAGAGTGGACAAACAGGAAAAACATCACGTAAAGGACAGATAGATATCAGCCCTGTCATATGACTGATCCAGGGGATATAAAGGACAGTGAGACTAAGCAGCTGTACTGCAGCCGGGTGGGTTGATTCCCCACACAAAGATCTACAAGAACTCAACCGAACTAATCAATTGCTTGGACTTGTACCAAGAGTGTATGTATTGTTTGCTTACTGTTAACTAATCAAGTAAATTAGTTGAACTAAGACTACCTGTTGTTGTATCTTTCCTACGGGTCAACCCTTAAGCTTCTCAGTTGAAGAAGCAGAATCCTACAGATTGTTGGCACCCGAACAGGGACCCTGAGGTAAATAATGGAGGTGCATATTCAGAAATATGTGAATCAGAAACTTAACTGCGACGAGGGATGGGTGCTGTGTATTATGGAGGGTGAGAAACCAATGTTGGAGGCAGAAATGTGGCCGCTTGGTTCGACACATAAGCCCAAAGTCAAGAGCAAGGTGTGGCTGGCAGCATCGATGCAGCAACACAAATTAGATAAGGAACAGGCTCAAAAGGATAAAGAATATATGGTCGATCGAGAAAGGGATGTGTTAGAACCGACCGGACAGGCACTCTGGTTACAGCAAGAGTTGGAACAAGTAAAAGAGGAGTGCCTTAAGGAACGGGAAGCGTGGTTAACAGAGAAGAATCAATTACAGGGACAACTAGAATATATGGAGAGCCAGTGTATCAATAATCAGAGGCAATGCGACGCATTAACTAAGGAGCTTAGTTGCCAAAAGGCTCGAACTGTAACAGCCGAACGTAAAGTAAATGATTTGCAGGCCACGTTCCGGATCTGTCAAATACAGGCATAGGACAGTAAACATAGCTCCACGGACCGCACCGTGTGCAAGAGGGTGATTAAGAGGTTAGAGGAGAAACTACAGGTTAAGCGGGGAGTCATATACGCAATGACATCCCGCGATGGTAGTGCAGATGAGGGGAAAGTTGATTGAGAGGCTCTGGCCGAGCAGGCAGAACATTACCACGAAGATGAGGACACGTGGGATGAAACTACTAAGGCCCCACCATTTGAGGAGTCGGGAGTACCTCCCATGTGCCCCATGAAACACCAAAGGTTCACAATAGGACCAAGGGGGGGCTGGGGAAACTTGGATAGGGAACTAGATGTCCCGTATGCAGGGAAAGATTTGCAAGAACTGGCCAAAGGTGTGGGAATGTACCAAATGGGAAATTATATATATGCCCACTTCCTAGCAGTCGAACAACAGGCTGCACTGACAGGGCTCGATCAGGCTGAATAAAATCAAGTGCTGTTATTCTCCCCGAGTCCCAGTGTTTCTGGCAGTCTTCCCACCGACAGGAAACAAGGGACAGGGACATGGCCACAGATGAAAGAGGCGGTATTGTCAGCGGCAGAAATGAACCGGACTGAGTGGTTCTCAGAGTTGGCCAAGGTCCAACAGGGGCCGGCGGAGCACCCCAATGCATTTGCCTCCCGTTTGTGGATGAGCTATAACGGGGCTCTGGGAGGAGTGTTGGATAGAAATGCCCGAGCGGCTGGGCATGAGAGAATAAGTTGGTTGCGGTGTTTGATTGGTCACGTCTTGCCATACCTGCAGGAGGCTTGGGCGGACTATGATCCCACCGATGTCACTGTTACAGAAGAAAGGGTCCTCTATAAAATGTGTCTGCGCTTCGAGGCCAGACAGGCCAAAGGCACAGAAAAGGGACCCGTTAAGGGAAGAGGGCAGGTGTTTGAGATAAAGCCCCCCCCCAGAAAATGTGGCAGCAGGAAGGCAGTGGTCCTCCCCAGTCTGGAGCACCAAGCCGGGAGTGTTATAACTGGAAAACCAGGACATTTTGACCGGAATTGCCGCCAGTCGAATGGACAGGTTAGGGATATGAGTCTCGAGGCACCTGAGGGGAGGCCACTCCGGCCATCACAGGTGACGTCACGCAGATGTTCGAAGAATGCATACAATCATTTTACCAAGGTAAAAGCGGGGCAAGAGTTGCCTCGCCCCACCTCAGTGGGAGGAGTGCGATCCTTTCTGGGAATGACTGGATTTTGCAGGGATTTTATTGAGGACTATGCCGCCATGAGCAGTCCGCTGGATCGACTCCTGAGGAAGGAGATGGAATGGGACTGGGATCAGGCCTGTGAAGCAGCATTTGCCCAGCTCAAGCTGTAGCTGCAGCGAGCTCCGGCATTAGGGGCCATCAGCCATCTGGAGCCATTCTGGCTCGAGGTAGCAGCCGCGGACTATAGCTTGAGTGCTGTACTGACCCAGAAAGTGCATGGGCGTCTTCGACCAGTGGCCTATGCCTCTCGTGTTCTGACTGAGGTGGAGAAGGCATACTCCTCCTGTGAACAGCACCTGTTGGCCACCTTCTGGGCCGTAAAACATTTTGCCATCTTTACCGGATCCCAACCGATCACTCTGTTGTCCCAGCACACACCTACCCTGTTACTGCTAGATGGCAGACTAAAGGATGGAACGGTGTCCAATACTCGAATAGCCCGCTGGACACTGTTACTACAGGGGTCAGTATTAAGGGTGGAATGCGTTCCTGGACCCCCCTCGCTCGCGGGCAATCTGTCATATGAGGGAGAGCCCCACACCTGCTCAGTGGAAGAAGTGTGGGATGTACAGGGAGGGTTTGCTCGAGGTCTCCACCCCACAGGAAGGGATATCTATATCGATGGGTCAAGTTGAGTGGAAAAGGGAGAGCGGTTACTGGGTTTGGAGTGTATGATCCCACTAACAATGTGGAGCTTGCCATCCACTTACCCACCCACATGAGCACCCAGCAAGCCGAACTGGCAGCTGTGGTCTATGTGCTACTACACCCCACCGAGTTCCCTACTCCCTATACCCTGTGTTCGGACTCCATGTTCACATGTAACTCCCTTTCGGAGTATTTGGCCATCTGGAAGAGGCGTGCGTTCCTGTCGGCGGATGGGAAGCCCCTCCTAACAGGTCCAATGTTACAGATTATCATGCATCATAAAGTTAAGCCCCACACTAAAACTGAGGAGAGATGGAAAGGGAACAAAAGGGTGGACGAATTGGCTAAAAAAGGGGCGGTCTCAGGAATCTAATGGGATCCGCTTGAACATCTGGGTAGGTTGATGGCCCTAAGAGAGGACCCCAAGGAAATTCCCATTGCCTGTGGACTTACAAAAGGCACAAAATAAAGACCCCACAATCCGCGCAGTCATCACCCAGATGACAAAAAACAAACCATTGAAGGACCATATGGTGGAACAGATTTTAGTATTAAGGAAAACATGCTATTTAAGGAAGATAAATGGGTCGTACCAGAGGAGTCCAGGCAAGAATTTATGCAACTGTCCCACGGTGATCCGGGAGCGGGCCACCCGGGGGTAGAACTTACCTGAAAAAGAGTAAAGGAGGTAGGATGGTGGCCCCACCAAAAGGCCGAGGTGGAGGAATATTGTCAGAACTGCCTAGCATGTGCAACTAATAATCCAGACTCACATAAGAAGAAAGTGCAAATGGGCCACACCCGGAGGGCAGGGGGCCCATGGCACTCAATCCAAATTGATTATATCGGACCCTTACCCACCACCCAAAGGGCAATAAATACTGCCTGGTATTGGGGGATAATTTCTCCAAGTGGGTGGAAGCATATCCCTGCAAGGCAGCTACAGCCCTCGGTACAGCAAGAATGTTGGTGAATGAGGTATTCTCGCGATGGGGTCTACCTCAGGTCATCGAGTCAGATCAAGGCACCCATTTTACGGGACAGGAAATGCAGGCAACCCTCAAATTGCGAGGTATAGATGGTAAGTGGCATATCAGCCACAACCCACAGTCCTCGGGTATAGTGGAACGGATGAACCGTACCATTGAGAAAGGAGGAATAAACCCCAGAAATGGGACTAAGTCCTCCCATTGATCCTTATGGGCATCTGTAGTCGGGAAGCAAAAAGCACTGGCTTCTCGCCCCACGAGTTGGTGACTGGGAGGTCAATGAGAACTCCAACCCATTTGTTGGTGCCGACTCTCACGGAAAAACAGGTAAAGGACGTAACACGGGACAAGTATGTCCGGGACCTATGAGGCAGGCTCCAGGGCATCACTTTGCAAGCCGTAGGTAACATTGGGCAAAGCCACCGTCAGAGCCAGCTGTACTTGGCTCCGAATAAACCCCAGGAGTGGGAGATCGGAGACCAAGTGATGGTGAGAAATTATGCAAGGGTGGGAGTGTTCGAGCCCTTGTATAAGGGCCCATTTTGTATTGTGGACAAAGCCAGCCCGGCGGTGTATGCAATACAGCAGCCCAAGAGTGTAAAATGGTATCACATTAACCAGTTGAAATTGTTTACCTCCACTTCTCCTAGGTCTCAGTGGAACCAGGATACTATTATGTGCATGATCCGCTCCTCCCATCCATTTTTGTGGGACGATGATGATCAACAGCCCCACGGCCTGCACCAGTTAAGACCCAGACCGATACCTGCCCCTGTTAGATATTCCTCGCCCGCAAGCCCAAGCCAACCCAGATGCCGAAATAGACGAAGGCAATAGGCGATACTAATACTTCGTTTCCTGTCCTCTACAGGCACAGGAACATCAGGATGTGAATCATTGAGGTAATTCTCCTGGTGAGCAGGGTGATTATAGGAGGGAGTAATACAAACAAAACAGGATGTCAGGTAACGTTGACATCTTCCGACAACGAAACCCACAGAAACAGAACAATAGTGGTGTCAGTAAAGGAGGGATATCTCCTGATTCTCACGTGTACGTATAACGTGTCCGAGCCCTATGTAGGATGGAGCCCGGCATTTAATAAGGAAGGGGAGGGACAGGTAGGACAAGCTGGCATCCCAAATGAGGGACCCACGATAATAACATCAACAGGGACCTCGGGGACCCTCCATTTCCCCTATGTCTTTGCCCGGCATGAGGGCAACTATTCTTGTGGACAACGAGTACGATGTCCTGAGACCTTGTGCGTTAAGGACAACAGCACGTGGGATTCTCAATGGGTATTTGAAGGGGGTCGGTATGCCATAGTTAAGGAGATTAAGCCCGCAAACAGGGCAGAAGAGGAAAAAGAGCCCTGCCAATATCTGGTAGACATCAAAGGAGGTCCTACAAATGAACTCGTAGTAATACGGGGCCCATCAGACATTGTACGAGGACGTGTGCTACGACATAGTGCCAATCCTCCTGTCCCTCAGCAAAAGTAAGCTACCCGAAAATATGTGCCCTCCCGAGTATGATGAACTATATCAGAATATGACCACAGAGTGGTGCCCCATTTCCAGGCCCAAAATTGGGGATCTTGGGACGACGAAACGAAACAGGAAAACACTACAACCCATAGAGTTAAAAGGGGTTTGGCTGAATGGATAGGGATAGGAGCCTCGGCAGGTACAGCAGTGTGTAACCGGGTAGACACAGAAAGCATGAATACTGAGAATGTCAGACTTAGGGATCAGTTAAAGAAAATCCTCAAGGGAATAAATGAAGGAAATAAGGACCTCGATTTCGAGGGGGAACAATCTGTACATAATTTTGGAGATATTACAAAGGCTTTTAAGAAGACGGAGGACAAGATGAACAAAATAAACAATGGCACTAATGAGGCACGGGTTAATCAGAATATCACCTGATGAATCGTTTGCAGTATGTATAGGAGTTTTATGATGGACCAAGTACAACAAGTGTTAAATGACTTGGAAAACCATAGGCTACCATCATATGTGACGAGCGAACAGTTTGCCCTCTGGACGGGACAAAATGAGACAAAGACCTGTAATACAAGGACGCTGACCCATACCTATGTCCAGAGAAACCCTTGTGGATATATATATATATATAAGCAGTTGATCCTGGTATTGGTTACTGTCCCAAAGTTAAAGGACTACAGCCCACTAGAAATATACCGGGTAGAATCCATAGGAGTAATAGAAGATGGCACTCTAAAAGAGAATATCGACCACCCACGCCGCTTAGTAAAAGATAAAGAGGGCTTGTGGACCACCGTAGATTTATCAGAGTGTGAAATTCAAGAGGGAATCATATGGATGTGCCCACATCTGATAACCCGAACCAACTACTCTGGGTGTGGTTTTACATTGGGAGACGACCCTGAATGTAAAATCCAGATAAACCCCAGATACGAGGGGACCAAAACCTCGTATAAGGGGCAAGGGGAGTACTGTGTGACCACAACCCGAAAGACAATAACATATGATAAGAGCCCCTGCTCGGTCCTTAGGAGCAGTTTCTGTTTTGCCCCAAAACAAACCACCTTGATTGGAACCAAGGTTCTCATCCCCGTTACGATACATAATCTGACAGAAATCCAGGTCAAAATTGGATTGGAGGCCGCAGCCTGGAAAGCTGTAGTGCCCCTCGGACACACTATACAACCTCTATCATTGGGATTGAAAGTCATGATAGAAAGGGTCCATACGTCACAAGCGCAACTGGTAAATATGAAACAAAATAATAAGGAGGTCGAATCACAGGTGGAAGACCTAAGACGCTTGGCGTGGTATGAGACCGCGTACAATGTGGGTACATCCCCCACCATTATGTCTATCTCTGCTTTCTTCTTGCTGTTACAATGCATTGTATTAATTGTAATGATGTTTATGATGTGCTACTTACGTTGTGTACTGAGTTTGCTCCACCAGAGAGTAAATCAATATGAGCTTGCAGGCCTAATTTGAGGACAAGTGGACACTGCACTGTAAGACCAAGGGCTTGGGCGTGGAGTGCATGTGGTCAATACTACTGCAATGTACAAAACACCAAGACTAATATTGTACAAAATTTATATATGCTTTTCCTTTTCCATGACTGTTAACCTGCCTGTCACATATCGTATTCAAAGTGTTCATGTGTAATGACTTAACATATCCACTTAAGGGTGGACTGAAGGAGTGTATGTATAACTTGTACCGTTTTCTGGAGGTGCAGGGAGTGAAGAAACTGTACACAATCATGTATTTGTAATAGGGATGTGGACTCCATTTAAATGTATGGTTTACTTGACCAAAAAACTACCCAGTAAGTCTTGTGCATAGGCAGTGGAAACTATTGCAGCTAACATAGAGGAAAGCTTGTTCTTGGAGGCTTCAGCTGTTGATTAGATCTTATGCTCCTCTTCGTGATAAGTGCCAAGGAACCACAAAGGCCTATTCAATTCATAGACTCTTCGATAAGAAAGCTATGGAACTCCAAAGTGTCCTTGATTATGTCTCTTACATGTAATCACTGCTATTGATTGAGTTTGCTAACACTGAATCCTGTGGGTATGTGTTGAAAGAAGATATGATTGTATTTGAAATCTTGAGACAAGAGCGGAACATCATGTTGAGACTTGGTCAAAACCCTAATTTCCGAGACAGCCAACACGACATGACGCACCAAGAGTGGACAAACAGGAAAAACATCACGTAAAGGACAGATAGATATCAGCCCTGCCATATGACTGATCCAGGGGATATAAAGGACTGGGAGACTAAACAGCTGTACTGCAGCCGGGTGGGTTGATTCCCCACACAAAGATCTACAAGAGCTCAACCGAACTAATCAATTGCTTGGACTTGTACCAAGGAAGTGTATGTATTGTTTGCTTACTGTTAACTAATCAAGTAAAATAATTGAACTAAGACTACCTGTTGTTGTGTCTTTCCTACGGGTCAACCCTTAAGCTTCTCAGTTGAAGAAGCAGAATCCTACACAGGGAAGGTGGAAAGTAGGCAGATTGTCTGTCAGGAGTGCCACGATTGGGGCAGAACCCTGATTCCAGCCCGAATTCTGGTCAGGGGAAGCAGATGTGTCTTCGGACCGCTCCCCACCCCACATCTTGAGGGGGAGTCCTGGGGAGATCCTGCGTTAAGCCAGGTATTTGTCCCATTGCACCCTCATTAGACAGAGAGCCCACAAGTAAAGGCTTAGTAAAGGCTCCACAACTAGCCAAGATAAAGACAATCAATCTCAGAAAGGGTCAATAGCTTTTAAAAAATGTCATTCTGCTGCTTTATAAAAGTTTTAATATTTTAACGGAATTTTATTGATGGCCCTCCGTGGGTCTCAATCTCTGCTATTTGAACAGCAAGGCACTGCTGTGATGTTCCCACAGATTATCAGGGCAGACGCCTTGATGTGACCTTTTAGGCATGGGCCACTTGCCCCGATTATGGTAATGACCACATCCCTGCGACTGGTGATAAGGTCTATATCTCTGGCCAGGAGCAGCCGGGAGTCTCGTTCCACCACACTTCCACCGGCAGATCGTGGATCCTGAAATTTCAGACCATAGGGGTAGAAATTCGGGCACAGAATCATAGAATGGTTACAGCACGAAAGGCGGCCATTTGGCCCGTCGAGCCCGTGCCGGCTCTCTGCAAGAGCACTTCAGCTAGTCCCACTCCCCCGCCCTTTCCCCGTAGCCCTGCAAATTTTTCTCTTTCAGGTACTTATCCAATTCCCTTTTGAAAGCCACAATTGAATCTGCCTCCACCACCCTATCAGGCAGTGAATTCTAGATCCTAACCACTTGCTGCATAAAAAAGTTTTTCCTCATGTCACCTCTGGCTCTTCTGCCAATCACCTTAAATCTGTGTCCTCTGGTCCTCGACCCTTCCGCCAATGGGAACAGTTTCTCTCTATCTACTCTGTCTAGATCCCTCATGATTTTGAATACCTCTATCAAATCTCCTCTCAACCTTCTCTGCTCTAAGGAGAACAACCCCAGCTTCTCCAGTCTATCCACGTAACTGAAGTCCCTCAGCCCTGGAACCATTCTTGTAAATCTTTTCTGCACCCTCTCTAGGGAACTTGAAGTGCAGGCCCGATACACTTTAAAATACATATTAGAATGAAGTGCCCTCTCATCTGAGGTGGGCACTTCTACAACTGTTGGTCCACACCTACAGTAAGATGTATAGCGACTTAAACTTAGCACATTTCCAGCATTCCCCCACTTTCCACATCCAATCACCCCTATGGGGCCTGAAAATTGGACAGTACAGCTGAGGAAAATCCTACCTAAAATCTCTCACAACCCAACTCCCTTCAGGGTATGTTTGTCCTGTTCTTTACATATCTATACTCTCAGCCAGGATAGCGTGAAAGTAACCAACTCCCAGGCTTCTACAAATACTGTACATGTGGCCTAGAGCTGGGAAAATGACAAAATCAGTGAAGCAAAGCAGCAATCATGTTGTGAATTGAATCAGCTACTGCAGCTTCCTAAAATGATTGGCAAAGAGCAATTCATTGCTGCCATGCCCATTTGTTTTAATATAGTAATTGCATTTTTATTTTACCAAGGGTTTTTTTTTTATTTAGCTCTTCTGATTCATTCCTGCAAGTTTTAGACTGAAGTCGACATATTCTATTTTCACTACTGATATATTTGTGTGTTCCTACAGCCCGCTTACAAATATTTCTAAAGAAAAGGGCTTAAATTAGTTTATTTTTCAAATATTATAGCCTTCGTTTTCTTTTTGTTTGACTTGTCTTTGAGATTTGACGACTTATTTCCTGAGAATGCCATTCCACATGGCTGGGTTTGTCTGCGTGCTGGTCTTCTCTGTCAACTTTAAATGATGTGCTTGATTATCTCATGAAAGGATTTGATTCTTCCCCTGAGGTCTATTATGTCTGAAGTGGTTTTGCCTGTTATTTTTACATTGATTGAACTCATTAGTCAGAAAGGTCAATGATTGACCTTGTTTTCATTTTATCTAAATGCAGCATATGAGCTTGGATTTGCTAAGTGTTCTTGTAACCAAAATATTTGGATACTTTGGCTAAATTCTACTTTTGCCATACGCATCAGTGCTAATGTCAAGACTAATAGAGATTCATTTTACGATAGCATTAAAAGTTTCTTACCTTTTATCAGGTCTGTTTTCTAATGGGTAACATGATCCATTTACTTAGGTACTTACATGAATTGCAAGCAAGAATCAGTATTTTTCACATGAAATCATGGCTCTGAAGGGGAGCACACAGATCTGGCCATAGCTAAATAAAAGGCAATAACATTTGGTCCTAAATTACAGGGCAAATCAATGATTGTGATCACAGGATATAAAATTTGAAGTCTGGACATTTAAACCTACTTAAAACTAACATTTATACTGCTGCATGACGCAATATGGAATATTGGAACCAAGTAGTGATGATTGTTGCACCACTCTTGATTTAAATAGAATACCCTCTAGAACATTAACTTCTGTGGGCACTAGGTACACAATGGGGTGGGTAGTGTCCACTTACTAAAGTAGAGTGAAAATTTGCCTCTCATCACATCCCCATCACTCTGTCTTCCCTACCCTACTCCTGCACATCCTTACTCACACCAACTTACCTTGCACCTCCACCCATCCCTCTCTATCTACATTATCACATCCCCATCTCACTAGCCACCCCTCACACTCACCCTCATCCTAGTGCAATCATACCAACTAACAACACACAAGGGTAGCCAACTTGGGTGTTTTATCCAATGTTTATGTAAAGTTTATATTAATGTGCTGTCAAACATTGAAATCTTTATTTTCAACATTTTCTGGTCTTGGACTGATTTGTGTGCACCTTTGGAAGTGGCTTAGTGAGTTGCAGTGAATGGTGAGACATAACGGTACCCCCCGCAATGTTGATGAGTGTAAAAGGAATGGCTTGGGCATTGTAGAGATGCTTTATGGTGTTGGTGTGGGGTGGTGCCAACCTGGTGCATCATGTGGCAGCCAGGGTGTACAGCGTAAAGTTAACTAAATCTGGGCATGATGAGGCCATCCCTGGCCTCCCGGGCAACAGTGTGCTCAGGTGCTGATGCTCTGTGTCCTGTACAGCATCAGGTGATTGCGGAGAAGTTTGGTGTTGTTGTTGGTGCTTCTGGTGTGCCTGGTGCTGCTGGTATTGGGGCTGATCATGGTGGGATTCTGAGGACCAAGGTGAGACAGTATAAAGGGCACCCATGTATATGGAATAGATAACAGGTGAAGTAGAGATGACAGAAGCAATCTGTCAATGGTGAGAGAGGTAATGAGGTGAGACTGGATGGAGACGTGGAAAGCATGCTGAATCTGTTGTGGAAATGCAGTGAGCAACAGCTTGTGGCTGAGGAAAGTGATTTCTGTCAGGTTGGAGCTTTTACTGTACATTTGAAGCTGTCACGTAATCAGCTGGAGCAATGGCCACTGAACTCCTGCCTCAGGTTGACAGACGTGGTCACCGAACAGTGTGGTTCCTGTGGCCATGAAGTTAAAGTTAAAAAGTAAGGTAAAAAAGCCTATTAAGGGTCTGTTAAGTACATTATAATTAGGTTAATTGGGTCACCTGCCGCTGCTCAGCGCTGACAGACCTGACATTGGGAAAGGTACGTTGCGGCGGGTTGACAGCACGTTCCCGACCCGCTGTCAAAAAAATGACTTTCCCACCCGACCCGCCACCAATCCCACCTGCTGACACTCTGGAAAATTCCGGCCATTAACTCTGTTTCTCTCTCCACAGATGCTGTCTGACCTGCTGAGTATTTCCAGCATTTTCTGTCCTTATTATAACAGAAACTCTTCCCCACTATTCAGGCAAGAGCACAGCAAGTCTGTCAGAAATTCAGGCTAATACTAATTAACAACAAGCTAGAGGGAAAAAGCTGACTTTTTTATGCTTTCTGCCAGATTTTCAGTTATTCTCAAGGAATAATTCCTTTTAATATTTCAGAGTAACATTTTGATAGTTTGACTGTATTTGTGTAAAAAAAAAAATGATGGCATTATTAACTAATGTGCTCTTTAAAGTTATTTCTATCTTTTTCCCTGCATGCTGACAGTGTTTGGGCATAATTACCCTGAGTGTAAATAAAGCGGTAATGATGGAAAATGGGAAATATGGGCCCAGATATTCCAATCCCTACGGGTATCTGTGATAGATAGTAGATTGGCGGTTAGGATCAGATCAGCCATGATCTTATTGAATGGCGGAGCAGGCTCGAGGGGCCGATTGGCCTACTCCTGCTCCTATTTCTTATGTTCTTATGTTCTTATGACATTGGAAATGCCGGTTTCAGGCATGCACAGCGCATGCGCTGAAAACCGGCATTTCCGATCTGTCAAGAATGGTCTTGACAGATCCTCCGGCTGCCCTGGAGAAGGGCCTCTGCGGGCAGATAGTTCTGCTTTTTGGAGACCCTCCGCCCGCAGAAAACCCTTACAATTCTTAGGTGTAAGGCCTGCTTTTATCAGGATAAGAGTTGAAAAAAGTATTAAAAAAAATTTTTTTCCTCTGATTTAAAAATACTTTAAAAAAGGTAAGTTTATTTTTAGCCCCATAAAAAACTTTAATTACTTTTTTCAAAAAATTAAATTTTTGTTTAAATTACTTAATTTATTGTAATTTCAAGTCATTTTAAAAATGTGATGTTTTTTTTAAATTTATTTAAAGTTTTACTATGTTTTTGGGGTGATCTCCATTCATATATTTGACAGGTCTTCCTGTCAAGTGTATGAAGGAAGATTCCCTTCTTTGATTGGCTCCCCATGGCCCACGTGATCCCAGGGACGCTGCGAACTGCCTGTGCCCCTGGGATACGTGGGCCCTGCGCATTTGGAGTTTGGAGAGGCCCAGGAGCGGAAGCGTGCGCGTCCCGGGAGCCCTCAGGTAAGGGAGTAGATTCTTCCAGATCGCAGTCCTCCGCCCGCGGGAGGCCTGCGATCGGAAAATACGGGCCATGATATCACCACATCTTTACCAAAATAGGATATAAAGGTTCAACTCTTTGCGCACCACTACCTCGACTAGGCTTGTGTAAAAAAGACAGGCCACACTATAGATAAGCCTGAATTTCCCTCTTGTTACTGACTGATTTTCAGTAATCCGTGTTGATGCCGTATGCCCCATTTTCCATCACTACCACCTGTGTACAGTTGGTGTCAGCCTTTGCTCAGTGGTAGCATGCTTACCTTTGATGTTAGAAAGTTGTAGGTTCAAGAGACTTGAGCATAAATTCTTGAGCTGTACTGCGGGAGTGCTGCACTGTCAGAGGTTCTGTCTTTCAGAGGAGATGGTAAACTGAGGGCCCATCTGCTCTCTCAGGTGGATGTAAAAGGCTCCATGGCACTTTTTGAAGAAGAGCTGAGGAGTACGCCTGGTGTCCTGACCAACATTCCCGCTAAGGTCTGGAGGTCCCGTGCAGGCCGCTCACCAGCTTCTACAGCGAAAAAACTGCCCAAAAATTTGCATGGGCCGTACACCCAGTTAAAGGGACCACACACGAAAAAACAAATTGGGGGAACATTGGTCCGGACCAACATTTATCCTTGTTTGTGGGACTTTGCTGTGTGCAATTTGGCTGCCTTGTTTCCCTATATTACATCAATGCCTACACTTCATAAATTCTTCATTGGTTGTGAAGTGCTTTGGGGTGTCCTGTGGCCATGAAAGGCACTATAAAATGCTAATTCTTTGGGGTAAATTTTCACTATGATAGTACCAGCCTCAAAATGGGGTCAGTAGCCTTACCACCCCATTAACATGACCTGAAGAGGCCGGCGACATCTTGAAAGGGGCCTACCACTGGGCACCTGAAATGCCTGCCTGTTTCAGGTGGTAGGTCCCTTTTAATCTACAAATCGGACCCTGATCACCATTGTAGTTCAGAAATGAGTGCGATGGAGCTGAAGAGGCCCAGCCAAGGTATGTTTGGAATTATTTTTGTGGGGCCCAGAGGAGCATGACTCCCTCAAAACCGCAGATGCCTCCTCACCGTGGTGCAACCTCCTGGAACATTCTGCCAGTCAATCGCCCAAAATTCAGAATCGACCCCTTTCTTTTACGTCTTGCCCCCTTCCCAACACTAACAAGCTATCATCTACAGAATCTACACTATTAGCCACAGCTCTCATTCATTCCACCAGATGAAAGCAACTTCCGACCCTCGCAAAGAACAATGGGCTAAAAATTGGAGTGGGCCCGAAAACGGGTGCAGGGATGGCAATGCGCGATCGACCCGTGCCCGTTGAAAGTAATGCAGGCAGCACGCCGACATTTGTGCTGCCTGCCAATTAACACGATTGATGCGTGTAGCCCAGCGCTGAGAGCACTGCTGAGTGGCACTCAGCAGGGGCGCAAGTTCGTGGGATGTTAGCTCTATTTAAAGCGAGCCTCCAGTTTTAAATGCAGTCTGCAATTCTTAAAGGGGAGGTGCATTCTACATTCAGCATCTCATTGTACTTTTTGTCAAGGCAACTGTCAGGCAGTCATGGCTCAACAGGGCAGAGAAAGGTTCTCAGACACTGCACTGGAGGCCTTAGTGCAGGGGGTTGAATGGAGGAGACAGGTCCTCTACCCGCATGGGGCCAGGAGGTGCTCCAGACTCACAGTAACAAGGCACTGGGAGCAGTCAGCTGAAGCGATCACTGCCAGCAGTTTTTTTTTTCCGAGGAACTGGATCCAGTGCCGAAAGATGTATAATAACCTCACATGAGTAGTCAATGTCAGTGAATGCATCTTCAAATGCCATATCGCATCAACAGCAAAACTAGCCTCGCTCACTGCTCAATGCACCACACCCCCATCACTCACCTACCAACAACTTCTATCAATCACGACTCATACATCAAATTCATAGCTTCATCTCACCCTCACACACTTACCACTGCTGCAAGCCTTACACCCACATCTCACACCTTGCACACAATGTCAGCTATTCAACAGGCACATCACCCAAACACATTGCACCACACTCACTGACACACTTCCCTTTCTCTTGCAGGCCAAAATGGCACACAACAGGAGACAGCAGCAGCTAGCGGGCAGGGGACAGGCATGGCTGCATATCCTGACCTGGCTGGAGGAGACTGTGCTGGACATTATTGGAGGGGCTGTTACTGAGGCCGTGGCGATCAGCAAGGCTGAAACCATTGACGATGTCACCATGCTCATACCTAATCCTCCTTCTCACATCCACTTCTCCCTCATCCCACAATCTCTTCTCACTTACAAGCTGCTGATGGTGTAAGCATGCACATCTTACTTTTCCCCTCTCTCCTCATCACAACCCGACCCTTGTGCCTTTCTCCTTTCAGATACCCAAGAACTCCAAGCTTCCCAGCCAGTGCAGGAAGAACAAAAGGAGAGTGATGGAGGAGAAGAGACACCGTCACTCGATCTGACACTTGCAGGCACCAGCTCAGAAACTGGCACTGCGCGTACTTTAGGGGGCAGTATAGGGGCAGGATCTGGACGTGGTGAGTCATCAGGCACAAGTGGCCTGCAGCCAGGGCAGGGGGAAAGGGTAACGCAGGTGTCAGCTCCCTGGAGGGCAAGGTCACACATGAGTTTTGCTGCAGAGGACTCAGGTGAGGATTTCGATGGGGCGGACTTCAAAAGAAGGGTGATGGGCATGCACACAGAAATGCTTGGTACATTGGCAGGTCTGTCAGAGAGCCTGTTGTCACTGTCAAGGAGCATGGAGGAGTCCGGCTCCAACATTGCACGGGGCTTTGCGCAGAGCTTGGAACCCATGATTTCCAGGATGGAAGTGATGAGTAACTCCATTAGAGCACTTGCGGACCCAACCATGATGCTGGGTGATGTCACAGCTTCCATTGCAGCACAAGCGGAAGTGACCCAATGTCTGAATGCTGCACTGGAACCTCAGACTGCTCTCATGCAGGCTCAGCTTGCTGCCAAACAAGCTTAAACTGCTGCCATCATGGCTGTGTTTGCCAGTGTGGAAAAGGGCTTGCAGGGTCTCACAGCAGTGCAGCAATCTGTCCTCCAACAGATTACTAGGATTGCTGAGGCGCTGCCCCGGAGGAGTGCCAGTGGATCCGTGGAGCATGAACCTGCTGTCCTCTCTCAGGAGGACAGCATTCATACTTCCACCACTACCACTCCGCTATTGCCCTTGCTGTTGCCTGTCAGCCAGCCAGCCCAAACTGCTGCTGCCAATGCCAAGGTTATGCAGTCTACAACCGGGCCTTCTGGGCTCAGAGGTGCTCGAGGTCATCCTGCAAAGCCAGCTGCAATCTCCCCCACTGAAAGTCAGCAGCCTTCCACCAGCCATGCTGCAGCCACTGGGGAAGCACTGCGTAGGAGCTCTAGGACAAGCAAAGGCACATGGAAGACAGGCACTAAGAGAATGCACAAGGGTGATTAGTTGACTTTGTTATGTAATATTGGATTGATTAATTTATACGTGTGGTTTAGAATGTTTGTTTTGTGGTGGCTTTCATTTCAGCAGTGTGGCCAAGAGGATGCTGTGATGTTACGTGACAGAGGGATGGTAAGGTGGGAAGTGTTGAGCAATGGGGATCTGGAGTCTGATGATGCTCTCACGGACAGCCCATCCGGAACATGGATTTGCAGGCTTCCTCCTTCCCTTCCTCCTTCTCTTCTTCTCTTCTTCCTCCTCTTTCTCCTCCTCCTTCTCCTCCTGATGTGGTCGCAGAATCCGTGGTGGCAAGGGTTGCGCCATCATGATGGCCAATTGTGGAGGATGCAGCAGACCACCACGAAGTGGGACACCCGCTCCAGAATGTACTGGAGGGCTCTTCCCAAGCAGTCAAGGCAGCGGAACCGTTGCTTCAGCACCCTGATAGTCTGCTCGATGAGGTTTCTCATGGCAGCATGGCTCTCATTATATGAGTGCTGGCCAGGAGTGGTGGAGTTGCGGAGAGGAGTCATCAGCCAGGTGTAGAGCTGATAGCCCTTGTCGCCTAGCAGCCACCCTCGGGTTTGACATAGTGGCTGGAAGATTGCTGGCATAACGGACTGGCGCAGGTTGATGGCATCATGACTGCTGCCAGGATACTGGGCATTCACTATCATGATGGTCGGGTGTGTCGCACACCAATGCACATTAAGTGAGTGATACCCTTTGCGGTTACAGAACATCTCACCATTGAGATGTGGCGCCCGCAAAGTCACGTGTGTGTAGTCGATGGCACCCTGCACCATGGGAAGCTTGATATCTGGCAAAGCCACAGTGCGTGCTCCTCCTGCTTCTCTCTGTTTAGAGAGAAGATAATGAAGTCCCTTCTCCTAGAGTACAGAACCTCTGTGACCTCCTGGATGCAGCCATGGACGGCGAACTGGGAGATGTTCGCTATGTCGCCTGCTCCAGCCTGGAAAGATCAACTGGTGAAAAATTTCAGGGCCACGGTCACCTTGAGGGCCACTGGCAGAGCCATCGTCACCCTGCTCTGAGGCTGCAGGTCTGGTTTCAAGAGGTGGCAGAGTTCTGTGACCATCTCCTTGGTGAAGCGGAGCCTCCAAATACACTGCTCCTGGCTTAGGTGCAGGTAGGAGAAGTGCTCCCTGAATACCCTAGCTGGGTAAGGCCTCCTGCTGAGAGCCCGCCTACCTCTTCTTCTCCTCCCTCTGTGAGCAGCTTGTCTTCTTTGCTGCCTCTGCTCCATCGCCCTGTCATGCTGCAGTGTGAGGGGGACTGCAAGTAGAGCCCCTGTGACTGGGAGCAGGTGGCAGAGGCCTTCCAGTAGCAGCCGACGCCTTCCCAACATCTAGCAGCACTCCCTGCACACTAACAACTTTTTAGATGTCTTCCAGCAACCCAGTACTCCTACAAACTCTGCAAGAACCAGTACAAAAGCAGTAATCAACTTACCTGCAATTTGGATGCATCCCTTGAAATAGCGCTGTTGGCGGTTCCCTCATACAGCTGTGCATGTTTAGGAGAGAGCGGACGCCATATATTTTTTTAAAGGCCATAACTACTCGTGCTAAGGTGCCAAATTTCATGGCCAGTGTCTGCACACAACAAGTATAGTGCATCCAAAATTTTAATGCAATCATTTTTTGTTTGAGCACCATTACTTCTTTCCACTGTGATTCCTCTTGGCGCCAATGTGTGATATGTGACTCCTTAGGCCTCAGGTGCTTCCTGAGTGACGGGGGTGTGAGAGTTGGCTGGCTGCGGTGTTTCAGGAAGAGCATCTTGAGACTGAGGCAACCCTCATCATCCATCAGCAAAGTCCTGAGATGGACCTGTTTCAAATTGCACTTCTGTTGCTACATGGGCCTACCTACTTTCTGCCACATCTGAGGGAGCTGGTGATAAGCCATGCATATGTTGCTATTCTGAGAGGCAGCAACATCCATCTCTGCAGTTTTATTGCCATGACAGGCATACTGAGCACTGACTCTATGTGATTACTAATCTACAGGAAAGCAGACTTAATGATACCAATCAGGTCAGTAAAGTTCTGTGAGGTACTTGTTTGATTCCACGCCCAATCGTTTGTATGCTGAACAGCCCTCTCCAATCTGACACTCAGGCCTTTGACAGCAATTTGAGTAGACTGTCATGGCACCCATTCCCCCCCCCCCCCCCCCCGCAATCAGATCTCCCTGTCACTGCCACAGTGTGGACTGTAGTGCAACAAACCCATCCATCATGTAGTTAGTAAACGGGTAACGCGTGATCCAATAACACGGGAAGGAGAAGAAGCACAAGTCATGATGAGCCTGCAGCTGGCCTATGACCTCCTATATCCCCATTTCTGACAACCTCAATGATCTCTCTCCCAGAATTGAAAGACCTTCCTTCTCATGGGGGAGGGTGTCAGAGGGCAGAGATTGGCTCGTCCATCGCCTGTGGCATTTCGCATCCTATTATGGGCTGTCTTCTCCATGAAAAAAATGCAGAAAGTTAATATTACCTTTGGGTACCATGAAAGGCGATAAAAGCCAGTGCCAGCAAACAGCTCACAATGGGTGTGATGATAGGTCGATGCAGTGTTCAATTAGAGTCTTTGTGAGCCTTTTAGTGGAGTGATTCTGTGTAAGGCTGTGAGGGAAGGAGCATTTCTAGATGAAGCCAAGCGGTGTAAAGAGCATGCTTTTTGGGCATTGATGACAAGAAATGTACTCACTTTAACACAGAGCGTCCTGATTGATGGCTGACATGCTTTGTATAGAAGCTGCTGACTCCTCTTACCTTGACTGTTCTGCCGCTGCTGTGTCAGGGCTGACATTTCTTAAGGCTCCACTCAGCTACAATAGGCTCCACTTCCACACACTGCAACCTCCAGCTTTCTTGTGCTCTGTGTCTCACCATGTATTAATTTCTCATCTACATTATCTTTCACCCTCCAAATGACTATCTCTGGGCCAGTGAATGCAAGGCAGAGGGTGGGTGATGGGACAGGTGGGTGATGGGACGGGTGGGTGATGGGTTGGGTGGGTGATGGGACGGGTGGGTAATGGGGCGGGTGGGTGATGGGGCTGGTGGGTGATGGGGCTGGTGGGTGATGGGTTGGGTGGGTGATGGGACGGGTGGGTGATGGGACGGGTGAGTGATGGGACGGGTGGGTGATGGGACGGGTGGGTGATGGGACGGGTGGGTGATGGGACGGGTGGCTGATGGGACGGGTGAGTGATGGGACGGGTGGGTGATGGATGGAGTGAGTGGGTGATGGAGTGAGTGGGTGATGGAGTGAGTGGGTGATGGAGTGGGTGGGTGATGGGACGGGTGGGTGATGGATGGAGTGAGTGGGTGATGGAGTGAGTAGGTGATGGAGTGGGTGGGTGATGGAGTGAGTGGGTGATGGAGTGGGTGGGTGATGGAGTGGGTGGGTGATGGGACGGGTGGGTGATGGATGGAGTGAGTGATGGAGTGAGTGGGTGATGGAGTGAGTGGGTGATGGAGTGGGTGGGTGATGGAGTGGGTGGGTGATGGAGTGAGTGGGTGATGGAGTGAGTGGGTGATGGAGTGAGTGGGTGATGGAGTGGGTGGGTGATGGGACGGGTGGGTGATGGGACGGGTGGGTGATGGGACGGGTGAGTGATGGGACGGGTGAGTGATGGGACGGGTGGGTGATGGATGGAGTGAGTGGGTGATGGAGTGAGTGGGTGATGGAGTGAGTGGGTGATGGAGTGGGTGGGTGATGGAGTGGGTGGGTGATGGATGGAGTGAGTGGGTGATGGAGTGAGTAGGTGATGGAGTGGGTGGGTGATGGAGTGAGTGGGTGATGGAGTGGGTGGGTGATGGAGTGAGTGGGTGATGGAGTGAGTGGGTGATGGAGTGAGTGGGTGATGGAGTGAGTGGGTGATGGAGTGAGTGGGTGATGGAGTGGGTGGGTGATGGAGTGGGTGGGTGATGGGACGGGTGGGTGATGGATGGAGTGAGTGGGTGATGGAGTGAGTAGGTGATGGAGTGGGTGGGTGATGGAGTGGGTGGGTGATGGAGTGAGTGGGTGATGGAGTGGGTGGGTGATGGAGTGAGTGGGTGATGGAGTGAGTGGGTGATGGAGTGAGTGGGTGATGGAGTGGGTGGGTGATGGAGTGAGTGGGTGATGGAGTGAGTGGGTGATGGAGTGGGTGGGTGATGGAGTGGGTGGGTGATGGAGTGGGTGGGTGATGGAGTGGGTGGGTGATGGAGTGGGTGGGTGATGGAGTGGGTGGGTGATGGAGTGGGTGGGTGATGGAGTGGGTGAGTGGGTGATGGAGTGGGTGGGTGATGGAGTGGGTGGGTGATGGAGTGGGTGAGTGGGTGATGGAGTGGGTGGGTGATGGAGTGAGTGGGTGATGGAGTGGGTGGGTGATGGAGTGGGTGGGTGATGGTGTGGGTGATGGAGTGGGTGGGTGATGGAGTGGGTGAGTGGGTAGCAGTGTTGCCAGAGGTAGTGGGGATTGTAATCTCTTCGTCATCATTATCCTTTTGTTATGTTTCCTGGCTTGCAGCCGTTGCGTCTGCATGACCAACATGTTATTTCACACAGCTACTTTGTCGATCCCTTATGAGGAAACTCGTAGCTGATGAAGAGATTGGAAAATAAATAGAAAAGTTTTTAAACATATATGTTTATGAACCAACTGAAGGCAGATCAACTCCCACATCTCTGTCCCCAAATGCTCGGTCAGAGTTTATTCCAATGATTGACAGTGCCTTCTCATCATGGTGCCTTAATGTGCGGATGTCAGCGATTTCTCCCCAGTGGCCTGGCATTAAGTGCTATCGGCTTCTGCAGGAGGAATGCATTGTGTTAATTAGCTGTAATAGTCTCCAGATTCTGCAGGCATAATCTGTCAGGATTCATGGAATAGATGGTAATAATAGTAGGTGGAAAGGAACAAGGAGCTGGAATGTGTGACTTCAATGTGCTAGCATGCAGTGCAGAATATGAGACACCCAACATGAGTGAAAACATGTTACACAGCTTCTGGAACAAAAAGCAGAAATCTGCAGATACTGGAAATCCGAAACTAAGGCCCCGATATTGACAGGGGCGGGTTGCGTAGGCAGGGCGGGTGGCGGGCAGAGTTCCGGAAGTTCGGGTTTCCCCGCATGCTGTGCATTTTTAAATCCACAGCGTGCGACTTTTCTCCTTGACTGGTTCCCCGCCTGGATGTCAGCCTGATTGACAGGCTTAGCTTCTAGTCAGGCGGAGAGGACTCCAGAGCAGACTGCAGAAGCAGGTAGGGAGCCTGGAGCTGCTACTGGGATCCCAGTGGGGTGATGGTTGGTGGGGGGGCGGGAGGGGGTAGTCCGATTCCCTACCCTGGAGTGGGAGTTCAATCCCAGAGGGGTCCAATCCCTGACCCATTGGAGAGGGGTCCTATCCAGACCATAGGGGTCTTTGTATCGGGGTTCTGATTGGGGGGGTTGGAGTTTGGGGGGTCAGGGGAAGCATTCCTGCCCCTCATGGCCCACAAGCAGTGCTGTAAACGCACTTATCTTCTCCCCAAAGCTGTTCTCGCCTCCCTTCAGCTGCCGGGTTTCCCGAGGCCTGGGTAAACATAGAAACATAGACATAGAAGATAGGAACAGGAGTAGGCCATTCGGCCCCTCGAGCCTGCTCCGCCATTCAATGCAATCATGGCTGATCATCCAAATTCAGTACCCTATCCCTGCTTTCTCCCCATATCCCTTGATCCCTTTAGCCTTAAGAAATATATCTAACTCCTTCTTGAATATATGTAATGAATTAGACTCAACTGTCTTCTGTGGTGGAGAATTCCACAGGTTCACCACTCTCTGGGTGAAGAAATTCCTCCTCATCTCTGTCCTAAATGGCTTACCCCTTATCCTTAGACTGTGACCTCTGGTTCTGGACTCCCCCACCATCGGGAACATCCTTTCTGCATCTAGTCTGTCTAGTCCTGTTAGAATTTTATAAGTTTCAATGAGATCCCCTCTCATTCTTCTAAACTCTAGCGAATACAAGCCCAATTGACCCAATGAGGGTAGCCTCATTAACATCTTTAAATTGCCAACTCGCCTCCTGGGAGTGGGTTGGCTGACTGCCCTTTGTCCCACCTCCGTTAAACCCGGAAGTGGGTGGGTTGGAGATGGGTTGGGGTTGGGTTTCAGACTTTAATATCTGACCTGACTCCAACCCACCCGTTTTTGAGGGTTAAAATTTAGCCCTAAATTTTAAAATGCTGGAAACTCTCATGAAGATTAACTCATCCATTCTCTCCACCAATTCTGCCAGACCTGCTGAGTACTTCCACCATTTTCGTTACAATGCTTCTGGAGCAAGAAACGAGGGGGATGAAATTGGATAGTGCCAGCCTGCCAGTGTGAACGAGTGTAACCGGTTTCTGCGGTGGCCAATTTCCTATAGGCCCTGCCGCAATTGCCAATTATTGTAAGTGGTTTCGCCCCACCCGTAGCGAGCACGCAAACCCCCTTACTACAAGTTCTGGATGACAGGGATTACTGAGGACAGGATTTTCGGGCTCACCCATACAGTGTTTATTAACCATGATGTGGAGATGCCGGTGTTGGACTGGGGTGGACAAATGTGAGAAGTCGCACAACACCAGGTTATAGTCCAACAGGTTTATTTGAAATCACAAGCTTTCGGAGCGCTGCTCCTTCATCAGGTTACACTCGTTCACACTTCACCTGATGAAGGAGCAGCGCTCCGAAAGCTTGTGATTTCAAATAAACCTGTTGGACTATAACCTGGTGTTGTGCGACTTCTCACAGTGTTTATTAAGGTTGACAAAACCACTCCACTCGCATACAGTATGAGCGGTGTGAACACAACAGTACAGTTTCAAACAGTACAACCCTGACTTGTCCAACAAGCCCCTGCCGTGCTGACTTACCATGGCCTAAAAACACCCTCAAGCGAACTAAACTATCACAGGACTCTTCCAACGCTAAACCCGCTCTGGTTTGGTAGGAACATACAGGCACCCCCTCACACAGCTAAGTGATCTTGTGGGTGTGCAGGCTTGGCAATAGTCGCCTAGATTGCCCTTGATCTTGCTTGCAGCTTCCTCCCGTACGTCTCGGCTACTTGGTTCCTTACCGGCCTTGCGGCATGCGAGTCCCGTCTGAGTCGAAGTCCGTCTCAGTTGGAAGAGCAAGGCTCAGCTCTTCTTGACGTTCCATTGTGGGGAGGGCAGGAGAGAGAGAGAGAGCTATCTAAAACGGCTCTCTGATATATCCCCCCAATACACAGACCGCTGTCTGTGGTTTTAATGGACACATGGCCTCAGGGAAATGGTTTCCCAGCCTCCTCCCAGGTTTGGATGGTTTAGATCTCGTTTCCATCTCCCAGCCGATTTAACTTAACGAGCTCATCTTCTTCAGAAACAATGAGTCGCCAGCCTCGTTATTCATGACTTGGGAGTGGGCCTCTCGGGCCATTGTTCCCAAGGACAGTCCGTTACCATACGAATGCAACCTGGTACATCAGCCACCTTCAGCTTGAGTGTTTTTCCACAGCTTCCCCCCCAAACAGCCTGTCCAGTTTTTAATAAGGGTATATGTTCATAATCTAAAAATCCATGGAGTCTGCACCGACTGCTACAGGCCCCCCTTTGATATTTCAACTTTTCCCAAACAGAAATATCATCAAAAGTTCTGTCATCTTCCGCTGCGGGAGGCGCACTGTATATCCCAACCAAACCATACATCAAATTTTACCCCAGGGTCCTGTATCTCACACTTTATACAACAAATCACATCACAGTTACAGGTATATATACAAACAGACAGTCAACTCTGGGCTATTCTTTAATCAAAGCTTGCCACTGGTTTCGGAGTGTTTTACTTCGCTTTCTGCATGACAACCGGAGAAGGTAAAACACTAACACACATTGAACTACTACAATCACATGAGAAATCATACGAATCCATGGGGGAATCTTGATATTCAGACCGATGTCCCACCATGGCGGAGAAACCAGTTCTTTTATCTCATCCCCCGTTTCCCTGTTCTGTTGCTCGAGGGTGTTGTGGCTGCCACGAAGCACGAATTGAGGCCGAGTCAATATGTGAAACACATAGCTTTTAATCACATCTCTGGTAAAATGGCTGCTAACATTTCTCTGTAAAAACCCAGAGGCCACGCCCACTCCTTTTTTCCTGCCTTAAAGGCAGCATGCGCCTTAAAGGCAAGGTGCCCGATTTATTGTCCACGGACGGAAAAGTGGATTGCGCCCGTTTAGGTGGCGATCCGCCATACAGCTCCACCCAGAATCTGCTTAGGAGGTGTGGACGAGACGGTGCGGCAGTCTGATGGGCCGGCAGGAGCGGCACTTGTAGGACGCCAGGTGGATGTGGAACGGCCGGGCGTGGAGCAGCCGGGTGAACCGGCTTGAGGGCAGGTCGGCCACATGGCAGTGGACGAGCTACAGGGACCTGCTCACCGGGCTCCGAGTGTGCTGGCTTGAGTCGGTCATACGACACTTTTTCGGTCCTGTCGCCCACTTGCAGGGTGAAAAATTTATCCCCAGCCTGTAGCACCTTGTAGGGCCCGTCGTACGGGGGTTGAAGGGGTCCACGGTGGGCGTCGTGCCGGACGAAAACGAACCGTGCCTGGTGCAGGCTTAGTGGGACGTGTGAGGTAGATTCGCCGTGTCGGGCAATGGGCACCGGGGCGAAATGTAGCGCCGGTGAGGCGAAGTCGTGGCGTTGCTGGTCGGCTGACCAGGGTGTCGTGGCGGTGGGCAGGAACTCGCTGGGTACGCGTAGCGGCTGACCGTACACGAGCTCTGCTGCCGATGCGTGGAGGTCTTCTTTAACCGCGGTGCGCAGGCCGAGGAGGACCCACGGGGGCTGGCTCGAAGAGATGCCTTCAAGGATCTGTGGAACCGCTCACACAGTCTGCGACCCAGGTGCTGACGAAGGCTCTGGCGATGTCGGCGGTTGTGGTAGAGGTCAGTGGAATTGCCTCGGGCCAGCGCGTGGTGCGGTCAACGATCGTCAGCAAATGCGTGTGGCCTTGCGACGGCGGCAGGGGCCCAACGATGTCCACGTGGATGTGGTCGAATCTACACAAAGGGACGGTAAACTCCTCGAGGGGTGCTTTCGTGTGTTGCTGCACCTTGGCCCGTTGGCAGGCTAGGCAGGAATTGGCCCAAGTACGCACATCCTTGCGAAGGCCGCGCCAGACAAAGCGGTTGGCTACCAATTTCATGGATGCATGGGCGCCGGGGAGGGAGAGGTTGTGGAGAATCTCGAATACCCGGCGGCACCAGGACGCTGGGACGACGGGCTGAGGTTGACGTAGGGATATGTCGCACTTGACCGTGATTGCGGTCGGGCCACAGGCGACGTCGGCCAGGCGTAGCCCTGGTAGGTTGGTGGGTGCGGAGAGCAGATCAGGGTCGGTGATCTGGTCTGCTGCGAGTTGAGCGTAGTCGACTGCCAGGTGTGTGGCGTGGATGGCGGGGCGGGAGAGGCAGTCGGCTACCACATTGTCTCGGCCGGAGACGTGTTGGATGTCCGTGGTGAACTCGGACACTGCCGCGAGCTGGCGCTGCTGCCTGGTGGACCAGGGGTCGGTTGTCTTTGCCATTACGAATGTCAGGGGTTTGTGGTCGACAAACGCAGTGAAGGGGTGGCCCTCAAGCAAAAACCGAAAATGGCGGACCGCCAGGAACAGCGAGAGGAGCTCGCGGTCGAAGGTGCTGTTCTTGACCTCCGGGGGGCATAGTTGTCGGCTGAAGAAGGCAAGTGGTTGCCAGGCGCCATTGACCCACTGCTCATACACGGCGCCGACCGCGTGGTCGGAGGCGTCCGTGGTGAGCGCTACCCTGGCATTGGGCCGTGGGTGCGCGAGCAGGGTGGCGTTGGCGAGCGCGGTCTTGGTGGAGTCGAAGGCAGCTGATGCGTCTGCCGTCCATTCGACCGCCATCTTGCCGCTCCTGCCCCGGAGGGCTTCATACAGGGGCCTCATGAGGGACGCCGCTTTGGGGATGAAGCGGTTGTAGAAATTCACCATCCCGAGGAACTCCTGGAGGCCTTTGATGGTGGTGGGGCGAGGAAATTGTTGGACGGCCTGCAACTTGCTGGGCAGGGGAATGGCCCCAGCATGGGTGATGTGGTGGCCGAGGAAGTCGATCTTGTCCAGGCCGAACTGGCATTTGGCTGGGCTGAGGATGAGCCCGTGGTCGCTGAGGCGGCCGAACAGGATGCGAGTGTTCGAGGTGTTCCTGCTTGGAGGAACTGGCTACCAGGATGTCGTCCAGGTAGACGAACAGGAACTTCAGGTCCCGAAGGACCGAGTCCATGAGCCGTTGAAATGCCTGGGCCGCGTTTTTGAGGCCGAAGGGCATCCGCAGGAACTCGAAAAGGCCGAAGGGGGTGATTACGGCCGTCTTGGGGACATCCGCGGGGTGGACGGGGACTTGGTGGTAGCCGCGCACCAGGTCGACCTTGGAAAAGACTGAGCAGCCGGCCAGTCTAGCCGAGAAGTCCTGAATGTGCGGCACGGGGTACCGATCAGGGGTGGTGGCGTCGTTGAGGCGGCGGTAATCCCCGACTGGTTTGGGGGCGATGTGGAGTGGGGAGGCCCAGGGACTGTTGGAGCGGCGGATGATGCCGAGCTGTTCCATGGTGGCAAACTCGGTCCGCACGATCTCCAGTTTGGCCGGGTCCAGCCTGCGGGCGTGGGCGTACACTGGGGGGCCTGTGGTGGGGATGAAGTGTTCCACCCCGTGTTTGGCGGCCTCCGCGGAGAAGGTCAGATTGGTAAGGACCGGGAATTCGGCCAGTAGTGCCGAGTAGTCATCCGTGGCCCGGGCGTGGCACTGTGACGCCATGTCGGCGGGTTGACGGGGGGCCATGGTGCCCAGGATGGGGGACATGGTGTTCATGTCCACGAGGCGGTGTCGAGGGATGTCTACCAGTAGGCCGTGGGCGCACAGGAATTCCGCGCCGATGAGAGGGGAGAGCACCTTGGCAGTGATGAACTCCCATCGGTAGTGGCGACCAGCGAGGTCGAGCGTGACTGTGCGGGTGCCGTACGTCGGGATGTCCGAGCCGTTAGCAGCAGCCAGCGCTGGTCCTCGTTTGCCCTTTTGGATGTCGAGGGCGGAGGCCGGGATGATGCTGTGCTGAGCTCCAGTGTCGCACAGGAACCGGCGGCTGGTTTTGTCATCCGTGACGTACAGCAGGGAGCCCGCGTGGCCCACGGCCATCGCGGGGGCTGGTATGGGGGCGGACTTGAAAGAGCAGGGAGGTGTGCACCGTTGTGCCCCGGCGCCGAACCGTGCGTGGTAGTAGCAGTGGCCCGGGTTAGTGGGGCGCGAAGGCCCCGTGAGCCCGGTGGCTGGGTCTTGTGGCCGCGTGGTGGCCAGTGAGGGGCGCGCCCAGGCAGTGGCTGCCAGGTCCAGAGTGATGTCGCGGCTGGAGTGAGCGGACAGCAGCTTGTCGGCCTCATCGGCCAGGGCTTCCAGGTCCGTGAGGCCGGACGCCACGATCGCTGGGCGGATGCTGAGAGGTAGCTGGCAGATGAACAGCGTGCAGAAGAGGGATCCGGGTGGGCTCTCGTCGGTGAGGGAGAGCATGTGGGAGAGGTCTGACGGTGAGGCATCACCGAGGCCTGGAAGGTCGAGGAGATGGCAGTTTCGCTGGTATGTCGAGGCCGTAAATTTTTTAAGGAGCGCGGCCTTAAGATGTGCATACTTGCCCCCCTCTGGTGGGTTCTGCAGCGCTGTCCAGACCTTCGTAACTGTGGAGCTACCGAGTGATGTGATGAGGTAGTCGTACTTCGTCCCATCTGTGGTGATGCGTTGCAGCCGGAATCGGGACTCGATTTGGAGAAACCAGGCTTCGGGCTGGTTTTCCCAAAACTCCGGCAGTTTCACGGAAACTGCGTTCGTGTCCACCATTGCAGTGCTCGGAATACGTTCTGAGCGTCGGGGTCACCAATGTTGTGGCTGCCGCGAAGCACGAATTGATGCCGAGTCAATATGTGAAACACATAGCTTTTTATTACATCTCTGGTAAAATGGCTGCTAACATTTCTCTGCAAAAACCCAGAGGCCACGTCCACTCCTTTTTTCCTGCCTTAAAGGCAGCATGCGCCTTAAAGGCAAGGTGCCTGATTTATTGTCCACGGACGGAAAAGTGGATTGCGCCCGTTTAGGTGGCGATCCGCCACAAGGGTATCGAAATGCTTTTGGGAGAGTTCAACTTCCTTTATTAATTTTGTGAGGTGTTCGGGCAGAGGAGGAATTTCATACCCGAACCGTGTTAGGTATTGTTGCAGGTCTTGTATTGTATCATTCACCGCGAGGTGTACTGTGGTGGGCTCTGGAATGGGAATGATGCGCTCTTGAGCCACCTGAACTTCTGTGTTTGGTTTGAAGCAGAAAGTCTTATCGGTGACCGGGCACCAAGTGTCGTTGTGTACCCAGTACTGGTCCATGCTTGTCGTGACGCAGTACGTCCCTCTGCCCGCATATGCTACCTGGGGTGGAACGTGGCTTTGGGCCATCACCTCCATGGTACAATTAATGGGCTCCGCACCCTCTGATTCAAACCCGCACACCGGCCGATTAAATGCATTCAAATGCTGGGGACACAACACCACGTACGCGCCCCTGCTCTGGCATCCATTGAGGTCAGTGCCAGTCATGGCATGCTCCCACTTTACACCAAACGGTGGGGCCCCATGATGTCGCACGTGCACCCCGTCCCTTAGGACGCCAATATTCTCTACTCGGTATACCGGCGCTGGCCGCGGTGACCCGCCCATTACCGGCATCCGGAGTACAATCCCCATTACAGTGTGGTTGGACTGGCCACAGTCAACTGGGACCGGGTATGCCTCTGAGGCCAGTCGGAGTTGGCATGGGCTCATTAAATTTTCGTACGGGCTGAGCGCAGTGAGGTGCCGGTTGCTGACCCACGAAGGGACGCGACCTTGCTGTAGGTCCTCCAAATTACTGCGCCCTTCGTTCAGTAGCCACGCACCGTACAACACACACGCATCGTTTTTCACTGCCTGCGCCTGATCCTCCCTGATCAAACTATTGATCGTCTGAGCGTGTGCCTCCAGCTCAGCTATGACTTCCTTTAAATGTATAGTCATAGCCTGATCTTCCTGTAACTCCGACCCCTCTAGCTCGTTACCCTCCCCCAGTATCTTTCGCAGCTGGTCCCTTAAGGTGTTGACCCACATCTGCAACTGTGCATCGTCCATACTGTTGATAATGGACGTGCCCGTGCTGAAGGCTGTAGCCGCATCATTAAATACCCCCTGTCTATATCTCCCCGAACCAACATGATGGTTTACAGTTAAATCGTACAGACTTTCCCGATTCACGTCCCCGTAACTTAATTCATAAAATTGTTGGAACATTTCCTTCAACAGGGCCTCATATAATTTTTTCGTTTCTACCGGACACCACCGGGGCAACTGTACCCTGGTTAAATTTAGAATGACTGACAGGACTTCGTAGTGAACATCTTGGTACAAGATCTTGCCGGTCAGGACTAACAATAACCCATTCCTCGGTCCCGGTGTGGTGGCAGGGCAACTAATCTGTGTTTCCTGTACCGGTGGGGCTGTGGGCAGGGGCTTCCTCTCGTGTGCTACCAGTTCCGTGGAATTTACTGTGTTGGGAGGGTCTGGGATCACGCAGGAGTCCCCACTCTGATCCCATCCGATCCCGACCCCGGAATCCTGCCATTGCCGCAAGAAGGCGATCGACACACGCCGGGCAGACTCATTCTGACCCCCACATACACACGTAAATTTCCTGTTCCTCTTTCCACCATTTGTTCCAGCACACTTCTACTAACCTCCTCCCCTCGCCCCCGTAATCTGTTGGTATGTATCGTCCCCCAGTTTCTCCCAGTCCGTAGATCAGTTACCCTTGGCCTGGCCCAACTTCCTTAACCACCACCACCGTCCCAAGGGAATGTGTCCCTCACATCTTAGACAGACGTGTTTCCCCTCGGTCACCCTAACCCGTGTGGCTGTGACCTGCAGTTTGGGACACGGTATGGAAGCTTCTCCATACGTGAAACCCTCGCTGCCGGAGTACCGAGTCGAGTTCGATCCCAGCCACCCTGGCCACCTTCCCTCGTGGAAGTAAGTGGCCATTCCGTCCGTGTCCCCTGTCCTACCCCCCTGTATCACGGTAGGCCCTGTTCCCTCCTGTGCAGTCGTAGAGGAAGGACACCTCGGTGTCTCCTCTTTCCATGCTGCCAGTCCGGATCATCATTAGGAATAGAAGTACGATAAATTTGTTGGCCATATCCCCATGTTCCTCCGACCTCCTTTGGTTCCCTGCCAAAACAAAAGCAAAACAGTTCCGTTCTGTGAGAGGGTTTTCTTCCACGGATCTGGTTTTGGTTATTTACAAAATATTTACCGTGTTCCCTGCCGCATTAACGGCGCCCCATTTAAGACCTCCCGGTCATAAGCTCGTGTGGGGTGTACCCTGTTCTTCTGGAGGGCCTGGCCCGGACACCCATTAAGACTAGAGGCAAGACCTCGTCCCATCTCTGCGGGAACAGGCTTATCTCCTTCCTCAGTCTTTCTTTCAGTGTCCGGTTCATGCGCTCCACAGTCCCCGATGACTGGGGGTTGTGAGCCACATGCCACTTCCCTTGTATTCCCAAGAGTTTTAAGGTGGCCTGCATCACCTGCCCCGTGAAATGGCTCCATTGGTCGGACTCCACGACCTGTGGCAGCCCCCACCGGGAGAACACCTCCCACACCAGGATTCTAGCTGTTGCTAGTGCCGTGGCTGCTCGGCAGGGGAAGGCTTCCACCCACTTGGAAAATACGTCCACCAGAACTAAACAGTGCTTGTTGCCTACTTTAGTGGTGGGTAGTGGTCTGATGAAATCGACCTGCAGGGACCGCCAGGGCCCCTCTACCCTCCTGGTGTGTCCTATGGGGGCTTTCCTGTGCTTCGGATCGGGGTTATTGGCTGCGCACACCAAACAGTGCGCACAGAAAACTCGGACATCCTCCCTGAGCTGGGGCCACCACCCTGCCTCCTCTACACTTTGCCAGGTAGTTTCTGGCCCTGGGTGTCCGGCTCTCGGGCCCCCATGGGCCAACTGGAGGAACTCCTCTTGGTACTGCGCTGGGACTACCCACCGATCCCCTTTGAAAAGCATCCCCTCTTTGATACTAATGTCTGCTGCCCCGAACTCCCCATTCTCTCTCTTTACCAGGACGGCCTTAAGGATGGATCCTGGGCTTGGACCTGCTTTAAGTCCGGGGCCAAAGCTACCCCCTGTGTGCCTCCCTTGTCCCGGATTGCTTTGTACGGATCCCAGAATGCTCCTTCCCTGGCCCCCTGTTTGGCCAGCTCGTCTGTCTTTTGGTTGCCCTCCCACTTGGGCTCTGTCATTGAATGGGCTTTAACTTTGTGAATATAGTGATCTCCCCGGGTGCCTGTGGCCTCCAAAATTTTACCTAGCAGTGGTGCTGTTGCTAGGGGCTTCCCATCTGCGGGTTTGAATCCGCGCCTGGCCCAGATTGCCAAGTATTCCGTGTATGAGTTGCACGTGAACATAGAGTCCGAGCAAATGGTGTAGGGCGTGGGGAACTCGTCGGGGTGGGTGACCACGTACGCCACCGCCGCCAGTTCGGCGTGCTGATGCTCAGGGTGTTGGGGAGTTTAATGGCCTTCGCTATTTTAGCCTTAGAGTCATAGATTCCGCACCTGGTGAGACGCTCCCCCTTCACGACCGAACTGGACCCGTCTATATAGATGTCCCGGCCCGTCGGGTGTATCCCGGCCCGGAATCCTTCATCTACATCCCACACCTCTTCTACCGTACACATGTGAGCCGTCCCTGGGTAAATCATGTTGGCTGCTAGCTTTGGCTCGGTCAACCCCTGCACTCTCAAGTTCAACTGTGAGAGCAGTAATGTCCAGCGAGCAATGCGGGCACTGCTCACCGTCCCATCTTTGATTCTCCCGTCCAACAGCATCTGAGTGGGTGTGTGGTGGGTCAAGAGAACTATTGGGGATGAACCAGTAAAAAGCTGAGAGCGTTTTCGGCCCAATGCATGGCTAGGAGATGCTTCTCGCAGTTGGAATATCCCCGTTCTACCTCAGTGAGAACCCTAGATGAGTATACCACAGGCCGTAGCTTGCCGTGTCGCTCCTGGAGGTGCCGTCTGCAAATCCCCTTTGAGGCGAGTGAACGCTTCCTGGCAGTTCTGATCCCACTCCCACTCGACTCCCTTGCGGAGGAGCCGAAGCAGAGGGGCTACCGTGGCTGCGTAACCCTCTATGAAGTCCCGGCAGTGCCCTGTGAGTCCCAGAAAAGACCTTACCCCGGTCACATTCTTGTGGGCTGGTAGCTCCTGTACTGCCTTCCTCCTAGCCTCGTCTATGGCCCTTTCACCAGCCCTTACGGTCAGCCCGAGGAATTTGACTTCCTCCTGGCCGATCTGGGCTTTCTTGGTGTTGACCTTGAACCCTGCCTCCTGCAACAGCTTTAGCAGCTCGTCCAGCAGTGGCCCGTGGTTCTCCCCCTCTGCGGAAAACAAAAACGTACTGGATTAACTGGTGGGGTCGGCTAAAGCCTTTTAATGCGTCCACCATGCATTGGTGGAATATGGAGGGGCTGTTGTGGAACCCCTGGGGAAGGCATGTCCATGCATACTGCTGCCCTTTAAAAGTGAATGCAAACTTGTATTGGTCTTCCCGTCTGAGGGGAATCGACCAAAACCTGTTGGAGATATCCAGCACCGTGAATGTGGTTGTGGTTGCTGGAATGCTCCCTATCAGATCGGCGACAGCTGCGACTGTGGGCGCGCAAGCTGGGATGTTCTTATTGAGGACCCGATAGTCCACGGTGGCTCTCCATGACTGGTCGGGTTTCTTCACCGGCCAGAGTGGTGAGTTCATGTGGGTGGCTATTAGTCTCAACACCCCCTGTTTTACCAGGGATCCCAGAGCCGTCTCCAAGTCAGATTCTGCCTCCCGGGAGAAACTATACTGCTTTTGTGGCCGTGACATGGGGTCCCCTTGCACCCGGACCTCTACCCCGGTCACCCTGCCACAATCGTGTTTATGAGTGGCGAATGCGGCGAGGTTGTCCCGTACATTCGCCTGGTACTGGGCTGGGGCGCTACTAACCAACTGTTCCAGGTTGTAACTCCCTTTGGGTTTCATGGTGCATACACTACCCCATCTCCCTTATCTCTGGGGATCACTATCACCTCCTCTGTCTTGTCCGAGACCACTGCCCCCCACAGGCAGTGATTCCTCAGGTCCACAATGACCCGGTTGGCTAATATGAAATCAGCCCCGAGGACTCCGCACCCTGATTGCTCCCATTTCATTAGCACGCACTTCCACGAGGTGCGGAGGGACCCTAGCTCTATTCTCAGCAGTTTGGACATTGCCCCCACCTGCTCGTTCCCTGTGAATCCCATTAGGCTAAATGAGACCTTGTTAGACCAGGGTGAATTGGTCGAGTCCTTCGAATGGACCACCGTGCTGGAAGCTCCGGTATCCACCAAATATCTCCCCTGCACCATCTCCACCCCCATCTTAACACAGGGCCTGTCCCACTCATCATATGTGAGCGGACACAGGTACTCAGGCTGGGCGCGTTCTAGTCAGGAGGAAGGGGGACATGCGGGTGTGGTCGGCGTTATGCTACTCATGGCAGCGTCTAGCCTTCCTTTGTCCTTCCCCAGCACCGTGCGAAGGGCGGCCACCAGAACATCAAATGGTTCATTGGTCGCCTCCTTCGCCTCGGTGACCTGGGGTTTTCGCACGGGAGGACCCCCTCGGCCTGACCCCCCCTTTGGGGCCGGGCACTCCCGCCTCCAGTGTCCCGTCTTCCCACACTTGAAACAAGTCTTAGACTCGTCGGTGTTACCCACTTCCTGACGCCATTCCTTCCTATCCCCCTTACTGGCCTTCATCTCATGTACCCTCCCCTTGTGTTTGACCTCCTCCCCGGAACCGGCCTTAAAAGCTAAGTCCAATTTCCAGAGCACGCCTGCCTCCATGTTCGCGAGGTCCTCGGAGTCAAACCATGCTTCTGCCTTGGCCTTAATCCGTGGCAGGCTGTTTGCTACCAGGGTCCTGAGCCAGTGATTTCTGGGGACCCCTATCAGTTGCGCGCGGTCTGGCGCACCTCCAGTTGCCTTTGCGGACACCGGCCATAGCCTGTCCGCAAATGCAGCTGGTGCCTCGCCGGCCAACTGTAGAGTCCGTTCCACTTGTGAGAACGGACTACTCTGGGTGTGTCCCATGGCTCTCAGGATCTCCTCTTTCAACCCCTCTGTGGTGCCTCGCCCCGCTTCTGTGGCTGCAGACAGGCTCTGATACAGTTTCCTGTCAAGGGAGAGCAGCATCAGCCTGTGGGTCTCGCCCTCACTACACCCGTTGATCCCCCTACCTGCTCGACCTCCATAAAGTGAACTGAGGGGTCCCCGTCCTGTTTTAGTTTGGACAACTCTGCTACCATGGCTTACAACTGCAGGCTGGTGAATGGGACCACGTAATCGCTCTGCAGCGGGCCCTGGTCACCGTTTGGTGTGGGTGGCCGCAGAGGATACATTGGTCTCGGTGGCGCTTCCGGCGCCGGTAGGACTTCCCTGTCCTGAACCTTATCCTCTGCTTCCTGACCCTCCTCGTCCCACTCCACCCGAGTTTCCCCTGGTGCCATTAAACAGACCATGCCTCTGGCCCCAGACAAGGCTTGGGTCAATTTTTTAATCCTTTCTTCGCAGGGACCGTGATCAGAGTCTTCATAGCCACTACTTCTAACTACCTTATGAGCTATTTTAATGTCCCTTAGCTGACCCTCCAAACCGTCAGCTCTCGTTGTTAATCTTGCGTTCTCCTCCCGTAAGGCCTGTTCATTTAACCTGGCCTCCATAACCTGGCACTGCACATATTCCCCCATATTATGGGAGGCCTCTTCCTGCACGCGTCTTTCCTGTCTTTTCTCACGCAACTCCTCCACTAGTCTACTCCCGACTATCCCCCTTGCGTCTGACTTGTCTTCAGGCTCCTTCAGCTCGTTTTTGAGCTTTTCAACCTGCTCCCGGAGCAGTTGAACTTGCTTTTGGAAGCACAGGAACCAACTCGCCTTCTCTTTGGACTTCCTGTGCTCCTTGCTCCCTGTCCACTCTGCGGCCCTATCCTGGGGACTCTCAGAGCGCAACATCTTCAGCACCCATTGCTGGGATATGTTAACCTTTGTAAACACGTATGAGGAAGTTTTGTCCTCCATTCCGGATCTCTTGCCCTCCAAACAGTCCATATCTAATCCACAACCTATCGTCCTGCTGCAGTCGCCAATTCTGTAACCGGTTTTTGCGGTGGCCAATTTCCTATAGGCCCTGCCGCAATCGCCAATTATTGTAAGTGGTTTTGCCCCGCCCGTAGCGAGCACGCAAACCCCCTTACTACAAGTTCTGGACGATAGGGATTACTGAGGACAGATTTGAACACAGACAGCGTTTTCGGGCTCACCCGTACAGTGTTTATTAAGGTTGACAAAACCACTCCACTCGCATACAGTATGAGCGGTGTGAACACAACAGTAGTTTAAAACAGTACAACCCAGACTTGTCCAACAAGCCCCTGCCGTGCTGACTTACCATGGCCTAAAAACCCCCTCCCGTGAACTAAACTATCACAGGACTCTTCCAACGCTAAACCCCCTCTGGTTTGGCAGGAACATACAGGCACCCCCTCACACAGCTAAGTGATCTTGTGGGTGTGCAGACTTGGCAATGCTCACCTAGATTGCCCTTGATCTTGCTTGCAGCTTCCTCCCGTACGTCTCGGCTACCTGGTTCCGTACCGGCCTTGCGGCATGCGAGTCCCAGTTTGAGTCGAAGTCCGTCTCAGTTGGAAGAGCAAGGCTCAGCTCTTCTTGACGTTCCGTTGTGGGAGGGCAGGAGAGAGAGAGAGAGAGCTATCTAAAACGGCTCTCTGATATACCCCCCCAATACACAGACCGCTGTCTGTGGTTTTAATGGACACATGGCCTCAGGGAAATGGTTTCCAGGCCTCCTCCCAGGTTTGGATGGTTTAGATCTCGTTTCCATCTCCCAGCCGATTTAACTTAACGAGCTCATCTTCTTCAGAAACAATGAGTCGCCAGCCTCGTTATTCATGACTTGGGAGTGGGCCTCTCAGGCCATTGTTCCCAAGGACAGTCCGTTACCATACGAATGCAACCTGGTTACGTCAGCCACCTTCAGCTTGAGTGTTTTTCCACAACTTCCCCCCCAAACAGCCTGTCCAGTTTTTAATAAGGGTACGATAGCAAAATACTGCAGATGCTGGAAATCCGAAATAACAACAGAAAACACTGGAAAAACTCAGCAGGCCAGGCAGCATCCGTGGAGAGAGAAACAGAGTTAACGTTTCAGAAGAAAGGTCTTCTAAAAATCCATGGAGTCTGCGCCAACTGCTTCACTAGGTGCAGGGATTGGGTAACCCCAAGGCACACTCAATATTGGGCCTCAGGCCTCTTTTAAATGAGACCAGGCAGCTTGCTAGCAAAGCGGATTTACATTCATGTACTTCCTGAGAGGGAGGGGACGGAGCAGAGAGGAGGTCGGGAGAGGGGGGTAGTGATTAGGAAAGGGGGAAGGTGATTGGGAGCGGGTGGGGGGGGGAGGTCCTTGATGGTGAAACTCACAGCCACAGCCACCTCCTTCCACATTGCCTATGCTGCTGCATTTTATGGCTTCTTCCCAGCTATTCCAACAATTGCATCTCTCTTTTGCCTGTTTTCTGACAGTAACAATTCAACATCCCCTCAGAAGAATTTGATGCTTACCTTTTTCCCTCCTCTTGGTGCTGTGAGTGCATTCCCTCTTACCAGTGTTTCCTCACCCCTTTAAATTGACGGAGCCCTTTAGATGAGGAAGTTACGCCCTTGCTACAACCCTTTCCGAGTTTTCCACTTCCCCCTCCCTGATGTATCTGGCCTACTGCTGGCAGGACTCGCAGCACTGCCCTGCCCAGCATTATCTAAAGTATCTGACCCTGGGGACATCACAAGGTTGGCGTCCTTGGATATCAGAGGGTAGACATCCTGGCCTGCTGCACTTCAGCATTTTATTACTCTACGTGATTTAAAAAATAATTTTTCCTTATTTTTATATTCTCTCTGACTCTTTTCCCACATTATTGATTTACCACCTTCTGAATAGCCCAGGTCAGGATACATTATGAGCTGCATTGCCAAGGGTGTCAGGTGATTTAATTACATGTGATGGGCCTTAGAACAATATTATGAGTTTGATTTTACAACCTGAGAAACTGCCTTGTCCAGGAAAGCAGAAATTCATAGCGCCTCGTCCTATAATTCATGCTGGGCATCGACTCAACCTTTATCAGCTCTGTGCTGCCTCTCTTCCTGCAGTTCATCCATTTGTTTTACAGGAGAGAAAGGACTCTGTGCAAAGGCATTTGAAGGTGGAATGCTTAAAACAAGTGCAATCAGACTTCTGAAAAGTTTGGACTTCTGCAGCATTTATGAAGAATTTCTTCCCATTTTCCACTGCAAATACATCGGGGGGGAGTGGGGGGGGAGTTGGGGTGGGGGAGGATTTTGGTTAGCACTTCATTTCGCGGCAGGAACAGGGCGGCAGCGAGATCAAAATCGCAATGGAAAACATGCCACTTACTTCATACCCACTTCGATTTTGGTCTGGGTTTTGAAATAGGCGTCCACTGGATACAGATGGGAACCTCATCACTAGATACAAATCAAGGTCCTATGACGTACATAGGAGTCTAATGCAATTTAAATGGGTAAATGCGCAGCTGAGATCAATGGGGACACTCAGCTCGCTAATCAGGGGGTCGGGAAATCAAGCAGCTCATCCGTGGAGCCAAGCCGAATGCTCTGCCTATTGGTACATGGGAATTGCGTTAGGGTCCTACATCTAAATAAGGCTCCTGCCTGTTTTGGGAAGGGGCGCTGGCCATTCATTTTGGGGCAATCAAGTTAATACTAATCCAAAACGATTGTTCCCTTATTACTGATTCACTGATCAGTGGACATATTGGCCCAAAAATTCGTGAGGGAGCCTTCGTGCGAGGGTAAGGCTTCCCCGCGATCTCTCACTGCGCGCTGGCTTTTTCAGTCCCAGCTCGCACGAACTTGATGTTCTGGACAGCAGCTGGGCAGTGCTTCCGTATCCCACAGGCGCAGTTAATTCGTGCGAGCTGTGGGATCACGTGACTCAGTTAGAGCCAATGGCAGCACACCATCTTTCATTCATAGCTTTCACATAAGTGCTGTGAAAGCTATGAATCTATACCCCCCCAAAAGAACAGCTAAACCTCAATTAAATTTTTAAAAAAACCCATCACATTAATAAAATAAGTATAGTTAAATAAATTAACCATTTTAAACAAAAATTAAATTTTTGAAAAAATTTAAAATCTTTTAAAAAGTTATAAAAATAAACTTACCTGTCTTTAAAGTCTCTAAAAAAGATATACCTGTTAAAAAAAATTAAAAATAATACTTAATTAACTACTTACCTTGTTAAAAGAGGGTCTTACGCCTCCTTTCTTTATGTGTAAAATCTTCCATACTTACCTGCGCGTTCAAAGCACTAAGTGCACTGCGTGCGCGCAGCCTGTAGCGCGCACGCGGTTCACTTAGGAACCGCCCCCTTTTGAATTCACCAAGTGCCGGTTTTCAGCGCATGCGCAGTGCATGCAGAAAACCGGCAATTGGAGACAGAATAGGCGAGAGTACACAGTGTGTACTCTCGCGTATCAACACAAATTTTTGGGCCATTGTTTCACTATTTTCCCTCTCAAACCCCTTCAAAACTTTTAATACTTCTATTAGATTCTCTTTAACCTTCTCTGCTGTATTGAGTACACTCCTGGTTTTGCAAATCGCTCATCATTGTTATATCCTCTCATCCCTGGTATTCCTAATAAATCTACAATGCACCTTTCCTCTGGATTTAATATCCTTTCTATAATAGGTGCCGAGAACTGTGCACATTACTCCTGCAGTGTCTGGAACAGATTTATCTTCTCCTTGCTTTTGGTTTCAATGCCCCTTTATACAAAAGGCAAGAATCCATTTGCCACTTTTATGACTTTTTCACCTACAGTCCTACTTTAGTGCATTTGTACCTCTAGGTATCTCTGCTGCTCCACTAAATTAGGTTATCATTTATCTTGCTTCTGGATAGTCTGTTTCTAGATATTTGAAGTCTCTCATTGTTACAGCCATACTAGTTCTGCAAATCTCTTCAAATTGTTTCAAATGTGTTCCTCTATTTCTTTCTCACTACTTGGCTGTCTGTTATGGACATCAAATATTGTTGCATACATTCTTATAAAATATACTTTTTGTTGTGGCTGAGTATTTTTGTTTGCAATGTATAGATCTGAACCAAGCATCAGATTTCTCAGGAACATTAACTCAAGATACAATATGGCACTCCCTACTTATAGAGCTCTGTGAAAATCCCAAATCAGAATCTGCACTTGCAACATTCCTTCGTTTTTTAAGATCAAATTAAAACAAGTTAAGCTTAAAGCACCCCAAGTTCATAAAAAAACCCACAACATAGAAACATAGAATCTAGGAGCAGGAGTAGGCCATTCGGCCCGTCGAGCCTGCTCCACCATTCAATACGATCATGGCTGATCATCCAAATCCAGTACCCTATCCCTGCTTTAATCCCCACAGTACACATATCCCACCCTACCCCTGTAACCCCACGTATTTAATTCCCCCTAACATATCCCATCCTATCCCCATAACCCCACATATTTAATCCCCCCCTAACACTAAGGGTCAATTTATCATAGCCAAATCAACCTAACCCGCACATTTTTGGACTGTGGGAGGAAACCGGAGCACCCGGAGGAAACCCACGCAGACAAGGGGAGAATGTGCAAACTCCACACAGACAGTCACCCGAGGTCAGATTCGAACCCGGGTCCCTGGCGCTGTGAGGCACCAGTGCTAACCACTATGCCACCGTGTTGCCCATAAACGTTTGCATATATTCTGCCACATCCACTGCAAAAAAGTCTATTGCTGGACTATACACATTCATTTTCCCAGGACGTATTGGGAAAATTTAGGCTATAATCTTGAATTCATTCTGTGTTCCATGATCCTCCACCCGTACACAAAGTAACTAATTTGGTGATGTTAGCTGAGAAGCTGGATGGTCTTTTGTTACAAATGTAGCCATTGCCACAGTGAGAGGAGCACTGCTGAAATCACTAACTGAAGCAATCTGATTTTTAGTGTTTGACAACTCATTTATGGAGAAATATTCCTTAAGTGCTAGAATGCCTCATTTGCAATGTTTTCATTAAAATTGTGTCAAAGTTGAACTCATTCTCTATACTCAATAATTGTCAAGTCACTTGCCACAGCCCATATTCGCTCTGCACAGCTGAGATAATGATGCCAATTGCCACCCTCTCGGGATCAAAAACTGCAGTGGGAATGTTGCCAAATGGCATTTTTAATAATGAATGAATATTGGCATGACAAGCCAGTTAGCTCATAATGAAAACTCTTATATGCAACCCATCTTTCAAACATGTTACTTGTATAAAGCCAAGAAGGAAAAACACAAGTATGGATGCAGCCAAGGAAAATGATGATATCATGCTAATTGAGTGAATTTAAGTACAAAAATAAAAGATAAAGTGAGTGGAATTGTATTTCTTTTTAAGTTCTTGGATACTTTTATGGCTTTTCAGTCATTTTTTGAAAGGAAAATAGATTTTCTTTGTCCTGGTTGGCTAAAAAAGAAAATTAAATGTACTAACTTTAAATTGGACTAATACGCTTTGGCCGAGGAAGGCATTGCGCTGAAGTTTGGATAGAGTATAAAGAGGAATAAGTGACAGTGCAAGTATTATGAGCACCAATACACATGTATTGGAACATTAGTGGTGATGACATTTTCACCTCTTCAGTAATAGCTGACCAGATATGGGCCCCAATATTTACGGGGAGGCGGGGAGGGTGCGAGGGAGGCCGAAAACAGGTGAAGAACCTGGCAAGGCCGGGGACGCGGAGGTCTAACCGAACTCAATGGCAGGACATCATTACCATTTTTTGGAAGGAAGATCGGAAATCACGGTGGGGGCGAGGGAAGATCGAACATCACGGTGGGGGGGGGGGGGGCGAAGATCGAACATCACGGCGGGGGGAGAGAGAGAACATCGGGGCTGGTGGGGGGAGGTTGGTGATCGAGAGGGAGGAGACAGAGAACCGCGATCGTCAGGGAGGAGGCCAAAGACTTCCTTGAGGGGCCAGGGGGAGCATTCCTGCTCTTCATGGCCACAAGGAGTGCTGGAAAAGGTACTTACCTTGTGGAGCCAGCAGCTCCCACTTCCCTTTCACTGTCAGGTATCCTGACCCTGGGAAGCCAGCGCAGCAGCAGTGAATTTTAAATTGGGCTCCCAATTGCACGTGAGGCGGTTAATATCGAGGCCCTGGTGTTTGTAAAGACTAAAAACCGTGTGGGTCAGGGAAGAAACACAGAACTCCTCAATTTTCCCCTTTTAATGTCAGCTTAGCTCAGTTGTAGGCACTCTCGCTCCTGGGTCAGAAGCTTGTCGGGTCTACGGAACATTCACGCCACATAAGTGCCAGACAGTGACCATCTCAAACAAGAAAAAACCCAGCCACCTTCCCTCTTACCTTCAATGACACCACCATCACCATCGACCAGAAACTTAAACTGGACTAGCCATATCAACACCATGGTTACAAGAGGAGGGCAGAGTGGTCACTTCCTGACCCTACAAAACCTCTTCATCAACTACAAGGCTCAAATCAGGAGTGTGAAAGAATACTCACCACTCACCTGAATGGGTACAGCCACAAAGCAACACTCGAAGAGGGTAACTTAGACTTTGACCAATAGTGTAAAATGGGTGATATGGGATAAGCCGTCCGTTATACATCTCTCTCAATTTTCATTTCCATTGCCTTAGGGAAAGTCAGGTGGAGCAGCTCACCCTCCCATTATAGAACCCGCCTGATTTTCAGCCCATTGATTTGAATGGATGAAAGTTGGACAGGCTCTATAGCAAACGGGCAGGTGATCTGCTCCACCAGATTACCGTACATGCTGATGAAGACAAAAATTTACCCAGTGAAAATAATCTATTGATTATTTAGCTAACAGGTTTATGGCTTTAGAGAGGAAGGTCAACTAGGAATGGACAATAATTGCAGCTTTGCAAGCATTGCACACATCCCGAGAACAACTTAAAAAAAAGATTTGTGAAGAGAGGCGGCGGACCTGAGCGGGAGCGGGGCGGGAGCTGAGCGGGGATAAAGAGCGTGGCAAGAGCAGGCCCAAGACCAGAGGTGGTAGACCTGAGCGGGAGCGGAGCGAGAGCTGAGCAACTTAACACAGGTCAAATTTGAAAGAGTGACGTCAGAGTAAAAAACCTAAAGGGATGTCAACAAAAGGGAAGGAGCTGATTGGTGAGTAGCTGGTGAGTTTTTTTTAAGTTTTAAGTTTATTTCTGCCAAGTTCGTAAATAGTCTATTAAATAGAGGCATGGCAGGGCACCTGAGTCCCATGGAATGTACATCCTGTGCCATGTGGGTAAACCAGGACGTTTCCCGTGTCCTGAACAACCACATGTGCAGGAAGTGTTGTCAGCTGGAGCAGCTCGAGCTCTGGGTTTTGAAGCTTGAGCAGCAGCTGGCATCACTGCAGTACATCCATGAGGCTGAAAGCTATGTGCATAGCATGGTTCAAGAGGGGGTCACCCCGCAGCTTAAGAGTGTGCAGGCAGAGAGGGAATGGGTGACCACCAGACAGAAAAGGAGGACCAGGCAGGTAGTGCAGGAATCCCCTGAGTGCACCTCACTCTCCAACTGGTAATACTGGTGAGGGCGATGGTTCCTCTGGAGAGTACAGCCAGAACCAAGTCCACGGCACCACGGGTGGCTCAGCTGTACAGTGGGGGAGGAGGAAGATCGGGAAAGCAATAGTGATAGGGGATTCAATAGTTAGGGGAACAGACAGGCATTTCTGCGGCCGCAGATGTGACTCCAGGAGGATATGTTGCCTTCCTGGTGCCAGGGTCAAGGATGTCACCGAGCGGCTGCAGAACACTCTGAAGGGGGAGGGTGAACAGCCAGAGGTCGTGGTCCATATCGAAATCAACGACTTAGGTAGAAAGAGGGATGAGGTACTGCAGGCAGATTTTAGGGAGCTAGGAAAGAGATTAAAAAGCAGGACCTCAAAGGTAGTAATCTCCGATTACTCCTGGTGCCACGGGCGAGTGAGTATAGAAATAGGAGGATAGAGCAGATGAAAGCATGGCTGGAGAGATGGTGTAGAAGGGATGGCTTTAGATTGCTGGGACATTGGGACCAGTTCTGGGGGAGGTGGGACCTGTACAGGCCGGATGGGTTACACCTCAACAGAGCTGGGACCAATATCCTCGCGGTGGGGGGGAGGGGGGGGGAGTTTGCTAGTGCTGTTGGGGAGGGTTTAAACTAATTTGGCAGGGGGATGGGCACCAGGATGTAGCATTAGAAAGGAGAAACATGGTGCACAAAAGAGTGGGAGAGACAGCTAGCACTAGAGTAGGAGATAGAACGGTATTAGGTGGGATCAGACTAAGAGGGAACACAAGAAGGTCTAAGACAGGTTTACAGTGCATGTGTGTAAATGCATGAAGCGTGGTAAATAAGGTTAGTGAGCTGCAGGTGCAAATAGCCACATGGGAATATGATGTTGTGGCGATAACGGAGACCTGGCTCAAAAAAGGGCAGGAGTGGGTACTAAATATTCTTGGATATAAGGTGTTCAGGAAAGATAGGGAAGGAAAGAGAGGAGGTGGGGTGGCAGTATTGATTCAGGAGAATATTACAGTGCTGGAGAGAGAGGATGTCCTGGAGGGGTCAAGGACAGAATCTATTTGGTTAGAGTTAAGAAACAATAGAGGTGCCATTGCACTACTAAGTGTATTCTATAGGCCACCAACTAGTGGAAAGTATATAGAGGAGAAAATTTGTAGGTCAAAATACTTAATTGGAGGAGGGCCAATTTCAGTGGGTTGAGAACGGACCTGGCCTGGGTAAATTGGCATCAAAGATTGGCAGGCAAAACTGTAATTGAACAATGGGCTGCCTTTAAAGAGGAGATGGTTCGGGTACAGTCGAGGTACATTCCCACGAGGGGGAAAGGTAGGGTAACCAAAGCCAGGGGGTCCCTGGATGGTGAAAGAGATAGAGAGCAAGATAAAGCAGAATAAAGGGGCGTATGACAGATGTCAGGTTGAGAATACAAGTGAGAAGCAGGCTGAATACAGAAATTTCAGAGGGGAAGTGAAAAAGGAAATAAGAGGGGCAAAGAGGGAGTATGAAAATAGACTGACAGCTAACATAAAAAGGAATCCAAAAGTCTTCTATAGGCATATAAATAGTTAACAGGTAGTAAGAGGTGGGGTGGGGCTGATTAGGGACCAAAATGGAGACCTACACATGGAGGCAGGGGGCATGGCTGAGGTACTAAATGAGTACAACAGAAAACGCTGGAAAAACTCAGCAGGCCAGGCAGCATCCGTGGAGAGAGAAAGAGAGTTGACGTTTCAGGTCGATGACCTTTCATCAGAACTGGGAAGAGCTGGAAATCAAATAGATTAAGGCCAGGGTAAAGCTGGGAGAAGGGGGAGGGGATAAAGGAACAAAGGAGGAGATGAAGAGACATTAAGAGACATTAAGAGATATGCAAGGCTAGAGGTGGTGTTAATGTGACAGATTAAGGCTGAATGAAGTGTGAAATCTACTGGCGTAAGCTCGAGGAACAGCACCTCATCTTTCGTTTAGGCACGCTACAGCCCTCTGGACTCAATATCGAGTTCAACAATTTTAGATCATAACCTCAGCTCCAATCACATTTATATTTTATTTTATCTACCCTTTTATTTGTCCCCCCCACCTTTTTTTTCCTCCTAGAAGCTGGCAGCTGTCCTTCATTCTGCCAGTAGATTTCACACTTCATTCAGCCTTAATCTGTCACATTAACACCACCTCTAGCCTTGCATATCTCTTAATGTCTCTTAATGTCTCTTCATCTCCTCCTTTGTTCCTTTATCCCCTCCCCCTTCTCCCAGCTTTACCCTGGCCTTAATCTATTTGATTTCCAGCTCTTCCCAGTTCTGATGAAAGGTCATCGACCTGAAACGTCAACTCTCTTTCTCTCTCCACGGATGCTGCCTGGCCTGCTGAGTTTTTCCAGCGTTTTCTGTTGTTATTTCGGATTTCCAGCATCTGCAGTATTTTGCTATCGTACTAAATGAGTACTTTGCATCTGTCTTTGCCAAGGAAGAAGATGTGGCCAAAGTCATAGTGAAAGAGGAGGTAGTTGAGATATTGGATGGGATAAACATTGATAAAGAGGAGGTACTAGAAAGGCTGTCTGTACTTAAAGTAGATAGGTCACCAGGACCAGATGAGATGCATCCTAGGATGCTGAGGGAAGTAAAGGTGGAAATTGCGGAGGTACTGGCCATAATCTTCCAATCCTCCTTGGATACGGGGTGGTGCCAGAGGACTGGAGAATTGCACATGTTACACCCTTGTTCTAAAAAGGGTATAAAGATAAACCCAGCAACTACAGGCCAGTCAGCTTAACCTTGGTAGTGGGCAAGTTTTTAGAAACAATAATCAGGGACAAAATTAACAGTCACTTGGACAAGTGTGGATTAATTAAGGGAAGCCAGCATGGTTAAAGGCAAATGGTGTTCAACTAACTTGATTGAATTTTTTGATGAGGTAACAGAAAGGATTGATGAGGGCAATGCGGTTGATGTGGTGTACATGGTCTTCCAAAAGGCGTTTGATAAAGTGCCACATAATAGGCTCGCCAGCAAAGTTGAAGCCCATGGAATAAAAGGGACAGTGGCAGCATGGATACAAAATTGGCTAAGTGACAGGAAACAGAAAGTAGTGGTGAACGGTTGTTTTTCAGACGGGAGGAAGGTATTCCTCAAGGGTTGGTACTAGGATCACTGCTTTTCTTGATATATATTAATGATTTGGACTTAGGTGTACAGGGCACTATTTCAAAATTTGCGGATGACACAAAACTTGGAAGTGAACAGTGAGGAGGATAGGGATAGACTTCAAGAGGATATAGATAGGCTGGTTGAATGGATGAACATGTGGCAGATGAAGTTTAACGCAGAAATGTGTGAAGTAATACATTTTGGTAGGAAGAACGAGGAGAGGCAATATAAACTAAAGGGTACAATTCTAAAGGGGGTGCAGGAACAGAGACACCTGGGGTTTATGCGCACAAATCGTTGAAGGTGGCAGGGTATGTTGAGAAAGCAGTTAAAAAAGCATACGGGATCCTGGGCTTTATAAATAGAATTGAGAGGTCGCACAACAGCAGGTTATAGTCCAACAGTTTTATTTGAAATCACAAGCTTTCGGAGCTATCGATCGCCCCTTCCTCAGGTGAAGTACTACTTCACCTGAGGAAGGGGCGATCGATAGCTCCGAAAGCTTGTGATTTCAAATAAAACTGTTGGGGGTAAAAATTCAGTTGGTTGCGCCTCCCGTTAGCGCCTTAAGAGGGCGCTAATGGGGCGCAAAGCCGCTAACGCCCGGGTGCAGCGATGTTTGCGCCGCTCGGGAACTTAACTAGAGATTGTGCGGCGACACTAAACCTTACCGCTGCGACCACCTGCGCGCGCAGATTGTGACGTCATTCCATGGTGCAACGCCCTTGTGGCGCCCCGGAGCGGAGATTGAGTGGCGCCCCCTGCCTTACCGCCTGGCGCCTCCAACGACCGGAAGACTGGAACGCTATCAATCGCTGTGGGGCTGGGGGGGGGCACTATTTAAAGGGGGCCTCTTCCTGTCTTTTTCTGTGGTGGACATTTTTGCACCACTCGTTCTGAGAGAGAGAGAGAGATTCGGAGAGAGAGAAAGAGAGACTTCTGCATTGACTCAACGCTTTGTGAGGTAGTTTTGCCTACTGATCCTAACTTCGCTAGTACTTTAGTTGCTGTCCTTCATTACTTTGCTTGCAAAGAGACTATGGGGGCTGCACTGATTGGGGGCGTCGTCCTGCTCCAGCTGAATCGGAGGACACAGAGACGCAGAGAGAGAGTGGCAATGATGGCCAGACGGAGGAGGGCCAACAGGCGTATGTACAGGAGAGCTTACTCTCCCAGGGTATATCGTGAACAGCTCTCCTACCTTCATATGTCTGAGGAGCTGTGTTTGCGAAGGCTGCGATTCAGCAAGGAGGTGGTCACTGAGCTCTGCCACCTGCTGCAGCCAGATCTGCAGCCTCAACTGAGGTCCAGGACGTCTCTGTCGGTGGCAGTGAAGGTCACAGTGGCTCTCAACTTCTACGCTACTGGCTCATTTCAAGCTGCTGCTGGGGACCTCGCCAATATCTCCCAGTTCGCGGTGCATTGCTGCATCCGGCAGGTCACAAATGCCCTCTTTAAAAGGAGACGAGAGTTCATCTCTTTCCCCATGACCCCAGACAAGCAGCGTGACCGCGCTCTGGGCTTTGCGAGGGTAGCGGGCTTCCCCATGGTGCAGGGCGCCATTGACTGCACGCATGTGGCTTTGCGTGCTCCGCATGAGAATGCAGAGGAATTCCGGAACAGAAAGGGGTTCCATTCCTTGAATGTTCAGTTGGTCTGTGACCACAGACAGCTGATACTCGCTGTCAATGCCCACTATCCTGGCAGCTGCCACGATGCTTTTATCCTGCGCCAGACTACTGTGGCAGAACTTTTCGAGGCACCGCATCAGCCAGTTGGTTGGCTTCTCGGGGACAAGGGGTATCCATTGAGCACCTGGCTGATGACACCGCTCCGTACGCCCAACACCCCTGCTGAGCTGCGGTACAATGAGAGCCATCAAGCTACCAGGAACATCATTGAGCGCACAATTGGTGTGCTGAAGCAACGGTTCCGCTGTCTCGACCATTCTGGAGGAGCCCTGCAGTACTCGCCTGAGCGAGTATCCAACTTCGCAATCCTCAGGACCCAGCCAATGCCACCAGGCCTTGGAGCACCACCAGAGGAGGAGGAGGAAGAGGAGGAAGAGGACGAGGAGGATGATCATCAGCAGCACCAAGGCGGGAGGGCGGCCCACAATGGTGAAACTGCAAGGGCCGTCCGTCAACGGCTAATAGCAAGCCGCTTCTAGGGCCCCTGCTGTGGAAATGGCTTCTGCCATTGCTAACAACATCAATGAACCCAGCACGCAACCCCTAAGCCGGCCAAGGCACCAATAATTCCAACCACCAACCATGTATATTTTGAATACAGAAACTTATTTATTTTACAAACTCTGTGTGTGTCAATTCCTCATGACAAACTCATAGAAATAAACACAAAAAAACAGTCAATAACATAACTGGTTCTCACAACCTGGAGATAATGTCCAAAACACTAAACAAAAGTTGGACCATGAACCTCGACCTTTAATAAAAAAATGACCAGCATTTTGTCACACCTCCTACTTTTTGCCCTTCGAGGGTGATCTCCTTCCCTTGCGCACTTCCCCCCTTCTAACCCTACTGCTCCTCCGTAATGGGACCTCAGTGGCTGCAGCAAGGCTGGTGGAAGGCTGCTGCTCGTCAGACCCTGACACTGCAGATGCCCCTGAAGGACGGCCTCGACCACTTCTGGGCCTGGAGGGCCCGGCTGCAGACTGCACCAACTCTGCATGGGCGGCAGCAGTCTGTCCTACAGGCGGTGGCAAGTGCAGTGGAGAAGTGACAGTGTTGGCAGCAGGAATGCTGTCATCGTGAGAGAGGACAGCAACTCCCTGCTCGCCCGACACACTGGCACTCCCACGGGGCAGCACTTCAGCATCCGGAGCAATCTGCTGGAGAACAGATTGCTGGCCTGCTGCGGCGCGGTGACAGCCCCGGGGACATGTGAACGAACCATCGAGGTTGGCAGCAGTCTGTGCTCGCGTGGCCTCAATCTGAGTCTGCATGAGAGCAGTCAGAGATGGGATCACGGCAGCCAGTGACTGAATTGCAGCACTAAGCGTTAGTGTGGCATCCGCCTGTGCTACAGCGAAGTGCTCCACACTCCTTGCCAGTGACTCAATGCATTCGGGCACCCTTCCCACTGCACCCATGAGCTCAGTGTGCATGCCCACCGCCTGGGTGTTCATTTCTGCAATCAGCCGCTCCTCCTCTGCGTCCATTTCAGTAGGAGTGTCTGGCATACTCTCCCTCTGGGGAGAAGGACCCCGTTCTTCCCTACCCCCATGGCGTTGCTGCAGCCCGCTGGGTCCTGGAGCTTCACCCTCATCAGACCTTTCCCCCCTGCTCCCCTCCAGGGAAGGCGTGTTCCCAGTGTGGGCATGGGCTTCCTCGGGAGAGGGTGGCACTGATGCTCCGGCTTCCTCTTCCTCCTCGGCTGCAGCTTCACTCCCAGTGGCAGCTTCAGGGCCCGTCTCCTCAGCTGGTGAATCACCATCTGAAAGCAGGGAGGTACAAGAGTGGCTTTAGCGTGAGGACAGGGTGGCAGTAAGGGAGGAATAAGTGCAGCGAGTTAGCAAGTTGGATTGAAAGTGTCAAAGGCTGGTGTTGTGAGGGACAAGTGGAAGGACAGAGGACAAAAAGGTGATGACCTTACCATTGCTGTCCAGAACGGGGTCGGCGTCTCCAGTGGCGACGGGACCGATCACCCGGCTTGCCACAATCCTGTGGACGCGCTCCTCAAATCGCTGAGGGGTTGCAGCTGAGGCCGCCCTCCACCTGTCCGTTGCTGCTGTCTCCGATTATGCGCCAGCTTGGCCTGTAAGAAAAAGGACAGCATCTGAGTAAATATACAGCCATGGTCTTGCCTGATGTGCCTCCCATAGGTGAATAGCCCTTACTGTATGCAGCCATGGTCTTGCCTGATGTGCCTCCCATAGGTGAATAGCCCTTACTGTATGCAAAGTGTGGAATGTGTGTGTGTGTTTCATGAAAGGGCCATAGGTGTTGGATGAGTGTTGTGCATTGGGGTTTTAAGACCCTCTGGCCATAGAGTGAGGTTGAGATGGAGGGATGGAGAGGTATTGAGAAAAAGCCACTCACCCTGACGACCCGAGTGAGGTCGTTGAACTTTTTGCGGCATTGAGTATGGGTCCTGGGCACCATGCTCCTGGAGGAGACGCTCTGAGCCACCTCCCTCCACACTCTTCTGAACTCGCATGGCAAAGGCCTCCTGCCACTCTCAGGGAAGAGTATACATCTTCTGCGCTCCACCGCGCCAACCAGAGCATCCAAGGCCCGCTTGGTGAAGCGATGAGCTCGTTCTCTCACCCTCTCCATCCTTGGCAGCAAAATGGATTCACAGGTCTCTCCAGGCCGAGATTCAAGGCTGCAATGAGCAGGGTGTGGCTGGGGAGCAAGTTGGCCCCCCCCGCTTTAAGAAGTGGCTGGCGCCAGTGTGTCTGTGTTCCCTCGCTAACTGGCAGCAGCTGCGCTGCGCTCGCGCGCTGAGTTAGCGCCTCACTGCTCGGCCTTTGCGCCTTAAGACAGGTGTGCAGCGCCTGATTTAGCGCTCCACTCACCTCCCGGGGCGGTAAAAGTGAAGTTTCCAGTCAGTGGCGATAATTAGCGCCAGGCGCTAATATTTGCGTCCAGACGATATTTGCGCCCCAAATGGGGCGCGACCTAATTTTTCCCCCTTGGACTATAACCTGGTGTTGTGCGACCTCTCAATTTTGTCCACCCCAATCCAACACCGGCATCTCCGCATTTATAAATAGAGGCATAGAGTACAAAAGCAAGTTATGATGAACCTTTATAAAATACTGGTTCGGCCACAACTTGAGAACTGTGTCCAATTCTGGGCACCACACTTTAGGAAGGATTTGAAGGCTTTAGAGAGGGTGCAGAAAAGATTTATAAGAATGGTTCCAGGGATGAGAGACTTCAATTATGTGGATAAACTGGAGAGGCAGGGGCTGTTCTCCTTAGAGCAGAGAAGATTGAGAGGAGATTTGATAGAGGTATTCAAAATCATGAGGGGTCTAGACAGAGTAGATAGAGAGAAACTGTTCCCATTTGCAGAAAGGTTGAGGACAAGAGGACACAGATTTAAGGTGATTGGCAGAAGATCCAAAGCTACTTTTTTACGTAGCGAATGGTTATGATCTGGAATGCACTGCCTGAAAGGGTGGTGGAGGCAGATTTAATCATGGCTTTCAACAGGGAGTTAGCTTAGTACCTGAAGGAAAACAATTTGCAGGGCTACGGGGAAAGGGCGGGGAAGTGGGACTAGCTGAAGTACTCTTGCAGAGAGCTGGCATGGGCTCAACGGGCCAAATGGCCTCCTACAGTGCTATAACAAGGGGAAAAAAGAACATTGAGGCAGCAATCAAAAATCACTGATACTAAATACGTGGGGGAGAGGGAAGGGAAGAAATCGGATCTCAGCAAGAAGGGCATGGATTAACAGAGTGATTTAGGGATTATAATACTTAATTCCCTGAAAGTGGTTGATAAAGCCATAAAATAGGCCAACAGTACTCTGGGTTTTATAAATAGAGGCATAGAGTACAAGAGTAAGGAAGTAATGATCAATTTGTACAAAACATTGGTTAGTCCACAGATAAAGTACTGTGTGAAGTTTTGAGTACTCAATTATAGAAAGGACATTAAAGCTACAGAGAACATACCGCGTAGCTTCACCAGGAGGATGTCAGCCATGGGAAACTATAATGAAGAAGGACTTAACAAACAGGGATTATTTCCACTGGTGCAGTGAAGGTTAAGAAAAGATTTAATAGTGTTTTTTTAACATTATGAAGGGTTTCAATAGAGTGAATAGAGAAAGACTATTTTCTCTGGTTGGGGAGTCAGTGATGAAGGGTCATCAATTTAAAATCGTCACTAGGAGAGTGAGGAGAGAGCATGGACTGCTCTGCCACAAGGAGTGGCTGAGGCAAAGATTGCATCTTTTAAAAGAAAATTGGATAAATATTCGATGCAGATGACAATATAGGGTTATGGGGAGAGAGCAGGGCAATGGTATAATTTTGGATTGCTCTAGTAAAGAGTAAGCTCAGACATAATGGGTTGAATGGTCTCATTCTGTGCTGGAAACGTCCATAGTTTTATGTTTGAATAGCAACATAGATATTTGGTATTGCAGGTGCAGTGGGTTAGGGACATGATAGAAATGTTGACATTGAAATAGTGCACACCAACTATCTTGATTTGGCTTAATTATTTTCTGCAGTATAAGGATAAATAATTGAATGAACAATTAATCATTTGTTTGGGTAAAGTTAAAATCTACCTTTTTATGTCAGGTTCACAGTGTTTCACTAACCACATACACATCCGCATCATCCCAATTTAAAGCCTGTTTGTATAATCATCATTTACCATTGCAGTGTCATGGAAAAAGGACATACTTCAGGTCATAATGATTTACAGGAAGAATAATTACCCACTTTGCTTCTAGAAAAGTAGGTTGTCCTCCACAAATAATGCACTAATTATACACTAACAATAAATGCCACAGTTGGATGATTAGTATTTATTATAGTCTGTGATAAAAGTAGATTAGACTTTTCCAACTTAAGCATGCAGCTTTTTAGATTAAGGCATTCATTTTGATAGTTAGAGTCGCACTGTATTGAGTGTAGAGTATATTTTGTCCAATTTAGTGTTAATATAGACTTGATTATTGCATTTTATTTTATTAATGACAAATTATAATTCATAAAACATTATAATTACATTTTTTCCTTGGGGACCAGCTGTACACGGCGTATCCTTCTCCCTGAATCATATTTAACATTTCAGATTTATTCACAGAACATCAGCAATAATAGGATATTAAAACACACCTGCTGCATGCTTTCCCACAATAGCACTTGGGACCTCAGCAGGGAATTATTTTTTCTTCTATCCATCTTCCATATAATGCCAAACAAACCACTTTACCTTTCTCTTGTGAAATATGCACTTACATCAATAATTACACTTGGGGAATTCATAACATCCAGTCACTGGGCACAAGGCCAATGGAACGCTGCGATCAAGGCGCTCTGGCTTATCTGGAAGTGCCTGACAAGAGAAGCTGATAAACGCAATGCAACCCAGCATGGCTGTAATCTTTCTGTGGATATCTCAATTCTTTTAAATTAATACTACTAATTTTTATTGGTAACTTAATTAATTTATCTAGACTGTGGGACATTAGCACAGCAGAGCATATATTTGTAATAAAAATGCATATTAACAGTGCAAAAACAGCATTATGCCTCTATCTCAGCATATCTTCAGTTATCAGTCTTTTACATTTACATTATATGTCTTAAATTTAAAGCTGACTTTATTCTGACAGAATGTATATACTCTGACTTTTTCCTGTGTTCACAAACATATTTGTTATTGCACATTATTGTGCTGATGTTCTATGAACACATATGAAGTGTTAACTATCATACTCACACACACTCAAATCAGCCAATTTTTTTCCATCCATTTATCAGTTAATTTATCAATTATCAATTTAGAAATTTTAAACTACAGGATGAATATATTACTTTGGCACATTAAATTTTATATAGAATGCATTTATACTGAGAAAAATTATAGATAAATAATGGGTGCCTATAAATAGTTAGAAGGCAATGATCCAATCAAGGCTAGGATCACATCATGAACAAGAACAACAAAACAAGACATTTTGTTAAAAAATCTTCTAAGTGGGTGGGAGTATTCCCCGGGGATCTAGTATGCTAAGGATAGATAATGTAGGTTGGATGGTTAGATAGGTATTCTGAAATGCTGTTTGGTTTGTCGTTGGGGGGGAAATATTACAGAACCTTTCCCTAGGAAATAAAATTGAGGTTTAGTGGAGTCTTTGAAGGAGTGGATTGTGCATTGTATGCAGAAGAAACAGCTCGATGGGGTATTTTCCCTAAATTCTTTCCTCACTCTCTTATGCTCTTATTTCTATTAAAATCCTGCCCCAATGTCAACAAACTACAATAACATCATTGTATGAACATTTCAAAAGTGTAGAAATTTCTTCCAATAAAACCAAGAGTGCTCACTTTGACAAAATCAGTTGTGGGAGGGTGCTGTATGATTCTATTCTATTATGAATTGCACAAAAAACATTTTTTCTTCCCAGTCTGGGAAAAACTTCAGTTCCTCTCAAGATAGATCTGAAACAACATAAATCATACATTAAGAATGAAGCAGAAATCATAGCACTCATCTGGTGGAATGAAGGATCAAACACTAAGAAATTTAAATACCATTGGATACCTATACATCTAAACATTAAAAGGCATCTTTCTCTTGTCTCTAAGCTGTATATATTAGAGTTAAGCCAACCATTTTAGTCTTAACATTACAACAGTGACTCCACTTCAAAAGTACTTCATTGACTGTAAAGCGCTTTGAGAAGTCCGGTGGTCGTGAAAGCCGCTATATAAATGCAAGTCTTTCTTTTTTAACGTTTTGGAGCATGATAATCCTGACACAAAGGAAAATAGTTGTTGGAGACCAAACATCAGGTTCAGGACAATGCTGCAGGAGTTCTTCAAAGAAAGGTCCTAAACCCAACCATCTTCAGCTGCTTCATAAATAACCTATCAAATCAGGAGTGGGGCTATTCACTGATGTTTCTATAGTATTCAGCTCCCTTTACAACTCCTCTGATAATGAAGCAGCCCATGCCAATCTATAGCCGGACCTGGACAATATCCAGACTTGGGGCAAGTAATATTCGCACCATGTAAATGCCAGATATGAATCATCTTCAACAAGAAAGGAAGTGGGTCTGGTGATGTCATTTGATGACGGGTCATCAGCCAGTTTCCTTAAAGAGACCAGGTCAAAATTTATTTTGACATTTGTGCTGTCAGTGTTCTACAGCATTGAGGTGCTGCAAACACTGACAAGCACTGCACAAAGGCACAGGGCTGCACCCAAGCTCTCCCATGACTCCCTCCATATGACTATGAAGGGAGTCGCAGCACGCAGGGAGGTCCTTTTTCTTTCCCTGGGCAGAAGAGACCTCACTAGGAGATCAACACAGCCTGGTTGCAGATTGCAGAGGAGGGCACCAGCAGGGATGCGGTCAGGAGGACTGGGATGCAGTGTCGCAAATGTTTCAATGATCTCAGTAGATCACAAAACGTTATTACAAAGCCACACTCAACCTCATCCTGCTGTGCCTCTCATCACATCCCCATCACTCTGCCTTCCCTACCCTACTCCTGCTTATCCTTACTCACACCAACTTACCTTGCACCTCCACCCATCCCTCTATATCTATATTATCATATCCCCATCTCACTAGCCAACTCTCACACTCATCCTCATCTTAGTGCAATCATACCAACTAACAACACACAAGGGTAGCCACTTGGGTGTTTTATCTAATGTTTATGTAAAGTTTCTACTAGTGTGCTGTCAAACATTGAAATCTTTTATTTTCAACATTTTCTGGTCTTGGACAGATTTGTGTGCACCTTTGGAAGTGGCTGAGTGATTTGCAGTGAATGGTGAGACATAATAGTACCCCCCGCAATGTTGATGAGTGTGAAAGGAATGGCTTGGGCATTGTAGGGATGCTTTATGGAGTTGGTGTTGGGTGGTGCCAACCTGGCACATCATGTGGCAGCCAGGGTACACAGTGTCAAGTGAAGTAAATTTGGCCATGGTGAGGCCATCCCTGGCCTCCCAGGCAGCAATGTGGTCGGGTGCTGATGACCTGTGTCCTGTGCAGCATCAGTTGATTGCAGAGAAGATTGGTGGTTTTGTTGTTGGTGCTGCTGGTGTGCCTGGTGCTGCTGGTGTTGGGGCTGATCGTGGTGGGATTCTGAAGACCAAATGAGAGAATATAAAGGGCACCCATGTTGATGGAATAGATGGTAGGTGAAGTAGAGATGACAAGCGATCTGTCAATGGTGAGAGAGGTAATGAGGTCAGACTGGATGGAGACTTGTGTAAAGACTTGCAGCATGCTGAATCTGTTGTGGAAATGCAGTGAGGAAGAGCTTGTGACTGAGGGAGGATATCTCTGTAAGGTGGGAGCTTTTACTGTACATTTGAAGCTGTCAACTCATCAGCTGATTCAATGGCCACTGACCTCCCGCCTCAGCTTGACAGACGTGATCCATGACCAGCATGGACCCCGTGGACGAGCTGTCAAATGCAAAAGGTAAGCTGAAAAACTCTAAACAAGCTTCTAATGACCTGAATTGGGTCGCCTGCCGCTGCCTGTCGGGTCTGCTCAACGCTGTCAGACCCGATGTCGGGAAAGGCACGTGAAGCGAGTTGACAGCAGGTTCCTGACTCACTGTCAAAAATATCAAATTTCCCACCCGACCCGTCACCAATCCCGCCTGCTGACCCCCCGGAAAATTCCAGCCATTGTTTCTGATTCAAAACCGTGGATATGCTACTTAACATTGGCCCAGAAATTAAACACTGAGCGTTCCTGCGGGGGTAAGGCTTCCCCGCGATATCTCACTGCGCGCCTACCTTTTCCCTCCTGGCCCACACGAACTTTAGTTTCAAGGCTGCAGCTGTGCAGTGCTTGCGTGACGCACAGACGCAGTTAGTTCGTGCGAGCTCTGGGATCACGTGATTCAGTTAGAGCCAATGGCACACCATCTTTCATTCATAGTTTTGACAGGAGAACTGTCAAAGCTATGAATACAACTTACCCCCAAAAGAACAGCTAAACCTCAATTAAATTTAAAAAAAAAAAACATCACATTAATAAAATAAGTATAGTTAAATAAATTAACCACTTTAAACAAAAATTTCAATTTTTGAAAAATTTTTAAATCTTTTTAAAAGTTATAAAAATAAACTTACCTTTCTTTAAAGTCTCTAAAAAAGATAAACCTGTTGAAAAAAATTTAAAATAATACTTAATTAACTACTTACCTTGTTAAAAGAGGGTCTTACACCTCCTTTCTTTATGTGTAAAATCTTCCATGCTTACCTGCGCGTTCAAAGCACTAAGTGCACTGCGTGCGCGCAGCCTGTAGCGCACACGCGGTTCACTTAGGAACCGCCCCCTTTTGAGTTCACGAAGTGCCGGTTTCCCGCGCATGCGCAGTGCATGCTGAAAACCGGCAATTGGAGACCTAAAACGCGAGAGTACACAGTGCGTACTCTCGCGTATTAGGTCTAATTTTCGGGCCAATATTGTGAGGGCACAACCACCACAATGAGTGCAGTGATTCAAGAAATGGGCCACGCCTACTGCTTCTCAGTGCAGCTAGAACTGGGCAATAAATGCATTCTTGCGAGTGCTACCCATATCTTGAGATCAAATGAAAAAATTGAGGATAGCAATGGTCCGAACTCCAGTGTTTGCATTCCTCAGCCTGAAAAACATCCATTAACCATGACGCTCTATTCTTTATCTTTTAACCAACTTTCTATCCATGCTGCCACACTATTTTAGTACTGTGACTTTTAACTGTTTTATCAAAAAGCCAGCTATGCAGCACCTTATCAAATGCCTATTGAAAATCCATATTCACAACATCCACTTAATGTCCTTTATCAATCCACTCTGTTATTTCCTCAAAGTAATCTGTTAAATTTGTTAGCCATGACCTGTAATTCCAGCTGTTCTTAATTAACCCAATCTTTCTTGGTAAGTATTCATTTTATTCCATATATGCCCTCTAGAAGTTTATTCACTACTGCTGTTAGACCAACTGGTCTAAACTTACCTAATTTATCCCTTTCTCCATTTTTGATATTATGTACCTTAGTCAGGATGATGGGACTATGCAACATATGGGCATCTGCACAGAGCCATCAGTGTCAATAATAAGTCACAAAAACATCTACTTTGCCTTGCTTTGTCCTAAGACATGCGCCACACTCTGAGCCAGCAATAGGTCATGCCTTCTCTTCTTCTTAGGCAGTCCCTCGGAACCGAGGATGACTTGCTTCCACATTAAAAATGAGTTCTCAGGTGACCGATGAGTCCAATGCGGGACCTACAGTCTCTGTCACAAGTGGGGCAGACGGTGGTTGAAGGGGCGAGTGGGTGGGGTGCTTGGGTTGACGTGCGCTGCTTGCGCTTGGCTTCCGCTTGCTCCCGGCGAAGTGACTCGAGATGTTCGGCGCCTTCCCGGATACTTCTCCACTTTGTGCGGTCTTGGGCCAGGGATTCCCAGGTGTCGGTGGGGATGTTGCACTTTTTCAAGGCGGCTTTGAGGGTGTCCTTGAAGCGTTTCCTCTGCCCACCTGGGGCTCTCTTGCCGTATCGGAGCTCTCAATACGATAGGTCATGCAATACTTTGTAGGAGGCCTTTCATCTGTGCCTCCTGAGGAGCTAAGGCTAGAAGAGTTTGGCACCTTAGGTAACATAGCCTCCAAGATTACTGCCTGACTTGTGTACCAGTAGTGGGTCTAGAATCCAACTGTCCTGTTTCAGGAACCAGAAAAAAACAATATGCCAACAAGGGAAAAGTATTCTGATCCACTCTCCTGAACTAAAACAATGTTTTGGGATGTTTGAAGTTCCCTACTTCCTCAAGTCTACATAAATCTAAAACTAAACATGCATAAGTTAACAATCACTAGGTAAACTATATATGCAAGTAGTTAAAAATTAGATTTTGTTCCCCATTCTGGAATGGCTGTATTTTATCAATAACCTTGCAGCTGATGATTATAAATCTTTCAGTTCTGGCACAAGATCGTGTTATAGTCAATTGTATTTGTTATGGCTGCCAAATATTAAATAGTATTTATTTCCTTGCAGGCATCCACACATGCACTTCAGAGGCAATTTATCATAATTGTTATATACGAAGTCATTAGTGTTCTACATACTGCAATCTGATCTACTATATTGTCAAAGTGCTAAATAACTTTGCCCACATCACAAAGACCACCCCTTCCCCCTTCCCCCTCATCTGAGGAATGTCACATAACAAGATAAGGTTTCCAATTATAGCTGAAAGAACAGAGTGTAATTCTCAGTGATACGGCAGGATGTTTACCAGCATGTTTCAAGAAATACAGAACTCTGCAATTAAAGCATGTTTCCTGAGCACTAAGACTAGTATCACTGTGATTAAAGAGTAGTGGGGCTATTTTTGGTTTCAAGCGTATATCAGGCGGGCAGTAGGTGGACATCCTGGCGCAGTCGAGAGGAAGCCCAATCAATTGCCATGTTCAGGCCTCAGTTACTTTGAATAGGTGAGCTACGAGTGTTCATCATACTCTATATAGGCAGCTCTACAATTGGGAGACCAGGGTGTCCACTACAGGAAGGCAGCATACCACATGTTAAAGGGCAAGTGCACTTTTCAAAGGCGGTCAGTGAAGAATATGTTATTGAAGCAAAAGTCAGGATGATGTCATGCAGTTCGTGGTTGTCTAGGGGCTTATCCTGAGGATGTTGACACTATCCGCTTCTTCTAACTATAATGGTTCCGGGCCCTCACTTGTTTCTCATCGTCAGTAAGGCCCATGCTGTTAAGGAGCACCTTTATGTCATCCCATCTTGTTCTAGGTCTGCCTCGTGATCTCTTCCATGTTGGCGGTTTGGTGGTGGATGCTCTGACAGGGTCAGACTCGGCATGGTGCTTGAGGTGTCCCTACCAGAGGAGTTGGTAATGAACAACCCACCGTGACAGCGGGTATTGATTAGTCAGGTTGCGTATAATCTCATGTAAGATTTTGTCCTGAGGCTTAACCTGTAGCTGTGCAAAGTGATCTAGAATCTAATCCATCGATCTGCCAATTCATTACTTTGGTGTGCACACACATTTTTGAGCCATTTTTAAATAGGGATATTACTAATGCATTGTAGAGCTGTACTTTGATATTGCAACTTCTGCTCAATTTCCATCTATGGGATAGATATTGTCCAAGGGACCCCTATTCTCCAATGCAGTCATGGAGGTGCTCAAAACAAGTGAGCAATAGGAAGGAGATCTTCTTCCCATTAAATGGGTGACAGGTGTTCCATCAAATCAACAAGCAGCAATGGAAAGAAGTGACTGAGCAGGTCAATGCCAGCAGCATAGTCCTGAAGACCTGGCTGCAGTTCAGGAAGAAATGAAACCACCTTACCTGGACTCTTCACATCTCTCTTACTCTCTATGTAGTTCTACAGCTCTCTTCTGTAACTCCAGCACTGTTAGCCCTTGCTCCCCTCATTTCCTATGCCTCTCCTCCAATCACAACAGGACACTTTGCTACACCTCCTACTGCTTGAACTCACACACTCAGCACTTCCTCTTGCCATCACAATGATTTCCTCCTCTTGGCTACACTTGCTGCTTCTTTCTCTCCACATGCACACTATGCTAAGCTGCTTCACACATCTTCAAGCAGGGCACACAGTAGGCCACTGCCACTCATCTTGCAATGGAAGCTGGCACACAGCTGAAGGGAGAGTTCAAAACCTGCAAACTCTCACTGCAATGGAGGACACATCCATCAACATCATTGGCAGAGAGAGGTCATGCAATATGACAGGTGGCCAGGCTGGAAGCCACGCAGCTGTTTGGGCATTTTCCCTTCCTTTTGTCTTTCTACTTAGCTCTCGCTCACACACACACATACACACACACACACACACTCAGCATGACAACCTGGGCTTCATTTCACTGTCACTAATCTGCTACTGTTTACCATTGCCATTATGTGGCTAATTCTTGTCCATCTTGCTCTTTTTCTAGGTCCTTCAGATGACTCAGGCCCTGCAGCAGCACAGACTGAGGGGGAGAACCCTCCCAAAAATGCACCGTCGCGCTTACACTTCTAAGCAGGAACTGGTAGCATAGTGGTTATGTTACTGGACTAGTAATCCAGAGGCCTGGACTAATGATCCAGAAACGTGATCCCCAGACCAAGGCAACTGTGGAATTTAAATTCAGTTAATTAAATAAATCTGAAATAAAAAGCTAGTATCAGTAATGGTGACCACGAAACTATTGGTTTGTCGTAAAAACCCATCCTTTAGGGAAGGAAATCTGCCGTCCTTACCTGGTCTGGCCTATATGTGACTCCAGACCCACAGCAATGTGGTTGACTCTTAACTGCCCTCTGAAATGGCCGAGCAAGCCACTCAGTTGTAACAAACCGCTACGAAAAACAATAATAAGAATAAAACCGACGGACCACTCGACACCTGGCTTCGGAAGTGACAACGGCACACCCAGCCCAGGCGACCCTGCAAAGTCCTCCTCACTAACATCTGGGGACTTGTGCCAAAATTGGTAGAGCTGTCCCACAGACTAGTCAAGCAACAACCTGAAATAGTCATACTCACAGAATCATATATAGTGTCAGCTGTGGCTCAGTTGGTAGCACCCTTGCCTCTGAGTCAGAAGGTTGTGGGTTCATAGTCCCACTCCAAGGACTTGTGCACATAAAGCTAGGCTGACACTCCAGTGCAGTGCTGAGGGAGTGCTGCACTGTCGGAGGTGCCGCCTTTCAGATGAGATGTTAAACCGTAGGCCCTGTCTGCTCTCTCAGGTGGACGTAAAAAATCCCATGGCACTATTTCGAAGAAGAGTAGGGGAGTTATCCCCGGTGTCCTGGCCAATATTTCTCTCTCAACCAACATAACAAGAACAGACTATCTGGTCATTATCACATTGCTGTTTGTGGGAGCTTGCTGTGTGCAAATTGGTTGCCACGTTTCCACAGTGACTCCACTTCAAAAGTACTTCATTGGCTGTAAAGCGCTTTGAGACGTCCGGTGGTCGTGAAAGGCGTTATATAAATGCAAGTCTTTCTTTTTCAGCCAATGTCCCAGATTCCTCCATCATTGTTCCTGAGTATGTCCTGTCCCAACAGCAGGACAGACCCACTAGAGGTGGCGGCAGAGTGGTATACAGTCTGGAGGGAGTGGCCCTGGGAGTCCTCAACATTGACCCCATGAAGTCTCATGGCTTCAGGTCAAGCATGGGCAAGGAAACCTCCTGCTGATTACCACCTAACACCCTCCCTCAGCTGATGAATCAGTACTCCTCCATGTTGAACACCACTTGGAAGAAGCACTGAGGGTAGCAAGGGCACAGAATGTACTCTGAGTGGGGAATTCAATGTCCATCACCAAGAGTGGCTCAGTAGCACCACTACTGACCGAGCTGGCCGAGACCCGAAGGACATAGCTGCCAAACTGGGCCTGCGGCAGGTGGTGAGAGAACCAGCACGAGGGAAAAACCTACTTGACCTCGTCCTTACCAATCTACCTGTCGCAGATGCATCTGTCCAATGACAGCATTGGTAGCAGTGACCACCGCACAGTCCTTCTTCACACTGAGGACACCCTCCATCGTGTGGTGTGGCACTACCACTGTGCTAAATGGGATAGATTCAGAACAGATCTAGCAGCTCAAAACTGGGCATCCATGAGGCGCTGTGGGCCATCAGTAGCAGCAGAATTGTATTCCACCACAATCTGTAACCTCATGGCCCGGCATATCCCTCACTCTACCATTACCATCAAGCCAGGGGACCAACCCTGGTTCAACAAGGAGTGTAGAAGAGCATGCCAGGAGCAGCATTTGGCGTACCTAAAAATGAGGTGCCAACCTGGGGAAGCTGCAACACAGGACTACATACATGCTAAACAGCAGAAGCAGCATGCTATAGACAGAGCTAAGCGATCCCACAATCAAGAGATCAGATCAAAGCTCTGCAGTCCTGTCACATCCAGTCGTGAATGGTGGTGGACAATTAAACAACTAACGGGAGGAGGAGGCTCCATGAATATCCCCATCCTCAATGATGAGGGAGCCCAACATGCGAGTGCAAAAGACAAGGCTGAAGCATTTGCACCCATCCTCAGCCAGAAGTGCCAAGTGGATGATCCATATCGGCCTCCTCCTGAGGTCCCCTCCATCACAGAAGTCAGTCTTCAGCCAGTTCGATTCACTCCATGTGATATCAAAAAATGGCTGAGCACACTGGATACAGCAAAGGCTATGGGCCCCGAAAACATCCCGGCTGTCGTGCTGAAGACTTGTGCTCCAGAACTAGCTGCACCTCTTAGCGAAGCTGTTCCAGTACAGCTACAACACTGGCATCTATCCGACAATGTGGAAAACTGCCCAGGTATGTCCTGTCCACAAAAAGCAGGACAAATCCAATCCGGCCAATTACCGCCCCATCCGTCTACTCTTAATCATCAGCAAAGTGATGGAAGGTGTCGTCAACAGTGCTATCAAGCGGCACTTACTCACCAATAACCTGCTCTCCGATGCTCAGTTTGGGTTCCGCCAGGACCACTAGGCTCCAGACCTCATTACAGACTTGTTACAAACATGGACAAAAGAGCTGAATTCCACAGGTGAGGTGAGAGTGACTGTCCTTGACGTCAAGCCAGCATTTGACCAAGTGTGGCAGCAAGCAGCCCTAGTAAAATTGAAGTCAATGGGAATCGGGGGAAAATCTCCACTGGATGGAGTCATACCTAACACAAAGGAAGATGGTTGTAGTTGTTGGAGGACAATCATCTCAGCCCCAGGACATAACTGCAGGAGTTACTCAGTTCCGTGTCCTAGGCCCAACCATCTTCAGCTGCTTCATCAATGGCCTTCCCTCCAACATAAGGTCAGAAGTGGGGATGTTCGCTGATGATTGCACAGTGTTCAGTTCCATTCGCAACTCCTCAGATAATGAAGCAGTCCATGCCCGAATGCAGCAAGACCTGGATGACATTCAGGCTTGGGCTGATAAGTGGCAAGTAACATTCACGCCACAGAAGTGTCAGGCAATGACTATCTCCGACAAGCGAGAGTCTAACCACTGCCCCTTGACATTCAATGGCGTTACCATCACTGAATCTCCCACCATCAACTTCCTGGGGGTCACCATTGACCCGAAACTTAACTGGACCAGCCACATAAATAATGTGGCTACAAGAGCAGGTCAGAGGCTAGGTATTCTGTGGCGAGTGTCTCACCTCCTGACTCCCCAAAGACTTTCCACCATCTACAAGGCACAAGTCAGAAGTGTGATGGAATACTCTCCACTTGCCTGGATGAGTGCAGCTCCAACAACACTGAAGAAGTTTGACACCATCCAGGACAAAGCACCCCGCTTGATTGGCACCCCATCCACCACCTTAAACATTCACGCCCTGCACCACCGGCGCACCATGGCTGCAGTGTGTACCATCTACAAGATGCACTGCAGCAACTTGCCAAGGCTTTTTTGGCAGCACCTCCCAAACCCGCGACCTCTACCACCTAGAAGGACAAGGGCAGCCGGCGCATGGGAACACCATCACCTGTATGTTCCCCTCCAAATTGCACACCATCCTGACTTAGAAAGATATTGCCGTTCCTTCATCTTCACTGGGTCAAAATCCTGGAACTCCCTCCCTAACTGTGGGAGTACCTTCACCACAAGGACTGCAGCGGTTCAAGAAGGCGGCTCACCACCACCTTCTCAAGGGCAATTAGGGATGGGCAATAAATGCTGGCCTTGCCAGCGATGCCCACATCCCAGGAACGAATAAAAGCACCAACATAGAAATTGGCACCCCATGTGGTATAGATAGCAAGTTAGAGGGGTGTGCACAGAATGATTCACTGAGCATTACTGAGCAGGACTAGGTGTAGGACAGCCCTGGAAATAGCTCATCAGAGGGCAAGCTCAGGTGCAGATGTTTGGGGCCCCACCCTTAAAAGAAAAATATTGTCTGGACACCCGTAACTGCTGAAGGTATTGGACTACCTGTGGTGAAGCTTGTGCAACATGTCAGAGAGTGTGAAGGAGTTCGCAACATGTCGGAGAGTGTGAAGGAGTCCGCTACCAACTTTGTATGTAGCATTGACACTCTGCAATCAACCTTGGAGCGTGTGGTCAACTCAGTGAACATTGCAGCTGGGCCCTCCTTGCAGGAGCCTGTGACACCAGTAGTAGCATCTCTCAGGGGTGCTCATATTAGGACATGCAAGCTGTGGGCTCCATCATCTCCTCTGTTTTGGACAGGCTGGGAGACCGAATGGATTGGGACTTCAGTTGGATCATGGATGGGTTACCGTCTACTCTTCCGCAGATCAGTAGGAGTGTTGAGCCGTGGTACACTAGCAATGGGAATGGAACATGTTGCCCTCTCTCAGGGCAACAGCACCCCCCCATCACCCACTCAGCTGCCAAGGTGGGCCCTCTCATGCCCAAGCTCTTAGTGGTTGTCAACCATGAACATCTCAGGAGCCCTTGACTGAGCCATTGCAGCCTTCCACCTCCCATGCTAAAGCTACTGGGGGAGTAGCTCATAGGAGAACTACAGTAGGTGAAAGAGCACTGAATACAGACATACTAGGAATTCACACCTGGATGATAATTAGTGTGTAGACATTTGGCTAAGGCAGAAAAATGTTAAACATTTAAAAAATGTTGTTTGCTGAGTGTTCTTGTAGTAGCTGTTGACCCAGAATATTGGATGACCTGAATATCAATGCTGCTCTTTGGACAGATGTAGTTTATTTGAGGATGGAAGGACTGGGAGAGAAGATGGACAAGACTGTTAATCCAGGGGAGCATAGATTCTTCAACTGAAGTGCTCTTCAATGAGTTGCTGCCAAAGAGCTCTAGCTGTGGGCAACTGTTGGAGCCTTCTCACTTCCTTGCCATTCCCTCTATCACCAGGGTTATTTCCCTCATTACGTTGAAGTTCATTGTCCACTTGTGACTCTATGTGTTATCCCCATTGCAGAGCAAATTTATGCAGCATAGAGCAAACTGCTGTCTTACAGAACACACTTTATAGGCTGTATTGGAGGAAGCCACCAGACCTGTCCAGGCAGTGTAATCATTGCTTAAAGACTCTAATGGGCTGCTATTTGAGGGCTCTAGTTGAGCCATGGATCTGACTGTGGTACAGTTTGGCTGCCAAGCATAGGTTTCTCAGAGGAATCATGTTCAATGTGTGAATGGATTAGCCCTTGTCCTCAAGCAGCTAACCTCTCACTTGTTGTGCAAGTGAACAGAGTGAGTGAGATGGAGTGAGATTGTCACCATATATTATGGCAGCTGCCAGAAAAGTGGGATCAGACCTGTATGATGCACTGCTGGTGATCACACACCAGTTACACATCAATTGAGCGGAAACGCTTGCAATTCATGAAGGCCGTAGCCTCGTGTGAAGGAGCCTGCAGGATGATGTCAATGAGGCCCTATACTTAGAAAAACAGAAATAACAAAATAACTTGCAATTATATAACGCCTTTCATGACCTAAGGATGCCCTAAAGCACTTCACAGCCAAAGAAGTACTTTTGAAGCGTAGTCACTGCTGTAATGTAGGGAAACGTGATAGCCAATTTGCACACAGCAAGGTTCCAAAAACATTTAATTTATTTTAGTGATACTGGTTGAGGGATAAATGTTGGTCAGGACAACAGGTAAAATGTGTTTTGGGATCTTTTACATCCACCTGAGAGGGCAGACTGAGCCTTGGTTTAATGTCTCATCTGAAAGACGACACTTCCGACAGTGCAACATTCCCTTGTACATAGGGGAAGCCTGTGATCTGTGTGAATCTAGTACCTTATTCTGCTGTTTCCAGTTGTGCATGGGGAAAGTGATGAAATTGTATGCTTTATCAAACATGACATCAGTCTTTTGTTTAATAAAAGCATGGAGTACAGACTAACTGATGTTACTGATATTCCCCATGGCAGTGTGGAAGGAACTGGAGGCAGAGAATTTGGGGGCTGCGGTGACCTTGACTGCAACAGATCTTGTTGCAGGAAGTGACACAACTGTGTGACTGTCTTCCTAAAGAAGTGGACTGCTCCTCAGAGACCTGCAGGTGTGTTGTCCTGGGCCTATTGACTCTGCTAGAAGAGTAAGGATTCCTGTGAGAAAGCCTTCTTCGGTTTGATCTTCCTCCAGCTTCAGCTTTGTTTGCTCCTTCCTCTTATTGCTGCTACTCCTCCTCCTCGGCACAGATTGGAATTGTCAGAAGGAATCATGAAGAAAAGCATGCGTTGTTAGTAGCCCTTTAAGAAATCAGAGCATTGTACAGCCGCTAGAAGCACTTCAGTATAGTCAAAGTAGCAAATAATTGCAAAGTAATAAAAGCAAAATGTCTCCGGCAGTTTACCTGAGAACCGGTCAGTATCCCTTTAAATATCATTAGAACTGGTTGCCTCCTGACTTGTACTGCCCATGGTTTGTGGGTTGAGGAACTGGCGTTTGCAATGCAGGTAGAGACAAAAATGGCACTGGGGTTTTAATGCTGACTTATGGCCTCCTGCCCATATGTAAATGAGGACCCGCCTGTTTCCAGTGGGAGCTCTCGCTGCCTAAATTGAGGTTCTCCCAAAATTCATAATGGGCGGACTTTCAGCGTGAAGTACACGGGTCAATCCCCCACTTAATTTTGGTGCTGCTACTGTCCCATTTGTTTGCATAACCAGACTGGTAATAGGATGAAAATCACCCTCCAGGAGTAAAAGGTAAAGAAATTCAGCTGTCCTAAAAGCTGAATATAGGGAGTTAGGAGGTAAATTAAAAAATAGGACCTCAAAGGTAGTAATCTCAGGATTGCAACCAGTGCCATGTACTAGTCAGAGTAGAAATAGAAGGATATTTCAGATGAATACGTGGCTAGAAGAATGGTGCAAGGTGGAGGGATTCAAGTTCCTGGGACATTGGAACCGGTTTTGGGGGAGGTGGGACCAGTACAAACTGGACGGTTTGCAGCTGGGCAGGACCGGGACCGATGTCCTAGGGGGAGTGTTTGCCAGTGCTGTTGGGGAGGGTTTAAACTAAAATGGCAGGGGGTTGGGAACCTGTGCAGGGAGACAGAGGAAAGGGAGCAAGGATAGAAGCAAAAGACAGGAAGGAGAAAAGCAAAAGTGGAAGTCAGAGAAATCAAGGGTGTAAATCAAACATGGCCACAGTAAACAATAATTCTAAAAGGTCTAAGAGTGTTAAAAAAAACAAGCCTGAAGGCTTTGTGTCTTAATGCGAGGAGCATTTGTAATAAGGTGGATGAATTAGCTGTGCAAATAGATGTAAACGGATATGATATAATTGGGATTACGGAGACATGGCTCCAGGGTGACCAAGGCTGGGAATTCAACATCATGGGGTATTCAATATTCAGGAAGGACAGGCAAAAAGGAAAAGGAGGTGGGGTAGCATTGCTGGTTAAAGAGGAGATTAACACAATAGTAAGGAAGGATATTAGCTCTGATGATGTGGAATCTGTATGGGTAGAGCTGAGAAATACCTTGGGGCAGAAAACGTTAGTGGGAGTTGTATACAGACCGCCAAACAGTAATGCTGAGGTTGGGGATGGCATTAAATGGGAAATTAGAGACGCGTGTAATAAGGGCACAGTAGTTATCATGGGTGACTTTAATCTACATATAGATTGGGCTAACCAAATTAGTAACATTGGCCCAAAAATTAGTGCCGCTACGCGAGAGTACGCACTGTGTACTCTCGCGTATTCTGTCTCCAATTGCCGGTTTTCTGCATGCACTGCGCATGCGCTGAAAACCGGCACTTGGTGAATTCAAAAGGGGGCGGTTCCTAGGTGAACCGCGTGCACGCTACAGGCTGCGCGCACGCAGTGCACTTAGTGCTTTGGACGCGCAGGTAAGCATGGAAGATTTTAGACATAAAGAAAGGAGGTGTAAGACCCTCTTTTAACAAGGTAAGTACTTAATTAAGTATTATTTTGAATTTTTTTAACAGGTATATCTTTTTTAGAGACTTTAAAGACAGGTAAGTTTATTTTTATAACTTTTTAAAAGATTTTAAATTTTTTCAAAAATTTAATTTTTTGTTTAAAATGGTTAATTTATTTAACTATACTTATTTTATTAATGTGATGGTTTTTTTTTTAAATTTATTTGAGGTTTAGCTGTTCTTTTGGGGGGGTATAGTATTCATAGTTTTCACAGCCGCGCTGTGAAAGCTATGAATGAAAGATGGTGTGCTGCCATTGGCTCTAACTGAGTCACGTGATCCCACAGCTCGCACGAATTAACTACGCCTGTGGGATACGAAAGCACTGCACAGCTGCTGTCCAGAACATCAAGTTTGTGCGAGCTCGGACTGAAAAAGCCAGCGCGCAGTGAGAGATCGCGGGAAGGCCTTACCCTCGCACGAAGGCTCACTCACTAATTTTTGGGCCAATACTGTGGAAGAGGAATTCCTAGAGTTTATACGGGATGGTTTCCTGGACCAATATGTCGAGGAACCAACTAGAGATCAGGCCATCTTAGACTGGGTATTATGTAATGAGAAAGGATTAATTAGCAATCTTGTTGTGCGAGGCCCCTTGGGGAGGAGCAATCATAATATGATAGAATTCTTCATTAAGATGGAGAGTGAAGTAGTAGTTGACTCAGAGACTAGGGTACTGAACTTAAATAAAGGAAACTATGATGGTATGAGGCGTGAGTTGGCTAGGATGGATTGGGGAATGTTACTTAAAGGGTTGACGGTGGATAGGCAATGGCAAACATTTAAAGATCGCATGGATGAACTACAGAATTTGTTCATCCCTGTTTGGCATATAAATAAAACAAAAAAGGTGACTCAACCGTAGCTAACAAGGAAAATTAGGGATAGCATAAGATCCAAGGAGAGGACATATAAATTGGCCAGAAAAAGCAGCAAACCTAAGGATTGGGAGCAGTTTAGGATTCAGCAAAGGAGGACAAAGGGATTAATTAAGAGGGGGAAAATAGAATATGAGAGTAAGCTTGCAGGGAATATAAAAACTGACTGTAAAAGCTTCTATAGATATGTGAAGAGAAAAAGATTGGTGAAGTCAAGCGTAGGTCCCTTGCAGTCAGAATCAGGGGAATTTATAAGGGGAACAAAGAAATGGCAGACTAATTAAGTACATAATTTGGTTGTCATCAAAAGGAGGACACAAATAAACTCCCAGAGATGTCGGGGAACATAGGGTCTAATGAGAGGCAGGAACTGAAAAAATCAGTATTTGTAGGGAAATGGTGTTAGGGAAATTGACGGGATTGAAGGCCGATAAATCCCCAGGGCCTGATAATCTACATCCTAGGGTACTTAAGGAAGTGGCCCTAGAAATAGTAGATGCATTGCTGGTCATCTTCCAAAATTCTATAGACTCTGGAACAGTTCCCATGGATTGGAGGGTAGCTAATGCAACCCCACTATTTAAAAAAGGTGGTAGAGAGAAAACGGGGAATTATAGACTGGTAAGCCTGACATCGGTAGTGGGGAAAATGCTAGAGTCCATTATAAAAGATGTAATAGCAGAGCACTAGGAAAACAGTGACAGGATCGGACAAAGTCAACATGGATTTACAAAAGGTAAATCATGCTTGACTAATCTACTGGAATTTTTTGAGGATGTAACTGGTAGAATAGACAAGGGAGAACCAGTGGATGTGGTGTATTTGGACTTTCAGAAGGCTTTCGATAAGGTCCCGCATAAAAGATTAGCGTGTAAAGTTAAGGCACATGGGATTGGGGGCAAGGTATTGACTTGGATAGAGAACTGGTTGGCAGACAGAAAGCAAAGAGTTGGAATAAACGGGTCTTTTTCCGAGTGGCAGGCAGTGACTAGTGGGGTACCGCAGGGATCGGTGCTAGGACCCCAGCTATTCACAATATATATTAATGATCTAGATGAGGGAACTAGATGTAATATCTCCAAGTTTGCAGACAAAGCTGGGTGGGTGTGTGTGCTGTGAGGAGGATGCAGAGAAACTCCAGTATGATTTGGACAGGTCGGGTGATTGGGCAGATGCATGGCAGATGCAGTATAATGTGGATAAATGCGAGGTTATCCAATTTGGTGGCAAAAACAGGAAGGCAGATTATTATCTGAACGGCAATAGATTGGGAAAAGGGGATGTGCAATGAGACCTGGGTGTCCCTGTGCACCAGTCGCTGAAGGTAAGCATGCAGATGCAGCAGACGGTTAAGAAGGCAAATGGTATGTTGGCCTTCATAGTGAGAGGATTCGAGTACAGGAGCAAAGATGTCTTGCTGCAGTTGTACAGGGCCTTGGTGAGACCACACCTTGAGTATTGTGTGCAGTTTTGGTCGCCTTATCTGAGGAAGGATGTTCTTGCCATGGAGGGAGTGCAGCGAAGATTCACCAGACTGATACCTGGGATGGCAGGAATGACGTATGAAGAGAGATTGGGTCGATTAGGCTTATATTTGCTAGAGTTTAGAAGAATGAGAGGGGATCTCATTGAAACTTATAAAATTCTAACAGGACTAGACAGACTAGATGCAGGAAGGCTGTTCCCAATGGCGAGGGAGTCCAGAACCAGCGGTCACAGTCTAAGGATAAGGGGTAAGCCATTTAGGACTGAGATGAGGAGGAATTTCTTCACCCAGAGAGTGGTGAACCTGTGAAATTCTCTACCACAGCAGGCAGTTGAGGCCAATTCATTAAATATATTCAAGAAGGAGATAGATATATTTCTTAAGGCTAAGGGGATCAAGGGATATGGGGAGAAAGCAGGGACAGGGTACTGAATTTGGATGATCAGCCATGATCGCATTGAATGGCAGAGCAGGCTCGAGGGGCCGAATGGCCTACTCCTGCTCCTATCTTCTATGTTTCTATGTCTCTGCAATGAAAACACTCTAGATACAAGGTGTAGTGCCTGTGAGGGTTTACTAATGTTTCCACCCAAAGTCTGTTACAAGGTTTCAGGCTGGAACCTGTGAGAACTGCATATCACATTTAAGGCCATAACACATCTGCTGCCCCTCAGTCCAAAGCTGCCAGAACCTAACATCAGTACTCCCGGCACAATAGCAGTGGGTACCAGATTTAACATAACATTTTCAGAAAACTTAAATAAAATAAAGGGGAAAATAGGGTAGCTTGTCTGGTTTCTCCAAAGATGCTAACTCACTTGCTGAATGTTTCTAGCATTTTCTGTTTTTGTTTCAGATTTCCAGCATGTGCAGTTTATTTGTTTTTTCATGATAAAAGGGCTTATTGTTCACTTCTTACATGCACAATACTACTTCAACTAAAATAATAGCTGAGCTGTGATAGAATATATATATTCATTGCTTCCTCAGTATCCAAGGTTTTGTATAAAATATCCTCTCGGCAACATTTATTATATTTGACTCACAACTACTATAAAGGGTCTACTGTATATGTCAGCCCTTCACAATAGCATTCTCTGATACTTAACTCTAATTTAGCACTTAATTTGATGGCCCCATCATTAATAGAAAATCCATAATCATGGTTATGACTTGCAACTCTAATCTAATTTATGATTGGTCAACAACTCCATTATTGTTGGTAGAAGGTGAACCAGCAATATGTTCCTAGAACACAGCAAATCTTTTGAGTTACATTTTCTCCAGTAAAATTGTATATAGATTGCTGTACTACATTAATGACTATCACAATAAATTACGCGCACAGTCTAGTGTTGACACAGCTCCTATAAAAATGGTAATGTCTGCTAAGCAAATATATGCCAGCCTGACAGTGCAAGCTACAGTAGGTCTAATGAATGAACATAAGAGGCAAATTTCTAATTTAGTTCAAATATGCATCACAAAAGTGAAGCTGTATGCTGCATAATGAAAGCATTTATCAGCTATTGAAAGAAATACAATGTATATTAAAATAGATACATTTTATATTGAAATTAAAATATTTCAAATTGAACGGACTTCACTTGCTGGTGAAATGAATACAACCCAGCAACTACAGGCCAGTCAGTTTAACCTCGGTAGTGGGGAAGCGTTTAGAAATGATAATCAGGGACAAAATTAACAATCATTTAGACAAGTGTGGATTAATTAAGGAAAGCCAGCACGGATTTGTTAAAGGCAAATCATGTTAAACTAACTTGATTGAGTTTTTTGATGAGGTAGCAGAGAGGGTTGATGAGGGCAATGCGGTTGATGTACTAAAAAGGGTGTAAGGATAAACCCAGCAACTGCAGGCCAGTCAGCTTAACTTTGGTGGTGGGCAAGTTTTTAGAAATGATAATCGGGGACAAAATTAACAGTCACTTGGACAAGTGTGGGTTAATTAATGGAAGTTATGATGAACCTTTATAAAACACTGGTTCGGCCTCAACTGGAGTATTGTATCCAATTCTGGGCACTGCACTTTAGGAAGGATGTGAAGGCCTTAGAGAGGGTGCAGAAAAGATTTACAAGAATGGTTCCAGGGATGAGGGACTTCAGTTGTGTGGATAGGCTGGAGAAGCTAGGGTTGTTGTCCTTGGAGCAAAAAAGGTTGAGAGGAGATTTGATAGAGGTGTTCAAAATCACGATGGGTCTAGACAGAGTAGATAGTGAGAAACTGTTCCTGTTGGCAGAAGGTTCAAGAACCAGAGGACACAGATTTAAGGTGATTGGCAAAAGAACCAAAGGCAACATGAGAAAAAACGTTTTTGCACAGCAAGTGGTTATGATCTGGAATGCACAGCCTAAAAGAGTGGTGGAGGCAGGCTCAATCATGGCTTTCAAAAGGGAATTGGATAAGTACCTGAAGGAAAAAAAAATTGCAGGGCTACGGGGAAAGGGCGGGGAAGTGGGACTAGCTGAAGTGCTTTTGCAGAGAGCCGGCACAGGCTTGATGGGCCAAATGGCCTCCTTCTGTGCTGTAACCATTCTATGATTCTATAATTCTAAATAGTGAATCACTGAAAACAAAAGTACACATGCCTGAAATACACACACCATATAGTTAAAGGAGAATACTATATGCCCATAATTTCTCATAATTCTACACTATTTTTATACCCAGTGCCATCATTTGAATTCAAAAATTGGTTGTCCAATGATAGTTCTTGACTTAATGATCTATCTCAAACCCACCATCAACAAAATATAGAAAGTCTTGCATTTATATAGTGCCTTTCACGACCACCGGATGTCCCAAAGTGCTTTACAACCAATGGAGTACTTTTTGAAGTGTAGTCACTGTTGTAATGTAGGAAACGCGGCAGCCAATTTGTACACAGCAAGCTCCCACAAACAGCAATGTGAAAATGACCAGATAATTTGAATTAGTGATGTTGATTGAGGAATAAATATTGGCCAGGATACCGGGGATAACTCCCCTGCTCTTCTTCGAAATAGTGCCATGGGATCTTTTACATCCACCTGAGAGAGCAGACGGAGCCTCGCTTTAACATCTCATCCAAAAGGTGGCAACTCCGACAGTGCAACGCTCCCTCAGTACTGCACTGAAGTGTCAGCCTAGATTTTTGTGCTCTGGCGTGCAAGTGAGACATGAGATACAAATACACATTAATGTGTACAGTTATGTTTACAAAGTTTTTGCTTTGTCTAATTGCATAGTTATCATAGGAGTCTGCTGTGAAATTGCAGCAGCAAATGAACTTCTAGTACCGCCACTACAATATCTAGGGATAACTAATTTTATTGCTTTAACAATGCTACTCTCTAAGGGAGTTGTTCAACTTTACACCAGTCACACAGTCTGGCTCCCTTTCATTTCCTTGTGATCAATCACAGTTTAACAGTTAATATAAGAAAGAATTTGCATTTATTTAACACCTCATTGTGACTCTTGAAGATGTTCCAAGCACTTCATCTACAATGAATTAATTGCAGTGCAGTCATTGTCACTTTGTGGGTGAACGCAGCAGCCAGTTTGTTCACAGCAAGATCCCACAAATATCAATGAGATAAATGATCAGTTAATCTGTTTTTGGTGGTGTTGGCTGAGAAGTCTGGAGAAAAAGAAGCTACCGAAAGACTCAACTGAATATGAAAACATGTTATTGTACATATGTGCTGGCAATATGTGTTATTTATCGTAGTCAAGTTTTAACTGCTATGCATAATGAACTTTTCAATCCATAAGTCACCAGACACAGCACTATGAATATATATATATATATATATATATAATTGAGTTGATTAATTTACAGATTTGAATCTGCACAGTTTGTATATATGCTTACAATTTCTTGTGATGATTTCCAAATGATTCAGGGAATTTTGTGTTGTTTTATATGCTCTTGTTTTTTGTCAACATTTTTATGTTCTTATTTATAAGTCTTGTTGTTTATAAGTTTATTAGAACATTATTGATGCAAGTGATTACAGCAAATATGATAATGTGAATAAAAAGATTCCTGAATGAAGAGCAGTCTAGTTCCCTAAACTGATTTTGTCTTGGAAGTTTCTGATTAAAAAAAGAATCAATATATGGGGTTGTCATCCTACCTAACATTTTTCAAACTTATCAGCAACGCTGGGAAATACGTTGGTTTTTTTTAGAACTAGGATACTAAAAACAACATGTTCTTGCTCAGCTTTCCTGTGTCCTGTGCCACACTAAATCCTGCTCACTTATCACTCCTGTCCTCATTCATCTTCATTGGCTCCCTGCCCCTCCCCCGTGCATCAAATATCTCTGACGAAAGGTCTTCGACCTGAAACGTCAACTCTGTTTCTCTCTCCACGGATGTTGCCTGGCCTGCTGAGTTTTTCCAGCGTTTTCTGTTGTTGTTTCAATTTTCCAGCGTCCGCAGTATTTTGCTATCATAAAATCCTCACCCTTGTCTTTAAATCTCTCCAGGCTCTAATCCCATTCTATCTCTGCAACCTTCTCCAGCCTTAATTCCCCTTCCATATCCTTCAGTCCCCTGACTCTGGCTTTTTGTGAACCTCCACCCTCACTAATGGGAATAGAGAATTCAGCCACTTTAGCTCTAATCCCTGGAACTTCCTTCACCTTTCCACTTCTCTTTTTAGCTTTAAAAACCACCTCAAAACCCACCTTTTTAACCAAGTTTTTGATCACCGCTCATGCCATGGCTGTTCTTTTAATTCTTTTATCTATCTTTTCTTCCCCCCTCTGTAAAGCGCCGTGGAACTTTTTCTGCATTACAGACGCTATATAAATGCAACTCATTGTAGTTACTCTTTACTAACAAATAATGTTAGGAGACACTGTAATCTAGTTAGACCGGTTTTAGCTCTGGTTTTAATAGAGAAAAATGGCAAACTAGGAGTTGGCTGAATAAGAGGAAAAAAAATTCACAAAGAGAGCACTGATATTTAATTCATAACTGTAGAATGGCTGTTTTTTTTAAAATGTCCGTCGTGCCACCATCCTATTCACACTAAAAATCGGAGCGATAGTGAGATGAAAATTGCACCCAACATATATATGGTGATGGGGGTGTGAATCTTCTCTTCCTGAAACTGCTAAAAATGAAATTAGTTATGATGTCAATGATTCATGCATGAAGTGTGTAGTTTCCATGAATATATTTTGTTTTGTGTCTGTTGCATTCTCATTGTTCCCAGCGGTACCCAGAACATGCTGTTCGACTATTATTACACTAGTTCTCCTTAAAACAGAAGATGGATTTTTTCAAAAGCTTGTATGATTGATATTGTGTTGAGTGGCACATAGTGGATTAGCTTGTGATGTTTGGATGTCTAAAATTGAACCTCTCTTCCATACTGTCATTCTTTCAATAAATAAGTACAATTGAGACAAACATCAAACCAGTAGAATTTGCTTTAAATCTATGGGTAAGAGATGAAAACCACAGAAACAAGTGAATAGCTTAGATCAGTGGCTTCATTTTCAAAGCAGTGCTGGACTCAGAGCCAATGGTTGTTCTGTCCCTTTCATTTTTGTTTCCTAAAGTCTTTAGCCGATATGTATGCCATTTAGGATAATCCTGCTGGCTAGTCAAGATTCATCAGCATTAGACACAGCTTCACCTGTATAGTTTCTCATGAGTTTGGGCAGTATCATAGTCAGAAAGTTATCTGCTGAAGTGATACTTCTAGACATCCTCTTGCCACGAGGCCTTTTGCAATGAAAGTTGTCTTACTCTTTCCAAGATTGTGATGAAGCTTATTTTGTCCTCTGAGCACCTAGAACAGAAGTGCCTTTTGCATGTGAAGTGTCCTCCAGAATAAAACATCTCTACATCTAATGAATTTAAACCAGTGCAGTACTGCTTCTGCTGCTTCAGTTCCATTTCAATTCATTTTCTTTTGTGATCAGGGTTGTGATCAGTGACTCAATCTGACATAATGGTCTTCTCGTTTTCGAGCACGTGAAACAGACTGGAATATGAAATGCCAAAGTGCTTCACTATTTCTCTGTTCTTTTTAAGCAAATTCTTCTCTTTGATCACAGGGAAGATGTTCATTCTTTCACCAGGCAAAAGAACAGGGCTTAGAGATTGGATAAGGCCCGAAATCGGGTGTCGGCCGGGTAAAGCGCGATGTGCCCGCACCCGTTCAAAGTGGTGCAACAGCACCCAGAATTCGTGCTGCCTGCTCATTATAATGATTGGAGTGCTGATCTCAGCGCTAATCACACTGCTGATTGGCTTTGTGCAGTCTTCTGGCCAATAAAGTTTGGCCTAGGCTCTCTGCACTACATAAAGGGGAGGTGTTCTGTTGCAGAAACACCTCATTGTCAATCTGTAGAAAGCCATGGCCCAACAGCCAAGAGAAATGATGAGATTTTCTGATGCGGCACTGGAGGCCTTGGTCCTGGAGGTTCAAAGACGCCATCAGATCCTCTACCCGCAGGGGGGCAGGAGGCCTTCAAGGCAGAACAGCAGAAGGCTGTGGGAGGAGATCGCTGAAACCGTCAATGCGATGAGTGTTGTTCCCAGGACCTTGATCCAGTGCCTCAAAAAGTTTAATGACCTCACACGAGTGGTCAAGGTGAGTGAATGCATCTTCAAATGCTATATACCACCATCTGCACCACTAGCCTCACACACTGCTCAATGCACCACACCCCCAACACTCACCTAGCAACACCTAGATGGGTGGAGGGGAAGCCCGTCTGCAGAACCTGACAGAGCTGGAGGAGACAGTGATGGAGATCATTGGAGGGGCCACCACAGAGTCCGTGGCAAGTGGGGAAGTTGAAATCATTGCTAATGATGATGGTTTGCTCATATCTAATCCTTCTTCTCACATCCCACATCCCCCTCATCCCACAATCCCTTCTCACTTACAAGCTACTGATGGTGTATGCACAGATATCTTGCTTTCCCCCCTCCCCTCACCACAACCCAACCATTGTACCTTTCTCTTTTCAGATACCCAAGAAGTCCCACCAGCACAGCCAATCCCCAAAGTGATGGAGGAGGAGAATGAAGGAGAAGAAGGCACACTGTCACTGCGTCTGACACTCGCAGGCATCAGCTCAGAAAATGGTACTGTGCGGACTTTAGAGGGTAGTATAGAGGCGGAATCTACATGTGGTGAGTCACCAGGCATGAGTGGGCTGCAGCCAGGCCAGGGGGTAAGGATAGCTCGGGTGCCAACTTCCCAGAGGGCGAGTTTGTGCATGAGTTCTGCTGCACAGGACTCAGATAATGACCTCAATGGGGTGGCCTTCAGAAGAAGGGTGATGGGCATGCACACAGAAATGCTTGGTGCAATGGCAAGCCTGCCAGAGAGCCTCTTGTCAGTGTCAAGGAGCAGGGAGGAGTCCGGCTCCAACATTGCACGGGGCTTTGTGCGGAGCTTCGAGCACATGATTTCCAGGATGGAAATGATGGGCAACTCCATGAGAGAACTTGTGGACCCAGCCATGATGCTGCCTGTGATTTGCGATGTCGCAGCTTCCATTGCAACACAGGTGGAAGCGACCCAACGTCTCAGTGCTGCACTGGAAGCTCAGACTGCTGCCGTCGTGCTTGGGTTTATAAGTGTGGAAAGGGGCTTGCAGGGTCTCACAGCACTCCAGCAATCTGTCCCCCAACAGATGGCTAGGAATGCTGCGGTGTTGCCTCGGGGGAGTATCAGTGGCTCCGTGGAGCAAAAACCTGCTGTCCTCTCTCCGGATGACAGCATTCTTACTCCCACCACTGCCACTCCGCCAGTGCTTTTGCTGCTGCCTGTCAGCCAGCCAGCCCAGACCGCTGGCACCCATGCCGAGGTGGTGCAGTTTACAGCCGGGCCTTCTAGGCCCAGAGGTGCTCGAGGTTGTCCTGCAAGGCCATCAGCAGTCTCCCCGCTGAAAGTCAGCAGCCTTCCACCAGCCATGCTGCAGCCACTGGGGGAGCACTTCATAGGAGCATTAAAGTAGGAAAAGGCACTTGAAAGACTGACACTAAGGGAATGCACAAGGGTGATTAGTTGATGTTGTTGTTTTGATTTGGATTCTGTGGTGATTGCATCACTGGTTTATTTAACCTGTGAAACCGTACACACACTGCTACCGACATTGCAGCCCTTCAACTACCAAAAATAATTGGATTACTGGTATTTTTCTGGTAATTGTAAACTCATTTCCTCTTAAAGATGATGCCAAGTCTAATGAATGTAACTACAGAGAGGTGCTCATGTGGAAATGGCTCATTTTGTTAATTGGAGAGCTGGGAAAGCATGCCAAGCTGAAAGATTGGCCCCCTTCACAGGTGCTCTGTTGTCACTGGACATCTAATAATATAGAACTAAACCCTGGCGGCTGTGAAGATGCTTTTCCAAAGTTTGATTTGTTATTTAACTATTTATAAGCAGGGTCATTTCTTGATTCTAAAGCTTCTAATATGGCAATTCTACTACTAACAGCTGACTTTTAAAACTGTACGCTCCGGTGATAATCTTGTCACCAAAATTGTCTTATGTCTGGACCTGAATGAAGGGAATTTAGTTAAAGTCGCCAAAGGATGGACTTTACCAGGTGAAATACTTTGCTGTGGCAGCATCCTCAAGAGAAGAAGTAAGAAAAAGCCATTGGAGGTGAAGAGAGTAAAATAGCAGAAGCCTAAATCTGTGTTCATTTACATGTAGACTTGCATTTCTAAAACAAGCCCAGGTAATTTGAGTGTATTCCACCATGTGCCTAGGTCTATGGGTAATAGTTCTTTCTGCCTGGTGTGTGTGTAGGACTATGTAAGTTGATAAGTCGAGGCCCAGGAGTGGCGCTGCGTGGACCAGCAGCGGGGTCGGGAGGACCACACTGCAGCCTATGAAACCCAGGCAGAGAGGACCTGCGGGAAGGAGGGAGGAGGACAGTAGGAGTATGCTTGTGTGTGTGTGTGTGTGCTAGGCCGATGTAGCAGAGCCTGGTCTCCATTCATCTTGGATCCCCTTGCCATTGGACCAGGACCTTGCTCTGTCAAGCCCGTGTGGTAGCTGGTGTGCAACGGCCACCCCACGTTAAAAGAATTCACGCACAGGCATCTTCCACCCTTTAAAATGAAGTTCGGGACCTGGAACGTCAGGACCCTCATGGACAACCCCAACAGCGACAGAGACTGTAGGTCCCGCATTGGACTCATCAGTCACCTGAGAACTCATTTTTAGTGTGGAAGCAAGTCATCCTCGGTTCCGAGGGACTGCCTAAGAAGAAGAGAAGATTTGGATTTGATAAATTCATAAATTATGTTTGGAATGTTTGTTTTGTGGTGGCTCTCATTTCAGCTTTGTGCCCAGGAGGACGCTGTGATATTCCGTGACAGTGAGATGGTATGATGGGGAAGTGGTCAGCAACGGGGATCTGGGGTTTCATTCATTGGAACCAGAGTCTAATGAGGCACTCAAGGACAACCTGTTTGTAATGGGGATCTGCTGCCTGCCTACTCCCTTCCTCCTCCTCCTCCACCTCCTCTTCCTCCTCCTCCTCCTCCTGAGGTGGTCCAGGAACCCGTGGTGGCAAGTGGTGCGCCCTCATGATGGCCAAGTTGTGGAGTATGCAGCAGACCACCACGAAATGGGACACCCGCTCCAGCATGCACTGGAGTGCTCCTCCCGAGCGATCAAGGCAGCAGAACCGTTGCTTGAGCACACCGATGGTCTGCTCGATTAGGCTCCTCGTGGCGGCATGGCTGATTGCTGGCCACAAGTTGTGGGATTGCGGAGGGGAGTCATCAGCCAGGTGAAGAGCGGCTAGCCCTTGTCTCCGAGCAGACACCCTCAGGTTTGACGTGGTGGCTGGAAGATTGCTGGCACAGCGGACTGACGCAGGATGAAGGCATCATGACTGCTGCCAAGATACCAGGCATTCACCATCATGATGCGCTGGGCGTGGTCACACACCAACTGCACATTAAGTAGCCTTTGTGGTTATGGAACATCTCAGGATTTGTATGCGGCGCCCGCAAAGCCACGTGTAAGCAATCGATGGAGCCCTGCACCATGGGGAAGCCCGATATCCTGGCAAAGCTACATGCGCACTCCTGCTCCTTCTCTCTGCTTAGAGAGAAGACAATGAAGTCCCTTTTCCTGGAGTACAGAGCCTCTGTGACCTCCCAGATGCAGTGATGGATGTTGAACTGGGAGATGTTAGCTATGTCTCCTGTGCCAGACTGGAAGGATCTGGAGGCGACAAAATTGAGGGCACGGTGCCCAAAATTGCGGCCACTGCGCGACCTGCCAGAAGCAGGCAGAAGCGAGGCGGCCACCATTTTTTCTTCCAAACCGGCCTTAATGACAGCACAAACGGGTCAATTTTTCTGGCCCAGGGCTCTTGTTTTCAGTTTCAACTTGCAAATGTTCTTATTCTGTTGCAAGTAGAATTATGTGTCATGTACATTTATTTTCTTGGAGTTGACAAACTGATCAAGAGCTTCATAAATTTACTGGGCTTTGCAAGCATAAAAAATTTAGTGCCAAATTAGGTGCCAATTATAACTGTCATGATGATTTTGGTACTAAGAAGGAGCGTTCACGTTGCCTGTCAGACTGTTAATCAGTCTGTGAATCCTTCCACTACTTCACACTATTCTCCAAGGGACGAGTTTGAAGATACAAACACAACAACTATGATAGATGCCAGCTCAGTTGGCTGTATGATAAATTTGGTGATAAAGCTGTGACAGGCATAATTAGTTTGGCACTAAGGCAAGTTAGTTTGGTGTTAAAGTTGGTGTCAGTCGGTTATGGTACGATGAGTTTGATGCCAAAGTACAGGGGAGATTTTCCTTCTGATTCCCCACCATTAATTTAAATGAAGGAAAATCTCTCCTTACATGTCAGTATAAATACATTAGTGATAAAAAAAAACATCAGCTGATGGTCAGTTTGGTACAAGGATTTCACCAAATAATTTGATATTCTTAAAGGGTGCCAATGGTTTTTGATAAATGGCAGATTGGTCACTTGAAGCAATTGAAGCACTTTGGGATTTTAACAGTGGTTTTGTGTATCAGTAGTTTTTCTTAACCATTAATTTTATAAAAAAGCATTTGATTATTCTGCATTTCTACTGTTGAGAGTATCAGAGTTGTATCATTGAGGAGGAAGATGTTATCTCGATTTCTTAAGTTGTCCCTATTGAGATTTTTAAACAGCAGTTGGTTGTTAAATCCAATTAAAAGGTGTGCTCAGTGCCACTCCATGTGAGAAAATTTACTTCACCTGAGGAAGGAGCAAATCGATAGCTCCGAAAGCTTGTGATTTCAAATAAAACTGTTGGACTATAACCTGGTGTTGTGCGACCTCTCAAGAAAATTGAAGCCCATGGGATTAAAGGGGCAGTGGCAGTCTAGATACGAAATTGGCTAAGGGACAGAAAGAAGAGAGTAGTGAACAGTTGTTTTTCAGGTTGGAGGGAAGTATACAATGGTGTCTCCCAGGGGTTGTTATTAAGAACATTGCTCTTTTTAATATAGATTAATGACCTGGACTTGGGTATACAGGGCATAATTTCAAAGTTTGCAGAGGACATGAAACTAGGAAATGCAGTAAACAATGAGAAGGATAGTAACAGACTTCAGGAGGACATAGACAGACCAGTGAAATGGGTATACACATAGCAGATGAAATTTAAGAGAGAAATGTGAAGTGATGGATTTTGGTAGGAAGAATGAGGAGAGGCAATATAAAGTAAATTATACAATTTTAAATGGGGTGCAGGAACAGAGACCTGGGAGTGTGATTAGACTGCATTGGTCCAACCTTTGTGTGTAACGCCAATGAGTTTGGGTTTTAAGGAGAAGAAATTCATTATAGCCCAGGAATGGGAGGTAACTTTTGAAAAGTTTGAGAATTAGCGCCAGGCGCTAATGCTTCAGACTGCACACAAAATTCAGTCCCATTGCACAAAGAAAGGATCGGAGCGCTAAACCAAGTGCTAATGGCCTAGCTCAGTGGCGTTAACCTCGAAGCGCTGACCAATATCAGGAGTAGTCTAATCACAAGTCATTATTGCCACAGGCTCTTTCCAGTTCTTAAAGGGGAGGTTCAATCATGCTGCAGAACCTCAACCTCAGCCATCTCAGCCAGCAGCTGCAGGTCAAGGAGAAGGAGCCAAACGACTCAAGCAGCATTAATGATGGCAGATCCACGCCATGCATTGGAGGCGTTGGTGTTCGCAGTGGAAAGACGGAGGGCGGTGCTCTACCCAGCAAGTGGCAGGAGGCCCTCGCTGCAAGTCTTCTACACCATGTGGAGGGAGGTAGCGCAGCACTGTGGTCCCCAGGACCCACACACAGTGCAGGAAGAAATTTAACAACCTCACTCGGGTGGTCAGGGTGAGTCAATGCTTCAACAAATGCTACATACCACCATCTGAACCACAGTCTTCACACACTGGCCAAAGCACCACACCCCCAGCACTCACCCACCAACAATCTCTACCTAGCAACACTCACACCCACATCTCACACCTTGCACTCAATGACAGCTATTCAACTATGGCAAGCACATCACCCAAACACATTGTTCCACACTCACTCACACACTTTCCTTTCTCTTGCAGGCCAAGGTGGCTCACAACAGGAGGGAGCAGGAGCGTACAGGCAGGGGACAAGCTGACACCCAACCACTGTCTGAGCTGGAGAATAGAGTGCTGCAGATTATTGGGCACCAGGTAGTGGGCGCCGTGGCCACCGGCGATGTTGACCCCCTTGGGGACAACAATGGTATGTTCATCCTTACTCCTTCTTCTCACATCGCACTTCCCCTCACCCCACCCTTTCGCACTTTCTCCTGCCCCCTCCCCTCACCTTAACCTGACTCTTGTGCCTTTATGCTTTCAGATAATGAGCAAGCACCTGAGCAGCCTGTCCCTGAGGGCACCGTAGAGAGCAAGGCGGGAGAAGAGGAGGAGGAAGAATACACCGCGTCACTGCGTATCTTACCTGCAGGCACCAGCTCAGATATTGGCACAACGCGTTCTTTAACGGCTAGTATAGTAGCGGGATCTGCACAGGGTGAGGCACCGGGAACGAGTGGGCTGCAGCAAGACCAGCGGGAAAGGGTAGCTCGGGGGCCAGCTCCCCGGAGGGCGAGTTCACGCGCGAGTTCTGCTGCACAGGACTCAGATGAGGACCTCGATGGGGAGGCCTTTAGAAGAAGGGTGATGGGCATGCACATGGAGATGATAGGTGCAATGGCAAGGGTGCTCGAGAGCCTCTCGGCAATGGTAAGGAGCGTGGAGGACTCCGCCTCCAACATTGCACAGAGCTCTGTGCACACCATGGAGCCCATCCTTAGCAGTCTGCTAAGGATGGTAGACTCCCAGAGAGACTGTGGCACCCCAGACCTGATGCCGCGTGTGTTGGGCGATCTGGCAGCGTCCATTGCAGCACAGGCAGAAGCGACACACTGTCGGAGGTGCCGTCTTTCGGAAGAGACATTAAACCGAGGTCCCGTCTGCTCCCTCAGGTGGACATAAAAGATCCCATGGCACTATTACGAAGAAGAGTAGGGGAGTTATCCCCGGTGTCCAGGCCAATATTTATCCCTCAATCAAAATCACTAAAACAGATTATCTGGTCATTATCACATTGCTGTTTGTGGGAGCTTGCTGTGCGCAAATTGGCTGCCGCGTTTCCAACATTACAACAGTGACTACACTTCAAATAGCATTTCATTGTCTGTAAAGCGCTTTGAGACGTCTGGTGATCGTGAAAGGTGCTATATAAATACAAGACTTTCTTTCTTTCTTCTTTCTGTAATGCAGTCTATGCTTGGTGGCATCCAATCTCAAATTGTTCTCATGCAGACTCAGCTTGATACCACGTGAGCTCTGACTGCTGCCATTGTGGCTGGGTCTACCACCGTCGACCGGTGCTTTCACGGTGTCGCAGCAGGCCAGCAATCTGTGCTCCAACAGATTGCTAGGGATGCTGAGGTGCTGCCCCGGGGGAGTGACAGTGGGTCAGTGGAGCAGGAACCTGCTGTCCTCGCTCAGGATGACAACATTCCTCCTCCCACCACTGCCACTCCGCCATTGCCCTTGTTGATGCCTGCCATCCAGCCAGCCCAGACTGCTGCTGCCCATGCTGAGGTGGTGCAGTCTACAGCAGGGACTTCCAGGCCCAGAGCTGGTCGAGGGCGTCCTGCAAGGCCATCTGAAGTCTCCCGCACGGACACTCAGCAGCCTTCCACCAGCCCTGCTGCAGCCACTGGGCCAACACTTTGTAGGAGCACTAGAGTAGGCAAAGGCACAGTAACAAGAGGCACTAAGGGATTGCACAAGGGTGAATAGGTAATTGTTGTTGTAAATATGTGTTCACTGATTATTGATAAATTTATTAATTCAGTTTGGATTATTTTGTGGTGTCTCTCATTTCAGCTTTGCGCTGTGATATGACTTGCACCAGGGATGGAATGATGGGGATGTGGTGAGTAATGGGGATCTGGGGTTTAATTTATTGGAACCGCAGTCTGATGAGGCGATCACGGACTGCCCTTCTGGAAGGCCGATTGAGTGGTTGCCTCCTCCCTCGCTCCTGTTCTTCCTCCTCCTCCTCCTCCTCCTCCTCCTCCTCCTCTCCCTCTAAGATGGGGGATCTTAGCTACAAGGACAGGTTGGAGAAGATGGATTTGTTTTCATTAGAGCAAAGGAGGTTGAGGGGTGATTTGATAGAGGTGCATAAGATTATGACGGGTTTGGATAGGCTAGGACGGGGAAAGGCTGTTCCCACTAGTTGATGGTACAAGGACAGGGGACACAGATTTAAGGTTTTGGGCAAGAGATACAGGGGGGACGTGAGGAAAACTTTTTTATGCAGCGAGTGGTGAGGACCTGGAACTCGCTGCCGACGGAAGTGGTGGAAGCGGAGACACTCAATGTTTTCAAGGGGAGACTGGATAGGCACTTGAGGGAAATAAACTTGCAGGGCAACGGGGATAGAGCGGGGAATGGGACTGACTGGATTGCTCTACAGAAGCCAGCACGGACTCGATGGGTCGAATGGCCTCCTTCTGTGCCATTATGACTCTATAACTCTTCCTCCTCCTGAGGTAGTCCCGCAATCCCTGGTGGCAAGGGCTGGGCCCTCATGATGACAAAGTTGTGGAGCATGCAGCAAACCACCACGAAATGGGACACCCACTCCGTGAGTACTGGAGGGCTCCTTCTGAGCAGTAAAGGCAGCAGAACCGTTGCTTCAGCACCCCGATGGTCTGTCTGATGATGTTCCTCGTGGCAGCATGGCTCTCATTATATGAGTGCTGGGCAGGAGTGTTGGGCTTGCGGAGGGGAGTCATGAGTCAGGTGGGGAGCGGATAACCCTTGTCTCCAAGCAACCAGCCATGAACTTGACGTGGTGGCTGGAAGAGTGCTGGCACACTGGTCTGGCGCAAGATGAAGGCATCATGGCTGCTGCCAGGATAGCGGGCATTCACATTGAGGATTTGCTGTCTGTGGTCGCACACCAATTGGACATAAAGTGAGTGATAGCCTTTGCAGTTACGGAAGATCTCAGGATTGTTATGCGGTGCCCGCAAAGCCACGTGGGTGCAGTCAATGGCGCCCTGCACCATGGGAAGCCCGCTATCCTGGCAAAGCCACATGCACGTTCGTCCTGCTTCTCTCTGGTGATGGGGAACAAAATGTAGTCCCTTCTCCTACTGTAGAGAGCATCTGTGACCTCCCGGATGCAACGATGGACGGCGAACAGTGAGATGTTAGCTATGTCTCCTGCTGCAGACTGGAAGGATCCACTGGTGAAGAAATTGAGGGCGACGGTGACCTTGACTGCCACTGAGAGAGCCGTGGTCGCCCTGATCTGAGGCTGGAGGTCTGGTTGCAGGAGGTGGCAGAGTTCTGTGACCACCTCCTTACTGAAGCGGAGCATTCTCATACGCTGCTCCTCGCATAATTGGAGGTAGGAGAGGTGCTCTCGGAATACCCTCAGAGGATAAGGATTCCTGTTGAGAGCCCTCATGGCCCTTCTCCTCCCTCCTGTCTTCCTCACTGCCTCCGTTCCCTCTGCCGTAGATCCTGGAGGGCGAGGTCAACTGCCAGTACAGCCGCCATTAATGTAACCAAGTGTAGCACTTTGATATGTTGTGAGAATAAGTGTAACTAATTGTTAATAGCCATAACACTCACTTCTCGTGAAGAATTTTTTTGCATTTCATTTCTGTGTTAAACTGAAGCCCTGTGACGGATGTGACAACATCTGATACTTATAGTGCAGTGCACAGTCAGCAGACCTGCAACTCGCACAGAGCTCAGTGAGAATGGGGCTCTGTGTGTAACTCCACCCTCAGGGCTGTAATTATTAATATTTTTTAAAGGGTAGATGACAGCACTGATTCTGTCCTAACAGCATAAAGGGTTAATAGTAAGTTTATTGAGTTGCCAGGAGGTGTGCTAGATCACCTAGGTAATTTTCAGCTCATCCAAAGCTCGGATGCCCGAATCCTGACTCACACCAAGTTCCGTTCAGCCTATCGCCCCTGAGCTCACTGACCTACACTGGCTCCCAGCCCAGCAACGCCTCAAATTAAAAATTCTCATCCTTGTGTTCAAATCCCTCCATGGCCTCGCCCCTCCTATCTCTGTAACCTCCTCCAGCCCCACAACTCTTTGAGAGCTCTGCATTCCTCCAATTCTGGCCTCTGGCCGATTTTCATCACTCCACCATTGGCAGCCGTGCCTTCAGCTGTCTAGGCCCTAAGCTCTGTAATTCCCTCTCTAAATCTCTTTGCCTCTCTACCTCTCTCTCCTTCTTTAAGACGTTCCTTAAAACTTACCTCTTTGACCAAGCTTCTGATCACCTGTCCTAATATCTCCTTCTGTAGCTTGCTGTCAAACTTTGTCTGATGTCACTTCTGTGAAGCACCTTGTTACGTTTTACTACGTTAAAATTAACTATATATAATATGCAAGTTGAAGTTTTAAAATGTGATTTTGCTCCAGGCTGGAGTTATACTAAAGCTGGTGTGAATTCCAAGAGGTGTTCTCACAACTCTTACTTTAGTACCCTGGGGAGTCAAGATTACCAACCTGACTTCTGACAGAGATGATCACTTTCACTTCCCAAACTGCTTTTGAAAGGATTCGCAAAATTTCATGTGTCCCCCCCCCACCCCCCCGCCGAAGATTTTATTGGACTTATTAAAAGGAACCCTGGCCAGACTGAGTTTTAAAATCCAGGGCATATCAAAATGGCTGCGGTCACACCTCGTGCCCAAGAGCCTGGCAGTTTCATTTCAGACTCTGGCAAACTATCAGCTTGTGTATTCCGATTTCCTTATGCATTGGGGACAAACCCAATTACAATCAGGTCTACGCATAAGGCTTTCAAGGTGTTTGCTCAAATAATCAGCGGGGACATTGAGACTGGGCTGGCCCCCATCATCGAGCCTGTCGGACAAAGGGAGCAGTTGAAGAACTGGCATGATACAATTACCGGCCATCTAACATGATGGGCCAAGATCGGAACCTTTTGTTAAAATTCATTATGCCCAGATCAGACAATAGAAATGAGCTGATCTGGCAGGAGATTATGATGACCGGGAGGGTATAACTGGGAAGACCCAACCACTCGCTCTCTCTCTCTCTGCCTCGGTCCCGGGTACTCTGTCTGTCTGCTAGCAGCCAAGAAGGAAGAAACTTCGTAGCCACGTTTCGACGGCAGAGACAGGGTACAGGGCCAGGTTTTCCATCCATTTCACCGGTGAGCATTATCTTCTTCTGGCTGTCGCAAGACAATTTTAGTTAGGCGTAAGGGTGGGAATTAATGGGGATATTGCTAAAATTGTAATTTTTAAGATTTTCCCTCGATGTGTCCGTTCTCCTCCCCTGTTAAGTGTAAAACCGTACTGCATAGTGATTTCATTTTCTTCATAATACTGTTTCTCTGTAGTTTTACTTCTGTAAATAAACATTGGTTTCTTTCCATCAATGTGCAGCTTTTCAAGAATAGGAACAATTTAGGAATATCTGGATATTATGACTATGAACAGTTCATAGACGAAACATTGTCAATTCAGTTAGTGCAATGATGTTATAAATTACTATATGATTGCATAGCAGTACTGAGCATACACTGAGCATACACAAACTAATTATAATGAACATCCACACATATGTTATGAATACACTACTACAAGCCCAACCTCCACATCAATTCAAAAAGAACCAAGTGTACATTCAAACTATGTGTATACAAATTAGGACTTAAAATGCTCATGATGGAGAGGGGATGAAAGCTTCCAGCTGGGATCCACATTTCTTTATGAAGTAAGGGCAGAAAGGTGTTCTGGGGCTGCAGTGGGGCAGGCGGGCAGTAGCTGGGCAGGGCAACAATCAAAGGGGCTGATAAATGTCTGGAAGCCAAGCAAGCAGCAGGGCTGGCCCACAAGTGGGCAGCAGCAAGTTTAAGGAGATGGGTGGGGAGGCAGACCTTGGCAGATGGGCCAAGCAGTACTTGGGGAAAATGAGCAGAGTGCTGATTGGGATCCAGCTTTTCAAGTTAAGCAGGGGAAAAACCTACAGGAAAGAAGTACTACTGGCCCAGAAATTCCGATCGCAGGCCTCCCGCGGGTGGAGGGCTGCGATCTGGAAAAATCTGCGCCTCGACCGGAGGGCTCCCGAGAGGCGCAGAGTTCCGTTGCTGGGCCTCTCGAAACTGCCGGTGCGCAGGGCTCACGTATCCCAGAGGCGCAGGTAGTTTGCAGCGTCCCTGGGATCACGTGGGCCATGGGGAGCCAATCAGAGAAGGGAATCTCCGTTCATACATTTGACAGGAAGACCTGTCAAATATATGAATAGAGATCACCCCCAAAACATGGTAAAACTTTAAATAAATTTTAAAAAAAAATCACATTTTTAAAATGACTTTAAATTACAATAAATTAAGTATCTTAAACAAAAATTTTATTTTTTGAAAAAAATAATTAAAGTTTTTAACGGGGCTAAAAATAAACTTACCTTTCTTTAAAGTATTTTTAAATGATAAATCAGTGGAAATTTTTTTTTTTACTTTTTTCAACTCTTATCCTGGTAAAAGCAGGCCTTACGCCTGCTTTTACCAGGCGCAAGAATTGTAAGTGTTTTCTGTGGGCGGAGGGTCTCCAAGAAACAGAACTCTCCACCCGCAGAGGCCCTGCTCCCGGGCAGGCGGAGGATCTGTCAAGAGCTTTCTTGACAGATCGGAAATGCCGGTTTCCAATGCATGCGCAGTGCATGCCTGAAACCGGCATTTCCGTTGGCCCTACGAGTGAGTACACAGCGCGTACACACCCATAGGGATCGGAATTTCTGCCTCAATATAGTAACACATAAAGACGAACAAACACTGAATGTTAAATTTTAACGTGTAAAATGAATTTATGTGAAGAGAGAAATCAATAGAAAAATCACTGACCAAAAGACCAAGATGGCACTGGAGCGGAGAGAAAGTTCAGCAGTTCACTCTACAGGTCACCTAGTGGTCGACTTGTGTAATTACAGCATGACAAGTTTTCAAAGTCAGGACGTGCTATAAATGTGGACATAAGAATTTATAATTGCAAAATGTTGACTCGAAAGTGTTACAAAAATGTAACAACAGGAAGTCAAGTGGTGCATACAGGAAATGGGCACAGATGTAAGATTTTTACTATATTGTAGATAAATTAAATGAAAATTTGTGGTAAATGTTATGTTATTCACAACTTGTCGACTATATTAAATATAATGTTTCTGGCATGATTTTTTACAGCGTGTGTACAGCAGTAGTGATGTGACATTCAAAAATGGCAGTGTTATGAATTAAAATATCTAGTTTTAACATAATGGACTACATGATGAGGCTAATAATGAACCACATCGAGTTACATTGAGTCTACAGCACAGAAACAGACCATTCGGCCCAATTAGCCCATACCAGCATTTATGCTCCACACCAGCCTCCTCCTACCCTTCTTCATCTCACCCTATCAGCATACCCTTCTATTCCTTTCTCACTTATGTGCTTATGTAGTTTCCCCTTAAATTTATCTCTGCTATTCACCTCAACTACTCCTTGTGGTAGCGAGTTCTACATTCTTACTACCCTTTGGGTAAAGAAGTTTCTCCTGAATTCCCAGTGGATTTATTAGTGACTATCTTATATTTATGACCTTTAGTTTTGGTCCCCTCCACAAGTAGAAACATTTTCTCCACTACTACCCTAATAAACCCTTTCATTATCTAAAAGACCTCTATCAGGTCACCCCTCAGCCTTCTCTTTTCAAGGGAAAGGAGCCCAATCCTGTTCAGTCTTTCCTGATAGTTATAACCTCTCAGTTCTGAAATCATCCTTGTGAATCTTTTTAGCACCTTCTCCAGTCCCTCTATATCCTTTTTTCATATGGCGACCAGAACTGTTCACAGTACTCCAAATGTGGTCTAAACAAGATTCTATACAAGTTTAAAATAACTTCTCTGCTTTTCAATTCTATCTCTCTCGAAAATAAACCTTGTACTTGGTTTGCTTTTTAATGGCCTTATTAACCTGCAATGCTACTTTTAACAATTTGTGTATCTGTACCTCTAGATCCCTTTGCTCCTCTAACCCATTTAAACTCTTATTATCCAAGCAGTATGTGGCCTCCTTATTCTTCCTACAAAAATGTAACACCTCACACTTATCTATATTGAAATTAATTGGCCAATTACACACCCATTCTGCAAGTCTTTTAATGTCTTCTTGTATTTTGTTGCATTCTTCCTTTGTATTAACTATATCCCCCAATTTGGTGTTATCCACAAAATTTGAAATTGTACTTCTGATTCCCGAGGCCAAATAGTTTATGGCGAATAATAGTGAATAACAGTGGTCCCAGCACCGATCCCTGTGGAGCTCCCTTTGCCAGCCTGAGTAGCTACCCTTAACTCCGGTTTTCTGTTTTGTAGCTAACTTGCTATCCATTCTGCTACTGTCCCCTGACTCCATATGTTCGGACCTTAGTCATTCATCTACTATGCAGTACCTTATCGGGGGCCATTTGAAAATCCAAAAATATTACATCTACTGCATCTTCTAGAGGTCAAAAATTTGAAATTTAGAGATGAGGTGAAACATATGAACTGCAGGGTTAAAGAAAACAGCGAGCTTTGTTTGAGAAAAAATGTAACATACTAAAAACAAAAATTGTCCACTTCTAAAGTTGGGATTTGTATGAGATTACAGTTTTAAAACTTGTGATCAAAATAAAAGAAGTCTGATTCCTCACCTATTTATGCAACTGTAAAACTGTAAAATAAACTCCACCCATTAACACCATGTCACAATTACAAAATCTGTTTAAATAGCTTTAAAAGGGACAGCTGATCCACCATAAGCTCCACATGTGTAAGTATCCTCCATAAGAGATGAAAGTTTGCAGTTCTTACAGTTCGGGTGGGAAAGTGGAGTTGAGGTCGATGATCAGCCATGATCTCATTGAATGGCGGAGCAGGCTCGAGGGGCCATATGGCCTACTCCTGCTCTTATTTCTTATGTTCTTATGTTCCCTTCTCAAGGTCTAAATTGATGTTGCTTCTTCTTTGCTCAGTCTGCAAACTTCTGGGTTTTGATTGCCAAAACTCATCCTAGGCAAGGCCTGATTCTCTTCGAAAGGCTAAACAAGAATATACATCATTTTTAGCAAATAATGAATACGACAGAATACTGCCAAAGGTCATCGACCTGAAACGTTAACTCTTTCTCTCTCCACGGATGTTGTCTGGCCCGCTGAGTTTTTCCAGCGTTTTCTGTTGTTATTTCGGATTTCCAGCATCCGCAGTATTTTGCTATCAGAATACTGCCAGTGTCTGATAGTGCGTGTTAGATAATTGTTTAAAATGATGTTTCTTTCCATTGTGTAATCTGTCGTATATTTTGTAAACCCACCTTGTCACAACATTAAAAGCTTGTTGGGTTTTAAATGTTGAATCTGTGTTACTGTGCAAATGAGTTAAAGTACATTGGGGTAGTTTCCACTTGGGGCGCAATCAGCAATCCGGGCACAAATTGTACTCAAAATTGTGCTGGTTTGCTGAATTGAATTTTTTGCTCAAGTTTCCGATCAGACTCATTTGCATATCGCCGGATGTAAAATCTGCCATGAACTAGCGCAATCGGACAGCGGTTTAGAAGAAGAAGAGCGGTGGAGGGAAGAGGCAAGAAGAAGGGGAATGGGATAGAAGATGAGAAGGGAGAAGGAAAGAGGAAGGTGAAGAGGGGGGGAGAGGGAAGTGGAAGAGGCCCAGAGAAAGGGGAAGGTAGGAGCAGGACAAGGGGTAAGTGGGACAAAGGAAGGAGAAAAGGTGAGAGGGGAGAGGGAAGAAGGTAGCAGATGGAATATAATGTGGGGAAATGTGAGGTTATTCACTTTGGTAGGAAGAATAGAAAAACAGAATATTTTTTAAATGGTGAGAAACTATTAAATGTTGGTGTTCAGAGAGATTTGGGTGTCCGAGTACAAGAAACACAAAGAGTTAGCATGCAGGTACAGCAAGCAATTAGGAAGGCAAATGGTATGTTGGCCTTTATTGCTAGAGGGTTGGAGTACAAGAGTAAGGAAGTCTTGCTACAATTGTATAGGGATTTGATGAGACCACACCTGGAGTACTGTGCACAGTTTTGGTCTCCTTATCTGAGGAAGGACATACATGCCTTAGAGGCGGTGCAATGAAGGTTCACTAGAGTGATTCCTGGGATGAGAGGGTTGTCCTACGAGGAGAGATTGAGTAGATTGGGCCTATACTCTCTGGAGTTTAGAAGAATGAGAGGTGATCTCATTGAAATATATAAGATTCTGAGGGGGATTGACAGGGTCGATGCTGAGAGATTGTTTCCCCTGGCTGGAGAGTCTAGAACTAGGGGGCATAGTCTCAGGATAAGGGACTGGCATTTTAAGACTGAGATGAGGAGAAACTTCTTCACTCAGAGGGTTGTGAATCTTTGGAATTCTCTGCCCCAATGTGTTGTGGATGCTCAGTTGTTGAGTATATTCAAAAATGAGAAGTCGCACAACACCAGGTTATAGTCCAACAGATTTATTTAATTTTACAAGCTTTCGGAGCAGTTCGCTCCTTCGTCAGGTAAGTTTAGCAGTGAGAGAATCTCCCAGAATTCACAATTTAAACACAGACAAAATATATTCAAATCTTTCCCACATCAAAGAGCATAGCCAAGACAATGAGATGTGTCCCAGGGGGTCCAACGTGTCAAACCACCTGCTGGCTACATATCCTGTCAATCTGTGTAGGTTCTTGTGTTAGCCTTTTTAAAAAAAAAAACACCTGGGAAGACCGGCCATGATGTCAAGTCACGTTCTGTATCGTGACATGAACCGGATATCGCGATTGAGGCCCTCCTCATGAGTGCGGAACTTGGCTATCAGTTTCTGCTCTATGATTTTGCGCTGTCGTGTATTTCGAAGGCCGCCTTGGAGAACGCTTACCCGCATATCCGAGGCTGAATGCCCCTGGCTGCTGAAGTGTTCCCCGACTGGAAGGCAACCCTCCTGCCTGGCGATTGTTGCGCGGTGTCCGTTCATACGTTGTCTCAGTGTCTGCATGGTCTCGCCGATGTACCATGCTCTGGAGCATCCTTTACTGCAACGTATCAGGTAGACAACGTTGGCCAAGTCACATGAGTATGTACCGTGTACCTGGTGGGTAGTGTCCTCACGTGTGATGATGGTATCTGTGTCCATGATTTGGCATGTCTTGCAGAGGTTGCCGTGGCAGGGTTGTGTGGTGTCTTGGTTGCTGTTCGCCTGAAAGATGGGTAATCTGCTGCGAACGATGGTACTTTTGAGGTTAGGCGGCTGCTTGAAGGCGAGTAGTGGAGGCGTGGGGATGGCCTTAGCAAGGTGTTCGTCGTCATCGATGACATGTTGAAGGCTGCGAAGAACATGGCGTAGTTTTTCCGCTCCGGGGAAGTACTGGACGACGTAGGGTAATCTGTTGGTTGTGTCCCGTGTTCGTCTTCTGAGGAGGTCTATGCGGTTTTTCGCTGTGGCCCGTCGGAACTGTCGATCGACGAGTCGAGCGTCATATCCCGTTCTTACGAGGGCGTCTTTCAGTGTCCGTAGGTGTCCATCGCGTTCCTCCTCGTCTGAGCAGATCCTGTGTATTCAAGGCTGAGATAGATAGATTTTTGGACTCCAGAGGAATGAAGGGATATGGGGATAGGGCAGGAAATTGGAGTTGAGGTCGAAGATCAGCCATGATCTTATTGAATGAGGGGGGGCGAAGCAGACATTGCTATCGGGGGGGAGGAGTGTGAAATATTAGATGAAATAAACATAGTGAGAGAGGAAGTATTAAGGGGTTTAGCAGCTTTAAAAGTGGATACATCCCCAGGCCCGGATGAAATGTATCCCAGGCTGTTAAGCGAAGCAAAAGAGGAAATAGCAGAGGCCCTGACCATCATTTTTCAATCCTCTCTGGCTTCAGGTGTGGTGCCAGAGGACTGCTAATGTGGTACCCTTGTTTAAAAAGGGAGAAAAGGATAGACCGAGTAATTACATGCCAGTCAGCCTAACCTCGGTGGTGGGAAAATTATTGGAAAGAATTCTGAAGGACAGGATAAATCTTCATTTAGAAAGACACGGATTAATCAAGGATAGTCAGCACGGATTTGTTAAGGGAAGGTCGTGTCTGACAAACTTGATTGAACTTTTTGAGGAGGTAACAAGGAGGGTAGATGAGGGTAGTGCATTTGATGTAGTGTACATGGACTTTAGCAAGGCTTTTGATAAGGTTCCATATGGCAGACTGTTTACGAAGTTAAAAGCCCATGGGATCCAGGGCAAAGTGTCAAGTTGGATTCAAAACTGGCTCGGAGACAGGAAGCAGAGGGTAATGGTTGATGGGTGCTTTTGTGACTGGAAGGCTGTTTCCAGTGGGCTTCCGCAGGGCTCAGTACTAGGTCCCTTGCTTTTTGTGGTATATATCAACGATTTTGACTTGAATATAGGGGGTATGATTAAGAAGTTTGCAGATGATACTAAAATCGGCTGTGTGGTTGATACTGAAGAAGGAAGCTGTAGACTGCAGGAAGATATCAATAAATTGGTCAGGTGGGCAGAACAGTGGCAAATGGAATTCAATCAGGAGAAGTGTGAGGTAATGCATTTGTGGAGGGCTAACAAGGAAAGGGAATACACATTAAATGGTAGGACACTGAGTAGTGTAGAGGAACAAATGGACCTTGGAGTGCAGATCCCTGAAGGTAGCAGGCCAAGTATATAATGTGGTTAAGAAGGCATACGGAATGCTTGCCTTTATTAGCCGTGGCATAGATAGTCAGGATGATTTAATTTATTGGTCTGCAATTGTAAAGTACACATGCTTTGTTTTCTATCTATATATGCTTTGGCGATTCTGTATCTAATTTACTTCACCTGAGGAAGGAGCAATCGATAGCTCCGAAAGCTTGTGATTTCAAATAAAACTGTTGGACTATAACCTGGTGTTGTGCGACCTCTCAATAGAATACAAGAGCAGGGGGGTTATGCTTCAACTGTATAAAACACTAGTTAGGCCTCAGCTAGAGTACTGCATGCAGTTCTGGTCACCACATTACAGGAAAGATGCGATTGCACTAGAGAGGGTACAGAGGAGATTTACAAGGATGTCGCCGGGAGTAGAGAATCTTAGCTATGAGGAAAGACTGGATAGGCTGGGTCTGTTTTCCTTGGAACAGAGGAGGCTGAGGGGAGACCTTATTAAGGTGTATAAAATTACGAGGGGCATAGATAAAGTGGATAGAAAGGACCTATTTCCCTTAGCAGAGGGGTCAAAAACCAGGGGGCACAGATTTAAAGTAATTGGGGGAAGGTTTAGAGGGCATTTGAGGGGAAATTTCTTCACCCAGAGGGTTGTGGGGGTCTGGAACTCACTGCCTGAAAGGGTGGTAGAGGCAGGAACCCTAACCACATTTAAAAAGTACTTGGATGTGCACTTGGGATGCTCTAACCTGCAAGGCTACAGACCAAGAGCTGGGAAGTGGGATTAGGCTGGATAGCTCTTTGTTGGCCGGCGCGGACACGATGGGCCGAAATGGCCTCCTTCCGTGCTGTAACTTTCTATGATTCTATGAATGGCGGAGCAGGTTCGTGGGGCCGTACAGGCTACTCCTGCTCCTAATTCTTATGTTCTTACGTTCTCAAGAGGAGGTTGATGGGGGAGGTGAGGGGAGTGGGGAGGTGGATGAGGACAGGGGGGAGCAAAGGTGGTGAAATAACCTTAACAAAAGAGGCTCCATAAACATTCCCATTTTCAACCATTGTGTAGGCCAGCACGTGAGTGCAAGAAATAAGGCTGAAGTGCTTGCAAGTGTCCTCAGGCAAAACTGTCAATTGGATAATCCTACTCGGACTCGTCCTGAGGTACAAAAACAATAACAACTTGTATTTACATAGTGTCCTTAACCTAGCAAAATGTCCGAAGGCGCTTCACAGGAGCGTAATCAGACTAAAGTTATCACTTATATTAGGATGGGCGACTTAAAGCTTGGTTACAAAAGTAGGTTTTAAGGAGTGTCTTAAAGGAGGTGAGGTGGAGAAGCAGAGGTTTGGGGAGGGAACTCCGGAGCTAAAGGCCTAGACGGCTGAAGGCACGGCTCCTAATTGTGGGATGAAGGGAGTGGGGGATGCATGAGGCCAGAGTTGGAGTAATGCGGAGATTTTGCAGGTTGTAGCGCTGGAGGAGGTCACAGAGATAGGGAGGGGTGAGGCCATAGAGATAGTCGTGTCAACCATGGCTCAGTTGGTAACTCTCTCAACTCTGAGTCAGAAGGTTGTGGGTTCAAGCCCCATTCCAGAGACTTGAGCAAAAAATCTAGGTTGACACTCCAGTGCTGCACTGTCAGAGGTGGTGTCTTTTGGATGAGACGTTAACCCGAGGTCCCGTCTGCTCTCCCAGGTGGATGTAAAAGATACTATTGCACTATTTCGAAGAGCAGGAGAGTTATCACCCTGTCCTGGCCAATATTTATCCCTCCATCAACATCACTAAAACAGATTATCTGGTCATTATCACATTGCTGTTTGTGGGAGCTTGCTGTGCACAAATTGGCTGCCGCATTTCCTGTAATGCAACAGTGACTACAGTTCAAAAGTACCTCATTGGCTGTAAAGCGTTTTGGGACATCCTGAGGTGATGAAAGGCGTTACATAAATGCAAGTCTTTCTTTCTGTTAATTTGAACACGGGAATGATCATTTTCAAATCAATGCGTTGGTGGACTGGGAGCCAATGTAGGACAATGAGGGTAATGGGCGAGCGGGACTTAATGTGGTGTTCTTTTTATTTGCTTATGGGATCTGGGCGTCGCTGGCAAGGCCAGCATTTATTGCCCATCCCTAGTTGCCCTTGAGAAGGTGGTGGTGAGCCGCCTACTTAAATCACTGCAGTCCATGTGGTGAAGGTACTCCCACAGTGCTGTTAGGGAGGGAGTTCCAGGATTTTGACCCAGCGACGATGAAGGAACGGCGATATGCTTCCAAGTCAGGATGATGTGTGACTTGGAGGGGAACTTGGAGGCGGTGGTGTTCCCATGCACCTGCTGCCCTTGTCCTTCTAGGTGGAAGAGGTCGCAGGTTTGGGAGGTGCTGCCGAAGAAGCCTTGGCGAGTTGCTGCAGTGCATCTTGTAGATGGTACACACTGCAGCCACGGTACGCCAGTGGTGGAGGGAGTGAATGTTTAAGGTGGTGAATGGGATGCCAATCAAGCGGGCTGCTTTGTCCTGGATGGTGTCGAGCTTCTTGAGTGTTGTTGGAGCTGCACTCATCCAGGCAAGTGGAGCGTATTCCATCACACTCCTTACTTGTGCCTTGTAGATGGTGGAAAGGCTTTGGGGAGTCAGGAGGTGAGACACTTGCCGCAGAATACCTAGCCTCTGACCTGCTCTTGTTGCCACAGTATTTATGTGGCTGGTCCAGTTAAGTTTCTGGTTAATGGTGACCCCCAGGATGCTGATGGTGGGGGATTCGGCAATGGTAATGCCATTGAATGTCAAGGGGAGATAGTCATTGCCTGGCACTTCTGTGGCACGAATGTTACCTGCCACGTATCAGCCGAAGACTGAATGTCGTCCAGGTCTTGTTGCATGCAGGCATGGACTGCTTCATTATCTGAGGAGTTGTGAATGGTGCTGAACACTGTGCAGTCATCAGCGAACATCCCCATCTCTGACCTTATGTTGGAGGGAAGGTCATTGATGAAGCAGCTGAAGATGGTTGGGCCTAGGACATTGCCCTGAGGAACTCCTGCAGCGATGTCCTGGGGCTGTGATGATTGACCTTCAACCACCACAACCATCTTCCTTTGTGCTTGGTATGACTCCAGCCAGTGGAGCGTTTTCCCCCCGATTCCCATTGACTTCAGTTTTACTCGGGCTCCTTGATGCCAGACTCGGTCAAATGCTGCTTTGATGTCAAGGACAGTCACTCTCACCTCACCTCTGGAATTCAGCTCCTTTGTCCATGTTCGTCCTGTCTATGATAGGGTAGGTAAGAGTGGAACCAGGCGAGGACATTCCAATCCAGCTGGACATTGGCTGTAATGAGGTCGGGAGCCGAGTGGTCTTGGCAGAACCCAAACTGGGAATCAGTGAGCAGGTTATTGGCGAGTAAGTGTCGCTTGGTAACACTGTCGATGACACCTTCCATCACTTTGCTGATGATTAAGAGTAGACTGATTGGGCGGTAATTGGCCGGGTTAGGATATTGGCAGCAGAGTTTTGGATGAGCTTAAGTTTATGGGGGTTGGAAGATGGGACGCTGGCCAGGAGAGCATTGGATTAGTCGAGTCTGGGGCAACAAAAGCATGGATGAGAGTTTTGGCAGCAGGTAAACTGAGGCAGGGGTGGAAATGGACAATATTACAGAGGTGGAAGTAGGTTGTTTTTGTGATGGAGAGGATTATGGGGTCAGACACTCAGCTCAGGGTCAAGTAGGACACGAAGGTTGAAAACAGTCTGGTTCAGCATGAGACAGTAGCCAGGTAGGAGGATGGTATCCATGGTGAGGGAAGTTTGTGGTGGGGGCCGAAGACAATGGCTTTGGTCTTCACAATGTTTAATTGGATAAAATTGCGACTCATCCAAGACTGGATGTTGGACAAGCAGTCTGACAACACAGGTACTGGAGAGGTCGAGAGAGATGGTGGTGAGGTAGAGCTGGGTGTCGTCAGCATACATGTGGAACCTAATGTCATGTCTTCGGATGATGTCGCCGAGGGCAGCACGTGGGTGAGGAATAGAAAAGGACCAAGGATAGATCCTTGGGGGACTCCAGAGTAACAGTGCAGGGCAGGAAGAGAAGCCATTGTGTAAGATTCTCTGACTACGATAGGGTAGGTAAGAGTGGAAGCAGGCGAGGGCATTCCAACCCAGCTGGACATTGGAGGCATTGGAGGAGGATGATGTGGTCAAATGTGTATATTGTTATTTGTTCTTTTGTTCATCATGCTGCACTATATTCCAGACACTCTTATTTACATTTATCCATTTCTAATTTCCCTATCTTAAGTATTTTTATTCCATGGTTTACATCATTCAAAAGCTTAACATTTTTGTCATTCAATACTCTGACTGCAGGCAATCATGGGTTAACTGTCCTTTCTGAAATATTGCAGTCCGTGTGGTGAAGGTACTCCCACAGTGCTGTTCAGTAGGGAGTTCCCGGATTTTGACCCAGTGACGATGAAGGATCGGCGATATACTTCTAAGTCAGGATGGTGTGTGACTTGGAGGGGAACTTGGAGGTGGTGGTGTTCCCATGCGCCTGCTGCCCTTGTCCTTCTAGGTGGAAGAGGTTGTGGGTTTGGGAGGTGCTGCCGAATCAGGAGTAGGCCGATATGGAGCATCCACTCGGCACTTCTGGCTGAAGATGGTTGCAAACGCTTCAGCCTTGTCTTTTGCACTCATGTGCTGGGTCCACCATCATGGAGGATGGGGATATTAATGGAGGCTACTCCTCCCGTTAGTTGTTTAATGGTCCACCACCATTCATGACTGGATGTGGCAGGGCTGCAGAGCTTTGATCTGATCCGTTGATTGTGGGATTGCTTAGCCCTGTCTATAGCATGCTGCTTCCGCTGTTTAGCATGTATGAGGTCCTGTGTTGCAGCTTCCCCAGGTTGGCACCTCATTTTTAGTTATGCCTGGTGCTGCTCCTGGCATGCTCTTCTACACTCCTTATTGAACCAGGGTTGGTCCCCTGGCTTGGTGGTAATGGTAGAGTGAGGGATATGCCAGGCCATGAGGTTACAGATTGTGGTGGAATACAATTCTGCTGCTGCTGATGGCCCACGGCGCCTCATGGATGCCCAGTTTTGAGCTGCTAGATCTGTTCTGAATCTATCCCACTTAGCATGGTGGTAGTACCACACAACATGATGGAGGGTGTCTTCAGTGTGAAGACAGGACTTCGTCTCCACAATAACTGTGCGGTGGTCACTGCTACCAATACTGTCATGGACAGATACATCTGCGACAGGTAGATTGGTGAGGACAAGGTCAAGTAGGTTTTTCCCTCATGTTGGTTCTCTCACCACCTGTCGCAGGCCCAGACTGGCAGCGATGTCCTTCAGGACTCAGCCAGCTCGGTCAGTAGTGGCGTTACCGAGCCACTCTTGGTGATGGACATTGAAGTCCCTCACCCAGAGTACATTCTGTGCCCTTGCTACTCTCAGTGCTTCTTCCAAGTGGTGTTTAACATGGAGGAGTACTGATTCATCAGCTGAGGGAAGACATTAGGTGGTAATCAGCAGGAGGTTTCCTTGCCCATGCTTGACCTGAAGCCATGAGACTTCATGGGGTCCAGAGTCAATGTTGGGGACTCCCAGGGCCACTCCTTCCCGACTGTATATAACTGTGCCGCCACCCCTGGTGGGTCTGTCCTGCCGGTGGGACAGGACATACCCAGGGATGGTGATGGAGGAGTTTGGGACACTGGCTGAAAGGTATGATTCTGTGAGTATGACTATGTCAGGCTGTTGCTTGACTAGTCTGTGTGACAGCTCTCCCAATTTTGGCACAATTCCCCAGATGTTGGTGAGGAGGACTTTGCAGGGTCGACTGGGCTGGGTGTGCTGTTGCCGTGTCCATAGTTGGTGCTGAGGTCGATGCCGGGTGGTCCGTCCGGTTTCATTCTTATTATTGTGTTTCCTAGCGGTTTGTTGCAACTGAGTGGCTTGCTCGGCCATTTCAGAGGGCATAGTTACTGTGCTTATTTTGTTTGCTCACATTTTTGTCCCTTTACTCATTTGTGTAAGCTATTTTTGGGATGTTCTCCTTTTTATTCATATTATGTCTTTGTGCATTCTGTTGCTACTGAAAGCAAAATCACACGTTGTTTAAGTGCCTATGGATCATCTATAAGCCTTAATATGTGAGCTTCAAATTCTGTATTGATCTTTCTGCTTACTGGCTAAAAAAAATTTAAAAAATGTTTGCCTAATTCTGTAGGTGTCATTATTACTTCTTACCAACATATAACATATTTGTCTGATATTATCTGAACTCTATACGGCTATGGTTGTTTTCTTTCCCTAGTCTAGGCGTTGTTCCCCTGTTGAGTCTATGTAAGATGGTCTCTGAGTAATATTGGTATTCTCTGCATGCTGTCTGTTTGCTCAGTGGTAGATTGTCTGTGTGGATTATTTCATTCTCTGTAGTAGTTTTTACTGTTCTGTTGCTGCTGCGATGCCTTCATTTTCTGTCCTGAGAACAGTCTCCTACCTCTCGTATTACCTTTGTTTGTGCAGGGTTTCTTCTCAAGTGTTGCATTTGTATTTATAGTGTGTCTTGAAGAGATTTTTTTCTGTGCTTTTATCTACATTTTGCCATGGTGGTTGATAGGGAATGGATAGTCTTATGGGAATGCAAAGTAGTTTTGGGTTCAGTCAGTGCTGTGTGTTCCAGCTGCATTACATTTCAGCAGAACGTACTCTTTGAATTGAAAATAGTTGAAATGTTAATAATTTTATTAACAAAGAAGACATAGCATAAACATAATTAATAGTGCTGACATTCATCAAATGCCTGATTGGCACAGTATAGGTAGTGTACATTTGAAATTCTCACATCCGCCAACAATTATGTTTGGTTATATCAATTTTATTCACCAATTTTATGAACTCCTACAAATATCCTAATCAAATATATTTGATCTTGAAATACTAAAACGGAAAGTTTGGTAAATTGCAATTTGCATGGTCCACTTTTAATTTTGCCACAACTCCCACTCTAGACCACAAATAAACTCTCAATATGTTGACACAGTTAAAAAGGATACTGGCATTTTGTGTCGTGTGGCATGCCACTAGATAATTTCTGGCAGGATTATAAGTATGTTTCTACACAATAATGGCCCGTATTTTCCGATCGCAGGCCTCCCGCGGGTGGAGGCCTGCGATCTGGAAAAATCTGCGCCCTTACCTGAGGGCTCCCGGGACGCGCACGCTTCCGCTCCTGGACCTCACCAAACTGCAAATGCACGGGGCCCACGTATCCCAGGGGCGCATGTAGTTCGCAGCGTCCCTGGGATCATGTGGGCCATGGGGAGCCAATCACAGAAGGGAATCTCCCTTCATACATTTGACAGGAAGACCTGTCAAATATATGAATGGAGATCAATGAAAAAACATAGTAAAACTTTAAATACATTTTTTTTTTAAATCACATTTTTAAAATGGCTTGAAATGACAATAAATTAAGTATTTTAAACAAAAATTTAATTTTTTGAAAAAAATAATTAAAGTATTTTACAGGGGTAAAAATAAACTTACCTTTTTTTAAAGTATTTTTAAATGATACATCAGTGAAATTTTTTTTTTTTTACTTTTTTCAACTCTAATCCTGGTAAATGCAGGCCTTACGTCTACTTTTACCAGGTGTAAGAATTGTAAGTGTTTTCTGCGGGCGGAGGGTCTCCAACAAGCGGAACTATCTGCCGCAGAGACCCTGCTCCAAGGCAGCCGGAGGATCTGTTAAGACCATTCTTGACAGATCGGAAATGCCGGTTTTCAGCGCATGTGCTGTGCATGCCTAAAACCGGCATTTCCGATGTCCCGACGGGTGGGTACACAGCGTGTACACACCCGTAGGGATCGGAATATCCGGGCCAATGATTTTGTGGTTGAATAAGCACAATTTCAACCTAAAAGGGATAGATCTATAACAGTAAGGGCTGGATTCTTTTCCACAATCCTGCTCGAAATTGGTCGGGACCTCAACCTCGGGACCTCGGACTGCGAGGCTTACCACCACCTCAAACCCCTGAACAGGATTTCCCTCCTCCTGGCCCTGCCAGTACCACTGCTGACTGCTTCTCTCCCACTCACTACATGCAAATACTGGTGAGGGGAAGGGCTTGGCCTGGTCACCAATGAATTTCCCTCCCATCTGACTCACTTACCACTGCTTCCCAGGGCTGCCACGTGGAAGGTGAAGGTAGACCCCAGGAAATAACGGTAAAGACCCCAAGGGGAGGAAAGAACAAAAGGCAATCTCCTTTTGCCTTGCACCATCTCTTAATCTCTCTTAATGTCTCTTAATCTCTCCTGCCTTCCACCCTATCACAGACCTTCCCTTTTGTTCTTTCCTCCCCTCCCCCCTTTCCCTGCCCCTGCACTTGCTTAAAAACCTGTTCCATCGCCAGCTTTTTCCAGTTCTGACGAAAGGTCATCGACCTGAAACGTTAACTCTGTTTCTCTCTCCACAGATGCTGCCTGACCTGCTGAGTATTTCCAGCATTTTCTGTTTTTATTTCAGATTTCCAGCATCTGCAGTATTTTGCTTTTGTATTTTTTTTGAGTCTGACTCCATTGTCTGCTTTTAGCCAAACTGACTACTGATTACCCCCCAGGCGGAATCCACCAACCTAAATTGGTGATGACTGTTTTGATGAAGGGTCCACACCTGAAACATTAGAAGTCGCACAACACCAGGTTATAGTCCAACAGTTTTATTTAAAATTACAAGCTTTAGGAGCTCCGCTCCTTCTTCAGGTACAGGTACCTGTACCTGACGAAGGGGCGACAGCTCCGAAAGCTCGTAATTTTAAATAAAACTGTTGGACTATAACCTGGTGTTGTGCGACTTCTCATTTTTGTCCACCCCAGTCCAACACCGGCATCTCCGCATCATGACCTGAAACATTAACATCTCTGTTCTCTCCACAGATGTTGCCTGACCGGCTGAGTGTCCACAGTATTTTCTGTTTTTGTTGGCATGACCCCTGCTGAGTTCAAATGAATAGAGTTTTCACAGGAGCAATGAGTGTGAGTGATCGTTGGAATGTCAAACTATCTTTCATTGTCTCCTGGATGCTGGTCCAGATGCCCGGTGTGAAAACTAATCTACACCTGCCAACTCTGCTGTCCTGTGAATTTATACCCTTGAGAGCTAAGTTTAGAGCTAAGTTTAGCTCAAGCATACCATTGTTAATATATTAGACCAAGGTGTCTCCATAGCAGCATAGTCGGAAATCCTGAAATGTGACAGCTACATTCACCACCTTTATCCAGGTGATCCATTGTACAGCTGCACATTACATCTGTCAATAAATTAAATTGTGACTGGGTAGTGGGTAGTCAAAGATACAGGGCTATAGTGACAGATAGACAGGTAATTGTTTTCTGCGAGTGCACAGCCACACTCTCATACTGTTGCACTAAGACAGGCCTGTGTGTGAATTATTTGATATGAATGTACTATTGCTGCAGAAGTGCACAGGTATGTAAGGTTTAAGGTGATCTATTTAGAATTACAGTATGAGGGGAACTGGGTGGTGCAGTGGGCTGTCTGTTTACGTTAAGAGTCCTATATGAAATAAGTTTGAACATGGCCCTACAATGTAAACTGCCCCATATTTTCAGTAATTGGCAATGTCACTCAAACGAGCCTAAAAGATATTTGGTCTGGGAAATGGGAAGAAATGGTGCGCTGGTGTCTGTTAGGGTTGAATCACATTGTTGAGGCAAAATAGAGGAAGCTTTATTCTGTATCTATCTATGCTATCCACCCTGGGAGTTCTTAATGCCAATTTGATACCTGAAATGGAAAGTGTTTCATTCTCTAGCAACAACATCCTCACTTTGATGAGCAAAGAATCAAAAAAAGGGCATGCAATTTTTTTTGCCATTACTGTGAATAAGCATGGAAAATGTTGATGTCATAACTAACTTAATAAAGTAACCATGATGTGGAGATGCCGGTGTTGGACTGGGGTGGACAAATGTGAGAAGTCGCACAACACCAGGTTATAGTCCAAGGGGTAGAAATTAGGTCGCGCCCCATTTGGGGCGCAAATATCGTCCGGACGCAAATATTAGCGCCTGGCGCTAATTATCGGCACTGACAGGAAACTTCACTTTTACCGCCCCGGGAGGTGAGTGGAGCGCTAAAGCAGGCGCTGCACACCTCTCTTAAGGCGCAAAGGCCGAGCAGTGAGGCGCTAACTCGGAGCGCTGGCGAAGCTCATGTAATGTCAGTCAGCAATGGAACACACACACAATGGCACGGGCCAGTTCTTAAAGGGGATGGTTAATCTTGCTTTCCATCCACATCCTGTTCATTGCTGCCTTGAATCTCGGCCTGGAGAGACTTGCACATCAAATGTGCTGGAAAGAACAATGGAGCGTACCAGGCAAAGAGCTCAGAGTGCAGCTCCCACAGTCTCTGCCAAATCGATACAAGGAATGGCAAATCAAAATGAACCTGCAAAGTGCTGCTCAGTACCCAAAACTCCTTCACACAACGTTGAATCTCTCCCCAACAGTTTTATTTGAAATCACAAGCTTTCGGAGCGCTGCTCCTTCGTCAGGTGACTTCACCTGACGAAGGAGCAGCGCTCCGAAAGCTTGTGATTTCAAATAAAACTGTTGGACTATAACCTGGTGTTGTGCGACTTCTCACATTAATAAAGTAAGGTAATTAGGGGGAGTCCTTAAAACCTACCTCTTTGAACAAGCTTTTGGTCACCTGCCCTAATTTCTCCTTATGCGGTTCGGTGCCAAATTTCTGTCTTATAACACTCCTGTGAAGCATCTTGAGACGTTTTACTACATTAAAGGCGCTATATAAATGCAAGATGTTGTTGTTGTTGTTGTTGTAAATTCAAGCAACTGGACTTGTTTTACTAAAATATTGTTTTTGCATTTAATACCAAAATGAGTTAAAGTTATTTCTCAGCGTCTTTCTGAACTTTTTCTACAGAGAAAAGAAGAACCCCTAAAGCTCAATTATTTGCAGATCCAACAACAAAGAAAGCTCAGTAAATACCATGGGGGGGAAATTTCCTCTAATTGCTTTATGTTTGCAACATCATGAACGCAGTGGAAGAATGCTTATCATAAATACATTCTAAAAGAACAAGTTTACGATTTTACTGGATATGGCAATCTGAGAAAATCTTCCATCTATTTGGGCAGATCAGATATCTCTGTCTGTCAGCCAAGAAACTACCACAAACAGAGCTGCCACTATAATATAGAGATTAAAAATGAGTAGCGTACATTGGAGAACTTAAATAACAACGAAACATATGATTAATTTTCTTTGACATTAAACAATCACATCAGGAAAATTCAACCCACAAAAACCAATGCAAACTATATGCATGACCACTCACTCACAAGAATTAAAGGTTACTGATGGACATTACAGCACAACTATGCAGGCACCAGTAATTTAATAAATTAATGGAGCAACAGCCATACCAGAAAAATCAATAAATGAATATAAAAGCAGGCAACCAGTGAACTAATGAATTAATAGAGTACTGGCTACCAGCAAATCAATATATTCATAGAGCAGAAAGTCCAGCAACTTAATAGGTTAATGCAGCAATGGGAACGCCATGACTAATAAATTAATAGAGCGACAACCACCATCAAATCAAAATAAAAATAGAGTAGCGATCATTAGAATATTAGCTAATGTATAAATTAATACAGTAGCGGGCATGCCATCAAATTAATACATTAATAGATCAGTAGGTGCCGGTGAATTAATAAATCGAGCAAATCAATAAGTTTCTAGAGTGGGCATCAGCAGTTTCTCACAGTGGTTGGAAGTGGGTAATAGTGTTCCACAGGGTTCTGTTCTGTCTATTTATGATGGCCATCTTCCTGCAGGTTTGTGTCAATACTGGCTTGAAGGCAGAACTGGGATGGGAATGGGGAGGAGACAGGAGAATGGAGGCATGGAGAGGTCTAAACAGCATAAGTAGGACACAAAGTGCAGACAAGAGAGGAATCAGGCTGGGCAGGAAAGGAGCAGAGCCAGAGGCCGATGACCTTTAATCTGGGTGTGAGGGCAGGTTGATTTTTTGTTTTTGGACACCCAAGTGTCAGGACTGGGGCCAGAGAGGAATGGAGCTGTGCAAACAGGGAGCTATTTCTTGGAGGTTCACGTGCAAGCAGTGGTGTTGGGCATGAGGGGAGAGACAGAGATAGGGAACAAGGAGAAACAGAGTCAGACAGGGAGAGAGAGAAAGAAGGAAATGGGATACAGAGATACATGTCCAAGAACTGCTCATAAGACACCAAATTCCATTTTTGTAGAAATCTCTCAGAAATTTATACACCAATGCTGCCACACCTGGGACCCCACTTCCTTCCAATACTGTCCACCCTGAGTCCCCAGGTTCAGAATACCCTGAAGTTGCCATTTGCTCTATGATGCTCTGCAGGCTACCCTCTCTGTAATGCACTGATTTGTCAACCTGATGTGTAAACCTCTCACATGCCTACACAGATGCTGGAGCAACACTGCTGTATATTCGCTGACAATCCATGCACTGAGCTCTGAAGATTAATCAATGCAGCTCAGTCATCACCCCTCTCCTCAAAAGACAAACCTTGATCCCTCCGTCCTTGCAAACTACCGCCCCATCTCCAACCTCCCTTTCCTCTCCAAAGTCCTTAAACGTGTTGTCGCCTCCCAAATCCATGCCCATCTTTCCCGCAATTCCATGTTTGAATCCCTCCAATTAGGTTTCCGCCCTTGCCACAGTACCGAAACGGCTCTCATCAGAGTCACAAATGACATCCTTTGTGACTGTGACAAAGGTAAACTATCCCTTCTCGTCCTTCTTGACTTTTCTGCAGCCTTTGACACGGTTGACTACACCATCCTTCTCCAACGCCTCTCCACCATCGTCCAGCTGGGTGGGACTGCACTCGCCTGGTTCCATTCTTATCTATCTAATCGTAACCAGAGAATCACCTGCAACGGCTTCTCTTCCCGCTCCTGCATCGTTACTTCTGGTGTCCCCCAAGGATCTATCCTTGGCCCCCTCCTATTTCACATCTACATGTTGCCCCTTGGCGACATCATCCAAAAACACAGCGTCAGTTTCCACATGTACGCTGACAATACCCAGCTCTACCTCACTACCTCTTCTCTCGACCCCTCCATGGTGTCTAAATTGTCAGAATGCTTGTCCAACCTACAGTTCTGGATGAGCAAAAATTTTCTCCAATTAAATATTGGGAAGACCGAAGCCATTGTTTTCGGTCCCCGCCACAAACTCCGTTCCTTAGCCACTGACTCCATCCCTCTCCCTAACATCTGTCTGAGGCTGAACCACACTGTTCGCAACCTTGGTGTCATATTTGACCCTGAAATGAGGTTCCGACCACACATCCACAGCATAACAAAGACTGCCTATTTCCACCTCTGCAACATCGCCTGTCTCCGCCCTTGCCTCAGCTCATCCGCTGCTGAAACCCTCATCCATGCCTTTTTTACCTCTAGACTTGACTATTCCAATGCACTCCTGGCTGGCCTCCCACATTCCACCCTATGTAAACTTGAGGTCATCCAAAACTCGGCTGCCTATGTCCTAACTCACACCAAGTCCCGTTCGCCCATCACCCCTGTGCTCGCTGACTTACATTGGCTCCCGGTTAAGCAGCGCCTCGATTTCAAAATTCTCATCCTTGTTTTCAAATCCCTCCATGGCCTTGCCCCTTCCTATCTCTGTAATCTCCTTCAGCCCCACCGAGATATCTGCGCTCCTCTAATTCTGCCCTCTTGAGCATCCCTGATTATAATCGCTCAACCTTTGGTGGTCGTGCCTTCTGTTGCCTAGGCCCTAAGCTCTGGAATTGCCTGCCTAAACTTCTTAGCCTCGCTACATCTCTTTCCTCCTTTAAGACGCTCTTTAAAACCTACCTCTTTGACCAAGCTTTTGGTCACCTGCCCTAATTTATCCTTATGTAAACATTTTTGTCTTAAAATACTCCTGTGCAGTGCCTTGGGACATTTTACTATGTTAAAGGCCCTACATAAATGCAAGTTGTTGTTGTTGTATGTAGGTATGAATCCTGGATCATGCTAACCCCCTCACCACCCCGTTCCTCCTGTTGTTGCTTGTCTGCTGCCCTCTCTACTTGCTCCTCCTCACTGGTCCTTACTGCTACACCCAATGCTGTCTCCTGACTTTCCTATCAATTTCCCCCAAAGTAGACATATATGGACAGGTGCTTACCTCAGGTGAGTGACTGATGCTGAAGTGATGGGCTGCTTCCCCCTCCTCTTCCTCCCTGGTGCCAGTGTCCTCATCTTGGGAGACCTCTATGCAAAAATAAAGGGAACATGTGTTAGCATAGTGTACGTGGCCAATGGCAATGCAATGAGTAGCATGTTTTCTATAGCGTCTTGCAGCAGAGGGACAGATGTAACTTCCTGTTAGCCACTGACTGAGCGTTGGGTGCTAGCAAGAAAATTAAGTTGAACCCAACCCTTACCTTGTTGGGCAGGCAGAAAGTCACCAAACTCTTCCCTGGCCACTCTCTCAGTGACTTCTACAAGAAATATTTGGATGGCTTACTTCTTGTAGCATCTGAGGCATTGCAGATTGACTGATCTTCCACCAGTGTGGGTTCTCTGCTGATACTTATGTTCATCTTTCTGCTTTGAAAAGAGAAGAAAGGGACCCTTTAAACATTAGGAGGTAGTAATGAGCAGCTTACATTCCACCTAGTATGAAAGGCTGTTCGGACAGCATACAAGTAGTTCTAGCAAGCATATAGCGAGGTGGTGAGGAAACATGCCAGAGCTGTCTGAGTGTGCAGAAGCCGATCCCTCTTGCAGTTACCGAGCTGCAGGTACAGCTTCAGATAATTAGGAATTGTAAGTGAGAGACGGGGCCAGTGCTTTGCACATTTATATATGTGGGAGCATATTGTGGGCTGAGTGCTTACATAGAATTGGAGATAAATTATAAACTGGAAACAGGCCGTTTGACCCAACCAGCCCATATTAGTGTTTTTGTTCGAGCCAGACCACGTTCATGACCAGTGGGTGGTGGAATGGCTGAAGATTTACAGGGTCATATTGTTTGTATTGAGTATTGTTCATTTAACCATTTAATGAGAGACTGAGATGAGGAGAAATTTCTTCACTCAGAGGGTGGTGAATCTTTGGAATTCTCTACCCCAGAGGGCTGTGGAGGCTCAGTCATTGAATATATTCAAGACAGAGATCGCTAGATTTTTGAGTATTAAGGGAATCAAGGGATATGAGAATAGTGCCAGAAAGTGGAGTTGAGGTAGAAGATCAGCCATGATCTTATTGAATGGCGGAGCAGGCTCGAAGGGCCAAATGGCCTACTCCTGCTCTTATTTCTTATGTTCTTATGTTAAATAAAATGTTGTTTTATAGCCTGAGCCTTGGGCTGATAGAGGTATAAACTTCCATCTTCCCAAGTTGAGATAACATGATGGCAGGTTATATATTCCAATAAGCCAGAGTATAGCGGCAAGGGTTCTCTGACTCCTGGGTTTTGCAACATTTATCTTGATATTGGATAGGTAATGGCACACTCTGAATCATAAGGAACACAAGGTCCACTTACAGGAGTGGCCTGTGATGCTGAGCTTGAGGAAGATATCTAGCATAATATCTCAAAAATATAACTGTGGTGGCAACTTTATGGACTGACTATCATATCAAAAGGATATACAAATATTTTAAATTTAAAGCAAATTGAACAGTAAGAAGCTATTTTAAAATGACTGTAAGGGCTCAGAAAAACCATCTGAGAGCTACAGTTAGCCTATTTGGTTGCAGAGGAAAAAGAATGTGCCAACTGATTAGAAGTGCTGAACCTGGAGGCTGCAAAGGAACCTAGGAGAAAGAATGCCACAAATTTGAAGAGGGAAGGAATGCCACCAAATCGAAGCTGATGAGGATAGTCAGTGCAGATATTGTCGAGCTCCCCTAATGGGCTGCAAAACTTACCCTTTTATTCTCTGTTAGCAGGTGGTTAATGTAAGCAGCAATCATTTCCTGCTGGGTTGGTAAACAAAATAATAAGCTGAATCTACTGCATAACACACAATACACTGGTAAAGGCTGATCACTCACTCACGTGGCACTATATGATTCTTTGAATCAACTGTAAATATCTGTAATGCACTCTGTAATTTGTGTGAAGTTTATGGTCCCCACAACAAGAGGACCAATCTCTGAGAGCGTATCAAGGGGTGTTGATGAAAGACTTGACATTAGTTTGTTTGACATCTCATATGTCTACTGCAGTTGTATAAAAAAGGGTCATCTGCTGCACAAAGAATGCCTATGTTTTATGCAAATAGCATATTGCTCCAGTGTTATATGTGCCTCAGAGTATACTTTATTTCGCACTATCAGAATCAATATGAGTCTGTATCCTCACCTTTCTAGCTGTAGTAATGAGAATGCAGATTTAATTTTGTGGCAGTATTTGCTACTTGATCAAAAACACAGTGTTACCATTTAACATTCTTGTAAATGCTGACAAAGATTTTCATTCAGGATCAGATTTTCATCATCTACACATTCTGGAATCTTTTTAGACTCAACAATTCAATTCTTTGTGAGATTTTGAATGCAACGTAAGCTTCCCATGCTACCATGAGTGGAGTACAAGCCTATGGAACCCTGGCCAAATGGCTGTCCTCGGGTTCATTTTTCTTGAGTTGAAGTTACGTTTGCAAGGATTCCTCAGTGAATTTGTACTGCTTTTTCTCCTCCTCCTCCTCCGCCTGGCTGAACTTACTCTCACATTGAACAACTTCTCCTTTGACTCCACTCATTTCCTCCAAATCAAAGGTGTTGCTATGGGTACCCACATGGGTCCTAGCTATGCCTGCCTTTTCGTGGGATATGTGGAACACTCTTTGTTCCAGTCCTACTCGGGTCCCCTCCCTCACCTCTTTTTCCGGTACATTGACGACTGTATCGGTGCCGTTTCCTGCTCTCGCCCTGAACTAGAAAATTTCATTCACTTTGCCTCCAATTTCCACCCTTCCCTCACCTTCACATGGTCCATCTCCGACTCTTCCCTTCCCTTCCTCGACTTCTCCGTCTCCATCTCTGGGGATAGGTTATTGACCAACATTCACTACAAGCCCACTGACTCCCACAACTACCTGGACTACATTTCCTCCCACCCCACCTCCTGTAAGGACTCTCTTCCCTTCTCCCAGTTTCTCCGTCTCTGCCGCATCTGCTCCGACAATGCCACCTTCCATACCAGTGCTTCTGACATGTCTTCCTTTTTCCTCAACCAAGGATTCCCCTCTACCGTGGTCGACACAGCCCTCGACAGTGTCCGTTCTATCTCCCGCACTTCTGCCCTCACCCCGGCCCCTCCCTCCTGGAACCATAATAGAGTTCCCCTTGTCCTCACCTTTCACCCCACCAGCCTCCACATTCAACGGATCATCCTCCGCCATTTCCGCCACCTCCAACGTGATCCCACCACCAAATGTATCTTTCCCCTCACCTCCCCTTTCAGCATTCCGTAGGGACCGCTCCCTCCGAGACACCCTAGTCCACTCCTCTATCACCCCCAGCACCCCTTCCCCCTCGCCCGGCACCTTCCCGTGCAAGTGCAGGAGATGCAACACCTGCCCTTATACATTCCCCCCTTCCCACTCTCCAGGGCCCCAAACACCCCTTCCAGGTGAAACAGCGATTTACTTGTACTTCTTGCAATCTAGTATACTGTATTCGCTGCTCACGATGTGGTCTCCTCTACATTGGGGAGACCAAATGCAGATTGGGTGACCGCTTTGCGGAACACCTCCGTTCAGTCCGTAAGGGTGACCCCGAGCTTCCGGTCGCTTGTCATTTTAATGCACCTCTCCACGCTCACTCAGACCTCACCGTCCTCGGCCTCGTGCATTGTTCCACAGAAGCTCAGCGTAAGCTCGAGGAACAGCACCTCATCTTCCGATTAGGCACTTTACAGCCTTCCGGACTCAATATCGAGTTCAACAATTTCAGGTCATAACCTCGGCCCCTACCACATATACATTTTATCCACCCTTTTGGTTTGTGCCTTTTCCCTTTTTTTTCTCTCTCTCCCCCACGGCAGCTGTCTCTCATTCTGCCAGCATTTCACACTTCACACTTCTGAGCCACCTTTTGTTTCTTAACCTGTCCTATTACCATCTCGTCTTGCTTTGAGCATCTCTTAATGTCTCTACTTACCATAGACCACCCCTTTTGTTCTTTTATTCCTCCCCCTTGCTTTTTTATCTGTTTCATTTCCTGCTTTTTCCTCAGTTCTGATGAAGGGTTTCGACCTGAAACATTAACTCTGTTTCTCTCTCCACGGATGTTGCCTGGCCTGCTGAGTTTTTCCAGCGTTTTTTGTTGTTGTTTCTGCTTTTTCTCAATCTGATTCATTGACTTTATTTGGTAGCAACACATTAATTCAAGTTTCACTTAAAGTTTGAGTTTCACTCCAGACTTTATAGCCTATGAATGATTACGTGATCGAGGATAAATACTTGTTAGTGTGATATTCTTCTGTCTGCTCTTTTAATACAAGTATTTACCTATTTATTTTAAATAGGTAAATATATCCACTAAGCAACAACAACTTGAAATTATATAATACTTTTAATGTAGCTAAATGTCGCAAGTGGATCATCCATCTTGGCCTCTTCATTAGGTTCCCACCATCACAGCGCTATCAAGCGGCACTTACTCACCAATAACCTGCTCACCGATGCTCAGTTTGGGTTCCGCCATGAACACTGGGCTCCAGAACTCATTACAGCCTTGGTCCAAACATGGACAAAGGAGCTGAATTCTGAGGTGAGTTAAGAGTGACTGCCCTTGACATCAAGGCAGCATTTGACCGAGTGTGGCACCAAGGAGCCCGAGTAAAATTGAAGTCAATGGGAATTGGGGGAAATCTCTCCACTGGCTGGAGTCATACCTAGCACAAAGGAAGATGTTTGAGGTTGTTGGAGGCCAATCATCTCAGCCACAGGACACCACTGCAGGAGTTCCTCAGGGCAGTGTCCTAGGCCCAACTATCTTCAGTTGCTTCATCAATGACCTTCCCTCCATCACAAGGTCAGAAGTGGGGATGTTCGCTGATGATTGCACAGTGTTCAGTTTCATTCGCAATTCCTGAAATAATGAAGCAATCCATGCCCACATGCAGCAAGACAAGATTTATGCTTGAGCTGATAAGTGGCAAGGAACATTTGCGCCACACAAGTGCCAGGCAATGAGCATCTCCAAAAGAGAAAGTCTAACCACCTCCCCTTGACATTCAATGGCATTACCATTGTCGAATCCCCCAACATAAACACCCTGGGGGTAACCATTGACCAGAAACTTAACTGGCCCAGCCACATAAATACAGTGGCAACAAGAGCAGGTCAGAGGCTAGGTATTCTGCGGCGAGTATCTCACCTCCTGACTCCCCAAAGCCTTTCCACCATCTACAAGGCACAAATCAGGAGTGTGATGGAATACTCTCCACTTGCCTGGATGAGTGCAGCTCCAACAACACTCAAGAAGCTCGACACCATCCAGGACAAAGCACCCCGCTTGATTGGCACCCCATCCACCACCTTAAACATTCACTCCCTCCACCACTGGCTCAACGTAGATGCAGTGTGTACCATCTACAAAATGCACCACAGCAACTCACCAAGGCTTCTTCGGCAGCACCTCCCAAACCCGCGACCTCTTCCACCTCGAAGGACAAGGGCAGCAGGCGCATGGGTACACCACCACGCCCAAGATCCCCTCCAATTCACACACCATCCTGACTTGGAAATATATCGCCGTTCCTTCATCGTCGCTGGGTCAAAATCCTGAAAATCCCTCCCCAACAGCACTGTGGGAGTACCTTCACCACAAGGACTGCAGCAGTTCAAGAAGGCGGCTCACCACCACCTTCTCAAGGGCAACTAGGGATGGGCAATAAATGCTGGTCTTGCCAGCAACGCCTACATCCCATGAATGAATAAATAATAAAATTGATATCTCTACTTGGTGCATTAAGTGGTGTTAAGTATGTAGACTTCTGTGGCAACCCCACTGATGAAGGAGTACGACTAACCAGGTGTGCTTTAAAGAAGCCATCTAAGAATATTAAATATGGCACCAGCTGCAGCACAGTGGATGCTTTCTCACACAGGAGTGCTTGAAGTCCTGGACAGAGCTGTGGGAGGAGGTGAATGGGCAGATGCATCTCCTACATTTGTATTGGGAGGTGCCAGGGGAAAGGCAACAGGTTGGTGGAGCGGTGGAAGAGTGAACCAATGTGTCAAGGAAGGAACGGTCCCTTTGGAAAGCGGAGGGTATGATGTATTTTGTGGTGGGAGCATGTTGCGATTTGTGGAAATGGTAGAAGATAATCTGGTAAATCTGGAGACTGGTGGGGTGGAAGCTGAGGACATGAGGGACCCTAGCATGGCTGTGAGACAGGGGAAAGAGGTTAGAGCAGAATCATGGCAAATAGGACAGACTCAGTCAAGGGTCCTGTCTACCATAGTGGAGGAGAATCCTCAGCTGAGCAACAAGAGAGGACATGCCAGAAGCTCTGGTTTGGAGGCGTGCATGCTGCGGTCAGTTTCCTCACATGCAAATCAACCGAACCAGCAGTCTTTAAAGGGATTGCTGGAGGCGCCAATAAAAAGGTAAGTAAAAATTGAACACTGAAAATGTGTAAAATTGCTTTTGTAGATGCTAATTATTCAAAGGTTGCTCTATTTCTCGATTCAAAGGATTAAACTTTAGGAATAAAAAGCACAAACTCTATGTAATGGACTGTACAACATACTTTGTTTCGAGTGCTCCCACAGAGAATGGCATATATACAGAAGTGACATATAAAGATCTAACACCGACTTTGGGAAATATACAGGCTATTTACATAAATGTTTTCTCACATTAGCTTCCAGTTTTATTGCATAATTTGTCATTTTATCCAACGTGCTTGTACTGAGTGATATGTATCTCAGTGACAAGATAAAACCAGTGATGCACCAACTTGTCATCAAATTTGACAGATGGGCAGAAAATAGTCCAAAAAACTCAAGTTGATCAAAACAAAGATGTTGTCGCTTCCATGTTGTTGATTGTCAATACTAAAACCAGGGTTGATGATGTCAGGAAGCTGAGAAAGTCAGCAATCATGCTCAATAATTCATTTGGTATGATACATGTACACTTCAAATTCTTTTAAGGGAAATAAAACTTCTACATGGAACATTCTGTCTCTACTGGCAAAACATTCCCTCTGGGAACAGTAGCATAACCCAATCTGTTGTCATGGCAATCAAGGCTTTCTGATCAGTCAATCTTCATGGGCAGATCTTTTTAGGGCCTTAGGCAATTCATCAATCAGCTTTTTAATGCATTGCCTATCAAACTTCTATACATGTCAGGGTAACTGTCATGTAGAACGTTAAGAGTCAATCAATCAGAAAGCTACTTTGGGATTGGAGACCCAGTTTAGGAGGAGGAGAATGAAAACATGTTTGTTGACTATAAAAGGACAGCAATCTGCAACCTTGATCCAGATTCCTTTCCCATACATATATATATAAGATTGGAATTTTGATGGTAACATGGCACTTTGAATAATTCAGTTTAATGTAACACCATTCAGACAATCCCAATCATTTAATCAGCACTAGAAAAGTGTGTATTTGATATGATGAAGACTATTTCATATCACAGCAAGACCTTGGTTATCTGCCATAAAGGAGAGGACATCACCAATGGATAATGGAAATTTGTGAATAATCTTGATTCCTCCAATATTTAGTCTGCCACGATGAGGTTTAACCTCTGATCTTCTGGTCTACTTAAATTAGCTAATCAAGTTCCCAGTATTTTCAAATGGGACTTGTGTCTTCCCATTGTAAAAGTGAGATATCCCTGAAAAAAATGCTAGTAGAAAGATCCCTGCTGGCTTACCAGGCACAAGACACCTAACGCCCAGTGGTCTCCTTATCCAAAATGAAATATCAGAACTGCAGAGTTAGCAAATTCGACCAAGTACTGGCTATCCAGATGACAGCTACTTATTCTTATAAATCAAGAATCCAGGGCCTGTTAAAAAACAATGAAAAACACCCAATTGCATTTTAACTAATTTATGCAAAACTAAGCCCTGACTCCCAAGAAAATTCACACAGATTATTGACAGTGTAGGCAACAGGAGTGGGATAATTGACATTCTCATGTGTGGGGTTTGTCCTCATACAAAGTACGGTTGTACAAATTAGACCAAATTTCATGAGTGTTGGATCCAAACAGCTATATTTCTACGCTGCCATTGTTTCAGTATTGGATCACTTGGAATGTCAGAAAGAAATCACGAGTGAGTGTGAGTGATACCTCATGGTGTACAATTGCTCTTGAGAGCATAGCTGTACATTTGTAGTTTCATCGTCCTGCTGGTGAAACCCATTTATTTATACTGCAGAGTGCCTTCCCCAGCAGGAGGAGAAAGCAGTGGATGACAAACATGATAGCCATCAGACCAACTGCCATCAGTCCTACTGCCTCCTACTCACCTCAAGCCCTACTGCTTCAGATGACACTACAATTATTTTTGGATAACTGACCTGGCGCCATATAATTCTGTAAAACTGGGGAAATAAAAACACAACAGTGAGTCGTAGCAGACAATTCCACCGCAGTGGCATCACAACAGCGGCCGATCCACTTCTGACTGATATTTATGCCCATGCACAGAGGTCACTGGATTGTGATCATGAATGGAAACCCTGAATGTCAGCTACCCTTCTTAGTTTAGAGAAACAGAGGTTAGTTTAGTGTTCCTTCTGCTCCCTTGGTTGGCATCAGCTAACCCAGCATGGACAGGTGATCCAAGCTGAATCGTCCCAGTTCATATGGCCCAGCTCCGCAGTGGGGCAGTCCACTTAACAACTGAGCTATTGGGGGAGGATGGATTTTAAGCCTGGTTTTGTGCAATTCAGTCAGTTATAGTGGCAAAAAGAATGGTGCAGTGATTTGGTTCCTGTTTGCTGCTAGTAATGAGGCATAAATGTGTTTCAATTAATTTTGTTCCTGATAGTTTCTTACTTCTCTTCCTTGCTATCTGAATTTCTACCTTTTAAAAATTAAAATACGGAGCAGAGTTATTTAAACTGGGAAAGCAGAGTGAAGCATCAAGGCCCATAATGTAGGCTAGGGTAAATAAAATCAGGGAGTTGAATGCGTGGCTCAAAGACTGGTGTGGGAAAAATGGGTTTTGCTTCTTGGGACACTGGCACCAGTACTGGGGCAGGAGAGAGCTGTTCCGTTGGGACGGACTTCACTTGGCCAGTGCTGGGACTAGTGTCCTGGCGAATCGAATAACTAGGGCTGTGGAGAGGGCTTTAAACTAATTAGTGGGGGGGAGGTTTCAAGAGAGCAAAAAATAAAAATGACAACAGAGAGGGTCATAGACATAGGTAGCAGTAGGGGAATCACAAATCAGAGCGTGGCAGGAAGGGACAGAGTGTGTGGAGTAAAAGGTAAAGTGGTAAAAAGTGAAAAAGCAGGAACTAAGTGCCACAAAGCATATTTGAAAGTTCTCTATCTGAATGCACGTAGCATTCGTAACAAAATAGACGAGTTAATGGCACAAATAACTACATATGGTTATGATATTGTGGCCATTACAGAAACATGGCTGCAGGGTGACAATGCCTGGGAATTAAACATACCAGGTTATTTAACGATCAGGAAGGACAGGCAGGAAGGAAGGGGAGGTGGGGTGGCTATGTTAATAAAGGAAGGAATCACTGTAATACAGAGTAATGATATTGGGTCAAAAAATCATGATAATGAAACAGTTTGGGTGGAGATAAGGAATAATAAGGGGAAAAAAACACTAGTGGGCGTAGTCTATAGGCCTCCGAACAGTTGCAACTCTGTTGGACGGAGTATCAATCAGGAAATAGTTGAGGCATGTAATAAGGGAACATCTATAATTATGGGGGATTTTAACTATCATATTAATTGGACAAATCAAATGGGGCAGGGCTGCCTTGAGGATGAGTTCATTGAGTGTATTAGGGATGGGTTTCTTGAGCAGTATGTAACTGAACCGACCAGGGGGCAAGCAACCTTAGATCTGGTCCTGTGTAACGAGACAGGATTAATTAAAAATGTCCTAGTAAAGGATCCCCTTGGAATGAGTGACCATAACATGGTTGAATTCCATATTCAATTAGAGGGTGAGAAGGTTGGATCTCAAACAAGCGTGCTAAGCTTGAATAAAGGAGACTATGAAGGTATGCGAGCGGAATTGAGTAGAGTGGATTGGGAAAATAGATTAAAGGGTAAGACGACACATGATCAGTGGTGTACATTCAAGGAGTTATTTTACAACTTCCAAAAAATATATATTCCACTGAAAAGAAAAGGGTGTAAAAGAAAGGACAGTCATCCGTGGCTAAGTAAAGAAATTAAGGATAGTATTCGACTAAAAACAAGGGCATATAAGATAGCGAAATCTAGTGGGAGGACAGAGGATTGGGAAAACTTTAAAAGGCAGCAAAAAATAACAAAAAGATTGATTAAGAAAGGGAAGATAGATTATGAAAGTAAATTAGCAAAAAATATAAAAACAGATAGTAAGAGTTTTTATAGTTATATAAAAAGAAAAAGGGTGGCTAAAGTAAATGTTGGTCCCTTAGAGGATGAGACCGGGAAATTAATGGTGGGAAATATGGAGATGGCAAAAACACTGAATGAATATTTTGTATCAGTCTTTACAGTAGAGGACACTAAGAATATCCCAACACTGGACAAACAGGGGGCTATAGGGGGAGAGGAGCTAAACACGATCAAAATCACTAAGGAAGTGGTACTCGGTAAAATAATGGGGCTCAAGGCGGATAAATCACCTGGACCTGATGGCTTACATCCTAGAGTCTTGAAGGAAGTGGCGGTAGGGATTGTAGATGCATTGGTAATAATTTTTCAAAACTCCCTGGATTCCGCTAAGGTCCCGGCAGACTGGAAAACTGCTAATGTAACACCCTTATTTAAAAAGGGCAGTAGACAGAAGGCTGGTAACTATAGACCGGTTAGCCTAACATCTGTGGTAGGTAAAATTTTGGAGTCCATTATTAAGGAAACAGTAACAGGACATTTGGATAATCATAATTTAATAGGACAAAGTCAGCATGGTTTTACGAAGGGGAAGTCATGTTTGACAAATTTGCTGGAGTTCTTTGAGGAAGTAACATATAGAGTGGATAAAGGGGAACCAGTAGACGTAGTGTATTTAGACTTCCAAAAGGCATTTGACAAGGTGCCACACAAAAGATTATTGCTTAAGGTAAAAAATCACGGGATTGGGGGTAATATTCTGGCATGGATAGAGGATTGGCTATCTAACAGAAAGCAAAGAGTTGGGATAAATGGTTCATTCTCAGACTGGCAATCAGTAACTAGTGGTGTTCCACAGGGGTCAGTGCTGGGTCCCCAACTCTTTACAATCTATATTAACGATTTGGAGGAAGGGACCAAGTGTAACATATCAAAATTTGCAGATGATACTAAGATGGGAGGGAAAGTAGTGAGTGAGGAGGACATAAAAAACCTGCAAGGGGACATAGACAGGCTAAGTAAGTGGGCAGAGATTTGGCAGATGGAATACAACACTGGAAAGTGTGAGGTGATGCACTTTGGCAGGAAAAATCCTAGAGCAATTTATTATCTTAATGGCAAGAAACTGGAGAGTACTGAAGTGCAAAGGGATCTGGGGGTACTGGTGCACGAAACTCAAAAGGTTAGTATGCAGGTGCAGCAAGTGATTAAGAAGGCAAATGGAATGTTGGCTTTCATTGCTAGGGGGATAGAATATAAAAATAGGGAGGTATTGCTTCAGTTGTACAAGGTATTGGTGAGACCGCACCTGGAATACTGCATACAGTTTTGGTGTCCTTACTTAAGGAAAGACATCCTTGCTCTCGAGGCAGTGCAAAAAAGGTTCACTCGGTTAATCCCGGGGATGAGGGGGTGGTCATATGAGGAGAGGTTGGGTAGATTGGGACTCTACTCATTGGAGTTCAGAAGAATGAGAGGAGATCTTATTGAAACATATAAGATTGTGAAGGGGTTGGATCGGGTGGATGCGGGGAGGATGTTCCCGATGACGGGTGAGACTAGAACTAGGGGACATAGTCTTAGAATAAGGGGCTGCTCTTTCAAAACTGAGATGAGGAGGAACTACTTCACTCAGAGGGTGGTAGGTCCATGGAATATGCTGCCACAAAAAGCTGTAGAAGCTACATCATTAAATAAATTTAAAACAGAAATAGACAGTTTCCTAGAAGTAAAGGGCATTAAGGGTTACGGGGAGCGGGCAGGAATTTGGACATGAGTCTAGGTTCGGATCGGTCATGGCCCTGTGGGTAGTGGAGCGGGCCCAGGGACCGTGTAGCCTGATTCTGCTCCTATTTCGTGTGTGCAATTCTGTTAGATGCAGGAGATGGTTCTGTGATAGTAGATAGTAGATTGGCGGTTAGGATCAGATCAGCCATGATCTTATTGAATGGCGGAGCAGGCTCGAGGGGCCGATTGGCCTACTCCTGCTCCTATTTCTTATGTTCTTATGTTCTTATGACATCACCAAGACTGAAAGGAGTAAAAGAGAAGACAAAGGCATTCGCTGTTGGCCCTGAAGTACGCTTCGTACAAGGATCTCGTGATCCCTGTGTCGAGAACTTCGAGTTTTCCGACCTTCAATTCAAATCAACTGAAGTTAATGGGGATTCCCTTGTGCGAACTGCTGTGACAACAGGGTATCTAAGCAACCAATCAAAAGTCAGAATTCTCACAGGCAGTGAGCAAGGAAGTGAGTAAGCCCTTAAAATTCTAAGGGGGAAAAATTCAGTTGATTTGTGCCTCAAGTTAGTGCCCTAAAAGGGCGCTAACAGGGCGCAAAGGAACTAGCGCCTGGGTGCGGCTCCGCTAACGCCTCCCGCGAAATTCAGCAGGAGGTTAGCGGCGGCGATAACCGTTAGCGCCCCGCGGCACTGCGCCTCCGCCGATGGCATCATCACCGTGCGCAGCACCCCGCTCGCGCCCCGGCCGCGATCTTCGATAGTGCCCCCTGACTTACCACCGGACGCTATGTCCAACAGGGTCAAAGAGGCCTACCTGCAGCCGGGGTGGCACAAATTAAAGGGAAGGTGCCGGGTGGCCATTTTTATTGCTGGCCGCCTGCCAGCACCTGCCCCCATTGCTGTCCCCGGCCTCCCGTGAGCCTGGCACTTATCTTGAGTGCCAAGCTCTTTTGCCGGCACTCCGATCCCTGGTGGCCCAGCTGGGCCCCGGGTCGCGCTGTGCTAGGCCCCTCCCCTTTAATAAGAGGAGGCAGGCCTGCAGGCCTGCAGTACTGCGGTACCCCAAGAGGGAGGCGGGGCGCTTCCAGTGGTGCCCCGGCTCCCTCTTGGGGCGCCACCAGTGAATTTCGGGCACGGGGGGTCCTAATTTTTTCAGGGCGCTACTTTTAGCGCCCCGGCGAAGTTAGTACACCAAAGCATTCGCGACCCAATTTTGCCCCCTAACTTTTTACAAACGTTAGAGAAAGCAAAACCAAGATTGGGGCTCTCACATGGGGGAAAAGGCAAACCTGAAATAAAGATGGACAAAAAAATTTAGAAAAAATTTTGAAAAATTTCTTAAACATTTTAATTTTTATTAAAATGGACAAGTTTCACACTGCAAAAAATTAAAATTAGTTTTCCAGGCCCTTAACATTTGTTTAGCATTAACAAAGCTGTCAAAACCCCAATTACACCTAATCCCTTTGGGTCTAACTTTTAGTGGGCACTTTAACAGCGTAATTACTGCGGAAGAGCCGAAGTTTTCGACAGTTTCCCTGATTTGGCTGATTACACAGATTGTCGACTCTGTTGGGGGGGGGGGGGGGGGCGAGGGGGAAAGTGCAGCCTGTTTCGGAGCTGTCAATGACAGACCGCAACTTCAGGATTCTGCACGCGTCAAATCCCGAAGTTGCGGTCAGTTTCGAAGGCGTCATCCTGATCACAAATGCGGGTCAATGTAAATCAGGAAGCACCGATTATCTGACAGTAAGGGTGGGTTTTAATACCCTAAAGATTGCAGGAGGAAGGAAAGACTGAGGGAGGTAAAGAGTTTTGAGGTCCGAGGAAAGAATGAGTTAGAGTAGACAGCTGGGTGATGAGCTATGATTTCAACACAGTCACAGGAGTGAATTGTCCATAGTGTATAATATGACATCCAGCGCTCCTTAGTAATGAGTTTCTCACAGTAGATAATAAATATTAAAAATTAATAATAAATGGGCAATATAATGGTGCTTGCATTGGTGTTTACCTGCCTCACACCGAGCCTGAGTGGAAAGGAACGGTGCACAGCACAGCTACAGAACTCTTGGATTACTAGATATTCAAACCTGGTGATTCTGTAACTCTAATGCACGTGTCACTGCACAGCACAAGTAGCTGCAGCAAAACCAACAATTTCCCACATCCACTGAGCTCTTCTGTAAATCCACATGTGAAGGTGCTGAGAAACTGACTGCACATAATATACTACACTGATATTGCTCAAAGACAATACAGTTCTTTATTATCACCACAGATATCCATAGACGCGATCAAAAATCTCAATCAAGAGGTACAAGCTCCACTCTTGGGTAATTAAAAAAAAATCAAAAAATCCTTTCAAGAGTTACAATCCTGCATTTATGATCAACACATGTAAAACACATTTTAAGGTACAAGTAAAAAAAATGTTGATAGCACTTTTTATTCCTCCTCAACTTTTTCCCTTTCCACTCCTGAAGATTATTTGACTTTGTGGGTCATTGGAACTAAACCCAATCCTGCTCTCACCCAGATTACTCCTGATTGCAATCTTGCCATCTAGAGTTTCTGGATTGGAATCAGGAGCAAGAATCCTTGCTGATATCCCCCTCTCTCACCCAGTGCCCTAAAGCCAATTGTCACACCCTAATGTATTAATAATAGAAACAGCCTCATACTGAGACTTAAAATGAATAAAACAATCAAACATGACATTGACCACCATTGTGATTAAACAGATGATTACCTACTTCAGATTAAAATATGAATCATTAATTTAGTGTTGGCTCAACATTAAGTGGTCACTATTGAAAGTTTTTTTTTTAAATGAGGCCGTTGCAACAGATTTTACTGTTGCAAGGGTTGTTAACATTCAAGTTCTGGGAAACATAAGATGTAGTTTACATTCAGGAGCAAATTTTCTCTAACAAATACAAGAAATCCAGAGTACAATAACATTACTATTTTACATTAAAACTGTATAAATAACAATAAAATCTGGTAAACTTTAAAGCAAGTCTTAAATTGACAAAGTACCTCAAGTGCATTTATAATATGATATTAATAACTTGTTGCACAAAATGGGTCTCTGAAGATTACTTGAATCATATAAGAATCTCAAGGCAATCTGTAGCCTGCAATTAGGCCGTGCTAATCCGTATTGTACAACCACTGATTCATTCCCTGTAAGATTAGCCACAAATTAGTGGTGACTGCTCAGTTGCAAAGATGTATTAGAATTTGCTAACCTGAGGCTCGGGATCCTGATACTTTTAATAATAGATAATATATTCTTGGTATTTTAACAAGAAGATACCAGTAATCCTCCAGGAATTGGGTTCTTTGATGGTTAATAATACAAATTCACTTCAGGAAAAGTCTATGCACTGTCAGTTAACAGTATAGATTCCTGTAAGTGTTTGATGGGACTCTTGAGAATTGAGGTTATGAGCTTCGCACTGTTGCCGATTATTGGCTACCAGAAGCTCTGTGTATACCGTACCTTGACTAAAGTGTGGTACAGAGGCCAAAGCACCATTTCTCACGTTGGAGTTATGAATTGAGGATGTTGTTTCTGTTCTGTAAAGCTGTGCTTTCATTTCACAGTAACCAAACCTGCTTAAAAGAATATAGAAATCTCGGCGAAAAGTCTTTGTGAAAAATGCATACAGGAAGGGATTGGCACAAGAATTGATTGGGTAAAACAGAACCAGGAGAATCTTGGAACTGGACACGGTGATAAAAGGGACCTTCAGAGCTGCTGAAATAGCAAAGAAAGATATAGGTGACATACAAATGAAATCTGTGAAGATTAGCACGGCCATGCGTTTGGCAATTTTTGTATCACTATTTGTGGAGATAAAGTTGGGGTTTCTAACTGTTAAGTAAATCTTAATATAGCAGAAACAAATGATCAAAAATGCGATAACATTCAGTACCAAAATGAAAATGATGTAAGCCTGAGATACTGGGGAGTTTATGTCCATAGGGAGGCAGATGCTAACCTTCTTGTAATTACTGATCCCTACAAGAGGCAGTACTGCAACAGTGAAAGAAAATGCCCAACCACCACACATAATCACAATGGCATGCCTCAGACGGAGTTTTCTGTCCAGCTGCATGGCATAAGTAATTGTGTGCCACCTTTCAAGAGTGATTGCAGTCAGTGTGTACACTGAGAGCTCACTGGCAAAAACAGTGAAGAACCCAGCAGATGCACAACCAGCACCAGTCTGCCAGTCTATGGCATAGTTATAATACTGACCTTTGGTTCGGATATCTACAGAAGCAATAAGCAACAAATAGAGGCCCATACAAAAGTCAGAAAAAGCAAGATTGCACATGAGAAATCGTGGGACTGTGAGTTTATATCGACTGGTTAATAAGACTATGAGAACAACAACATTCCCTGCGATAGCAAGAATATTCATTAACCATATTATGACTCTTAGAATGTCTTTTCCCACGATATCTTCACATGGATTGAAATCATCCGCTTTTGGATTACAGATCACATCTACTACATTTGAGCAGAGACCATAGTCAAAAAAAGGTTCATCTTCATTTAAGTCGAACCATGCCTCATTTTCAAGGAACGTATATTGTTGAGGCACAGCAGAGTTCATCTGCATAGATCTTTTCAAATGTGTGGAACCGATCTCAGATTCAGTCTCAGAGCTTGTGTTGCTGAAATCATAATTCTTGCTAAAGATCTTGTTACATATTGCAGACCACTGTAATCTGGAAGAAAGAAAAGTTATAGTTTTTATAACAATCCTAGTGAGCATTGAGCATCTTGGAATCAGTAACACTTAGGGTACGTAAAGAGCAAGGAACATCTAGGGCGGAGTACCTCTGGTTTAAAGTATGACCCCAATGTGTATATGGAAAAAATATAAGAAATATATTTTGCTATTATTAAAATGCCATTGCTTTTCTTGGTTCACAGAGCTATTCTAATGAGATCACTGACAAGGCAGGACCATCTGAGTCCTGGAGCGCTGCATTCATTTCAATGAAGGCTGCAACTTCAGACTGGCCTGGGACCCAATCTGGTTCTGACTCTACTGGCTGGGCACTGCTGCAAGTTCAGCCAGTGGATAGCTCTCCTGGAGTTGGACTGCTCCAGATCAATTTCTTATATTTTTTTCCATGTCGACACTTTAAACTAAAAATATTGCCTTCCACTTTCTTTCTTTTAATGCCTCATTGTAAAACATGTCAAACATTGGCCATGAATGTATGTTTTTTGTTAACCTGCCCCACCATTCAGATATTTTGTGGGGAGGGATTCTCCTCTTCGGAGTGGAGTCCCAACAGGTCAGGATTTCCACCTGCCCCCCTGTATGCGTTTCACTCTGACTCATTTTTCTGGGTCGGGGCACATTACATATGCAGGGCAAGCTCCTGACGGGATTACCACCATTAGGAGGGTGCCCACCAAGCTAGAACAGAGAATGCTTTCACACAGTGGCCGTGGGAATCAGTGGTAAATGGGGTCGTCAGCAGATAGCCCTTGTCGTCCAGTAGCCACCCTTTGGTTTGCCGTGGTGGCTGAAATGCAGCTGGCACAGTGGACTGCCGCAGAATGAAGGCACCATGACTGCTGCCAGGATACTGAACATTAACCTGTATGATGCGCTGCCTGCGATCAGACACCGGCTGGACGTTGAGGGAGTGGAATCCCGTTCAATTCCGGTACATGGCAGAGTTGACATGAGGCGCCCGCAAAGTGATGTGCGTGCAGTCAATGGCACCCTGCACCATGGGGAAGCCTGCAATCTGTGCAAAGCCACGTGCTCGCTATGCCTGCTTGACTCTCGTGAGAAGTCGCACAACACCAGGTTATAGTCCAACAGCTTTATTTGAAATCACAAGCTTTCGGAGCGGCTGCTCCTTCGTCAGGTGAAGACTTCACCTGACGAAGGAGCAGCCGCTCCGAAAGCTTGTGATTTCAAATTAAGCTGTTGGACTATAACCTGGTGTTGTGCGACTTCTCACTTTTGTCCACCCCAGTCCAACACCGGCATCGCCGCATCATGCTTGACTCTAGCAAAAGAGAATGAAATGTAGTCGGCTCTCTTTGAATAGAGAGCCTCAGTGACCTACCTTATGCAATAGTGGAAGGAAAACTGCGAGATGTTGCAAATATCTCCAGCTCCATCCTGGAAGGAGCCACATGCATAAAAGTTCATCTCCACGGTCACCTTCACAGCCACTGGCAATGCGGACCTTGCCTGCTCTGAGGTTGCAGCTGTGGCTGCAGCAGGTGGCAGATTTCAGTGAGGAGGTCCTTACTAAAGCGCAGACGTCTCACACATTGTTCGTCATTGAGGTTCAGGTAGGAGAATTGTTCCCTGAACACCCTGGGCGAATATGGCCTCCTGCTGAGAGCCCTTCTCCCCCTCCTCCTCCACCCTCTTCTAGCAGCTTGTCCTGGCTGCGTGGCCTCTGCTCATTCTCCCAGTCATGCTCTAATCCAAGGGGAAGGCCTCCTAGTGCACCCGTGTCCTGGAGCAACTGGTTTGTGCAGAAGCCTTGAAGTCAGCAAAAAGTCCGCCAGCACCTGCCACACCACTCCCTGCTACTTTTGCAACTTGAAACCACTATGGAAAGGACCAAACACTGGTAGAATTGTAGCAACAGGTGGAAGAAATCAACCAGCAACTAACCTGTAAGTAGTTGATGATCCCTTTAAATAGCACTGGTGGGGGGTCCTTCCTGCTGCTGAACGCGTGTTCAGCTGTGCGAGGTCAAGAGAGGGCAGAGGCTGGAGCGTGAAAATCCAAAATGGCAGCTATGATGTCAAATCAGCGTTGCACGCTGATTGACATGATAATCTGCCTACTCTGCATACTTCCGGTGGACGTAAGCTAACGCCTTCACCAAGATGATTTTGCTAGGTACTCTGGGATATTAAAAGGGCAATGCATTGTCGTTTGCTTAAAATGGCAGAGCCTTTCAGCTCTACTTCCTTTTAAAAAACAAATTAACATTTGAAAAAAATTCCCAAATGGGAGTCTTCAACTCTTAAAGCTGAATTCCCTTCCGCACCTCAAAAAATGGAAAAAGTGCTTCAGCACTAACACAAATAGCTTAGCAAGCCAGGGAATGGGCATCCAGGGTCTCGCAAGCAGCACTCCAGCTTTGTGCAGCGGGTTAACACTGCAAGAGAGGTCCTCTACCCACAGGTTCCAGGAGGCCCTCCAGAAAGAATGATGTGGGACCACATCACCGAGGCTGTCACTGCCAGCAGTGTTGCCCCCACCATCTGGCTCCAGTGCACAAAGAAGTTTCATGACCTCAGACCACTGGTCAAGGTCAATGAATGCATTTTCAAAACCATCTCCTACCAACTGCATCACGAGCCTCACACACCTCTCAATGTATGACTCCCATCCCCCCAATCAATCACCTATCAACAATTTGTACCAATCATGAGGCACACCTCCCATTCCTAGCTTCACCTCACCCCCTTGGAGGAGACAGTGCTGGCCATTCTTGGCAGGGGCATGGCTGAGCCCTTGGCCAGTGGTGGGGCTGAAAGGATACAAGATGCTGGTATCCTCATACGTTATCCTCCTTCTCGCATGCCCCTCTTGCTTTCCCACCCTCCCCTCATCACAACTCCACCCTTGTGCCATCCTCATTTCACACACCCAAGAAATGCAGCTTGCCCAGCCAGTGGTTGACCAAGAAGAGGGTGAGGAGAGTGAAAAGAAGAAGAAACACCATCGCTTGATTTCACACTCGCAGCCATCAGCTACTCAAGGTCGAGCAGCAAGGCCATTTGCAGTGTCCCCCACTGAAAGTCAGCAGCCTTCCACCAGCTGTGTTGCAGCCACTGGGGTAGCACTGTGTGACATCAGTAGGATAGGCAAAGGCACACACAAGGCAGTTACTAAGAGTATGCATAAGGATGATGAGTTGATTTCTTGATGCCACATTGGATGGATAGATGTATAAAGTTGGATTGGAAAGTTTGCTTTGTGGTGGCTTTTATTTCAGCATTGTGGCCAAGAGGACACTGTGATGGTCAGTAACAGAGGGAAGGTAAGGTGTGGGATAAATGTTGAAAGGGGAATTGGGGTTGGGGTCACTGGTACTGCAGGCGGATTATTCCATCCTGGATATCCCGGCCAGAAAGGGGCTGTCTGGGTTGCATCCTTCCTTCTGCTTCCTCCTCTTCTGCTTCTTCCTCTTCTGTTTCTTCCTCTTCGGTGTCTTCCTCTTCTGCGTCTTCCTCTTCCCTCTGCGAGTGGATGCTGTAAATCTGAAATAAGAGCAGAAAATGCTGGAAATACTCAGCAGGTCAGGCAGCATCTCAACCTGAGACATAAACTCTGTTTCTCTCTCAACAGGTGTTGCCTGACCTGCTAAGTATTTGCAGTATTTTCTGTCTTCTCAGAGGCCTTCCTTTACCATCTGAGGCCTTGCAAGCATTCAGCAGCACTCTCTGCACACTCTGCACACTTAAAAAAACTTTTAACATGTATTGGAGCAAGCTACTACTTCAATAAAATAAAAAAAATCCAGTCCAAAAGCTTAAATGCAAACTTACCTGAAAGATGTGTGTGTCCCTTTAAGAGCCTCTGTGAGTCTGCTGAATGCTGGGTTTTCATGGCGAGCTTAGGACCCAGCGCTGAACTCAGCGCTAAGGTCCAAGTTTGCCGAGGTGACGTTAAAACGCTGACTGATGTCACCCTCTCCCTAATTTAAATTTCCACAGCCATCGCTTTTACCAGCAGCGCTGCTGGCCCTCGGAAAATGGCGGACGCTGTGGGACCCGCCACCAGCTGGCGAAAGAGCGGCGGCCACCGTTTTTCTGAAAATGTTGCCGGTAACGGGTGGCATAAAACACCTGAATTTTTAGCCCTATATCTCAAATTATTCAAGGAGAATTCAATGGGCTAGAAATTCATCTCGGGCGGTGGCGCAAAGCGGGTGGTATCGGATTGGCCGCCCGTTAGACGCAGTGCCTGATATTGAATTCCATTGCAGTCAACGGAACCGAATATCAGGTGCTGTGTGGAACGGGCGGCCGATCCGATGCCGCCCGTTTTGTGCCACTGCCCGAGACAAATTTCTCGGCCAATAAGTTTTGCGGAAAAGCAGACCTATGTCCTCGGTCCAGGTGACAGGTGAATTATTTTTTAAATAATTAAAAACATTCACTTCAAAATACATTGCAAAAGTTGCTCCTCTCCAGAGCAACTGTTCTGAATTAAACAAAGGCAATTAAATAAAACTGGGGGAGCGGGCTAACTGAACTTTAAACAAATTTTTCATGAAAATCTTGGTATAACATAGAAACATAGAATCTAGGAGCAGGAGTAGGCCATTCGGCCCGTCGAGCCTGCTCCACCATTCAATACGATCATGGCTGATCATCCAAATCCAATACCCTGTCCCTGCTTTAATCCCCACAATACACATATCCCACCCTACCCCCGTAACACCACGTATTTAATTCCCCCTAACATATCCCATCCTATCCCCATAACCCCACATATTTAATCACCCCCTAACACTAAGGGTCAATTTATCATAGTCAAATCAACCTAACCCGCACATTTTTGGACTGTGGGAGGAAACCGGAGCACCCGGAGGAAACCCACGCAGACACGGGGAGAATGTGCAAACTCCACACATACAGTCACCCGAGGTCAGATTCGAACCCGGGTGCCTGGCGCTGTGAGGCACCAGTGCTAACCACTATGCCACCGTGTTGCCCGTGACATCATGACATCATGACCCATGACATCACACGGTAGAAATTCTGATCAGCGAAGTTCACGCACAAATGTCTAATGTGCTCAGGCTAGATTCCTGCACATGTTAGTTTTACTCAGGTGTTAACCCATTTATTTTAAACAGGTTAATACACAAGGGAATGTAGTATGAGTGCGTTTCTAAACCTCATTATTTCTTTTAAGGTGTGTTCTAATCTTACCCTTGCCATTATGGAGAGACACTGAGTTAAGCTCAGGCAGATCCCTACAGGGAAGGGGCAACAACTGGAGACCATCTCGAATTATATACAGCACAGGAACAGGCCATTCGGCCCGACTGGTCTATGCCGGTGTTTATGCGCCACACAAGCCTTCTCCCACCCCTCTTCATCTAACCCTATCAAATATCCTTCTATTGCTTTCTCCCTCATGTGTTTATCTAGCTTCCCCTTAAATGTATCTGTGCTAATCACCTTAACTACTCCGTGTGGTAGCGAGTTCCACATTCTAACCACTCTCTGGGGAAGAGTTTCTCCGGAATTTCCTGTTGGATTTATTAGTGACTATCTTATATTTATGATCCCTAGTTTTGGTCTCCCCCACAAGTGGAAACATCTTCTCTACATCTACCCTATCAAACTCTTTTATAATTTTAAAGACCTCTATCAGGTCACCCCTCAATCTTCTCATTCCTCGAGAAAAGAGCCGCAGCCTGTCCAATCCTTCCTGATAGGTATAATCTCTCAGTTCTGGTATCATCCTTGTCAATCTTTTTTTCACTTTCTCCCATGCCTCTATTTATAATATGGAGACCAGACTGTGCACAGTACTCTAAGTGTGGCCTAACCAAGGCTTGATACAAGTTTAACATAACTTCCCTGCTTTTCAATTCTATCCCTCTAGAAATTAACCCTATTACTTAGTTTGCCTTTTTTATGGTCTTCTTAACCTGTGTCGCCACTTTTAATGATTTGTGAATGTGTAACCCTAAATCCCTTTGCTCCTCTATCCCATTTAAACCCTTATTATCCAAGCAGTATGTGGCCTCCTTATTCTTCCTCCCAAAATGTACCACCTCACACATATCTATATTGAAATACATTTGCCAATTATACACCTATTCTGCAAGTGTATCAATGTCTTCTTGTATTTCATCGCAGTCTTCCTCAGTACTAACTATACATCCACCCCACCCCCCAATTTAGTGCCATCCACTTCCGATTTCCGAGTCCAAATTGTTTATGTAAATGGTGAACAACAGTGGTCCCAGCACCAATCCCCGTGGAATACCACTTCTCACCTTTTGCCAGTCTGAATAACTACCCTTAACCCCTACTTTCTATATTCTGTCTTGTAATCAGCTTGCTATCCATTCTAATTCTTGTCCCCTGACTCCACATGCTCTGACCTTAGTCGTGAGTCTACTGTGCGGTACCTTATCGAAGGACTTTCGAAAGTCCAAATATATTACATCTACAATATTACCCTAGTCTATTCTTTCTGTTGCTTCTTCAAAGAATTCAATAAGGTTGGTCAAGCATGACCTTGCCTTTTGAAATCCATGCTGACTACTCTTCATTATATTTTTGGTTTCTAGATGTTTTTCTATTGCATCTTTGAGGCAGCATTCACAGAGGCCTGGGAGTTAGTCTCTGGAATGTCCGCTTGACTGATGATGGTGAAGGGAATGGTACACTCCAAAGGGGAGGGTGATAAGATTAAAAAATATAACGGAAAAAATTTGTGTGGTTTGCACCACACGTTAGCGCCAGGAGATGCCGCTGAAATGCCGCTGACAGCTGTAACGAGCTGATGCTGGTTCCAGTGCTACATACCATATCAGTGGTGCCGGTAGTGCTCCCGGTAACCTCAATCACCAGGGAGCTCGCCATGATGGAGATCGTGACATCAGTGAGTGTGCAACGCTCACTGGACGCCCGATCTCCAACATTGGATTTAGCCAGTTACCTTAACGGCAGCACAGAACAATGATAGGGAGAGCTGGCATCTGCCAGCAGAAAGCAGGCTCCAGCAATGATATTTAAAGGCATCATTCCCAATCAGCTGTACCTGACAGGGTTTTGCAGTTTCCGTGCCTGTTTGCTACTTCCTGCAACTGAAACAGCTCTCTTTAGTTATTTCAAGTTTTTTGGTGACAGGGAAGGTTCATTCAAGTGCAGAAGTCACTCATTATTTGTTAAAGGCTTCTGCTCACAACACTTCCTCACAGTCATGGGGGCTGCGGGATTGCGGGATTACCTCAGGAGGTAAGTGGAGGACGAAGAGGAAGAAGACGAGGAGAAGGAGGATGAGGAGGATGAGGAGGAAGAGGACAAGGAGGAAGAGGATGAGGGGGAAGAGGATGAGGAGGCGGAGGACAAGGAGGAAGTGGATGAGGAGCAGGAGGAACAGGAGGGAAGGCGGATGCAGCAAAATAATCGGCCTTCTAGACAGGCTGTCCATGACTGGCTCATCAGACTCTGATTCACATGAATGAAACCCCAGATCCCCGTAGCTCGCCACATCCCCATCATACAATCCCTGTCTCATGGCGCATCACAGCGTCCTCCTGGGTGCAAAGGTGAAATGAGAGAGACCACAAAATATTCCAAACACCATTAACAATTGTATCTATAAACATATCACACATATGAAATTCTAATAACTAATGACCCTTGTGCCTGCCATAGTTGAATAGCTGTCATTGTGTGCAAGGTGTGAGATGTGGGTGTGAGTGTTGCTAGGTAGAGATTGTTGCTGAGTGAGTGCTGAGGGTGTGGTACATTGAGCAGTGTGTGAAGTTTATGGTACAGATGGTGGTATGTAGCATTTGTTGAAGTCTTCACTCACCTTGACCACCCGTGTGAGCTCGTTAAACTTCCTCCTGCACTGGGTGTGGGACCTGGGGACCACAGTGCTGCCCGTGACATGGTGTGCCACCTCCCTCCACATAGTACAGCAGACTTGTGGTGAGGGCCTCCTGCCAGTTGGTACAGGACCACCCGCCTTCACTCCACCGCTAAAACCAAAGCCTCCAAAGTTTCCTCAGAAAACCCCCGGGCTCTCTCCCTGGAGCAGCGATCTGCCATCAGCATTTGTAAATAAGTGCTCCTTCTCTTTGTCCTTCTTTTTATGGTTGTTGAGGCAGCTGTACACCCAACAATGCTGAGAATGAGGAGCTGCAGCATCAATGAACCTCCCCTTTAAGCAGTGAAAAAAGCCTGTGGCAATCATTACTTGTGTTTAGACTACACCTGATATTGCTCCATCTTTTCAGTGTAACGCCAATGAGTTTGGGTTTTTAGACTAGATTTATGACTGCAATCATTTTAATGAGGAAAGAGACGAATTTTGCATGCAATCTAGATGGTTTTCACCTGCCACTACTTAACCATTTTGTGGGGTGAAATTTCCCCAGAGGGCCATTTGGGGCGCTAACTGCAAAAAGGCACTAATGATTCTGAGCCTCACCTAAATTCCGTGACTTTGCCCCAGGAAGGGAGAGGGACACTAAATCAAGCACTAATGTCCTCAGTGGGGTACTACAGAGGCGTTAACACGAGAGCTGCCAAATTTCAGGTGAGTTCCAAACAGATTTGATCACTCACGCTATTTCTTTACAGCTCTTAAAGGGGAGGTCCGATCATTCACCAGATGCTCATTTGCAGCTTTGTTTGCTTCGAGGAGAACGGACACATACTGCGGACCCTTTTCATTGCTCTGAGAAGACCTACCTAATAACCAACAAATCACACCCTAATGCAAATGAAGATTCCTTATTCAGCAGCAAACTCTGAAATCTCAAAAATGCTTCCAATAATCAAAAGGGCTTTTTGCTTCTGAGCAGCAAAAAGTTCGGTGTCCTGGCCGACACAAACAACAACCGGAAGTGGACGCCTTTAAATAGCGCTCCTCCACAGGCCTCCCGACTGGAAAACACCTGCCGAACCTGTCGCTAGAAAACGGAGGTGTGCAGGCAGGCAAAAAACGGGAATTTTGCATCGGAAGCACTAACGGGGCGATGCGCCTGGAGATGACGTCATGATCTCCGGGCGCAGAAGATCGGGGCAAAAACCGGTATCGCCGCCGTTAACCTCCCGTCGAATTTTGCGGGAGACGTGGTTATTGCCTCGGGGGGGGGGGGGGTGGCGCAAAGCCATTTGCGCCCCGTTAGCGCCTCCAATCGGAGGCGCAAACGAAGGGAATTTTGGCCCCTTTCAGTCTAAACATTGCCCATTCCTTGGCTATAATGAATTTCTAGCCCATAATTGTATTTTCTAGGAAATAACCCGTCATCGTTGATTAATCTGTTGATCTGAAGATGTAATCATCATATTCAATTTTTTTTACTGCTCCTGTTCTCACATTCATTTTCTGTGTACAAGCACTCTTAAGGAAGGCCTTCTCAAATAATTAAAGGCCTAATTAAAATGAGGCACTACAATCTTTCAGACTAATAAAAAGGAAGAATTGCAAATGCTGGATATCTGAAATAAAAATAAAATATTCTGGAGAGACACAGTATCCGTTCTGATAAAGGCCACGTTCCTGGAACGTCATATCCTGTCTTCTCGCTTTACAGTTGCTGACTGATCTGCTGTGTATTTCTAGAATGTTCTGTTTTTATTTACAATCTCTCAGAAGCCGGCCCTCCCTTTCCAGTATTTACATTAACTCCACATGCGTAAAAGAATAAACAATACTCACTCCTTTTTCTTAGCATTTTCATTGTCAAAGGCACAGCAGTGGCTCGGATATGTCATACTGGCCTCTCTTAACTCTACAAAGTTATCCAGAGGTGGTAGCCTTTTCAAGTTGTAGGTAGACCGAGCTATGAGTTTCTTAATAGATTTCAAGCCATGAATTGGAAGCGCAGTGATACCGGTTCTGGAAATATCCCTGTTAAAATAGTAAGAGTGTTGATTTGTATGTTATAATTATTATTTCCACTAAACCATGGTGTATATCATGTTCCTGATGACATAAGACATCTAGAATTCTGTTTACATATGAGGAAAGAACAATGTGGACATATTACTTGGATTTTCATCTGCTTCAAGAACTATTCAAATATTTAAGAAAAAGAATTTAATACCAATAAGAATGCATTAGAATGTGAATGTGCTCATCTTTTGGCTGAATGCTGTATTAAGAATTTACAGAGTATAAAAAAACAACTAACTGTTACACACAAGACATATGCCATTGCTAACACTAGAAAATGGGAGTGCCCATGTGCCACTTGGTCCAATTGCAGTGAGAGTACAGAGGACAGGGGAAGTGGGAAAGACGGGGACTAACCCTGGCTCTAACATTTCAAACAATACCCTCTACTACAACTAGGGTTGCGATCAATAGTAAAAGATTAGACATTTGTACAACTGACCCGACTACTTAGTAAATAGTAAGTAACTAAAGATATATGATCATCGGGTAGTTTATTTCCATTGACATTGATATATGTCATCTGAAAACTAACATTAACCTCCATCTGCTCACCTTGAACTGGTGGCCCACAGCAGTTGCCAATGAATAATTTGCCACCTTTATCATTACTCAATTTTATCCATATTGTTTCAGAGGATGACAAAGAGCTGGAGCTAAGAGCGCATAAAATATTTCACAAATATTGACCTACAAACATAAAGGATGATGTAGCAGCTATTAAAAAGGTGAAAAGAGCAGTAGGCTCTTCTGTGCCTGCCTCAAGGTTCTTTATTCCAATCACCCAGCTTGTTGAAGCTGGGCAAGAGAGCTTCTAAGATTTTAGCACAAGATCTCTTAACACCAGTCTAAGCATTCATAAGAGATATTCCTCCATGCTTTGGACCTTCATCAGTGAGAGCTCTGTTGCACATACCACAGAAGTTCCGTGGCAGACTGGACTGCAGACAACCTTTCATCCGTAACTGTGCCTATCCAGCTGGCAGACTCCTCCAACGCTCTCACCTGACCCTGCAGGTTATTTTCCACAGACACAGGTGACTCCTGTAGGACACAGGTGACTCCTGTAGATGGGGCTTCTGAGACAGTAATCTCTTTTTATAAGCAGGTCTTGTGGGGTCTGAGTCCCTAGGAGCTGCAGCAGAGACAGGGACTATGCTAGCCCTTGGCGGGCAGGTTCTTGCTCTTTTAGCTGTCATCACTACTTACTCCTCCTCACCACTGCCCTGTCACTCACCTTGAGCTGCTCAAACTCACTGTATACTTCGAGCTATTTGTGTCCTTTGTAAAGATGGTGAGAATGGCGCAAAGTGCTGTGAGGTGATGGTTTGCTCAAGTACAGCAGCTGAGATGTTATTCCAGGCCTGAAAAAACAGAAGAGAACATAAGTCAAGGTGCTGTATTTTTTCTGAAAATGCTCCTATGAAGCGCCTTGGGACATTATACTACATTGAAGGCATTATATAAATGCAAGTTTTTGTTGTTGCATCAAATAAGCACCTACAAGTTGTGCTTTCATTTCAATATATTGTATGTGGATGAAGCTGGACTACGGTTGTGATTTCGCCGACCGAGGCGGGTCCGGGGCGGCCGGTGTCGGTGTTGCGGTCCCAGCCCGCTGCCTCCTGCAGCCCGCACTCTCCGAGTGATTTTATGTTAATAGGGCTTGTTAAGCCGCCCTGCGAGGTTCCCAGACAATTAAAAGGAAGCGGGTCTGATGACGTCATTTGATGACGCGTCATCAGCCGGTTTCCTTAAAAGGGCCATGTCCAAATTGATGTTGACAGTTCTGCTGTCAGTGTTCTACAGTATTGAGGTGCTGCAAACACTGACAAGCACTGCACAAAGGTACACGGCTGCACCCAGGCTCTCCCATGACTCCCTCCCCACGCAGGGAGGTCTCTTCCCTTCCAATGGGCGGAAGAGACTTCCCCAGGAGACCAACACAGCCTGGTTGCACATTGCACAGGAGGACACAAGCAGGGATGTCGTCAGGAGGACTAGGCTGCAGTGGCGCAAACATTTCAATGATCTCAGTAGATCACGAAACGTATCTGCCAAGCCACACTCAACCTCATCCTGCTGTGCCACTCATCACATCCCCATCACTCTGCCTTCCCTTCCCTACTCCTGCACATCCTTACTCACACCAACTTACTTGCACCTCCACCCATTCCTCTCTATCTACATTATCACTTCCCCATCTCACTAGCCACCCCTCACACTCACCCTCATCCTAGTCCAATCATACCAACTAACAACACACAAGGGTAGGCACTTGAGTGTTTTATGCAATGTTCATGTGAAGTTTCTGGTAATGTGCTGTCAAACATTGAAGCCTTTATTTTCAGCACTTTGCATTCTGGGACAGATTTGTATGCACCTTTGGAAGTGTCTTAGTGAGTTGTCGTGAATGGTGAGACATAACAGTACCCCCGCAATGGTGATGAGTGTGAAAGGAATGGCTTGGGCATTGTAGGGATGCTTTATGGTGTTGGTGTGGGATGGTGCCAACCTGGCGCATCATTTGGCATCCAGAGTGTACAGCATCAAGTGAAGTAAATCTGGCCATGGTGAGGCCATCCCTGGCGTCCCGGGTAGCAATGTGGTCGGGTGCTAATGCCCTGTGTCCTGTGCCGCATCAGTTGATTGTGGAGAAGGCTGGTGTTGTTGTCATTGTTGCTGCTGGTGTGCCCGGTGATGCTGGTGTTGGGGCTGATCGTGGTGGGATTCTGAGGACCAAGGTGAGATATTTTCAAGGGCAACAATGCTGATGGAATAGATGGCAGGTGAGGTTGAGATGGCAGAAGCGATCTGTCAATGGTGAGAGAGGTTGTTCCATTGAAGTGGCACTGGATAGAGCGTTGGCTCCAAACACTTGCAAGTCTTCCAAATGCAGTAACCAACGCTTTCTGAGCTTTGAAAGTGAACAGCTGTAACATGGGATCTTTCATACAACTTTGGCAGCTGTCAGGTCATGAGATAATTCAATGCTGAATCCACTCACGACATGCTGAGCTGGCGTGTTCCCCGAGCAGCGGGTAACCCGTGGGGGAGCACGTAAAATTGAAATGTAGGCTTAAAATAACAGTTAATTGGATGTTAACAACCCATTTAATGATATGAATTGCCTCCCCCACCGCTTGGTGTCGGGTCTGTTCAGCGCTGACAGACCCAACACCTGGGAGACTCACGTGGAGGCGGGTTGACAGCGGGTTCCCTACCGACTGCCAATCTTTGCTATTCTGACAGCGGACCCGCCTCCGAACCCGCCCTCTGAGTGCCGGCAAAATTCAGCCCTATGTGTCTGTGTCTCAGTGACTGAGTAGGACTGCAAAGTGCGACAGGGACTTGATAGTACTAGCTCTGAGCTTGGGGAAGCCTCCTGCTTCATCCCCTACTCCTTTGATGCACTGGTGCCTTATGGTGACTGGGGGGTGATGGCTTCAAAAGGAGCTAAGAGCTTGTACTGCCTGAGATATTCTCCAATTTATGTCTGCTCCCTTCTATTATGTACAATCGTGTCTTCAAGTAATCAAGTAGTTTATGCAGCACAGAGAGTTTCATGCAGCTGCCCATTCTCAAGGCCATTCTGTCTGACACCAAATGAACATGTAACATGCAACTGGCTTGGCTGACAAAAATTTCTTGTATGAATCCCCTTTAAGGCTTTTTTTAGTGTTTGCAATTCGGTTTATACAGTTGCTGATTGTATTTCTCCTATGCTGACGTATGGTCATATAGAGTAAGCATTCAGTGCACGGTTTCTCTCATGGCGGTCCTGTACAAGTTAACCTTGTATTACTGGCTACCATGGTTCAGCACAATGGTTTACAAGTTGTGAGGCTGTACTTTGTCGTGGGTACTAGACTTTTCAAACAGTATTTCAGGCTTACCTTAACCACTTTCTGCAGGGCAGCCATTTTCTTCCTCACATCTCTCCAGCTTCATTGGGTTCTTGTCACAGCTTTCACTCAGTGTGCAATCTGCTCCCAAATCGGTTACAACAGGCACTTCCAGGGATCGTTTAATTTGTACCATAACGGATTTCCCTCCATTCCCTGATTTTCTTGGATAAGTGCTTCTAAGACCTGGTCATCAAACCTGCTTTTCCATGACCTGCATGCAGCTGAGTTCCATTTCTCATCCTTGCCGGGTGGATGGGCCAGTGCTAGGGGTGCAACTGGACCATGTTAATGGCTCAGAACACCAAATCTGCTTGCAGCTGGGCCTGTCCAGTGCTATAGCGGAGGAGAGCAGGAAAATCAACCCTAAACTAGAGTAAACAGAAAGAGACAGAACTGATTAGTATAATGTAAAAGATGGCATGAAACTGTGATTTGAAATGCTGTAACATGTATTTGTGTCAGTTCTCTGCCCTACCTTTCCTATTTCGTTTTTGAGAGTAAAATGCCAACTATGACTTCGAGTCTCATCCCCATTTTGGGGCAGTAGCGCATGTAAAATCAGAGTGCAGAATTGTCATCTTGTTTCTGCTGTTGTTTCATCTGCCGCCATTTTGATTGGAATCTTCAGATAGGTGGCACGTGCTCCGCCCAGTGGTACTGGATGTAGAGCGGCCTAACCCGCTGTCCTTAAAGGGACCACCAGAAGCCGCTCCAAAGTTGGGGCCAGGAGCAGCATCAATGCTTCTCCAGGTCCCCCAAAAATTGATCCGGCCAATGCCCGGGCCTCCTTGGGATCGTCTCCATCTTCCTTTAACTTACATTATCGGCTCAGCTCCACAAAGGAGATGTTGGATTTCCCACGCCTCCCCCACCCCACCCTCCACCCCCAACCCCTCGAATGGTGGGCAGCTTGCTGTGAAAATAATAATGAGGCCCATCCATCAGAATGGTTTGGGCCTCTGACCACTTTCATTGGACATTTGGCACAGCTTGCTCCACCTGACTCTAGTCCGATGAAAGGGGTCACAGCAAAATCACACCCCCATCTGCTAACAATGTTGATATAATGTTGTTCGTCAACGTAACGGAAGTGCTGTAAAACGTAATGCATAATTACCAATACTGAGAGAAAATATAAAATATCAATTAATTAATTAGTAAGTATAGCCTATACAGTCAGACAAAGCCAGATTGGTAAATTAATTTCTTAATACACAGGCAGCCTACTGATATACTAAATTCTCAAGGGCAACAAGGGATGGGCAATAAATGCTGGCCTTGCCAGCGACACCCACATCCCATGAACAAATAAAAAAAAATGGTGCACCAATGGGCCAAGCCATGAAGTGGCAGGATGTGGAATAGTGCTCACAAATTGCCACAAGGTGATTCTGTTTAAGCAGATGCTTAGTAGAGGTGAGGAACATTCCACAAAGAGGGAGAGAACATTGGAAGCCAAGTCCAAGTGTAAGGCTGTAGTATTCCATCTGTTGGCTGGTTGAACAATGATGGGTAAAGACACTTAAGAAGAATACTTGTTCATCCTTTGTGGAAATAATTCGTAACACAGAAGAGTCTAAAGAGAAAGAATAGGAAACGTACATCAACAAAAAAAAGCATCTAACGAATTTAAAACTTTAGAGATAAAGGGAAGGTATGGGGGCGGGGTCAGAGATTTAAATTCTTGATCAAAAAGTCGCTCAGAGCACTTCTCGAGAGGACTGCTTCACATTGATAGGATTGAGTCAATTCAAGCTGAACGGAACTAAGCTTGGTAAGGAAATTTAAGTAGGAAATTGTTATTTCTTTTCTGAGAGGGAGAAGACAGTTCAATCATGGAATTATTGAACAAATATTCAAAAAAAAATCAGGTTAAGTTTCACTCCAATCAATCTAACAAACATTACCTGCCAATATTCTATCAAAATTAACTTCACTGCTCTCTATATTTTTATACTTGAAACTGTTGTTGGACGAGGCCAGTCAGTTCTGCAATGTCCATCATTCCCGCCCTCGCAGGTTTATGTATGTTGTAATGACATTTCACTTACAGAACAGTTGGACCTGTTGCTCCCATGAACACATCATCGTGCAATTTCTGTAGATTCTGGTTACCTGTGAGATTGCTGTGAAAAAAGGCAAAAATCGTGAAAGCTCCCGTACAGTCGCCATACAATAGGACACACGCGTGCTGTGTACTCCTGCAACAGCACAAACTCTTAAACTACAATAATGACTTTTGGACAAAACCAAACCAGCAACTTACAGATGATCTAAATCTGTTCCATTAAATGCATGACTTTGTACTTCTATGAGCCCATTGTTAATCAGCTTTCTGTGTTTAAAAACAAAAGGGAAATGGGATGGAAGATTGTTAGGTGTTTGTGCCTGCTGCCAAAAGCTCTGGTATTTATTTTACACACAATAAAGTTTTGGCCTAAAACAATATACATTACATTTTTATTTCTATATAGTACAGATAAAGCATTAAATGAAACAATCATTTATTGCAAACAGGAATTCCATTTAAATTTTCAAAACAACCAATCCCTGTTTTCTGAAACAAAATTCCGATACACTGTTTGCCGTATTGGCCTTAGTGAGAGTTTAGAAGAACACAAGCAGAACTGATAAAAAGAAAAAAGTGCAATGCTTCAAATCGGAAATAAAGTCCTCCAATTTCCTGGATTGCACTTACGCAGAAATCACGCTGAAATTTACACTGGTTTCTGCACCGATCTTGCTGACGGGAACTCACGGCACAATTTCCTGTGGAGCTCATTTGTTTTTGCCGTAATTATGAAAAAACGGCGGAACACAAGCGCAAGTGCAGTTTCCCATTTTGCTACCAATGTATGTTATTTTTAAAATGGTGTTTTCTCCTCAGAAAATACAGACTTACTGTGTGTGTCTGTATTGCTGTTTAGTGGAGTTTTCTTGTAAAATCAGGAAACTTTCATGTGTGGAGTGTGAAACAGGGCACTCTTGATGCTTCACAGCAGCAGTGCTGCATTATTTAGTAGTCTAGCAAGCGCCACCAAAACATGCAATAATGAAGGAGCAGCGCTCCGAAAGCTCGTGATTTCAAATAAAACTGTTGGACTATAACCTGGTGTTGTGCGACTTCTCATTTTTATGCAATAATGAGGGGAAGGAAGTGTGAATCTCAGCTAAATCCATCGTTGTCCAGTCGAGACCCCTGACATTTTACCACCAGGCCTACTGGAGAGGAACTTATTTCTGGTTTAACCTCTCATTTCTAAATGCAACTAAAAAGGCAAAGGCTCCATTGCTATGTCCAGTAATAAAGATTAATTTGCATACCTTCACCATGGTGTCAATTTGGGAAAAAGAACATAAGAACATAAGAAATAGGAGCAGGAGTAGGCCATTTGGCCTTCGAGCCTGCTCCGCCATTCAATAAGATCATGGCTGATCTTCTACCTCATCTCCACTTTCCTGCACTATCCCTATATCCCTTGATTCCCTTAATATTCAAAAATCTATCGATCTCTGTTTTGAATATACTCAACGACTGAGCCTCACAGCCCTCTGGGGTAGAGAATTCCACAGATTCACCACCCTCTGAGTGAAGAAATTTCTCCTCATCTCAGTCCTAAATGGCCGACCCTTTATTCTGTGACTGTGACCCCTGGTTCTAGTCTCCCCAGCCAGGGAAAACATCCTCCCTGCATCTACCCTGTCAAACCCTGTAAGAATTTTGTATGTTTCATTGAGATCACCTCTTATTCTTCTAAACTCGAGAGAATATAGGCCTAGTCTACTCAATCTGTCCTCATAGGACAATCCCCCATCCCAGGAACCAGTCTGGTGAACCTTTGTTGCACACCCTCTATGGCAAGTATATCCTTCCTTAGGTAAGGAGACCAAAACTGTACACAATACTCCAGGTGTGGTCTCACTAGGGCCCTATATAGTTGCAGTAAGACGTCTTTACTCTTATACTCAAATCCTCTTGCAATAAAGAAGAAGAAGACTTGCATTTATATAGCGCCTTTCACGACCATCGGACATTTCAAAACGCTTTACAGCCAATGAAGTATTTTTGAAGTGGAGTCACTGTAGTAATGTGGGAAACGCGGCAGCCAATTTGCGCACAGCAAGCTCCCACAAATGACAATGTGATACTGACCAGATAATCTGTTTTAGTGATGATGGTTGAGGGATAAATATTGGCCAGGACACCGGAGATAACTCCCCTAAAGGCCAATATACCATTTGCTTTCCTAATTGCTTGATGTACCGGCATGTTAATTTTCAGTGATTCATGTACAAGGACACCCAGGTCCCTCTGAACACCAACATTTCCCAATCTCTCACCATTTAAAAAATACTCTGCTTTTCTATTTTTCCTACCAAAGTGGATAACTTCACATTTCTCCACATTATATTCCATTTGCCATGTTCTTGCCCACTCACTTAGCCTGTCTATATCCCCTTGCTCATCCGACAATAGTGGCAAAAGCCATTGTTACACGTTGAAGTCTGAATTATTCAGTATTACCTTCTGAGGTTAACAACCCTACCAGATGTAGTTTCACTTTTGAGTGCTATTGTGTTGCTGTGCAAGTGACTTCATTATCAGTGCCTTCTGCCATGGTGCCTGTCTCTGCTGCTCTCTTCCTCTTCCATTATTATGCCCATTCGGTGACTTCGGCTAAATTTTTCCGCATAAAATTATGCCAGTGTATTATCTGCGTAAATCCAGGAAATTTACTTGAATTAATCTTTTGCATGAGGGCGGAGCTATGGAAATGAGCAGAAGAGGGTTTCGGCAGATGCAACTTGGAAGCGGCTTGAAGCAATTCACGCATCGTGATGTTTCCGTGCCAAACCGGTGTAAATCAGTTACATGCAAATTTCCTCAGAAAAAGCAGCACAATACTGCTCGTAAAAAGTAGTTGCACCAAAATGATCCAGGAAATTCCAGACAAAAAAAACCAGAAGACACTAGTAATACACAGCAGGTCGTTCAGTATCTGAAAAAAAGATAGGCTAATGTTTTGGGAATTCTGATAAAGGGTTACATCTATGTTTCTCTTTCAGATACTTATTATCCTACTATACATTTCTAACAATTTCTGTTTTTATTACAGGAAGAACTGACTTGTCTAATTAGTTGGTGTGTACTTACATATTTAATGTTCCAGTGCTTAATCCCTGGAAAGCGTAAGATGGTATAACTTGCATGTTTATGTTGTCTCGAAATTCACTAAAGGAAACAGACAGTGTTTGAGTCTATTTTTGTAGAACTTAAATTTGTATATGAATTCAGTGCATGAATTCCCTTTATTATCAGGTTTAGAATCTTACCTACACAAGGGTAAGTGATTAATGAGGGCTTGATCTGAACCAAAAGCTTATGCAATTGTGGTTAAGGCATAATTTCTTCACAACATCGCAGTCGTCTCTTCAGGTTCCAAGACTGACTAACACTTGATTTGTACTCTTGAGTACACATTACTCATTGCATGTTAATCAAATGCAATGATGTCATTCCTAAGAGGCATTTTTATCTCAAAGACATAGCTCTTCATGTTACAAATGAGCTCAGTGAGAAATCCTATTGCTTTTTGATTAAACATAAAGCAGAAAACTGCAAATGCTGGAAATCTGAAACAATGCCGGAAACACTCAAAGAGTCAAGAGAGAATAGACAAGTTAATGTTGCAGCATTAAAAAAAAAGGAATGGTGGGGATTTTCCCTCATTTCTTGTGGAGGAATTGCGGGATATTGTGGAAATCTATTGGTACTCTCTGTTACTAAACCTGTTTGTTAAATTGTCATAAAGCCAGGGTCTTTTCCTTATGGTTCCTTGATCTTGCCATTTAGGGGTAAGCATTCTGATGGGCACGCGCAGGGAGTACATAGCGCACAACCGTGCACTGCCAGCCACGATTTTCCAAAATGGATAGCAGATCGCAAAGTGAGAGTGCAGAGCTTTGTAATACTTGCTCCCAGTGCATGCCAAGGAACAGTACATGGAAAATTGTACCCTCAATACCTGCTTGTGTATCCCTAAACTTACACATGCAGACACACTTCTCCTCCCTCACCTTCCATTTCATACAAGCCCTCCAGCCCCCCTCAGTTTATGCTGGCACATTTATTCCTCTCCCCTTTAAGTCAAGATGGTACTCTTCTCCTTCCTTCATTTCATGCTGACACTTGTTCCCCCTTCCGTTCATGTCGGCACCCTGCTCCCTCGGTTCATGCTGGTGCTTGCTCTCTCCTGGCACTCTTCTCTCCCCTTTAGTTTGATTTGGCCTCCTTCAAACCTCCCCCCTTATTCCCTTCAGTTAATGCCAACACCATCCCATCACTCTCCCCTTGGTTCACGGTGGCATCTTTCATCCACACCTGCCCCTTTAGTTCCCACTGACACTTCCCTTCCTCTTGCAGTGTTGCTCCCTGCTCCTACCGCTCAGAGAATGATGTGGTTGGGAATTCTTGTGATAGCTGCGCAGGATGAGGACTGTGGATGTCACAAAACTCTTGGTGAGGATTTCTGTCCACAGCAGTATTTATTTCTAGGACACAGCAGAAGGTCCAAGCAAGAGGAGCATGGAGGGGTGGAGCGAGCAGTATACCAGGAAATTAAGAAGTGGGCATGAAGGTATACAGTGCAGTGGTGGAATTGATGTGTAAGCAAGCAGTATTCCAGAGGAGGAAGAACGTATTATTGCTGAGAGACTAGGTGTGGAAATGAGCAGCAGAGTGTTTTAGCAGATGCACCTTGAAAGTGGTGCAAACAATTGAAACTATCTCAGTTCAAGGTCCAACAGAACACCAAGCCTATAGACCACTGGGCTCAACTGAACAGGCCCCCCGAAAGGGTGATGGAGCCAGTGCCAGAAGCATGTAGCTGCTGGTTAGAACTGAACAGGATGGCTTCAATCTTGATATAAAGCCATGTTGCATGTGTCTAATTAGTTTAAAAATGAATTTCTCAATTCATTTGTCAGCCGGTACACTTCACAGAAGCACAAAATCTCACCCAGGGAAGGAAAGACTGGGAGAACAGGATACATCCAGAGTTATATGCATCTGCTCCATCTGTATCTTTATGGTTCCAGTCACCACTATGAAAGAGAGTATTCGTAGTGGAAACCAAAGTGAATAGACGGCATATAAGAATAGAGAGACATGTTGAACATTGGGCAACAGGTGTCAATGTCTGTATATAAGGGCAAATGCAGTGCTCCTGTATTTCCAGTGGAACTGGGACTCAAAGAGAGCTTGGATCAGAGAGCCAGGGTGAGGCAGTTACTGCCCTACTGTGCTCCCTTCAAGCACGGCCTCCCACTGGGCACACTAAATTTACCTTATAGAGTGTGCATGACAGTGGCTGAATGGGACAGATTTCCCAGTCCCTGCCCCTGGGGCTATTGATTCATCTGGGTCTAGTGAATAAAAGAATATCAGTCAGGGAGGAGTCTGCACCCATAAGGGAGGCCTCAGTTAAATGAATGGATGGGAAATCGGACGGGCTCTTCTCTCCGCTCGCTTTTCCGATATTCAGTGTGCCTAGACAATCCAATAGGTCAGGCACGTGAAACCATTGAAAATATGTGAACAGCAGAATTAAAGACAGGTGAATTTTAAAAACAAGTTTGATTCTATATCATTTACATGGTCTGCAATGTCAATTTATACTCAGTAAGACAACGTTCCGTTTACAAAGTAAATGCTATTTTCCCATTAATTACCTTTTGCACTAGTAGTTTAAATATCTCACCATGTGCATAGTTTCATACTCATGATAAATATTAAAATATTAAACAAAATTGAAAGGTTTCAAGTTATTTGTGCAGTTTAAATGAAAATTAATATGATTCTGAGTTGTGCACCAAATATTTGATGTCTTTATTGACGAATGCTTAGATGTCCCATTGGATAGTTGCTGTAATTACAGGTTACAGAACAGATGAGACTCAAGGCTCCCTGTTTTAGGATAACAACCGCTGCAGACAACACTATACCTATCTCTGTACAAGTTGGTTCAAAATCACATTGAAATTCAGCTACAAATCCTATTTTTAGAAACGGATTCTGAAAAGGTGGAGAACCTGTCTGGAATTAGTGCTCATGAGTCTGAGAGTCAATAAAACATGGATTGATTTATTTTTAAAGGATCAGTATCTGAACAAGAAAAAACAGAGAATAGAAAATCAACCAAGGAAACAACAGCTTTCAAACTTTATTGGAAAGAACACTAATTTAATAATTCTTCTTGATGTAATGGACTCAGATTAAAAGACTTACAGAAGGAAAAAGTCTTCAGAATGTATGTTTGTGATATCAGGGAAGAACCTTATGCCAGTGTTTGTAATAGTCCTGTGGAGATAAGGAAACACATAAGAAACATGGTAGACAAGCATGCATTGCACAACAAAATGTTTATGACTTAATTAGCAACAGAACGCATCGTAAATTATTTAGTACAAGCCTAGTGTCTTTCATTGGAGTTTTGGGAAGGGAAGAGTGTGCGATTATATGCTGATTCTGAACTGCAGTTGGGTATATGGGGGTGGTGCCAGAGGACTGGAGAATTGCAAATGTTACACCCTTGTTCAAAAAAGGGTGTAAGGATCAACCCAGCAACTACAGGCCAGTCAGTTTAACCTCAGTAGTAGGGAAGCTTCTGGAAACGATAATCAGGGACAAAGTTAATAGTCACTTGGACAAGTGTGGATTAATTAAGGAAAGCCAGCACGGATTTTTTAAAGGCAATTTGTGTTTAACTAACTTGAACGAGTTTTTTGATGAGGTAACGGAGAGAGTTGATGAGGGCAATGCGGTTGACGTGGTGTACATAGACTTCCAAAAGGCGTTTGATAAAGTGACACAGAATAGGCTTACCAGCAAATTTGAAGCCCATGGAATAAAAGGGACAGTGGCAGCATGGATACAAAATTGGCTAAGTGACAGGAAACAGAGAGTAGTGGTGAACGGTTGTTTTTCGGACTGGAGGAAGGTATACAGTGGTGTTCCCCAGGGGTTGGTACTAGGACCACTGCTTTTCTTGATATATATTATATATTAATCAAGGAGTCAATTACTGCAGTAAGGAGGGATGATATCTTAGCAGGTTCCTCTAATGAGGTCATATGGATAGAACTTAAAAACAAAAAGGGGGCAAGCACTTTGCTGCGAGTGAACTATAGGCCCCCAAACAGTCAGGGGGAGATAGAGGAACAGATAAGCAGGCAAATTTCAGAGAAGTGTAGAAATAATAGGGTAATAATAGTAGGGGATTTCAACTTCCCCAATATTAACTGGGATAGTCAGAGTGTGAAAGGCTTAGAGGGTGCGGAATTCTTAAAGTGCATCCAGGAGAGCTTTTTGAGCCAGCATGTAGAAAGTTCTACAAGAGAGGGGGCGGTATGGGACCTAATTCTAGGGAATGTAGCCGGGCAAGTGGCAGAAGTGTTAGTAGGAGAGCATTTTGGTGACAGTGACCATAATTTGGTGAGATTTAAGGTAGTCATGGAAAAGGACAAAGATGGACCAGAAATAAAGGTTCTAAATTGGGGGAAGGCCGATTTTAGTATGATAAGGCAGGATCTGGCCAAAGTGGACTGGGATCAGCTACTTGTAGGAAAATCCACATCAGAGCAGTGGGAGTCTTTCAGAAAGGAAATAGAGAGAGTACAACGGCAACATGTTCCCGTAAAGGTCAAGGGTGGGACCAACAAGCCCAGGGAACCCTGGATGTCAAGGGATATACGAGAATGGATTAGGAAAAAAAGGGAGACTTTCGGCAGATACAAAGGACTAAAAACAGTGGAAGCCCTAGAGGAGTATAGAAAGTGCAGGGGGGTACTTAAAAAAGAAATTAGGAGAGCGAAGAGGGGGCATGAAATAACACTGGCGGGCAAAATAAAGGAAAATCCCAAGGTGTTTTACAAGTATATTAAGGGCAAGAGGATAACCAGGGAAAGAGTAGGGCCCATTAGGGACCAAAGTGGCAATCTGTGTGTAGAGCCAGAAGATGTAGGTGGGGTTTTAAATGAATATTTTGCATCTGTGTTCACTATGGAGAAGGACAATGTAGGCATAGAAATCAGGCAGGGGGATTGTGATATACTTGAACAAATTAGTATTGAGAGGGAGGAGGTACTAGCGGTTTTAACGGGCTTAAAAGTGGATAACTCCCCAGGCCCAGACGAGATGTATCCCAGGCTGCTGTGTGAGGCAAGGCAGGAGATTGCAAGGGCTCTGACACAAATTTTCAGAACCTCTCTGGCCACAGGGGAGGTGCCAGAGGACTGGAGAACAGCTAACGTAGTACCATTATTCAAGAAGGGTAGTAGGGATAAACCAGGGAATTACAGGCCAGTGAGCCTAACATCAGTGGTAGGGAAATTATTGGAAAAAATTCTGAGGGACAGAATTAGTCTCCACTTGGAGAGGCAAGGATTAATCAAGGATAGTCAGCATGGCTTTGTCAGGGTGAGATCATGTCTGACCAATTTGATTGAATTTTTCGAGGGGGTGACTAGGTGTGTGGATGAGGGTAGTGCAGTTGATGTGGTCTACATGGACTTCAGTAAGGCTTTTGACAAAGTCCCGCATGGGAGACTGGTCAAGAACGTAAGAGCCCATGGGATCCAGGGCAACTTGGCACATTGGATCCAAAATTGGCTTAGTGGCAGGAGGCAGAGGGTGATGGTCGAAGGTTGTTTTTGTGACTGGAAGCCTGTGTCCAGTGGTGTACCGCAGGGATTGGTGTTGGGTTCTTTGCTGTTTGTAGTGTACATTAATGATTTAGATATGAATGTAGGAGGTATGATCAGTAAGTTCGCAGATGACACGAAAATTGGTGGGGTGGTAAATAGTGAGGAGGGAAGCCTCAGGCTACAGGACGATATAGACGGGTTGGTCAGATGGGCAGAACAGTGGCAAATGGAATTTAACCTTGAAAAGTGTGAGGTGATGCATTTTGGGAGGACTAACAAGGCAAGGGAATACACAATGAATGGTCGGACCTTAGGAAGGACAGAGGATCAGAGGGACCTTGGTGTGCATGTACATAGATCCCTGAAGGCAGCAGGACAGGTAGATAAGGTGGCTAAAAAGGCATATGGGATACTTGCCTTCATTAGCCGAGGCATAGAATATAAGAGCAGGGAGGTTATGATGGAGCTGTACAAAACGCTAGTTAGGCCACAGCTGGAATACTGTGTGCAGTTCTGGTCGCCACACTATAGGAAGGATGTGATTGCATTGGAGAGGGTGCAGAGGAGATTCACCAGGATGTTACCTGGGCTGCAGCGCTTCAGCTATGAAGAGAGACTGGACAGGCTGGGGTTGTTTTCCTTAGAGCAGAGAAGGCTGAGGGGGGACCTGACTGAGGTGTACAAAATTATGAGGGGCATAGATAGGGTAGATAGAAAGGAACTTTTCCCCTTAGTAGAGGGGTCAATAACCAGGGGGCATAGTTTCAAGGTAAGGGGCAGAAGGTTTAGAGGGGATTTGAGGAAAAACTTTTTCACCCAGAGGGTGGTTGGAATCTGGAACTCACTGCCTGAAAGGGTGGTAGAGGCAGGAACCCTCACAACATTCAAGAAGCATTTAGGTGAGCACTTGAAACGCCATAGCATAGAAGGCTACGGACCAAGTGCTTGAAAATGTGATTATAATAGACAGGGCTTGATGGCCGGTGCGGACACGATGGGCCGAAGGGCCTCTTTCTGTGCTGTATAACTCTATGACTCTATGACTCTATATTAATGACTTGGACTTGGGAGTACAGGGCACAATTTCAAAATTTGCAGATGACACAAAACTTGGAGGTATAGTGAACAGTGAGGAGGATAGTGATAAGACCTCAAGAAGTCATAGACAGGCTGATGAAATGGGCGGACACGTGGCAGATGAAATTTAACGTAGAAAAGTGCGAAGTGATCCATTTTGGTAGGAAGGACGAGGAGAGGCAATATAAACTAAAGGGTACAATCCTAAAGGGGGTGCATGAACAGAGAGACCTGGGGGTATATGTGCACAAATTATTGAAGGTGGCCGGGCAGGTTGAGAAAGCGGTTAAAAAAGCATATGGGATACTGGGCTTCATAAACAAAGGCATAGAGTACAAAAGCAAGGAAGTTACGATGAACCTTTATAAAAAACACTGGTTTGGCCTCTATTGGAGTATTGTGTCTAATTCTGAGCACCGCACTTTAGGAAGGATGTGAAGGCCTTAGAGAGGGTGCAGAAAAGATTTATGGAAGATTCCAGGGATGAGGGACTTCAGTTATGTTGATAGACTGGAGAAGCTGGGCTTGTTCTCCTTAGAGCAGAGAAGGTTGAGAGGAGATTTGATAGAGGTATTCAAAATCATGAGGGGTCTAGACAGAGTAGATAGAGAGAAACTGTTCCCATTGGCAGAAGGGTCGAGAACCAGAGGACACAGATTTAAGGTGATTGGCAAAAGAACCAAAGGCGACATGAGAAAAAAAGTTTTTACACAGCGAGTGGTTAGGATCTGGAATGCACTGCCTGGTGGAGGCAGACTCAGTTGTGGCTTTCAAAAGGGAATTGAATAAGTACCTAAGGGGAGAAAATTTGCAGGGCTACGGGGAAAGGGCGGGCGAGTGGGACTAGCCGATGTGCTCTTGCAGAGAGCCGGTATGGGCTCGACAGGCCGAATGGCCTCCTTCTGTGCTGCAACCATTCTATGATTTTGTACAGCGCTGATTAAAGCACAAGGTGACAGTTTAGCTGACATGATAGCACATTAGTCTTTTACAGATAGTTCCAAATCTGTGTGGTAACACTGAAATTTAAAATGTAATCGAATTCTAAGGGACTTTACTATGGATTTGTGCCAGCTCACCAGCCCATCGGGTCAGTAGATTTTCATTAACTTACTCTTGAGCTTCAATCTTATTGGCCCTGACAATCTGTAGGACTTTCACCAACCTCCCCAGGCAACACTAGCAGGAGATTGGCAGAACCCACCAGAGAGTAAAAAGAACACACTTACAATGGGCCCACCGGAGAATAACAAGAACCCACTTACAATGGGACTCCCCCGTTTCTGGTATTGTCCTGTCTGCCTTGTAAGCGGTGGGACTTCTGCCCAGCCCTGACAAGGCAAATGTCATGGGGGGGGGCGGGGGGGGGAGGGGGTGGAAGGTGGGGGCAGAAGCAGGACATCCCTACAAAAGGAATTCCGCTTCCCTAGCTCATTCAGGACCCAGTTTTGTACAGGAATACTGGCACGCCCAGTGAGGTGAAGTCTACATAAGGAGCCGAAGTGAGCTTGGGCATCCCTACTGATGGGCAGACTGGCTGCATCGGGCAGGCGGGTGCAGCAATGCTCCTGCTGCGGTGCTTGCACCAGCCCGCCCCATGCATATGAAGTGCCCTCCCACTGATCCCACAATCTGCAGCGAGGTCAGCGCTGAAAAATACCGGCAGGTGCGATCCCAGCATAACCGCCAGATGGCATCCCATGGATTTTCAATACCATTTTGTTTATTGAATTCCAAATTCTTACACTTTTTTTTTCATATATTAAAAAAAAGCAATCCCAGATAAATTTACTGTCTGAATTCACCAGTTGCCAAGGATGTAACTAACATGCTAATTAATTTTACAGAGATGTAAGCCTAATGGAAAGCCATGGTAAATTCTTCCGCTGGTATGACATTGCAAGTGCAAACACACTGCTATCTGAGATGACCAGGTTTATTTTTTAACCAGCTTTTTACAGGCTTATTTTGATTGTAGCAGTATGATTCATGTAATTTAAAATACAAATGTAATGAAAAGTTTTATGTAACAATAATCAATGCTACAGAGTATAGTTTTGGAAAGACTGTGATGTGCTAGATGTTGTCTGTGGACTCAGAGCAATGTAACAGGGAACACTGGGTGTCTCTACACAACAAAATAGCAAATGGCTATTAAATTAATATTTATTCAAAATTGAGTTCTTCAGAATGCATGCTTATGTTCGGCCGTACCAAAGAGGCCACCTAAAAACAGTTGGTCCAAACCTGTAATTGCATTTTCTGAAATGTAATAATCAATATGGTCAGGATAATGCCACACCATTTTCATTTTCTGATTCTGGCAAGTTTTCTTTATCTTGATCTTCTTAATTGTCACCAAAAGCTTTTTCCCCTTCATTGAAAGATGAATCCAGAGAAAGGTGATTGTTGCAAAGAATTCCTTACAACCCCAAAGGCGGAACAACCTTCATGGTCAGACTCATTTTTCTATCCCAGAGTGCACGCCGTTGAATCTATGGCCAAGAATAGCTTTTCTTAGTAGTTGTGGGAGCTGAACATTTCTCATTCTGCAGGAACTGAATTAATTTCCCAAGCAATCATCCTTGACTGTACTGACTTTCTCTCCGTTAGCTTTCTTCCTTCGAGTCCCCTGTATTAATTGTTACATCCTATTCTATTTTTTTCATTCTTTTTTGGATACTGTCCTTATTCCTAGTTGCTGGAAGCTTGGTTTCTGGCAGCAAGTGTGATGCGCCTTGGGACGTTTTATTATGTTAAAGGTGCTATATAAATATAAGTTGTTGTTGTTGGCCAGCCAACCAGAGAGTTGACCAAGGTTAGACTTTATTATTTGACCTTTTCAGCAGTCTATATTCTGGGGAAGCAAAATTCTCTCGTGGCAAGAACATCTGACAGGAAACATATTCTTCCTGCATTATCCATCAAATTAAAGTTCCTGTGATAGACCTCCAGCTTGGGATCATTTGGTCCCTCAATTGAAGTCAAAAGCTTGCCTCATGCCAGCCATTTACTTAGACCATTCATAAGGATATTTTCATGATGAATTGATCCGAAAGGGTCCTCATAAAAGTATTTTCCTATATTCCCTGTCATTTTGCTAGTCTTTCATGAGGATGTCTTGTAGAACAGCTTCTGCCACTTTTAGCACATGTTCTCCACACATGAAGTACAGTTAAGAAAGTCTCCTTTCTTCTAGATCAGAACATCCTACATGATCAACTTAGTGATCTCAAAATTAAGACTTTCAGGGGAGACTGTCCTCCTTAGTTTCAAAGCTAGAAAGTGTTCCACTGACCCTTTAAAGGAATCTTTATGAGTTTAATATGTTTGTACTAATTTATAATCTGCAGGGGCCCACTTGGCCATTCTTTTGGTTTAAATTTCCCAGCAAATAGGCTATCCAAGCATCTTCACAGCTCCATCATTTGATGCTTTGCTTCAGTCCTGAAGACCATTTTCTCCTCAACAAAGAAATCACCTTCTTGGTCACTTTGTCCTGGGTGTTTAGGCCCTTGGTGCTTCTTCTCTTCAGTGACTCAGAGTTCTGACTTAGAGACCTGCCAGCAGGTTCACGGCAGGAAACTGTGCTGATAAATTAACCTCCCGCCTGCCCGTGACAGAATTAAACCTGGCCGACTTTAATGGCTGGGCCTCGTTTAAATCGAACCGGCTGACATCCCGCCCAGAATGAGCGGGAAGTGGTGGAAAACTGCAAAGCCCAGAGGCCGCTGTCTAACATCAGATAGGTAGCGGGATCGGCTTTGGGGGCTGTCTCATGGGGGTCTTGCTTTCGGAATGGTGAGTCCATGACAGGGGAGGCCTTTGCTTTCCTTGTGGAGCCCGGTGGAGCATCCCTGCTCCTCCTGGCCATAAAGGAAAGTTAAAAAATTACCTGTTTGGCCCTCTTCTGACCCCAGCTCCTCTTCTCAATATCTTCACCTGGCGGGAAAGTTACAGTGGCTTCCCCACTCAGGCCACCAGTTAAAATTGCAGTCGGTCCCAGTGACATCATGGGGACCTTATATGCATTTGTAAAGAAGGACCCCTCAGCTTTGGGTGAGTGTCTGCTGAGTAGAGCAGGTTTAAATTTGGATGATGAGTTTTTGGTGGCTGTCTGATGGGTAAGTAATCGGGACAATTTTAACTGCCCACCTGCCCGGCTTCCGCTGTGCAGTTGGTGTTAAAATCACCCTCAAAATCATTCCCTACAAGCTACAATTTGCTCTAAACAGGGAGGTTCAAACTTGCATTTTAAATCATCTCTCATTTATAGCTCATCAGGGATTCTTCAGAAGCCTGGCTCTGTGTACCATCTTGTCTGCATGTTTGTTTGAAGATACTCGCTTCTCTCCAAAGCACTACAGTTTGTGCAGCTGTGCCAAGAATCCTGCTGGGCTAAATACCTTAAGATCTTAAATCAGATCCTTGTTTGCAGAAGAAGATATCAGTACTGCTAAACCTTAAAATGTATCTGAGTGAGTGCACAGAGAGTTTGATTAGTCGGAGTATTGGGTTACTGTATTTCACGTACTCCTCAAGGCCCTCCAATCCTGAGAACCTCCACTTTGAATAAATTTCTGTAAGATTGATGCATCTCAAAATTGAATCTATTGTAATGTAACACTACTGTATGATTAATTAGCCTACATCTCGCCATCTGCCAACTGGCTTGAAGTTGCTATATTTGCGCCACAGATACGAACTCGCCACAGAAAGTTAAGTCTTGTCCATTCCAGTCTAGGTACCCTTTTAACAAAGTGATAAGTGTTAATTACTGCCAATCAACCTCTCTGGCACTGAAAATTAACTATTACAAGTGTGGAGTCTTATTCCTTCAGGTTTTAATTGTTGGAGATTTTAAAAAATGCCAAATTTAAAATTAAAAATGTATTTTTTTACTTTTCCTTTCTGTCTCTTTTACTCTCTCTCTCTCTCTTAATCCAATCTTCCTTTCCCTCCCTTTATTTCTCTTTCTGTATCTGATTTGACATTGAATTCACCCACTCTAATTTACAATTCCTTCTCAGTCCCTGCACTGTTAATTTCACAATCCTTCAATCTGATTGGTTAAGGAGATACACAGTTGCTTGGCCTGTTCACTCAGGTCCCGGATGCCCGGTTTCTCTTGCTGCGCCGTCATCAGGTCGCACTTTCAGCAACTTACTGCGCAAAATATCATTGAGATTACTGGGGCAAGTCCAACTAACGGCAGATTTCACCCAGTTTAATACTCACAGATGCACCAAGGCGATGACAGTTGCTTTATTCAGGACGGGCAACACCTTCATAACATCTTCCACTGAGCAGCAGCAGCATGCAAAGGGCAACACAATTTGACCATACTTCTGGCTTTCCCTGAGCACAAGAGATGATTGATTGCACTTATGTAGCCTTTTGGGCCTGTCCACATGAACAGAAAGGGATTCTACTCTCAATATCTAGCTGGTCTGTGATCACCAGAACTGAATCATGCAGGTCAATGCCTGGTTTCCTGGCAGCCCTCATGATGCATTTATTTTGCGCTACTCATTTGATTAGGTTTTATTTGAAGCGGAAAGTAGAATGAAAGGATGGTTCCTGGGAGACCAATGTTACCTCTTCAGTTTTGGCTTATGACACCATTGAGCCAAATATAGATAGAACCTGAGTGCCAATATAACTAGGCCCATACAATCAGCAAGATCACTATTAAGCATACAATGGGTATCTTGAAGCAGCACTTTAGATGTCTGGACAGATTAGAGAATGCACTATAGTGTAGCCCTGTCACAACCCCCCCACCCCAGGTCTCTAGGATCGCTGTCATGTGCTGCATGCTTTATAACTTTGCACTGCGAAGAGACTTACCCATGGAGGAAGAAGAGTTAAATCCAGAAGAATAAAAGTGCAAGAGAGAGGCAGTGAAGATGAGAAAGTAGCTCCTGAAACACTAGTACAACCTGGAAGACTGGTGTGCTAAGTGCTAATATAAGTTATTGATAGTTAACTACCTGACCTGACCGTTTAAGGAGCCCTTCTATCGACATTTACCAAAAAACTCTTCCAAAACAACATCAGCAACACTGTCCTTAACATTTCCTCCATTATTACCAATGTCCATCAAATATTATTCTGCACATACACAAAACAATCCTCAGCACAACAGACAAATCAACTTCATAAAATGTATTGAATAAATTCAGTCATGTGTGAATGATGTCAGTATTTTGTTGCCACAGTGTGTCCCATTTGGGTGGTGGATTGTGTGTCATGTCTGACACCTAATCTACAACTTCTTTTCAGCGCTATTTCAGGTGCTTATTTTCCTCCTGCAGCAGTTCACAGGTAATTAAAAGGATTTGTTTTTCTCCCTTTTTCACTAGTTGATGCTCACAGGTCACAAAACAACAAATGGCACTAAATTGCATGCCTGGTGCGTCCCCAGCACAGGTCAACTGTGTGCACACCGAGGGGACTTCTTCTGTGTTGCACCCTCATTAGCATATGGTTGCTGGGAAGCCAGGTACTTTACCCAGCTCACAGAGATAAGGGGAGAGTGGAATTTCTGGAGAAGATTATTTTTAAAATTTGTTTATGGGATGTGGGCATCCCTAGTTGCCCTTGAGAGGGTGGTGGTGAGCCGCCTTCTTGAACCGCTGCAGTCTGTGTGGTGAAGGTACTCCCACAGTGCTGTTAGGTAGGGAGTTCCAGGATTTTGACCCAGCGATGATGAAGGATCGGTGATATACTTCTAAGTCAGGATGGTGTGTGACTTGGAGGGGAACTTGGAGGTGATGGTATTCCCATGCGCCTGCTGCCCTTGTCCTTCTAGGTGGAAGAGGTCGTGGGTTTGGGAGATGCTGCCGAAGAAGCCTTGGCGAGTTGCTGCAGTGCATCTTGTAGATGGTACACACTACAGCCACGGTACGCCAGTGGTGGAGGGAGTGAATGTTTAAGGTGGTGGATGGGATGCCAATCAAGCGGGTTGCTTTGTCTTGGGTGATGTCAAGCTTCTTGAGTGTTGTTGGAGCTGCACTCATCCAGGCAAGTGGAGAGTATTCCATCACACTCCTTACTTGTGCCTTGTAGATGGTGGAAAGGCTTTGGGGAGTTGGGAGGTGAGACACTCACCGCAGAATACCTAGCCTCTGACCTGCTCTTGTTGCCACAGTATTTATGTGGCTGGTCCAGTTAAGTTTCTGGTCAATGGTGACCCCCAGGATGTTGATGGTGGGGGATTCAGCGATGGTAAAGCCGTTGAATGTCAAGGGGAAGTGGTTAGACTCTCGCTTGTTGGAGATAGTCATTGCCTGGCACTTCTGTGGCACGAATGTTACTTGCCACTTATCAGCCCACGCCTGAATGTCATCCAGGTCTTGTTGCATGCAGGCATGGACTGTTTGATTATCTGAGGAGTTGTGAATGGCGCTGAACACTATGCAGTCATCAGCGAACATCCTCATTGCTGACCTTATGTTGGAGGGAAGGTCATTGATGAAGCAGCTAAAGATGGTTGGGCCTAGGACACTGCCCTGAGGAACTCCTGCAGCGATGTCCTGGGGCTGTGATGATTGACCTTCAACCACCACAACCATCTTCCTTTGTGCTAGGTATGACTCCAGCCAGTGGAGCGTTTTCCCCCCGATTCCCATTGACTTCAGTTTTACTAGGGCTCCTTGATGCCACACTCGGTCAAATGCTGCCTTGATGTCAAGGGCAGTCACTCTCACCTCACCTCTGGAATTCAGCTCCTTTGTCCATGTTTGGACCAAGGCTGTAATGAGGACGGGAGCTGAGTGGTCTTGGCGGAGCCCAAACTGGGCATCAGTGAGCAGGTTTGGAGAGGTGGCTTGAAAATGCAGGTGCAGCACCTTGAAACTGCACTGGCAGTTTCTGCAGGGCACAAAAAGGATGTGTTAAACAGCAGCTTTGATGAACATGTTGGAAAACGAATATAAAGTATGTGGCTGGGAAATTGGAGCCCTGAGCGCCGGCCATTGAGGCCAGTTTGGAAGAAAAAATGGCGGCCGCCTCGCTTCCAGCGCAGAACGTGGCGGCCGCCATTTTGGGCAGGTTGGCAGCACTGCCATTGCCTGCTCTCGCTTCCCATATTTAAATGGTCCAGGTCGTGCAACGCCTGAATTGAAGCACGATCTGAGATTTTGGACGTTGCTGCTCTTAATAATGCCCTCTTCATACCGCGCAGTACAACGGAGCCGCTGCCAGCGTTTCCTGAAGGGAAACACACAACTTTCAGATAAGTTTAGATTTTTGCTTTTGGATTAGTTTCTCTACATTTTATTGGAGTAGTGGCTTGGTGCAATACATTTAAAAAGTGGTTAAAGAGTGCAGGGACTGTTGCTGGACATTTGCAAGGTTTTGGCTCTTAAAGGAAGATCTTTGAGAACATCTCTTGCTCTCAGTCCTGGGGGCTCTAGTTGCAGTCCCCCTTGGTCTGCAGCTTCACATGGAGATGGAGGAGAGGCAGCAAAGGGGACAAGCTGCTCGCAGAGGGAGGAGGCAGGAGGAGGAGGAGGAAGAGGAGGAAGCAGAAGGAGGAGGAAGCAGAATGAAGGAGGCAACCCAGACAGCCCCTTTCTGCTCGGGATATCTGGGATCGAATCATCCACCTGCGGTACCAGTGACTACAATCCCAATTCCCCTTTCAACATTTGTCCCACACCTTACCTTCCCTCTGTTACTGACCATCACAGTTCGTCTTGACCAAAATGCTGAAATAAAAGCCATCACAAAGCAAACTTTCCAATCCAACTTTATCTATATATGCATCCAATATTGCATCAAAAAATCAACTAATCACCCTTGTGCATTCTCTTAGTGACTGTCTTGTGTGTGCCTTTGCCTATCCTAGTGATGTCAGGCAGTGCTACCCCAGTGGCTGCAGCACGGCTGGTGAAAGGCTGCTGAATTACAGTGGGGGACACTGCAAATGGCCTTGCTGCTCGACCTCGAGGAGCTGGTGGCTGGGAGTGTGAAATTGAGTGATGGTGTTTCTTCTTCTTCTTCTTCACTCTCCTCTCCCTCTTCTTGGTCAACCATTGGCTGGGCAGGCTGGATTTCTTGGGTGTCTGAAATGAGGAAGGCACAAGGGTGGAGTTGTGGTGAGGGTAGTGGTGAAAGCAAGAAGTGCATGCTTACACCATGTGCAGCTTATAAATCAGAAGAGATTGTGGGATGAGGGGGAAGTAGGTTGTGAGAAGGAAGATAACGTATGAGGGCACCAGCATCTTGAATTCTTTCAGCCGCGCCGCTGGCCAAGGGCTCAGCCATGCCCCTGCCTAGAATGGCCATAACCATCTCCTCCAAGGGTGTGAGGTGAAGCTAGGAGTGTGAGGTGTGTCTCATGGTTGGTAGAGATTGTTGGTAGGTGAGTGATGGGGGTGTCATGCATTGAGCAGTGTGTGAGGCTAGTGGTGCAGTTGGTAGGAGACAGCCTTTGAAGATGCATTCACTGACCTTGACCACTCGTCTGAGGTCGTGAAACTTCTTTGGGTACTGGGGGCGACACTGCTGGCAGTGACGGCCTCGGCGATCTGGTCCCACATCCTTCATTCTGGAGGGCCTCCAGGTCCCCTGTGGGTAAGGGATCTCTCTTCCAATGTTTACCCCCTGCACAAAGTTCGAGTGCTGTGTCTGAGACCCTGGTTGCCCTGTCCCTGGCCTATTGAGCCATTTGTGTTAGTGCTGAAGCACTTATAGCATTTTTGATCAGCAGAAGGCAAATCACCTTTTAGAGTTGCAGACTGCCTAGTGGTGAAGAACTTTTACATTTTTTTATCTGCAGAAGGCAGCTCACCTTTAGGAGATGCAGCCTGCCTATTGCTGAAGCAATTTTATTTTTTTCATCTGCAGAAAACAGCTCAGCTTTAAAAGCTGCAGACTGCCTTGAAGGAGAGCCTAGCTTCTGCAGACCTTCCCTTTTGTTCTTTCATCCCCTCCCCCCTTTCCCAGCCTCTACACTTGCTTAAAAATCTGTTCCATTTCCTGCTTTTTTCCAGTTCTGACGAAAGGTCATCGACCTGAAACGTTAACTCTGTTTCTCTCTTCACAGATGCTGCCTGACCTGCTGAGTTTCTCCAGCATTTTCTGTTTTTATTTTAGCTTTAAGTAAAGCTAGCCTCGCTCCAGCAACGCGAACCTTGGCCCGCTGCTGAGCGCCCAGCCTGTCAGCAGTGCGTTCCACGCTCGGCTGTGCGCTACGATCAATGTAATTAGCAGGCAGCATGAAATTGACATGCTGCCTGCGCTTTTTGAATGGGTGCAGGCATATCTCGCGTCGTGGTGCCCGTGCCCCTTTCCCAGCGGTATGCTATTTCTAGGCCTGTGAGTTTTGGAGTTCCTGAAAAAATATCTCCAAATGCTGCTCCACGCTACAGAAATTCCAAGACTCAAGTAAAAAAAAAAATAACATATCACAACAAAAAGGAAGCAACAAGACAATGAGGCCACCTTTAAAAGGTTCCAGGGGCTGCTGCACTGGTGCCACAGCCCTCTACTCCAGCTTTCTTTGGTGCCCATGGCACAGTTTTGGAAGCAGCCTGGACACTTCGCCACAATACCTCTCATAAATATTTGAATGAGGTTTGTACTGTGGGTCATTGCAAGCCTCTTGTGCTGCTGGTGCAGACCCAGCGCAAAATCTGGGGCAGGCGCAGATCTGGCACAGGGATGAAATTCTAGATTTTTTGCTCCCTTTGCACTGTGCCCATGCCTTTGCTGCCAGCTCAATGACAGGCCCTAAACTGTGTATAAACCAGCAGGTTTTAATACTTCCAAAAACTTTTACCCCTGATTAGCACACCAACAACAATCTCTAGCTATCGAGATTAAGCATTAACAAATATGTAAATGGTTTTCTGACATATTTGGCAAAGCAACATGCCAACCTTCTCTTTTAGTGGTCTTGGAACCAATGGGTTTACACAGTGGGTTTCTGTTTGTACTTTTTGCTGTACCGAACATATCTGGCAACTGCTTCCCACCTCAATTTTGAATGGCAAGAATTTTGATTGCTGCTGTTAAAAGTCTGAAAGGGGAAATCCTATAGGCATTCCTTCCTCTTTGAGTTTTTTTTGGAGCGATATGAGAAAGGTTTGCGTTCACCAGAGGTGAACTACTCACACAGACATGTATGCAAATCCAGGAACACCTACTTGGGAATGTCTGCGGAAAACTACCTTTGCAGGTTCTGCTTCACCAAGGAGGAAGTGACAGAATTGTTTTGTCTATTGGAAATCGAACCTGCAGACAATTCCAGTAACAATCAATGACCCCACAGCCTGGAATGTTATGCCTCAGGCTCATTTCAAGCCACCACAGGAGCATAGGACAGGAGTCAATCCACAATGCACAGATGCATCAAGTAGCTCACTGATGCATTGTTTGTTAACACCTTCATTATTTACCCTATGGAAAACTGGAAGCAGATTGAGAGGGCACTGCAATTATTCCACATCACAGATTTCCCCCAAGTCTATAGTGTTATTAGTTGCATTCAGATGGCCATCCAGGCCCCAACATACAATCCCATGGCCTTCAGGAACTGCAATCGATGTACAGGTGATCAATGACCAACAATACAGGATCATGGCAATCAATGCCCATTTCCCAGGCAGCAGTCATGGCACATTCATTTTAAGGTATTCCGCTGTGCCTGTGAAGGAGAAGGCAAAGAGCAGTAGGCCAAGGCTACCCTCTGTCGCCCTAGCTCAAGGCACTATTGCAACAGACCTGAACACCAGCTAATCACATATACTACAAGATCCATGTAGCCACCAAGATCATTATTGGGAATTGTATAGGCATATTGAAGCAGTGCTTCAGTGCTTCCCAACTCCTACAATCACTGAGCTCCCAGCTGCAGATCCAATCCAGGCTGGGAGGTTGCTGTGAATAACCACAAATTGGCAGATGTTCGCCAGCTGTATGAGTGCAAAGCTTGCAACACACCAGTCCCACTTTCTTAGCATTGGGATTAAAAAAATTGCCCTCATGTATCATGTTAACAAGCTATGTAAAAGTAGTTTGCATATGTGTGGTGGCGAAGATGGAAATAACCTCTGCGACATATGGGCAATGCTTTTAAAAGGAAGGATGGGCATAGATCAGAGCTGAAAAACTTAAACAGGCTTTGCTTGGCTGAATTGGGTAGAAACCAATCATGCTCAGCTCTTGAGCTTTTAGGCCTTGGATTTTTTTTTGCCGTTGCTGATTAGGTTATGTAAAATGTGTAGCATAACATTATCTCAACAAATCTATCAAGCTAATTAGTAACTATAATGCTTCAGTGGCAGATGGTGACTAATTCTCATTAACATGTAAATTTTATGGGTAACAACTGTAATAATAAAATATGAATGTAATGTACAACTTAATCAGTTGAATCTATTAAGATGCTATTGATGAAAAATATACCCTGAATAGTTAAGACTAATTGTTGTAATATTTTTTGCAATATACCTAGTTATGACCGCAATAAAGGTATAATTAACAACTTCGTCCATCTAATATCAATAATATTAATAAATCTTTTAGAAAGCTATTTTATCTGCTTTGGATCTTCAAAGATAAGTGAGTTTTTAAAGGTTACTGCCGATTCATTAACATATTTAAATCCCATTCTGATTTATATTCCCTGCAGAACTGATAAGGTTTATGAGATGCCACATTTAGACTGTTCAATGAAGCTCATTTTAATGCATTGTTCATATAATCTTCTTTTTAAAATTTAAACTGTGTTCTTCAGAAACAATAATCCCTACAGTGCAATAAATTCTCTCTGTAACACTGTGATCTAACTTGACTTTTCCTTTAGCACACATTCTTTAGGGATCCCAGAATCACAAGGAATGACCAAGCTTTTAACCTTGCTGGGTCACTTAGTTGTGTACCCTGGAGCCCTGCCACCTACATATGCCATGGGTTGGAAACAGAGCGGTTCTCTATGCAACATAATCATACTGACTCTCTGCGCACCTGCTCAGATGCATCATAAGGTTTGGGACTGGAACATGCAGAAGGTTTACTTGTGTTTTTGTACCCATAATAGCAGTAATATTGGAGGTGGAGGGGAGATAGGGGAGGGAAAGGAGATTTGTGTTCCTATTATGCAAGGAGGAGGTAGAAAGTGTGGCCCTCTTAGTCCTGGGTACTTGAAAGTCCCCCTCCCATCTTTTTGTGGGTAATATTGCTAACTCTCAGCTACTGAATATTTTCACACCTCCAAAACACATCCCATGCTGTAATATAAGAACATAAGAATTAGGAGCAGGAGTAGGCTATACGGCCCCTCGAGCCTGCTTTGCCATTCAATAAGATCTTGGCTGATCTTCGATCTCAACTCCACTTACCTGCCCGATCCCCCTATCCCTTGATTCCCCTAGAGTCTAAAAATCGATTTATCTCAGCCTTGAATATACTCAAAGACTCAGCATCCACACCCCTTTGGGGTAGAGAATTCCAAAGATTCACAAACCTCTGAGTGAAGAAATTCCTCCTAATCTCAGTCTTAAATGGCCGACCCCTTATCCTGAGATGATGCCCCTTAAGTTCTGGACTCTCCAGCCAGGGGAAACAACCTCTCAGCATCTACCCTGTCAATCTCCCTCAGAATCTTATATGTTTCAATGAGATAACCTCTCATTCTTCTAAACTCCAGAGAGTATAGGCCCAATCTACTCAATCTCTCCTCATTAGGACAACCCTCTCATCCCAGGGATCAATCTAGTGAACCTTCATTGCCCTCTAAGACATGTATGTCCTTTCTCAGAAAAGGAGACCAAAACTGTGCACAGTACTCCAGGTGTGGTCTCACCAAAGCCCTGTATAATTGTAGTAAGACTTCCTTACTCTTGTACTCCAACCCCCTTGTAATAAAGGCCAACATGCCATTTGCCTTCATAATTGCTTGCTGTACCTACATGCTAACTCTCTGGGCTAGAAATTCAACTGTTCAGCGCCATTCCGTAGCGCCATGAAATGGCGATAAAATGGCTGCTGCCACTTTTTCGCCAGATGGTGGGGGGTCCCGTGGCAGCCAATGTTGAAAGGGAAATTGTGGTTGTGGTCACTGGGGCCACAGGTGGATGATTCCATCCCGGCCACAAAGAGGCTGTCTGGGATGCATCCTTCCATCTGCTTTCGCCTCTTCTGCTTCCTCCGCTTCTGTGGCAGCCACCTGTGGCTGCGGGTAACAGGTAGTGGCATGAAAGAAAAAATGATGGCATGGTGACGTCAATCAGCGTGCAATGCCGACTTAATGTCACCAACACGAACTTCGACCCTAGCGCTGGGTCCTAAGCACGCCAGGCTAACCTGGCAGACAAGCAGGCTGACAGTGGCAATATCTGAACCTCTTAAAGGGACACACACATCATTCAGGTAAGTTTTGATTTAAGGTGGTGGCTTGCTGCAATAGATGTGAAAAGATTTTTAAGTGTGCAGGGAGTGCTGCTGGATGCTTGCAAGGGCTCGGATGGTAAATGAAGGCCTTTGAGAAAACAGAACATGCTGCGAATAGTCAACAGGTCAGGCAACATCGTGGAGAGAAAAACAGAGCTCACGTCTCAGGTCGAGATGCTGCCTGACCAGCTGAGTATTTCCAGCATTTTATGCTGTCATTTCACATTTACAGCGTCCGCTTGCAGAGGGAAAAGGAAAACACAGAAGACGAGAAAGCAGATAGAAGGATGGAAGGATCCCAGACAGCCCCTTTGTGGCCGGGATGGAATCATCCACCTGAGGTCCCAGTGACCACAACCACAATTTCCCTTTCAACATTAGTCCCACACCTTACCCTTCATCTGTTACTGACCATCACAAAGTCCTCCTGGCCATGATGCTGAAATAAAAGCCACTACAAAGCAAACTTTCCAACCCAGCTATATACGTCTAGCCATCCAATGTGACATCAAGAAATCAAATCATCACCCCTATGCATTCTCTTTGTGACTGTCTTGTGTGTGCTTTTGCCTACCCTACTGATGTCACGCAGTACTACCGCAGTGGCTGCAGCATGGCTGGTGGTAGGCTGCTGACTTTCAGTGGGGGACACTGCAAATGGCCTTGCTGGTTGACCTTGAGGAGCTGGTGGCTGGGAGTGTCAAATCAATCATCTTCTTCTTGTTCTTCTTCACTCTCCTCTCCCTCTTCTTGATCAACCACTGGCTGGGCAGGCTGCATTTCTTGGGTGTGTGAAATGAGGGCGGCACACGGGTGGAGTTGTGGTGACAGGAGGACGGGGAAGCATGAGGAGCATGCCAGAAGGAGGACAACATATCAGGATACCAGCATCTTGTATCCTTTCAGCCCCGCCGCTGGCCAACAGTTCAGCCATGCCCCTGCCAAGAATGGCCTACATCGTCTTCTCCAAGGGGGTGAGGCGATATTAAGAACGGGAGATGTGCCTCGTCATTGGTGCAGATTGTTGGCGGGTGAGTGATTGGGGAGTCGTGCATTGAGCAGTGTGTGAGGCTAGTTGTGCAGTTGGTAGGAGACGACTTTTGAAGATGCATTTACTGGCCTTGACCTCTGAGGTCATGAAGCTTTTTAGGGCACTGGAGCCAGGTGGTGGGGGGGCGACACTGCTGGCAGTGACGACCTCGGTGATGTACTCCCACATCCTTCTTTCTGGAGGGCCTCCTGGCTCTTGTGGATAGAGGGTTTGTCTTGCAGTGTTGACCCCCTGCACAAAGCTGGAGTGCTGCGTGCGAGACCCTGGGTGCCCCTTCACTGGCTTACTGAGCCATTTGTGTTAGTGCTGCGGTAGTTTTCCCATTTTTTGAGGTTAGGAAGGTAATTCAGCTAAGAGCTAAATATTCACATTTGGGACTGTTTAATGTTAAATATTTTTTAAAAGGCAGAAAGGGCTGAAAACTGCATTGCTTCACTTCATTTTAATTTGGATTGCTTCAGTGTGCATGGTCCCTTTAATTGTCAGACTCCTTCATTACCCACAATTCCTTGCAAGCTCCACAGCTGTGGGAAGCTGCAACGTCGCACCTGCTCACAAACTTCTTCTCGGATGCCTCCAGCAATGCCACCAGGACAGCGTTGCTTGGAAGGTGAATGCTGCGCCAGCAATCTCCATGCACCCCAGACCAATTTTGCACCGTTAGTGTTGCGGCCATTTTCAGCGGCCGTTAACTCCAGTTGCTGGTGTCACTGGCAACTTTGCTGGCAAACACAAATTTCTTCCCCTCTGTGTTTCCCGTACGAGAACACCTCAATCTCTCTGAACACCAACATTTAATAATTTCTTACCATTTAAAAAATATTCTGTTTTTCTAGTCTTCCTACCAAAGTGAATAACCTCAGATTTCTCCACATCATACTCCATCTGCCACCTTAATGCCCACTCACTTAACCTATTTATATCCCTTTGCAGGCACTTTGTGTCCTCTTCACAGCTTATTTTCCCACCTAGCTTTGTATCATCAGCAAACTTGGATACATTACACTCAGTCCCTTCATCTAGGTCATTAATATAGATTGTAAATAGCTGAAGCCCAAGCACTGCTCCTTGCGGCACCCCATTAGTTTCAGCCTGCCAACTAGAAAATGACCCGTTTATCCCTGCTCTGTTTTTTGTCCGTTAACCAATCCTCTATCCATGCTAATATATTACCCTAACTCCATGAGCCCTTATCTTGCATACCAACCTTTTATGTGGCACCTTATTGAATGCCTTTTGGAAATCCAAATAAACTACATCCACTGGTTCTCTTTATCTACCCTGCTCGTTACATCCTCAAAAAACTCTATTAAATTTGTTAAACACGATTTCCCTTTCATAACTCTGCCTAATCATATTATGATTTTCTAAGTGCCCTGTTACCACTTCCTTAATAATGGATTCCAGCATTTTCCCGACGACTGATGTCAGGCTAACTGGCCTGTAGTTCCTTGTTTTTTCTCTCCTCCCTTTCTTTAATAGCGGGGTTACATTTGCTACCTTCCAATCTGCTGGGACCATTCAAGAATTTAGGGAATTTGGGAAGATCACAACCAATGCATCCACTATCTCTGCAATCACCTCTTTTAGAACCCTAGGATGTAGGCCATCAGGTCCAGGGGATTTGTCGGCTTTTAGTCCTAGTAGTTTCTGAAGTACTTTTTCTCTCCTGATATTAATTACTTTAAGTTGCTCACTTTTATTAGCCCCTTGGTTCCCCACTATTTTTGGTAGTTTATTTTGCTCCTGCATAAAATGTTATTGGGACCAATTCCCATGTCCTGTCGCTGCTGCTCCTCACCTGCAGTGCACACCACTGATACACTGACCTGACCTCACTTGAGTTTGCTAGCTCAGCTCACTTAAATGGTTAGAATGCAATCCTTACACATATTGGACTGGGTGCCAGGAGCACACTGATGGGGGGGGGGGGGGGGTGCGGGGAGGGGGGAGGTGTGCAGGGGGGGGGGGGGGGCGATTATTCGGGCTTCTGGGGAAATTTAAATGCATGCAGTCATTTGAATGCAGAGGGGATTTTCCCCAGCTTTTACAAAGTAAAGTGTTTTTGTTTATTATTTGCAAGTCTTTCCAAAGGCTGTACTGGGTGTGGGGCATAAAAGTAGCCAAAGCAAGAGAAGGCTGAGCAATGTTGAGACATCAAGTGAGCCTGTGTGGACAGGTTGCAGGGCAGGACAGCCCCCAACCCAGTTTGATGACTGGCAAAGTTAACATGTTCCTGTGTTGAGGGTGCGGGGGGGAGGGGGGGTGGGGTTGGTTGAGAGGAAGATTTACCCCATGAGGCACTCAGAGCACCCTCCCTACAAGATGGCAGTGCATCGTGCCTGACAAGAGGTGGTGTCCAGACTCAGCACGGTACATCAACTGCAGAATCCAGGGGCAGATGTGAGAGAAGATGGCATACTGAAACAAACCTGAAAGTAAGACCACCTAACAGTGCCAGGTACCAGGTAGATGGCTCAGGATTGCATGCCACAGGGCATTGCCTGTCAACCTGTTCCACATTTACTGGTCAACCATGCCAAGGCCTCACACAGCCTTATAAAAGAAAAAAAACTAACTTGCATTTATTAAACACCTTTCACATCCTCAGCAAGTCCCAAAGACTACAAGAGAGCACGAGAGTGGGAGATCGGGCCGGAGATAAAAGGGTGCGACTGAGCTGACCAGCGGGACTACAAGAGAGCGAGCCCGGAGCAGCGCCAACCGACCTGGGAGGGTAAGAAGCAGAAAGATTCAAAGTGTGACATCACAGGAAAGCAGGGAAGCGATTGGTTGGTCAGTATTTCTCTCTTTTTCTTGGGCATTGGTTTAAATTAAGAGCCGGGATTAAAAACTGGTGGACACCATTGAGGTCCACGGCGACCACATTTGCAGTAAGTGTTGGTTGCTTGAGGAACTCGGCTCCGTGTTGATGAGCTGGAGTCCGAGCTTCAAACACTGCGACACATCTGGGAGGGGGAGAGTTACCTGGATGCTGTGTTGCAGGAGGCAGTCACACCCCTTAGATTAATTAATTCAAATTTGGTCATAGTCAGGGACAGGTGGGTGTGACTATGAGTGAGGCAGGTATAGGGACCCAGGAGGTAGTGGTGCAGGAGCCTCAGCCCTTGCTCTTGTCCAACAGTTACGAGGTTCTTACTCTCTGTGTGGGCGAGAGCAGGGACTGCAGTGATGATGAGCAAACTGACCACAGCACCGTGGTACAGGGAGCCATTCAAGTGGAGGTAGCAAAAAGAAATGTGGTAGTGGTAGGGGACATTATAGTTAGGGGGATAGACACTGTTCTCTGCAGCCAAGAGCGTGAATCCCAAAGGCTGTGTTGTCTGCCTTGTGCCAGGGAAAAGGACATCACCTCTGGGCTGGAGAGGAACTTAGAGTGGGAGGGGAAAGATCCAGTTGTCGTGGTCCATGTAGGTAGGACAAAGAAAGAGGTTCTGCTGAGGGAGTATGAGCAGCTAGGGGCTAAATTAAAAAGCAGAACCACAAAGGTAATAATCTCTGGATTGCTACCTGAGCCACGTGCAAATGTCATAAGGTAAATAAGAGCAGAGAGATGAACGAGTGGCTCAAAGATTGTTGTGGGAGAAATGGGTTTCGATTCTTGGGGCACTAGCACCAGCATTTGTAACAAGATAGATGAGTTGACAGCACAAATAGAAATAAATGGGTATGATCTGATAGCCATTACAGAGACGTGGTTGCAAGGTGACCAAGGCTGGGAACTGAATATTCAGGGGTATTTGCCATTCGTAAGGATAGGCAGAAAGGAAAAGTAGGTGGTGTAGCTCTGTTATTAAGGGATGAGATCAGCGCAGTAGGGAGAAATGATATTGGCTTAGAAGATCAAGACATAGAATCAGTTTGGGTGGAGATAAGAAATAATAAGGGTAAGAAGTCACTGGTGGGAGGGGTCTACAGGCCTCCAAACAGTAGCACACTGTAGGACAGAGTATAAATCAAGAAATAATAGAGGCTTATAAGAAAGGTACAGCTATAATCATGAGAGGTTTTAATCTTCATATTGATTGGACAAAGCAAATTGGCAAAGGTAGACTTGAGGAAGAGTTCTTAGAGTGTATGTGGATGGTTTCTTGGAACAATATGTTGTGGAACCAACCAGGGAGAAAACTATTTTAGATCTGGTAATGTGTAACGAGGCTGGATTAATTAATGATCTCGAAGTGAAGGATCCTCTTGGGAAGAATGATCATAGCATGGTAGAATTTCAAATTCAGTTTGAGGGTGAGAAAGCTAGCTCTCAAACAAGTGTCCTGAACTTAAATAAAGGTAATTACAAAGGTATGAAGGCAGACTTGGTTAAAGTGGACTGGGAAAATATATTACAGGGTAAGACTGTAGAAAAGCAGTGGCAAACATTTAAGGAGATATTTCATAACTCTCAGCAAAGATATATTCTAGTGAGCAAGAAAGATTCTAAGAGAAGGATGAACCATCCGTGGCTAACTAAGGAAGTTAAGGATGGTATCAAATTGAAAACAAAGGCATACAATGTTGTGAAGAATAGTGGAAGGCCAGAGGATTGGGACATTTTTAAAAACCAGCAAAGGACAACTAAAAAAATGATAAAGAGAGAGAAGATAGCTTATGAGAGTAAGCTAGCAAGAAATATAAAAACAGACAATAAGAGCTTCTACAGGTATATAAAAAGGAAGAGAGTAGCTAAAGTAAACGTTGGTTCCCTAGAGGATGAATCTGGGGAATTAATAATGGGAAACAGGGAAATGGCGGAGACTTTGAACAAATATTTTGCATCGGTCTTCACGGTAGAAGACACTGAAAGCATCCCAATAATGGATAATCAAGGGGCTATTGGGGTGGGGGGGGGAACTTACAACAATCACTATCACTGGAGAGAAAGTACTCGGTAAAATAATAGGACTAAAGGTGGACAAGTCCCCTGGACCCGATGGCCTGCATCCTAGGGTCTTAAAAGAGGTGGCTGCAGAGATAGTGGATGCATTGGTTGTAATCTACCAAAATTCCCTAGATTCTGGAGAGGTCCCAGTGGACTGGAAAACCGCAAACGTAACACCCCTATTTAAGAAAGGAGGGAGACAGAAAGCAGGCAACTATAGACCAGTTAGCCGAACATCTGTCACTGGGAAAATGCTGGAGTCCATCATTAAGGAAGTGATAGCAGGACATTTAGAAAATCATAATATAGTCAAGCAGAGTCAGCATGGTTTTATGAAAGGGAAATCATGTTTGACAAATTTGCTGGAGTTCTTTGAGGATGTAACGAGCAGGGTGGATAAAGGGGAACCCGTAGATGTGGTGTATTTGGATTTCCAGAAGGCATTCGATAAGGTGCCACATAAAAGTTACTGCACAAGATAAGAGCTCACGGGGTTGGGGGTAATATATTAGCATGGATAGAGGATTGGCTAACTAACAGAAAACAGAGAGTCATTTTCAGGTTGGCAAATGGTAACTAGTGGGGTGCCACAGGGATCAGTGCTGGGGCCTCAACTATTTACAATCTATATTAATGACTTGGATGAAGGGACCGAGTATAATGTAACCAAATTTGCTGATGATACAAAGATAGGTGGGGAAGCAAATTGTGTGGAGGACGCAAAGAATCTCCAAAGGGATAGAGATAGGCTAAGTGAGTGGGCAAAAGTCTGGCAGATGGAGTATAATTTGGGAAAATGCGAGGTTATCCACTTTGGTAGGAAAAATAAAAAAGCAAATTATTATTTAAATGGGGAGAGATTACAAAATGTTGAGGTACAGAGGGATCTGGGGGTCCTTGTACATGAATCACAAAAAGTTAGCATGCAGGTACAGCATGTAATTAGGAAGGCCTTTATTGCAAAGGGAATGGAGTATAAAAGTAGGGAAGTCTTGTTACAACTGTAAAGGGCATTGGTGAGACCACACCTGGAGTACTGCGTACAGTTTTGGTCTCCTTATTTAAGGAAGGATATACTTGCATTGGAGATAGCTCAGAGAAGGTTCACAAAGTTGATTCCGGAGATGAAGGGTTTGTCTTATGAAGAAAGGTTGAGCAGGTTGGGCCTATACTCATTGGAGTTTAGAAGAATGAGAGGGGATCTTATTGAAACATACAAGATTCCGAAGGGGCTTGACAGGGTAGATGCAGAGAGGATGTTTCCCCTCATGGATGAATCTAGAACTAGGGGGCATAATTTCAGAATAAGGGGGCACCCATTTAAAATGGAAATGAGGAGGAATTTCTTCACTCAGAGGGTTGTGAATCTTTGGAATTCTCTTCCCCAGAGAGCTGTGGAGGGTCATTGAATATATTTAAGGTGGAGATAGACAGATTTTTAGACAGATTTTTGAAATATAAGGGAGTCAAGGGTTATGGGGAGCGGGCAGGGAAGTGGAGTTGAGGCCAAGATCAGATCAGCCATGATCTTATTGAATGGCGGAGCAGGCTCGAGGGGCCAAATTACCTACTCCTGCTCCTATGTCTTATGTTCTTATGTTCAAAGCTCTCCACAGGCAATGGAGTACTTTTGAAGTGTAGTCACTATTGTAATCTAGGGAGACGTGGCAACCAATTTGTGCAGAGCAAGATACCACAATCAATAATGAGATAAATAACCAGATAATGAGCTTTAGTGATGTTGTTTGAGGGATAAATATTGGCCGGGACACCAGGAGAACACCCCTGACCTTCTTCAAAATGTGCCATAGGTTTTTTTAGGTCTACCTGAGCAAGGAGACAGGGCCCGGTTTAATGCCTCATCTGAAAGACGGCACCTCTGGAAGTGTTGCAATCACTCAGTACTGAACTGGACTGTCAGCCTACATTATGTGCTGAATCCTATGGGCTAAATTGTTCATTGTATTTTATACATATCCATACTTCAGCAGGGCACACATACAAACTGAAATTTATAATTGAAAACCTTGCTGCTCTCAAACCTTCCAAAGCCTTCACACATCAAACCTAACAATAATATAGCCATATTTTACCACCTCAACCATGAAATATCAGATTTGAGTCACTTAAAAAAAACTTACATTAACTTACCTTCGGAGTAAAAAAAATTGGCTCTCAAAACTTTTGTCAAAAAAAATCAATAAAAATGTAAATACGGAAAATTAACTAATAAAAACACTGGGGGAGAAATTCCCCTAGAGGGGCATTTGGGGCGCTAAGTCAAAAATGTTTGAAAAGTTAGCGCCAGACTAATCTTTTCACACATTTGAGAAATTCTCATTTTTTGCTCCAAGAGGGAAGTGGAGCGCTAAAGCAACTGTTCGACTTGCCTCTTGGAGCGCAAGAGATGGGAAATGTCCTGATCCGGGCCGATGTGGCATCTGCTGGAGCGGGATGTGGGACAGGGGGTGGGGGTGGGGTGGAGTCAGTGACCCGGGGGGGAGGGGAGTGGCCAGTGACCCGGGGGGGGGGGGGGGGGGTGCGGGGGTGGTCAGTGACCCGGGGGGGGGTGGTCAGTGACCGTGGGGGGGGGGGGTTGGCCAGTGACCCGGGGAGGGAGGGGAGTGGTCAGTGACCCGGGGGGGGAGGGTGTGGTCAGTGACCCAGGGGTGGGGGGGGTGGCCAGTGACCCGGGGGAGGGGGGGGTGCGGGGGTGGTCAGTGACCCGGGGGGGGAGGGGAGTGGTCAGTGACCCGGGGGGGGAGGAAGTGGTCAGTGACCCGGGGGGGGGGGTGGTGGTGCGGGGGTGGCCAGTGACCCGGGGGGGGTGGTGGTGCAGGGGTGGTCAGTGACCCGGGGGGGGAGGGGAGTGGTCAGTGACCCGGGGGGGAGGGAGTGGTCAGTGACCCGGGGGGGGGGGGGTGGTCAGTGACCAGGGGGGGGGGGGGGGGCAGTGACCCGGGTGGGGGAGGGGAGCGGTCAGTGACCCGGGGGAGGGGGGGGGGTGCGGGGGTGGTCAGTGACCCGGGGGGGGAGGGGAGTGGTCAGTGACCCGGGGGGGGGAGGAAGTGGTCAGTGACCCGGGGGGGGGGGGGGGTGGTGCGGGGGTGGCCAGTGACCCGGGGGGGTGGTGGTGCAGGGGTGGTCAGTGACCCGGGGGGGGAGGGGAGTGGTCAGTGACCCGGGGGGGAGGGAGTGGTCAGTGACCCGGGGGGGGGGGTGGTCAGTGACCAGGGGGGGGGGGGGGGCAGTGACCCGGGTGGGGGAGGGGAGTGGTCAGTGACCCGGGGGGGGGGGAGGGGGGTGGTCAGTGACCCGGGGGGGGGGGAGGGAGTGGCCAGTGACCCGGTGGGGGGGGGTGGGGGGGTGGCCAGTGACCCGGGGGGGGGGGGTGCAGGGGTGGTCAGTGACCCGGGGGGGGAGGGGAGTGGTCGGTGACCCGGGGGGGAGGGAGTGGTTAGTGACCCGGGGGGGGGGGGGGGTGGCCAGTGACCGGGGGCGGTGGTGGTGCAGGGGTGGTCAGTGACCCGGGGGGGGAGGGGAGTGGTCAGTGACCCGGGGGGGAGGGAGTGGTCAGTGACCCGGGGGGGGGGGGGTGGTCAGTGACCAGGGGGGGGGGGGGGCCAGTGACCCGGGTGGGGGAGGGGAGTGGTCAGTGACCCGGGGGGGGGGGAGGGGGGTGGTCAGTGACCCGGGGGGGGGAGGGAGTGGCCAGTGACCCGGTGGGGGGGGGTGGGGGGGTGGCCAGTGACCCGGGGGGGGGGGGGTGCAGGGGTGGTCAGTGACCCGGGGGGGGAGGGGAGTGGTCGGTGACCCGGGGGGGAGGGAGTGGTTAGTGACCCGGGGGGGGGGGGGGGTGGCCAGTGACCGGGGGCGGTGATTTTTATCATGCAGGCCTTTAAATGGCGATCCGCGAGCGGCCGGCCTCTCTTTTCGCGACCCCTGCAGCAGTCGGTAACATCGCCCCGCGCTGCTCCGGGGCGCGAAGGGGACTTTTTCTCCTGAGGCGTTACCGGGGCGTTGTGTCCAGAGATGGCGTCATGATCTCCGGGCGCAGAAGATCGGGGCGATTCCCGGTAGCGCCGCCGCTAACCTCCTGCGGAATTTCACAGGAGGCGCAATTATCGCCTCAGGAGGCGAAAAGCCATTTGCACCCCGTTAGCGCTTCAAACCGGAGGCGCAAACGAGGGGAATTTCGCCCCTACTGTATAAAAGGTTCTGTTTGCATTTCAAAAGAAAACATACAAAGCCTTTGTCATGTTAAGAGTTTCTTTCCTCCCATTCCAAATGGATGCACCAGAGAAAGAGAAAACTCAGTACAAAGAATGCAGTGTCAGCTTGGCCCAGTGGTAGCTCTCTTGCCTCTTCTGCTTCAGCACCGTATGATATGAAAACATTTATAAGAACATAGGAACAGGAGTCGGCTATTCAGCCCCTCGAGATCACGACTAATCTGCAACCTAACTCCATCCGCCTTTGCCTCATATCCCGTAATACCTCTGGTTAACAAAAATCTATCAATCTCAGATTTAAAAATAACAATTGATCTAGCATCAATTGCCGTTTGCGGAAGAGAGTTCCAAACTTCTACCACCCTTTGTGTGAGAAGTGTTTCCTAATTTCACTCCTGAAAGGTCTGGCTCTAATTTTTAGTGGTCATGATGCGGAGATGCCGGTGTTGGACTGGGGTGGACAAAATTGAGAGGTCGCACAACACCAGGTTATAGTCCAACAGTTTTATTTGAAATCACAAGCTTTCGGAACTATCGCTCCTTCCTCAGGTGAAGTAAATTGGATACAGAATCGTCAGAGCATATATAGATGGAAAAAAAAGCATGTGTACTTTACAATTGCAGACCAATAAATTAAATCATCCTGACTATCTGCCGAGGTGTGATAAAGTTAATTAAGTCAGCCAGGAAGGTACCACATCAAAAGACATAGCAAGATACAACTGAGACAATGAGGTGAAGTCGCAGGGGTTCTAACGTGTCAAAAGCTGCCGTCTGTATGTAAAACGAAAAGCTTTAAAAAAAAAAAAATTTACTTTTTTACTGGGAAAATTTTTACTTTTTTACTGGGAATCACATCTGTGAACAAGCTAACGACGACTCGAGTCCGGATCACGTCATGTATCGTGACATAAACCCAAGATCCCGATTGAGACCGTCTTCATGAGTGCAGAACTTGGCTATCAGTTTCTGCTCGATGATTTTGCGTTGTCGTGTGTTTCTAAGGTTGCCTTGGAGAACGCTTACCCGCAGATCCGAGGCTGAATGTCCTTGACTGCTGAAGTGTTCCCCGACTGGGAGGTAACAATCCTGCCTGGCGATTGTTGCGCGGTGCTCGTTCATACGTTGTCTCAGTGTCTGCATGGTCTCGCCGATGTACCATGCCGCGGTGCATTCTTTCCTGCAACGTATGAGGTAGACAACGTTGGCCGAGTCACATGAGTATGTACCATGTACCTGGTGGGTAGTGTCCTCACGTGTGATGGTGGTATCTGTGTTGATGATCTGGCATGTCTTGCAGAGTTTGCCATGGCAGGGTTGTGTGGTGTCGTGGTCGCTGTTATCCTGAAAGCTGGGTAATTTGCTGCGAACTATGGTACTTCTGAGGTTAGGCGGCTGTTTGAAGGCAAGTAGTGGAGGCGTGGGGATGGCCTTAGCGAGGTGTTTGTCGTCATCGATGACATGTTGAAGGCTGCGAAGAACATGTCGTAGTTTCTCCGCTCCGGGGAAGTACTGGACGACGTAGGGTACCCTGTTGGTTGTGTCCCGTGTTTGCCTTCTGAGGAGGTCTATGCGATTTTTCGCTGTGGCCCGTCGGAACTGTCGATCGATGAGTCGAGCGTCATATCCCGTTCTTACGAGGGCGTTTTTCAGCGTCCGTAAGTGTCCATCGCGTTCCTCCTCGTCTGAGCAGATCCTGTGTATTCGCAGGGCTTGTCCATAGGGGATGGCTTCTTTAACATGGTTAGGGTGGAAGCTGGAGAAGTGGAGCATCGTGAGGTTGTCCGTGGGCTTGCGGTAGAGTGAAGTGCTGAGGTGTCCGTCTTTGATGGAGATTCGTGTGTCCAGGAATGAGACCGATTCTGTCTTTGATGGAGATTCGTGTGTCCAGGAATGAGACCGATTCTGTCTTTGATGGAGATTCGTGTGTCCAGGAATGAGACCGATCCTTGCCACGATGGACGTATCGGCACTCTACACCAGTATCCCCCACGATGACGGCATCGCTGCAACAGCCTCAGTACTCAACATCAACAACAGCCAATCTCCAGACGCCATCCTACAACTCATCCGCTTCATCCTTGACCACAATGTCTTCACCTTCGACAACCATTTTTTTACCCAAACACACGGAACAGCCATGGGGACCAAATTCGCACCCCAATACGCCAACATCTTCATGCACAAGTTCGAGCAAGACTTCTTCGCTGCACAGGACCTCCAGCCAACGCTGTACACCAGATACATCGACGACATTTTCTTCCTTTGGACCCATGGCGAAGGATCACTGAAAAGACTACACGATAACATAAACAAGTTCCATCCCACCATCAAACTCACCATGGACTACTCCTCAGAATCGGTCTCATTCCTGGACACACGAATCTCCATCAAAGACGGACACCTCAGCACTTCACTCTACCGCAAGCCCACGGACAACCTCACGATGCTCCACTTCTCCAGCTTCCACCCTAACCATGTTAAAGAAGCCATCCCCTATGGACAAGCCCTGCGAATACACAGGATCTGCTCAGACGAGGAGGAACGCGATGGACACTTACGGACGCTGAAAAACGCCCTCGTAAGAACGGGATATGACGCTCGACTCATCGATCGACAGTTCCGACGGGCCACAGCGAAAAATCGCATAGACCTCCTCAGAAGGCAAACACGGGACACAACCAACAGGGTACCCTACGTCGTCCAGTACTTCCCCGGAGCGGAGAAACTACGACATGTTCTTCGCAGCCTTCAACATGTCATCGATGACGACAAACACCTCGCTAAGGCCATCCCCACGCCTCCACTACTTGCCTTCAAACAGCCGCCTAACCTCAGAAGTACCATCGTTCGCAGCAAATTACCCAGCTTTCAGGATAACAGCGACCACGACACCACACAACCCTGCCATGGCAAACTCTGCAAGACATGCCAGATCATCAACACAGATACCACCATCACACGTGAGGACACTACCCACCAGGTACATGGTACATACTCATGTGACTCGGCCAACGTTGTCTACCTCATACGTTGCAGGAAAGAATGCACCGCGGCATGGTACATCGGCGAGACCATGCAGACACTGAGACAACGTATGAACGAGCACCGCGCAACAATCGCCAGGCAGGATTGTTACCTCCCAGTCGGGGAACACTTCAGCAGTCAAGGACATTCAGCCTCGGATCTGCGGGTAAGCGTTCTCCAAGGCAACCTTAGAAACACACGACAACGCAAAATCATCGAGCAGAAACTGATAGCCAAGTTCTGCACTCATGAAGACGGTCTCAATCGGGATCTTGGGTTTATGTCACGATACATGACGTGATCCGGACTCGAGTCGTCGTTAGCTTGTTCACAGATGTGATTCCCAGTAAAAAAGTAAAAATTTTCCCAGTAAAAAAGTAAATTTTTTTTTTTTTAAAGCTTTTCGTTTTACATACAGACGGCAGCTTTTGACACGTTAGAACCCCTGCGACTTCACCTCATTGTCTCAGTTGTATCTTGCTATGTCTTTTGATGTGGTACCTTCCTGGCTGACTTAATTAACTTTATCACACCTCGGCAGATAGTCAGGATGATTTAATTTATTGGTCTGCAATTGTAAAGTACACATGCTTTTTTTTCCATCTATATATGCTCTGACGATTCTGTATCCAATTTACTTCACCTGAGGAAGGAGCGATAGTTCCGAAAGCTTGTGATTTCAAATAAAACTGTTGGACTATAACCTGGTGTTGTGCGACCTCTCTAATTTTTAGACCATGCCCCCAAGTCCTAGAATCCCCAACCAGCGGAAATAGTTTCTCTCTATCTACTCTATGGGCTGGATTTTGTCAGTGTGGGCGGGCTGGGGCGTGTCAGGTGGAAATCGTGTCAGGACCCTTACTCCTAAGTGCTGAAAAAGTGGGATTTACCCCTAATTGGGCAATTGATTTCCTGGGTGTGGGAAGCCCTGGCCCAATGAGTCTTTTCATACAGAAAGTCGCCTCCGATTATGTCATCAATGCTGCTGGATTTAAGACCTGCAAGCAGCCTCGCTTCCTCTGGAGACTGCAAAGGCTCTGCAAATTGTATGAAGGTGTTGATTTCCCGACAATGTCCACAATCAAGCAAAAGTGTGCACCTCGGTTTGATGAGCCATCCCTCCAAGCTCTGGTGCACGGAGCCAGATGTAATAAGGAGGTGCTGTTCCCTTCCTCAGGGAGAAAAAAGCCACCCCAGCAGACAAAAGCTGTGTGGCTGCAAGTGGCCCAGGAGGTCAACTCCATTTTGCTGAGCCGCAGAACCTGGCTGCAGTGCAGGAAGAGGTTTCATGATCTTCTCCGCACAGGAAAAGTGAGTATGACTTTCCCATCACCCTCAATCTGATCCCCATCGCCTCTCCTCACCAGCACTCTGCTTTGCCAACCTCTTCCTCCACATGCTACTTGACACTTACATGCCTGCACCCTTACCCATTCCCTCTCACTCGAAAGTCACATTCACTTAACTATTTGACCATGCAGCCCTCACACTCCCTATCACTGTGATGCCATGACAACAACAACTTTCAACACACAGGGATGGTCCTTTGTATCCTTCTAAGCATCTATGCTATGGATTATCTACACTCACTCCTTCATTCTCACTCAAACTCCACTTGTGTCCCTCATTGCAGGAAAAGAGAGCCCACAATAAGAGGGAAAGAGCCATGACAGGAGGAGGGCCACCCTCAGTAGCCCAGCTCACCACCTGGGAGGAGGCGGCCCTGGAAATCGCCGGGATCGAGGAGGATTCCCAAGTGGGGGACGGACAGATGGGCGCATCGCAGCAAGCTGGTGACAGAATAGTTGGGCATCTCTCTCATTGACATTGCATGAGTCACTGATAATGAATCTGATGCTCTAACAGATTGACTTATGATCATCTGCACTATTCAATGTTCATGTAACCTTGACCTGACATCTCTAACTCTTTCCTTTACTCCCCCACAGGACCATCGAAAGCCCCCATCCCCACTGTCCAGGAGGAAGAGCCTGAGCTTCCAGACTCCTCAGAGGAAGCTGCAATCTCTGAGGGCGCAGCCTCAGCAGAATTCAGCGCACCCTGCACCAGCGCAGACACTCACACCTCGGTGGGACCTTCGGGACATAGAGTAGTGTTGGCACCTGGTGTATCACAGCTCACAAGTGAGCATCAGCAGATGGTGGAGACAGGGACAGCAGTGGAGAGTCCTCGTCGGAGGGTGCAGGACTCTGCCAGCTCGGCTCAGCTGCATGTCGACCCTGTGCCTCCAGGTCCATCCAGAACGAGAGCGGTGCTGGAACTCCAGGGACAGGTGCAGGAGTCTCTGGCAGGTTTTGTCTCCAGGGTCGCTGTGAGTGTCGAGCAAATGGAGGAGTCCATCGCGAATATGAGCAGAGCCTTTGTGGAGGCATTGGCGCATGAACGCATCACCACGGAAAGGATGGCAACCTCCGTGGAAAGGATGGCTACAGTAAAAGAGAGGCTGGCTACGGCCATGGAGGAGCTAAGTCGCCAGAGTGTAGAAAACATGGTCATTGTTCAGAATAGACTGGCATCTCTTGAGGAGCGATGGTCAGCTACTGAGCATGGAAACCAGACCTTCATGAAAGTCCTCTGGAGTAGGACTTCCAGTGCAGAAACGGGTCCTCATGGTCCCCCTGAAGTGCAGCAAGGTGCTGTCAAGCCATTTGCTAGCTCTGAAGTGGGGCTGACCCATGAGAGGGATGTTGGTGGCAGACAACAAGGAAGTGGGGGCTCCTCTCCAAGCGCTCAAACGACCATGCCACTGCAAAGCCCTCGGTCAGAGCCCCACCAGGGTCCTCACCCAACTGAGATGGGTGTCTCAGCCCCTGCATAGCCGCAGGAGCAGCAGACTGTTGCCAAGCCCTCACAGGTTCGCAACCCCAGAGGACGGCTGCCAAAGGTGTCGAGACAGGAGCAGCAAGAAAGTGAGCAAGGGGCCTCCACATCTGCTGAAGCCACAGGGGAAGCACCACGTAGGAGCACGCATAAGAGGAAGATAATGCACAAGTAGTCACAAGGGTAGTCACTTGGGTGTTATGTTGCATTTATTTTTGAAATGCCACCAGTTGCTTGTTGTGATAAAAAATTCTGATGGCAAACTGTTGAAGTTGTGGCCTGTGTCATTTCGCAAATGGGACTTCCACATTGAGGGCTTAGAGTGACTTGCAATTGTCAGTATGGTGGTCAGAGTGATAGGAATCCGCAGGTTCTTGTCCATTGTCGATGCTTTGGTAAGAAGGTGCGAGGCAAAAGTGTTTGATTGTACAGGCTAAGCAAATGTGACCAACATGAGTGCGTCCCTTGCATCCCGGGCAGTAATATGGTCGCGCTCTGGCAACTTCTGGCCTCTGCATCTTCAGGTGGGTGACTAGCAGCTTGGCGCTCCTATTGATGCTCCTGCTGTTGCTCATGGTTCTGCTGCTGCCGTGGCTGGTCTTCAGCCGAATCTGATGTCCAGGAGGAAAGGAATTAAATGGTCGCCATGCTTCTGGTATATGCCTCAGTTGAGGAAGTGCTTAGTCAAGGTGGGGAGAGGGGTTTCCCAGGAGGTCACACTGGAGATGGGTGCCAGGCTCCAAACTTCCACAACACTGAGTATGCCTGCTAAAAGTTCCCCCAGACCTGAAACAACAAAGTTCTGCCACCTGCAAATGATCATTGGTGAAAACTCCTTTGTAATGGTGGAGCTGCAGCTGTTCGTAAGCAATCCACTTGTGAGGCCACCAGCATTACCTGGCGTGTTCCAGAGGAGGCGTGAGGGATGGGGGGAATGACTAAAAATTGGAAAGGCCTCTCAAAATGGGATTATAGAAGCTATTAAGTGGTTGTTAAGGGCCTTAAGGGCCTATCCCGCCTCTTGGAGGCGGGATGGAAAGGGGGTCAGAAAACACGCTTTTGGGAAAATTGCTCGGAGGCGGGATGGAGGCGGGATCGGGCCCGCCCGCCATTTTTGGCGATCTTAACAACTCACACACCTCCAATCCCGCCTCCTCGGGCCTGGCAAAATCAAACCCTTGCTGTTCCCCTTAATATCTTGAAAACTTTGATCAAATCACCCCTTAACCTTCTAAATTCCAGGGAGTACAACCCTAGTTTGTGTAATCTCTCCTCATGGAGTCCAGGTACCATTCTGGTAAACCTACACTGCACTCCCTCCAAGGCCAATATATCCTTCCTAATACAAAAGCCAAATACTGCAGATGCTGGAAATCTGAAATAAAAACAGAAACTGGCAGTTCTGACGAAGGGTCATCGACCTGAAACGTTAACTCTGTTTCTCTCTCCACAGATGCTGCCTGACCTGCTGAGTGTTTCCAACATTTTCTGTTTTTATATCCTTCCTAAGGTGTGCAAGAGAGCCCCAGGTAGGCAGAGGAAATGCTTCAAGGACACCCTCAAAGCCTCCTTGAAAAAGTGCAACATCCCCACTGACACCTGGGAATCCCTGGCCCAAGACCGCACAAAGTGGAGGAGAAGCATCCGGGAAGGCGCCCAACACCTTGAGTCTCTTCTCCGGGAGCAAGCGAAAGCCAAGCGCAAGCAGCACAAGGAGCGCACGTCAACCCAAAGACCCCACCCACCGTCTGCCCCACCTGTAACAGAGACTGTAGGTCCCGCATTGGACTCATCAGTCACCTGAGAACTCATTTTTAATGTGGAAGCAAGTCATCCTCGGTTCCGAGGGACTACCTAAGAAGAAGATGTGCTGCCCAGAACTGTTCACAGTACTCCAGGTGTGGTCTAACCAGGGCTTTGTACAGCTGCAGCATAACTTCCATCCCCTTGTATTCTAGTCCTCTAGATATAAAGGCCAGCATTCCATTAGCCGTTCTGATTATTTTCTGTACCTGTTCATGACATTTTAATGATCTATGTACCTGGACCCCCAAGTCTCTTTGGACCTCCACTGTTTTTAGCTTTTCACCATTTAGAAAGTACCCTGTTGTATCCTTTTTGGATCCAAAGTGGATGACCTCACATTTGCCTACACTGAAATCCATTTGTCACAGTTTTGCCCATTCACTTAATTCCTTTGTAATTTTATGCTTTCATCGACACTGCTTACAATGCCATTTATTTTTGTGTCATTGGCAAATTTGGATATGTGGCTTTTTATCCCTTTATCTAAATCGTTAATAAATACAGTGAATATTAAGGCTAAAGGGATCAAGGGATATGGGGAGAAAGCAGGGACAGGGTACTGAATTTGGATGATCAGCCATGATCTCATTAAATGGCAGAGCAGGATGGAGGGGCCGAATGGCATACTCCTGCTCCTATCTTCTATGCTTCTATGAATATTTGAGGCCTCAACACAAATCCCTGTGGGACACCACTAGTCACATCCTGCCAATTAGTGTACCTGCCTATTATCCCTGCCGCTTAGCCAATTTCCGAACCAGGTCAACAATTTGCCTTCAATTCCATGGGCTTCAACCTTAGTTAACAGTCTCTTATGAGAGACTTTATGAAATGCCTTATGGAAATCCATATAATTAACATCCATAGACATTCCCCTGTCCACTACTTTAGTCGCCTCTTCAAAAAATTAATTCAGATTCGTCAGGCATGACCTACCATTTACAAATCTGTGCTGGCTCTCTCTGATCAGCTGAAAATTTTCAAGATGTTCAGTCACCCGATCCTTAATTATAGACTCTAGTAAACTCCTGACAACAGATGTTAGGCTAACTGGTCTATAATTCCCTGGTTTCCCTCTCTCACCATTCTTAAATAGTGGAGTGACATGTGCAGTTTTCCAATCTACAGGGACGGTTCCTGAATCAAAAGAACTTTAGAAGATTATAGTTAGGGCATCTGCAATGTGCTCAGCTACTTCCTTTAAAATCCTGGGATAAAAACCATCTGGTCCTGGGGATTTGTCACTCTTTAGTGCCATTATTTTCTTCATTACTGTTATTTTGCTCACGTTAATTTTGCTGAGTTCCCTGATTCAATATTAGTTTCCTTGGGATTTCCAGCATGCTATCCTCTTCCTCTCCTGTAAATACTGACGCAAAGTAATTATTCAACATATCCGCCATTTCCTATTATCATTGACAATATCACCGCTTTCAGTTTAAGGGGCCAACATTGCTCCTGACCACCCTCTTTTGCCTAATATAATTGTAATTTTTTTTGTGTTGATTTTGATATCCCTTACAAGTTTCTTTTCATAATCCCTTTTTGTAACTCTTATTATCTGTTTTGTCAGCCTTTGCTGTTTTTTGTATCTTTCCCATTCGCCATGATCTGTGCTATTTTTTGCATTTTTGTATGCTTTTTCTTTTAGGTTTATGTTGTCTTTTTAGTTGTCCATGGCTGGGTTTTTTTTGGCAAGTAGAGCTCTTGCCCCTTAGGGGTATAAACTGGTTCTGTATCACATTAAATACTTTTTTGAACACCTCCCACTGATCTTCTGTCATTTTACTCATCAATAGATTTGCCCAGTTTATTGTGGACAATCTCTGTCTCATCGCATTGAAGTCAGCCTTACCCAAATCTAGAATCTTAGCTGTTCCACGTTTCTCCCTTTCAAACACTAACAAAAAATGTTTTGAAATGCATTGTGAAAAATAAAAACCTGACTCTAACAATCAGTAATGACACTGTTATCACTTAAAGGGGAACAAACATGTGGGGGAAGCACCTTTGTTCAAAGAACTCAAATAGTTTATATAGTGAAAAGTTATGTATAGTTACAAGAACTCTTGACAATTTTCTTACCCCATCAGATCGGGTCTTCCACCTTGACAGTCTGCTCTCTGATGTCACCAATGGAAATCTGCCCCGTGCAGCCGAGCACAATTCCATTCAAGACAGATGTTGTAACTTCAGACTGATTGAGTGCTGATCCAGGACTGCATGATCGTGGGAAACTACACTACCAGTTGAATGTGCTGTATCCCCAGACAGTAGCATGGTCAACTTTGACAATTATCTTATTCTCTGAGGGATTTAGCTGCTAAATTAGGTTATTTTGTCAGTTTTGTTCTGGTCACTGGTCAGGATTTTTATAACTATACCAGCAAATCTCCGGTGGTATGCTCACAATAGGTCAGAGGATATGCTATTTTATAATGACAGAAGCATTATATTGTACAGCATTTAGTGAATGATTTTGATGTCAATGTGCAGCTGTGTACATGTTGCTTTAAGGCAATGCTACAGTAATTGTGTAATTGCTGTGTCTTCCTTCAGTTGAGGCTAATTTTTCTTAGGTAGCTCTTTAGGTCAATTAGAGGTCAGACTATCTTTTTTATAATGTGACTACTGAAACCAATTAGGTCATCTCTGTTGCGGAGATGGTACTCTGCATATTGAAAAGTATTACTTCCTTTAAAAATAGGCACAAAATTTGCAGGCGTGTTTGTGGGACATCTGGTTTCTGTCTCAAAAGTGTTCTTCAGTAGCTTTGCTCAAAGTTAGCTGGGGGATACACTGAAGTGTGCGTCTGAAGTGTGCTGTCTGAAGAGTGAAAGGAAGTGTGACAATTACAGGAAATGCACACTCTATGCTAGATTATTATATGATAAATACATTGGAATCAATAATAACCCGCCCACAATGGGCGGGAGGAGGTTGGGGGTGGGTTAAACGCTAAAAAATGCGAAACGTGACCCCAACCCGACGCAGAAGTGCCTGCCTGCTATTTTTACGGCAGCGGGTAGTGTGTCGTGCAAGTGTCCCGTCTTAGAGAGGCGGGGTACTTCGTCCGGCTATCGTGCTGAAGACTTGTGCTCCAGAAATAGCCGCGCCTCTAGCCAAGCTGTTCCAGTACAGCTACAACACTGGCATCTATCCGACAATGTGGAAAACTGCCCAGGTATGTCCTGTCCACAAAAAGCAGGACAAATCCAGCCCGGCCAATTACCGCCCCATCAGTCTACTCTCAATCATCAGCAAAGTGATGGAAGGTGTCGTCGACAGTGCTATCAAGCGGCACTTACTCACCAATAACCTGCTCACTGATGCCCAGTTTGGGTTCTGCCAAGACCACTCGGCTCCCGACCTCATTACAGCCTTGATCCAAACATGGACAAAGGAGCTGAATTCCAGAGGTGAGGTGAGAGTGACTGCCCTTGACATCAAGGCAGCATTTGACCAAGTGTGGCATCAAGGAGTCCTCGTAAAACTGAAGTCAATGGGAATCAGGGGGAAAACGCTCCACTGGCTGGAGTCATACCTAGCACAAAGGAAGATGGTTGTGGTGGTTGGAGGTCAATCATCACAGCCCCAGGACATCGCTGCAGGAGTTCCTCAGTGCAGTGTCCTAGGCCCAACCATCTTCAGCTGCTTCAGAAATGACCTTCCCTCCAACATAAGGTCAGAAATGGGGATGTTCGCTGATAACTGCACAGTGTTCAGCGCCATTCACAACTCCTCAGATAATGAAGCAGTCCATGCCCGCATGCAACAAGACTTGGACAACGTTCAGGCTTGGGCTGATAAGTGGCAGGTAACATTCGTGCCACACGAGTGCCAGGCAATGACTATCTCCAACAAGCGAGAGTCTAACCACCGCCCCTTGAAATTCAATGGCATTACCATCGCTGATTCCCCCATGATCAACATCCTGGGGGGTCACCATTGACCAGAAACTTAACTGGACCTGCCACATAAAAACTGTGGCAACAAGAGCAGGTCAGAGGCTAGGTATTCTGTGGCGAGTGTCTCACCTCCTGACTCCCCAAAGCCTTTCCACCATCTACAAGTCACAGGTAAGGAGTGTGATGGAATACTCTCCACTTGCCTGGATGAGTGCAGCTCCAACAACACTCAAGAAGCTCGACACCATCCAGGACAAAGCAGCCCGCTTGATTGGCACCCCATCCACCACCTTAAACATTCACTCCCTCCACCACCGGCGTACCGTGGCTGCAGTGTGTACCATCTACAAGATGCACTGCAGCAACTCGCCAAGGCTTCTTCGGCAGCACCTCCCAAACCCGCAACCTCTTCCACCTAGAAGGACAAGGGCAACAGGCACATGGGAACACCACCACCTCCAAGTTCCCCTCCAAGTCACACACCATCCTGACTTTGAAGTATATCGCCGTTCCTTCATCGTCGCTGGGTCAAAATCCTGGAACTCCCTCCCTAACAGCACTGTGGGAGTACCTTCACCACACGGACTGCAGCGGTTCAAGAAGGCGGCTCACCACCACTTTCTCAAGGGCAATTAGGGATGGGCAATAAATGCTGGCCTTGCCAGCAATGCACACATCACATAAAAAAATGAATAAAAAACTCCATATTTAAATCAGGCTCTCACAGCGCAATTGCAAGCCAGATTTAAATTTAACTGTTGCCATGCGGTTTTCCCAAGGCTAGGGAAACCCGGCAGTGAAATGAAGGCGGGAGCTGCCAGAACCAGAAGGCAAGTGTATTTTACAGCAATCCATGTGAGTCCGGAGGAGCAATTGTGCTCCCCCTCAGCCCACCAAAGAAGCCTTCTACCTCCATTCTGCTGATTGAGGGCTCCCTTTAGCCACTGCCGTGAGTGGTGAGCACCCCCCCCATCAAGTCCTTATCTGCAGCCAGCCCCGCGATCGGCAACCCGCTCCTCCAGCCCGGATCTGAATCCTGCCCACCTCTCCATTGCCAGGGACTGTTTTTGCCAGGACGAAGAAACAACACATTCAGTGACTGTTTGACAAATCACTTAACATGAGACAAACGCTAGAGTTTTTACCTGGAGACCTGCCGAGAGCGGGGGAGGGGTGGGGGGCACTGTAGAGCGTGGGGAAACGCTGGGGTTTTAACTCCCCAGCGTGCATGTGACGTCACAGAAAGGTTCTCCGATTGGAAATCAGCCTGATTGACAGGTTGGCTTCCAGTCGGGCAGGGAACGCTGGACAAGAGGCCGCAACCCCAGGTAGCTGCGAGCCCCGACTCTAGGACCGGGGTGGGGGGGTTCTGATTCCCAGGGGTGTCCAATCTCTGACCCAGGGGCGCAGGGGGGGGGGGGGGTCCGATCCCCAACCCTGGGGGGTGGTGTTTTATGGTGGGGGGGGTGGTGCTGATGATGGGGGTGCATGGGGGGCCATATGGAAGCACTCTTGCTCCTCCTGGCCCACAAGGAGTGCTCCCCGAGACCGTCCTCGCCTTGTTGTAGCTGTCGGGAATCCCGAGGCCTGGGAACCCCGGCCGGCCACAGTTAAACCTGCAAAGCAGGTTAAATCGAAGGCTTCCAGCCTTATTATGATATTGAAAGCTCCGACCCACCTCCTGGGAGCAGGTTGGCCACCCCCCGCCCCAGACCCGCCTCCGCTAAAACTGGAAGTGGGGGGTTTGGGGTTAAAATTCCCCCCAAAAGAACAGTTACCCCACCATCTGGCATTTGTGCAGGATGGGTCCCATTCGCTGGAGTCCTTCACATTGAATGTAGCAGTCTGTAGATGGAGGTGTTTTATTGGGCCGGATTTTGAACTCAGAGGCGAATGGCGCCCACCATTCATTACACTTAAACTTGCCCACAGACTTTCCATGGTGTTCTGCACGGCAAGTTGCCGTCAGCGGGACATCCAAATGGTGCGGCGCCCTCTACAGGGGATCGGGGACCTGTGTGAACAGGGCAAGGAACTGTGTTTCTCCTTAACCAATCAGATTGAAGAATCCTTACTGAGGCGTGCAGAGTCTGAACCAGGAAGTGTCAGTTACAATATTTAATTCAATGTCAAATCAGGTGCAAAAAGCAAAATAAAGAGAGGAAAAGAAAGATTGGATTAAGAGAGAGAAAAAAGAGACAGAAAGAAAAAGTAAAAAAGAAAATGTTTTATTTACATTTTTTAAAATCTCCAACCATAAATGAATTCTGAAGGAATGAGATTCTACGCTTGTAAAAGTTATTTTTTAGTGCCAGAGAGGTTGTTTGGCGGTAATTCAAACTTATCATGCCTTTAAGAATTGACTTACACTGGATGAACAAGCTCTAGCTTTTTCTGACACGTTTAGTGGGTATCTGTCACAAGTGCAACAACTTCACGCCATTCCATGTATTTCAATGCTGAGTCTCTCGGCGAGATACCATTTTTACGCAGTTTCTGGAGGAGCAGGGTATCTCGAACAGCAACCTCCTGATTTCTGTGATTAACTGCACATGTGCGTTCGCTGGACGTAGCTGTCCGATATACATTTTAATAATGGCGAGCGCCATTAGCCTCACCGTTATTTCGATAGCAAGATCCGGCCCAATGTATCACAGAGTCCAATGGCATGAGACAGCACCGCACAGTCAATCAGGGTCAGCCGCAAATCCTGAAAATGTCGTGTTCCCACAGATCCCACTGCTGCCCAATCCAGTCCTTTATTCTGAGATTCAAACAGGTAGTGCAATGTGTTCAGGACTTCCCTTTTACCAGTTTCACTCAACGTGTTTCCAATCTGTCCGCTAACCTTCTCCTTCACCCAGTTAATCATTCGGCAGAGGGCTGGCTTTCCCACCCGGCAGCTGGCCAGCATGTCACATATACCAGCTGCCAGGCGGGAAATGGAAGAAAAAATATTAAAATTAGGTCCGGCCATTAAGTTTGGCAGGACCTCCGCATCCCTGGCCTTACCGGGTTCTTCGGCCAGTTCCGGCCTCCTTCCCTGCCTCCCCATAAATATCGGGGCCATTAGATTTTCTGTTTACTACAGAATACAGAACAGCTGCTTTATTTTCCTTCCCCTTTAAGGATCAGCTGCAAACTTTGGGAACTACCTTGCTAGATAATTAATTGTGACGACAATGCCTGTTTATCATACTGACACAAATACATACTGCATAGTTTGTCAAAAATTCTGAACTTCTCTTACATGTATCTTAGGTGCGGAAGATTTCCAAATGCTCCTTGATCAATATGCACAAGAAGTTTTGCTTTATCAATTATTCTGTAAAACAATAACAAAGAATTGCTTGATTAATTATTATTCTGTTTTGTTAGCTGCTCTGCACAAATAATTTGTTAATATGGCATAGATAAACTGAAAACAACTAAATTGTAAATCCTGGTGCACAATACACTATTGGTTATAGCTATTATAAAGTATGTATAGAGAATCAGTTATTCATATGCATCATATTTTACAGTCAAAACAGTGGAGCTTGGAGAAAAATCTATGGAGTTCCTACTTTATTTGGCTTCTTTTTTAAACCCTGAAACACCGTTGAAGCTTTTAAAACATTACCGTTGTCAGTCACAGGATTCCCTTTCTGAGCCATGAGATAGAAATACTACAGGAGAAGCATTGAATGCAGATCTCCTTCATGGAGGGATAAACATTAGCTTCCTGTGTGATATTTTGTCAAATGTTAAAATAAACTTGCATTCTGGCGCTGGAGCTTGATCCCGTAGGATGGTGCTTTATATTGCGCAAAACAATTGTTGGGTATGAGTTGCTATGGTTACAGTCAGCCTTCATTCGTGCTGAGATTGAATGCACAGGTGTTTAAAGATTTTTGACCATAAATAGCTCATGGCAAAGTAAGTAGTTCTGCTGGGTTGCTATCTCATTAGCATGGAATAAATTCTGTATTGCACGTATACGAGATAACCATTCCAAAATGTTATTAGCAACATGTGTTGTATCAAAGAAATTCAATGCAAAAGATCAATGCAAAATAACATTTTATTTTGAAGAAATACATTTCAATATTTCAATGTGGTTAGTACCAAGTCCAAGCAAAGTGAGATTATTTACCAGATCGCTAACCAGACCCCCAAATTACAATGCCTTTGCATTGATGCGTATCAGCAACCACAGTGCATCATGCAACAACTTGCATTTATATAGCACCTTTAACATAGAAGCAACATACCAAGCTGCTTCACAGAGGCATAAAGAAAAATATTGACAGTGAGCCAAAGAAGGAGATACTAGGATGGGTGACAAAAGCTTGGTTAGAGAGGTAGGTTTCAAGGAGGATCATAAAAGCAAGGGAGCTGGCGAGACAGTTACAGAATCCAGTGGTAATTGGCAGGACACTTTAAAATGAATTATGGTTTTGAAATACATCAATTGCATTATTTCATGGTTGAAATGGCACAAGATGAAAGAATGCACATCAGGTAGCTGAATAGATACTAGTGCCAGACTCTCCATCTCTACCATTACGCCATCAACCACATCTGCAGGCATTGGCATGCCTAACTAACAATAACCAAGGGCAACTACCTCAGCAGACTCCTGGTCAGTGTAAAACAAGGTCACCACTGCTGGCAATGTTTCTGCCTCTGATGCCTTCCAACATAAGAATCATTTGTAGTATCAGTCAATGTGCTATCCACAATGCATCAAACAGGTGACTGATAATAGGTCAGTTTGGCCAGGCCTTTCATTTCCTTTTCCACTGTATAGCAATAAGAATATGATATGGCTGCCTAATTTCAATGCACTGCTACATTCCCCAATGTACAGTGGGTTATTGATGGCAGCCACAGTGCCATCATGGGCAGTAAGTTCTTGTTTCTTCTCGAACAGTATCACTTCATCTATGCATTGTGACTCATCCAGTGCTACCCCTACAAGCTCACTAATGACATCTGCTGGGAAATGCAGAGCTGTGTTGATACTTGCAAACATTGGTGATAGGGATGTAGAGTGCTGTGCGGTGCTGTCTTGCCTTGGGCCAGTGGTTGTGCTAGCAAGCTCCTGTTCCAGGCCTACAATGACATAAAATGTTAGCGTATTGGTTCCAAGGCACACCTTCTAACAGAGTTCATCTCACAAGGTATATGATATGATTCTGTGTGTAGCTATGTCAGTGATAGTGAGATGAATAATCAGACCTAAGAGTTGGTTGGCACGAGTCCTGAGCTTGGGGCAAACCTTTCATGCTTTTATATACAAGCACATTCAGGGTGGCCTTCTCCAAAGAATGTAAGGCATGTCATTTCTGAGCCTGCCTCCTGTTCGGGTCTGTTCTCTGGGGTCATTTTCTGACTTTCCACCCCTAACAGAAAACATTGCCTGCTGGGAAAATTCAGGAATGCACTGTGTATAACTTACCAACCAATTAAATTAATCATGTGCAGCACTTGTTGGAATTTCCGATATGTACATCCAATGGACAAGGCTCCTCACTCACTAGGAGGGAAAGGTCAGAAAATTAGCACTTTTGTGCCATCTTGTCATGGAAGTATAAAAGTAGTCTTAAGATGTTGTAAGTTGAAGGACCATATACACAGTGACAGTCATGTGCTCAATCTACAGGCTGGATTTGTTTTCATTAGAGCAAAGGAGGTTGAGGGGTGGTTTGATAGAGGTGTACAAGATTATGACGCGTTTGGATAGGCTAGACAGGGAAAGGCTGTTGCCACTAGTTGATGGTACAAGGGCTAAGGGACACAGATTTAAGGTTTTGGGCAAGAGATACAGGGGGGACGTGAGGAAAAGTTTTGTTATGCAGCGAGTGGTGAGGACCTGGAATTCGCTGCCGACGGAGGTGGTGTAAGCGGAGACACTCAATGTTTTCAAGGGGAGACTGGATAGGCATTTGAAGGAAATAAACTTGCAGGGCTACGGGGATAGAGCAGGGGAATGGGACTGACTGGATTGCTCTACAGAGGGCCAGCACGGACTCGATGGGCTGAATGGCCTTCTTCTGTGCCGTTATGACTCTATGGGCTGGATTTTATCAATGGGGCGCATTGGGGGCGGGACTGCTGGTTGTCGGGTTTCAGTCCCGCCCCCAACAACGTCCGGCCAACCCACTCTATTTTCCCTTGATTGACCTTGTTAAGCCCACCCTGTGGGCTTACCAGGCCAATTAAGGGAAAGCTGGTGACAGAGGACGTCAGCGTATGATGTTTCATCTGTCAAAAAATTTTGACAGATGAATTGTCATCATTTGACAGCTTTGAGAAGCTGTCAAACACTGACATTCTCTGTTCTAAGGTGAGTCCTTGTACTGAAAACTCACCAATCCTCTCTCCTTAGCAGAAATCAGATGGCTACTGCATCGGAAAATGCAGCAACCATTCTGTCATCTCTGCCATTGAGATGAGGAACCTTCGGATCCCCAAGGGTTGAAGCCTGCAGGAAGAAGCAAAGGTAAGTAAACTTTTTCTAACACTTTACACTCACCTCCCATACTTACCTCTCCACACTTGAACCCATCACTCACCCCCACAGCGCACTTTTCGACCCCTCTCACCCCCGCAGACCCACTGCTTACCTCGCTGACCCTGGCGAGGTTCGAAGCCATCGGGAAGCCCGCACTTGTGTGGTTAAAATGTGGATAAGCCTTTAACTGCCTGTTAACTACCTGTTAACAGGCAGTTAAGTGGCTGTAATCCCCTTCCCGCCTCGAGGAGATGGGTCCCGCCTCCATACCCTCCTCCCCAGGGCTGGCAAAATTCCCCCCTATGAATCTATGGGGGAAAAATTCGGTTGCTTTGCGCCTCCCATTAGCGCAAACCAACTAGCGCCCGGGCGCGGCGCCCCCAACGCCTCCCGCAAAATTCAGTGGGAGGTTAGTGGTGGCGGTAACCATTAGCGCCCCGTGGCGCTCGCACCCCGGCCACGATCTTCGGTAGCGCCCCCTGACTTACCGCCGGACGCTATGTCCGACGGGGTCAGGAGAGCCTACCTGTGGCTGGAGCATCGCTATTTAAAGGCGAGGTGACGGGTGGCCATTTTTGTTGCTGGACGCCTGCCAGCACCTGCCTCCGTTGCCGTCCCCGGCCTCCTGACCCCCCCCGCCGCCGCGGAGTGCCGGCTGCGCTCTGTGAGCCCGGCACTTCTCTTGAGTGCTGGGCTCTTTTGCCGGCACTCCGATCCCCGGTGGCCCAGCTGGGCCCAGGGTCGCGCTGTGTAAGGCCACTCCCCTTTAAGAAGGGGAGGAATGCCTGCAATACCGCGCCACGTAGCGCCACGATATTCCCTCGCAGCGCCCCAAGAGGGAGGCGGGGCGGTTCCAGTAGCACCCCGCTTCCCTCTTGGGGCGCTACCACTCAATTTCGGCCACGGGGGTGCTAATTTTTCCGGGGCGCTAAAAGTAGCGCCCTGGCGAAGTTAGCGCCCCAAAGGGGGCGCGACTCAATTTCTCCCCCTTGGACTCCATCCTGTGTGTCATTTAGAGAACATGCATCATGTTGCTAGGTTGTATTACAATGATTTTATGATGAAGTTCTTTTTTTTTTATATGAAGTTCTTTGAAGATGTGTGTGGCAAGGTTTTCAATTATAAGTTGCAGCTTGAATGTGTACCCTGCTGGAGTGTGGGTATACATGGCGAAGTTGGAAGGAGCTGCAAGGTTGTGTGAAGGCTTGGACCATCAACTTGGTAAATGGTACTGTTACTTTGTTACCTTTCTTAATGTCTTTCACCTTCTTCCACATCAGTTATCAAGTCTTGTGGATACTGTACACAGCATCGACTCTGGTCACCATCACCTGCCAAACATACTGGACTGCTGTCCTCTGGAAAGGGTGCCCAAGTGTGCCACTCATGGTAACCCTTCTTGTACCAACCCCAGACAGCAGAAGGTATATACTTCACCAGCATCGAATAGGGGTTTCCAGTGCTGTGCTGCTCCATCACAGACTCCATTTCCTGCTTCCAGATTTATTTTACCACCACTGTTCTTCGTCAATGACTTATTTTCCTCCATGCAGCCTTAGGAAATGATGGCACACAAACTACAGTCATTGCAAAGGTTAAAAAATATTTTTGTCCAAATGTTATCACTTATCTTTAAGTGGCCATATCTTTTTAACTCTGGTCTACATCCCTTTAAGGGATGATGATATGGCAGATTTCCCCTTTGCTTCCCATTCAGCAAGTTCTTGGTGGTATGCCCAATGCACATAGCCAGCTCACCTTGAGTAATTAAGCCAACCCTATCGAGATTGGACATTCCTGTTATATGCATGTGAAAATCGCCAGTTTTACACAATTCCATAAAGAAGAGACTTGTGTAATGGGGTAAGAATATATGTAAACTTTTGATAATGTAACATTTAGGAATTGATTATATAATTATCACCTGTCTCAGGACTAAATTTGATTCATGTTATTCTCAACTTGGGTGACATTTCAAGACTATTTGAGAAATATATGTGATTTAAAACAATTAGCTAACAATTGATTCGGTGATAAATGAGTCTACGTATATATAAAGAACAGTTTATTGAATAATTTAGATTTGTTGACAGCATCAAGTCTAATGATGTAGCTTTCACACATTTAACCCAACGTTTAAGAATAACATCTGCAAAATGCAATGGACAGAAATCTGTGGAAACCTGTCTTTTATCTACATCATTTAAGTATATTTGGACAGGTTGAGCATTAGTTCTTTGTTAACTATCAGCAAACAGACATTGACAAGGATTCTGGATGGATTACAGTTGGTGACAGTAGCAAGAAAGATAATAATGCCTATAAAGGTACCCAGGAGATTAAATAAATAAACAATGCCAGGCACTCGCCATAAATGCAGAGGGAAACAAGTTCAGAAAGGAGAAGGCAGCTGGAAAACCAGAGAAGCTAGCTTGGAAAAAGACACAGCCTGAAAGTCACATAAAGATTGCAGGGGATTCTTTCTTCAGGAAAATAAATCACCGTGTGCGTTGTAAGGACAATACCTACAGGATGGGGACAGGAAGAGACCCAGTGACAGAGCTCCATGTAGGAGTAAACAACATAGGGAAAAATAATATAGGGTCCTTAAAGGTCACTTACACAAGGAGCAGTAAAGTGGAATTCAGGACGGTGTGCTACAAATAACCCAGGTGCTACTGCATCTTTAAACATTTGAAAAAAATGAAGGCTAAGTCATATATATATATATATCTAGATATTTTAAAAATTGGCTCCGTTATAAGAGCGGTAAAACAACAGTTTTCTTCAGAGGTTGATAATTTATGCTGGTTCCTGCTTTGTGATATAATTTGAGTCATGCTTGGTTGGGAGCAGTGTTAGAACTTGGTGAGGAAAGGAACATTTAACTAGACTGCAATCACCATCTGCCCTTACTGGCGTTAAGATGACTCATAAAATACAGAAATGTTGTCAGTCTCCAGCTGTGGGGAGAATCAACTTCTTATCCATGCTGACTCCTGCCATGCTCTGCTGCTGGGTAAAAAAAGAAGACTTGCATTTACATAGTGCCATTCACAACCTCAGGATTTCCCAAAGCACTTTATAGCCAATAAAGTACTTTTGAAGTGTAGTCACTGTTGTAATGTAGGAAACGAGCAGCCAATTTGCACACAAGATCCCAACAAACAGCACTGAGATAATGACCAGCTAATCTATTTTAGTGATGTTGGCTGAGGGATAAATATTGGCCAGGACACCGGGGAGAACTCCCTGCTCTTCTTCGAAATAATGCCATGGGATCTTTCACATCCACCTGAGAGGGCAGGTGGGCCTCAGTTTAATGACTCATCTGAAAGTTGACACCTCCAACAGTGCAGCACTCCCTCAGTACTGCACTGTACTACTTAAGCATGTGCTGTTATCTGTGTGGAAGCTGTACACAGGTCTGGAATGAAGACAGCGAAAGCCCACATCAGGGTATTATCCAGACAATTCCCTGACTTAGTAGACAGAACCTGCATTCTAAGGTGAACTGCGGGTACAGCACGTGGAATCGCTGTGTCTGCAGCTGTATACCAGCCATCACGTCTTGCAGAGTGCGTCACATGCTCTCAAAGGTTTCAGTGACTTGATAGTGCTCAGAATGTCTGCCTCATGCTTCTGGCGGATGAGGATCCCTACCTGGAGTACGGTTTCAGGAAAATGACCCCTATTGGGGTTAGTTTTGCATTTGACTGCTTCCATCAGGCGGGAGGCATGTAGAGTGAGCCCACAGCCCATCCAATCTTAGTCAGAGACCAGAACCATTTTCATGGTTGGATTTTGTTAGCATTCTGATGATGAGCTGCTCGCTCTTTGGGGCAGCTCGCCGATTAGAGGGGATGGAAAACCTGGAAGCACCACTGTGGAGCCCAACTGGTCCAGGTAAGTTGAGGTTGTGGAAACGATTAAGGTGGGTCAAGTTTTGAACACTACTGCCCCTAATTGCTTTGGGGTACAAGATGAGGCTTCAAATGGCAGAAGGAGGAGCAGCATCGAGAGTGTCTGCTGTGACCAAAAGCCTCCGCACCTTTGATTCCCACCCCGATTAATGTCAGGGCTCTAATAACCTCAATTGTACAAAGAATTGCTATTCAAGATGGCCCATCACCTTCTCAGGGCAAATAGGGAGGGGAAATAAATGTGGCTTTGCCAGTATCGGAAATAAACATTAAAATCTCTCAGTAGCACCAAAGCAATTCCATGTCACTCATTTATCAGAAAGCTGCATTTAAAACGTTGCCATCAAACCACCATAGTGGCACATTTTCCTTTTCTCTCCCTCTAGATGCCACACAAGATGAACAATCGGGGGCCAGGGACATAGAGGAACCTTGTATTTCATAATACAGAGTTCCTCACCCTCACTCTGCAAGCACCCCAAGGGATTTGGAAAAAGTGAGGCTGAGGAGCATGTACTGCGTGATGCACAGACATGAGTGAGCAGGAGCAGGTGAAAGAGACAGAGAAAGGGCAGGAACCTGGTGCCTGGTCAGCAAACTCACGTCCTTCCTCAGTTGACAAGAACAGGCTTGCAGATCTCAGGGGGCCTTCTCCTAAAAGGATGCTCTGAGTATGAAAGATTGCTCAGTAGATGGCACCTGAGATGGAAGAGTCCACTGCCCACATATGTGTTATGTTGAAATCAGAAGCTAAAATGCCACCAGAAAAGAAACTACGGAGCCTGTGTGTGAATGAAATATACAATTACAAATATCAATGTTGCAATGTTCTGTTTATTCTATGGATTTATATCTCACTGCATTGTGGAATGTAGCATGCTAAATATACCACAGCATGTTAAATAATTGTAGGCCATTATCACATTCCTAACTTGTGTAATTATCGCTAACATCCAGGTTAGGTTAAAATTTCCACCGATATCTCAGACTTTTATATTTGCTTTGTAATTTAATTTGGGATGTAAGGTGCTTACATAAACTTTAAGAAATTGGAGAGAATATACTATAACACGATATACAAAAAATATATACACATAGGCCCTGAATTTCCGATCGGAGGCTTCCTGCGGGCGGAGGCCTTCGATCGGAAAAAAATCTACGAACTTACCTGCTGGTTCCATAGATCCTGAGGCTTGCGATCCTGGGCCTCTCCTCTTCAAAATGCGCAGAGGCCCACGTATCCCAGGGGCGCATGCGGTTCACAAGCGTCCCTGGGATCACGTGGGCCGGCCCAACCAATGAAAGAAGGGAATCCCCCTTCATACTTTTGACAGTTCCGTACGGACAGAACTGTCAAAAGTATGAATGGGGATCACATTTAAAAACATTACACTAAAACATTAAATAAATGAAAAAAAACATTACATATTTAAAATTAATTAAAATGCCATTTAATTAAATATTTTAAACAAAACTTTAATTTTTTGCAAAAAATAATTAAATGTTTTTACGAGGCTAAAAATAAACTTACCTTTTTTAAGAGTATTTTTAATTTGTAAATTAATGATCAAATTTTATTTTTCTATTTTTTAAAACTCTTATGCTGGTAAAAGTAAACCTTACACCTGCTTTTACCCGGCGCAAGAATTTGACAGTCATTCAGCGGGCGGAAGTTGTGCAAAAAGCGAAACTCTCTGCCCGCAGAGGCACTTTTCTTGGGCAGGCGGATGATCTGTCAAGAGGATTCTTGACAGATCGCAAGTGCCGGGTTTCAGCGCATGCGCTTCGCATGCCTGAAACCGGCACTTGTGCGGCCCCTACAGGCACGTACACACCTCAGAAAATCCGGCCCACTGTATGGTAACTAACACTTTGTAAATAAGCACATTTCCTTGGTTTACTGTACTATCAGAGCCATCCATTCTAACCCACAGTCCCATGTGGACAACAATGAAAATAATTTAGCCAGCATTCATCAGGCAAACACGAATCAGATAAGCAACAAAGTAGACATACTGGTCGGTTGTGCTGGTTTTTTCGACGTAATTTGGCCGAAATTGGTGCAACTCGAGTTTCTGCGAACTTTTGCACTAGTTTTCAAAACATCCGCAAGAAGCCGGCACCGCCCACAAAACTAGCCACACCCCCAGGGTGAATTAATCACCATTGGGAGTTTCTGCTAATTGCGCTCATTTGGAGACCTTTGATGAAGGTCCAAAATTAAACTGGTTCTTTTGGGCGCAAGGACACTAACAGACATGTTTTAAAAGCTTTTGAATGTAATTTAAAAAAAAATTACTAAGAAACTGACTATTGTACCCCATTATAACTAATAATGGTTCTGTATCTTTTTTAAAGTAACTTTCAGTAATTTAAAATCGGGTTACTCACAGGCAGTGGATTGACACTGTGATTAAAAATGCTTATTCTTTTGTGATAAACCCATTTTCAGCTGTATTAATCAAACTGCATCTAGTTATCACTCTTAAATATATCAGTGAATATTTTTAAAGCAATTTTTTTTTAAATTACGTTTTAAAACGCTGCCCGATTGCACTGATTCAAGGCAGATTTTGTGTTTGGCGATATGCAAATGAGTTTGAGCGGAAACTCAAAAAAAAAGCACTTTTCAAAACTAGCGCAATTTTGGGTGCAATTTGCGCCAGTTTTGTTGATTGCGCCCAAAGCAGAAACTCTACTCCGATCTCTTACAGCAGCTTATCATTTTGTTCGTGATGCTGTGGGGTATTAAATTTACTTTGTTGATTAATGTCCACGTTGAACCTGTCATTTGCCAAGTCTCTCCATGTGTGATCCAGATACTTCTGTGCCTGAATAATTTGGGGTCTGAATGGGAATCTTGAATAGATAGGATCAGATTTGACTTTCACCAGCAGCACTGTTGTTCAACAATACCTTCTCTACAACTCAGAGAAAGTACAAGATGTTCACAGAAGTCAGTAAACATACCCCCAAAACAAAATAGCAGTGGAGGTATGCAATTTGAAAATAAAAACCTCACTCTTGAATTGCATTTGTCATGAAAGAGCCAAATACTGTAGTTGAAGCATTTCCTAAAATGAGTGCACACTTACTAACAGATTCCAGATTGCATTTGATCCTTTGATGCTTGCTTTCCCTATGCTGTCTCTGCATCTCATCAAAGAACTAAAACTGCTGCATCTGTAGTTCAGCACTGTAAGCTTTCTCTTCATACTTCAGACACTCGTAAAACCTAGTTCCAATAGCTTTAAAAAAGATCACACGTACTGTTACCATGAGAATGGTAGGGAAAATTGTAACACATGAGAAAAAGAGGCCGATAGTAGCACAATTAGTGCATTAATGTACTGCAAAAAAATGCTCCTGCACAATGAAAATTGCGTGGCTGGGGAAAAAAGATATGACACGTAAGAACACAAGGCAAGTAATACCAAGAAATATGTGAGAAAATAATGTTTGCGGATAGAATAAATGCATTTTCTTCAATGCACTGAGAGATAAAATACAGCAAGTCATTTTCGAAGACTAACCAACTATAACTGAAGTTGTCACTAAGTGTGGAGATAGAGAACTCTAAATATGTAATGTTACAATCTATGTTATAGCCAAAACAGACTGCCTGCAGCTGAGATCAATCACTTGATAATGAAAGTTGCTGACCTGAAACCTACAAAACACATTGTGCATGTTGCAGCTCATTTCTTTTCAACAGCCGTTCATCACAAAACAGAAAAGAACTTTGTTATTAAAAGCAAAACATTAATAAGACAACAGGTGAGAAAGACAAATACCAGTGTCTCCAAAATGTCCAGAACTTCCGGTTCTTCTGCTCTCACTCTCAAAACCTGCACAGAGATTAAATTAGCTTATTTTTTTGATGGCCGCATGGGTACATGCACTGCCAGTGCGGTACTCAGCCATACACAACAGGAGCTTCAGGGCTGATCCCCAGTCGATGCAGGACTAGTTCAACTCAGCCGGATGGTAATAATGGTACTACAAAGGCCCTCAGCACTCCTGGGTTAGGAAGGGGAAAATTGGACAGGATTTCTGAACTGGCTTGTGATCTGTGCTGAAAGATGCTTGCTTGTGGATTCCAGATAAGGACAGGATGGAATGTGGCTACATTGCTTCCAAAGGATGAATAGCTAGCCAACAATTTGCTGTCTAGGTTTAGACATGAAGGAGTAGAAATTGGTGCTCATTGCACCAGTTTTCCGGGCAGAAAAATAGTATGAACAGAATGGCAGAGGTGAAGGAAAATCAAGACAGAGAGGAACAGAACTTCTTTGAGGCTGGCAATGCTGGAAGAGAAATAGCACAGTCACAGAAATAACCCAGTACAAATAATATGGGAGTGAAATTGGTCTTTGGTCATCGTGCACAATGGGTGACAGCGAATGGACAGCCTGTTTTACGCCCCGCCCGATTTTCTTCTCCATTGAAGTTTACATCGGGTACAGTGTAAAGCGGGCTGCTGATTCTCCATCACCCATTTTGCACTTTCGGCAAAGACTAATTTCTCCCCCATGAATTCCATGTTTATGACGTGAGACACAGAAACATATTCCTATGTTCAGATTTCATTCATTAACTGCTTTGGCTTGGCTTTCACCGTTTATGTAATTTAAAACCATGATTCACTGCTGTCTTGTAACATACTCCTATTGAATATCTTCTGATAGGAAAACGATACTGCACAGATTCGGCTATTTTATGATCACATGATTCTATAATGGTGAAGATATCTGTTTGTACGTATTCAACATGCACGGCCCATACGTTTAAGTTCTTCAGCATTTCTCTGCAACACAAGCTGTTCACCTTGTACACTTTACACAAATAGACGCTAACACAAACAAACTTTAACACTGACTGTAGTGATAAAAACAGCTTCAAGCAAATACAGTATTTTTTTTGTTCTCAAATGAAAGCTGGTTACGAGATGCATTTACTTACATTTCATTAAGATTGGGTAGATTGACAAAGGTATTTTCTTCAATATTCTCCAAAGCATCATTCTGTAATACCCAACTGTTATTTATAAAAACAGAATAAAATGAAATGAATTAAAAATTAAAATAATGCAAGTCCACAGACTTCAACTTTATTTTCCATAATGCTATCGGTATTATATTAATATCTAATATGCAATAACAGGCATTTATCAAGGGATATTAACAATAAAATATCTATATATCTTGATGTTTTTGCTTTAAGTTCACCAAACTTCCAGTGAGTTTGGGAATGTTTTTGAAAGAAAAGATAATTCCACAGGAAGCTGTTCTAAATATGGGGATGAGGAAGACATTCCACTATCTTAGCTCACTCCTCTAGTAAAACTTGCAGTCCTCCTCAGCACAGCATCCATCAATCTCCGAAATAACTCCTCTTTTGCCTCTACTATCCTACCTGGAGGCCTGTTCCAAGATTTTATCACACTTTGCACAAAGAACTTCCTGACATTGCCCCTAAATTTGCCTTTTCACTAGTTTACACCCTTGCCATCTTGTCCCGCTGTTAGTTTGCCTCTGAATTTACCTTTTTTTCCCCACAGTTTGCTATCTTACATACCTCGATAAAATACCCCTCAATCAACTCCTTTTAAGACTAAAGAGCCAAGTTTTTTCAGATTTTCCTCATATCTCAATCCTTTGACACAGGGGATCAACCTCATGTCTCTTTGCTGAAGTCTCTGAGAAGTTGTAATAATAATGTGTATTTTGCACTAGAGTTGGTTTGAAACTGTTCTGGTCACTTGAATCAAATCCACATCTGATAGGAATTAAACTAATTCCTTCCTCCAGCGTACTTTCTGGGGAACAACTTCTCTGAGACAGTTACAGCAAGCTAACTCAGTTCACTGGTACCTCATCTGAAAGGCAAAAATAAACATTTCTAAAACAAAAGTAAAATACTGCATACGCTGGAAAACATTTCTAACCTGTTTCCAAAGTAGGGTACAATGAATGTCTTCTACTAAGGATCAACAAATGCCATACTAAAGTATATTCTTTCATTACACATACATTGAGGTTACGGTAGCATAGTGGTTATCCCTGGTGTGCTGGCCAAGATTTACCACTCAATCAACATCATTAAGGGTACAGTAGCATAGTGGTTATGTTACTGGACTAGTAATCCAGAGGCCTGGGCAAATAATCCGGAGACGTGAGTCAGTTAATTAAATAAATCTGGAATTAAAAAGCTCGTACTGGTAATGGTGACCATGAAACTACCATCATAAAAACCCATCTGGTTCACTAATGACCTTTAGAGAAGGAAATCTGCCGTCCTAACCTGGTCTGGCCTATATGTGACTCCAGACCCACAGCAATGTGGCTGACTCTTAACTGCCCTCTGAAATGGCCTAGCAAGCCATTCAGTTGTAACAACTTGCTACGGAAAACAATAATAAGAATAAAACCGGACGGACCACCCAGCATCGGCCTTGGCACCGACCTCGGCACTGGCTACAGACACAACAAAGGCAAACCCAGCCCAGTCGACCCTGCAAAGTCCTCCTCACTAACATCTGGGAGCGCTGTCCCACAGATTAGTCAAGTAACAGCCTGACATAGTCATACTCACAGAATCATACCTTTCAGCCAACGTCCCCAAACTCCTCCATCATCACCCCTGGGTATGTCCTATCCTCCCGGCAGGACAGACCCATCAGAGGAGGTGGCACAGTGGTATATAGTCAGGAGGGAGTGGCCCTGGGAGTCCTCAACATTGACTCTGGACCTCATGAAGTCTCATGGATTCAGGTCAAACATGGGCAAGGAAACCTCCTGCTGATTACCACCTCCCTCAGCTGATGAATCAGTACTCCTCCATGTTGAACACCACTTGGAAGAAGCAATAAGGATAGCAAAGGCACAGAATGTACTCTGGGTGGGGGACTTCAATGTCCATCACCAAGAGTGGCTCGGAGGCACCACTACTGATCGAGCTGGCTGAGTCCTGAAGGACATCGCTGCCAGTCTGGGCCTGTGGCAGGTGGTGAGAGAACCAACACGAGGGAAAAACCTACATGACCTCATCCTCTCCAATCTACCTATTGCAAATGCATGACAGCATTGGTAGCAGTGACCACCACACAGTCCTTGTGGAGACGAAGTCCCATCTTCACACTGAGAACACCCTCCATCGTGTTTTGTGGCATGACCACCGTGCTAAATGGGACAGATTCAGAACAGATCTAGCAGCTCAAAACTGGGCATCCATGATGCGCTGTGGGCCATCAGCAACAGCAGAATTGTATTCCACCACAATCTGTAACCTCATGGCCCGGCATATCCCTCACTCTACCATTACCATCAAGCCAGGGGACCAATGAGGAGTGTAGAAAAGCATTCCAGGAGCAGCACCAGGCATACTTAAAAATGAGATGCCAACCTGGGGAAGCTGCAACACAGGACTACATGCATGCTAAATAGCAGAAGCAGCATGGTAAAGACAGGGCTAAGCAATCCCACAACCAACGGATCAGATCAAAGCTCTGCAGTCCTGCCACATCCAGTCGTGAATGGTGGTGGACAATTAAACAACTAACGGGAGGAGGAGCCTCCAGAAACATCCCCATCCTCAATGATGGTGGAGCCCAGCACGTGAGTGCAAAAGACAAGCCAGAAGTGCAGAGTGAATGATCCATATCAGCCTCCTCCTGAGGTCCAGTCTTCAGCCAATTAGATTCACTCCACACGATATCAAGAAACGGCTGAGCGCACTGGATACAGCAAAGGCTATGCAGCCCGACAACATTCCGGCTATCACGCTGAAGACTTGTGCTCCAGAACTAGTCGTGCCTCCAGCCAAGCTGTTCCAGTACAACTACAACACTGGCATCTACCTGACAATGTGGAAAACTGCCCAGGTATGTCCTGTCCACAAAAAACAGGACAAATCCAATCTGGCCAATTACCGCCCATCAGTCTACTCTCAATCATCAGCAAAGTGATGGAAGATGTCATCAACAGTGCTATTAAGCGGCAGTTACTCACCAGTAACCTGCTCACTGATGCTCAGTTTGGGTTACGTCAGGACCACTTGGCTCCAGACCTCATTACAGCTTTGGTCCAAACATGGACAAAGGAGCTGAATTCCAGAGGTGAGGTGAGAGTGACTGCCCTTGACATCAAGGCAGCATTTGACTGAGTGTGGCATCAAAGAGCACTTGTAAAATTGAAGTCAATGGGAATCAGGGGAAAACTCTCCACTGGTTGGAGTCATACCTACCACAAAAGGAAGATGGTTGTGGTTGTTGGAGGTCAATTATCTCAGCCCCAGGACATTGCTGCAGGAGTTCCTCAGGGCAGTGTCCTAGGCCCAACCATCTTCAGCTGCTTCATCAATGACCTTCCCTCCAACATAAGTTCAGATGTGGTGATGTTCGCTGATGATTGCACAGTGTTCAGTTCCATTCGCAACTCCTCAGATAAGGAAGGAGTCTATGCCCGCATGCAGCAAGACCTAGATGACATTCAGGCTTGGGCTGATATGTGGCATGAATGTTACTTGCCACTTAAGTGGCAGGCAATGGCCCAGAAATTGATCTCGCTCTGTTCCCGCGGGGGTAAGCCTTTCCCGCGATGTCTCACCTCGCTTATGCTTTTTCTGATCCAGCTCGCACGAAATTGATGTTCCAGACATCAGCTGTGCTGGGCTTGCGTATCCCAGCGGCGTAGTTAATTCGTGCGAGCTGTGGGATCACGTGACTCAGTTAGAGCCAATGGCAGCACACCATCTTCCATTCATAAGTCTCACAGCATAGCTGTGAGACTTATGAATCTTACACCCCCCCAAAATAACAGCTAAACCTCAATTAAATTTAAAAAAAAACCCATCACATTAATAAAATAAGTATAGTTAATTAAATTAACCATTTTAAATAAAAAATTAAATTTTTGAAAAAATTTAAAATCTTTTAAAAAGTTATAAAAATAAACTTACCTGTCTTTAAAGTCTATAAAAAAGATATACCTGTAAAAAAAAATTAAAAAAAATACTTAATTCACTACTTACCTTCTTAAAAGCGGGTCTTACTCCTCCTTTTTACATTTCCAAAATCTTCCCTACTTACCTGCGCGTCCAAAGCATGAAGTGCACAGCGTGCGCGCAGCCTGTAGCGCGCACGCGATGCACTCAAGCCCCGCCCCCTTTTCGGAAGAGCATTTGCCGGTTTTCAGCGCATGCGCAGGGCATGCAGAAAACCGGCAATTGGAGTGGGAATACGCGAGAGTACGCAGTGCGTACTCTCGCGTCCCGGGATCAATTTTCGGCCCAATGACTATCTCCAACAAGTGAAAGTCTAACCACCGCTCTGTGACATTCAACGGCATTACCATCGCTGAATCCCCCACCATCAACATCCTGGGGGTCACCATTGACAAGAAACTTAACTGGACCAGCCACATAAATACTGTGGCTACAAGAGCAGGTCAGAGGCTGGTATTCTGACTCCCCAAAGCCTTTCCACCATCTACAAGGCATAAGTCAGGAGTGTGATGGAATACTCTCCACTTGCCTGGATGAATGCAGCTCTAACAACACTTAAGAAGCTCGATATCATCCAGGGCAAAGCAGCCCGTTTAATTGGCACCCCATCCAACACCTTAAATATTCACTCCATGCACCACCGGCGCACTGTGGCTACAGTGTGTACCATCTACAAGATTCACTGCAGCAACTCGCCAAGGCTTCTTTGACAGCACCTCCCAAACCCGCGACCTCTACAACCTAGAAGGACAAGGGCAGTAGGCGCATGGGAACACCACCACCTCCAAGTTCCCCTCCAAGTCACACACCATCCTGACTTGGAAATATATCGCTGTTCCTTCATTGTCGCTGGGACAAAATCCTGGAAATCCCTCCCTAACAGCACTGTAGGAGTACCTTCACCACACGACTGCAGTGGTTCAAGAAGGAGTCTCACCACCACCTTCTCAAGGGCAATTAATGCTGGCCTTGCCAGCGACACCCACATCGCAGGAACAATTTAAAAAAACAAACACAGACCTTCAAACTTGATATAACTGCTAACTTTATGTTTGAATAATGACAGTGCTAATATATGCTGAATTATGTGAAGTAATGGATAGTGAGGAGTGATTACTAGGCAGTAATATGATCAAGGGTTTTGCTGACACCATAAACTGAGTATAAAGCTTAAGATATGCAATGCGCTCTCAGATCACATCCCACTGGACTAAAACATGAAAAAAAATATTTTTGTACAATGATGACCCAGCTTTGTCCTTCATTTATAATCCAGCATGTGCTATGGGTCACTCACCCACAGTAAAGAACTGAAGTATATTTCTAACGAAGCCGAGGTTGAGAGTGAAGCTCACACAGTTCATAATCATTATTAGAAATCGCTCCCACATATCCATTATACAGCCTGGACCCTAAAATAGAGGATTAAAAAAAAAATGACTGGCAGTGGTGCTCAAGGGGAACATGGCCATGGCTGGGCAACCGCCTCCCCCCCCCCCACCCCGCAACCCAAAAGATGGCGAATGGCAAAGTTTATGTGAGCATAGAGCATGCAGGTGCCAGAAATGTGCCCGTAGTGGTGCTTGTGCCCGCTTGCCCTATGTTAATTAGGTACCCTCGCACTAACCTCCCAAATACCAGCGGGTCAGCACTGGAGGCCATTGATGGGGTCATGCCCCAAGGAATTTGGAGGCCCATATTTTTAAAACCATTTGATTTCACTCAGCGGTGCTTCCTTATTTCCTCTCCTTTTCAGTCAATTTTCTTTCTCCGCTCCTCTACTGAAGGCACTGACTCTTCCTCGTGCATCACTCTGTGGGCGTAAGGTGCCTTTTGGAATCATGGACAGTTGCTTATTCTTCATGCATGACTTTATCTAGGTAACTGGATAATAGAAGTACATGAGGGAGAAAGGAATAGAAGGATATGTTGACAGGGTGAGATGAAGTAAGGTGGGAGGAGACTTGTGTGGAGCATAAACACTGGTATAGGCCTGTTTCTGTGCTGTAAATACTAATGTAACCAGTGGATGTCAGCAGGCTTTCCAACCGTGGGGAAACGTCAGAATTGAGCCTGACTCTGATTCTGTTCTTACTGACATCCACACCTGCACACTTCCAGCAGGGGCTGTTGGATTCCAATCAGGAGTGAGAATCCTGATGATTTTCTTCTCCCTAAGGCTGAGGGGTGACCTGAAAGAAGTCTTTAAGATTGCTGTTTATCTAAATTAATATTCCTGTCTTCTAACAGGATATGGAGGCATTGGAGAAGGGCCAAAAAAAAGATTCACAAGGATGATACCAGAACTGAGAGGATATACTTACCAGCAAAGGCTGCACAGGCTGGGGCTCTTTTCTCTAGAAAAGAGGCTAAAGGGTAACCTGAGAAAGTCTTTAAGATAATGAAAGGGTTTGATGGGGTGTACATAGATAAGATGTTTCCACTCGTGGGGGAGATCAAAACTACAGTCCATGAATATAAGATAGTCACTAATAAATCCAATAGGGAATTCAGGAGAAACATCTTGACCAGAAAGTGGTTAGAATGTGGCACTGGCTATCACAAGGAGCAGTTGAATAGCATAGATGCATTTACGGGGAAGCTAGATAAACACAGGAGGAAGAAAGGAATAAAAGGTTTGCTGATAGGGTTAGATGGAGAGGGGTGGGTGGAGGCTCATGTGGAGCATAAACACCGGTATGGACCAGTTGGACCGAATGGCCAGTTTCTATGCTGTACATTCTGTATAATTCTATGTAACCCAAGGGCACGGAAGCCAATTGTAGCACTCGTACTACCAACTCGCCTGATATCAGCCGAGATTCGTCTAGGCCGGGCATATAAAGTTCATTATTCAAGGTCTGTATGGCTCAGTTAGTTACCTCATTAATCAGCTGAAACATCATGGTAGCCCCACTCAAGATTGCTTACAAAGAAAAATGATTAAAAATGATGAATAACTACTGCTGCAAAAATGTATTAGCTCTATTAAAATCAAAGGTACCTGCAGCACTATGACTTGTTCTTGGAGGGATATGGCTTTTTCAGATGCGCTGCTGGGACCTGTTTCTTTGTAACTTTTTGGTTCCAAATGTACTTTTTCATGGCATTTCATTCTGAGTACTGCCAAGTTGAAAACATGATTGCATTGAGTTTTGATATCTGAATAGGCTAATTATGTTCAGAAAAGTGAAATGGGTCTTTGAACAACACTGTATTTGTGCTAGTAAACTGTCAACAAGAGCAACTCAAAATCCAAGGACTTTGCTTTCTTCATACATATTTGACCTCGACTGAAGCTTGGGAAGCACCAGGTGTTCTATCTTTGAAAGCCTTTGTATCATTCTGATGAAAGATGAACATTTTTTTCCACTATTTCTGCTGACTACCATCCTAAAACTTTACTATATTCGCTTCTAAAGTGAGCGACAGTAGATTAAATTATCTAAGCAGTCTTTAGAAAATTCTGCACAACAGAAATAGGATTATTGCATATTAATCTTAAAAATCTTCATATTGTATTACAAGAAAATAAACTTGAGCAACAAATCAAGTTGGGGCAGACATGAACATTATAGGGAAAGCTGCAGACTGAGATGGACATGGTGGCTCCTGTGCTGCTGGGGCTGGAGAGATGTTACTTTGGAGGGCAACAAGTCTGGGTTGACTAGTAGAGATGCAGAATTGATGAATATTCTGGAAAATTGCTTGATTACCTTAAAAGATCAGGGAGCATTTATGCAGAACTTTTCCTTGGGAGATTAAATTGGCGATATAGAATCTGGAATAGGGTAGATTGTACATGACTGGTCTGTAGAAAATGCTGGTTTATGGGCTGAATGACCATTTCTCTTTTCAGTCTTTCTTATGTTTTTTATATTAACACAATACAAAGCATTTCAGTTTCAATGACAGTAATTTATTTTTTCAGCCCTTCCACTGAAAGCTGGAGGTTTGTAGTAACTGTTATAATTTATCTTGGTTTTGTCCAAACTTTAAGCTTTGCTTTTTTATTTGATTTTGTGGGAGGTGGGAGACACTGAAAAGGGCTCAGAAGTTGGTGGTGAGTTTTGGTGAGATTTGCTGCAGTCCTTGTGGTGATGGTGCTCCCACATGGGTGTTAGGGAGGGAATTGCAGGATATTGACCCAGCGTGGATGAAGGAACATCGATATATCTCCAAGATGGTGTGTGATTGAAGAGGAAATTGGCGTTGATGGTGTTCCCACGGCGATACTGCTTTTGCCCTTCTTGGTGGTAGAGAGCGCGAAATAGAGAAGCGTCGTCTACTGCTTAGTTGAGCTAATGACTGGCATAATAAACATTTTTTGTGCAGATTGAAGTGTAGTGTTTTTGTACCATGTAATAATTTTAATGTTTATGGGGAACTTCTGTTATACAGTAACTTATAGAATCATTGTGGGGATCTCCCAGCAAGCATCAGTATGATTCAATGCAACATGTGGAAAGATATCATTCCTCAGTCCAACATAATATAAAGTTTCCGATAGCAAAATACAGCGGATGCTGGAAAATTGAAACAACAACAGAAAACGCTGGAAAAACTCAACAGGCCAGGCAACATCCGTGGAGAGAGAAACAGCACCTCATCTTTCGTTTAGGCACTTTACAGCCTTCCGGACTCAATATCGAGTTCAACAATTTCAGATCATAACCTCGACCCCTACCACATATATATACACATATACATATATATATACACATTTTATCCACCCGTTTGGTTTGTGCCTTTTTCTTCTCTCTCTCCCCCTACGGCAGCTGTCTCTCATTCTGCCAGCATTTCACACTTCACACTTCTAGCCACCTTTTGTTTCTTAACCTGTCCTATTACCATCTCGTCTTGCCTTGAGCATCTCTTAATGTCTCTACTTACCATAGTTATTCCTCCCCCCAGCCTCCCCCTTGCTTTTTTATCTGTTTCATTTCCTGCTTTTTTCTCAGTTCTGACGAAGGGTTTCGACCTGAAACGTTAACTCTGTTTCTCTCTCCACGGATGTTGCCTGGCCTGCTGAGTTTTTCCAGCATTTTCTGTTGTTGTTATAATATAAGGTTTGTTTCTGCAAATGATTTGAAAACAAGCTGGGCAATGATTTTAGAACATTTTCTGGCATAAATATTGACAAGGAAACTACTTCAAATGCTTATTTTTGTTATTTTATAGAGAGGCTGTTGAGAGCAACAAACATACACAGGCAGAAACAGAGGCTGATGCTTAGAGGACTGGTGCTTTATTTTGGTCATACTGAAAATTTGAAAACAGTCATTGTCTAAATAAAGATTTCTTAATTTTTTTCTCATTGCAGAAGTCAAAGTGTGCCTTACTATAAAACTATTTGTGAGGTTTGTTTCTCCAAATGATTCGAAAACACACTGGAAGATGGATTTTAGCAGGTTTTTTTATGTTAAATTTCACATGAGATCTATTATCAAGTTTTTTTTTTACTTTAGGGAGAGAGTAAAAGAGAGAGAGAGACTAACACAGAGTGACACAAGGGACATATTAGTGCACCTGACCTCGATTTTATTTTGCATGGAAAATTGAAAAAAGTATGATTGTTTGTATGAAAATGTATTTATGCAGCTATGCTATCTTTTTTTTAATGCAGCTGCACTGGGTAAGGGAAACAGTAATTATTTATGTTCCAGTAACTAAACAAAACACTTGCTTCACAGTATCTGAACCGAAGTTTATAAATGTCTTTCCAATTCTTTCACTGGAAAGTTACACTCCTCTGCATTGATAGCTGCTCAGGCTCTTGCCTTTCTGGGTCAAATAGACCTGGCACAGTGGACTGCCTTAAAATGAAGGCACTGTGACAGCTACCAGGGAAGTGAATATTCCTGTTGATGTACACAATAGGATTATGAAGGGAGCACCTATGGCTACATGGGTGCAATCTATATCTCCTTGTACTTTGGCAAATCCAGCCGTTTAGTAAAATTGCATTGCTCTGTCATGCTTGGACCGGTTGTGCATGGGGAAGGTGAAGAAATATTTGCTCTAGAAATGCATCTGTGACTTACTATGTTCCTGTGCCTGCCTATACTGAAATGGTGGTTGAGTGTCATACACTTCACATGGTGCCTGAACAGTCTGCCCCCCCTCTTCTTCCTCCAAAAACACAAAACAGGGGTACTCCCAATGAAAACTTAACATGGCCGCTTTAGAATGGGGGGAGAGAGCAAAACCAGACGGCCCACAGTAATAGGTACGAAAGCAGACAGTGAAGCAGTTATCAGCAGCAAACGAAAACCGTTCTGCTCAGGAACAAAGATTTTACAAGCCCTGTTATGGCCTTTACCACCTAGCTTGTCAGATTTTCCAATGTTTGACTGAAGTGACGTTGGAAAATCTGTCAGATGGAAAAATGGGTTGGGATCTGGCATAATGGAATCCTACCCCACTTTTGTCCTCCACCTGCTAAAATACTGCAGTATTTGGAGGAAGTTCTACCCTCTACAATTAATCTCAGTGATCCTGTTTTGAATCTCCTTTACAGTGAAGAATTTAAACATGTTTCAACAGCTGTTAATGGTCTGGTTCACATATCTTCCACTGTTTCCATTGGATATGCTTAATCCTGAAGTAACACCATTTCCCAGAAGTGGCTGTCAGTGTTGGAGAACATCTCAAATTTGAATCTGCCTTTACATAAACAGTCATGCATCCGTTGAAATGTAGGAGAAATAAAGTTTATACCCAAGGTCTAAGTGTGGTCTCAGAACTCTCATTTTACTAATAATAATGGCTAGAAGATTATGTCCATAATATTTGAACCTGTCATTAGACATTCCCCATGTTTCTTCCCTCCTGATTTTTAGGAAATAACCAGTCTAATCCCAGAAAGAAGACAGCAGTTGATGCAAGAAATCTAGAGGAAAGATCTAATCTGTGAATTCTAGTTAATGCTTCAAGTTGTTTCTGTTCTCTGCTGATCAAGATTTGGTTCAAAGCTCCAGGATGCTGTCCTTCACTAAGGGTCACTATTCTAGTATTTCTCACAATTTTTCATGTGAAAAATGTTGTGGCTTAGTTACTGTTGAATTTCACTCCAGCTTGTAGATTACAGGCCTGAAATTCCAGTCCAGGCAAGTCGGAATCTCTGGTTCAAAGCTAGAAAATGGGGCGGAACCCATTTCTGGCCCCATTTTTTCTGGGTTGAAATTTTTCTGTGCTGTAGGGAGTTCCTGCGCTACCCTGGGAATTCAACCTTTGCGCTCTTAAAAGGCTTCAGATGAACTCTGAGAGCTCGCAAGAGTCCCTTTGTGGCATTTTGAAATGCCTTAGATTTTACCTGGACCAAGGTGATTGATCCTAAACGAAATCAATTACCATGGGGTAGATTTATTTCTTTTCTGCCTGGGCAATAATCTGGTAGGGCGGATCACATGCCCTTTATAGATTCTGCCTAATTTTCATTCCATTTCAATTTCAGTAGAATAACTATTAGGAGGTAAATTTCCTCACCGATTTTAGCTAAGATTTCAATGGAATAAAAATCTGGTGGGTTTTATAAAGACGAGTGTGGCTTCAGGTCTTCATGCAGCAGCACATTTGCAGCACTGCTCTCTCTGTGGCAATGAAGGTGTCCACCGCCCCAACCTTTATGGCACAGGCTCATTTCAGGCAGCCACGGTGATTTGAAGATGAAGATTTACACCAGAGAATCATTTTTTCATGTTTATGGAGAACTTCTACTACATAGTCATTTATAGAAACATGGGGGTGAAATTGGGTGCCTTTGCGCCATCGTTAGCGTCCCCGGGGGGCACTAACGGGGCACAAATGGCTTTGCGACCAGGCGCGGCGCTGACATCAACTCCAGCCATATTCGGCGGGGGTTTTGCGGCGGCGCTACACTGTTGCGCCCTGATCGCCTTTGCCCGGAGATCGTGACATCATCGCCGTGCGCATTGCCCCGGTAGCGCCCTGGACCCGAAATTGACTTCCGCCCCCTGCAGCAGCGCCAGGTCGAAAACACCGACAGCTGCAGGAGGTGTGCATCAGGCGGCTGGCCGCTTCAGGGGCGATGATTAAAGGCGAGGTGGCCGAGGTAAGTAGAAAAAAAACTTACCTTCCTGTTCTAGTTTTTCTCGCGGGTTCCTGCCCACGATCGATCAGCCCGGCACTCTGCTTCAGTGCCAGGCTGATCGCACAGGATCGTGGCTGCCTTGCTGGTCCAGGTAGGTACTTTTTAAATTGCAGAGCCTGCAGCGATGGCCCTTCCCTTTAAGGGAGGGAAGGAACCTTTGAACATGGCAGCGCTGCACGGCCCAGCGTGCAGCGTTGCTGAAGTCTCCGCCCCACTCTCCGACGTTAGCGCCCTAAGAAGGAAGTGGAATGCTTGATTTAGCGCTCCACTTCCCTCTTGAGGTGCTAAAAATCAATTTTGCGGTTGCCGGCGCTAATTAGTGCCGGGCGCTAAAGTTAGCATCCAGGCGATGTTAGCACCACAAAATGGTCGATACCGAAATTTTCCCCCATAGAATTGACTGCAATGGAACTGAATGTCAGGCGCTGTGTAGAGCGGGCGGACGAGCCGATACCGCCCGTTTTACGCCACTACCCAAGTGAATTTCTAGCCCAAAGAATTTGACATTAATGAAAGAGACGATTCGGCCCATCACACCTATGCCAGCTCTCTGAAAGAGCTATCCACGTAATCAGATTCCCCTGCGCTTTCCCCACACTCTTTTGAATTTTTCTTTTTCAAATATTTATCTACTCCCTTTTAAACGCTATTACGGATTCTGATTCCACCACTGCTTCTAACAACCTTCTGCCAAAAAAAAATCTCCTAACCTCCCTTTTTTTTTGGTGATGGTCTTAAGCTTAGCAAAATCATACAGAAGAATTGAGAAAAAAGAGGGTACTATTATATTTCCCTACATTCTAGTTTTCTTTCGATGATGCAAGCAGAGCCACAACTGAAAGTTCAACACATTATACACATCGGTTGAATACATACATGCTTGTTAAGTTACTGAGTCCAGCGAAAGCTCCACTTGGAATGATGTTCAGACTGGTGTATTTAAATGTCCTGGATTTGGAAGAAAAGAAGGGGTTACATATAAATATTTGATGCCTGAGTTTATTGTTATCTATAGGTTATTAAAAATCCAGTTATACCAATGAAAATAAATTTGTGGTCAGGAGAGATATTTACACAAAGGGTTCCTGGGTCAACTCACTTGCCTACCCATTGGAGTAGCGATTGTCAGAAATCTGTGATTCAGCTCAGAAGCCTTGGAGGACTTTACTCACTGCTGCAGCCTGAACTCCCGACCAGCTTAAGAGCAAAGTTGATGCTCACAGTTGCAGAAGTCACATAATCGCAAAAATGTTTCGAGACAGGCTCATTCCAGGGAACCACTGGAGACTTCTGCCACATAAGCCAATTTGCTGTGCGTGCTGGCAGCAGGCAAATCACTAATGCCCTGTTCACTAGGGCTGCACAATTTATTAAGTTTGACAGTGGTCCCAGGCAAATGAACGAGCATGCAATAAAGTTCTATAGTTGCTGAATTTCCCAGCCTTCTTGGGGCAATCAATAGCACTCATGTGGCTATACGTACCCTGACTGTCAGTGCTCAGCAACACCTCAGCAGAAAGGGATTTCACTCCTTGAATGTATAATTGCAGCTACCAATTGCTGCATGTAAATGCAAAGTATGCTGGGACCTTCCATGATGCTCTTATCCTCTGACAGTCTCACATCCCCGCTATTTCCCAAAATCAAAGGCATGTATTAGGATGGCTCTTTGGAGAAAAAGCTTACCTGCACCTCCCATGGCTCATGACACCTGTATATTGGACCACCACAGCTGCAGAGGAGCACTGCAATGACACACAGATCAGAACCAGAATTGGACTAGAACAAGTTGTAAGCATCCTAAAGGATGGCTCCGATGTTGGATTTGTCACAGGGGTATCCTACAGTATGCTGCTAGCACCATCTCATGAATTGTGGTCATCGTCTATATATTACACAATTTCAATCTTCAAAAGAGGCCAGATAGATCCCTCTCATCTCATTGCCATCGTAACGCAGGCCTGCGTCTAGTCCAGACACACACTCAGTGACATAATCTTTGGGTGTCCTAGGAAATCCTGGGGTACTGAAGTGAGGGCAGAGGCCTGATTTAACGGAACTCTGCCCCTTTTTCCTCTTCACTGCCCCGGGCACAAAGAGGAAAATAAACACTGATGTTTATTAGCCTGGATTTGCACTGTTGAGAGAAAAGACTGGTCAGAGCAAGGCTTGAGGATAAAAGTGAGACTCTACTAGGTCAAAAGAACTAAACAAAATGTAGAGGTCAAAGTTCACAGCAGAAAGTGTGTTGACTGCACTGCAGATTACTTTACATTTCAGTAGTGTAGTGAAGAACTGTCTGTGCTGACAAATTATTTCATGCTGCACTGAGCATTAAAAAACAAGTTGAGTTTGCTTTGGAATCCAATGTCCATGTATCTGCTAGTTTTAGATGCTGCCTGTTTTATATTAAGAAAGAACTTTCATTTACACAGTGCCTTTCAGGACATTGCAAAGCACTTTACAGCCAATTAAGTATTTTCAAAGTGTAGTCACAGTCATTTTTTGTAGGAAAACATGGCAGTCAATTTGCACGTAGCAAGGTCCCACAAACAGCAGTGAGATGAATGACCATTTAATTTGTTTTTGTGGTGCTGGTTGAGGAATTAATGTTGTCCAGGACACCATAGAACTCACTACTCTTCTTCAAATAGTGCTGTGGGATTGTTTAGATCCACCTGAAAGGACAGACGCGGCCTCAGTGTAACATCTCATCCGAAAGACAGCACCTCCAACAAAGGATAACTGTACTGAAGTGTTAGGCTAGCTTATGTATTTAAGTCCTAGAATGGTGCTTGAACCCATGTCCTTCTGACTCAGTGGCGAGGGTGCTGTCATTGAGCTAATTCTGACATTAATTAGCTTGGTACTGATGCCTGAAGACAGAGGAAATTATGATTGCTATCTATTCTGTTTACAATCCTGCAAGGCTATGCAGTAGTTTTTCCTTACATAAGAACATAAGAAATAGGAGCAGGAGTAGGCCATTTGGCCCTTCGAGCCTGCTCTGCCATTCACTAAGATCATGGCTGATCTTCAACCTCATCTCCACTTTCCTGCACTATCCCCATATCCCTTGATTCCCTTAATATTCAAAAATCTATCAATCTCTGTCTTGAATATACTCAACGACTGAGCCTCCACAGCCCTCTGGGGTAGAGAATTCCATAGATTCACCACCCTCTGAGTGAAGAAATTTCTCCTCATCTCAGTCCAAAATGGCTGACCCCTTATTCTGAGACTGTGACCCCTGGTTCTAGACTCCCCAGCCAGGGGAAACATCCTCCCTGCAGCTACCCTGTCAAGCCCTGTAAGAATTTTGTATGTTTCAATGAGATCACCTCTCATTCTTCTAAACTCGAGATAATATAGGCCTAGTCTACTCAATCTCTCCTCATTGGACAATCCCCCCATCCCAGGAACCAGTCTGGCGAACCTTCGTTGCACTCCCTCTATGGCAAGTATATCCTTCCTTAGGTAAGGAGACCAAAACTGTACACAATACTCCAGGTGCGGTCTCACCAAGGCCCTATATAATTGCAGTAAGTCGTCTTTACTCTTATACTCAAATCCTCTTGTAATAAAGGCCAACATACCATTTGCTTTCCTAATTGCTTGCTGTACCTGCATGTTAACTTTCAGTGATTTGTGTACAAGGACACCCAGGTCCCTCTGAACACCAACATTTCCCAATCTCACACCATTTAAAAAATACTCTGCTTTTCTGTTTTTCCTACCAAAGTGGATAACTTCACATTTCTCCACATTATATTCCATTTGCCATGTTCTTGCCCACTCACTTAGCCTGTCTATATCCCCTTGAAGCCTCCTTGCATCCTCCTCACAACTTACATTCCCACCCAGCTTTGTATCATTAGCAAATTTGGATATATTACATTTGGTCCCCTCATCCAAATCATTGATGTAGATTGTGAATAGCTGAGGCCCAAGCACTGATCCTTGAGGTACCTCACCAGTTACAGCCTGCCAACCAGAAAATGACCAGTTTATTCCTACTCTCTTTTTTCTGTCCGTTAACCAATCTTCAATAAATGCTAGTATATTAGCCCCAATCCCATGAGCCCTAATTTTGTTTAATAACCTCTTGTGTGACCCCTTATCGAATGCCTTCTGAAAATCCAAATACACCACATGCACTGGTTCCCCCTTATCTATTCTGCCAGTTAAAACCTCAAAAAAGTCTAACAAATTTGTCAAACACGATTTCCCTTTCATAAATCAGTGTTGACTCTGCCCAATCCTATTATTATTTACTAAGTGCCCTGTTACCATATCCTTAATAACAGATTCTAGCATTTTCCCTACTACTGATGGGAGGCTAACTAGTCTGTAGTTCCCCGTTTTCTTTCTCCCTCCTTTCTTAAATAGTGGGGTTACATTTGCTACCTTTCAATCCGCGGGAACCGTTCTAGAATCTACGGAAGTACCTGACCCGACCGCTAAATTCGGCTTACCACCCCGCACAGGAAGTGGAGCGCCATGTTGGGCGCTCCACTTCCTGGTGGGGTGGTAACCGAGGCGATGTCAGGGCGCGATCGGCACATTTTAACACCCCTCCCCTTCAGTTAAAGTGGAGGGCCATTGCGCACTCTGCAGGGCCTCCGATGGCCCACACTAGGCCACCAGGGCAGCGTGGTACCGCCGAGATGCAGTGCCGGGCTGCGCGATGGCGGTCAGGACCACGCTACGGTACACCACAGAGGGCCGACCTAGAGGTCGGTCAAAAAAGAAAACGGTGACACGGGTCACGGCCGCACCTCCCCTTTAAGTACCGCCCCGCGAGTGGAGGTCGGCCTGGTTCGCGGCCCGCGAGGCCGGCGCTGACATCGCCCACGGCAGCCTCGCGGGGCGCAGCCGAATTTCTGCCGCGGAGTGGTAAGGGGCCGCACAGGGTGCGAAGTGGTCACAGCGCATGGCGATGATGTCATCACCGGTGGCGCAGCGGCCTGGGTCACTACCGGCGGGGGCGTGGCGCTATCGGGTAGCACATCAACAAGGCCCTGCTGAATTTCTCGGGAGGCACTTTTAACGCCGCCCCACCCCGGGCTATAAACCCTTTGCACCCCCCGGAGGCACTAACAGCAGGCACAAAGGAGCCGAATTTCTCGCTCAATTGCAAAATCTTTTTTTTTCCATTCACTGAAGAAATCTATATCTATAAAAGATTACTATGGTACAAGTGTTTTAAAGGATAGCCATTCCAAATCTGCATTGGTGTAAATGAGGTCAAAACTCAAACTTTACTCCTCTGAGATTTTGCCTAATTTTGACTGATTCAGAAATTTGGGGGGAGAATTTTTCGGGGGTTCAGTGGATGCGTTCGGTGGCGGGTTGGGTGGGAAAAAAATTTTTTGACAGCAGGTCAGGTCCCCACTGTCAACCTGCCACCACACGCCTTTCCCAGATGTCAGGTCTGTCAGCGCTGAACAGATCCGACATACAGTGGCAGGGGAGGCAATTCAGGTCATTATGACCTTTTTAACAGCCCATTAAGAAGTATTATGAGCTCACTTTTACATTTTATGAAGTCTCCCACGGGGTCCATGCTGCTCGGGGAGCGAGTCAGGTAAGCAGGTCGGGAGTTGTATCACCATGGGATCATCTCATTACTTGACAGCTGCAAATGTGCTATAAAAGTTCCCATCTCACAGCTGTTCACTTTCCAAGCTCAGAAGCTGTTGCTTACTGCATTTGAAAGACAGATTGAGCTTTATGCAGGTTGCAAGTATTTAGAGTAAACTCTCTATCCAGTATCACCTCATTGGAACAACCTCTCTCACCATTGACAGATCGCTTCTGTCATCACTAGTTCACCTACCATCTATTACATCAGCATCGGTGCTCTTGAAACTATCTCACCTAGGTCCTCAGAATCCCACCACGATCAGCCCCAACACCAGCATGAACCAGGCACACCAGCAGCACCAGCAACAACACCAACCTGCTCCGTAATCACCTGATGCTGCGCAGGACAGAGGGCATCAACACCCGACAACATTGCTGTCCGGGACGCCAGGGATGGCCTCACCATGGCCAGATTTACTTCACTTGACGCTGTACACCCTGGCTGCCACATGATGCGCCAGGTTGGCACCACCCCACACCAACATCATAAAGCATCCCTACAATGTCCAAGCCATTCCTTTCACACTCACCACCATTGCGGGGGTACCGTTATGTCTCACCATTCACTACAACTCATTAAGCCACTTCCAATGGTACACACAGATCTGTCCAAGAACACAAAGTGTTGAAAATAAAGGTTTCAATGTTTGACACCACATTAACAGAAACCTTGCATGAACATTGCATAAAACACCCAAGTGACTACCCTTGTGTGTTGTTAGTTGGTATGATTGGACTAGGATGAGGGTGAGTGTGAGGGGTGGCTAGTGAGATGGGGAAGTGATAATGTAGATAGAGAGAGATGGGTGGAGGTGCAAGGTAAGTTGGTGTGAGTAAGGATGTGCAGGAGTTGGGTAGGGAAGGCAGAGTGATGTGGATGTGAAGAGTGGCACAGCAGGATAAGGTTGAGTGTGGCTTTGCAGTAACGTTTCGTGATCTACTGAGATCATTGAAAGGTTTACTTCACTGCAGCCTGGTCCTCCTGACGACATCCCTGCTTGTGTCCTCCCGTGCAATGTGCAACCAGGCTGCGTTGGTCTCCTGGGGAGGGCTCTTCTGCCGTTGGCAGGGAAGAGAATCTCCCTGCGTGCTGTGACTCCCTTCATAAGCATATGCCAACTGGTAGATATCTCTACCTTGCTCCAGCTGTGGTCTCTGAAAATAAGAATCAATGACATACCTCATTGCACGTACAATGAAATTCTATACCTCCTTGAACATTTTGTTTGTAGCTGATATTAGATAAAACCTTCCATAGACAAAATAAATTATTCGATTTGCATAGTCATCATGTGGCCAAATTTAGCGTGTCAAGTCACTAGACAACAACATACTTGTTGCGTCGGCTTCACCTCAGCTAAATATATTTCTGCCAAGTTACTGTACAGTGACTGTTTCTCATGTCCTTTATGGCATAAGTAGTCATCGCAGTGGGATGTTGGAACATATTGCTTCAGACAAGATGATGTAAACTGGAATTTATACGTCTGGCTGGATATCATTGCCTTTCACAGTCATTACATGCTGATTACTGTGGTTTCATTTATTCATGCTTTTTATTATAAGTAAATAGACACAAATCACAATGACCAGATCCTTTTATGTGCATTGTGTCACAGTGGCTACATTATAGTGGGAGCTCTAAGACATACTGTAGGAGAATATACTGGGGCAAATTATTCTTTTGCTGTGTTAGGGCTTAAAGGAGCACCTTGGGCACAACAAATAGAGGGAAACCTGGTTGGTGGGATTGCACGTGTGTAATAGAGCCAACCCAATTTACGTCCATTAATTTAAATAGATAGAAAATCAGGCAGCCTCCATTACACATGTGATCCTCCACATCCAATTTTCCTCTATGCGCTGCACCTAGATAATCCTTTACTCCAAAACGGTAAGGTGGAAAAATTGCTCGACTGTGCTCATTTAAAACTGTCAGTAATCAATTGTAATGGCAAGAAGCTTGGACATAATGGCTGGAATTTCATTTACCTGGGCGGACGGTCGGCATGGCGGGTTGGGACCTCGTTGTTCTTTTCATCGCACTCCTCAGAGCGACTTTACATTAATGGTGCCTATTAAGGCAGTCCTGCGCGTTTCCCGGCCCTATTAAATGGTGCAGGTCTGATGACATCATCGATGACGTGTTTTTAGCTGGGATATTTCAAGGAGCCATGGTCACATTGCATTTGAAGGTTCACCTAGGAGTGTGCAGGCTGTACATTTTAGCTTTTGGGACTTGCTCAGCCTTGTACACATGACTGCACAGAGGCAGAGGGCTGCACCCAGGTTCTCAGATGACTGGCATTGGCACCACACTCCCTCATTGTTACCCTCTACAGATGTAACCCATCTATTCCTGACACTCATTCCATCACTCTCACTCAAACTTCTCTTCTTTCTCTCCTTGTAGGTGAAGAGAACCCACAATAAGAGGGAGAGGGAGAGAACTGGAGATGGCCCTCCATCATTGACTCCAGCAGAGGAGGTTGCCCTGGATGTCTCAGGAGTTGGAGAGCAGCTAGCGCTGGGAGACGGAGAGAGGGGGACATCTCAGCAACCTGGTGACAGAATTACATCTCATACAGCCACATGGCATACAGCAGTCACTCATATGGGGACTGATGTCAGTAGCTAGTGAATGTTCATCATGTGCATAATGGTATCGGTACCCATTCTTGATATGACATATCTAACTCATCTCTTTACTCTCCCACAGATCCATCAAGAGCCCTCCTGACTGTCCAGGCAGAAGAGGAAGATGACTCCTCAAAGGAGCCTCCAGCCTCTGAGGGTGCACCATCATCAGACATAAGCGCACCCAGCACCAGCGCAGGTACGCACATCTGGGTGGGTCCTACGCAAGATTGAGTAGTGTTGTCACCTGGTGTCTCACAAGTCACAAGTGAGCAAGAGACAGGGACAGCAGTGGAGAATCTTCGCCGGAAGGCGTAGGGCACTCCCAGCTCTGATCAGCTGCATGCAGACGCTGAGCCTCGGGGGCCATCCAGAAAGAGGGAGTTCCTGGAGGTGCAGGAAGAAGTGCAGGAGGCTCTGACAGGTGTTGCAACCATGATGTCTGCAAATGTGCAGAGAATGGAGGAGTCCATCTCCTACATGAGCACCACTGTGTCGCAGGCAATGGCGACTGTAGGCTCTTCCCTGGAAATGATGGCGACCTGCATGGAGCAGCTAATGCACCACTCACATGATCACATGCTATCTATGGAGAATAGAGGCTCATAGACCTCCTCTCTAGGAGGGATGTCAATGTAGACTTGGGTCCTCATGGCCCCACTGCTGTGCAACAAGGTGCTCTCCAGCTCCTTGCTAGCAAGGATGTGCGGGTGGCCCAGGAGAAGGATGACAGTGAGAGGGGACATGGAAGTGGGGGCTCCTCTCAAAACGCTCACACTTCTCCCCTGTTGCCACTCCTCAGTCAGAGCTCCAGATGCCTCCTGGGATCGTGATGGCCGAGTCTGCCCTGCACAGTCGCAGGAGGAGCAGGCTTTGGCGGGGCCATCAGAGGCTCCAAAACCCAGAGGACGTCCGCCAAAAGTGTCGATGCAATCGCAGCAGGGAAGTGAGCAGGCTGCCTCTACCTCTGCTGAAGCCACAGGGGTTGCACCTCATAGAAGCACGCGTAAGAGAAAGATGACACAGAGGTAGATGCACAAGGGTAAGCAGATGGGTGTTTAAAGAACTGTTTCTGTTAAGTTTCCGTTACTCTTATGTCACATATAAAATTATTTATTTTCACCACTTTCCAGTCATGCCCAATTTTGTCAGCTACTTTGGAAGTGGCTTCGTGAGTGGGAGTAAATGGTGAGACATAATGTTACCTCCAGCAATGGGGGGTCAGTGTGAGAGAAATCCTTGGTCATTGTAGGGATGCTTTATGGTGTTGTTGTGGGGTGCGGGGGGGCGGGGATCTTGGCACAGCATGTGGCAGCCATATGGATGTAATGCATGAAGTTAAGTAAATATGGCCATGATGAGGCCATGCCTGGCCTTCCAGACAGCAATATGCTCGGGTGCTGCTGGCATCTGGACCTCAGCTTCCTCCTGCTCCTCCTCCTCGTCTTCCAGCTGATGCTCCTCCTCCTCCTCCTCTGAAGAGGCTGTGCGCTCAGAGACTTGCTCCTCATGCAGCGCTAATCCTCGCTGCTGTGCTATGTTGTGCAGCGCGCAGTAGACCACAACAATTCTGGAGACCCTGGCTGGTGCGTACTGAAGGGCTCCTCCAGATTTGTCAAGGCATCTGAAGCGTATTTTCAGCAAGCCTATTATTTGATCTATGACACATCTGGTGGACATGTGGCTTTCATTATATCTCTCCTCGGCCTCAGTACTTGGCTTCCTCAAGGGTGTCATGAGCCACGTCTTCAGTGGATACCTCTTGTTTCAAAGCAGCCAGTCAGAAAGTCTGTTTGAAGAGCTGAGGGAGGGTGGACTGGCGCAGCACGAAAGAGTCATGACAACTGCCAGGGAATTTGGTGTACACATGCATGATGATCTTCCTATGGTTGCAGACCAGCTGCACATTGATGGAGTGGAAGCCCTTGCGGTTGACAAACACTCCTGGGTGATGATGGGGTGCCCTGATGGCCACATGGGTGCAGTCGATGATGCCCTGCACCCGTGGGAAGCCAGACAGAGTGGCAAAACCTAGCACCCGCTCAGTAACACTGGCATCATCAGAGGCAAAGTTGATGTCATTGGCTGACTTGTCAAACAGGGCATCGGTCACCTGAGTGATGCATCTGTGGGCGGCCGACTGCGAGATGCCGCAAATGTCTGCTGCAGATCCCTGGAAGGAGCCTGAGGCAAAGAAGTTGAGGGCTTTGGCAGCCACTGGTAAGGCATGTCCACCAGGTCCTCTGGGCTGCAGGTCTTGCTCCAGCAATGTGCAAATGTCTGCGATGACCTGGCGCGATAGCCTGAGCCTCCTTTGGCACTGTTGCTCAGTCATGTTGAGGAAGTTCATCTTCTGCCTGTATACCCTCTGTTGGGGGTATCATCTCCAGCCTGGTGCAGCCCTGCGCTGATGTCCTCTATCCTGTGGAGAATCAGATCATTGAGGAGAAGGTTGGTGGTGTTGTTGCTGCTGCTGGTGTTCCTGCTGCTGCTGGTGTTGGGGCTCATTGTAGTCCTATTCTGAGGACTAAGATGAGACAGTAAACGGCACCCATGCTGATGTAATAGATGGCAGGTCAAGTAGAAATCAGAGAAGCAATCTGTCAATGGTGTGATAAGTAGTAGCAATGAGGTGAGAGTGGCTTCCGAATTTGCAGAAAAGGCTTACAAACTCTAGAGACCTAAATCTGTGCTGAAAATGCATTCAGCAACAGCATTTCCCTTAGGAAAGTAAGCAGGTGTCATGTGAGAGTATTTATTGTGCTTTTCATGCTCTGCAGTAATAACTTCCATCAATGGCCACTGAACTTCTGCCTCAGCTTAACAGACGTGGTTCCCGAGCTGCGTGATTCCCGTGGTCATGCAGTGAAATTCAAAAGGTATGGTTAAAAAGGTTAAGGGTCTGACAACAAGCTGATAATGATCTAAATTAGGTCACCCAGCTCTGCCGTTTGGGTCGCTGCCTCACTGGCAAATGCGCCCGGGTTAAAGGCGCGAGGAGGCGGGATGCTGGCGGGTTCCTGACTCGCTCCGATTTATTTCTACTTTCACTCACGACCCGCCTCCAATCCCACATGCACGGACGAATGAAAATTCCGGCCAATGTTTGTATATGGGATATGGTTCTAAAGATGCCCAGTGCCCTCCAGTGCCTCATCTAAATAGACATTCTTCATTTGTGAACCTAGACTATGAGCGCTGGATGGCATTTTCCCCAGGGAGGAATCACAGCCAAACAAGATTCTTCCCTCACCAGGTATCCATTAAATTGCAATTTGAGCAAAGAGCCATGGGATACCCCAGAAGTGGAAGCCCTAACTGTTCTCCTCCTCGCCCAGTGACATTGAAGAAAGTTATATCTTCCCTAATACTGTACCAGCTATGAGCAATTAATTGATCTCAAACCTGGAACCACCTTGGTCTGCAGAGATCAGCTCCATACTGCTCAGCCCCTTTAGCCATTGAACCATTGAGGAAGAACCACGTGTTTACATCAGCATCTGAAATAGTGCCTACCATAGCCAGTTTGGTTTCTGATCATCTCAAGCATTTTATCAACACTGTAGTTACTGTGAGAAAATGTATCCATTATTTTTTTCAAGGCTTAACTTTAAAGTGAAAGACATCATTCTAAAACAAACTTTCTTAATTTCATTGTGTTCCAGGCACCAGGACAGTACTTTGTGTGCTCAGTTCAAAATTCCCAGTCCAATTTTTATAGCAATACTTAACTGTACAAAATTAATTTATTGCAATTACTTTTTTTTAATTGTACTTAGTTATCTTAGATTGAATGTTCGCTCACCAGTTTGCTATTAAGTTAAATCACAGACTTTCTTCTAAACATTAAGGGGGAATTTTCCCAGCCCTGAGGAGGCAGGTATGGAGGTGGGACTGCCAGGAAAATGGCAGAAACTGGGAGCGGGTACCGACCCCGCTCCCAACCCGCTTCCGTGCCATCTTCCCGATTCACGCAGGGACCCGTTTCCTCGCGGCAGGAAGGGGATTAGAGCCAATTAACTGCCTGCTAACAGGTAGTTAATAGGTAGTTTTGAGGCTTAGCCCTATTTTACCCCTGCAAGTACGGGCTTCCTGACGGCTGCGAACCTCGCCAGGGTCAGCGAGGCGAGCAGTCGGTCTGCGGGGGTGTGAGGGATCGAAAAGTCCGTTGTAGAGGTGAGTGATGGGTGCAATTGTGGAGAGATAAGTATGAGAGGTGAGTGTAATGTGTTGGAAAAAGTTTCCTTACCTTTGCTTCTTCCTGCAGGCTTCAACCTTTTGAGGATCCAGAGGTGCCTCATCTCAACGGCAGAGATGACAGAATGGCTGCTGCATTCTCAAATGCAGCAGCCATCTTCTTTCTGCTGAGGAGAGAGGTTTTGGTGAGCCTTCTGTGCAAGGGCTCACCTTACAACAGAGATTGTCAGTGTTTGACAGCTTCTCAAAGCTGTCAAATGCTGACAATTCATCTGTCAAAAATTTTTTGTCAGATAAAACGTCATACGCTGACGTCCTCTGTCACCAGCTTTCCCTTAATTGGCCAGTAAGCCCGCAGGGTGGGCTTAACAAGGTCAATCAAGGGAAAATAGCGTGGGTTGGGCAGACGTCATTGGGGGCGGGACTGAAACCCGAAAACCAGCCGTCCCGCCCCCAACGCGCCCCCATTGACAAAATCCAGCCCTACGTTTTCATTACTTACTAATGTGCAAGTTTTATTGCATAGAAAATGCAACAGCTGAATACTTAAACTTAAACTATAAAATCGAAAATAATTCCAGTCTCTTTACAATTATTAACTGCAACATATGCCTGCTTTTAAGGTAGTCTATGATGATTTACATATTTGGGATCAGAGTTGAGACAACAGTACAAATCTGCTCAGATTGTTGTGTGGCTTTTAATGCACAACCTGGATCCAGTTATCTTCAAATTAACTATTTCACAAGTGTATAGTGGTACAATATGTCATCAGGACATGGTAATTTCTCTGTAACTGAATTGGAACATAAACCAAATTTCCATGATACACCAGGACTTGCCTATTTAACAATTGGAAGAAAATAGTATGTGACATTCTATTGAATATCAGACAGGGGAAACAAAGGGCGCGATCTTGCCAGCCCTGGGGAGGCGAGTATGGAGGCGGGACTGCCGGGAAAGTGGCAGCATCTGGGGGCGGGTGCCCAACCTGCCCCCAACCCGCCTCCGTGCCATTTTGCCAGGAGATGGGTAGCCGACCCGCGCCGGGTCCTGTCTTCTTGGAGGCGGGAAGGGGATTAGTGCCACTTATCTGCCTGTTAACAGGTAGTTAACAGGCAGATAAGAGGATTATCCCCATTTTACCCACACAAGTATGGGCTTCCCGAAGGCTCCGAACCCCGCATGGGTCATCGAGGCAAGCAGTGGGTCTGCGGGGGTCGGAGGGGTGCAAAAGTGTGCTGTGAAGGTAAGTGATGGGTGCAAGTGTGGAGAGGGGAGTATGTGAGGTAAGTGGAAAGTGTTAGTAAAAGTTTACTTACCTTTGTTTCTTCCTGCAGGCTTCAAGAGTTGGGTATGTGGAGAGTGTCGCACCTTCGCGGCAGAGATGACAGATGGCAGTTGCATTCTCCAATGCAGCAACCATCTAATTTCTGCTAAATAAAGAGGTTTGATGAGTCTTGAATTCAAGAACTCATCAAACTACAGAGAATGTCAATGTTTGACAGCTTCACAGAGCTGTCAACCGATGACAATTAAACTGTCAAAAATTTTTGACAGATGAAACGTCATACGTTGACGTTCTCTGTAACCGGCTTTCCCTTAATTGGCCTGCTAAACCCGCTGGGCGGGCTTAACAAGGTCAATCAAGGGAAAATAGCGTGGGTTGGCCAGAAGTTGATGGAGGCGGGACTGAAACCCGACAAGTGGGAGTCCCGCCTCCAAAAGCTCCCCATTGAGAAAATCCAGCCCAAAATCCTTGATATAATACAAATGCACAGATTATACTAAATTATTGAGTTATATTGTGTTATATTATACAGTTTACATGATCTTTTCCAGTAATTAATCTAATCATCTACTAGCTCCCAACTGAGGTGTGATTAAATCTGTATTTAAAGAAGTTGCTCAACAACTGTAGAAGTGATGAACTTCTAAAGTGATATAATGGGGTAGAAGTTTGTCAATGACCGGTTCTGGGCAAGAAGTTGGTGATGAGGCCGCAACGTTCGCCCGAACCCAGAGGCCCGAGGCTGGCCCAGAATTGGGCCTAGGCCTTCATCTAAATAATCTAGCCAAGCTGCCAGCACCTGTCAACCCTCCGCAGATAGCTTGCCCTTCTCTGGCAACAAGTTTCAGGCTGCCTGCCTTAACAACAACAACTTGCCTTTCTATAGCATCTTTAACATGGTAAAACGTCCCAGGGTGCTTCACAGGAGGGTTATCAAACAAAGATTGACACTGAGCCAAAGAAAGAGATATTAGGACAGGTGACTAAAAGCTTGGTCGAAGAGGTAGGTTTTAAGGAGCTTCTTAAAGGAGGAGAGAGATTTAGGGAGGGAATTCCAGAGCTTAGGGCCAAGACAGCTGAAGGCGGTGAAGGAAGTGGGGAATGCATAAGAGGCCAAAGTTGGAAGAACACAAAGGGTTGTAGGGCTAGAGGAAGTTAAAGAGATAGGGTGGGGCGAAGCCAAGGAGGAATTTGAACAGGATACAAATTTACAAATTTTAAAATGAAGGCATTGCTAGACTGGGAGCCAATGTAGTTCAGTGAGCACAAACATTAACGGGACTTAGTGTGAGTTGAGATACGGGCAGCAGAGTTTTGGATGAGCTCGAGCTTATGGAGGGTGGAAGATGGGAGGCCAGCCAGGAGAGTACTGGAATAGTCGAGTCTACAGGTAACATAGGCATGGATGAGGGTTTCAGCAGCAGATGGGCTGAGGCAGGGGTGGAGATAGGCAATGTTATGGAGGTGGAAGTAGGCGGTCTTTGTGATGGAGAGGACATGGGGTCGGACGCTCAGCTCAGAGTCAAATAGGATGCTGATGCTGTGAACAGTCTGGTTCAGCCTCAGACAGTGACCAAGAAGGGGGAATGAAATCGATGGGTAGGAAATGGAGTTTGTGGCAATAGCTGAAGACAATAGTTTTGGTTTTCCCAATGTTTAATTGGAGGAAATTTCGGCTCTTCCAGGACTGGATGTTGGACAAGCAGTCTGACAACACACAGGCCGTGGAAGGGTCAGGAGAGGTGCTGGTGAGGTAGAGCGGACGTATGGAAGCTGACGTCATGTCTTCGGGTAATGTCGTCAAGGGGCAGCATGTAGATGAGACATAGGAGGGGGCCAAAGATAGATCCCGGGGTACTCCAGAGGTAATGGTGTTGGCGCACGAAGAAAAGCTATTGCAAGAGAGTCTCTAGACACAACTGGATAAGTAAGAGTGGAACTAGGAGAGGGCAGTCCCACCCAGCTGGACAATGGAGAAAAGGCATTGGAGCAGCCTTCTTAACCATGTCAAAGGCTGCAGACAGGTCGAGAAGGATAAGGAGGGATAGCGCACCATGGTCACAGTCACAGAAGATGTTATTTGTGACTTTGATTAGGACGTATCAGTGTTGTGGCAGGGTCAGAAACTTGATTGGAGAGGTTAAAGCATGGAGATGTGGAAAAGATGGGCACGGATTTGGGAGTCGACAACATATTCAGGGACTTTGGAAAGGAAAGGGAGGTTGAAGATGGGGCAGTATTTTGCAAGGACAGAGGGGTCAAGGGTTTTTATTGAGGAGGGGGATGATGATGGCAGATTTGAAGGGGAAGGCGACAGTACCCAAGGAGAGGGAACTGTTTACAATATCAGCTAGCATGGTGGCCAGGAAAGGAAGTCAGGTGGTCAGCAGTTTAGTGGGAATAGGGTTGAGAGAGCAGGAAGTGGGACTCATGGACAAGATGAGCTTGGAGAGTGCATGAGGAGAGATAAGAGTAATGGTTTTACTGGGGGAAAGTGCATCAAAGGTAGAGGTGTGGTTGTGATTGAGCAGATCGGTAGCTGCAGACGTATCAGGGCAAATGGAGAGCCAAAGGCTAGTAAATTGGGAGTTTGAAAGTGCCGTTGTAAGTGACTTGGGGGGAGTGTTTTTTCCAAGGGCGGATATAGAAGCAACTGGGGTTGGAAAGAGGGATAGGGGATGTGAGCAATGTTCCCGATAAGCTGCACAGCTGATCTGGAGGTCCCGCGCAGGCCGCTCAATGGCTTTATAATGGAAAAAAACGTGTATGCGCAATAGTTTGAATGGGACGCGCAGCCCCTTAAAGGGGCAGCACACGCAAAAAAAAGTTAGCGGGAACATTAGTGAGTGGTGAAGGATACAAGAAAGTGATTAGAGGTGGCTTTGTCTATGATTGAGACGATGGGAATAGAGAGGTCACATGAGATGACAAGGTTGAGGGGGTGGCTGTGAATATGTGTAGGAGAGTTTATATGGAGGGAGAGGTTAAGGGAGAACAGGAGGGCAGTAAACTCAGAGGAGAGAGAGCAAGGTGTGTTGAAATCACCAAGGATAAAAAGTCACTCGGTGCAGAGGCTGAGGGAGGAAAGTAATAAGAATATCTTGGTGAGAAACTTGGCATCCTTGGGGCTTCAGGATGTTGGTCTCCAAAATTGGGCCTCATTGTGCCCGTTTTATGCCTGTAAAATGGGCACAAAGAGGTTCAATTTCTAACCCAATGTAATTTTGAAAAGCCCCCAAAAACTACAACCAAAAAAAATCAGGTATATCGCAAACTTTTGGCAGGGCTACACAATGAATAATTACTGGCAGTTACAGAGGGCATCTTTGGATTTTGTTTAGTCACCAATAATTCCGTACCTTGCTCTAGAGAGATGATTCTCATACCGTCGCAAATGTTAAACAGAACAGACCTCAATAATTACTGATATTATTCAACTATAATGATGTAATAAGTTGAATGTCACCTTCTCCTCATATTCTACCCACTATGCAGCAGGCAGTTGTCACTAAGCTAGTTTTACTTTCAGCCCGGCCTCTTTGTTATTGACCTGTGACCCATGTGTATCATTATTAGAAAGATATAGTAGATCATTCTTGAGCAATCACTCGGTGATGCTTGATAAAACTGGGCAGCATTTGATAGCAACGAAGCAGCACTGCACTATTAAGGGACATCGCTTTTGATAGATGCCCATCTTCTTTGATTAACAGCATTGGACAGTAACCAGTGAGTAATAGTTAAGAGTGAGCCACATTAATGGTGAAGTATAAGGTACTTGCTTCTTCGTTCTCTCTTCTTCCTAATTCTTATTGATGGCATTGTCTGGGATATTAATCTCTTTATAGATGGCAGTACTATATTAGGTAGTGTAACCTTTCTGGACTAAATATAGTAAGATATTGCTCAGAGGAAGATCTATAACTGCACCACATTGGCAAACTACTCCTCAATGAAGAGCTGTAACTGCTTATTGATTGGGTCTGTGATTTGCCTTTATCTGTAGGCCAGCAACTTCAAACATTCCCCAAAATCAAATTTCAACCCACAGTTGATTACAGAAAGCTGACTTGCGATAAATACATTCAAACTGTACCAAAGCAAAGGTTAACAGATGCTCAGATCCTTTTGAAGAGCTCAGCTACGACCACACCAGGAAATCAAAATCATAAAATAGAAGATTTCTGCATCCTTTATGATTTTCTGTCAAAACATTCCTGACAGTAAGTAACAATGGATGTGCTTAACATTGAAATATTAGTAAATAAATTCCAAAGACAAAGAATAAATGCCAGAAACAACCCGTCGTCTCATATACACTTTTGAGAAGTACTTTTCAATATAATTGGAAGTCACCTCTTATATTTTGCATAAATATGGCTTTTTAGTTAGCATTTTTTCTTCAAATATACTATTGATAGACTGTTAATTTATTTGAAAACCACCACATTAAAGCCTATTGTTTAACCTCAGACAAATTTCACACAAGCACTCAAGGTCACACACTAGCCAATTACCACACGCATGATAATTATTCCTATTATTCTATATTATGAGTTGCACCTTGTATATCTTATCAAGTCATAATTACAAATGATCTTTATTTGCACCGTTAACATGTCACACATTTACATGGGCCCAGATTTTCCTGCAGTGCGGATATCAGTGACATGCACCGTAACTCTTGCCTTCTAAGGCGCCGATCTTGCCATTGCTAACTTGCTCAGATTTTGCTGGTTTTCTAATTAGAATGTGCCAGCGAGCACAGCAGTGAATCAGCCGATCTAAGAGCTGGGGTGATTGCTCGTTCACCATCCGGGGCCACGGGAGGGTTTTCGTGAACGGAAGTGTAACTTCTTAAATAATCTTTAACCTACAATTATGTTAAGCTGCAGTGTCCCTTTTCGAGTTTCGAGATTTTTGTCAGTTTCACTGTAGTTTGTGATCTATGAATTCAGGTCACTCCAAATTGGTGAGTTATAAATTATTAATAATTTAAAATAAAATCATTATTGACTTTTATTTTCATGGATTACGAGGGCATAAATTGAGCTGAGCAAGCTAACTTTGAACTTTTCACTTAATGGAAAGTTTTGAGTTTGAATGAGACTGCAGATCGCAAAGCTTTGAGGACAGCATGAATTTACATGACATGTTGAATTTCCTCTCAGTCCATGGGCTTGAAATGTTTTATTTTAGGTGCATGTACATCGATTTACTCATAACTGATTGAAACAATAGTATTGCATAAGTAAATAAGAGTTATTAGAAATATTGGCCCAGATTTTGCGGTCAGCGGTGAACGAACGCGCTCGTCGTTCATTACACTTGCACTTGCCCACAGACTTTCTATGGGCTTTTGCACTGGAACTTGCGGTTATTAGAAATCCAAACCAGCGCGGTGCCCTCTACAGGGGATCTGGGACCAGTGTGAACAAGACAAGCAACGCTGTGTCTCTTTAACCAATCAGATTGAAGAATCCTTATTGAGGCACGCAGAGTCTAAACTAATAAGTTAGAATATTTAATTCAATGTTTATTCAGGTACAGAAAGCAAAATGAAGAGGGGGAAAGAAAGATGGGATTAAGAGAGTGAGATCAAAGAGACAGAGAGAAAAAAATTAAAACATTATTTAAAAATTTAATTTTTTTAAATCTCCAACACTAATTAAAATCTGAAGGAATGAGACTCTACACTTGTAAAAGTCAATTTTCAGTGCCAGAGAGGTTGTTTGGTTGTAATTAAGACTTACCACACCATGCAAAATTAGTTTATGCTTGAATGGACAAGCCCTAACCTTTTCTGGTGTGTTTAGTGGGTATCTATCACGTAAGTGCAGCAAATCATGCATTCCATGTATTTCAATGCCAAGTCTCTCGGCGAGATACCAGCATAGCACAGCTTCTGGAGGAGCAGGGCAGCTCAGACAGCAGCTTCCGGATTTTTGCGTGTAACTACACATGTGAATTTGCTGGAAGTTGCTGTCCGATTTACACTTTAATAACCATGAGCGTTGGTAGCCTCCCCAATATTTCTACTGTAAAATCCAGGCCAGTATGTTTGTTGTGTTAGTGGCTTTAGTGAGGTTGAGCTTTGTGAGAAAACAGAGAAGGGGTCATTTCAATTCTGAAAACAATTTCATTCATTGAATGGGTTCCGGACATATGGGGGTCGAGGTGGGTTAAGAATTAAAAATCAGGGAACGCAACCCAAACCCGCCACATATGCGCTTGCTGCCATTTTTACAGCAGCTGGTTGCGTGGCGTGCGTGAATCCCTTCTTGGAGAGGTGGGACACTTCATTATCATATTTGAATTGAGAGCCTGATTTAAATTTAGCAATCGACATGCTGGTTTCCCAGGACTCGGCAAACACGACAGTAAAATGGAGACTGGAGCAGCAGGCGCCAGCAGGTTAGTGCTTTTTAGAGCACTCCTTATGGGACGGGAGGGGCAGGAGAGCTCCCCCCAGCTCCTCAAGCAAACCTTCAGCCTCCCTTCTGCCAATCATGGCCTCTCTTCTCTGCTGTGATCAGCCAACCCCACAAATCTTGATCTTTCCCTCCTTCCTCCCGATTGCCGGCGTCTGACCACCCCCCACCCCCACTAAGCCCCGATCTCTCCTGATTGCCGGAGACCGTTAGAGATGGTCCCTGGCTGCAGCCTCCTGCCGCTGGCTTTCCCGTCGGCAACTGGAAGAAGAAAATGATAATGAGGTCCTGCCGTTAAATTCGACAGGACCTCGTCATTCTCGGGATTTCCAGGTTCCCCCCCCCCACACCAACTACTGCAATCCCTTGCACCCTCCCCATCTACCCGTAAATATCGAGGCCATGGTATGGGAATATTAAAATTGAAAATCCTAGGTGCAGGAAGTGATCTTAGTTCATTGTGCTCGTTTTTCCGGCGCCATTCGGCCGAAATCGGCGTAGCTGGCGCCAAAGATTGTGGAATTTTAAGCGCAATTTACATTCAGCGAAACTTGAGTTTCCGTAATCTTTTGCACTAGTTTTAAAAACGTGGAGCTAGAAGCAGGCCCCGCCCACAAAACTGACCATTGGAATTAATCACCATTAGGAGTTTCTGCTAATTGCACTCGTTTGCAAGAGTTCAGGGAGGCTTTAAAAATTAAACTGGTTCTTTTGGCACAAGGACACTAAAGGGTATGTTTTAAAAGCTTTTAAATGTGATTTTAGTTTTAATTTACTAAGAATCTGACTACTGTACCCCAATATAACTAGAAAATAGTTTAACGTATTTTTTAAAAGTGAATTTCAGTAATTTAACATCGGGTTACTCAGTGGTGGTGGATTGACACTGTGATTAGAATCTTTATTTTTTGTGATAACCCCATTTTCAGATGTTTAATCAAACTTCACCAAGTTACCACTTTTAAATATATGAACAAAAATTTTTTAAAGCAAAATTTTAAAAAATAATTTGTTTTAAAATGCTGCCTGATTGCACTGGTTCATGGCAGATTGTGTGTCTGGCAATATGCAAATGAGTTGGAGCAGAAGCTCGGGGGGAAAAAACACTTTTCAAAATGGCCGCAATTTTGGCCGCAATTTGTGCCGGAATTAGCAATTGCGCCCAAAGTGGAAACTCTGCCTTTATTTGTTTAAACTTTGCACCAGTAATATATTTTTAACAACTGGGAATTTAAACCTGATCTTGGAGCGAGAAATCATTCTGCCGACAGGCCACTTAGACCATTACTTTTAAGTCTAAGTGAAGTGACATAAAAACTGTTTTAAATGCAGAAAAATCGCTTTTTGGCGAGGGCTAACGGCAGAACGGTGCAAAAGTCCCAGGAAAATATGGAGTGCCATAATTAATGGTGTAAGTCACTTACTCCATATTTCCTCTTCCCATTGCGCTATTCAAGGGTCCCGACAATTTAGATGTGTCATTACAATGTCGCAAGTTCCCAGGAAAATCTGGGCCATGTTCTTTTCCCAGAAAGTGTGCTTAAAACAAGAAGAAATTAGTTCATATAATTTATTTTGTTTTTACATTGGTCCATAATTTGCTGTCAAGATAATGGTGAGGCTACCGCTCACCGTTATTTATGCGCAAATGACACAGCAACTTCAGGCAAGGAACAAATGTGCGATTAAACGCGGAAATCCAAAAGTTGCTGTCGCAGTTGCGCCGCTCTGCCGTTAGCTTTGCCAAAACGGCATCTCGCTGTCTGGCTCCCCATTCAGATGCATTGAATGGCGTGAAGTTGCTGCACTTGCATGGTAGATATAAACTGAACTCATCACAGAAAGTTAAATCTTGTCCATTTCAGTCTAAGCACCCTTTTAATGACGTGAAAGGTGTTCATTAATGCCAGTTCACTTGTCTGCCACAGAAAATTGTAGAGTTTCATTCCTTCAGGTTTTAATTGTTGCTGGAGATTTTAAAAATGTTAAATTTTAAATTTGATTTTCTTTTTTTACTTTTCCTTTCAGTCTCTTTTTTTCTATCTCTCTTCATCCAATCTTTCTTTCCCTCTCTTCTCTTTCTGTACCTGATTTGACATTGAATTCCCCCCACTCTAAATTACACTTCCTTCTCAGTCCTTGCGCTGTTAACCAAACAAATTGAAGGATTGTGAAATTAAGGAGATACACAGTTGCTTGCCCTGTTCACTCAGGTCTCAGTTGCCCATTTTTCCCTCGCTGTGGTGAGCTCATACTTTCAGCAAATTACTGTGCAAAAAATCATCGCGATTAAACGGACAAGTATAACTAACGGTGGACGCCATTCCTTGCTCTACCTTATACTTATTTATCTTCTTTCCCACTATATATCACAAAATTGAAAAAACACAACAGTGTTTTGTACAGCAGGACAAACCAAGCCAGTCATATATAATTTATTAATATGAGTGGGAACAAAAAATCTCCATGGAGACTACCTGTCTGCAGTGATCAATCCTTAATGACCACTTACCTAGCAACAGCAGTAGGAAGATATCCTGCTGCTCACACTGGCAAATGATTGTTTTATCACTCAGATTTGTTCAGAAAATGGTATTTTACTGTCTCTGGGACCTCTTCTTGCAAAACTGCAGTACTTGGGCAGCAAATGAGGTAAACGTTGAAAGTTACAGAATGTCATATTGTGCCAATAACTTGCCCTATCTATAATATATATTGCACCTGATAAGCTGCTGATGAATAAATCACTGTTGAATGTCAGTACCTGTCAGCTGATTTTTTTTAAATTTGTTTCTGGGATGTGGGCGTTGCTGGCAAGGCCAGCATTTATTGCCCATCCCTAATTGCCCTTGAGAAGGTGGTGGTGAGCTGCCGTCTTGAACCGCTGCAGTCTGTGTGGTGAAGGTCCTCCCACAGTGCTGTTAGGGAGGGAGTTCCAGGATTTTGACCCAGCGACGATGAAGGATCGGCGATATACTTCTAAGTTAGGATGGTGTGTGACTTGGAGGGGAACTTGGAGGTGGTGGTGTTCCCATGCGCCTGCTGCCCTTGTCCTTCTAGGTGGAAGAGGTCACGGGTTTGGGAGGTGCTGCTGAAGAAGCCTTGGCGAGTTGCTGCAGTGCATCTTGTAGATGATACACACTGCAGCCATGGTACGCCGGTGGTGGAGGGAGTGAATGTTTAAGGTGGTGGATGGGTGCCAATCATATGGGCTGCTTTGTCCTGGATGGTATCGAGCTTCTTGAGTGTTGTTGGAGCTGCACTCATCCAGGCAAGTGGAGAGTATTCCATCACATTCCTTACTTGTGACTTGTAGATGGTGGAAAGGCTTTGGGGAGTCAGGAGGTGAGACACTCACCGCAGAATACCTAGCCTCTGACCTGCTCTTGTTGCCACAGTATTTATGTGGCTGGTCCAGTTAAGTTTCTGGTCAATGGTAACCCCAGGATGTTGATAGTGGGGGATTCAGCGATGGTAATGCCGTTGAATGTCAAGGGGAGGTGGTTAGACTCTCGCTTGTTGGAGATAGTCATTGCCTGGCACTTGTGTGGCGCGAATGTTACCTGCCACTTATAAGCCCAAGCCTGAACGTCGTCCAGGTCTTGTTGCATGCGGGCATGGACTGCTTCATTATCTGAGAAGTTGTGAATGGCACTGAACACTGTACAGTCATCAGCGAACATCCCCATTTCTGACCTTATGTTGGAGTGAAGGTCATTGATGAAGCAGCTGAAGATGGTTGGGCCTAGGACACTGCCCTGAGGAACTCCTGCAGCGATGTCCTGGGGCTGAGATGATTGACCTTAAACCACCACAACCATCTTCCTTGTGCTAGGTATGACTCCAGCCATTGGAGCGTTTTTCCCCCGATTCCCATTGACTTCAGTTTTACTAGGGCTCCTTGATGCCACATTCGGTCAAATGCTGCCTTGATGTCAAGGGCAGTCACTCTCACCTCACCTCTGGAATTCAGCTCCTTTGACCATGTTTGGACCAAGGCTGTAATGAGGTCTAGAGCCGAGTGGTCTTGACGGAACCCAAACTGGACATCAGTGAGCAGGTTATTGGTGAGTAAGTGCCGCTTGATAGCACTTTCCATCACTTTGCTGATGATTGAGAGTAGACTGATGGGGCGGTAATTGGCCGGGTTGGATTTGTCCTGCTTTTTGTAGACAGGACATACCTGGGTAGTTTTCCACATTGTCGGATAGATGCCAGCGTTGTAGCTGTACTGGAACAGCTTGGCTAGAGGCGCAGCTAGTTCTGGAGCAGAAGTCTTCAGCACGATAAGCGGGATGTTGTCGGGGCCCATAGCCTTTGTTGTATCCAGTGCGCTCAGCCGTTTCTTGATATCGCATGGAGTGAATCGAATTGGCTGAAGACTGGCTTCTGTGATGGTGGGGACCTCAGGAGTTGGCCGATATGGATCATCCACTCGGCACTTCTGGCTGAAGATGGTTGCAAACACTTCAGCCTTGTCTTTTGCACTCACGTGCTGGGCTCCACCATCATTGAGGATGGGGATATTTTCCAGGTTAGATGTCAACAATAGCTAAACCATTATACCAAAATAACTTCTGCAATTCATCTTTCTTACACTCCAGAAAACTGCAAATTAATTCGAGGCAATTAAAATATTTCACACGTTATGCCCTTTCATCTTATTTTTAAGCATGAGAACAGTGAGAATAGAGAAACTACTGATTTGGCACAAAGAAACTCCTTCTTCCTGTACATGGTAGCAATCTTGTTCCTGGATCAGAAGAGTATAGCCTCCAGCTCCATACCAGGCTGACACTCCAGGGCAGTACAGAGAAAGAGCTGCATTGCCGTGATGCCATGAACCAAAATCTCAATTGTCTATTCTTGTGGTTCAGGTGGGTGTAAAGATCCCATGATACTTTGTGAGAAAGAGCAGGAAGTTTTCATGGTATTCTAACCAATATTTGTCCCTCAACCGATATCACCTCAAAACAGTAAGTAATTCATTTCATTGTTGCTTATGGGATGCCGTTGGTTCAACATGGCCGCCATGTTTGTCTACATAACAATGGTCACTGAACTTCAAAAAATAATTCATTGTGTAAAGTGCTGTATAAAAGCAAGTATTATTTTATAAATTATATTCTCTTTCTCACCATGGCTGCCTAATGTAATATAATATTGCTATTTTAATTTCTAAAAAAGCTACCTCATTTTCCTATATCACTACAGCATTATTAGCACATATCTTTAAACAATTTTTTTTCTTCAGATTCATGTACAACCTATGCTTCCATATTAAATAATATTCATGCTTTACCTTTCTGCTCTTCTTTAGGTTGTGACATTTCTGTTGGACCATCATCCATGTCCTTCTACTTGAGACAGTGTTGACTATCACATATGTTGACTATTGTCATCCTTCACCAAAAACCTGCTTATGGCCCTCCATAATAGAAGTAACCAGGGCCATGCAGGCCCTTATCAGTAAATATGGTTTTTTCAACTGTCTTTGAGCCATTTTTCCAACTGAATTAACAAACTTCTTGAAATCTTTACCAGTTAGTTGCCCCCTTAGCTCTCAAGCATCATTAAAGGATCATTATTACAGGTGCATTATGATTGGCTGCCAGTTTGCCATTACCACTAATGAGATTGCATTCTCAGGAATTGCACGTTTCGAAGCCATATGTTGCTATGATTTCATTAGAGGTTTCATAAACTCAAATGAAAGATTTTTCCCAATTTTATTTTGACAAAAGAGGAAATCACATCCCTGTGAGATAGATTTTGCAAATCGGTGCTCCTGGCGCAGTGCTTTGCCTGACAGCAGCATTATTTCATCCAATCTAACCCTGCATGTTTTAATGCAAACCAGAGACAAATAGTTTGTGGGTGCGACTTCGACAATCTACTCATGGCATTCTAACCAACATTATTGACCAACTACTTTTTCAACCTGAAATAAATTTAAATAAACTGTAATTTATTGTTATACCTTATAAGTAAGGTAGCTGTTAATCTCTCTATAGCGAGCCATCATTTTAAAGAAAAATCCATTAATAAATGGCACTATTATATCAAAGATAATCTGGATGATAGAACTTCAAGGATCAATTTAGTTATTGATTTCAATATGTTGCTAAAATCCCAAGAAAGAGATGAAAGGTCAGTAGATTACAGAGTGCCTTTATCTTGGCAGTGTTATGTAGAAAAGATTATTTGTGCACAGATTATTTATAGTTGTCATGTTCAGGCATGGGTAATTCTGCAAAAAGGTTCAATGATTTTTAATTAAAGGAGCAACAGGATTAACTGAAAACAAAAGTAAATCCTTCTCATTTTTAAAACAAAGTTGTTGCAGAAAATGGCACAAAATAATGTTTGCAATGACAAAACCCTCACAATTAACGGGGGCTAAATTCAATAGCCCCTGAAAACAGGCGCAGGGAACGTGATGCGAGATTAACCTGCACCCGTCGCTTCCGATGCAGGCAGCACACCAACTTTGTGCTGTCTGTTAATTAACATGACTGCAGCATGCAGCCAGCGCTGTTGAGTGGCTCAGCGGGGGGCCCTAAATTGTAAGTGGCCTGCACTACTTAAAGTTAGCCTGCACTACTTAAAGTTAGCCTGCACTACTTAATACTAGCCTGCACTACTTAAAGCCAGCCTGCACTACTTAAAGCCAGCCTGCACTACTTAAAGTTAGCCTGCACTACTTAAAGTTAGCCTGCACTACTTAAAGTTAGCCTGCACTCCTTAAAGTTAGCCTGCACCTCTTAAAGGGGAGGTGCATTGTTGCTGGAACGGGTAGTGAAAGTCATTGTGGAATCATTCTGACATCGAAAAAGACCTAATAATGGCACAACATGGGAGAGTTCAGGCTCCAAGATTTTACGCCACTGCACTGGAGACCTTGGTGGAGGAGGTAGCGAGGAGGAGAGATGTCCTCTATCCACAGGGGGCCAGGAGGCCCTCCAGACAAATTCTCAGAAGGCAGTGGGACCAGATAGTCATGGCGTTCAATGCCAGGATTTAAGCCCTAAGGACATGGATGCAGTACCACAAAAAGTTCAATGACCTCACACAAGTGGTCAAGGTCAGTGCATTCATTTTCAAATGCCATATCCCACCAACTGCACCATGAGCCTCGCACACTGCTTAATGCACCACACCCTCATCACGCACCTACCAACAATCTCTATCAAACAGAACTCATACCTCACATTCATACCTTCATCTCACCCTCACACACTTAGCACGGCTGCAAGCCTCACACGCACATCTCACAGCTTGAACACACTGCCAGCTATTGAACCATGACAGCCACATCACCCAAACAGATTGCACCACACCCACTGACACAGTTCCTTCTCTCTTGCAGGACAAGGTGGCGCCCAACCAGAGGCAGCAGGAGCTAACCGGTGGGGAACAGGTGCGGCTACATGTCCTTACCTCCATGGAGGAGACAGTGCTTGCCATCATTGGAGCAGCCATTGATAAGGCCATGGCCAGCAGTGGAGCTGTAATGATAGAAGATGACAGTATCCTCATACCTAATCCTCCTTCTCACATGCCACTTCCTCCTCATCTCACAATCTCTTCTGATTTACAAGCTGCAGATGGTGTAAGTATGCACCTCTTTATTTTCCCCCCTCCCGTTACCACAATCTTACCTTTGTGCCTTTCTCTTTTCAGATACCCAATATGGCATCCAGTGGAAGTGTGCGTGTGTGCTGCTGATGCCATTTTGGACCTCTAAGGGCACTCGGAGTGCCCAAACAACAGGCGCTACGGGTCTGAATTTTGCACCCCACAGTATTTACAAGTAATATAATTAGGCATAATTAAATTTTGTGCACAACAGCTAGGGTTGAGATGGAAGCTGAGGCATAATTTTATTTATATTAAAATGAATGCATGTATGCCATGTCTGTCTCCCTCATCTTCTAAACTGCCGGGAAGTGAGTCTCCATCCAAAAAGTACCAACTACAATGAAGGAACAGGAAAATATATTTCATTATTATACCACATATATAAACACATTGGGCCAGATTTTGCAGTAACAATAACAATGAGGTTAACAGTCTTTATGCGCAAATCGGACAGCAACTTCCATGAGTGCACATATGCAGTTAAATGCGGAAATCTGGAATTTGCTGTCTGAGATGCGCCGCCCCTCCAGAAGCTGCGCGAAAATGGCATCTCATCAACTGACTCACCATTTAAATGTATTGAACAGCGTGAAGTTGATGTACATACCTCATAGATACGGACTGAACTCGACAAAAAAGTTATGGCTTGTCCATTCCAGTTTAAGTCATAGAACATAGAACATAGAACAGTACAGCACAGTACAGGCCCTTCGGCCCTCGATGTTGTGCCGAGCATTGTCCGAGACCAAGATCAAGCTATCACACTCCCTATCACTCTGGTGTGCTCCATGTGCTTATCCAATAACCGCTTGAAAGTTCACTATCACAGCAGGCAGTCCATTCCACACCCCAACCACTCTCTGAGTAAAGAATCTACCTCGGACATCCCTTCTATATCTCCCCCCATGCACCTTATAGTTATGCCCCCTTGTAACAGCTGCCTCTACCCGAGGAAATAGTCTCTGAACATCCACTCTATCTATCCCCCTCATCATCTTATAAACCTCTATTAAGTCGCCTCTCATCCTCCTCCGCTCTAAAGAGAAAAGCCCCAACTCCCTCAATCTTTCCTCATAAGACCTCCCCCTCAAACCAGGCAGCATCCTGGTAAATCTCCTTTGCACTCTTTCCAATGCTTCTACGTCCTTCCTATAGTGAGGTGACCAGAACTGCACACAATATTCCAAATGTGGTCTCACCAAGGTCCTGTACAGTTGCAGCATAACCTCACGGTTCTTAAACTCAAACCCTCTGTTAATAAACGCCAACACACCATAGGCCTTCTTTACTGCTCTATCCACTTGAGTGGCAACCTTCAGAGATCTGTGGATATGAACCCCCAGATCCCTCTGCTCCTCCACGTTCCTCAGAACCCTGCCGTTGACCCTGTAATCCTTATTCAAATTTGCCCTACCAAAATGAATCACCTCGCACTTATCAGGGTTAAATTCCATCTGCCATTTTTCGGCCCAGCTCTGCATCCTATCAATGTCTCTTTGCAGCCTACAACTGCCCTCCACCTCATCCACTCATCCACTACTCCACCAATCTTGGTGTCATCAGCAAATTTACTGATCCACCCTTCAGTCCCCTCCTCCAAGTCATTGATAAAAATCACAAACAGCAGAGGACCCAGCACCGACCCCTGTGGCACACCGCTGGTAACTTGTCTCCAGTCCGAAAATGTTCCATCCACCACCACCCTCTGCCTTCTATGAGATAGCCAGTTACTTATCCAATCGGCCAAATTTCCCTCTATCCCACAACTCCTTACTTTCTTCATGAGACGACCATGGGGAACCTTATCAAACGCCTTACTAAAATCCATGTATACGACATCAACTGCTCTACCTTCATCTACACACTTAGTTACCTCCTCAAAGAATTCAATCAAATTTGTTAGGCAAGACTTACCCTTCACGAATCCGTGTTGACTATCCCTGATTAAGTTGCCCCTTTCCAAATGGTCATAAATCCTATCCCTCAGGACCTTTTCCATTATCTTACCAACCACCGAAGTAAGACTAACCGGCCTATAATTACCAGGGTCATTCCTATTTCCTTTCTTGAAGAGAGGAACAACATTCGCCACTCTCCAGTCCTCTGGCACCATCCCCGTGGACAGTGAGGACCCAAAGATCAAAGCCAGAGGCTCTGCAATCTCCTCCCTTGCCTCCCAAAGAATCCTAGGATATATCCCATCTAGCCCAGGGGACTTATCGACCCTCAGGTTCTTCAAAATTGCTAAAACATCTTCCCTCAGAACATCTACCACCTCCAGCCTATCCACCTTTATCACACTCTCATCCTCAAGAACATGGCCCCTCTCCTCGGTGAACACTGACGAAAAGTATTCATTCATCACCTCTCCTATCTCTTCTGACTCCATGCACAAGTTCCCACTACTGTCCTTGACCGGCCCTACCCTCACCCTGGTCATTCTTTTATTTCTCACATAAGAGTAAAAAGCCTTGGGGTTTTTCTTGATCCGACCCACCAAGGACTTCTCATGCCCCCTCCTAGCTCTCCTAAGCTCTTTTTTTAGCTCATTCCTTGCTACCTTGTACCCCTCAATCGACCCAACTGAACCTTGTTTTCTCATCCTTACATACGCTTCCTTTTTCCTCTTGACTAGACATTCAACCTCTTTTGTGAACCATGGTTCTCTCACTCGGCCATTTCCTCCCTGCCTGACAGGGACATACCTATCAAGGACACGCAGTAATTGCTCCATGAAAAAGCTCCACTTTTCATATGTGCCTTTCCCTGATAGTTTCTGTTCCCATCTTATACTCCCTAATTCTTGCCTAATCACATCATAATTACCCTTCCCCCAATTATAAACCCTGCCCTGCCGTATGGCCCTATCCCTCTCCATTGCAATAGTGAAAGTTACCGAATTGTGGTCACTATCTCCAAAGTGCTCTCCCACATACAAATCAAACACTTGGCCCGGTTCATTACCCAGTACCAAATCCAACGTGGCCCCACCTCTTGTCGGCCTATCCACATATTGTGTCAGGAAACCCTCCTGCACACACTGTGCAAAAACTATCCCATCCGAACTGTTTGACCTATAAAGGTTCCAATCAATATTTGGAAAGTTGAAGTCACCCATGACAACTACTCTGTGACCTCCACACCTATTCATAATCTGCTTTGCAATTTCTTCCTCCACATCTTTATTACTATTTGGGGGCCTGTAGAAAACTCCTAACAACGTGACCGCTCCTTTCCTATTTCTAACTTCAGCCCATATTACCTCATTAAACAGTGTGGTAAGTCTTAATTACTGCCAAACAACCTCTCTGGCACTGAAAATTATCTTTTAAAAGTGTGAAGTCTCATTCCTTCAGTTTTTAATTATTGTTGGAGAATTATTAATATATTCCTTTGTTTATAAAACTGCAAGACTTCATTGCAAACTTGGAAAGGGACATCTCTTACGCAATTTAGAAAATACATTTATACTGAAAAGTTTGTGTTATGTGGATTTGGTTAGAAGGCAGGAATATCCATCTCCAACGAGAGTCTAACCATCTCTCCTTGACATTTAATGGCATTACCATTGTTGACTCCCCCACCATCAACATCCTGCGGGTCACCTTTGACCAGGAACGTAACTGGACCAGCCACATAAATACTGTGGCAACAAGAGCAGGTCAGAGGCTGGGTATTCTGCGGCAAGTGACACATCTATTGACTTCCCAAAACCTTTCCACCATCTACAAGGCACAAGTCAGGAGTGTGATGGAATACTCTCCACTTGCCTGGATGAGTGCAACTCCAACAACACTCAAGAAGCTCGGCACAATCCAGGACAAAGCAGCCTGCTTGATTGGCACCCCATCCACCACCTTAAACATTCACTCCCTCCACCACCGGCGTACCATGGCTGCAGTGTGTAGCATTTACAAGATGCACTGCAGCAACTTGACAAGGACTCTTCGACAGCACCTCCCAAACCCGCGACCTCTTCTACCTAGAAGGACAAGGACAGCAGGCGGATGGGTACACCACCACCTCCAAGTTCCCATCAACTCACACACCATTCAGACTTAGAAGTATATTGCTGTTCCTTCATCATGGCTGGGTCAAAATCCTGCAACTCCCTCCCTAACAGCACTGTGGGAGAACCTTCACCACAAGAACTGCAGTGGTTCAAGAAGGCAGCTCACCACCAAGGGCAACAAGGGATGGGCAATAAATGCTGGCCTTGCCAGCGATGCCCACATCCTGTGAATGAATAAAAAAAATGAATTGATATATACAAATACAATGCATACAGCAGTTCCACACCTGCAGCAAGTAGTGGGCCAGATTTTGCTATTGCAAGGCAACTAATGGACACTGCTAGATGAGCTAGATTTGGCCCTGCACCATTCAGCTCAAAAATCTTTGCCCACAAATTTACTGAAAGTGCGAGCTCATAACGGCGCAGCGAGGGAAACAGGGCATCTGGTACCTGAGTGAACAGGGCAACCAAAAGGATATTTCCTTAACCAATGAGAGTCAAGGATTGAAAAATAAACAGTGGAAGGACTGAGGAGGGTAAATTCAATGTCAAATCAGGTACAGAAATACAATTAATGTGAAGGAAGAAAGATTGGATTAAGAGAGACAGAAAAAGAGACAGAAAGGACAAGTAAGAAAAAAATTATAATTTGACATTTTTTTAATTTCCTAAAACAATTCACAACCTGAAGGAATGAGACTCCACACTTATAATAGTTAATTTTCGGTGCCAGTGAGGTTGATTGGCAGTCATTAATACTTATCATGTCGTTAAAGGTGTACTTACGCTGTAATTACTAGTCCTAAACATCTGCAGCGATTTAGTTCGTATCTACCACGGAAATACAGCAACTTCATGACATTCAATGCATGTCAATGGTGAGGCAGACAGCAAAATGCTGTTTGAGAGGCTAATGGCAGAGTGCCAGCAGCTGCCCCCTCTGCTGTCCCCCCGCGGGGTGCCGGCCGCGACCGGGCAGCCCGGCACTCCTCTTGAGTACCGGGCTCTTTTGCCAGCACCCCGATCCCTGGTGGCCCAGCTAGGCCCCGGTTCGCGCTGTGCAAGGCCCTTCCCCTTTAATAAGGAGAGGAAGGCCTGCAGTACCTTGACATGCCGGCGTGCATGGCGCTGCGGAACGTAGCGTCGCGATATTGGGCTGGAGCGCCCCAAGAGGGAGGGGGCGCGTTTCCAGTAGCGCCCTGCCTCCTGCTTGGGGTGCTACCATCACATTTTGGGTGCGAGGGGGAGGGGGGTGCTAATCTTTTCGGGGTGCTAAAAGTAGCGCCCCGGCGAAGTTAGCGCCCCAAAGAGGGCGCAACCCAATTTTTGCCCCTAAGACTTTATTGCAAACCTGGAAAAGGACATCTCTTGTCCAATGTAGAAAATACATTTATTCTGAAAAGTTTGTGTTATGTAGATTTGGTTACATCGTGTTACATCGAGTCTACAGCACAGAAACAGGCCATTCAGCCCAACTGGTCTATGCCGGTGTTTATGCTCCACATGAGCCTCCTCCCACCCTACTTCATCTAACCCTAATCAGCCTATTCTGCTGTTCCTTTCTCCCTCATGTGCTTATCTAGCTTCCCCTTAAATGTACAACAGCAAAATACTGCGGATGCTGGAAATCTGAAATAACAACAGAAAATGCTGGAAACACTCAGCAGGCCAGGCAGCATCCGTGGAGAGAGGAAAGGAGTTAACGTTTCAGGTCAGAGACCCTTCTTCAGAACTGGTAAAAGCTGGAAATGTAACAGATTTTAAGCAGGTGCAGAGGTAGGGAAGTGGGGGGGAGGGGAGGAAGGAACTTAAGGGACAGTCTGCGCTGGAATGCAAGGCAGGAGTGGTTAAATGTTGCAAATGGGGATGGCAGAATCATAAACAGCTGCCGCCTGAAAAAATGGGGGGGTTATAGTCTAAAATTGTTGAGGTGCCTAATTGAAAGGTGAGGTGCTGTTCCTCGAGCTTACGTTGAGCTTCATTGGAACAGTGTCAGAGGCCAAGGACGGAGAGGTCAGAGTGGGAGTGGAGCGGAGAATTAAAGTGACAGGCGACCGGAAGCTCGGGGTGCCCCTTACGGACTGAATGGAGGTGTTCCGCAAAGCGGTCACCCAATCTGCGTTTGGTCTCCCCAATGTAGAGGAGACCGCATCATGAGCAGCGAATACAGTATACTAAACTGCAAGAAGTACAAGTAAATCGCTGTTTCACTTGGAAGGGGTGTTTGGGGCCCTGGACAGTGGGAAGGGAGAAAGTAAAAGGGCAGGTGTTGCATCTCCTGCGCTTGCACAGAAGGTGTTGTGGGGAGGGGAGGGGCTGTTGGGGGTGATTGAGGAGTGGACCATTGGGGAGACCTTTACAGCCTTCTGGACTCAACATTGAGTTCAACAATTTCAGACTATAACCCCCCCCATTTTTTCAGGCGGCAGTTGTTTATGATTCTGCCATCCCCATTTGCAACATTTAACCACTCCTGCCTTGCATTCCAGCGCAGACTGTCCCTTAAGTTCCTTCCTCCCCCCACCCTTCCCTGCCTCTGCACCTGCTTAAAATCTGTTACATTTCCAACTTTTACCTGTTTTGAAGAAGGGTCTCTGACCTGAAACGTTAACTCTGTTTCTCTCTGCACAGATGCTGCCTGGCCTGCTGAGTGATTCCAACATTTTCTGTTGTTATTCCCCTTAAATGTATCTATGCTATTCGCCGCAACTACTCCTTGTGGTAGCGTGTTCCACATTCTGACCACTCTTTGGGTAACGTGTTTCTCCTGAAATCCCTATTGGATTTATTAGTGACTATCTTATATTTATGACATCTAGTTTTGGACTCCCAACAAGTGGAAACATTTTCTCTTTGTCTAACCGATCAAACCCTTCCATTTTCTTAAAAACCTCTATCAGGTCACCCCTCAGCCTTCTCTTTTCTAGAGAAAAGAGCCCCAGCCTGTTCAGCCTTTCCTGATAAGTATATCCTCTCAGTTCTGGTATCATCCTTGTGAATCTTTTTTGTACCTTCTCTAATGCCTCCATATCCAACTAGAAGACAGGAATATTAATTGATATAATTTATACATAATATTCAACTATTTTAGATTCTATGTAAACTTTATGCACTGTTGAGAGAAAGGAAATCCTTTCAAAAAAAGAGATGATTTTACTTTTAGAAAATGTCAACATAAATTATTAACAAAATCAGTGCTCGAAAATTGAGCCAGAAGGCCTCACGCCCTTTAATAGCTCCATTACCCTGAGTTTCCCTTAGCTCATTCCAGATGCGTGATATAAGAGGCCAGCCCAATCCCATCATAATCAGTCAGAAAATCGTGCTAGGCTTAATTTCAATGCATTATAATATTTAAATGAAGCTAAGACTCCTTTTTGGCAAGGCCACTTTAGCTAGACTAAAAGGTCTGATGGAAAAGCTGCTTAGCATTAAAGTGGCACAGATCTAGCTATTGGGATCTGAGACACGTTTCTGGGTTCCCCAGAACCTGTCCTGGTCCTGTGCCACTGGCCTTGGTGATTGAAAAATATTCCCTACCATCAGTGTCAATGTGCAAGACTCTAAAGAGCAGCATATTATTTAAGGATTATATTGTAGAGTATTGCTTTATCTTAACATAGAAACATAGAAGATAGGAGCAGGAGTAGGCCATTCGGCCCCTCGAGCCCGTTCCGCCATTTAATGAGATTGTGGCTGATCATCCAAATTCAGTACCCTGTCCCTGCTTTCTCCCCATATCCCTTGATCCATTTAGCCTTAAGAAATATATCTAACTCCTTCTTGAATATATTTAATGAATTGGCCTAACTGCTTTCTGTGGCAGAGAATTCCACAGGTTCACCACTCTCTGGGTGAAGAAATTCCTCCTCATCTCAGTCCTAAATGGCTTACCCCTTATCCTTAGACTGTGAACCCTGGTTCTGGACTCCCTCGCCATCGGGAACATCCTTCCTGCATCTAGTCTGTCTAGTCCTGTTAGAATTTTATAAGTTTCAATGAGAGCCCCTCTCATTCTTCTAAGCTCTAGCGAATAAAAGCATAATCGACCCAATCTCTCTTCATACGTCATTCCTGCCATCCCAGGTGTCAGTCTGGTGAATCTTCGCTGCACTCCCTCCATGGCAAGAACATCCTTCCTCAGATAAGGTGACCAAAACTGCACACAATACTCAAGGTGTGGTCTCACCAAGGCTCTGTACAACTGCAGCAAGACATCCTTGCTCCTGTACTCGAATCCTCTCGCTATGAAGGCCAACATACCATTTGGCTTCTTAACCGCCTGCTGCGCCTGCATGCTTACCTTCAGCGACTGGTGCAAAAGGACACCCAGATCTCATTGCACTTCCCATTTCCCCAATCTATTGCCGTTCAGATAATAATCTGTCTTCCTGTTTTTGCCACCAAAGTTATCCACATTATACTGCATCTGCCATGCATCTGCCCAATCACCCAACCTGTCCAAATCATACTGGAGTTTCTCTGCATCCTCCTCACAGCACACACGCCCACCCAGCTTTGTGTCGTCTGCAAACTTGGAGATATTACATCTAGTTCCCTCGTCTAGATCATTAATATATATTGTGAATAGCTGGGGTCCTAGCACCGATCCCTGCGGTACCCCACTAGTCACTGCCTGCCACTCGGAAAAGGACTCGTTTATTCCAACTCTTTGCTTTCTGTCTGCCAACCAGTTCTCTATCCAAGTCAGTACCTTACCCCCAATCCCATGTGCTTTAACTTTACACGCTAATCTCTTATGCGGGACCTTATCGAAAGCCTTCTGAAAGTCCAAATACACCACATCCACTGGTTCTCCCTTATCTATTCTACCAGTTACATCCTCAAAAAATTCCAGTAGATTAATCAAGCATGATTTACCTTTTGTAAATCCATGTTGACTTTGTCCGATCCTGTCACTGTTTTCCAAGTGCTCTGCTAAGAATACCAAAGTGCTTTCTATAATGCTTCTTGAGCCTTGGTACAGTCTTTACAAGTGCAAAAGTTTTAGGAAGAACCAGTGTATTTATTAGCTAAGGTTTTAGTCTATTGTTATCAATGTGAAAAAAGTTGAAAGAAAATTATTAAAGAAACCTCTTACTAGCCATATTAGAACAAATTACTCCAGATATATTGATATAATGGCCCTGATTTTGCGTTAAGAATGATGGTGAGGCTAACAGCGCTCACTGTTATTATGGAGTAAATCAGACAGCAACTTCCGGAGTCCGCACATGTGCAGTTAAATGTGGAAATCTGGAAGTTGCTGTCCGATTTGCTCTGCTGCCCCACTGGTACCTCACCTATAGGCTCAGCATTCAAACACATGAAGGGCGTGAAGTTGCTGTCCTTCCCACTAGTTACCCACTAAACACGCCAGAAAAAGTTAGGGCTGGTGCAATCAGGTGTAAGTGAATTTTTAATGACGTGATCAGTCATAATTACTGCCAAACATCCTCTCTGGCCCTGAAAATGTAATTTTACAAGTGCGGAGTCAATCTCTTGATCCCATCTTTCTTTCCCATTCTTTATTTCATTTTCTGTGCATGATTTTACATTGAATTAAATATTCACATTTATACTTCCTAGTTTAGACTCTGCTGCGTGCTTCAGTGAGGATTCTCATATCTGATTGGTTGAAGAGACACTCGTGCTTGTCCTGTTCACACATGCCACAGATCCCCTGTAGAGGGCGCCGCGCTGCAAATGATCTCTGGGAACCGTCAGTTGCCGCTCAAAAGCCTGCAAAAAGTCTATGGCCAGCTGTCAGCGTAATGAACGCCGTTCCTTCGCCACTGACCGCAAAATCCAGGTTATTATCACCTGACAGTCAGATTTGCAGGGTACACTTCTAATCTCCAAGCAAGTGATGATTGATACAGGATTAATACACTGTGATCTAATCTTATAAATTATTTAACACATGGGTGATGACATGTGCATGTCAGATTACATGCACATTGATGATCATAGAACTGGAGAATTATTCAAACTGTGTGCAATGTATTGCTCCGAGGACTCTGAGACGGCCAACTATGACAATAAAATATAAATGTGTTTTCTGTTGTTGGCAAAATAGATAACCTGAACTACCACTCTAAGCAAAGCCGCTGTCACTTGGCTTATAAAATTAAACACAGTGGACTGAATGATTTAAACAATAACACCTACAGGGGCCTGAAAGATGTCAGAAGCATAGAAGGTGAGGGCAGCTCTCGGCTGACACCTTTGCTGCCCCTGCACTGGGGCTGAGCTACCTTTAGACTGTGTTTTTCAATCAGTCCCCAGTTCCTGACAGAGGTCAAAACTCTTTGCTTTCACTACTAAATTCTCTCAGACATTGTTTGCTTGTCATGCCAAAAACATATAATTGGAGCAGATAAAACCACAAAGAAGATTTTCTCCCCTGCTTCATCTCTTCAATGGAATAAAGCTCTGGCATCCCTTCTCTAGTTTAGAGTTGCAGACTATCCATTTAAGTTTTGGAGACAATGGTTTGTCAATATCTCTAAATTTTTCTGTAAAACTCAAGGGAAATGTTATGAGATATGCACAGAGATTGACTATCATTATAATTAATGTTTTTGTGAATCACCATGTACAATGAGTTTGTTGTCCATACAAATGAACACGGGAAAAGTCATCCGTACTATGGTAAAATGTGTAAAAAGCAATATTAATACTGATGCACAAGGCAGCTTACATTTGCATTAGCGCAAAAACATTGGTCAGCAATATAAACAATATATTGCCTTATCTTCCGAAAAGATAAAAACATAGCACTGCTACAACAGTACCAGTCACATGATGATATAAGGAGTCCCTTTGTTGCTGTCATATTTAGTGCATTATCACCTATGTTATACAATCTCTACTCAGCTCAATCAACTGAACAACTGTGTGGCAATGAAAGAAAACATTATTTAGAAAGATAAAGGTAGAAATTCCTGATCGCATGCAAACTGGGAGGAGATGGCGTGATGCAAGTGTTAATGCTGAACGTACCCGCACAAGTGTTTGTCACGATAATGCTGAGGGAATGCCCGGAACCAGGGACATGATTGGAGAAGATATAAATGAGCCTACAGTCTCTCAAGATAATACCGAATTTGGCTCATCCCAAACTCTTCTGCATAAGTGACAGTAGATGTGTTAGAAAGTGGGCAACACCAGTCAGCCAGAGCAGCAGTGGGTGTGGGTGTGGCTGTATCTGTTGCGGAGCCACCTCGGAAACCACCACAAGGAGCTATAGGACCACCTAAATCCAATGCTCCCTTTAAGCTGCATGGCCACGTGGTCGCGCAACACTCTGAACCTCCCTCGCAGCCGGCTCACCGGCTTTTCAATGGGAGAAACCGTGCAAGCGCAGTATTTTGAATGGGCCGCAAACCCAAAAAACATTAAAGGGTACATTGCCTGAGTCCCAAGAGACTTCCACTGAATCCCAGCAGCCAGCTACCACGCTTATTTACCATTAGGTAATTACTTAGAAGAAGCCACAGCTTAGGAGATAGAAGTCTTTGGTTAGGTGACCACAGGAGAGAGAAACATAGGCCCAATTCCTTGATTGGGCACTTATGGTGAGGAACAGTGCTTGCGGGCAATGCTACTTCTCACTTGGGACAGCCTAATCACAGAATCACCTTTTATATTTCTATGCTAAGCAATGAGTTAAAAAGGGTTTAAATTGCCTCTTAATCATCAATCTACAGCTACAAATTCTATAATTGTGAACATTGGCCCGTATTTTCTGATGCCTACGGGTGTGTACGAGCTGTGTACACACTCGTAGGGACCTTGCAAATGCCAGTTTCAGGCATGCGAAGCACATGCGCTGAAAACCTGCACTTCCGATCTATCAAAAATCCTCTTGACAGATCCTCCGCCTGCCCTGGAGAAAGGCCTCTGAGGGTGGAGAGTTTCGCTTTCTGCAGGGCAACAGGGTGGCATAGTGGTTAGCACTGTTGCCTCACAGCGCCAGGGACCCGGGTTCGAATCCGGCCTCGGATGACTGTCTATGTGGAGTTTGCACATTCTCCCCGTGTCTGCGTGGGTTTCCTCCGGGTGCTCCGGTTTCCTCCCACAGTCCAAAGATGTGCGGGTTAGGTTGATTTGGCTATGATAAATTGACCCTTAGTGTTAAGGGGATTAAATACGTGGGGTTACGGGGATAGGGTGGGATATGTGTCGGTGCAGGCTCGATGGGCCGAAATGGCCTCTATCTGCACTGTGGTGATTCTGTGATTCTGTGAGAACCTCCGCCTGCTGAAAACCCTTAGAAATCTTACACCTGGTAAAAGCATTAAATTTTGTTTAAAATATTTAATTTAATGTCATTTTAACTAATTTTAAAAACGTGATTTAAAAAAAAAAATTATTTAATGTTTTGATGTGTTTTTTGAGTGATCCACATTCATACTTTTGACAGGTCTAAGCTGTCAAAAGTATGAAGGGGAATTCCCTTCTCCCATTGGTTCCCCATGGCCCACGTGATCCCAGGGACGCTTGCGAACTGCCTGCGCCCCTGGGATACCTGGGCCCTGCGCATTTCGTTAAGCAGAGGCCCAGGAGCGGAAATGTCCGGACCTCCGGAGCCCTCAGGTAAGGGCGTAGATTTTTTCCAGATTGGAGGCCTCCACACGCAAGAAGCCTCCAATCAGAAAATACGGGCCACTGTTTTCTTAAGGATTCTGGAGAGCTTCTGATTTGGTCCACTTATTCTATCTACAACTGTTGCTTTGTTCATTTTCATGACAGTTACACTGGATAAGTGCAAGTTGTTGTTGCTGTTGATCTAGAATTTGTCCACAGCCTTCATTCGTGTAGACTGATGTGAAGAATTAACAAATATGCTATTCTAATATTTGTAATATTTTTACCCATCACATCCCTCAAAGGTTTTATTTGGTCTGCCTACTTGCTACATAACTGAGGCAAATATTTTGATCCACCTTTCTATCTTCCTTTCACTCTTTGTTGTACACATTATTCTCAAATAACTTTTATATAACTCCAAATCCTCACTACTTTTTGATTCCTTATGGTGAAATTTGGTGAGAAAAGAAGTATGAGTACAAACCAGGGGTTTACCATTTTGTTCTGAATCTGTACCCTTGCCGGGAACCTTGTCCACCAACTATCACAGGTATGCTGCCTGTGATTTTCCATTATTTAACAGATGGAAAATCTTGGGCAGCATACCCACAATTTCTCAATATGTGTGACAGGCAGGCAAGGCTCATTGCCTGTAGTGTTCATTTGTAAAATTGTCCCTCTTCAATGCTCTTATCAGTGGCTTTCTGAGCTCCACCAACACAGAAACTCCAAATCATGCAGGACACTGCTGTGTGCGCCCTATCTTGAAAAAGTCCCCTTCACCTAATATCCTTGCCCTCACCGGCCTCTACTGGCTCTGCAGCCCCCATGCATTGATTTCAAAATGCTCATTTTCTTTTAGAAATCCTTCCATGGCCTTGCCTCACTCTATCTTTACAACTTCCACCATCTCACACCCTCTACCTTGCCAAATTGGTCAACAATGCATCTCTCACCCGCTCCCCGCCCCCTGCTCCCCAACTCCATCATTGGTGGTAGAGACCTCATCTATCATGCTCCTGTATTCTGAGACATTTTGCAAATCCCCCTGCTTTGCTACCTTTCTCCCTATCTTTAAATGCCTCCTGAAAACCTATCTCGTTGACTATGCCTTTGGTACCTTCCTCCTTTTAACTCCTGCTTGGTGTCCAATCCACGTTGTGAAGTGGCTTGGAACATTTTGTTATATTTCGTGACTTACAATTGCAATGTTTTGTGACTTATCCATGGGATGTGTAGTACTTTTTAATGAATTTAGCGTAAACACGCTCCTTCCAATTATTCTTTTGGAAGCCTCATAATTGCAGATTTTCATACATGAAGAATTTAACTTTAAAACAGACAAAATGATCATTAATTTGAGTCACTGAAAATAAAAGAAGTGATCTAAATAATACTATTTTTTGCAGTACATGCCCTCATCTGTAACTCAGCCCTTAATTTCTTTCTTCTGAATCATGGTAATACCTCAGAGATAAAACCAAGAGAGACTGATAAGTAGGTCACTTTGTATCGGGTCATGTCCATGTCCATGAATGTTATTGAACTAAAAATAGCAAATCATATGTTAGTGTACAATACAATAAAAATGAATGTACAATTATTCAAATGGAAAAATATTCATGGTTTCAGAGTTTAAAGCTCCACATATTTCAGCTATAGCAAAATCTAAGTGTTTTTCGATCATGTGTGTTTGTTCAGCAGCTTCAGGAGCTAAGAGACTAAAGAGTAGGAGTTTATTACTACACCATTAATCTGAATCTGATGGACCATTTCATTGACTAATGTCAGTTGCACAAAACTTCTATTTGCATAATAGAGTCATAGAAGCTGAATTAAAAATGCATTTATATCTTAACTCAAATATGTAGATAATAGAGACTAATTATAAAATCAACACATCGAACATTTCTGGGTAACATTTTAAAATTAAATTAACTTTACTTTGCTAGCTTTCTATTGCATTTTCAGCTACTTTTAGCTGCATAACTACCAAATTGTGCACAACGGGAGGTAAGCTCCTCATATTCTAGCTGTGTTGTAATTACATTTTTTTTTGCATTCTACCCCTACTGGATGCAAATTTTGTAGCTACTATTCTAATCCCGCACATAAACACACAACTATAAAACTAATTAGAATGTTCCACTGAATGCACAAGTGGTCCCTATAAGATACTAAGAGCTGGATTGTTCTCTGAATTACATTTTGGGGCAGTAAATGGAGCAAAATGGGTGGCATGCATCCTGCATATTTAAATGGGGTCAAGTGGGCTTGGCTAATCTCTCCAACCCATTTTCTCCAACTTCTGCTCCAAACCCACCCCATATTATTACCGCCACTATATAAATGGCAGTAGGAGCACCAGTAAGGTATCCCTGAGGTGGATACTGCTTGGAGGAGGCCATTTTGTTTGCTACAACTAAAGGTTGGTGTTAATATCTCTGCATATCAAATTGTTTGGTACTTTGGAGGTTCTATCAGGACATTTGATGCTATTTTTTCAGCTTTGCAAACAGGATAACTTTGGACTAGGAACATGGATTTTCTAATGGGAATCCCTCTATTCCCTTGTTATGAAGAGAAAGAGGATGAGGAGATGGAAGAGACTAGAATGGAGCTCTTAGAGTGAGGCATCCTATACGCAGATTCCCACTCATCAGGATTTACAGATTGTCTTATTTTCTGAATGTCAGTGCCTTAGAAGACTATGCTACCCCCGGAGGCTATTAGAGAAATATGCCAACTGCTGGCTGAAGAGCTTTAGTGGTTGTGAGTTCAAATGGTGCTTGAATGTTTTAAGCAGTTCCCCTTTGCATAATTGAGTTTTCCTGACACCTTGGTGCTGACAGAGAAAGAGTATGAGAGGCAAGAATGTGACCACTCCTGAGAGGTCATTTAACCTCCTTCTGAACTGTGTGGCAGTTCTTGGGGTGATGGAGGTAACACTGACAGCTTCTGCAACCTCCCTCCATACAGCTTGAAACACCCTCTTATGAGCCTTCCTGCCCTCAGTGCTATAGGGTAGAATTTTGCGGGGGGGTCAGCGGGCACGATCGGTGGCGGGTCGGGTGGGAAAATGGCTTTTTTTGGACAGCGGGTCGGGACCCCGCTGTCAACCCATCACCCCGTGCCTTTCCCAAATGTTGGGTCTGCCAGCGCTGAGCAGACCCGACACGCAGCGACGGGGGAAGCAATCGAAATCATTCGTGGCTTGTTTACAGCCACTTAACAATGCTTTTTTCTTCAGTGTTTTGGATTTGACAGGTCGCCCACTAGTTTCCGGCTGTGCCTAGACCTCATCAGTGAAGCTGAGGCGGGAGGTCAGTGGCCATTGAATCAGCTGATGAGTTGACAGCTTCAAATGTCATGTCAAAGCTCCCAGCTGATTCAGATATCTTCCCTTAGCCACTAGCATCTCTAAACTGCATTCCCACTACAGATTCAGAATGCTGCATATTTTTACACAAGTCTCCATCCAGTCTAACCTCATTACCTTTCCCACCATTGACAGATCGCTTCTGTCATCTCTACTTCACCTGCCATCTATTCCATCAGCATCGGTGCCCTTCAAACTCTCTCACCTTGGTCCTCAAAATCCCACCACAATCAGCCCCAACACCAGCAGCACCAACAACAACACCAACCTTCTCCGCAATCACCTGATGCTGCACAGGACAGAGTGCATCAGCACCCGACCACATTGCTGCCCGGGAGGCCTGGGATGGCTTCACCATGGCCAGATTTATTTCATTTGATGCTGTACTCCCTGGCTGCCACATGATGCGCCAGGTTGGCACCACCCCACACCAACACCATAAAGCATCCCCACAATGCCCAAGCCATTCCTTTCACACTCATGACCATTGCAGGGGGTACCGTTATTTCTCACCATTCACTGCAACTCACTAAGCCACTTCCAAAGGTACACACAGATCTGTCCAAGAATGCAAAGTGTTCAAAATAAAGGTTTCAATGTTTGACAGCACATTAACAGAAACTTTACATGAACATTGCATAAAACACCCAAGTGCCTACCCTTGTGTGTTGTTAGTTGGTATGATTGCACTAGGATGAGGGTGAGTGTGAGGGGTGGCTAGTGAGATGGGGAAGTGATAATGTAGATAGAGAGGGATCGGTGGAGGTGCAAGGTAAGTTGGTGTGAGTAAGGATGTGCAGGAGTAGGGTAGGGAAGGCAGAGTGATGGGGATGTGATGAGAGGCACAGCAGGATGAGGTTGAGTGTGGCTTTGTACTAACATTTCATGATCTACTGAGATCATTGAAATGTTTGCGCCACTGCAGCCTGGTCCTCCTGAAGACATCCCTGCTTGTGTCCTCCTGTGCAATGTGCAACCAGGCTGCGTTGGTCTCCTGGGGAGGTCTCTTCCGCCCATCGGAAGGGAAGAGAACCTCCCTGTGTGCTGTGACTCTCGCCATAAGCATATGGAGGGAGTCATGGGAGAGCCTGGGTGCAGCCCTGCACCTCTGTGCAGTGCTTGTCAGTGTTTGCAGCACCTCAATGCTGTAGAACACTGATAGCATAAATGTCAAAATAAATTTGCACATGGTCCCTTTAAGGAAACTGGCTGATGAGTCGTCATCAAATGGCGTCATCAGACCCACTTCCTTCAATTGGCCGGCAAACGTGCTGGGCGGGCTTAACAAGCCCAATCAGGGGAAAATCATTTTGGACAGCGGGCTGGAGCCGGCAGCGAGGCCGGGACCCGCCACCAATGTCGCTCGCGCCGGACCTGCCGAGGTAGGGAAAATCCAGCCCATAAATTCTATCTCTTTTCACCCTGATTTCAGACAGAAACACCTCCACAAACGTAGCTGAAAATTTAAGAGCCCTTCCTTATGCTGACCTCTCCCTCCCAAAGCTGCTGCTCCTTCAGACACTTTGCACTCTCTGCTGCTGAAAAACTGATGTGAACCTTTAACTAACTGCAGCCTTTTCTCTCCCTCCCAATGACAGCAACACAATAAAGAACAGTTTTACCACCCTTAAATTGCTCTGCATGAACATTGCGGGCCTGAGAAGGTCAGTGGCAGCTTCATATGGGCAGGTGGTAGGCCACCAATGAGGAGAGAATCTAGCCCTAGAGGTCAAATAGTAGCCTGGAAATTCCTGGGGTCCTGCTCCTTCAGTGTAACTGCAGCAGAGCAGAACTGTTGCTCACCCTTGACAAGGCCAGAGAGCCTCATTCCAAATCTCAGGAAGAAAGTCATTTGCATAGCTGGGGCAGGCTGCCAGCACCTGCAAGGGCACATCAGTGGTGACTGCCCCAGCCCAAGCCGATCCACCCTTCTAAAGCTAAGGGGAGTCCTCCCGAGGCCCAAATGGACCAAAGATATATATTTTTTTAAGTCTTTGGTTCCCATTGGAGTCCCTTCCCTTCAGGATTGAGTGATTACCTCACTCTCGTAAAGGCTATGGGCTATCAGGTCTCAACTGGCATGAAATCCACTGAGGTATTTCACGAGTAGTAAAGGGAGGAACTTCCTTTAATGTAGGATGGTCAGGCAATTGATTCACCCATGGCCCCAGGCCCGAAATTTAGATGTAGCTCAAAAGGGGCAGAATTGCAGGATAATCGGGTTCCAGCCCATATTCCCGGTCTGTCCTTGGAGGAAATTAGTCTAAAGCTGTATCCAGCCCCAGGAATTCCAGGACCACTGGATCCAAAGTATGTCTCCCCAACAACAGCACTCACATATAAGATCTTAATCTGTTCAAGATTTTATGGCAGTATTTGCAGAAGAGCATGGCGTTCTCCTAGTATCCTTGCCAAGATTCCTCCCTCAACTAATGCTATCAAAATGGTCGTTCATCTCATTACTGTTTGTGGGACTTGCTGTGTGCAAAATGGCTGCTGCTTTTGCTACATAACAACAGTGACTGCATTAAAATTCACTGTATAAGGCGCATTTTACAGTGTTTCTAAGAGATGTGATAAGGTGCTGTATAAATGCAAGTTCTCGCTTTCTTAAAGTTTCTGCAGTGTACAGTTGACATAAAGGCTTTTTATAGTGTCAAGTAATTAAGAAGCTCCTTAGTTGCTTCAGAGGAGGAAAACTACAAGTGCGCACTGATTTCCCAGCCGCTCCTACGTGCTGCATGCCACCAGCATCAGGAAACATTTGATGTGTACTTGTCCTTTCTCTTTGCACTATTAATGACCAAAGTAAAATTTACTAACACAAAATCTGATAAACAGGAAAATATTCACCAATTTCTGTTCTTTTTCTATTTTAGTAAATCTTTCCGACATCAAGTACAATGTAAACTGAAACTGTTCCATTTCCAGCTAGCTGTGTCTGGTTTTAGAGAGTCGTGAATCCTAATTATGAAGTCATTATGTTCACTTCACTCTTCAATCGATTGTTGTTCAATTTATTTTCAACTGTTTCTTATTTCTCTGCTCAGAATATATCTGTGCTGATTTGAAAGGTTAGCGGATCACTCTATCCTTTTTCCTGACATGAGTTGTGGGGTTAATTCACTGGCCTAGAAACTTGTTGCCACCACTGGACGCAGGGGACGATCCCGACGACTGAACAAGTCAGCCCGGGGAGCACCCGATATTGGGTTCCAGGCGTCATTTAAATGAGACGGGCGAGCTGCGGACACCTGCTGGGCATCCCCAGACAGCTCGCCGGCGAAGAGGCTTCGAATTTCGGCCGCTGTATTGCCAGAAGCGGCCCTCAGGTAAGTCATTAAAGGGGAAGAGGATGCGATCAGGAGGGCAGCAACTGGGAAAGGGGAGGGGAGGGGGGTGGGTGACCGGAAAAGGGAGGACGATCGGGGTGATTGAGGCATCGGAAAGGGTGGTCAAGGCGGCGCTCGGCAGGAGGATCAAGCTGCTGATGGGGAAGAGGGTCGAGGTGTTGATCGAGAGGACAGGGCCCTCTTGCTCCTTCTAGCTCCAAATTCAGGTAAGTATATTTTACAAACTTATCTTTTTGGTGGCGGCCTGCAGCAGTGAGGCTGCATATAAACCTGGTTTTCCTGAATGGTGCCAGCTGTGTTCAGAGTATCCCAATCTTGCACAGGGGGCCTCAAACAGATGCTAGGCCCCTTGTTTACATATGCAAAGGGCCTAACGTCTGCTTTAGGTATGGGCCCGACACGCCTATTATTTTGCTTACACCAAAATGGCGTAAAGAGAGCGTGCTTCCTACCCACCGTATTGGAGGCTGAGGGTTCCTTTCAGCACCCAAAAGACATGCACAGCACCATCGAATTTCTAGGCCATTGTTCCTTGCTATGAAAGGCCAGAGAATATCGATGGGGAAAACTTCCTCTCTGTGCTAGGTATTGCCAAATGTTTATAAAGAATGGCTTTATGATTTCACTACATATAACACATGGGAGAAATCTTCCCCCAAGAGTGTACTCATTGATCGAAGATATCGGTTTCTCACCTGGAAGAAAATAGCATGAAAATCCAGATGACTTACATAAATTACTATGGAATGTTCATACGTCAGAATACTATCAGCACCATTCAGTTTTAATATACACAGCGTATGGCTATTCCCTACTGTATGAGGTAAAATTACTCTAAATATCACTGTAATTCAAACGGTTTGTCGTAAAAACCCAATAGGTTTACTAATATTCTTTAGGGAGGAAACCTGCTTTCTGGGTCTGACCTATATGTGACTCCAGTTCCACAAAAATTTGATTGACTCTTAACTGCCCTCTGAAGTAGGGTTGCCAACTCTGGTTGGACAGTTCATCACATGACCTCTGACCTCCAACCACCTTGTCAAATTGCCATTTCCCCCCATCTCCAGTATGTTTTATCATTAATAAACAAAAGTGTTAAAAAAATGAAAAAAAACAGAATTTTTTTAATGGCCCAATGATGTTTTTCCTAGGTTGCCTGCAGCAGTGTCCAGGAGATTATTTTTTAGTTCCTTGAGACTCTAGGACAATCCTGGAAGGTTGGCAGCCCCACTCTGAGCAAACCACTCAGTTGTATCACATGGCTGCCATCAGTTCAAGAAGAAGGCCCACCACCTTCTCAGGGCAACTAGGGATGGACAATAAATGCCAGCCTTGCCAGAAAGGCCTACACCCTGAGAATGAATTTGCAAAACCATGGATCAATTGCAGCAGTCTGCCATGACATCTGCTACTAGGGGAGAAAAGCTCACCAAAAAAAGTGTTTAGATGTTGTCGGCAAACTCCTTGAAGTTCACTTTCATCCTCTATGACATGATCTGATCTCTTCGATGTGCTGCTGTTTTGTACACATTCCTGCCAACATGTTAGCCTGCGTGCAGCATACTCAAGTATTATTTTATTGTATAATATGAATTACATTCACGCAGCTAGTTAGTACTGAGCTGCTGCCTCTCATTATTTGATTTCATCACAATGCATTCTTGAAAACTGTCAATCTCCTGGGCATTCTCTTAACTTGACGATGTTACACACTACACAACAATAACTAAATTCCTGAAAGAGAATTAACAAAAATGCTGGATATATCTGAACACTTAACCTCAACTTTATTGTAAGGTTGATACATTCATGAAATACAGGGCTAGACGGGGGCGCTAACGGGGCGCTCAGGCAGTAGCGCCGCGGCATAGCGAATCCCGCTCCGCATGGCAAATTCACCGGCCCCATAGCGCCGGCAATAACAGTTAGCGCCTTGGTCCCTTTCACCATGCAGATCGTTGGGCACCCAATCTGCAAACTTCAGTAGCGCCCCCTGCCTTACCGCCTCGCGCCGACAGCGCCAGGGAGCGGAGGCGTGAACCAACCGGCTGGCGGCCCGCTACTTAAAGGGATGCGCCCCAGCTGTCAAGGAACTTCTGTTACAAAGGTCGGTTATGAGTGGCAGAGAGCGCAGGATGTATCTGCAGCTAAATAAAGGCTGCTTAGTCCCCGGAGTGTAGCGGGCCATCAAAGGACATTGCATTTCATCTCACAGCATATCACCGTTCTGCATTCCCCGATTCATTGAGGGCTGGTATGCAGACCCCAGTGACCCTCCCCTTTAATGGCGGGAAGGCGCCTGCGCCAGTGCTCACTCCCGATTACACACCACCTCATATTCGTTATCAATTGGAGCTTGACGCCACTCACCTACACCATTAGCGCCTGATTTAGCGCTCCCCTGCATTCTTTGAGCACTGAGACTGAATTTAGCGGGCAGCAAGATTGATTATCGCCTGGCGCTAAATTTCCAACTTCTCAAAAGTTAGCGCCCCTTCCTGGGCGCGACTGAATTTCTCCCCCTCAGTATGATACAAATATGTATCCTTTTGCAATTTAGTTACCACACTGCAGTCACAGCCCAGTATCCAATGGATATAACACAACTGCAAAGAAAAAAATCATTTCAACGTTTAAATACTTCATAAACAAATGCAATACTACCGTGCAGTACAACTAATGGTTGGGAATCTGATTGAAATACAATTCAGGGTTCAGATATCTTACAAAGCAATTGAAAATTGATCTCATGGTTAATGATAAAATGCAAACTCTTTGATTGTGTTACATGGTCGTCAGTGTATCTTATTCTATGTATCTATATCTAGTAACATGAATACTGGTACAGTATGAAAGACAAAGAATAGAGTAGTAGTTAGATTCTATATAGGGTAACATTCTGACACATTCTATTCTTTTTTGGAACTGTCTCAGCTATTTCCTGGCTTTAGTGGAGTGCTAGTAATGTCCACAGATCCTATGAGCAATATTAATGATCGTGGCAGATTCCTATTTCTCGTAGCAATTTGCGCAGTGCTTCCTGTTAGTGCCATTGTTTGTGGCAATCAAATCCAAATACAGTACTGTGTTAGATTCATTCATTCCACAAATACTCTAAAAGGGAAGATGACAGCTGTGTGCACTCCCTCTGAGAAAACCGTAACAGTGTCTTGAGGTGGGGGAGAGATGATGGCACATTACCAAGAAGGATAGTAACCCATCATGTGCTGAATTGTACTCGTGGCAACAGGAAGAGTCTAACGTACTGGTGACATACAGGTGCCCTTCTGCTTAACTGCCCTTCCTGCTAACTGATGAGTGAGGAGTACATTCTTTCCCATTCTAAAAAATGGTTTTAACAAAATAGAAAACCTTTATAATATATGTATTAAAATCCGATATAACAAATGTAAACATAACAGGAGTATGTACATCATTCCTATCAATATGGTTCACAAAAATACTTAATATTCAGGTTACATTTTCCACAAAAATTATTGACAGAAGAAATAAAGCATACCCCTCTATATAATAGATAGCACCTGTACTAGAAATGTTTGATACCACAGTAGTTATAGGGCAGACATTACTCTTGATGATGATATCATATTAACATTTAACATTCATATATTCATACCAAATTCCTCCCTACCTATTTTAAGAGGCTTTAACCCATTTAAATATCATGGTTAAGACAGCAGACTGATGAATGCATCATTAACACCAATTTCCTGGCTTATATGAAGCTAATGTACATAAAATTAGATTTTTTCTTCTATTTTCGTCCCTCTCCACCTAAACACAATGAGTTTTGTTGCATTAATATTCCATGAGTATCAGTCACCTTCAAGTACCACACCCAATGTACACATGTATGACCGTAAACAGAAATAGGGGGGTCCACAATGCCAGTTTTACACCCAGGCAACAAGTTGAAAATCTAACTCTATGGGTTTTGAAAGTAGCTTCTTGTGTTTCAGTTGCCCAAGGAGGTTGATCGTCTCAGATGTTAGCCTATTTCCCATCTACACGTTGCCCCTTGGCTACATCATCCGAAAACACAGCGTCAGTTTCCACATGTACGCTGATGACACCCAGCTCTACCACCCTACCTCTTCTCTCAACCCCTCCACGGTCACTAAGTTGTCAGACTGCTTGTCCGACATCCAGTACTGGATGAGCAAAAATTTTCTCCAATTAAATATTGGGAAGACCGAAGCCATTGTTTTCGGTCCCCGCCACAAACTCCGTTCCCTAGCCACTGACTCCATCCCTCTCCCTAACATCTGTCTGAGGCTGAACCACACTGTTCGCAACCTTGGTGTCATATTTGACCCTGAAATCATCTTCCGACCACATATCCACAGCATTACAAAGACCGCCTATTTCCACCTCCATAACATCGCCTGTCTCTGCCCTTGCCTCAGCTCATCCGCTGCTGAAACCCTCATCCATGCCTTTGTTACCTCTAGACTTGACTATTCCAACGCACTCCCAGCTGGCCTCCCACATTCCACCCTACGTAAACTTGAGGTCATCCAAACCTCGGCTGCCCATGTCCTAACTCGCACCAAGTTCCGTTCACCCATCACCCCTGTGCTCGCTGACCTACATTGGCTCCCGGTTAAGCAGCGCCTTGATTTCAAAATGCACATCCTTGTTTTCAAATCCCTCCATGGCCTCGCCCCTTCCTATCTCTGTAATTTCCTTCAGCCCCACAAATTCCCATCCCCCGAGATATCCGCGCTCCTCTAATTCTGCCCTCTTGAGCATCCCTGATTATAATCACTCAACCTTTGGTGGCCGTGCCTTCTGTTGCCTAGGCCCTAAGCTCTGGAATTCCCTCCCTAAACCCGTCTGCCTCACGACCTCTCTTTCCTCCTTTAAGACGCTCCTTAAAACCTACCTCTTTGACCAAGCTTTTGGTCACCTGCCCTAATTTATCCTTATGTGGATCGGTGTCAAATTTTTTGTCTTAAAATACTCCTGTGCAATGCATTGGAACGTTTTACTACGTTAAAGGCGCTAACTAAATACAAGTTGTTGTTGTAATCCTCTCAGCCAGATTGCCAGACACTGACTAGCTGGACTGGATGCGAAAACTCACTTGTTTCTGATGTAATTTTCTGGTTGGGTAACATTATCCCTGCTTGGGAAAAACAACTGGTTCTGTATATGAAGCTGGAGTCATTGATGCATCAGCCACACTACACTGAGTTCCCATCTGTTCCAATCCCACTTCTGAAAAAAACTCAGAAGTAAAATCAAGATGGGCAACCTGTGCAAGAAATAAGTCGTTTTCACTGTTTTCTGTCTTTGTCTATATGTGTGTTCCCTCTCTCTCTCTCTACTTCTATTACGACCTCTGTGTGCTTCTCTCTTTACTTTTCTACATGTCTTTACAGAAACATATGTTTATCTCCAATTCAGTTTAACTTCTGTGGCTACAGTGCATAAAAAATACAAACATTGACAGACATTAGGGGGAGATCTTATCTTCTGGCGGCTGGCCATCAGAATGTGCGGACCAGTTGCCCGATACCTGCAGTGGGAGGCCCGGTCCATTATGACGGCCGCTCCTCATTAATATATATCCAGCAAGGAGCACTCCTGCTCCTCCCGGCCACGCAAAAATGATTTTAACGCTGACCTTCCTCTTGCCCACCAGGTTTTACTGAGCGGAAAATTCACATCGCACGCATAGTAGCCCATTAAAATTGCATGAGGGGTTATATTTACGTCATAGGACCCTGATTGGCATGGATTAATGAGGCTCCTGCCTGATTCAGGTGGGCACCTAGGGCAGCCAGCAGAAGACCCCAGGGAAAAATGGCGGCGGATCAGGAATAGGGCGCCAAGGTGACCACCTCGATTTTAGCTCCGCTACCGCGCTATTTCTGTTGAGCGGAGGGAGTTAAAATCTCCCCTATTATGTTACAGAGAAACCTACTTATATATATATTTTTTTTTAAATCCTCAAGAAACAGTGCGCTAAAAAATCTTAAGTCACTGAGTTAGTTTTAAATAAACAAAACTTGACAGTCAATTTTACATAAAAATTTGGCAGCCAGATGCATTTTCTCTTCATGTGTACTCAACATGAATTTATTTAGATACTTAGAGCAAATCATCTTAAAGTAGGAATGCCAACTCTGGTTGGACGTATTCCTGGAAGTTTCATCACATGATCTCCTACCACCAACAAAGAGCTTTTATTTTCCCATCTCCAATATAAATAATAAACAAAACTTTTCAAAGACACTTAACACAATGATGCACGGGACAATCGGAACATAAGGATGGTAGGTCAAGGCGGTTATCGGGAAGGGGATGGCAGTGGTAGGCAGTGGCCAACCGTTTTAATGTGGGGTCAGGAGGAACACTCCTGTGCCTCACGGCTCCACATTCAGGGAAGTATATTTTTCAAACTTACCTTTTTGGAGGCAGCCTGCAGTGGTCCCTTGAAGGACCACCAGTTAGGTCGCATGTAGAGCTGGTGTTCCTGAATGCCTCCAGCCCAGCTGCATCCAGGGCAACAACATTTTGTGCAGGAGGCCTCAAACAGGTGTTAGGCAATCAAGTTTTTTTAATGCCCCTATGGTTTTTTTTCCCCGGGTTGCTCGCAGCAGTGAGATTAATCGTTAATTCCTGGAAACTGCAGGACAATCTTGAAGGGTTGCAAACCCTATCTTAAAGCACTAACTGGAGCATAACTCAGATGAAAATTCAAGGAAGACTAACCATGGTCCTCACTGGCATACACCTGTTCCAATCTGTCCCAAGATAAAAATTACTGTCATTGATTTAAGGAGAAAAGCAAACATAATTTTAGGGTGATGTTACCCTAGTCAAGAATCTTGCAAGAAACTTTATCATATTTATACACTGAAAGGTGTAGTGATGCGATTGGTGACTTCTCCCTTTGGTTGTAATTGAAAATAAAATAAAAATATGAATGCTGCCTGAAATATTGATGCTGCACCAATTAGGGCTAGAAATTCGGTACATTGGCGCCTCCCGTTAGCGCCTCTGGGGGCACTAACTACTTATCGCCCGGGCGCAGCGATGTTAGCGCTGCCAGCGAAATTCACCTGGCGGTTTGCAGCGGCGTTAACCACTATCGCCACGCCCGCCTGCGTTAGGAGATCGTGATGTCATTCGGTAGCGCATCGCCCTGGACCGGAAATTAATTCTCGCCCCCTGCCTCAGCGCCTGCCGTTAGGAACAACAGGTAGAGGAGGCGGTTTGCAGTCGGCTGAGAGCTGGAGGAGCGCTATTTAAAGGTGTGAACTTACGGGGGTTTTTTTTCAGTCAACAAACAATGCTGCCTTGTCAGTTTGACAGAAGCAGACAGGCGTTTTGACTGATTTGAGGTTTTCCTACTTGAAGGAGTTTTGCTCCTGAGAAACATTTATCAGGTTCATTTGTCTTACTTTTGATACTACAACATTTCCAACACTTAATGGAGGCTGTACTGTCATGGGACCTCGCCCTCCAGCTTCACCGTCGGAGGCAGAGAGAAAGATTGGAAAACGTGGTCAGAGGGAGGAGGGCCAACAGGGCTCTCAACAGGATACCTTACCCTCCCAGGGTATTCCAGGAGCAGTTCTCCTACATTCATCTGTCAGAGGAGCTTCACTTCAGCAAGGAGGTGGTCACACTTTGCCACCTCCTGCAGCCAGACCTCCAGTCTCAGCTCAGGACCAGGGCGTGTCTCTCAGTGGCAGTGAAGGTTACAGTTACATAGAAACATAGAAACATAGAATCTAGGAGCAGGAGTAGGCCATTCGGCCCGTCGAGCCTGCTCCGCCATTCAATACGATCATGGCTGATCATCCAAATCCAGTACCCTGTCCCTGCTTTAATCCCCACAGTACACATATCCCACCCTACCCCCGTATTTAATTCCCCCTAACATATCCCATCCTATCCCCATAACCCCACATATTTAATCCCCCCTAACACTAAGGGTCAATTTATCATAGCCAAATCAACCTAACCCACACATTTTTGGACTGTGGGAGGAAACCGGAGCACCCGGAGGAAACCCACGCAGACACGGGGAGAATGTGCAAACTCCACACAGACAGTCACCCGAGGTCAGATTCGAACCCGGGTCTCTGGCGCTGTGAGGCACCAGTGCTAACCACTATGCCACCGTGTTGCCCTCAATTTCTACGCACAGCGGCTCCTTCCAGGCTTCAACAGGGGATATTGCAAACACTTCACAGTTCGCCGTCCATTGCTACATCCGGGAGGTGACAGATGCTCTGTAAGAAGGAGAAGGGAGCACAACTCATTCTCCCTAACCAGGGAGAAACAGGATGAATGCTCATGTGGCTTTGCAAGGATAGCGGGCTTCCCCAAGGTTCAGTGCGCCATTGACTGCACCCACGTGGCATTGCGGGCATCTCATCAAAATACAGAGGTGTTCCGTAACCACAAAGGCTACCACTCTCTGAACATTCAGTTGGTGTGTGACCACAGACAGCACATCCTCGCCGTCAATGCCCACTATCCTGGTAGCAGCCACGATGCATTCATCCTGCGTGAGACCGGAGTCCCAGCACTGTTCCACCCACCACATGAAGCTCGCGGCTGACTGCTCGGAGACCAGGGTTATCCACTTGCCACCTGGCTGATGACACCCCTCCGCAACCCCAACATTCCTGTTCAGCACGCATACAATGACAGCCATAGCGCCACCAAGAACCTGATCGAATAGACTATCGGGGTGCGAAAGCAATGGTTCCGCTGCCTTGACCACTCTGGAGGAGCCCTGCAGTACTCCCCTGATCGAGTCTCCGTTTTCATCATTGTGTGCTGCATGTTGCACAACCTCACCATTCTGAGGACTCAGCCATTGCCACCAGGGATTGCAGGTCCACCTCAAGAGGAGGAAGAAGGATAGGAGGAGGAGGAGGCGGAGGAGGAGGATGAAGAGGAGGAGGAGCAGCACCAACGTAGGAGGGAGCCGCTCAATGTTGCTTCTGCAAGGGCCGTTCGTGAACGTCTCATTACACAGCGCTTCAATAAATGAGATAGCACATGGTGTTTGCGCAGGACAACCACATCATTACAGCCAGCTCGCAGCCCCTCACTGGGCAAAGCTCAAATGAGAAACATCACAAAATGTGCTACGTCAAAATAAAAATTTATTCTTGTGCACAACTCTCTCTTATGAAACACAACCAATAATAAACAAACACAACAATTTATCAACAAACAACTATTTGTTACCAAACTCACCAATATATTTACAAACACATCAAATTATTTACACACACTCCCCCCATTTGCTCTAAAAAATGTATTTACTGGGCCTTCCTCAATGATTTCCCTCCCCTTTGGAATTCCCCCCTCCCAACCCTACTGCTCCTCCGTAATGTGGCCCCAGTGGCTGTAGCAAGGCTGGTGGAAGGCTGCTGAGTCTGGGAACCAGAGACTGCAGATGGCCTTGCAGGACACCCTTGACCAGCTCTGGGCCTGGGAGGCCCGGCTGCAGACTGCACCAACTCTGCATGGATGGCAGCAGTCTGGGATGGCTGGGTTATAGGCTGCGGCAAATACAATGGCAGAGTGGCAGTGGTGGGAGCAGGAATGCTGTCATCCTGAGAGAGGACAGCATCTTCCTGCTCGACCGACACACTGCCACTCCCCCGGGTCAGAACCTCAGCATCCGGAGCAATCTGCTCGAGCACAGATTGCTGGCCTGCAGCGGCACCGTGAGATCCCCGGTGGACAGTGGCAGCAGTCAGCGTTTGCGTGGCATCAATCTGAGACTGCATGAGAGCAGTCTGACATTGGATGCCAGCAACCACTGACTCCATTACAGCACTAAGCCATTGCGTTACTTCAGCCTGTGCTGCAATAGCTGCTGCCACCGCACCCATGACACGCAGCATGAGGTCTGGGTCCCCACAGTCTCTCTGCGAGGCAACCATCCTTTGCAAACTACCAAGGATGGGCTCGATGGTTTGCACAGAGATGAGTGCAATGCTGGAGGCGGACTCCTCCACACTCCTAGCCAGTGCATCCATGCTCTCAGGCACCCTTTACATTGCACCCATGAGCTCAGTATGCATGCTCATCGCCTGTGTGGTCATCGCCGCGATATCGAGGTCCTCATCTGAGTCCTGTGCAGCAGAACTCACGCGCTCACTCACCCTCCGGGGAGATGGCCCCTGAGCTTCCCTTTCCCCGTGGCATTGCTGCAGCCCACTGGATCCCGGGGCTTCACCCACATCAGACCCATGTACTAGGCTCCCCTCCAGCGACCGCGTGGCCCCATTGTCGGACCTCTCGCCCTCGGGAGACTAAGGCAGTGAGGCTCTGGCTTGTTCTTCCTCCTCCTCTCCCGCGTCGCTGCCACTGGGAGGCTGAGGGACAGGCTGGTCAGCTGGTGGCTGATTATCTGATAGCATTAAGGCACAAGAGTGGGTTTAACGTCAGGGGAGGGGGGCAGGAAGGGAGCAAGGAATGGAGACAGTACACTTAGATGGACAGTGGGAAAGGCTTGTGATGTGAGGGGGAAGTGGTATGAGAGAAGAGGGAGAGGTGATGAACATACCGTTGTTGGCCCCAAGGGGGTTGACCTCTCCGACTGCCGCTGCACCCACGACCTGGGCCTCAATGATACTGTGCACTCGCTCCTCCAGGTCTGTAAGGGGATGCAGCTCCGCCTGACCTCCTCCCGTGCGTTGCTGCTCCCTCCTGTTATGAGCAAGCTTGGCCTGCAAAAAAAGGACAGCGTGTGAGTGAGTGTGCAGCCATGTGTTTGGCAGATGTGCCTACCATAGTTGAATAGCTGTTAATGTCTGCAAGGCCTGAGATGTGGATGAGACTTTTAGTAGGTGGGCATAGTTGTTGGGTGAGTGTTGGGGATTTGGCGGTTTACACCGTCTGTGCACAGAGTGAGGTTGAGATGGTGGCATGTAGAGGTTTTTGAAGCATGTACTCACCCTGACCACCTGAGTGAGCTCGTTGAACTTCTTGCGGCATTGAGTTTGAGTCCTTTGGACCAGGCTTCTGGCCAAGACGTACTGGGCCACCTCCCTCCACAAACTCCTGAAGTCCTGCGGCAGTGACCTCCTGCCAGTGTCCAGGAACAGCACTGCCTGTCGGTGTTCCACAGCCACAACCAGAGCCTCCAATGCCTGGTCGCTGAACCGGCGAGCTCTCTCCCTGGGCCTCTGATCAGCCATGAGATCCTTCAAGGATGGTTTGCAGCTCCTTGCAGGCCCGGTTCACAAGCAGCAATGATCAGAGTGAGGCTTAAGAGCATGATTGAACCTCCCCTTTAAGAACTGGAAGGCGCCAGTCTTGAGTAGCGCTCTGCAGTAGCGCCCCACTCTCCAACGTTAGCATCCTAAGAGGAGTGTGTAGCGCTTGATTTAGCGCTCCACTTCCCTCTTGGGGCGTTAAAACTGAATTTTGCGGTCGCCAGCGCTAAAGTTAGCGCCCCAAAATGGTCGATACCGAATTTTTCCCCCTTTGTGTCTTCTGCAGTCAGCCTGCATTGGTTATAGGATCTACTGTAATTTCAATGTTGTGGTATCCACAGCAGAATTCACTCACTCACCCTCCAGCCTCACATGTCGAGAATGACCTATGATCAATGTTTTGGAGGGTGACTGCCACCTGTGGAAATAAAACCGAGCAAACATCAACACCTTCAAAGGAGTAGGAAGGAGGAAATTGTCAAACAGTAAATGACATATATCTGTATTTATGCACAATTATATCATCTGATTACAATAGTGCAGGTTAATTTGAGTTTCCAAAGACACCAAGGCCTGGAGTTTCCGCTAGGGGCGCAATCGGGAAAGTGCGGCCGGAATGCGCTGGACACTGCGCCGGTTTTGCCAAGGTGAAGTTACACCCAAGTTTCCGCTCAAACTCATTTGCATAAGCCCGAACGTAAGATCTCCATGAATCAGCACATTCAAGCAGCATTATCGATCGTAATTGATTATTGACTGGAGCATGTCCAATGGGGCCTCCAGATTACTGAATTAAACTAATTTAAACTGAAAATGTGTTTAAATAATTACTGCAACTGATGACACAGGCCAATCAGTGGTTTCAATTTTTTTTTCGTTCCTGGGATGTGGGCGTCGCTGGCAAGGCCAGCATTTATTGTCCATCCCTAATTGCCCTTGAGAATGTGGTGGTGAGCCGCTGTCTTGAACCGCTGCAGTCTGTGTGTTGAAGGTACTCCCACAGTGCTGTTAGGGAGGGAGTTCCAGGATTTTGACTCAACGACGATGAAGGAACGGTGATATACTTCCAAGTCAGAATGGTGTGTGACTTGGAGGAGAACTTGGAGGTGGTGGTATTCAATTGACTGCTGGCCACAGCTCTTATGTACCAAGGGCATAAGAATATAAGAAATAGGAGCAGGAGTAGGCCATTTGGCCCCTCGAGCCTGCTCCGCCATTTAATGAGATCATGGCTGATCTGATCTTGGGCTCAGCTCCATTTCCCTGCCCGCTCCCCATAACCCTTCACTCCCTTATTGTTCAAAAATCTGTCTATCTCCACCTTAAATATATTCAATGACCCAGCCTCCACAGCTCTCTGAGGCAGAGAATTCCACAGATTTACGACCCTCTGAGAGAAGAAATTCCTCCTCATCTCAGTTTTAAATTGGCGACCCCTTATTCTGAAACTATGCCCCCTAGTTCTAGATTCCCCCATGAGGGGAAACATCTTCTCTGCATCTACCTGGTCAAGCCCCCTCAGTATCTTATATGCTTCAGTAAGATCACCTCTCATTCTTCTAAACTCCAATGAGTATAGGCCCAACCTGCTCAACCTTTCTTCATAAGTCAACCCCTTCATCTCAAGTATCAACCTCGTGAACCTTCTCTGAACTGCTTCCAATGCAAGTATATCCCTCCTTAAATAAAGGAGACCAAAACTGTATGCAGTACTCCAGGTGTGGTCTCACCTATACCCTGTACAGTTGTAGCAGGACTTCCCTGCTTTTATACTCCAACCCCCTTGCAATAAAGGTCAACATTCCATTTGCCTTCCTGATTACTTACTGTACCTGCATGCTAACTTCTTGTGTTTCATGCACAAGGACCCCAGGTCCCTCTGTACTACAGCATTTTGTAATCTCTCTCCATTTAAAAAATAATTAGCTTTTTTATTTTTCTTACCAAAGTTATACTCTATCTGCCAAATGTTTGCCCACTCACTTAGCCTATCTATATCCCTTTGCAGATTCTTTGTGTCCTCTTCACAACTTGCTTTCCCACCTATCTTTGTATCATCAGCAAATTTGGCTACATTACACTCGGACCCTTCATCCAAATCATTAATATAGATTGTAAATAGTTGAGGCCTCCGCACTGATCCCTGTGGCACCCCTCTAGTTACCGTTTGCCAACCGGAAAATGACCCATTTATCCCGACTCTCTGTTTTCTGTTAGTTAGCCAATCCTCTATCCATGCTAATATATTACCCCCAACCCCGTGAGGTCTTATCTTGTGCAGTAACCTTTTAGGTAGCACCTTATCGAATGCCTTCTGGAAATCCAAATACACCACATCCACTGGTTTCCCTTTATCCACCCTACTTGTTACATCCTCAAAGAACTCCAGCAAATTTGTCAAACATGATTTCCCTTTCATAAAACCATGCTGACTCTGCTTGACTATATTATGATTTTCTAAATGTCCTGCTACTGCTTCCTTAATAATGGACTCCAGCATTTTCCCAATGACAGATGTTAGGCTAACTGGTCTATAGTTTCCTGCTTTCTGTCTCCCTCCCTTCTTAAATAGGGGCGTCACATTTGCGGTTTTCCAATCTGCTGGGGACCTCTCCAGAATCCAGGGAATTTTGGTAGATTGCAACCAATGCATCCACTATCTCTGCAGCCACTTCTTTTAAGACCCTAGGATGCAGGCCATCAGGTCCAGGGGACCTGTCCACCTTTAGTCCTATTATTTTACCGAGTACTTTTTCTTCAGCGATAGTGATTGTTTTAAGTTCCCCCCTCCCTATAGCCCCTTGATTATGTATTATTGGGATAGTTTTAGTGTCTTCTACCGTGAAGACTGATACTAAATATTTGTTCAAAGTCTGCCATTTCACTGTTCCCCATTATTAATTCCCCAGTCGCATCCTCTAAGGGACCAACGTTTACTTTAGCTATTCTCTTCCTTTTTATATACCTGTTGAAGCTCTTATTATCTGTTTTTATATTTCTTGCTAGTTTACTCTCATAATCCATCTTCTCTCTCTTTATTATTTTTTTAGTCATCCTTTGCTGGTTTTTAAAATTTCCCAATCCTCTGGCCTCCCGCTAATCTTGGCAACATTGTGTGCCTTTGTTTTCAATTTGATACCATCCTTTACTTCCTTAGTTAGCCACAGATGGTTCTCCCTTCTCTCAAAGTATTTCCTTCTCACTGGAATATATTTTTGTTGAGAGTTATGAAATATCTCCTTAAATGTCTGCCATTGCTTATCAACCGTCTTACCCTTTAATCTATTTCCCCAGTCCACTTTAGCCAACTCTGCCTTCATATCTTGGTAATTGCCTTTATTTAAGATCAGGACACTGGTATGAGATCCAACTTTCTCACCCTCCAATTGAATTTGAAATTCAACCTTTACACTTTTTCTCTCTTTCCTAGAAATTATTTATTAATCCTGTCGCATCACACAGTACCAGATCTAAAGATAGCCTGCTCCCTGGTTGGTTTCACAATGTATTGTTCTAGGAAACCATCCCGGATACACTCTATGAACTCTTCCTCGAGGCTACCTTGGCCAATTTGATTTGTCCAATCAATATGAAGATTAAAATCGCCCATGATTATTGCTGTACCTTTCTTACAAGCCTCCATTATTTCTTGATTTATACTCTGTCAACGGTGTAGCTACTGTTAGGGGGCCTATAGACTACCAATGACTTCTTTCCCTTATTATTTCTTATCTCCACCCAAACTGATTCTACATCTTGCTCTTCTGAGCCAATATCATTTCTCACTACTGCACTGATCTCATCCTTTATTAACAGAGCTATCCCACCTCTTTTTCCTTTCTGTCTATCCTTCCGAAATGTCAAATACCCCAGAATATTCAGTTCCCAGCCTTGATCACCTTGCAACCATGTCTCTGTAATGGCTATCAGATCATACCCATTTATATCTATTTCTGCCATCAACTCATCTATCTTGTTACAAATGCTGCGTGCATTCAGATAAAGAGCTTTTAATTTTGTCTTTTTACTATTTTTCCGTGTTTTGACCCCACTTTCTGATGCACTCTTATTTTTATGCGTTCTGTCCCTTCCTGTCAAACTCTGGTTACCATTACCCCCATCACTACCCTGCTCTATTGCCTTCTCCTTTCTCTTTGACTTTTTTAATTCCCGCTCACCTGAACCCTCCCCCAACTATTTACTTTAAAGCCCTCTCTACAGCCCTAGTTATTCGATTTGCCAGGACACTAGTCCCAGCATGGTTCAAGTGAAGCCCGTCCCAATGGAACAGCTCCCTCTTACCGCTGGTCTCGGGCCTTGGGCTCTGCTCCTTTTATCCCCGCTGGTATCGCTCCTCAGATCCCGCTCTCGCCACAGATCAATTGACTGAATTTGAACCCATTTAAACTGAATTTAAAGTAATTTGAAGTAACTGTAGCATCAGTATGAGAAACATACATGAATGAGGCTTCAATTGAGTGCTGGTCACTGCAGCTGCAGGCATTAACAATGGATTCATGTGACCATGGGTGCCTGTGCACCCGTAAATCTGTGATTAACACCCCCAAATGGGCACAATTGGTGGTAACTCACCATGCTTACCTGGGGACCTGGCCAGTTTTGTGGGCGGAGATTGCTTTGGGTGAACTGGCTTTTGAACCAGCATTAAAGATCGAAGAAACTCGAGCATAAGTGGTTATGGATGTCAGCTGTGGCTCAGTGGGTAGCACCCTCGCCTGAGTCAGAAGGTTGTGGGTTCGCGTCCCAATCCATGGACTTGAGCACAAAAATCTAGGCTGACGATCCAGTACAGTGCTGAGGGAGTGCTGCACTGTCGGAGGTGCCGTGTTTCGGATGAGACGTTAAACCGAGGCCCCATCTGCTCTCTCAGGTGGACGTAAAAGATCCCATGGCACTATTTCGAAGAAGAGCAGGGGAGTTACCCCCATGTCCTGGCCAATATTTATCCCTCAATCAACATAACAAAAACAGATTATCTGATCATTATCACATTGCTGTTTGTGGGAGCTTGCTGTGCGCAAACTGGCTGCCGCATTTCCGACATTACAACAGTGATTACCCTTCAAAAAGTACTTCATTGGCTGTAAAGCACTTTATGACATCCGGAGGTCGTGAAAGGCGCTATAGAAATGCAAGTCTTTCTTTCTTTCTTTAACTCACTTATGTTTTAAATTCAGCTATCTTTTGCACTATTTCAGTCAATTCCGCCAGATTGCACTGACATCTGGGTGGAAAACATACAGAAACTCCAGGCCCAAGTGCTTCCTTTTACTCATTAATTATTATCTATACTTGATTTTCATGTTATTAACTCCAACTTCTTTACTCACTTTTTCTTTAAAAGGAACTGAAGAAAATCTACCTTATAATGTGGCATGTGAAACATCCAGTGTAATTGCATTTAAAAAGCACTTACAGGAAATGAACGTATTTTCTCCCCAAATCAATGGCTGGTACATAATCATGTCTGGAACATAACTATAAAAGCTGATCATGAAAAAAATTAAGTAATATTTCCAAAAATCAATGGCTTTAAATAGACTGTCCAAATATCCTAATTGTGTATTGACCATTGATTTCTCAAAATATCACCTTCTGACCTAGGATACTAAAGATCTTGTGGAGCTCTTACTTTAATCATGACAAAACAAAGCTAAGACACTTACCAATTGTTAACCCTTTCAAGAGCTCAGGGATAGCAAAGCGGAGGCTGTTTAAATAGTTCTTAATGAGCCCTGCAGAGCCTGACCTTAAAGTTAGCTGCTGGGGATCCGACATCTGGTTCTTGCGGACAGGCTACGCAGGGATCAGACTAACAATCAGATAATGCACTTACCATCGTTTATGCAGCAATTATGGTGCTTACATATTATGATTACCAACCCTGCATCGCTGGCCCAACTTGTGTGCAGTGCAAAGCAACATTCAGATCCCTTAGAGCTCAGAGTTACAGCAAAGCCTTCTGTAGCAATAAATTATTTACCCGGTCACAATATACCTTGAGAGCTCCCATTCCAAATAAACACACACATACTGATTGCGAAAGGCCACAAGCCTACATTTCTTTATATATACACCATATAAAAATAATTGCCTCATGTTCATAACAGAAACCCAGGAATCTGTTAATAGCTCCTGCCTTGATCATGTGAGGTAAATATATGGGTGCACCTCAATGTTCCCTCTAATTTGCGGTGTAAATGTGTGGTTACTTTAAATTTGCTGCGCGGTTGCTCATGCGCTGTATCTTCCAGCAGCAGCACCTGGGGAGCAGCCGGCGCGGGACCTCTGGCCGCGCACTTTAGGGGGAACATTGGCGCACCTTACTTTGCTACATCTGCTCTAGTCATACACACGTTACCATAAAGAAGCTATAACCCTGTGAAGAGGGAGTGACTGTCTCTCACTGATTGACTAACATATCCTCATGCAGACAAGTGGCACAGAGAGCACTTTACACATTTGTTGGATAAACAGCATCATATGTAATTCATGAGGGACCATCAAAAGGGCAAAAAGCATATGTCAGTGGCGCTGCCCTTAAAAAGACTGTAGAATATTCATTAATGCACTATTGAATAAATCTAGTCCAAAGTTGGACAAGTGTTCTCCGGCGCCTACAAAGTATGACATTTAAAATGAAAGTTTAGTCTCTTAGGACTTTTTCTCTTTTGTATTTTGAACTTTGAACCGTGTCAGCTGTGGCTCAGTTGGTAGCACACTTGCCTCTGAGTCAGAAGGTTGTGGGTTCAAGTCCCACTCCAGGGACTTGTGCACATAAAGCTAGGCTGACACTCCAGTGCAGTGCTGAGGGAGTGCTGCACTGTTGGAGGTGCCGTCTTTCAGATGAGATGTTAAACCGAGGCCCCGTCTGCTCTCTCAGGTGAGCGTAAAAGATCCCATGGCATTATTTCGAAGAAGGGTAGGGGAGTTATCACTGGTGTCCTGGCCAATATTTATCCCTCAACCAACATAACAAAAAACAGATTATCTAGTCATTATTACATTGCTGTTTGTGGGACCTTGCTGTGTGCAAATTAGCTGCCGCGTTTCCCACATTACAACAGTGACTCCACTTAAAAAAAAAAAGTACTTCATTGACTGTAAAGTGCTTTGAGATGTCCGGTGGTCATGAAAAGCGCTATATAAATGCAAGTTCTTCTTTCTTTCCAAATGAATTACCTTATTGAGATTGCCCAGTAGGTAATCTATTATACATTATGTATGCTTATTGCACATTCATTGTATTGGCTGAGGTGGTTGTGGCAGTCCCATACAAATTCAGGATCAGGTCGCAAGCTAATATTCCTTTCTTGAGGAATTAGTTGTAAAGAAAGGCATCCATTTGAAAAAATAGGTGAGATGATATTTATGGATGCTGGTGTTGAAGTTTTCCTTCTTTGATTATCACAAAGGCCCAAATAGTTAGTGCAATGAATATGGAAAGGAAAAGAAGTCTAGCAGTGTGATGCCCTTGAAATATTAAAATGCCAGCCACTTGGCTGGCCATTCTCTTTTTCTTGGCTAGATATTACCTTTTGCAACAAGCACCAAGGCCAGTGAGTCTCTGTTCCCATAAAGGTTAACATAATGTCAGGGTCTTCATTTTTCCTCAGCTATGGGAACTCTAGGCTCCCTGGCCCATCAGTGGAAATTTGCCACATCCTTAGTACATTTGTTGTTGTTAGGCAACCTTTGAAAAACAGGTTGTCCATGTAGTGTCTGTCTGCTTTCTGAAAGACTCTACATTTCAGGAAGGTACTAAAAGATTGAAAATTACACACAAACCTTCATAACTAAACACACTGGTCTCTTATAACTGTAATTCAGATCAACTAGAGTCCTTCTCTGTGAAACTGAAATAGTGAGGGGCCTGCATTTCACAAATAGAAATTTTATACTGAGAACCCAGCATGCCATCTAGAATTTTGTCCCTTGCGTACAAAATTTCAACAGCAGAAATAACCATCATTTATGAAGCAAGATTGCTGGAATATGCTCCAAACAATCATGATGGTAAAATTCCTGATACATCTGTCTTTTTACAGTTCTTTCTAGCTGTACTTTACTATGTACTATGTACATTACAACAAATAGGAAATATTTTTATATTCATTGGAAGCTCCCTTCCCAAGGGTCTGTAGTATTTTGACTGTATCATTAATAATTTTTCATATGATACTGTGATTTACATTTTTGTAACACTGAAGCTGTTTGGTAATTCCGTTACAAGGATGAATGGGTCATTGGGATAGCTTTCTTGGGAACTATGCAAATGAGAAAATGTAAGGGAACTGGAAATGGACTCAGAAGGAAAGAACCAGATACATTGGTTGTATTTGTTGTGATAAAGGGAATTGTGCAAACTGATTTAAACTGTTTTCTTTTTGAATCTTTGAAACTTTTGGAAACACCGCACATTGGCCTGGATTTGCAGTCAGCGGCAAATGAACGGCGTTCGCCGCTCATTACACTTACACTTGTCCACAAACTGTCTGTGGTGTGGGCTTTTACACTGCAATTTGTGGGAATTAAAGAGCCAAAACAGCACAACGCCCTCTACAGGCGATCTGGGACCTGTGTGAACAGGACAAGCAACGGCGTGTCTCCTCAACCAATCAGATTGAAGAATCCTTACTGAGCCAGAGTCTAAACCAGGAAGTGTCAGTTAGAATATTTAATTCAATGTAAAATCATATGCAGAAAGCAAAATAGAGGGAAAGAAAGATGGGATCAAAAGAGACAGAAAGAAAAAGTAAAAATGTTTTATTTTATTTTTTATTTTTTTTAAATCTCCAACAAATAATTAAAATCTGAAGGAATGAGGGTCCACACTTGTAAAAGTAAATTTTCAGTGCCAGAGAGTTTGTTTGGCAGTAATTAAAACTTACCATGCTGTTAATAATTCACTTACACTTGAATGGACAAGCTCTAACTTTTTTTGGTGTATTTAGTGGGTATCTAGTGGGTAAGTATCGCAACTTCACGCTGTTGCATGTGTATGAATGCCAAGTCTCTGGAACAGCAGGGCAACTCACAGCAACTTCCTGATTTCCACGTTTAACTGCGCATGTCTGGACGGCAGAAGTTGCTGTCCGATTTACTCCTTAACAGCGATGAGCGCTGATAGCCTCACCATTATTCCTACCACAAAATCCAGGCCAATAACTTAGTTGCTTTCTGTTTGTTGGTGTAGGTTTTGAGTGTATCACCCAGTTCTGTTATCCTAAATGGCTTGGAGTGAGTGTACTTTAGTATTATTCAAATGTCTTTAGCACATAACAGGTATTTTCGCAGCAGCTTGTGATTTCTGCTTGCCTGTCAAAGTGACCATTGTTTGAGCTTTCAGTGAAGCAGCTTATGCTGTAATGGGGCAAGAAAACTTCATTCCACAACCTAACAGACTCTTGAGGAACTATTCTGAACTGTGAGGGTAATGGCCATTCAAGTCTACTCTCACTCTTTCTATTTTAGTACAGCCGTGTCAGCTGTGGTTCAGTTGGTAGCACTATTGCCTCTGAGTCAGAAGGTTGTGGGTTCAAGTCCCACTCCAGAAACTTGAGCACAAAAATCTAGCTAACACTTGAGGGAGTGCTGCATTGTCAGAGGTCTTTCGGATGAGACCTTACACTGAGGCCCCGTCTGCTCTCTCAGGTGGACGTAAAAGATCCCATGGCCCTATTTCGAAGAGAAGAGGAGTTATCCCTGGTGTCCTGGCCAATATTTACCCCTCAATCAACATCATTAAGGGTATAGTGGTTATGTCACTGGACTAGTAATCCAGAGGCCTGGGCTAATAACCTGGAGGCGTGAGTGCAAATCCCACGACAGGGAATTTAAATTCAGTTAATTAAATAAATCTGGAATAAAAAGCTAGCGTCAGTAATGGTGACCATGAAACTACCAGATTGTCATAAAAACCCATCTGGTTCACTAATGTCCTTTAGGGAAGGAAATCTGCCGTCCTTGTCTGGCCTACACGTGACTCCAGACCCACAGCAATGTGGTTGACTCTTAACTGCTCTCTGAAATGGCCGAGCAAGTCTTCTTGATTTACCTCAGTTGTACCAAACTGCTACAAAGAAGTACTGCCGTGGTTCAACCTTCTCAAGGGCAATAAATGCTGGCCTTGCCAACGACGTCCACATCCCGTGAACGAATAAAAAAAACTAAAACAGATTATCTGGGCATTATCACATTGCTGTTTGTGGGAGCTTGCTGTGCGCAAATTGGCTGTCGCATTTCTTACATTACAACAGTGACTACACTTCAAAAACGTACTTCATTGGCTGTAAAGTGCTTTGGGACGTCCAGTGGTCGTGAAAGGCACTATATAAATGCAAGTCTTTCTTTCTTTTTAGGGTTAGGTGGATCCTAGGTTGCTGTGCCTTTGGAGAGCAGGTGCGCAGACTCACAGAATTGGGAATGTAGGCTCTATGCCATTTTCCTACAGAGTTCCAATTCATTTCTGAGCTGAAGTGCTTGTGCCCATTTCATGCCCAAACTTCATTAAGGCACCACATCTGATGCTAAAAAAAATGCTGCTTTTGTACTGGGTCAGCTCCTTTTTACTTGTTTGTCAATTTGAACTGAGAGGAAGGGAAGCTCTATGTATGAACGAGCTGTAAAAGTGCCACGGGCTTCTTATTTTTTGTTTTTGCAATGTTTACAATACCTTTTTTTTTTCAAAAACATGACTAATGCTTTTTTGAAGGACTGCAAGGAGTCAGTCGTCACGACCACCTCCAGAATGCTGTTCCAAGCTCAATCAAGCTCTGAGAAAAATAATACTCTACACATCCGACCTCACCGTCTGCTTTCTCAATTTAAATGGGTGGCCTCTTGTTCTACCTGGCCCCATCACCTCAAGCAATCTTACCTACTTCTATGCTATCAATACCCTTAATAATTTAAAGACCTGAATCAGAGTCCTGTCTTAGATCTATGCCTTTCCTGTGAATCCAAGCCCAAGGCACAAAGTCGATCTCAATTTCTAAATGTACTTACATAAGAACATAAGACGTTGGAGCAGGAGTAGGTCATTTGGCCCCTCGAGCCTACTCCGCCATTCAATAAGATCATGGCCTCAACTCCACTTCCCTGCTTGCTCCCCATAGCCCTGGACTCCCTTACCATTCAAAAATCTGTCTATCTCCACCTTAAATATATTCAATGACCCAGTGGGGATCATCCTCGTTGCCCTTCTTTGTACATTCTTCAGAATCAAACTGTCCTTTGTGAGGTGGTAGATCTAAAAGGGTACATCACACTCCAGATGAAGTATCACTAAAGCCTTCTATAACCCTTTTATCATGGCCCTAGGTTTACACTGAACATTCTGGGCAAAACTGTCCAGGACCCATTTGCTTTGGTTGCAGTTGCTTGATAGTGCGTTTGAACCTTCAGAGAGTGGTCAATGATCACTTCCAAGTCTCTCTCTCTCCCTTCCTGTCACCTTTAACCTACACTCACTCATGTTATACTTAATACCAGAATTCTGAGCACACATATGCAAAACTGCACGCGTATCTACATCAAAGGACAGATACTGCAAACGGTGCTGAGCTTGGCCACCACCTTCTGGCAGATATGCTGCACTGGCATCCTCTGAGGACGGTGTCCTGGAGAACCGCTCTGTCATTTCCCCCGAGCTTCCATTTCCTATCTCTCTGTTAGCTTTTCTCACCTGTCACTTATTCCCCCCACCTTGCTGCAAATTTTTAAAAAATCATTTTTGAGCCTTTAAAACTCTCCCAGTGACTTTTGCCCGCATATTTAGGCAACTACTTTTAAGTAGCTTAAACCCTCTAATTTAATTCATTAATTCTTCAGGGCATTTTGTGGCAGTGGATGGATTGTAGATCCCTTTCCCTAGCAGAAGAGCTCAGGGATTTGATGGGTTGGCAGTGCCAACAGCTGGTACCTGTAGCCACAGGATTGCATCAAGTCACTGTGCAGGTTGTAACAGAACTGGGAAGTACACATTTAAAAAAAGAATCACTGGAGTACTCATGGTCCATGGGCCCATTTACAATGTGACAATGTAGGCCCCATCAACCAGTCCTTAATACGTAGGTGCCACCTGACCATGATATGGGACAGCACCAGGGCCATGTCTGATCAGATCTACCCCCGGAAGGTCATTTCCCAGAATTTCTAGACTTATATCTTTCCAGGTAATTGTTTCTTTGCTTCTTTTCCACTTTCTAATTCTTTTTGCGTCACGTCCTCTGCCTGCCTTTCAGTCATTATTTTCTTTCTGTCTCTGTATCTTTGCCTCTGTCTGTCTGTCTATCTGTCTTTTGCTCTGTCTATCTTTCTCACTCTCTGCCTCAATGGCTATAACACAATTTTCTCATTGTGGTTTCTGTATTTCTCTCTCTGACTTTTTCCTCATTGTTTCTGTCTCCCTCTATGTATAAGTCTTTCCTTCCCTCAGCCTCTTCTCCCCTCAGTCTCCGACTCAGCTATGAAAATTAGCACAACAAATTTTTGGTACTCCTGATTTTCCCACCATTGCTCTTAATGAAAATCTGGATAACCACAAATTTGGTGTGCAGACCTCCATGCCTTCTTCTCTAATCTACATCCCCATCGAGCAAGACTCTGTGCTGAGAGCAGAACCTTGTACGTTTTGGGCTGATATTTATCTCTTACCTTTTACATGGGCTAGAGTATAGAGAAAGATAGGAAGCAACAGTTGGCGTTGATGCTGGAGAGAGGTGGTCAGAGAGGTACTATAACATAGATAGTTGAAAGAGAAGCTGCGGCTGAGGGCTAAAGGTGGACTCAGAGGGATTGCAGCAGAAAGGAAACAGTGTCTTGAGGAAGTGGGCAGATGGGATTGTGGCCTGAAAAGAACTGGGGACAGGGCAAAATCTGAAACCAGAAGTGGGGGCTCCAATAGAACATGGTGGAATTGCAGTTTTGACTTCTGTATGTGCTCTGCTATAAAATTGGAAATTTAGGTCCCTGTTTGAGGCTGAAAAGGGTCATGTCATACATGGGTTATATGCTTCTTCAAGTTTCCCTCCTAGTGCAGCAACAAATTCTCGAAAGGTGGTAGACCCAACAATATTATGCGATGCATTCCTATAGGGAAATGTTGGACATGATATTCAAATGGAAATATCCCTCCTAACTTTAGTCCGGGTTCCTATTTCTGCAATCGCTGCATGGTTGCTGGCTCGTTTTTGCACTGGCAGATGGCATAGAATTACTTATAATTTACAGCACAGAAACAGGCCATTCGGCCCAACTGCTCTATGTCAGTGTTTATGCTCCACACGAGCCTCCTCCCACCCTACTTCATCTAACCCTACCTGCATATTATTCTATTACTTTCTCCCTCATGTACTTATCTAGCTTCTCCTTAAAGACACCTATGCTATTCGCCTCAACTACTTCATGTGGTAGCAAGTTCCACATTCTAACCACTTTTTTTTAAATTCATTCACGGGATGAGGGTATCGCTGGCAAGGCCAACATTTATTGCCCATCCCTAGTTGCCCTTGAGAAGGTGGTGGTGAGCTGCCTTCTTGAACTGCTGCAGTCCGCGTGGTGAAGGTACTCCCACTGCTTTTGATGGCAAGATTTTGTTTGTGGACAAATTGCTAAAATTCAACGAGAACAAATATACCATTGGTATACTTACTTTGATCCCTAAGGGAAATAGCTTGACTCTAACTTGAGGCTCATGTTGGGTTTCTTTGCATTGTCATAAGGGTTCCTTTTACAGAAGAGAAACTCCATAGGACAATCTTCATAGAGTTAATTTGGACCTGCTCATGTTCCACCCATCACCATCAATAAAAGAAGGACCCTGTAGTGAACACGGATACAAATATTGTGAAAGATATGCCAGTAGAAACAATTGTTTTTGGGTATATTGCACTGGGAAACCTAATTCTATCTTACATCTTTGTAACATTTATCCAGAAGCACTGAGCACCGTACTATGTACTATTAGTACACATGAAGAATTAAAGCCCCTGATGCCCAGATCTATCCTGCAGTTTTCTTCTGACACTTTCCTGGGTTTCAAATCTCTCTAGTTTCTTAATAGTATGTTTGCAGGTATACTTCCATCAATCAATCCCATCACCTTTTGTGAATATATGTCCTGCGGCTTTAATTGCTTTCAAGTTTTCTAGTACTCAATAATGTTTATTCTATTTCACTTTGCTATTTGATTTCTACCGATAAATGCCAAAGGTTGAGTACTTCAACATTGAACCAAATATCACATTACACAGCTACAACCAAAAGCAATCAAATGCCTAATACCTGGTGATTATGTTTGCTACCCTATTTCAGTTACGGTCAACAAAGTGTCATTCAGATGGAAGCCAATAATGTGCTATCAATCCTTTCGTAAATTTACTGTTAGGGCAAATGAAATTGCAATGCAACACACTACTAGGTACTAGCTGAGAAATTTGTGCTGCTGTGGCTGATACATTCCACATGTTCTTCCTGTGAAATCAGGTTATCCTTTCTTAAGTCACAAGTTGCCATAATGCATTACTTTCTGTTGATAAGGCAGCATCGAGCTGCTACACACACAGATATGCACACTAAAAAAAACACTACTTCATCCTGCAAAAACAGGTGCTGCATTCGGTCTGTACCAGAAATCTTTCGAACGTATTACAATCTTTATCAACGTCTTTAAAGGAGTGATATCCAGTGATTACTGTATGCTAACAGCAGGCAGGCTATCGGAAGTAGGAGTCTACTGCAAAGTCTTACAGCAGAGATTTTTCAAGAGCTTCAGGGCTGTGTTAGCCAAAGAAAAACAAACTCCTTATGCGCATTCACCTTCTGAGAAAGCACCTTTAAAAGTGTCACTTTAATCCTCACTTCTGAACCAGAAGGATGTGGATTCAAGCCCTACTCCAGGATTTAAGCATGTCAGCCATTAATTTTTGTAGAGGTTCGCCTGATCATCCACCTTTGAAGACCTGTGGAAATCCTGGAGAAGTGGTGTAAACAGTGTGTATGCGATTTCTCCTGGGTTTCCATGGATTTTCTGCCGGAGTTATGGTGGCTGATCGAAAGAGCTCCTGCAGAAATTCAGCTACATAATTTGCAGTAGAGTACTGAGAGAATGCTGCATTGTCAGAGGTGTTATCTTTAAAATGACCCTTCACCCCTGAAAGCTACTGCATGGTAATATCAGTATTAGGACAACAGGATTTATATCAGAGCCTCACCACATGAGACTACTCAAATCCACTGAGGAAATAATGGCTTATTTTTTTCAAATGGAGTGGAGGGAGCAGGTGCAGGTACATCTTCTTAAATCTGAACGTAATGGAGGTTAAATGCATGTGAAGAGGATAAATTACAATGGGACCTATTACCCCTATCTTCAGGAACATAATTCTGTTGTAACAGTAGGATTCAGAAATAGACATTAGAGATAACTAATGTTTCTTAACCTGTTTCTTTTGTTTCTTAACCTGTCCTGTTACCATCTCGTCTCGCCTTGAGTATCTCTTAATGTCTCTTTACTTCTCACAGACCTTCCCTTTTGTTCTTTTATTCCCTCCCCCAGCCTCCAAACTTGCTTTTTCATCTGTTTCATTTCCTGCTTTTTTCTCAGTTCTGACGAAGGGTCTTCGACCTGAAACGTTAACTCTGTTTCTCTCTCCACGGATGTTGCTGGCCTGCTGAGTTTTTCCAGCGCTTTCTGTTGTTATTAGAGATAACTACTTCAATGCAGAAATGCATGACTTGCACTCTATCTAACACAGTAAGATGGTTGATGTACAAGGTTTAGTTTGGACATTAAAGACATTCACGTTTTCATAGATTGGGTTATTTGCAGAACTTCAGTCTACTCTTTATGTTAGTGCAACACACGTTGTTGGGGCTGACAGCTAAAGATGCATGTTTGTTTAGCTAAAATAATGGATGGCTTGCAGGCTGTACTGTGTGTGGGATTATCAAATATTTGGATATTATCTCAGCCAGATAGCTGTAAGCTCATGAAACCATAATACAAGTGGGCTTTGAACATCTTAGACAGGAAAAAGCCTATCTGGAAAGGGTCATGCCTGTGGCAGTGACCATTCCCAGCTATATATCCTTTGAAGCAAAAATTGAAATAATTTTGTTCTCTTATAAGATAGCGGAGGGCCTTGATATTCCAGGTGCATCAATCAGTGGCACTGTGCCATCGATCATTCTGACATTACAATCTTTCAATATGGAACTGCATGAGTTTGCTCTCGCCCCTAGCTGTGTGACAACTAGTAACAGACAAAAGGCACGGAACAACCAACTGTACATGGACCTCAAGACAAATGAGGTGTAATAATGTACCAATAAAGCAGAAAATATTGTGTTTGTGTGCATTTGATACAATTTGCATAAAGTATATTTAGAAACAAAGTAATTAATGCAATATCAAACCTAACTTAAGCACACACAAAGTGAGATCATTGAGTGAGTTTTATTGAAATCATATTGATTGCATTATGTATTGTAAATTTGTGCTAGATGATTGATTTAATTGACAATGGGGTATAGTTTTTCCCCAAAATAGTTACCATTGAAGAGGATAACTACTATATGTTTGTTTTTATACTATAGTTTCTAGACAAATTTTATTATTCCAGTTCTACAGAAAATATTCCTGGATTCAATTTTCAGAGCATTAACCATGCAAGAAGATTATTAACACTCTGGTTCCTCTGTTATGCAAGAAAACAGGGAAACATTGGGACTAATACCGAACTGGATTTCTAAATTATACCTAAGACAATATACAAACATACGGAAATGTCGGACAGGAGAAGACCAGCTGGTCCATCTAGCCTGTTCCATATAGTTGTTATGCCTTATGCATCACAATTAAGACACTCCCTGTCTTCTAGGTGCCATGTAATCTACTGGGAGAGGCAAAAAAACAAATAAAAAAACCAAGGCCCATTAAGAGAAAAAAATCTGGAGAATTCCTCTCTGATCCCTCTAGGCAATATAAACTAGTGCAGGAGACCACATTGACCATGACTTACATTACTTCATCCCTATCTTTTGTATGATGTGATCTCTGCCCAGCCAGGATCCGGTCCAGCTCTCTCTTGAAGGTATATAACAAATCAACACTCATCGTATAAGCCGCAACTTGTTTCATTAGTCTACTATTCTCTGTGAAAAGAAGAACTGCCTAACATCTAACCTAGTCCTGACTTTGTGTAATTTATAAGCATGACCTCTGGTCCTTCCTAACCTTAATTAATTGAAATAATTTGTCAGTGTTGACACACTCTAGTCCCTTCATTATTTTATAGACCCTGATCAAGCAAATCAAGTATACAAACCCAGCTTTTTAAGCTTATCTGGGAATCAATCTTGTGGCCCACCTCTAAACCTTTTCCAAAGCCTCAATATTACATACCATGTGAGGGGACAAAAACTGGACACAGCATTCTAAATGAGGCCTAACCAAGGTATTCTACAATGACAAAATGGTATGTTCTGTTTTATGTTGAATCATCCTGTAAATGCAGCCCAGTACCCTATTTGCTTTAGGTATAGCTTCCCGGCATTGGTTGGGAACCTTTAGAGAGTTATGAACTTGCCCTGGCGAACACCCTTGGAAACCGATCCCCAAGTAGATCCATAACCATTGATAACAACTTTTTGCTTACGAGAATTCAGCCAATTCTTGATGCATTGTAGCAGCTTCCCATTAATTCCAAAGATTCTATCTATTGTGAGTTACCTTATACAAGGCTTGCTGAAAATCCAGGTCAACAATCTCTACTGGGTTACTCTCATCCACTAGTGACTTCTTCAAAATGTTCGATCAAATTAGTAAGACCCAGTCTTCTTTTCCTGAAGCTGTGTTGAGTGTCCCTGCTAACTCCTTCACTATCTAGGTGATCATATAAAGCTTCTCTTATGATCCCTTTGAGCATCTTATCTATAACTGAAGTCAAACTAACAGGCTTGTAGTTTCCTGTTTCTGCCTTTTTCCCTTTTTACAATTGGAACTACATGAACATCGTTCCAGTCTGAGGGAATAGTCCCCGACTCCAGCGAGCAGTTAAAGATACAGACAAGGGGCTCACAAAGTTCATGTCCCATCTCTTTAAGGACCCTCATACAACAAACATCTTGTGCATCTTTTGAGAGTACAAATACACAAATCACTAAAAGTTGCAATGTAGGTTAATAAGGCCATAACAAAAGCAAACCAAGCACTAGGGTTTATTTCTAGAGGAATAGAATTGAAAAGTAGAGAAATTATGTTAAACTTTTATCGAACTTTGGTTAGACCACACTTGGAGTACTGCATACAGTTCAGGTCGCCATATTATAAAAAGGATATAGAGGCACTGGAGAGAGATTAAAAATGATTTACAAGGGTGATGCCAGAACTGCAAGGTTGTACCTATCAGGAAAGGATGAACTGTCTGGGTCTCAAGGCTACGGGGTGACCTAATAGAGGTCTTTAAAATTATGAAAGGTTTTGATGAGGTAGACACAGAGAGAGTGTTTCCACTTGTGGGGAAGAGCAAAACTAATGGCCATCAATATAAGATAGTCACCAAGAAATCAAATAGAGAATTCAGAAGAAACTTCTTTACTCAGAGAGTGGTGAGAATGTGGAACTTGCTACCACAGGGAATGGTTGAAGTGAATAGTATCGATGCATTTAACGGGAAGCTAGATAAGCATATGAGGGAGAAGGGAATAGAGGGTTATGCTATTAGGAGAGGAAGGATGGGAGGAGACTCAAGTGGAGCATTAACACCAGCATGGACTGATTGGGCCAAATGGCCTGTTCCTGTGCCATATATTCTATGTAATTGTAGGTAATTCTATGTATACTGCACAGTGCCTCCAATCAGACCAAGCAATAAAAGTGAAGCTTTCACCTCAAATATTCTTTCAATAATTACCTTGTTGTTTCACAAGCCTGAATGCATTCATGCTCTGTAGGACTTTTGGGACTATGTAATGGTTTTCTCGAGCCAGGAATTGATAACAAAACCATGGTCACCCAGAACTCAGCCATGAAGTACATAATTTGTCTCAAAATGAATATCATGCATTGACCCTGAGTTGTGTGATGAGATATTTTGCTTTCTAAGCAACTTGAAAACTAACTGAATGGTAACCACTGTAATCAATATGGGAATTTCACAGAATCACAGAATCCCCATAGTGCAGATAGAGGCCATTTCGGCCCATCGAGCCTGCACCGACACATATCCCACCCTATCCCCGTAACCCCACATATTTAATCCCCCCTAACACTAAGGGTCAATTTATCATAGCCAAATCAACCTAACCGCACATCTTTGGACTGTGGGAGGAAACCGGAGCACCTGGAGGAAACCCACGCAGACACGGGGAGAATGTGCAAACTCCACACAGACAGTCACCTGAGGCCGGATTCGAACCCGGATCCCTGGCACTGTGAGGCAACAGTGCTAACCACTATGCCACCATGTTGCCCTGTGAAAATAACGGTGAGGCTAACAGCGCTCACTGTTATTTATGCACAAATCGGACAGCAGCTTCCGGCGAGCGTACATGTGCAGTTAAGCACGAAAATCCAAAAGCTGCTGTCCGAGATGTGCCACTCCTCCGTAAGCTGCGCGAAAACGGCATCTCACCATCTGGTTCTCCATTCAAAATGGTGTGAATTTCCTGCATTAATATTATAGATACGGACTGAACTCACCACAAAAAGTTAGGGCATGTCCATTCCAGTTTAAGTACCTTTTTAACTACCTGGTAAGTCTTAATTACTGCCAAACAAGCTCTCTGGCACTGAAAATTAAACTTTAACAAGTGTGGAGTCTCATTCCTTCAGATTGTAATTATTGTGTGGAGATTTAAAAAAATATTAAATATAGTTTTTTTTAACTTTTACTTTCTGTCTCTTTTATCTCTCTCTCTGAATCTGATCTTTTTTTTAATAAGAAACATAAGAAATAGGAGCAGGAATAGGCCACTTGTCCCCTCGAGCCTGCTCCGCCATTCAATAAGATCATGGCTGATCTTAGGCTCAAAGCCACTTCCCCGCCCGCTCCCCATAACCATTCACTTCCTTATCTTGCAAAAATCTGTCTATCTCCACCTTAAATGTATTTAATGACCCAGCCTCCACAGCTGCCTGGGGCAGAGAATTCCACAGATTTCACGACCCTCTGAGAGAAGAAATTCCTCCTCATCTCAGTTCTAAAAGGGCGACCCTTTATTCTGAAACTATGCCCCCGAGTTCTAGATTTCCCCACGAGGGGAAACATCCTCTCTGCATCTACCTTGTTGAGCCCCCTCAGTATCCTATATTTTGCTTTCTGTACCTGATTTGACATAGAATTCACTATTACTACATTTCCTGGTTCAGAATCTGCGCTGCTCATTAATGATTCTTCAATCTGATTGGTTAAGGAGATACACAGTTGCTTGCCCTGTTCACTCAGGTCCCAGATGCCCCGTATAGGGTGCTGCGCTGTTGGATGTCCTGCTGACAGCAACTTACCATTCAAAGCCCCATAGAAAGTCTATGGGCTGGCACCGTTCGTTCACCACTTACGGCATAACCTGGCCCATAATGTAAGAACATAAGAATTAGGAGCAGGAGTAGGCCATACAGCCCCTCGAGCCTGCTCTGCCATTCAATAAGATCATGGCTGATCTTCGACCTCAACTCCACTTTCCCACCCGATCCCCATATCCCTTGATTCCCCTAGAGTCCAAAACTCTATCTATCTCGGTCTTGAATATACTCAACGACTCAGGTAGAGAATTCCAAAGATTCACAACCCTCCTCATCTCAGTCTTAAATGGCTGACCCCTTATCCTGAGACTATGCCCCCTAGTTCTAGACTCTCCAGCCAGGGGAAACAATCTCTCAGCATCTATCCTGTCAATCCCACTCAGAATCTTATATGTTTCAATGAGATCACCCCTCATTCTTCTAAACTCCAGAGAGTATAGGCCCAATCTACTCAATCTCTTATCATAGGGCAACCCTCTCATCCTAGGGATCAATCTAGTAAACCTTTGTTGCACCTCCTCTAAGGCATGTATGTCCTTTCTCAGATAAGGAGACCAAAACTGTGGATAGTACTCCAGGTGTGGTCTCACCAAAGCCCTGTACAATTGTAGTAAGACTTTCTTACTCTTGTAACCCCCTTGCAATAAAGGCCAACATGCCATTTGCCTTCCTAATTGCTTGCTGTACCTGCATGCTAAATTTGTGTGTTTCCTGTATGAGGACACCTAAATCTCTCTGAACACCAACATTTAATAGTTTCCCACCATTTTAAAAATATTCCGTTTTTCTACTCTTCCTACCAAAGTGAATAACCTCACATTTCCCCACATTAAACTCCAGCTGCCACCTATTGCCCACTCACTTAACCTGTCTATATCCCTTTGCAGGCTCTATGTGTCCTCCTCGCAGCTTATTTTCCCACCTAGCTTTGTATCATCAACAAACATGAATACATTGCAATTGATCCCTTCATCTAAGTCATTAATATAGATTGTAAATAGCTGAGGTCCAAGCACTGATCCTTGCAGCACCCCACTAGTTACAGCCTGCCAACCTGAAAATGACTCACTTATCCCTACTCTCTGTTTTCTGTCCATTAACCAATCCTCTATCCATGCTAATATATTGCCCACAACCCCATGAGCCCTTATCTTGCGCAGCAACCTTTTATGTGGCACCTTAGCGAATGCCTTTTGGAAATCCAAATATACTACATTCATTGGTTTCCCCTTTACTACCCTGCTAGTTACATAGAAACATAGAAACATAGAAAATAGGTACAGGAGTAGACCATTCGGTCCTTCGAGCCTGCACCGCCATTCAATGCGTTCATGGCTGAACATGCTACCTCAGTACCCCATTCCTGCTTTCTCGCCATACCCCTTGATCCCCTTAGTTGTGAGTGTTATATCTAACTCCCTTTTGAATATATTTAGCGAACTGGCCTCAACAACCTTCTGTGGAAGAGAATTCCATAGATTCACCACTCTCTGGGTGAAGAAGTTCCTCCTCAGCTCAGTCCTAAATGGCTTCCCCTTAATCCTTAGACTGTGACCCCTGGTTCTTGTTTTCCCTACCATTGGGAACATTCTGCCCGCATCTAATTTGTCTAAACCAGTCAGGATTTTAAATGTCTCTATAAGATCCCCCCTCATTCTTCTGAACTCCAGAGGATACAAGTTCAGTTGACCCAATCTTTCTTGATATGTCAGTCCGGCCATCCCAGGAATCAATCTAGTGAACCTTCGCTGCACTCCCTCAATAGCAAGAATGTCCTTCCTTAAGTTAGGAGACCAAAACTGCGCACAATACTCCAGGTGTGGCCTCACCAAGGCACTGTACAACTGTAGCATCACCTCCCTACTCCTGTACTCAAATCCCCTTGCTATGAAGGCCATCATTCCGTTTGCTTTCTTGACTGCCTGCTGCACTTGCATTCCCACCTTCAGTGACTGATGTACCATGACGCCCAGGTCTCGTTGCACATCCCCTTTCCCTAATCTGCCACCATTCAGGTAATAGTCCGCCTCTCTATTTTTACCACCAAAGTGGATAACCTCACATTTATCCACATTGTACTTCATCTGTCATACATTTGCCCATTCACCCAACCTGTCCAAGTCACTCTGTAGCCTCCTAGCATCCTCCTCATTGTTCACACTGCCTCCCAATTTAGTGTCATCCGCAAATTTGGAGATATTACATTTAATCCCTTCGTCCAAATCATTAATATATAATGTAAACAGCTGGGGTCCCAGCACCGAACCCTGCGGTACCCCGCTGGTCACTGCCTGCCATTCTGAAAAGTACCCATTTACTCCTACTCTTTGTTTCCTGTGTGCCAACCAGTTCTCAATCCACGTCAACACATTACCCCCAATCCCATGTGCTTTAACTTTGCTCACCAATCTCTTGTGTGGGACCTTGTCGAAGGCCTTCTGAAAGTCCAAATACACCACATCTACTGGTTCCCCCCTGTCCACCCTATTGGAAACATCCTCAAAAAATTCCAGAAGATTTGTCAAGCATGATTTCCCTTTCACAAATCCATGCTGACTTGGACCTATCATGTCGCCACTTTCCAAATGGTCTGTTATGACATCTTTAATAATTGCTTCCATCATTTTACCCACGACCGATGTCAGGCTGACCGGTCTATAATTCCCTGCTTTCTCCCTCCCTCCTTTTTTAAAAAGAGGGGTTACATTGGCCACCCTCCACTCCATCGGAACTGATCCAGAGTCTAAGGAATGTTGGAAAATGATCGTCAATGCATCCACTATTTCCAAGGCCACCTCCTTAAGTACTCTGGGATGCAGACCATCAGGCCCCGGGGATTTTTCAGCCTTCAGTCCCATCAATTTCCCCAATACCTTTTCCCGACTAATAAGGATTTCCCTCAGCTCCTCCCTCTTACCAGATCCTCTGACCCCTTTTATTTCCGGCAGGTTGTGTGTGTCCTCCACAGTAAACACCGAACCAAAGTACTTGTTCAATTGATCCGCCATTTCCTTGTTCCCCATTACGACTTCCCCTGTTTCCGACTGCAGGGGACCTACGTTTGTTTTTACTAACCTCTTTCTTTTTACATATTTATAGAAGCTTTTGCAGTCCATTTTAATGTTCTCTGCAAGCTTCCTTTCATATTTTATTTTCCCTGCCCTAATCAAACCCTTCGTCCTCCTCTGCTGAGTTTTGAAGTTCTCCCAGTCCCCGGGTTTGCTGCTACTTCTGGCCAATTTGTATGCAACTTCCTTGGTTTTAATAACTCAAAAAACTCTAATAGATTTGTTAAACATGATTTCCCTTTCCTAAAACCATGTTGACTCTGCCTAATCATATTATGATTGTCTAAGTGCCCTGTTACCACTTCCTTAGGGTGTAGGCCATCAGGTCCAAGGGATTTGTCGGCTTTTAGTCTCATAAGTTTCTCAAGTACTTTTTCTCTACTGATAATAATTACTTTAAGTTCCTCAATCTAATTCGCCCCTTGGTTCCCAGCTATTTTTGGTATGCTTTTTGTGTCTTCTACTGTGAAGACAGATACAAAATATATGTTTAAAGTCTCTGCCATTTCCTTATTCCCCATTATAATTTTACCTGTCTCAGCCTCTAAGGGACCAATACTTACTTTTGCTACTCTCTTTTTACATATTTGTAGAAGCTCTTACAATCTATTTTTCTATTTCTTGCTAGTTTACGCTTGTATTTTATTTTCTCCCTTTTTATCAATTTCTTGGTCATCCTTTGCTGGTTTCTAAAGCTCTCCCAATCCTCAGGCTTACTACTATTCTTCGCAACATTATAAGCGTCTTCTTTTAATCTAATACTATCCTTAACTTCTTTAGTTAGCCATGGATGGATCACTTTTCCCATGGAGTTTTTATTTCTCAATGGAATGTATATTCGTTGAGAATTTTGGAATATTTCTTTAAATGTTTGTCACTGCTTATCTACCGTCATACCTTTTAATCTAATTTGCCAATCTACCTTTGCCAACTCACCCCTCATACCTATGTAATTGGCTTTATTTAAGTTTAAGACTCTCGTTTCCGACTGAAGTATTTCACTCTCAAACTCAACGTGAAATTTTACCATATTATGATCACTCTTCCCAGAGGATCCTTTACTAAGAGACTTCTAATTAACCATGTCTCATGACACAATACAAGATCTAAAATAACCTGTTCCCTGGTTGGTTCCATGACATAGTGTTCTTGTTTAGGTGGATTTATCTCTATGTGTGGTGAGTGAACCAACATGAGGGAAAAACCTACTTGACCTCATCCTCACCAATCTACCTGTCGCAGATGCATCTGTCCATGACAGCACTGGCAGCAGTGACCACCGCACAGTCATTGTGGAGATGAAGTCCTGTCTTCACACAGAGAACACCCTCCATCGTGTTGTGTGGCACTACCACCGTGCTAAATGGGATAGATTCAGAACAGATCTAGCAGCTCAAAACTGGGCATCCATGAGGCACTGTGGGCCATCAGCAGCAGCAGAATTGTATTCCACCACAATCTGTAGCCTCATGGCCCGGCATATCCCTTATTCTACCATTACCACCAAGCCAGGGGACCAACCCTGGTTCAACAAGGAGTGCAGAAGAGCATGCCAGGAACAGCACCAGGCGTACCTAAAAATGAGGTGCCAACCTGGGGAAGCTGCAACACAGGACTACAGGCATGCTAAAAAGCGGAAGCAGCATGCTATAGACAGGGTAAGCGATCCCACAATCAACGGATCAGATCAAAGCTCTGCAGTCCTGCCACATCTAGTCGTGAATGGTGGTGGACCATTAAACAACTAACGGGAGGAGGAGGCTCCAAGAATATCCCCATCCTCAATGATGGTGGAGCCCAGCACGTGAGTGCAAAAGACAAGGCTGAAGCGTTTGCAACCAACTTCAGCCAGGAGTGCCGAGTGGATGATCCATATCGGTCTACTCCCGAGGTCCCCACCATCACAGAAGCCAGTCTTCAGCCAATTCGATTCACGCCACGTGATCTCAAGAAACGGCTGAGCACACTTGATACAGCAAAGGCTATGGGCCCCGACAACATCCCGGCTATTGTGCTGAAGACTTGTGCTCCAGAACTAGCCACGTCTCTAGCCAAGCTGTTCCAGTACAGCTATGACACTGGCATCTATCTGACAATGTGGAAAACTGCCCAGGTATGTCCTGTCCACAAAAAGCAGGACAAATCCAACCCAGCCAATTACCACCCCATCAGTCTACTCTCAATCATCAGCAAAGTGATGGAAGGTGTCATCGACAGTGCTATCAAGCGGCACTCACCAGTAACCTGCTCACTGATGCACAGTTTGGGTTCTGCCAAGACCATTCGGCTCCCGACCTCATTATAGCCTTGGTCCAAACATGGACAAAGGAGCTGAATTCCAGAGGTGAGATGAGTGACTGCCCTTGACATCAAGGCAGCATTTGATCGAGTGTGGCATCAAGGAGCCCTAGTAAAACTGAAGTCAATGGGAATCAGGGGGAAAACGCTCCACTGGCTGGTGTCATATCTAGCACAAAGGAAGATGGTTGTGTTGGTTGAAGGTCAATCATCACAGCCCCAGGACATCGCTGCAGGAGTTCCTCAGGGCAGTGTTCTAGGCCCAACCATCTTCAGCTGCTTCATCAGTGACCTTCCCTCCAACATAAGGTCAGAAATGGGGATGTTCGTAGATGACTGCACAGTGTTCAGCGCCATTCACAATTCCTCAGATTATGAAGCAGTCCATGCCCGCATGCAACAAGACCTGGCCGACGTTCAGGCTTGGGCTGATAAGTGGCAGGTAACATTCGTGCCACAGAAGTGCCAGGCAATGACTATCTCTAACAAGCGAGAGCCTAACCACCTCCCCTTGACATTCAATGGCATTACCATTGCTGAATCCCCCACTATCAACATCCTGGGGGTCACCATTAACCAGAAACTTAACTGGACCAGCCACATAAATACTGTGGCAACAAGAGCAGGTCAGAGGCTAGGTATTCTGCGGTGAGTGTCTCACCTCCCGACTCCCCAAAGCCTTTCCACCATCTACAAGGCACAAGTAAGCAGTGTGATGGAATACTCTCCACTTGCCTGGATAAGTGCAACAGTCAAGAAGCTCGACACCATCCAGGACAAAGCAACCCGATTGATTGGCACCCCATCCACCACCTTAAACATTCACTCCCTCCACCACCGGCGTACCGTGGCTGCAGTGTGTACCATCTACAAGATGCACTGCAGCAACTCGCCAAGGCTTCTTCGGCTGCACCTCCCAAACCCGCAACCTCTTCCACCTAGAAGGACAAGGGCAGCAGGCGCATGGGAACACCACCACCTCCAAGATCCCCTCCAAGTCACTCACCATCCTGACTTAGAAGTATATCGCCGATCCTTCATCGTCGCTGGGTCAAAATCCTGGAACTCCCTACCTAACAGCACTGTGGGAGTACCTTCACCACACGGACTGCAGCGGTTCAAGAAGACGGCTCACCACCACCTTCTCAAGGGCAACTAGGGATGGGCAATAAATGCTGGCCTTGCCAGCGACGCCCAGATCCTATAAACGAATAAAAAAAAATGTGTGCAGTCTGTTATATCCAGAGCTCATAAAAACCATGCTGTTGCACTGTCCTTGTAATGTATCAACCTGTTGCTGCCCAAGTTTAGAAAAGTGGATAAATATGGAACTCTTTATAAACAATGCATCAGTGAATTCAATATGCAGATGAAGTCAATGACTGCAAGAAACCAATATAATCACCCTCTGGTGCCTGCATGGAGCATCTGGTATAGAAATTCATGGCTGATGTTACCTTCATAGCTATGGGTAAATTCACTGACAATCTGAAAGGACAATTTGAGGATGGCATGTAACCAATAACATGCCTCTGCTGAGGTTAAAAGCATGCAAGCGCTGTGGCTCTGTCTGTCACTAACAAGTAGTTGAATGTTGGCTTGTCAATTGCTCATTCTTCCTCCCCTTCCTCTATTCTCTTTATGGCGCTATAAAGCTACAGCAAGCAAAAAAGAAACCTCCATTCACATGCCGTATTACTAGTATTTGATAGTATGGCTGATGGCATATGTATGTGCCAGCAGAATTAAACCTACAACTATGTTTCACAGCACACATGGAATGCAATGGTTATTTCATCTGGAAAATGGCTGGTTAGCATCATTTTGTTAGGCCTGCATCCAACAGCTGACCCAATTAGTGTTTTAGTCGCTCCTTATGGTTGTTTATAATTCAATGTGGAAAATGCCAGGTTAACGTTAGATTACTGTTAAAATAACCATAAGTGGTAAAATTACCACAGAAAAGATTATTCTGGTCATTTGGCATATAATAATTGCATGCATGCAGTTTTTCCCCCCACTCAGTGGGAGTAGCACGATGATTTATAATGACTACTTTTATTCTAAAATAAGGACTATTGTTCTGGTGTCTGGTTTCATTTATCATTAAGGACACCCGTTAAGAAAAGAGACATTCTTAACATCTGTTCCTCAGAGATTCCTGGGAAGAACTGCCCTGACTGTGAAAGATAAGTATAAATGCACGACGAGTGACTTTTTACATTCTAAAATTAACAAGAAGTGTATTGCTTGTCAGTCGAAATGGGATACAGTGCCATACAGTTCTATTTACACTGGAGCAACTGGGGCAACTCCTGCATAGTTTGGTATCACTCAGATAAGAATTTCAGCTGCCCTCATTACACTGCGTTCTGAGAGAATGAAGAGAGCATTGTCAGGGGTGCAAGCAAACACAGTATATCCTACAAAGTAAAATTTGCACCATGGCGATTAGGGATAATAGAATAGACATTTTGATGGTGCACAAGCGAAGGGTTTAAACAGGCTGCAAAATGATTAGTGAACCCATAGCTCCTGGGGGTATATCACAGCAGAATAAAATGTTGAACTTATTTACATTGAAGAAGGAAATATAATATCTAATAACAAAATCTCTAGTCTGAATGAGATTTATGTATATCCATTCTTTTCCTCCAAGGCAAAGAATATATTTGTTACACAGTTTATAAATCCAAGACAACAGTAGTAGTTTAAAGGTTGCATTTTAAATTGAATGCTTCAAAGACCACTGAACTGAAAGGGAAATTGACATCTCAGTTTTAAATTAAAGTGGAATTATATATAAAGTATGAAGATTTCAGACAAATCATTTATAAATAACAATTTGCCAAACATAATTTGGTCCAAGTATTGGTGAAGAAAATAAATCTTGTAAAAGAAACAGCCTTAATGAAAAACATATGCACAAAAAACTGCATCCCCTGCCATATGTTTCATAAGTTTAATTATCAAAGCATCACAGCCACTTTCATTTAGTCAGTCATTATAATGAGACTGGCCGCACGATCTCATCCTTATTTTCTCTTCTCTATCAGCTGCCACAGCTCTTCCACTCTGGTCATAATGTACGCAGTGTTACTACCTCAGTTTTGGTCTTGCACATGGTTGTTTCCAATCCTACTGCCTTCCCCCAATTCTGGTGCGGCACACATTCCCTGCCGATTGTATTCTTCCTGCCCAAATACATTCTGTTCCTACACACAGGCCATTGTTTTTTTTATTATTTTAGAACATAAAGGCAATAACGTCTTATAACCAGGAAAAAACCATTTCAGCAAAAAAAGACAAGCCTTTTCCATGTATCAATCCCACCCACCGGCCTTCTCAACATATCACTCAATTTATTCTCTCTCTAGAAACAAATCAAATTGTCTCTTTAATCCATTTATACTTTCATTTCAATAACTTACCCTGGTAAATTAATGGAGCACTTCATTACTCTTGGGGTGAACAAATGTTGTTGACTTTCCTTCTTACTCTTAACTTCCTAATTTTTAATTATTATTCCTGGTATTTAAACCATTTGAACAATTTGCCTTGACCAATTTTGTCAATTTCCTTCGTAACCACGAAAACTGCAATTAGATTATCTCAAAGATGTGTCTTTTACATTTAAATTTTTTATATTTTAGTGTCAGTCACCATGTTTTCTCAGTTGATATAGATTGTGCAAAATAAACTCCAAAAACATACAACCTCTGCTTTTGTACCTTCACCGGGGACCACACAAAAGAACATAAGAACATAAGAAATAGGAGCTGGAGTAGGCCATTTGGCCCTTCGAGCCTGCTCATTCAATAAGATCATGGCTGATTTTCTACCTCAACTCCACCTTCCCGCACTATCCCCATATCCCTTAATTCCCTTCATTCCCAAAAATTTATCGACCTCTGTCTTGAATATACTCAATGACTGAGCATCCACAGCTCTCTAGGGTAGAGAATGCCAAAGACTCACAAACATTTGAGTGAAGAAATTTCTCCTCATCTCAGTCCTAAATGGCCTACCACTTATTCTGAGACTGTGACCCCGTGTTCTAGATTCCCCAGCCAGGGGAAACATTTTCCCAGCATTAACCCTGTCCAGCCCCTTAAGAATTTTATATGTTTCAATTAGATCACCTCTCATTCTCCTAAACTCTAAGGAATATAGGCCAAGTCTACTCAATCTCTCCTCATAGGGCAATCCCCTCATCCCAGGAACCAGTCTAGTGAACCTTCACTGCACTCCTTCTAAGGCAAGAATGTCTTTCCTTAGATAAGGAGACCAGAACTGTACACTGTACTCCAGGTGTGGCCTCACCAATGCCCTGTATAATTGTAGTAAGACTTCTTGGGGGAAAAATTCGGTTTCTTTGCACCTCCCGTTAGTAATGGGGCGCAAAGCAACTAGTGCCCGGACGTGGCGATGTTTGCGCCGCTCGTGAAATTGACCAGGCATTTTGCGGCGGCGCTAAACACTACCGCCATGATCTCCTGCACCCACAGATCGTGACGTCAGTCGAGCGTGCAACGTCCCGGTAGTGCCCCGGACCGGATATTGAGTGGCGCCCCCTGCCTTACTGCTTGCCGCTAGCAACAGCAGGTTGAGGGGAGCGTTTTGCAGTCGAGAAGGGACTGGGGGCGCGCTATTTAAAGGCGACCGCTTCCTGCCTTTTTTTGTCGCCGACATTTTTGCACCACGCATTCTGGAGAGATTCAACACTGTGTGAAGGAGTTTTGGGTACTGAGCAACACTTTGCAGGTTCATTTTGATTTGACCTTCCTTGCATCGAGTTAGAAGAGACTATGGGGGCTGCACTCTGAGCTCTTTCACTGGGCCTCTCCATTGTTCTTTCCAGCTGATTTGATGTATAGGTCTCTCCAGGCCAAGATTCAAGGCTGCAATGAGCAGGGTGTGGATGGAGAGCAAGATCGCCCCTCCCCTTTAAGAACTGGCCAGCGCCAGTGTGTCTGTGTTCCATTGCTGACTGACATCACATGAGCTTCGCCAGCGCTCTGAGGTAGCGCCTCGCTCCTCGGCGTTAGCGCCTTAAGAGAGGTGTGTAGCGCCTGATTTAGCGCTCAAATCACCTCCAGGGGCGATAGAAGCCAAGTTTGCAGTCGGAGGTGATAATTAGAGCCAGGCGCTAAACTTTGCGCCCGGCCAATAATTGCACCCCAAACGGGGCGATACCGAATTTCTCCCCTCTTCACTCTTATACTCTAATCCCTTTGTATCAAAAGCTAATATACCATTTGCTTTCCTAAATGCTTGCTGTACCTGCATGTTAACTTTCTGTGATTCATGTACAAGGACACCCAGGTTCCTCGGAGTGCAAACATTTCTCACCATTCAAAAAATATTCTGCTTTTTTGTTTTTCCTACCAAAGTGGATAACTTCACACTTCCCCACATTGTATTCCATTTGCCATGTTCTTGCCCACTCAGTCAACCTCTCTGCAGTATATCTCTCTGCAGCCTCTTTGCATCCTCCTCACAGCTTACTTTCCCACCTAATTTGTATCATCAGCAAACTTGGATACATTACACTCAGTCCCTTCATCTAAGTCATTAATATAGATTGTAAATAGCTGAGGCTCAAGCACTGATCCTTGCGGTACCCCACTAGTTACAGCCTGCCAAACCGAAAAAGTCCTGTTTATTCCTACTCTCTGTTTTCTGTCGATTAACCAATCTTCAATCCATGCTAATATATTACCCCCAATACCGTGAATCCTAATTTTGTGTAATAACCTCTTGTGTGGCACCCTATCAAATGTTTTTGAAAGTCCAAATACACTACATCAACTGGTTCCCCCTTATCCATCCTACCAGTTACATCTTCAAAAAACTCTTAACAGATTTGTCAAACACAATTTCTCTTTCCTAAAACCATGTTGACTCTGCCTAATCATATTATGATTTTCTAAGTGCCCTGTTACCACATCCCTAAATAATAGATTCTAGCATTTTGCCTACTACTGATGTCAGGCTAACTGGCCTATAGTTCCCCATTTTTTCTCTTCCTCCTTTCTTAAATAGCGGGGATATATTTGCTACCTTCCAATCCTTGGGGACTGTTCTAGAATCTAGGGAATTCTGGAAGATTAATACCAATGCATCCACTATAATTGCAGCTACCGCTTTTAAAACCCTAGGATGCAGGTCGTCAGGTCCAGGGGATTTGTCGCCACTTAGTCGCATTAATTTCTCCAGTACTATGGGCTAGAAATTCGGCTCTTTTGCGCCTGCCTTTAGCGCCTCCAGGGGGCGCTAACGGGGTGTAAAGGGCTTATCGCCCGGGAAAGCGGGGCGAAAATAGCGCCTCCCGCGAAATTCAGCAGCGCGTTGCTGAGGTGGTACCCGATAGCGCCGCGCGCCTGCCGGTAGCACCCCGGGACGCTGTGATGACATCATCGCCATGCACCACAGCCCCTTAGTGCCCCGCGGCAGAAATTCAGCTGCGCCCTACGAGGCTACCGCGGACGATATTAGCGCCAGCCTCGCAGGTCGCGAACCAGGCCGACCTCCACTCACAGGGCAGTATTTAAAGGGGAGGTGCGGCTGCGACCTGTGCTGCCATTTTCTTTTTTTGGCTGAGCTCCAGGTTGGCCCTCTGTGGTGTGCCGTGGCGTGGTCCTGGCCGCCATCGCGCAGCCCAGCACCGCGTCTCAGCGCCAGGCTGCGGCACCACGCAGCCCTGGTGGCCTAGTGTGGGCAATCGGAAGCCCTGCAGAGAGCGCAGCGGCCCTCCCCTTTAACTGAAGGGGAGGGGCATTGAAATGAGGCAGCGCTCCGCAAAGCCTCTGCTGAGCGCTTCCGATCGTGCCCTGACATCGCCTCGGTTAACGCCCCACCAGGAAGTGGAGTGCCTGACATTGCCCTCCACTTCCTGTGCAGGGCGGTAAGTTGAATTTAGCGGCCGGGGCGGTACTTCCATGCCGGGTGCTAAATGTCCGGTCTTAACTCGGTTACCGCCCCCAAACAGTATTTCTTTAAGTTCCTCATTCTCTCCAGACCCTTGGTTCCCCATTATTTCCGGAATGTTTTTTGTGTCTTATACCGTGAAGACAGATAAGGTATTTGTTTAATGTCTCTGCCATTTCCTTATTGCCCATTATAATTTATCCCGTCCTTGCCTCTAATGGGCCCACGTTTACTTTCACTAATCTCTTCCTATTTACATACCTATAGAAACATTTACAATCTGTTTTTATGTCTCTTGCTAATTTACTCTCATATTCTTTTTTCTCTTTCCTTATCAATTTCTTGGTCCTCCTTTGCTGAATTCTAAAATCCTCCCAATCCTCAGGCTTACTGCTCTTTTTGGCAACATTATAAGCCTCTTCCTTTGCTCTAATACTAGCTTTAACTTCTCTTGTTAGCCACAGTTGGACCACTTTTCCTGTGGGGTTTTTGTGCCTTAAAGGAATGTATATTTGTTGTAAATGATGTATTAATTCTTTAAATGCTAGCTATTGCTTGTCTACTGTCATATCTTTTAATGTAGTTTCCCAATCTACCTTAGCTAACTCACCCCTCATACCTACGTAGTTTGAAGACTCTAGTTTCGAATTTAACTCAATCACTTTCAAACTCAATATAAAATTCTATCATATTATGGTCACTCTTCCCTTAAGGCCCCTTTACTACAAGGTTACTAATTAACCTTTTCTCATTGCACAATACTAGATCTAAAATAGCCTGTTCCCTAGTTGGTTCCTCAACATACTGATCTAGAAAACTATCTTGCATACATTCCATGAATTCGTCTTACACGCTATTACTGCAAATTTGGTTTGCCCAGTCTGTATGTAGATTCAAGTCCCCTATGATTACTGTATTACCCTTGTTACATGCGCCTCTAATTTCCCGATTTATACTCGGCCTTACATTAAAACTACTGTTTAGGGGCCTATAAACAACTCCCACCAATGTTTTCTGCCCCTTGCTGTTTCTTAGCTCCACCCAAACTGATTCTATATCTTAATTTTCAGAGCTAAGATCCTTTCTCTCTACTGTCTTTATCCCATCCTTTATTATCAGGGCTACCCCTCCTCCTTTTCCATTTTGCCTATCTCTTCTAAAAGTTAAGTTTCCTGGAATATTTAGTTCCCAACCTTCGTCACTTTGCAACCACATCTCCGTAATGGCTATTAGATCAAACCTATTCATTTCTATCTGCGCTATTAATTCATCTATTTTGTTGTGAATGCTTCGCGCATTCAGATATAGTGCCCTTAGCTTTGACTTTTTTCTATTTTTACCTGATGTTACCTTAGTCACTGATGCCCTATCACCTTTGTTACTCTCTCTGTCCCTTCATTCGACACTAGACTTATGCACTCTCCTTTTCATGTCTTTTCTCCTCCAGTAGTTTTCATACTTTGTCAAAATTCTTCCAGTCAAAGCATTGCTCTTCACCTCTTTGTCACATCTCTTTTGCCAACCATACAACTTCAAAGGCATATGATCTCTTCCACCACATCTACTTTTAATGGAGATTTGGCTTTAATTTTATTTTAAAGCAGATGCATTTCTCACGTGTTACTTTATTTTCACAAAGTATACTTTGCAAAAGACATACCACTAAAGTTTACATGACACCCAACTCTGATGGCAATAGAGCACCACCTCAAGAGGGTTTTCCCCCACAACACTGAAGTATAGCACCGACAAAAAACATCAATTGCTGCATTTTGGTGGTGCTAGATGCCAGTTTTGTTTGCTGCCAGTTTTTACATTACTGTATTGGCTTTCCCCCAAATTTGGGAAAAATCAGCACTCAGAAAATCAATCACAATTGCAATTTTTGAAGATCCAGAGAACAACAGATTTAAGATGGATTCTATAATTGTAAAAGAATAAGGTAAGATGTGTTTTTCTTTCAATAGACTCACAGCAAAATGGACAGATATGCTAATGTTTCTTTTATAACCAGTGCCATTATCCTGTTCAGCATAGTTACACCCCTGCCAAATGATTCCCCCCTGAAAATTCTCCACTACTAATTGATCTCCTGTGGTGTTCCTAACAGACTTGAATTGGTCTCTTACTTCTCCCAATTGCTGCTGGCGAACAATGTGATTGAAAGTGGAACCTTTGCTCTCTCATCTTACGCACTCTATCTGAAAACCTTCCTTTTTCTCTGAGGGTTTCTGTCCCAGCTATCACTCTCTCTCTCTGTTTCTCCCTGAATTATTATTTTAATGCGGTCTTCCCTTTATTGAGACCAAACGCAGCTCAGGTGACCACTTTCCCAAACACTTTTGTTCTGTCTGCACGTGTTAACGTGAACTCTCTGTGGCTCACCATTTGAATTCCTCCTCCCATTCTAACCTTGCCATTTTTGGCCTTTTGCACTGTTCCAACAAAACTCCACGCAAGCTTTGTTCAATACAGGAACAAAATCTTATCCGTCTCCTGGCCATTCTGCAGCCCTTTGGTCTAAACTTGACTTCAGTAACTTAAGACTTCAATTATATTCTCTGTTTCCTTTACAGCAGGAATTGCTGGTCATGTGGGCTTGGTTTGTCATTGCCCCAGAGGAGGGAGGGAAGATGCAAGATGGGTTACTCTTTTGGGTGGGAGGGGGAGGACCCCTTGTTTGAACATAGTGCTACATCCATCCTGTTGACCTATTCTTTCTCTGTTCAGAGCTGGTGGACCTGGTATACTTTGCCAGCATCTTCTGTTTTAATTTCCAAACTGATCCCCAGGTTTTCTATGATTTTCATCTATCCCATTTTCTTGCCTTTTCCTTCGGTCACCTAATACCTTAGACATTCACATTTCCTTTGTTTCTTTAATGTTTTTAGTTTGTTTAATACTTTTTTTCCATTATTTGATTGATATGATCAGTTCTAAACAAGAGCACAAGCCTGAAATGCCGACTGTCTATTCTCTCCATAGATAATGACTGACTTGCTATGGGTTTCCAGCTCGGTCAGTTTATTTAAAAAAAAATTATTTTAGTTCATACGTTCTCTCAGTGCCACAGCTGTACTATGATTTGATTTGCTGCATAGTTGTACTTCTTCTGGCTTGCTTCCTATCTTGATCTGCTTACTTTTTTCTCAATGACATAGCTCAAAAATAAAGTCTGAAATTCAGCTGATCAGTTTGTGCATGCATTGGATCCCTTGGGAAACCTCCAAATATTGGGAGCCAGCTTTTGGTTTCCGCACACTTTGGCGCCTCAGTGGCGTAATACCTCTTGGCAGTTGTAGTCTTCTTCAGAGCCAGCAATCTGTGCATGAATGTCAGGAGTCAGTTGGTTGATTTTTAAATGAATTGGAGGCCCCCGCAGGATCCCAAAACACTGGGGGGGTGGGGGGGGGGGGGGTGCTGGGAGGCATGGTAGAGCTTCTGCTCATTTACGTTAGTAATAACAGCATAAATCGGCCGAACCAGCGCAATAGATTGGGCAATTTTAAACGTGAGTTACGCGCAAAACCACTTATGTTTGTGTTTTCTGGGATTTTTTATGCTGGTTTATTCGCCCGGATCAGGTCCCGCCCACAAAACTGTCCACGTCTCGAGGTCGACATTGCGAGATTCCCGCCAATTGCGCTGGTTAGGGAAGGCTCTTCAAATTGCACTCATTTTCTTTGGTGCACAGATAGTAGGCATGTTTTAAAAGTTTTTTCATATCAAAAAATATTTAATTTACTAAGAAACTGACTAGTGTACCCCAATGAAACTAGTAAATGGTTCAGCATCGTTTTTTTTTTAAAGTTGTTCTCAGTGATTTAAAATCAGGTTACTTACAAGTGGAGGACTGGACACACTTATTAAAAAATGCTTATTTTTGGTGATAACTCATTTTCAGCTATATTGATAAAACTGCACCAGGTTACCTCTCTTAAATACATCAAGGGATATTTTTTTAACGGAAAGAAAATGAAATAATGTTCTATTACGCTGCACGATTGCGCTGGTTCATGGAAGATTTTACATTTGTGATTATGCAAATTAATGTTATCAGAAACTTGACCTGTAACCTAACCAGCACAATTTCGAATTGGGAAATTGCGCCTTAAGCGGAAACTCTACCCCAGGGAGTCTTCTGGCTGATTTCCTTAGCGTTGGAGGCATCAGGAGGCAGCTGGACAATCTCCGGACTGGTTGCACATGCAGAGCAGGATAGGGAATCTCTGAATATCAGAAATCAGCTGGTTCGTTTTCACTCGGGAGCATATCAGAGTGTAGAGGAAGGTTTCTGCATGCGGGAGGGGAATCAACTGGCTGGGATTGTGAAGCATGGGGTGGAGGGTTTGCGCGGAGTCTATGATGTAAGGAGGACTGTGTACTGAACTGTTTGTGGCGGTGGTCTTGCTGTACCTAACAGGTACAGAAGCGTATCAGCAGTGGCTTTGGTGCGGGCTGTCCTCTCACATTCTTAGCTGGGATGTGTCATGGGAGCCAAACGGAGTAGCAGATTATTTTTTTAAAGGGGAAGATGAAAGTTGTTGTTCTGATTTTTTTTAGTTTTCATGAGATTATGGATTCAGAATCTAGTACTATATATACTGAACTAAATTGAGTTTTGGGATGCTCGTAAATAGGTTACGGCAACAAAGTTTAACAATTAAATGATTGAATCTTTTTGGATCCAGAGTAAAACTTAACAAGCGGCTCGCCAAACTTTAAGATACTATCGTCGGAATTTCATTAAAGGCAGTTTCCTTCTCCGTACTTCGATTATTTGTATTCGGTAAAGATGCTGCTGGGTGTTTAGATCATAAACAACTTCAGAACTCTCCGTGGAAACTTACAACACTGACATTTAATTTTCTTTTACTCACTAGTAATAAAACATCTCAATCCTAAACACTGGGACTGACCTTAATTTAATTACATTCTGGACTATCCCCTAAATTCATGCTGCATTTTCTGACATCCAGTTTGCCGTTATGTCCTGTGATCTGTTTCGGAAGATTCCCTGACCTCTAAATTTCTTCGACTTTCATTTTCTCATCATTCTGTCTATTCCTATAATTATCCTAAACTTAACTTGCTTGATTCTTAACTCTATAATGAAAATGGTCCTGCAATCAGCATATATCTCCAGGAAGACTTTTGCAATGCGATTAAGCAATTGTGTATGTTATGCCACATCACACAGATCTTCAGCCCTGAGCAAGTGAGTAGTAGTAACATTAAAACGTTACTTTAAAAAGACCGTGTTTAGGAAAGGCAGTTATGTAATTAATTCTGATATATTTCTTCATGGTAAAACCAATATATTCTGTGGCTACCTTTGATTAAACAGGATATTGTTGCTTGTGTGATGATAATCTTCGATTTTCTTGTCTCTCTCCATCTCGGCTCCCCACACCACACCACACCCCACCTTTAGCCTCCCTTTGCTTGTTGAGTATTTTATTTTTTCCCCCAGCTTTGATTGAAATGGATTCCCACAGTCACCATCTGCAACATTGCTCCAAATGTACCACCTCACTTCAGTGATACCACCTGTGAATTTTAACGAAAGAGGCAGAGCTAAGAATTCAGCCTTGGCTCAGTGGTAGCACTCTGGCCTTAGAGTCACACACTCCTGGGCTCATGTCCCACTGCAGGGACTTGAGCACATAATCCAGGCTGACACTTCAGTGCCGTACTGAGGGAGCGCAGGACTGTGAGAGGTATGTGGTCTTCTGCACCAGACGTTAAACCCAGGCCCCTTCTGGCATCTGGTGGGGGGGGGGGGAATAAAAGATCACATGGTGCCACCAAAGTATGGGCGTTCTCCTGCTGTTCCGGCCAACATTAATCCCCCAACCAACATCATTGAAACAGATGATCTAATCACTTAGCTCACTGTTGATTGTGGGTCCTTGTTGTGTGCAAATTGGCTGCCCAGTTGCCCTACATTACAACAGCGACTACACTTCAAAAGAACTGTTCTGACGAAAGGTCTTCGACCTGAAACGTTAACTCTATTTCTCTCTCCACGGATGCTGCCTCGCCTGCTGAGTTTTTCCAGCGTTTTCTGTTGTTATTTCAAAAGAACTTAATTGGCTGCCAAGCGCTTTGGGACGTCCCGAAAGGCGCTCAGTAAGAGCAAGTTATTTCTTTTTTAGCAAGAGTGCCAAGGTTCAGCATTTAAATCACCGTCCAATTGAAATGGTTACAAGCTAGACACCCCCGACCTGAAACATTTGCAAATCGTGACTTATCCAACAACTTTGAGCTCATTATTTCGGCAAGTGAATGCTGCAGGGACATAACGAATAATAAGCTGTCAAAATAACAGAGCAAATTCTGGATAAACGAAAGTAAACCGCAGCGCAGCTCTCCCCGCCCCCTTTCACAGTAACTGATGCTTTGGTCAGGATCAGACTCAGAGGGTCAAAGTTAGGGTTAGGGTCGAAATTACAGACAGTCTGAGCCAGTGTGAAGGGTCTGTGTGAGGGTTAGAGTTCAGCTTCACTTCAGTTTCGTGTGCCTCCATGTGTTCCCACAGCTGTCCCGCCTCAATAAAAAAAAAAGTGAGGAGTTGTGTACTCACAGCTTGCTGTAGCCTCTGGGGAAATCCTTTGGAATATGATCGACTTTGGTGTCTTCGCAAATGATATGATCATCCGATTTACAGCTGCAAAGCTTGGGACAGTTAGCGCAGGAAATAGGATCACGGACCAGGCAAAGCAGCAAGAGTAAAAGCCGAGCCATTTTTTGAGTGTGTGTGTTTCACATAGTTCTGAGAGATCCAAGAAATTTCCGTCTCTTAAAAATAAAGTTCAATGTAGCACCTTCAACTGGCCGTCCCGTAAAAATATCAGACGTATCAGGGAGCTCAATGTCATTGGCATCCCGGAGGCGGAGCTGGAGGAGGGGGCACTTCCAAGGGGAAACAGTCAGCATCATTCACACTGTGCATCCAATCACATTCTGGGGCATTACCTTGGGAGGGCTGACACTTTCTTCCCCATTTACCTCAGAACCCCTGGCTGGGACCCCCTGTCAGAGGCAAGTCTTAACATGGTTAAGAAAACTTACTTTTAGAACTTGTCTGATTCTAGAAATATTTCTTTTCTCTTGCTACCGAACGTACGGTAACCATATGGTATAGCAAATCCACCGAAGACCTAGCTAGGGAACATGTTGATAAAACTCAACACTGCAATTAAATAGTGAGCGATAAAACTTAATGCACATAACTAGATCAATCGCTTTTGAAATCGAAATGGTTGCATTTTACAAATTATTTTAAAGTCCGTTTGTTAAAACAAAACGTCGAACTTTTTAAGTCACTGGTGGTTGTCCAATTAGCCTGGATGCAACATTATGGAATCCGCGAAGAAAAAAAGGGGAAGAAGTTTACTGGGATCAATATAGGGAACCGGAATCATGCTGCAAGGGTCAAAGAGTGACCTGGAAAGAAGCACAAGTGCAGATGCAAGTAAGAAATTCTTTAAGAACTTCAACAGTAAAGGGGCAGTTCGAGAAGAGGTGGAAATCATAAAAAGATTGAAATGGGCTTGAAACTGAGGAGGAGAACAAAATAGTAACTATTCTGAATGAGTGCTTCCTCCAAGAATTCACAGTAGAACACATCAGCATCATGTCATCACCAAGAAGAGATAAGGAAGCAGAATCAATAACTTCAACATAAATGAGATAGAAGTCTTAGATGTCTAAAAGACTTCAAAAGAAATACATCCCCAGGGATAGGTGATATTTATGCTGGAATACTAAGAAAGTTTGGGAAAGAGATCTAAGAAGGATTAACGGTCATTTTTAGGGAACAATGGGAATGTACTAGTGGATTGGATACAGGCTGGCATGGTCGCCATTTTCAAAAAGGGCAACAAAACTGCCATGTGCAACGAGAGACTTCAGTTTTATTTGAATACAGTGTAAAATAATGGAATCAGTTATCAGGAACTTACCTTTCACATTCTCAGGATGTCCAAAACCACTTTTGAATTATAGCTTGCCCACAAACAGTAACAAAATCAATGACTGGTTAATCTGTTTTAGTGATGTTGGTTGAGGGATAAATATTAGCCCAGGACACCAAGGAGAACTTTCCTGCTATTCTACAAAATAGTGCCATGGGATCTGTTGCTTCCACCTGAGAGGGCAGACAAGGCATCGATTTAATATCTCATCCAAAAGATGGCATCTCTGACAGTGCAACATTCCCTCAGTACTGCCCTGACGTGTCAGCCTACATTTTGTGCTCGAGTGTCTGGAGTGGGATTTGAACCGACAACCTTCTGACTCAGAGCCACAGTTGACATCTAAAAGCAGACAGACAGGGCCTCAGTTTAACATCTCATCTGAAAGACAGCACCTCTGACAATGCAGCACTCCCTCAGAAATGCACAAGACTGAGATTTGAACCTCCAAACTTCTGGTTCAGATGTGAGCATGTTAGCACAGAGCCAAACTAATACTAATAACCGAGCAAACAATAGTCCATGTGGATTCAAAAGAGGAAGATCTTGCCTAATCAACCTCTTTGATTTTTTGAGGAAGTGATATCTAGACTTCCAAAAGGCATTTGAAAAGGTTCCATGTGAAAGGTTATTAATTAAACTCAAATTTGTGAGGAGTCAGGGTAAATATTAGGACTGGATAAGAAAACCACTGAAGGAAAGAAAACAGTGGGTACTTGTTACAGGAATTATGTTGGGGTGGGGTGGCTGAGGGGATGGTATTGGGACCACTTCAGTATCTCTTTTACATTAATGACTTGGATTCAGACACACAATGCAATTTGACCAAATCTCCAGATGATACCAAACTAGGAGGAGCAGCTGATTCCAATAAGGCAGCTCAGAAATTAATCCCCTTGAAATGGGCGAGCTGCCTCTGGAGGCGCAACAGGCACTGGCAGCACGCCCAAATGTTTGAAATGAGGCCCGAGGGCCTAATTCAGGGAAAGCCTCAGGTCTCTCGGTTCGGGCTCCCGCTATCTGCGTGCTTTAGGTTATGCACAAAATAACGGGCTACAACCACTTTCTACCTCATTGTGGATTCGATAAGTCAATATATTCACATCATATGAGAAAAGAATTGTGGATTTATCTAGCATGGAGAGTCATAACAGGATTGAAATTGTGGAGATTGGAATACTTTAAAGAACTCTTGGTAACCACCATATTAATCAGATATTCTATGATTCATACAGTATATTACAGGATCATGTCCATAATCATTGGTCATGAACAACTGCTTAATAGCACATGGAATGATTACGTAGTAGCCATAGGCACCATCTGCTGTTTTCACAGATCAAGGAGAATCTAGTCAACTGCCAGCCATACCTAAAGAGCAATATCATCCATCAGCATACCCATTTGAAGCAAGCTTAACCAGATATATACTTACCATGGTAGGTAGTGTAGAGGATGAGTAACCAAAAGGTGAGGCACTGAGCACTGGTGAGGAAAGGATAGCAGAGCTTGTGCTTAATAAAGGAACAGTTGGTATACAGCTGAGGTTCATTGTGCTGGGTGCCCCTCTTGAGGGATACAGGCCTTAATATGCTTGTATTCAGACAAAGGCTGGTACAGCAGAAGCACAGGGTTAAGAAGCCACTTGCCTATTTGCACACAGCAATGGGAGATGGATTCAATGCCATCTCCCACATGAGTGTTATCATGCAGCACTCCCTGCCATTGTAGTGGGTTGTGAGTTCGAGTCCCACTCCAGAGACCTGAGCACAAAATCTAGGCTGGCACTCCAGTGCAGTACTGAGGGAATGCTGCACTGTCGGAGGTGACGTCTTTCATATGAGACGTTAAACCAATTCTAATCCCTCAGGTGGACGTAAAAGATCACATGGCACTTTTTCGAAGAAAAGCAGGGGTGTTCTCCCTGGTGGCGTGGCCAATATTTATCCCTCAACCAGCACCACTAATAGAGATTATCTGGTCATTATTTCATTGCTGTTTGCAGGACCTTGCTGTGCCCAAACTGGCTACTGTGTTTCCTACAGTACAACAGTGACTGTACTTCTAAAGTACTTAATTGGCTGTAAAATGTTTTGGGAAGCCCTGAGGTTGTGAAAAGTTCTTTCTTTCTTGTTAAATGTGATTGATAAACCTACTAAGAAAGTACAGTGCAGCCCCACTGTCACATCTAAAATGACAGTAAGTGTAGAATGACAACAAATGTTTTATACAGAACAGAGATTTTCTCCAGGCAAACAGTCAGGATGTTGTGTATGTACAACTGCTATGAAGTAATTTTATTGACATGTTTTGCAGTGGCAATTTTCTCCACTTCTTATAAAAACACTTTCATATTTTGAAACATTACAGAAACTGAGCAGCATGTGACATAGACAACTATCTATAAACATACATAAAACTGTGAATGGATCAAAAGAATATTAATATATTTCCATATTAATGGTATTGCTTAAAATAAATATTTTGAATGTCATTAAATGGGAAGAGAAGTCTGAGAAAGTGTTTTTTATTCAACCTATACCCAATTTTATTAAAGAAGATAAGTAGTTTAAGCAGAATTTTGGGGGTATTTTTTAAACTTTCCTCATAAAATCAATGGGGAGCCCCCATATGTCTGTAATAGAGCCACCTGGTGGACTACTGATGTATATAATAATAAAGCCATATGCAGTACTGTTCTTACTGTATATATGCTGTGTCCCAAGGTATCACAGAATTGGCGATGAAGATGCGATTGCGGATTGCCTAGCTGAAATTTTTGTTGGAGGATAATCCTGCCAACTGATGAAAGGACTGTTAGAGGTTCTTTAATAACAACAGAAAACGCTGGAAAAACTCAGCAGGCCAGGCAACATCTGTGGAGAGAGAAACAGCGTTAACGTTTCAGATCGAAACCCTTCGTCAGAACTGAGAGAAGAGCAGGAAATTAAACAGATAAAAATGCAAGGGGGAGGCTGGGGGGAGGAATAAAAGAACAAAAGGGATGGTCTATGGTAAGTAGAGACATTAAGAGATGCTCAAGGCAAGACGAGATGGTAATGGGACAGGTACCGCAGGGTTCGGTGCTGGGACCCCAGCTGTTTACATTATATATTAATGATTTGGACGAAGGGATTAAATGTAATATCTCCAAATTTGCGGATGACACTAAATTGGGAGGCAGTGTGAACAATGAGGAGGATGCTAGGAGGCTACAGAGTGACTTGGACAGGTTGGGTGAATGGGCAAATGTATGGCAGATGAAGTACAATGTGGATAAATGTGAGGTTATCCACTTTGGTGGTAAAAATAGAGAGGCGGACTATTACCTGAATGGTGGCAGATTAGGGAAAGGGGAGGTGCAACGAGACCTGGGCGTCATGGTACATCAGTCACTGAAGGTGGGAATGCAAGTGCAGCAGGCAGTCAAGAAAGCAAACGGAATGATGGCCTTCATAGTAAGAGGATTTGAGTACAGGAGTAGGGAGGTGATGCTGCAGTTGTACAGGACCTTGGTGAGGCCACACCTGGAGTATTGTGCGCAGTTTTGGTCTCCTAACTTAAGGAAGGACATTCTTGCTATTGAGGGAGTGCAGCGAAGGTTCACTAGATTGATTCCTGGGATGGCCGGTCTGACATATCAAGAAAGATTGGGTCAACTGAACTTGTATCCTCTGGAGTTCAGAAGAATGAGGGGGGATCTTATAGCGACATTTAAAATCCTGACTGGTTTAGACAAATTAGATGCGGGCAGAATGTTCCCAATGTTAGGGAAAACTAGAACCAGGGGTCACAGTCTAAGGATTAAGGGGAAGCCATTTAAGACTGAGCTGAGGAGGAACTTCTTCACCCAGAGAGTGGTGAATCTATGGAATTCTCTTCCACAGAAGGTTGTTGAGGCCAGTTCGCTAAATATATTCAAAAGGGAGTTAGATATAACACTCACAACTAGGGGGATCAAGGGGTATGGCGAGAAAGCAGGAATGGGGTACTGAGGTAGCATGTTCAGCCATGAACGCATTGAATGGCGGTGCAGGCTCGAAGGACCGAATGGTCTACTCCTGTACCTATTTTCTATGTTTCTATGTTTCTAAAAGGTGAGGTGTGAAATGCTGGCAGAATGAGAGACAGCTGCCGTGGGGGGAGAGAGAGAAAAAAAGAAGGAAAAAGACACGGACCAAAAGGGTGGATAAAATGTATACATATGTGGTAGGGGCTGGGGTTATGATCTGAAATTGTTGAACTCGATATTGAGTCCGGAAGGCTGTAAAGTGCCTAATCGGAAGATGAGGTGCTGTTCCTCGAGCTTACGCTGAGCTTCCGTGGAACAATGCAAGAGGCCGAGGATGGTGAGGTCTGATTGGGAGTGGAGGGGTGAATTAAAATGACAGGCGACCGGAAGCTCGGGGTCACCCTTACGGACTGAACGGAGGTGTTCCGCAAAGCGGTCACCCAATCTGCGTTTGGTCTCCCCAATGTAGAGGAGACCACATCGTGAGCAGCGAATACAGTATACTAGATTGCAAGAAGTACAAGTAAATCGCTGTTTCACCTGGAAGGGGTGTTTGGGGCCCTGGAGAGTGGGAAGGGGGGGATGTATAAGGGCAGGTGTTGCATCTCCTGCGCTTGCATAGGTTCTTTGTGTTGCAGAAAAACTTAAAAACTCGAGGTAAATTTTGAGCACACGTGGCTGAACTGTCGACTTTGCCAGAGTCCAGATGGTCGTGCCTATGGGAATAATAGGGTGCTTGGGTGAATTCCGTCGTGACCGAGAGACTTTCGGAGCATATGTGGAGCGGCTAGAAATGTTTTTCACCGTGAATAGTATTGTCGAAGTCCCTGATGATGTAAACCGTAACCGGATGGTTTTAGAAATGAATCAGGCTATTTTTTGACTGAAGCAGGTCCCGAGCTGTATGAAACCCTGAAAAATCTGCTTGTTCACGCCAAGCTGAAGGACATGCCAGTGAAGGAGATCCTAACCAAGTTAGAACAGCACTACAGTCCTGAGCCCCTGGAAATTGCTGAAAGCTATCGTTTTGGAACACGTGATCAATTAAATGACGAGGGTATCAGTGAGTACATTGTTGCTTTAAAAAAGCTGTCCATTCACTGTCATTTCAGAAACTTTCAGGACCGAGCTTTGCGTGACTGCTTTGTTTGTGGGTTGAATTGTCAGTGGATAAAGATTGTATCACGTGGGGAGCAAGAGTGGTTATCCCAAATAGGTTCAGGTCTAAATTACCTATCCTAAATAGGTTCAGGTCTAAATTGTTAGTAGATCTTCCTGACCAGCACCTGGGAATGTGCTTGACCAAGGGCTTTGCACGCAGTTACTTATGGTGGCCAGGTTTAGATAAAGAGATAGAGTACATAGTCAGTCAGTGTACAACATGTCAATCGGTGAGCAAGAAACCACCATTACAGCCATGGAAATGGCCTCCCAGAGTGTGACAAAGGTTATATGTAGATTTTGCTGAGTGAGAAGGACAGCAGTTGTTCATAGTGATAGATAGTCACTCAAAGTGGGTAGAGGTGTTTCTGATGTGGATAATAACAACAAGCAAAACACTAGAAAATTTGCGAAGATTGTTTTCTTCATACGGCCTCCCAGAAGAAATTGTTTCTGATAATGGGCCACAAATTTGATCAGAAGAGTTCACACAGTTCATGAGCAGAAAGGTGTGAAACATATCAAAGTTCCACCGTACCACCCTGCTTCAAATGGTGCAGCAGAGCGCACAGTACAAATTGTCAAACGTGCCCTCATCAAGCAAATGTTGGATCCAAATCCAAAGAAACATCAGTTGTCGTTGGACCACAGACTGGCAAATTTTCGGATTACCTATACCACTCATACCACTACTGGTAGAAAACCAGCAGAGTTGTTTCTCAAACCACAGCTGCAAACCAGGTTCTCGTTGTTAAAGCCAAACTTGGCACAGTCCGTAGAAGAGAAACAATCAAGGCAGAAAGAGAGTCATGATAAAGGTAAAGTTAGAGAGAGAAGTGTGAAGTTGAACCAGAAGGTTAGAGTGAAGAACCATCACCATAAATGGTTAAAGTGGTTACCAGGAAGAGTAGTGAAGATATGTGACCCTTGCACATATTTGGTCAAGATGTTTGATCATGGAAAGGTTAGGTTTGTTCACATTGATCAGATCTTACCTACAGATGTGGAAGGAGATGAAAGCTGGGATGATTCAATTTATTCTGATGAGTCAGATAGTCTTGTTATAAGCAGAGTACCAGTAGCAAATCCTACATCAGACGTACCAGAAACAAGTCCAAGACAAAGTCAGAATTTAAGTCTGAGCCTGAGTCAGGCAGACAAACAGTCTAAAAGTGTAGAGAGTCCAAATGTAGATCAAGGTCAGCCCTTTGAGAAAAATTCTCTGCAGGCTCAGCCTAGAATGAGTCAAAGTTCAACAACAAGATCTGAAAGCTCTGTTCAAGAAAGAAGGTATCCTCTTCGAAACAGAAAACCAGTGGTTAAGTTTAATCTGTAAATATGGAAAATAAGTTCATATCTTTTGTTTGTTTTACAGAATTCTATAGTCGAATTTCGAAACATAAAATGGGTTCCATTTGAGAAATGTATACCAAGAGTTGTGTATACCATACAAGTCATGTACAATGATTATTTGCTATGATTAACTTCTTCAATAAGAAGGGAGAAGTGTAAAAGAGCCAACTGGTGGACTACTGATGTATATAATAATAAAGCCATGTGCAGTACAGTTCTTACCGGGAAGCCATGTTGTATATATATGCTGTGTCCCAAGATATCACAATGTCCCAGGGTGATTCCATTGTACACAGCGCGGGCCATGACTAGTTGACAGCTTGAGAGTTGCTGCAGAGCTGCACATTTGAGAAAACCCCACTATCACCTGAGGATGCAGATGTCACCATTAATTATGTCACTGGAGTGGCCTATCAGGAGGGAGATCCAATTTGAGAGCGTCCATACTAATGACAAAAAAAATCAATCAAACTCATTCTTGAAGCTAACATGAATTCCATTTGAGAAATATATACCAAGTTGTGTATACCATGCAAGTCATGTATAATGATTATTTGCTATGATTAACTTCTTTGTAAGGGATTACGGATGTTACTGCAGACTTGTAGTTCTTCAGTTAAGTAATGAAACTGGTTTCATAAGGAATGCAGTTGTGCAGTGCATATTAGTACTGTTCCATAGTATGTTGAGATGCAGATTTGATTTCCATACCACATTCTTGATTTTAGCCAAATCCTAGGAGGGAGAAACTGAAATGAGGCACCTGGGAGGGAAGAAAACTCAATGAGAAAAATATGCCTGTACTGCTCTCATGTATCTTATTTCAATCAGTACAAAGTAATGATTGACAGAGTTACCCTGGGAGTAAGCCAACTGCCTGTTCTCTTGGCCAGAGTTGTTACATTCTCCAGGGAGACAAAGGGAAGAAAACAGGAAAAATAGATTAAAGTCTTTTTTTTAAATTGATCCCACAGACCTAACATAGGAACTGATCTCATAGTCCTAACATGTCAGGTAAATTCACCGACCTTGTAGGATCCGTTCCTCCCCTCCCCCCCCCACCCACGGTAAAAATTGGAACTTGAAATATAAAAACCCAGAACTGCACAGCCCGCAAAAAGAGATGGGCAAAAAAGGGTTAATTCAAACATTGCCACCGAAACTATGAACCATCAAAAGACTGGATATCAATGATCACAGACAATCTAAAATACGAATGCTTCTGAACAAGAACATTCGCATATTCATTTACCTTAAGGGGTTACATTGTTAAAGAAGACCATGGCCCCAGTATAACTAGTATCAGTGCAGGCCTAGACAATGGGCCGGGCCTTGAACCATTTGAATACGAATGCTAACAGAAACCAACACCTAGCATATGCAGTCACCTTGGGAAAGTTGCATTGTCAGAAAGGACCTCAATGCAGACAGTCGGTGCCCAAGTAATCGGTGGACAATACGAGGGACAATTAGCCATCAAGAGTTCTCTGCTGGAGACATTCACACATTTTAAAACGGCCATCGTATGCTCAGGAGGGGGCCAGGATATGTGTTTCAAGATACTGCAAGTTGGTTTTGGTTTAAAGTAAGAGGCACTTCGAAGAGAGTCTTGGTAGGAAGCCAACAGAAGAACAGCGAGCAGAAGATTCGGGCCTACAATCAACTCCAGGAGACAGCCGATCGGGAGTGGTGATTGTATGTTTCAGTCAAATCATAGAGGGGGCTTTTGTGATTGAGTCTGATTAAGTTTGTGAGTTTCAGTCAGATCACAATAAGGGTTTTGTGATTGAGTCTGGGTAACTTTATATGTAACAGTCAAATCGCGGACGGGTTTAACTGTGTCATATTGTGTCAATGCAAATGACCCTTGCATAGGGGTTTGCATTTTGGGGTTGTTAGTCTAATATAAATCGTAGGGATTTAAACTGGGAAGGTAATTGTGTGTGTGTGTTCAATAAACAAATGAATCAAAGGTTGAGCCAAAACCCTGTGCATTTTGTTCTTATAAATCCTGATGTTCAAGAACTGTGTGTAACGGGGGACCAATACTGGAGAAAACCCCTTACAACCTCACACTCCTAGTGGTCAATCTTGCCCTATCTCTGACCCAAGCAAGGCTCCCTGCCTTTTTTAAAATTATTCATTCACGGGATATGGGCATCACTGGCAAGGCCAGCAGTTATTGCCCATCCCTAATGGTGGAGCTGCCTTCTTGAACTCCCACAGTGACTTTGTTGTAGCGGTTTGGTATAACTTACTAGGCCATTTCAGAGGGCAGTTAAGAGTTGTTGTAGGTCTGGAGTCACATGGAGGCCAGACCAGGTAAGGATGGCAGGTTTCCTTCTCTAAAGGGCCATTAGTGAACCAGATGGGTTTTTACAACAATCTGGTAGTTTCATGGTCACCATTACAGATTTATTTAAATCAGCTGCCATGGCAGGATTTGATCTCATGTCTACCAGATCATTAGCCCAGGCCTCACTATTACTAGCCCCGTAACATAACCACTATGCTACCACCCCCATGTCTGGAGTGCAGGATTGATGAATTTACCTTTAGCAATCCTTTATTACATAATTTGTTCATGTTTATTAGTAAGAGAAAATAGCTTTATTTTTGTGAGGCTCTAAACCACCACTGGCCTGGTGTGCTGAAGTTGGATTCTTAAAAATAGGTCTCTGTAGCAAATACTCAAACTAATAATGGGTGTGTTTTTTCCTCAATAAGCACTGATGTTTAGTTGTACTTTGCTCCCAACTTCGGCTTCTATTTCTGTGGAGGGCACCATGCCTGCAGAGCAACTTTTCCCCCCCCACAGGTTGCAGAAAACATGGTTCTTAAAACATATTCCAATTTTCAGGCAAATGTCTCTGAAGGATGCCCCTCATCAATTACTGAATAGAAAACACATAAGAATTACATAGGCCCAGATTTTGCGGTGGTAATGATGACAAAAATGTCAGCGTTCACCGTCATTACTCTTCTGAAAGTGACAGCGACTTCTGGAGTCAGGGCTTGCGCAGATAAACACAGAAATCCAAAAGTTGGTGTCAGTGACTCTACGCTTCTGCACAGGTTGTGCTATGGAACTCCCCGGAGCCGGCAATCAATGCAAATCACACTGAAGTGTAATTCCTAAAGAAAACTTCCCCTATTATGCTGGAATATCGCTGTTAAAAAAAAATCCCCAAAAGTTAAGCCTTGTTGAAAGAGGGATTTTAATGATGTATTGACTGCTGAACAACCATTCTAGCCCTGAAAATGTAATTTCATATTTGTGCAATGTCAAATTTTTCCGTTAATATGATAAGAATTACAAGTTTTTTAATATAATAAAAAAGAATTGAAGTTTGTTTATGATATTTCAGCTTCTACCTCAATCCTATGTGTATGTCCCAATCTTTATTTTGCTCTCTGTAAAATTTATAAATAGTAAATTATAATCTGTACATTTTATTTCCTGGTTTGCTGTCTGTGAGAATTCTTCAATGCGATTGGTTGCTTAGCCTGCTTGATGACATCACTGTTGCTGGACACTGGAGATTCACTTGATTTGGCGCCAGATTCAAATTAACATTAGGAGAGGTGAAACTCACACCACAGAGATCGGGAGATTTTTGTGGGCAGTTTTCTTCGCGGTCAGTGGCGAGCACCGTCACTTTGCCGCTTCGCCGCTGACCACAAATTCCGGGCTATAGAATTTACAGCACAGAAACTGGCCATTCGGCCCAACTGGTCTATGCTCCACATGAGCCTCCAACCATTCCTTTTTCTCTAACCCGATCAGCATAACTTTCTATTCCAAAGATAGGGCGTATAAAATAGCCAAAAAAAGCGCCAGAGCGGAAGATTGGGAACAGTTTAAGATAGAGCAAAGGAGGACAAAGGGCTTAATCAAGAGGGGCAAAATAGCTTACGAAAGCAAGCTGGCGGAAAATATAAAAACTAACTCCAAAAGCTTTTATAAGTATATCAAGAGGAAAAGACTGGTGAAAACCAAAGTTGGCCCATTGCAGTCAGATACGGGGGAATATATAACGGGAAATAAGGAAATGGCAGACCAACTAAATGCATACTTTGGGTCAGTCTTTACGAAGACACAAAAAACCTCCCTGGGATATCGGGAAAAATAGGGACATTGGCAAAGGAGGAACTGACGCAAATCAATATCTCTAAGGATATGGTGTTAAGGAAGCTAAAGGGATTGAAGGCGGACAAATCCCCAGGGCCTGATAACATGCATCCTAGGGTGCTGAAGGAGGTGGCCCTAGAGATAGCGGATGCACTAAGTATGATTTTTCAGAATTCATTAGACTCGGGAACAGTGTCCATGGATTGGAGGGTAGCTAACGTTACCCCACTATTCAAAAAGGGGGGTAGGGAAAAAGCAGGTAATTACAGACCTGTAAGCCTTACATCAGTTGTGGGCAAAATGCTGGAGTCCATCATTAAGGATGAAATAGCGGAGCACTTAGCAAATGGGGACAGGATAGGACAGAGTCAACATGGATTTACAAAGGGTAAATCGTGCTTGACTAATCTATTGGAATTTTTTGAGGGAGTAACTGGTAAAATAGATGGGGGAGAGCCAGTAGATGTGGTGTACCTGGACTTCCAAAAGGCCTTCGATAAGGTCCCACATAAAAGATTAGCATGGAAAATTGAAGCTCATGGGATAAAGGGGAAAGTATTGACGTGGATAGAGAACTGGCTGTCAGATAGAAAACAGAGAGTTGGAATAAACGGCTCATTTTCTGAATGGCAGGCAGTAACAAGTGGGGTACCACAGGGATCTGTCCTGGGTCCCCAGCTGTTCACAATTTACATTAATGACCTGGATCAGGGAGTCGGATGCAGCATTTCCAAATTTGCAGACGACACTAAACTAGGAGGGGGGGTGGGCTCAGAGGAGGAGACCAGGAAGCTCCAGAGCGATTTGGACAGACTGGGTGATTGGGCGGATAAATGGCAGATGCACTATAATGTGGACAAGTGCGAAGTTATCCACCTTGGGTGCAGGAACGGGAGGGCAAATTATTATTTAAATGGCAATAAATTGGGAGAGGGGGAAGTACAGAGAGACCTGGGTGTTCTTGTACACCAGTCACTGAAGGCGAGCATGCAGGTGCAACAGGCGGTCAAGAAGGCAAACGGTATGCTGGCCTTCATAGCAAAAGGGTTGGAATACAGGAACAGGGATACCTTGCTGCAGCTGTACAGGGCACTGGTGAGACCACACCTCGAGTACTGTGTACAGTTTTGGTCGCCTCATCTGAGGAAAGATGTTCTTGCCATGGAGGGAGTGCAGCGGCGATTCACCAGGCTGATACCAGGAATGGCGGGATTGACCTATGAGGAGAGACTATGTAGTTTAGGGATGTACACACTGGAGTTTAGAAGATTGAGAGGGGACCTCATAGAAGTGTATAAAATTCTGACAGGTCTAGACAGACGAGATGCAGAAGGAATGTTTCCCTTGGCGGGTGAGAACAGAACTAGAGGACATAATTTAAGGATAAGGGCTAAACCATTTAGGACAGAAATGAGGGGGAATTTCTTCACTCAGAGGGTGGTGAACCTGTGGAACTCATTGCCACAGAGGGCAGTGTACGCCAGCTCATTAAATATATTTAAGAGGGAATTAGATATATTTCTACAGGCAAAAGGGGTTAAGGGTTACGGAGAGAAGGCGGGGACGGGATACTGAATTGGAGGATCAGCCATGATCTCATTAAATGGCGGAGCAGGCTCGAAGGGCCGGATGGCCTACTCCTGCTCCTATCTTCTATGTATCTATGTATCTATTCCTTTCTTCCTCATGTGTTTATCGAGCTTTCCCATAAATGCATCTATCCTGTTCACCTCAAACATTCCTTGTGGTAGCCAGTGCCACATTCTAAGCACTCTCTGGGTAAAGAAGTTCCTCCTGAATGTCTTATTGGATTTAATGGTGACTATCCTATATTGATGGCCCCTACTTTTGGACTCCCCCACAAGTGGAAACATCTTCTGTACGTCTACCCTATCAAATCCTTTCATAACCTTAAAAACCTCTATCAGGTCACCCCTCAGTCTTCTCTTTTCTAGAGAAGAGAACCCTAGCCACATTAGTTTCTATGTTACAGCTTTGTTCCTGTTTCTGGATGTTCTGGTTCTGTACCAATAACAATCTTTGGCTAAATAGGTAGAAAAGTCCCACATGGGAGACTGGTCAAGAAGGTAAGAGCCCATGGGATCCAGGGCAATTTGGCACATTGGATCCAAAATTGGCTTAGTGGCAGGAGGCAGAGGGTGATGGTCGAAGGTTGTTTTTGTGACTGGAAGCCTGTGTCCAGTGGTATACCGCAGGGATCGGTGCTGGGTCCTTTGCTGTTTGCAGTGTACATTAATGATTTAGATATGAATGTAGGAGGTATGATCAGTAAGTTTGCAGATGACACGAAAATTGGTGGAGTGGTAAGCAAGGAGGGAAGCCTCAGGCTACAGGACGATATAGACGGGTTGGTCAGATGGGCAGAACAGTGGCAAATGGAATTTAACCCTGAAAAGTGTGAGGTGTTGCATTTTGGGAGGACTAACAAGGCAAGGGAATACACAATGAATGGTAGGACCCTAGGAAGGACAGAGGATCAGAGAGACCTTGGTGTGCATGTACATAGATCCCTGAAGGCAGCAGGACAGGTAGATAAGGTGGTTAAAAAGGCATATGGGATACTTGCCTTCATTAGCCGAGGCATAGAATATAAGAGCAGGGAGGTTATGATGGAGCTGTACAAAACGCTAGTTAGGCCACAGCTGGAATACTGTGTGCAGTTCTGGTCGCTACACTATAGGAAGGATGTGATTGCATTGGAGAGGGTGCAGAGGAGATTCACCAGGATGTTACCTGGGCTGGAGCGCTTCAGCTATGAAGAGAGACTGGACAGGCTGGGGTTGTTTTCCTTAGAGCAGAAAAGGCTGAGGGGGGACCTGATTGAGGTGTACAAAATTATGAGGGGCATAGATAGGATAGATAGAAAGGAACTTTTCCCCTTAGTAGAGGGGTCAATAACCAGGGGGCATAGTTTCAAGGTAAGGGGCAGGAGGTTTAGAGGGGATTTGAGGAAAAACTTTTTCACCCAGAGGGTGGTTGGAATCTGGAACTCACTGCCTGAAAGGGTGGTAGAGGCAGGAACCCTCACAACATTCAAGAAGCATTTAGATGAGCACTTAAAACACCATAGCATACAAGGCTACGGACCGAGTGCTGGAAAATGGGATTAGAATAGACAGGGCTTGATGGCCAGCGCGGACACGATGGGCCGAAGGGCCTCTTTCTGTGCTGTATAACTCTATGGGCTGGATTTTGTCTTGGGGTCGGGTTGGGGTCGTGTAATCCGCATTTCGTGTTTCCCCCCCGACTCCAGATTAATGTGGATGAATGATGCAATTTTCACTTAATTGGGCAATTGAGTTCCAGCATGTGGGAACCCATGAACCAATTAGTGGTTTCAGTCTGAAAGTCGCCTCTGATGATGTCATCATTGCTGACTGCCTAGTCTCAGAGACTGTTGGTGAGAGAGGACCTGCTTGGCTTGCTTTTGATGTGAGTGGACCTGGATGCAAAATATGGGGGGGGGGAGAAGAGAGAGAGAGAGAGAGAGACAGAGAGACAGAGAGAGAGAATTTTTTTTCCATCCAAGTCCTCTCACAGCAAAGGCCAGGCAGTCTCTGAACACATTCAATGCAGCAGCGGCGACTTTCAGACCTAATACTACTACTACCTTCATCACATCTCCGTTGTAATAGTGGACCTGCAGCTGATAGTCAGCTGTCCACTTGTGCTCCCGCCAGGTTTCACTGGAGTGTTTCACACCAGGCGTACTTCACGTCAGAAAAGGGTTAAACTAGCTAAAACGTTTCAAAATGGCATTACAGAGCCAATTTAGAGCTTGTTAAGGGCTTTAATGGCCTCTCCCGCCTCTTGGAGGTGGGACGGAGTCGGGAACCCCGCGACTGATTTTGTCAAAATTGCGTGGAGGCGGGATGGAGTCGGGATGGGGTCGGAAACCCCGACCCCGCAAATTTAACCCCCCACACGCCTCCAAACCCGACTCCATGGGTCATTCAAAATGTGACCCATAGGGGTAAAAATTCAGTTGGTTGCGCCTCCCGTTAGCGCCTTAAGAGGGCGCTAATGGGGCGCAAAGCCGCTAACGCCCGGGCGCAGCGATGTTTGCGCCGCTCGGGAACTTAACTAGACATTGTGCGGCGGCGCTAAACTTTACCGCTGCGACCACCTGCGCGCGCAGATTGTGACGTCATTCCATGGTGCAACGCCCTTGTGGCACCCCGGAGCAGAAATTGAGTGGAGCCCCCTGCCTTACCGCCTGGCGCATCCAACGACCGGAAGACTGGAACGCTATCAATCGCTGTGGGGCTGGGGGGGGCGCTATTTAAAGGGGGCCTCTTCCTGTCTTTTTCTGTGGTTGACATTTTTGCACCACTCGTTCTGAGAGAGAGAGAGAGAGAGATTCGGAGAGAGAGAAAGAGAGACTTCTGCATTGAGTCAACGCTTTGTGAGGTAGTTTTGCCTACTGATCCTAACAGTTGGCCCCCCCCGCTTTAAGAACTGGCCGGCGCCAGTGTGTCTGTGTTCCCTCGCTAACTGGCAGCACCTGCGCTGCGCTCGCGCGCTGAGTTAGCGCCTCACTGCTCGGCCTTTGCGCCTTAAGACAGGTGTGCAGCGCCTGATTTAGCGCTCCACTCACCTCCCGGGGCGGTAAAAGTGAAGTTTCCAGTCAGTGGCGATAATTAGCGCCAGGCGCTAATATTTGCGTCCAGACGATATTTGCGCCCCAAACGGGGCGCGACCTAATTTTTCCCCCTATGACTCTATAATAACTTGAGAATTTGTTTAGGTTTAAATAGATGCTGTATACAATCTTAGCATCCTATTTCTTTATAGTCAGCACTAAAATTAAGCAGTCACCCAGCACTGAACATTGATTTACATAAACAGTTTTAATGACCTGGGGGAATTTATTTCTAATAATATTTAATTCAGCATAGTTTAGCTGTCTCAAGTCTAAGTTTAATTTCTATTTATTTATTTATTTAATTAATGCTTTTCGTCCCTCTTTTTCTAAACACATATATAAACATTCCAAATACATCTGCTAAACAGAATATTACAAAGTGAAGTACAAATGTATATTCAACAGGATCCAAGTATATATCCACAGCCTGACATTTTTTATAGCCTGACGATATATTATCCACATACATTAGCAGTTATAAAAGTTCCAGATGGAGCCTTTGGGAGGTTACATTTCAACAGGCTTGGGATAGGAACATTAGGCTTGAATAAAACTGACTAAAATCTTACAATAAGAAATTACTCAAACCATAGTAAAAGCCAAGTACTTAATCTTATATGTCTATATTCATAACAACGTAAGTTAGCACTGATTATACTAAATGCTTTTTAAGCAATAAAATTCCATTTTGTGAAGGGAAGATTATTCACTTAAGTATAAATTAGTCTCATTTGGCCTATAAATTGGATCGTACCCAAATACAAGACCAGTCACAACCCCAGAATCAGCTCGCTGTTCGCGGGGGGTGGGGGGAGCGAGGTCGGCCTCCTGCTCATCCTGGATTCACATTCCAGTAAGAATAAAATTCTTTATTTACCTTTTCGGTGGAAGTCTCCAGCGGTCCCTTTAAAGACCCTTTAAGGACCACTGACTTGGCTATTGTGTGCCTGAGAAAAGTGCCTCCCCCAACCCATTACTACTCCTCTGCCTCACTACTCTCCTGCCGCCATTCCAGGCTTAAATCCACCTTGAAATGCCTACAGCTATCCTTCGTGCTTCTCTTGCTATTCTCCAAAGAGCGCAACGAGGCACCATCACTGCCGCCTTACAAGCAGAAACCTAAAATGCCCATCCTCCTCTTTTGTTGACCTTCGCTGGGGTCTAAACACGTGCACCCCCTTCCCATCCCACCCAGGATCGGAGGGGGAAGTCGGGGCCAGGATCGGAGGGGGAGGTCAGGGCCAGGATCGGAGGGGGAGGTCGGGGCCAGGATTGGAGGGGGAAGTCGGGGCCAGGATCGGAGGGGGAGGTCAGGGCCAGGATCGGAGGGGGAGGTCGGGGCCAGGATCGGAGGGGGAAGTCGGGGCCAGGATCGGGGGGAGGTCGGGACTCGAGGCCAGGATCGGGGGGAGGTCAGGACTTGGGGCCAGGATCGGGGCTCAGTCGGGGCTCGGGGCCAGGATCGGGGGAGGTCGGGACTAGGGGCCAGGATCGGGGGAGGTCGGGACTGGGGGCCAGGATCGGAGGGAGGTCGGGACTCGGGGCCAGGATCGGGGGGAGGTCGGGACTCGGGGTCAGGATCGGGGGGAGGTCGGGACTCGGGGCCAGGATCGGGGGGGAGGTCAGGACTCGGGGGGAGATCGCGACTCGGGGCCAGGATCGGGGGGAGGTCGGGACTGGGGGCCAGGATCGGGGGGAGGTTGGGACTGGGGGCCAGGATCGGGGGGGAGGTCGAACTCGGGGCCAGGATTGGGGGGAGGTCAGGGCCAGGATCGGGGAGAGGTCGGGACTCGGGGCCAGGATCGGGGGGAGGTCGGGACTCGGGGCAGCATCGAGGGGAGGTCGTGACTCGGGGCATCATTGGGGGAATGTCGGGATTCGGGGCCTGAATTGGGGGGACCTGGAGGTCAGGGCCAGGTTCGGGGGGTGGGGAGATCGGAGAGGGCCTGGAGGTCGGAATCAGGAGTGAGGTCGGTGATGATAATGGTAAGTACTTATCTTTTTTTCATTCAACGCTGTTTAACGTTTGTTTTGCCGGGAGTAAACATCGCTGGTGCTGGCTGCCTCAGACACAAGCCAAATGTGCAAGAGGGAGCAGAAGCAGGCATTCGGCCCCTTATTTGAATATGTTAATAGCCTAATACCTGCTTCAGATGAAGCTAAACAATGCCTCTTTATCTGCCCTCACCAATATGGGGCCCAGGTGGAAGCGTGGTGGACGCCATTTTTTCCACAAAACTGGCCTTAAAAGCCTGTGCTAAACCCCCGAATTTCTATGCCAAAATCTTTATATATCATGCGTGAACATCATTAGTTGCACTGCTATATGTATCTCTGTGCACTTAGTCTCAATAAAAACTTTACTTAAAATAAAAATTAAATCCATTTTCCACTCTTTTAAAAGAAAATTAATATTACACTGATGCACTATTATTCATTAATTTGAAAATCCATCTTATCTTGAGCTTTTGAAGAAAATAATCCTACTGGAACACTATGGTATTGCTATTTCCCACACCAGCTATCCTTCCAGCCTCACTGAATCAAATTGTTTAATTACTGTCAATCTAGGGGAATTTTGTGTTGGAATCCAAATTGAAACTATCTGAATTAGTTTCACTCAGGAGTTTTAATATCTTTCAGAAAGACACTTTCAGAATTTCTGTCTGGGCTCAAATCCACACAATGAAGAACAGTTTGTAACTCAATGCAAACTAATCTCCAGTTCTGCCATTAATTGAAACATGTACAAAACAGAGTTCAAGAGTGTCTCCAGTATGCAGTTGTACTGTGAAAATCTTAACTTTTACATACTAAATTGATCATTGATGGGGCAGTTTTGCCTTCTTTGAAGTTTTAGACACAATGGGACAGATTTTCCACTTCAACACCAGTTGGGAACAGGGCAATGAAAATCATGGCACAGAACTTACCACTCCATCGCCGCTACCACTCCGGCAACTGACACTTTAGTGGAGGCATTGAAATGGACATCCCAGACTCCCACCGAAAACAGTCGGGTGCGCTTAATGTCCTGCAAATCGGGGTCTCATGATGTCAATAGGACCCCAATGCAATTTTAAAGTACAGTGGGCAGAGCTGCACATGATCAGCCCATCGGTGCTTGGTGTTAAGTGGCCTAACCAGATGTCCTTAAAGGGACCCTGGAGATGTTTTAAAATCTCACATATAAGTTTATAAATTATTTTTGTGGGGCCAGGATGAGAATTACTGCTGACTTGGGCTTTTGCTGACTTGTCAGGTAAGAGGATTGAGGATGTCACTGAAAGTGCTGTTCTATCAACTGCTCCCTGACCTCACTAGCTGCAATGCGTTCTGCTGGCCTTCCTTCTTGTGGTACTCCCTCATCTTTATTCAATTCTTCCTCGTCTGATGATGCCTATTCTTGTTGCTGTGCGTCCTTCAACTCCAATCCTCTTTGCATTGCCAGATTGTGCAGAATGTCGAAAACCACAATGATGCGGCCCACTTTGTCTGGATCATATTGTAGGAAGCCCCAGAGTGATCAAGGCCCCTGAATCATTGCTTAAAAATGCCAAATAGTAGGCTCTATGATGTTCCTGGTGGTCCCATGACTCTCATTAAGAACATAAGAACATAAGAAATAGGAGCAGGAGTAGGCCAATCGGCCCCTCGAGCCTGCTCCGCCATTCAATAAGATCATGGCTGATCTGATCCTAACCGCCAATCTACTATCTATCACAGAACCATCTCCTGCATCTAACAGAATTGCACACACGAAATAGGAGCAGAATCAGGCTACACAGTCCCTGGGCCCGCTCCACTACCCACAGGGCCATGACCGATCCGAACCTAGACTCATGTCCAAATTCCTGCCCGCTCCCCGTAACCCTTAATGCCCTTTACTTCTAGGAAACTGTCTATTTCTGTTTTAAATTTAATTAATGTTGTAGCTTCTACAGCTTTTTGTGGCAGCATATTCCATGGACCTACCACCCTCTGAGTGAAGTAGTTCCTCCTCATCTCAGTTTTGAAAGAGCAGCCCCTTATTCTAAGACTATGTCCCCTAGTTCTCGTCTCACCCGTCATCGGGAACATCCTCCCCGCATCCACCCGATCCAACCCCTTCACAATCTTATATGTTTCAATAAGATCGCCTCTCATTCTTCTGAACTCCAATGAGTAGAGTCCCAATCTACCCAACCTCTCCTCATATGACCACCCCCTCATCCCCGGGATTAACCGAGTGAACCTTTTTTGCACTGCCTCGAGAGCAAGGATGTCTTTCCTTAAGTAAGGACACCAAAACTGTATGCAGTATTCCAGGTGCGGTCTCACCAATACCTTGTACCTGTGTTGCTCAGGCGGGGTGGAGATGCAGAGGGATACTGTCATCCATATCCCTTGTCCCCTAACAGCCACCCTCTGACATTCCTGGATGGGTGAAAAGGTGTGAGAGATCGAAGAGTGTCATAGAATGAGGGCATTATGGCAGCAGACTTGTCTTATTCTTCTGCGGTGATCGCACACCAGTTGAACATTGGGCATGCGGACGATATGACCCGTCCATCGGAGCTGATCGAGCGTGGTCAAAGCTTCGATGCTGGGGATGTTGGCCTGAGCAATGGATTTGCAGGATCTTGCGGAGGCAGCATTGGTGGTACCTCTCCAGTGCTTTGAGGTGCCTGCTGTACATGGACCATGTCCCTGAAGCACACAGGAGAGCGGGCATCACTACTGCTCTGTAGACCATGAGCTTGGTGCCGGGTTTGAGGTCCTGGTCTTTAAACACTCTCTTCCTCAGGCGACCAAAGGCTGCACTGGCACACTGAAGGCAGTGTTGGACTTTGTCATCGACATCTGCCCTTATTGACAGTAGGCTCCCGAGGTATGGAAAGTGGTCCACGTTGTCCAAGGCCTCGTCATGGATTTTGATAATTGGGGAGCAGTACTGTGTGGCAGGGGCAGGTTGGTAGAGGACCTTTGTCTTACGGATGTTTAGTGTAAGGCCCATGCTCTCGTATGATTCGGTGAAGGTGTTGACGATGGTTTGGAGTTCGGCCTCAGAGTGTGCGCAGACACAAGCGTTGTCTGCATACTGTAATTCGATGACAGAGGATGGGACGACCTTGGATCTGGACTGGAGGTGTTTTCCGTTTGTTCTGTAGATTAGCTCCACTCCAGCGAGGAGCTTACTGAGGGTGAGATGGAGCATTGCAGCCAGGAAGATTGAGAAGAGCGTTCGTGTGATGACACAGCCTTGCTTGACCACGGTCCGTACGTGAATTGGGTCTGTGGTGGATCCATTGGTCAGGATCACGGCTTGCATGTCATTGTGAAGCAGGCGGAGGATGGTGACAAACTTTTGAGGGCAGCCCAGTTCCGAGGGACGTCAACCCAAGCACCCCACCCACCCGCCCCTTCAAATACCATCTGCCCCACCTGTGACAGAGATTGTAGGTCCCGCATTGGACTCATCAGTCACCTGAGAACTCATTTTTAGTGTGGAAGCAAGTCATCCTCGGTTCTGAGGGAGTGCCTAAGAAGAAGAAGAAGATGAAGAAGCCTGGAAGTAACCTGTGGCGAATAAGTTAAGGACAGTGGTGACTTTGACAGCCACTGGCAAAGCATGGCCCTCTGGTCCTAGAGGCAGCAGGTGCAGTTGCAACAAGCTGCATAGGTCAGCGACAGCCTGCTTGGTGAAACGCAGCCTCCTCCTGCACAACTCCTGAGTAATATCCAGGTAATAACTCTTGGCATATAGACCCTGTGAGCTGGGTGAGGTCTACCAGCCTGTTGTCTTCTAACAGGCCTAACTGCTGCTGGTCCTGGTGTAAGATTCTCAAAATTCACAGATCCCCCCAACTCTAAGAAAAACCCTAAGGAAAAAGACTTTGGACTCTTTTCTAGCTATTACAGGGTGGTGAAGTGCATTGGGCCTAACCAAAGGACTTTTTGAGCAAAAACCAAGATTTGGTACTTTTAAAACATGTCTGGGCTTATAAGGGAGAAAAGGCTGTGAAGGAAGGTGGGATCAACCTCTGTAAAAACAGTTTGGGTATTGGAGCTAATGGGAACTGTCTGGGGAACCGCATGATCTCGCTGGGAGTGTAAATCAGCCCCTATCAGACATTAGCATCCTAACAATAAACCCGAGGAAAACCAGTCTCCACCCCAAGTTACAGAGGCCATTAAAACATGCATAAAACAGATTACTTCGGCATACTCTATAGAAATCATAGGCCCAGCCAAGAAAACCCAAAACATAAGAACAATCAAACTCCGATTAAGTGGCAAATCGACAGGATGGTGACCATCCCGGAACCACTTCACACCTTAACAAACCAGTTACCGTTAACGAGCGCGCCAAAACTAACAAAGACCGAGACCTGATTTGGCACGCAGATAAGGAACCTTCAATGGGTATAAATGAAGGCTCATTCTCAACCTGAAAAAGAAGATGAGGAAGGAAGAACAAGAAGACATCAACGGAGGCATTCTCCGCAACACAGTTCTAAAACCAACACCGTTCAGCGTTCCGTGTCCAGCCAGGAGGTCGACAGCTCGAAGGCCAGACCATCCAACAAAGTAGGCTGACACGAGAAGAAACCAGAACGACCGCCTCAGTGACCACCGGACACCTCGTGGCAACAAGGCCCTCACGAAACAACCAACCAAACACCAAGTATCAATATTTGGGCCACCGCGACCAAAGAAAACCAACTCGAAGAAAACCCGAAGAACCGCAAAGTTTCCACTCTACAATCTACTCCTGACTTACCCCTGGGTAAGATTTTTCCCTTAAAAAACTCTAAACCCTACTTCTAAACTAAAGAAAAGTGGGTACTCACCTGATAAATCCAATACGCACCCTACCGCATCAGCAGACTCGCGGAGACTGGCCAGATACGCAGTTGAAGTCCTCTACCGCGTACGGGGTATGGCAGACACCAACTGACATATAGAGTGAACCCCAAAACCGCGAACTAACCTAACTGTCAAGGATTCTGGTGAGTATCATCCCTAGTCCTTTGGAGTCCGACCTAGCTAGTAAAGTGGGATTGGGAGGGGTGAAGTATTCTTCTAATGTTATTTCCCTCGCTTGTACCGAAGTGTTCCCCACTTTTAGAGTGTTAAGAGTGTTTGTGTTGTGTTTTACTTTCTTAAATAAAGATCAAAGTTCTTGCATCAAAACCAGTTGTCTGCTGCACCTTTTGTCACAAACCCCAAATAAGCCCAAGGTCTAGAACCAAGGGAGTGGGAGCGATTTGAACCGCTCAGAAGTCAGAGGTGAAGCTGACTCAAACCTCCACCCTCTACACTGGTTCTTCAGCTTGCTCCTGCTTCTTTTCCTCCAACTGTTCGTCCATCGAAAGGAGTAAAAGCAGCATCAATCATAAGCAGTGAGTGATTCATGAGGATAGGTAAGGGAATAATAATCAGAAAAAACAAACTGGAATCTCAGAACTGGCTTGGAAATACACTGCTCACAATGGCACACAGACCCTAATGACCGAAGTACCTGCCAGTGAGTGCCCCTTTAAATTCAGCTTCCAGTCATATCAGTCAGGTTGTGAAGCCAGTGCCACTCAGTTTTACTCCGTGGGTTTGCTGCTGGGCGAGACTTCTGAATCGCCTAGTTAAAATTGCGTGGGTTTCGAAATCACATAATACAGGAAACTCTCGTTTAAACGGCACCTAAATATCCGGAATTCTCTATTAACCGGCAAAATTCATACTCCGAAAACTCCTCCCCAATAACCGGCAATGTTGCCGAGTCCGAGTCCGAGTCTCCCGCGAACGCCGAGTTAGTCAGTGGGGGTAGTTCTCCAAAGTGCCACTACTCGGCTTCCTGGCGCTGTCGGAAGTCCGAACACCGCAATAACAGGAGTCTGATTCTCCCGCGCTGCCGGTAGTCTCTTCTGATACACCATTTTACTGTGTGTCTCCCACGCTGCTGGTAGTCTCTTCCGAGCCACCATTTTTCTGTGTGTCTCTCCATCTTTATCGGGAATTATCTCCCCCATCTTGCATTATGGAATTCCCAAAAGCTGGTCCAAGCAAAAGGAAGAGAGTGGTCTTAACTTTAAAACAGAAAATCGAGATATGCCAACGACTAGAAACATAGAAACATAGAAACTAGGAGCAGGAGTAGGCCATTCGGCCCGTCGAGCCTGCTCCACCATTCAATACGATCATGGCTGATCATCCAAATCCAGTACCCTGTCCCTGCTATCTCACACAGAATCCCCATCGAGCCTGCACCGACACATATCCCACCCTATCCCCGTAACCCCACGTATTTAATTCCCCCTAACATATCCCATCCTATCCCCGTAACCCCACATATTTAATCCCCCCCTAACCCTAAGGGTCAATTTATCATAGCCAACTAGAAAGGGGAGAGAAGCGTATCAACATTATGAATGAATTCAAAATCGGTTCGTCAACAATCTACGACATCAAATCGCAGAAGGATAAGCTGCTCAAGTTTTATTCAAGCTCGGACACATCTAAGAGTGTAGAGAAACGGTGTACGCTTCGTAAGCCTAAGCTTGAAGAGCTGGATACCGTGCTTCATGAGTGGTTTTCTCTTAAGCGTTCAGAGGGTGTTCCACTTTCTGGACCCATGCTAATCGAGAAAGCGAAGGATTTCTACGAAAGGATGGAGCTCACTGACAAGTGTGCTTTCTCTGAGGGATGGCTAACGTGCTTCAAGTTACGGCACGGGATACGACGACTCGATATTTCCGGGGAGAAGAAATCAGCTGATCACGACGCCGCAGAAGAATACTACGATTATTTCAATCGGATTGTGCAGCAACATGATTTGTCGCCAGCACAGATATATAATGCCGATGAAACTGGCTTGTTTTGGAGGTTTTTGCCAGAATCAACGCTTGCTGGGGCTAGTGAGGCTAATGCTTCAGGTTACAAGAAAAATAAAGATCGTGTAACCGTGCTAACATGTGCGAACCCTGCTGGATCACACCGGGTTAAACTTCTTGTTATTGGGAAGTATAAAAATCCCCGTGCATTTAAAAATGTGAGGCACTTACCTGTTGAGCACAAAGATCAAAAAAATGCTTGGATGGATAAGGAAATCTTCTCCTATTGGTTCCATCATATTTTTGTTCCATCTGTGAGAGAACATTTCCGTAAAATAGGGAAACCTGAAGATAGCAAATGCATTTTATTGCTTGATAATTGTAGAGCCCATCCGCATAAATCCGAGTTGGTTTTGGGAAATATTTTCACCATTTATTTGCCACCAAATGTAACTTCCCTCATACAACCCATGGACCAGGGCGTTATCCAAAATCTGAAGTGTCATTACAAGAAAGACTTCCTATGTAAACTGATAAACCAAGATGACAATATTCACGCATTTCAGAAGGAATACAGTATTAAAGATGCCATCTATAATGTTGCATGTTCCTGGAACTTGGTGAAAGGTCACACTCTGAGGCAAGCCTGGCGCAAATTGTGGCCTTCTGTAATGTTTGCTGAAGGTTCTTCTTCAGAGGAGGAATTTCATGGGTTCAATGTTCGTCCCAAGAAGAGTACAATAATGGAAATGGCTGGCATGGTGAAAAATGTAGGCCCAGCAAACCCTCTACGTCACCTCAGTGAAAGTGATATCAAGCAGTGGGTTGATGCAGATAGAGAAGTTGGTGTTGTGCATATGCTAAGTGATGATGAAATAATTGAGAGTGTTTTGAATCCAAAGAAAGAAAAGGAAAGTGAGATGGAAAGTGAAGAGGATGAGATTTCTGAAGAGAACAAGATTTCTTGGGCTAAAGCTGCAGAAGGATTTTCTTCAATCCTCCAATTTGCTGAAAGGCAGCCTTGCTACTCTGCCCAAGAAATTATGCAACTCCATATTCTGCATTCCACGTTTCTACAGAAAAGGCAAGAGTCCACTAAGCAAGCCGACCTCCGCAACATATTTAAGAAAGCTTCCAAAAGAGTCGAAGCAGCGGAAGTGCCTGAAGAATCTGTGGAATCTGTGGAAGTGCATGTTCCTGGTGACCCAGCTGGCATGGATATTCCTGATGAACCAGTTGACTTGGAATAAGTGTACAGTCAACTACAGTACTGTATACAGTCGTTTATAAGTTTTGTTTTACTGTTAAGTAATTAAAGAGTTATGGATTACCCTCAACTGGCAGTACTGTACTTAATCAAGCATCTTCCACCATCCATTTAACACAACATTCTGTAGGTGAGTACCCAATTACTGTATTCTGCACATTTCTTGATTTTTTAATTTTTGTTTGTTAAAAATAGCCTCTGTAGATAACCCTCTCCATCATCTGGAATTTTTATTCAACTGGCACCACCCCGGTCCCATCGGTGCCGGATACCAAAGAGTTTCCTGTAGAACCCTATTTGAAGATATTCATAAGGCACCCACCTATTTCTGGTGGGTGCGTTTCTGATCCAAGTCAGCTCTAGAGTTAAGATGGCAGACAGTAGGTTTCTGGAGGGAACAGAGTAGTAAGTCGATTTTTTTTACAATTTTAAGTGGTTATGTTACTGGACTAGTAATCCAGAGGTGTGGACTTATGATCCGGAGACATGAGTTCCAATTCCACCACGGCAGCTGGGGAATTTAAATTCAGTTCATTAATAAATCTGGAATAAAAAGCTAGTATCAGTAATGGTGACCATGAAACATTGTCGTAAAAACCCATCTGGTTCACTAATGTCCTTCAGGGAAGGAAATCTGCAGTCCTTACCTGGTTTGGCCTATACCTGACAGCAATGTGGTTGACTCTTAACTGCCCTCTGAAATGGCCTAGCAAGCCACTCAGTTGTACCAAATCGCTACAAAGAAGTATACAAAGAATGAGGTGGCTGCACAGTGGTATACAGTTGAGAAGGAGTGCCCTGGGAGTCCTCAACATTGACTCCAGACTCCATGAAGTCTCATGGCTTCAGGTCAAACATGGGCAAAGAAACCTCCTGCTGATTACCACCTGCCGCCCTCCCTCAGCTGATGAATCAGTACTCCGCCATGTTGAACACCACTTGGAAGTAGCACTGAGGGCACAGGACTTACTCTGGGTGGGGGACTTCAAAGTCCATCATCAAGAGTGGCTCGGTAACACCGCCACTGACCAAGCTGGCCGAGTCATGAAAGACATAGCTGCCAGACTGGGCCTGACGCAGGTGGTGAGAGAACCAATACGAGGGAAAAATCTACTTGACCTCGTCCTCACCAATCTACTTGTCGCAGCTGCATCTGTCCATGACTGTATTGGTAGGACTGACCACCGCACAGTCTTTGTGGAGACTAAAGTCTCCACTTCATACTGAGGACACCCTCCATCTTGTTGTGTGGCACTACCACCATGCTAAATGGGACAGATTCAGAACAGATCTAGCAGCTCATAACTGGGCATTCATGAGGTGCTATGGGCCATCAATACCAGCAGAATTGTATTCCACCACAATCTGTAACCTCATGGCCCGGCATGTCCCTCACTCTACCATTACCATCAAGCCAGGGGACCAACCCTGGTTCAATGAGTGTAGAAGAACATGCCAGGAGCAGAACCAGGCATACCTAAAAATCAAGTGTCAACCTGGTGAAGCTACAACACAGGACTACATACATGCTAAACAGTGGAAACAACATGCTATAGACAGAACTAAGTGATTCCACAACCAACGGATCAGATCAAAGCTCTGCAGTCCTGTCGCATCCAGTCGTGAATGGTGGTGGACCATTAAACAACTAACGGGAGGCGGAGGCACCATGAACATTCCCATCCTCAATGATGGTGGAGCCCAGCACGCGAGTGCAAAAGACAAGGCTGAAGAATTCACAACCATCTGCAGCCAGAAGTGCCAAGTAGATGATCCATCTCGGCCTCCTCCTGAGGGCCCCACTATCATACAGACCAGTCTTCAGCCAATTTGATTCACTCCACATGATACCAAGAAACTGCTGAGCTCACTGGATACAGCAAAGGCCATGGGCCCCGACAACATCCCGGCTGTAGTGCTGAAGACTTGTGCTCCAGAACTATCCGCACCTCGAGCTAAGCTGTTCCAGTACAATTACAACACTGGCATCTCCAACACTGGCATCTACCTGACAATGTGGAAAATTGCCCAGTGTGTCCCGTCCACAAAAAATAGGACAAATCCAATCTGGCCAATTACCACCCCATCAGTCCACTCTCAATCATCAGCAGCAAAGTGACAGTGCTATCAAGCGGCACTTGCTCACCAATAACCTGCTCACAAATGCCCAGATTGGGTTCAACTAGGACCACTCAGCTCCTGACCTCATTACAGCCTTAGTCCAAACATGGACAAAGGAGCTGAATTCCAGATGTGAGGTGAGAGTGACTCCCTTGACATCAAGGCAGCATTTGACTGAGTGTGACATCAAAGAGCCCTAGTAAAACTGGAGTCAATGGGAATCGGGGGGAAAACTCTCCTGAAAACTGACTGAAGTCATACCTAGCACAAAGGAAGATGGTTATGGTGGTTGGAGGTCAATCGTCACAGCCCCAGGACATCGCTGCAGGAGTTCCTCAAGGCAGTGTCCTAGGTCCCACCATCTTCAGCTGCTTCATCAGTGACCTTCCCTCCAACATAAGGTCAGAAATGGGGATGTTCGCTGATGACAGCACAGTGTTCAGTGACATTCACAACTCCTCAGATAATGAAGCAGTCCATGCCCGCATGCAACAAGACCTGGACAACGTTTAGGCTTGGGCTGATAAGTGGCAGGTAACATTCACGCCGCACAAAAGCCAGGCAATGACTATCTCCAACAAGTGAGAGTCTAACCCCCACCCTTGACATTCAACGGCATTACCATCGCCGAATCCCGCACCATCAACTTCCTGGGGGTCACCATTGACCAGAAACTTAACTGGACCAGCCACATAAGTACTGTGGCAACAAGAGCAGGTCAGAGGCTAGGTATTCTGTGGCGAGTGTCTCACCTCCTGACTCCCCAAAGCCTTTCCATCATCTACAAGGCACAAGTCAGAAATGTGATGGAATACTGTCCACTTGCCTGGATGAGTGCAGCTCCAACAACACTCAAGAAGCTAGACACCATCCAGGACAAAGCAGCCCGCTTGATTGTCACCCCATCCACCACCTTAAACATTCAATCCCTCCACCACTGGCGTACCGTGGCTGCAGTGTGTACCATCTACAAGATGCGCTGCAGCAACTTGCCAAGGCTTCTTCGGCAGCTCCTCCCAAACCCGCGACCTCTTCCACCTAGAAGGACAAGGGCAGCAGGCGCATGGGAACTCCACCACCTCCAAGTTCCCCTCCAAGTCATACACCATCCTGACTTTGAAGTATAGCGCCGATCCTTCATCGTCGCTGGGTCAAAATCCTGGAACTCCCTCCCTAACAGCACTGTGGGAGTACCTTCACCACACGGACTGCAGCTGTTCAAGAAGGCAGCTCACCACCACCTTCTCAAGGGCAATTAGGGATGGGCAATTAATGTTGGCTTTGCCAGCGACGCCCGCACCCCATGAACGAATTTTAAAAATGTGATTTTCTGGCTATGATTCGATACATAAGAATGGAACCAGGCGAGTGCAGTCCCACCCAGCTGGACTGCAGTCCCACCCAGCTGGACGATGGTGGAGAAGCATTGGAGGAGGATGGAGTGGTCAACCGTGTCAAAGGCTGCAGACAGGTCAAGAAGGATGAGAGGAATAATTTACCTTAGTCACAGTCACAAAGGATGTCATTTGTGTCTTTGATGAGAGCTGTTTCAGTACTGTGGCATGGGTAGAAACTGGATTAGAGGGATTCAAACATGGAGTTCCGGGAAAGATGGGCACGGATTTGGGTGGCGACAACACATTCATGGACTTTGGAGAGGAAAGGGAGGTTGGAGATGGGGCGGTAGTTTGCAAGGACGGAAGGGTCAAGGTTTTTTTTTGAGGAGAGGGGTGATGACGGCAGATTTGAAGGAGAGGGGGACCGTACCAGAGGAGAGCGAACCGTTCACAATGTCAGCTAACATGGGAGCCAGAAAAGGATGTTGGGTGGTCAACAGTTTAGTAGGAATAGAGTCGAGGGAGCAGGAAGTGGGTCTCCTGGACAAGATGAACATGGAGAGGCCAAGAGGGGAGATCGGAGAGAAACTGGAGAAAGGTGTGAGTTCAGGGCTAGGGCAGGGGGGAATCAAAGAATCATAGAATGGTTACAGCACAGGAGGCCATTCAGCCCGTCGAGCCCGTGCCGGCTCTCTGCAAGAGCACTTCAGCTAGTCCCACTCCCCCACCCTTTCCCCGTAGCCCTGCAAATTTCTTTCCTTCAGATACTTATCCAACTCCCTTTTGAAAGCCATGATTGAATGTGCAACTACCACCCTTCCAGGCAGTGCATTCCATATCCTAACCATGTCACCTTTGGTTCTTTTGCCAATCACCTTAAATCTGTGTCCTCTGATTCTCAACCCTTCTGCCAATGGGAACAGTTTCCCTCTATCTACTCTGTCCAGACCCCTCATGATTTTGAACACCTCTATCAAATCTCCTCTCAATCTTCTCTGCTCCAAGGAGAACAACCCCAGCTTCTCCAGTCTATCCACATAACTGAAGTCCCTCCTTTCTGGAATCATTCTCGTAAACCTTTTCTGCACCCTCTCTAAGGCCTTCGCATCCTTCTTAAAGTGTGGTGCCCAGAATTGGACACACTACTCCAGTTGGGGCCGAACCAGTGTTTTATAGAGGCTCATCATAATTTCCACACTTTTGTACTCTATGGCTCTATTTATGAAGCCCAGGATCCCGTAAGCCTTTTTAACTACTTTCTCAACCTGCCCTGCTACCTTCAATGATTTGTGCACACATAGCCCTAAGTCTCTCTGTTCATGCATCCCCTTCAGGATTGTACCATTTCGTTTATATGTCCTCTCCTCATTCTTTCTACCAAAATGTATCACTTCACACTTTTCTGTGTTAAATTTCATCTGCCACGTGTCCGTCCATTTCACCAGCCTATCTATGTCTTCCTGAAGTCTATCACTCTCCTCCTCACTGTTCACTATACTTCCAAGTTTTGTGTCATCTGCAAATTTTGAAATTGTGCCCTGTACACCCAAGTCCAAGTCATTAATATATATCAAGAAAAGCAGTGGTCCTAGAACTGATCCCTGGGGAACACCACTTTATACCTTCCTCCAGTCCGAAAAACAACCATTCACCACTATTCTCTGTTTCCTATCACTTAGCCAATTCCATATCCATGCTGCCACTGTCCCTTTTATTCCATGGGCTTCAAATTTGCAGGCATGCCTATTATGTGGCACTTTGTTGAACGCCTTTTGGAAATCCATGTACACTACGTCTACTGCATTACCCTCATCAACCCTCTCTGGTACCTCATCAAAGAACTCAATCAAGTTAGTTAAACACGATTTGCCTTTAACAAATCTGTGCTGGCTTTCCTTAATTAATCCACACTTGTTCAAGTGACTGTTAATTTTGTCCCTGATTAGTGTTTCTAAAAGCTTCCCCACTACCGAGGTCAAACTGACTGACCTGTAGTTGCTGGGTTTATCTTTACACCCTTTTTTGAACAGTGGTGTAACATTTGCAATTCTCCAGTCCTCTGGCACCACCCCCGTATCTAAGGAGGATTGGAATATTATGGCCAGTACCTCCGCGATTTCCTCCATCAATTTCCTCAGCTTCCGAGGATGCATCCCATCCGCTCCTGGTGATGTATCTACTTTAAGTACACCCAGCCTTTCTAATAACACCTCTTTATCAATTTTTATCCTATCAAGTATCTCCACTACCTCCTCCATTACTATCTCTATGGCACACCCTCTTCCTTGGTGAAGACAGATGCAAAGTACTCGTTTAGTACATCAGCCTCCATGCATCGGTCTCCTTTTTGGTCCCTAATCGGCTCCACCCCTCCTCTTACTACCCTTTTACTATTTATATACCTATAGAAGACTTTTGGATTACCTTTTATGTTGGCTGCCATTCTATTCTCATACCCTCTCTTTGCCCCTCTTATTTTCGTTTTCACTTCTCCTTTGACCTTTCTCTATATAGACTAATTCTCAGATGTATTTGCAACCTGACATCTGTCATACGCGCTCTTTTTCTGCTTCATCATATTCTCTATCTGTTTCATCATCCAGGGAACCCTGACTTTAGTTGCCCTGCCTTTCCCCCTAGTGGGAATGTACCTCAACTCTACCTGAACTATTTCCTCTTTCTTGGCAGCCCATTGTTCCATTACAGTTTAGCCTGCCAATCTTTGATTCCAGTTTACCTGGGCCAGATCCGTTCTCATCCCATCTTATAGGAAGTTTGGCCCGGTGGGCTATGGAAAGGAAGGGAAGTTGCAGAGGCAGCTGATCGGATGGTCTCAATCTTAGAGATAAAGAAGTCCATGAGCTCCTCACACTTGTTGTTGGAGCTTAGTGTGGAAGAGACAGGGGAGAGGGGTTCAAGAAGCCGGTTAGCAGTAGAGAATAGTAGCCGAGGGTTATCTTTGCATTCCAGAATGATCCTGGAATGGTGAGCAGTTTACCTCATATTTATCTGTGTTGAAATTCATTTGCCAATTATATGCCCATTCTGCAAGTTTATTAATGTCTTCCTGTAATTTGTTGCAGTCCTCCTCAGTGTTGACTAGCCTCCCCGCCCCCAATTTGGTGTCATCCACAAATTTAGAAATTGTGTTTTTGATTCCAAAGTCTAAATATTTAATATAAATTGTGAACAACAGTGGTCCCAGCACTGATCCTTGTGGAACACCACTACCCACCTTCTGCCACTCTGAATAGCTATCCTTTACCCCGACTCTCTGCTTTCTGTCTTGAAGCCAGCTAGCTATCCATTCTGCTACTTGTCCCCTGACTCCGCAGGAGCCCTTGTAAAATTGAAGTCAATGGGAATCAGGTGGAAGACTCACCATTGGCGGGAGTCATACCTAGCACAAAGGAAGATGGTTGTGGTTGTTGGAGGCCAATCATCTCAACCCCAGGACAGCGCTGCAGGAGTTCGTCAAGGCAATGTCCTTAGCCCAACCAACTTCAGCTGCTTCATGAATGACCTTCGCTCCACCATAAGGTCAGAAGTGGAGATGTTCGCTGATGATTGCACAGTGTTCAGTTTCATTCGCAACTCCTCAGATAATGAAGCAGTCCATGCAGCAAGACCTGGATGACATTCAGGCTTGGGCTGATAAGTAGCAAGTAACATTCGCACCACACAAGTGTCAGGCAATGACTATCTCCAACAAGCGAGAGTCTAAACACTGCCCCTTGACATTCAACGGTATTACCATTACTGAATCCCCCACCATCAACATCCTGGGGGTCACCATTGACAAGAAACTTAACTCGACCAGCCACATAAATACAGTGGCTACAAGAGCAGGTCAGAGGCTAGGTATTCTGCAGTGAGTGTCTCACCTCCTGACTCCCCAAAGCCTTTCCACCATCTACAAGGCACAAGTCAGAAGTATGATGGAATAATCTCCACTTGCCTGGATGAGTGCAGCTCCAACAACACTCAAGAAGCTCGACACCATCCAGGACAAAGCAGCCTGCCTGATTGGTACCCCATCCACTGCCTTAAATATTCACTCCCTCCACCACCGGCGTACCATGGCTGCAGTGTGTATCATCTACAAGATGCACTGCAGCAACGCGCCAAGGTTTCTTCGGCAGCACCTCCCAAACCCGCGACCTCTTCCACCTAGAAGGACAAGGGCAGCAGGCGCATGGGAACACCACCACCTCCAAGTTCCCCTCCAAGTCACACACAACCTGACTTGAAAATATATTGCCATTCCTTCATCGTCGGTGGGTCAAAATCCTGGAACTCCCTCCCTAACAGCACTATGGGAGTACCTTTAACACATGGACTGCAGCGGTTCAAGAAGGTGACTCACCACCACCTTCTCAAGGGCAATTAGGGATGGACGATAAATACTGGCCTTGCCAACGACGCCCAAATCCCATGAATGAATTTTTAAAAACTGCTGACCCGCCCCATTCCCACTGTAGATTGGGTTAAAATCAGGGCCTAAGCTATGATGAAAAATTAACCTGTCTTTTCCCTTTAAAAATGCTGACTAATCTGTTGTATACTTCTAGCATTTTCTGTTTTGGTTTAGAATTGGTGTTTTGAGGCATTTTATTAGCTGTGCCATCACACTGTCTATGAAAATAAAAGATTCTTGGCAACAGTTATTGTGATGATTGTCTTTCTGACACTCACTCCTGCTTATCATAATGCTTCCAGCAGGGGGCAGCAACAATTTGTCAGTACCAGTCTGAACTGGTATGAAATGGGCTGAGATTTGAGCAATTCAGATTTAGATTCACACCAGATTTTCAGTGCCATTAAATCAAATGGAGGGACAGCCTTCCTTTGTTGATGTTACATTATTTCCTGTTGTGGTAAAGGTTTTTGTTTCATTAATATCAGTCTCTAGGAACGTCGGAACAGGAGTAGGCCATTCAGCCCCTCGAGCCTGTTCCGACATTCAGTTAGATCATGGCTGATCTGTATCTCGACTCCATCATTATGTCTCTCCCAGTCCGCGGGATCTCTACTGTTCTTCACTTTCGTATAAGCCATTTCTTTTAGTTTTATATTATCTCTCACTTCCCTTGTTGTACAAGGTTGTTTAATTACACAAGTAGAGCTCTTGCCCTTTAGGGGTATGTACAGGGCTCGTATTCTACCAAATACTTTTTTGAGCACCTCCAACTGTTCATCCATAGTTTTATCCATTAATAGTTCTGCCCAGTCTATGGTGGTCAATTCCTCATCCCTCCAACAGCAGCCTCACCTAAGTGGCACAACTATTGACAGATGTGAGGTATGTGCCGTTTCAAAAATATTTGGCATGAGTTATACCTTCCTCTTCAACCCCACTTAAAATCCTAGAATTTCTCCTAATGTTCCCCTAAACATTTTATACATAGTTGTGCCTTTGCTTGGCAGTATTATTTTCTGGCAAAGGAAATTTTATCCTGATAAAACTTCATTTATTAAATGGTTGGAGAAAATTTTATCCATTTATTTTGTGGTAGTTTTGTTTTTCTGTTCATTTCCTGGTCATTAAGGGAGGGGTTTCCATGTGATATCTGCTAGATTAGTGTGAGGACCATTGGGTGTATCCATCCAATGCCTGGTAATCTATTAGCAATATATGCATTTGAATTTCTGCTATTGTTGCAGTACAGACCTCAGGGTCTAGTGCATCCTGACCTTATTAATAAATTTAGACCAATTTAGATCTTTCATATGTGAATTCAAGTACATCTGAGTGTTCTTCATTAATCCTTCTAATTTTTGACATACCTGGGGTGACCGGGAAGACCCAGCAGTGATTTGAAATATACAGTAGGATTGTGTTGTAATGTGGGAGATTCTAGTGGTAGTTCAGTTTGAAATAGCCAGGAAAGCCAACAGGCATAATTTATATCGATAGAACTCTTGCAGTGATGGAGAGGGGGAACAGGAAGAAGTTTATTGTTCTCAAGCACATTCAATTTGATTATATTGGCTCAGATCAATGTGAATCCTTAAATCAAAACAGATTTATTCAACAGGAAGTGTTGCTCGCGGCCTGATTCCATGTTAATTTTCAATTCTTTATTATCCCTAATTTATTGCTCCAAATGATTATTTACATTTGTATTTATATTTTGAAAAAATATATAAAACAAAATATATCAGAGTCTCAATGTGTCTTACATAAACGTTCAATAACACCTTCAGCTTTAGACACACCAATCCCAGCCATATTCCAAATAAAGTTTTCAACACAATTATAGAAGGTAAACAGAGACGAGCCCTGTGCAATCATGTTATGGTGTGACACCAGCAACAAAAGTGCACTTGAAGTTAACAAATTTCATAAGTACTGGCACTGAATGTCCAATCAGAAAAATGCACTGTATTTAATATTAGATGTTATTGTGTTCAACCCTCGGCAAATCATTATTTAGGTTCAGTCTAATTCATACTGACATATTGAGGTCTTCAAACTGGATTGTCAACCCCTTGGTATTAAAAGGCAATTGACTAGCATAATTTTTCTCTAATAGGTTTAATCAGTATTTTGAAAGGCTTAGAAGTTGTGTCACAACATAGCCCACAACTCATTCATCAAGACAACATTTTTGCGCCAACACATTATATAATTAACTTGACGGCTAATAATCAGTAGCAAAATTGCTTGCCAGTTTAAGTTTTATTAAAGGTTTGAATTGCGCACTAAGCCTTTTCAACATTACAAAAGTACCTCATTGGCTGTAAAGTGCTTTGGGACATCCTGAGGTCATATAAATGCAAGGTTTTTTTTTTCTTTTTAGCCTTGTTACTAGATCACTTTTGAATACTGGTAGCTCCAGTTTTTCAGCTTTTATGCATGTGCATGTGCTTGCGGGATGTGTAACAAATGGTCAGCTATTTTGAAAATCAAATTTAATGACTTAAGCTCTCTTAACCTCAAAGGTACATAGGTACAGAACAAGAAAAGGTTTTTTGGCCCATCAGGCCTTCTACTTTCACAGAGTATGTGGAATTTACCTTACCATGGACTCTTTTCAACATATTTAGTATCCTGAGGGTGGTAATTAGCTACAAATAACGTTTCTAAGAAGATAAAACCCTGTGAAATGTCCTCTTGGCCACGAATGTGATTAGCAAGGCTATTAATCTATTGATCAACCCTAACCAGTTGTATTCCACACATGGCATTTCCATGGTCCAAGCAGTACTTTGTGTTCCACAGTGTGTCAGATTTTTAATGTTGCTCCTATAACCATAAATGCTGTTTTTATCCATATAGCCATCTAGCTTTTTATTAAAAGGAGTTAATCAACATAGCTAGTTTTCCCGCAAGCCTGTTCAACGTATCTGCTACTGTTTGGAAACAAATTTCTTTTAATCTCTATTCTCTCTTCAGGCTTGTTAATTTTATATCTATATCTTATTCTGTTCTTACAACTTAAGTTAAATCACCTGCGTAAATCTATATTTTATCTATACTTCTCAGCATTTAAAATAATTCTCTTCTTACTCTTTTTTCCATTGCAAATAAGTTCAATTCTTTGGCTATCTCCTTATGAAGACGGATGCATTCACCACACACCACAGAACTTGTCCTTTGCCCAATCCATCCTGGAGAGTCACGTGCTTAACATTGCAGAAGATGATGTCACGAGTGTGCTTGTTGAGACATAGTTGACGTTTCTACTCTGTATGAAATGTAAGCAATGTTCCTTATTGCCAGTTCATTTTGACCTATAGATATGACACCCTGATTTAAACACCTCTTAGAGCCAGTGAGGATGGCTGGGAGAGAGTGTGGTGTGTGGAGAATATATCCATTCAAAGAATGAAGAAGACTCTATCAAGGCAGGTCATCTATTTTTTTCTTTGTTCAACATTTCCCACATGCAATACCAAAATAGTATCCATTTGGGGGAGGAGAAATTCTAGAAAGGGATTTCTGCCAAACTTTGGGTCTTGGCAAGCTAATAAATAGAAGGATTAATGTTTTGTGAATTTATGGGCATTACTTCTTGTTGAAGCTTCACAGATGGTATCAGTGGATACTTGATTAAATTCTGCCCCTGGGTTTCTTGTCAGAAAAGTAATAGTAAGTGCATATTATATTCAGCCATCCACTTAGCTATGCACTGTTTGGATCTCAGTTTTCTGAGTCTTAGGGCCATAGGAGATGAAGAGTTGCCATGCTTTGTGGAATTACTTGGAATTGATTAATATTGAATGATACAGCCCTATGGACATTGAAATAATGGAGTTGCCATTTGTGAATAAAATTGTCAGCGGGGGAGGATGGAGTGATGGAATTACAATCTCCTGCCCTAAATGAAAGTGAAAGTCAATCCTTTGCAGGAGTTAAGGTGCATTCTAAGAACTGTCTACTCTGGGTAACAAACAAGGTAGGATGAGTCAATGGTAAGAGTCTGCAATCCACTAATCCTGGTATCTGAAACTAGTGTTAATGTTAACAAAGTTTTCCCAATGAAGATAGTTGAGATTACAAGAAGGAAGTGGTTCAAAGGGAGGAAATATTCACTTTTGAACTAAATTAAGATTACAATTTGGAGCCAATAGAGGTGAAGCTTGGTGTAACTTCTAGATAACCCTCCAAAAGCAGGATACCATAAGATAAAGTGAAAACTAGGGGTCATGAAATATGAACCCTATTAGAACTGGAATTCAACATAATTTTGAACAAAATCTGAAGGTAGTCTAATACACTGGCAACATCACAGGAGTGCAACACCATGGCACAAATCTTTCCCACTTAGCATTATAAGATTTGTTAGTGCACGCTCTACTGGAATTGATTGGGGTATCCTATACTGAAGACAAGAGACCTTGTTGTGATAAATACTATCTGTCAATAAGAAAGCCATCAAGTGACAAAGGCTGGCATCTGGATGAAAATTTTGATCTGAAGTTGGGACAGCAGACCTCTCCCGTTGATTAGGGAAAGAAAATTGTGGGCAAGGGAATGCCAGGAAACCAGGTTTTTCATAGCCCATAACGTTATTAGTATTTGGGTTATCCCCTCTGCTGAACCTTCGGAATTACTCATGAAATTAGAGGAAAGGGGTGAAATGAATACCGAAATCTGTGTCCAGAAGAGGGACAGCTTGTTCATTCTCCAAAATGATATTGCTGTAACTTTCAAATGGTTCAAGGCAGTTTTCTGGAGAAGAAAATAGGTCTATCTTCAGATCCCTCCCGGCTTTCAAAATATATTGATTGATATCCAGCTGAATCTTTCAGTTGTGGGGCCTGATTATGAATTGACTGAGTGAAACCACTGTTACACTGGATGATGGACCGAGTATTACCTGCTGATCCAGGCACCAAGTGAAACAGACTGTGTAGACTTTCTCCTTGTTTATTTTAGGAGCAAAGTACTGTGGTATTTTTGGTCCAGGTGCATTACTGTATCTTCCTAGACTGAAGGCTGAAGCAGCTTTAGAATCATAGTACTGTACAGCCTTCAGTTTGAGGTGGTTGATGTGCCATCAAGACTGAGATGGTATCCATTTACCTTGTGTGCAGCTTCCATGAAAGTGAGCTACCTACTTCATCAGGGAAGCACATAATAATGTAAAGCACTATACTGCTCTTCAGGTGATGCTGTTTGCCAGGCTGTTCCCTGATTATTCACTTTCAGTGTTCAATATTAGCTCAGCCAGATCTCTGACCTAGTACTACCCACAATCTCTCAATTATCCACTCTGTTTTCCCTGCAATATAAGTTTATGTATATTCTTCCCTCAAGCCATATCCATTTCCATAAGCTTATTGATCAACACACAATTTCCACATCTCTTCACCCATTTATTATAGTTGGCTTTCTCAGTGTGTAAACATCCCACAGCAAACACATCTCAGAGCCTCCATTTTAATTAGACTTCTATTGGCTTATCCCCTTTTAATCTTCTTCCATTTGCCCCATTTTAATTTTACATCTCTTGGGTACACTTTTTAATTCTGACTTCCTGCGGGTGGTGCTTTTTAATTTTAGTTTCCCTTGGATGCTCCTTATTAGTTAGGCCACTCTCAGAAGCTCCTTTTTAAAATTTTACTTCCTCATATGCTCTTTTTATTTTAATACTAACATCCACTAGGGGGGGGGGGGAATTTTACCAGCCCTGGGGAGGCAGGTATGGAGGCGGGACTGCCGGAAAAACGGCAGAAACTGGGAGTGGGTACCCAATCCGCCTCTGTGCCATCTTCCTGGGAGGCGGGTCCCCGACTCGCGCAGGGACCCGTCTCCTCGAGGCGGGAAGGGGATTACAGTCAATTAATCACCTGTTAACAGGTAGTGCAGGTAGAACAGATGGTGGGTGGAGAAAGCGCAGGAAATCCAGCAGCTAGCCGACAACCACGACGTGCGTGGATTCTTTAGCGCAGTCAAGACCATCTACGGCCCAAGCACCCAAGGTCCTACCCCACTGCGGGCCAAGAACGGAGAGGTACTCATCAAGGACAGAGAGGCAGTCAGTGCCCGCTGGAAGGAGCACTTCGAAGATCTCCTTAACTGAGACTCTGTCTTCGACACGAGTGTCCTCAACTCCATCCCGCAGCATGCTACCCGCCACCACCTCAGCACAACACCAGCCGGGCATGAGGTTGAAAAGGCCATCCGACAACTGAAGAACAACAAGGCCTCAGGAACAGATGGAATCCCTGCTGAGGCATTAAAACATGGCGGAGAAGCACTACTGGCGCAAATTCATGAACTAATTTCTCTTATCAGGAAGGAGGTGAGCATGCCAGGGGATCTCAGAGACGCCGTAATTGTGACCATCTTCAAGAAAGGTGACAAGTCTGATTGCGATAATTACAGAGGAGTTTCCCTGCTGTCTGCCTCAAGGAAAGTCATCGCAAGAATCCTCCTCAATCACCTTCTCCCAGTGGCCGAAGAGCTCCTCCCAGAGTCGCAATGTGGATTCCGCCCACTAAGGGGCACAATGGACATGATCTTCACTGCACGTTAATTACAAGAGAAATGCAGGGAACAGCGCCAACCGCTGTACATGGCCTTCTTTGATCTCACAAAGGCCTTCAACACTGTCAACCGTGAGGGATTATGGAGTGTCCTCCTCAAATTCGGCTGCCCTCAAAAGTTTGTCAGCATCCTCCGCCTGCTTCACGATGACATGCAAGCCGTGATCCTGACCAACGATTCCACCACAGTCCCAATTCATGTACGGACCGGGGTCAAGCAAGGCTGTGTCATCGCTCCAATGCTCTTCTCGATCTTCCTTGCTGCAATGCTCCATCTCACCCTCAGTAAGCTCCCCGCTGGAGTGGAGCTAATTTACAGAACAAACGGGAAACTGTTCAATCTCCGTCGCCTCCAGTCCAGATCCAAGGTCGTCCCATCCTCTGTCGTCCAATTACAGTATGCAGATGACGCTTGCGTCTGCGCTCACTCGGAGGTCAAACTCCAAACCATCGTCAACACCTTCACCGAAGTGTACGAGAGCATGGGCCTTACACTAAACATCCGTAAGACAAAGGTCCTCTACCAACCTGCCCCCGCCACACAGTACTGCCCCCCCGATTATCAAAATCCACGACAAGGCCTTGGACAACGTGAACCACTTTCCATACCTTGGGAGCCTACTGTCAACAAGGGCAGACATCGATGACGAAGTCCAACACTGCCTTCAGGTGTGCCAGTGCAACCTTTGGTCGCCTGAGGAAGAGAGTGTTTGAAGACCAGGACCTCAAACCCGGCACTAAGCTCATGGTCTACAGAGCAGCAGTGATACCCACCCTGCTGTATGCTTCAGAGACATGGACCATATACAGCAGGCACCTCAAAGCACTGGAGAGGTACCACCAACGCTGCCTTCGCAAGATCCTGCAAAGCCATTGGCAGGATAGGCGCACCAACGTCAGTGCTCTCGCTCAGGCCAACATCCCCAGCATCGAAGCTTTGACCACGCTCGATCAGCTCCGATGGACGGGTCACATCGTCCGCAAGCCCGATACGAGACTCCCAAAACAAGCGCTCTACTCGGAGCTCCGACATGGCAAGAGGGCCCCAGGTGGGCAGAGGAAACGCTTCAAGGATACCCTGAAAACCTTCTTGAAAAAGTGCAACATCCCCACTGACACCTGGGAATCCCTGGCCCAAGACCGCACATAGTGGAGGAGAAGCATCCGAGAAGGCAGCGAACACCTCGAGTCTCTTCGTCGGGAGCAAGCGGAAGCCAAGCGCAAACAGCACAAGGAGCGCACGTCAACCCAAGGACCCCACCCACCCACCCCTTCAACCACCGTCTGCCCCACCTGTGACAGAGACTGTAGGTCCCGCATTGGACTCATCAGTCACCTGAGAACTCATTTTTAATGTGGAAGCAAGTCATCCTCGGTTCTGAGGGACTGCCTAAGAAGAAAGGAACAGACAGTTAAGAGGATTATTCCCATTTTACCCACACAAGTGCGGGCTTCCTGACGGCTGCGAACCTCGCCAGGGTCAGCGAGATGAGCAGTGGGTCTGCGGGGGCGAGAGTGGTCGAAAAATACGCGGTGGAGGTGAGTGATGGGTGCAAGTGTGGACAGGTAAGTATGGGAGGTGAGTGTAAAGTGTTAGAAAAAGTTTACTAACCTTTGTTTCTTTCTGCAGGCTTCAACCCTTGGGGATCCGGAGGTGCCTCATCTCAACGGCAGAGATGACAGAATGGCTGCTGCATTTTCCGATGCAACAGCCATTTGATTTCTGCTAAAGAGGTTTGGTGAGTCTTCAGTACAAGGACTCACCAAGAACAGAGAATGTCAGTGTTTGACAGGGCGGGCTTAACAAAGTCAATCAAGGGAAAATAGCGTGGATCGGCCGGACGTCATTGGGGGCGGGACTGAAACCCAACAACCACCAGTCCCACCCCCAACGCGTGCCCATTGACAAAATCCAGCCCGAGGTGTTCCTTTTTAATTTTGGCTTATCTCAATTGATTCGCTTTATATCTATATCTCACAGGTGTTCATCTTTTGATTTAGCTTCTCTCCAGCTCCCTTTTCCTTTTAACATTACTATGGAGTTAGGTCACAGATCAGCCATTATCTCATGGCATGGCGGGACAGGCTTGAGGGGCTAAATGGCCTACTCCTGTTCCTACGTGCTAACTACTTTTGGGTGCTCGCTCTTTAAATTTTGGTTTTGCCTTTTTAAATTTCCTTAGGATGGAGGGCACTTCTTAATTTTTGCACTCCCCTTTTAATTTACATAATCTCAATGAAAGGTTGCAGAGAGAGTATGAGAAGTATCAGAATGCTGGGTGATCCTGGCTGGAGTGTAGTCAAAATGCTAATGCTGGTACATTTTATAAAGTGGTGGTAGAAGAGACTCTCTGCAGTTATTGTTACTGGAGCAATCACTGCGCTGTTCCGTATGTGTTCCACTTGTTTCAATTCTGTAAATAAACGTTGAAGGTTAATTCAAAATCAGAGCTCAGCTCGATTGTAGTGTGTTAATAATAACATCTTCCACAATGACTTGGAGAGAAATAAAGAGCAGCGAGCAATATAGGTCTAGAACTGTGTGGGCTCTAAAGGATATGAGGTCTCTGTAGGAGCAAAGAACTGAAGGGATTTTGCTTTTGGCTCACGGTGAATGAGAGTCCAATTGTGGGAAGTGTGCCAAGACTATTGCTCATTAAAATATCCTAAGACTACATCACACTAGTGTCAGTGAGATGTGAAATATTTGTTGCATCACAAGCACTTTGAGGCAGTTTGATGTAAAAGGCATTATGTAAATGTTGATATAATAATTATATGCAGACTACTCCCTTTGGCTTTCAGGATCTTTAAATAAACATTATTGGAATCTTGTTGGATGCATATTTTCCCTATTAGCAATGGTGGATTAATTAACTAGCCTATAATTTCCCATCTCTCATTCTTTTTTGAATATTGTGACACCATTTATTATCACTGTCAGCCCCAGCTCAGTGATAGCACTCTTGCCTCTATGTCAGAAGGTTGTGGGTTCAAACTCCATTCGAGGGACTTGAGCACATCATCTGGGCTGACACTGTAGAAGGTGGTGTTTTTTGGATAAGGTGTTAAACTAAGGCCCTGTCTGCCTTCTCAGATGGATGTCAAGGATCCCATGGCACTTTTCAAAGAGTAGGGATTTCTCCTGCTGTCCTGCCCAACATTTATGCCTCAACTAAGACCACTAAAACAGATTATCTCGTCACTTATTTCATTGCTGTTTGTGTGACGTTGCTGTGTGCAAATTGGATGCTGCATTTCCCAACATTACAACAGTGACTACACTTCAAAAAGTAATTACTTGACTGACTTTAGGACATCCTGAGATTGTGAAAAGTGCTATATAAACACAAATTCTTCCTTTCTATCTTTCATTCCTCAGGTATAACTCTTTAATTGTGGAACTCCTCAAAATATTAGTCTAGAGCTTCACCTTGCTTGTTTCTCTGATGGGGGCACCTCGTTTCGTCCTGTTGCCGCCTTTTGAAGATTATTCCTGACTGCACCATGCTGATATCTCTATTCTTGTCAAAAATCAATAATGTTAAGTGTAAATCCATACCAGAAAACAGTCAGACATAATTGGATTGAACTGGATTGTTTAAAATATTTGCCCCAAGCATTTTGATTCTGCTTCTTGACAATGAAATAAAATAATTTTGCTTTCTTCCGATAGTTTTAAAATTTTGCCATAAACTCATCAATAACAAAGGCAGAATTCTTATCTGTGAAGACAATTAGTGAGATGAGGGTTCAAATGTTGGTCAGTTTTCATCTTTTCTATAACCAAGATTCTCTACTTTCTGGAGTTTTCATTAAGCTACTAAGTGACTGAGGACTAGACACATCTATCAGAGCAAATGCTTAGGTCCTAAGAATGTATACCCATCCTCCACTCAGACCATAGATAAATGATTGAATTGGCATAGGGTTTACTGTAGGTTACAGAAAAATAGTCTTGACAATTCCTAATCTTCCTCACTGTATGCATACACTTTGTTGCTTTGCGCTGAAGAACTTGTGTTTTACTTATACAATATGATATTGGGACAGAATTTGCTGGAGGGCAACAGGACATCAGGGACCTTGGTGAACAACAGAACAAACACTGGCCTAGAAACTGGATAAGGCCTGAAAATGGGCGCAGGCAGCGTGCAGCGCTATGTGCCAGTGCTCGTTCAAAGTGATGCAGGGAGCACGCAAAATTCGTGCTGCCTGCTCATTAGAATGATTGGAGTGCTGCTGATTGGCTTAGCGCTGAACAGGGGGGCCAATATCAGGTGCAGTCGACTGGCCAATAAAGTTTGGCCTAGGCTCTCTGCACTACTTAAAGCGAAGGTGCTTTGTCATTGTGGACAGAGCCATGGCCCAACAGCCAAGAGAAAGGGCAAGGAGATTTTCTGATGCGGCACTGGAGGTCATGGTTCTGGAGGTTCAAAGACGCAGTCAGGTCCTCTACCCACAAGGGGGCAGGAAGCCTTCAAGGCAGAACACCAGAAGGCTGTGGGAGGAGATCACTCAAGCCGACACCCGTCTGCTGCTGCTCCCGGCGGTTGTGTGCCACCTTTGCCTGCAAGAGAAAAGGTGTGAGTTTGATGCAGTGGCTGGGATTTTTCTGTTTCCCACCTGCACGGTGTGGGGGGGACCCGGGAGCCGGCGGGAAACCCAGAAGTCCGGATATCCCGGCACGCCGTGGAGTTTTAACTCCACAGCATGCGTGTGATGTAAAGGGTGGGTTCCCCGCCCAGAAGCCAGCCTGATTGATAGGCTGGGTTCCAGTCGGGTGGGGAACGTGGACCAGGAGGCCACAGGACCAGGTAGGTGCTGGGCCCTGGATGGTGGGTGGGGTGGTCCAAGCCTGGGAGGGGGATCCCATCCCCGTGGGGGGAGGGGTCCGATCTCCCAGGGGGGAGATTTGCCTGCCGTGGTTGAATAGCTGGCAGTGTGTGCAATGTGTGAGATATGATCCCCAGGACCTGGATCCAGTGCCACAAAAAGTCTAATGACCTCACATGAGTGGTCAAGGTGAGTGAATGCCTCTTCAAATGCCATATCCCACCATCTGCACCACTAGCCTCACACACTGCTCAATGCACCACACCCCCATCACTCAACTACCAACAATCTCTAGCAATCACCACTCATACCTCACAATCATAGCTTCACTTCACCCTCTCACACTTACCATTGTTGCAAGACTCACACCAACATCTCACATCTTGCACACACTGCCAGCTATTCAAATGTGGCAGGCAAATCACCCAAAGACATTGCACTACACTCATTGACACACTTTCTTTTCTCTTGCAGGCAAAGGTGGCACACAACCAGCGTGAGCAGCAGCAGACGGGTGGAGGGGAAGCCAAACTTCAGAACCTGACAGAGCTGGAGGAAGCAGTTCTGGACATAATTGGAGTCACAGAGTCCTTGGTGAGCGGGGAAGTTGAAAGCATTGCTGATGATGGTTTGCTCATACCTAATCCTTCTTCTCACATCCTATTTCCCACACATCCCACAATTTGTTCTCACTTACAAGTTGTTGATGATGTATGCATTGATATCCTGCTTACCCCCCATCCCCTCACCACAACCCAACCCTTGTGCCTTTTTCCTTTCAGATACCCAAAAACTCCAACCTGGCCAGCCAGTCCTCGAAGTGATGGAAGAGGACAGTGATAGAGGAGAAGATGACACACCATCACTGAATCTGACACTCGCAGGCAGCAGCTCAGAAAATGGCACTGCGCAGACTTTAGAGGGTAGTGTAGAGGCGGGATCTGCATGTGGTACTAATGGGCTGCAGCCAGGCCAGGGGGAAAGGGTAGCTTGGGTTCCAGCTCCCCGGAGGACGAGTTTGCGCATGAGTTCTGCTGCACAGGACCTCGATGGGGCAGCCTTCAGAAGAAGGGTGATGGGCATGCACACAGAAATGCTTGGTGCAATGGCAAGCCTGCCAGAGAGCCTCTTGTCAGTGTCAAGGAGCATGGAGGAGTCCGGCTCCAACATTTCACGGGGCTTTGCGCGAAGCTTGAAGCTGTGATTTCCAGGATGCTGCATATGATGGGCTTCCATTGCAGCACAGGCAGAAGCGACCCAATGTCTCAGTGCTGCAGTGGAAGCTCAGACTGCTGCCATCGTGACTGGGTTTATGAGTATGGAAAAGGGCCTTGCAGGGTCTCACAACACTCCAGCAACCTGTCCCCCAACAGATGGCTAGGAATGCTGAGGCACCACCCTGGATGATTGGTAGTGCCTCCGTGGAACAAGAACCTGCTGTCCTTTCTCAGGAAAACAGCATTCCTACTCCCACCACTGCCACTCCGCCAATGCCCTTGCTGCTGCCTATCATCCAGCCAGCCCGGGTGGTGCAGTCTACAGCCATGCCTTCTAGGCCAGTGCAGCTCGAGGTCATCCTGAAAGGCCATCTGCAGTCTCCCCCACTGAAAGTCAGCAGCCTTCCACCAGCCATGCTGCAGCCACTGGGGGAGCACTTCGTAGGAGCACTAGATTAGGAAAAGGAACACGAAAGACAGACACTAAGGGAATGCACAACAGTGATTAGTTGAAGTTGTTGTTTTGATTTGCATTTGATAAATTTATAAATTATGTTTGGAATCTTTGTTTTGTGGTGGCTCTCATTTCAGCTGTGATGTTCCATGACAGAGGGATGTTAAGATGGGGAAGTGGTGAGCAACGGGGATCTGGGGTTTCATTCACTGGAACGCACGGACAGCCCATCCAGAATGGGGTTCTGCTGCCTGCCTGCCTCCTCCCTTCCTCCTCCTCCTCCTCCTCTTGGAGTGGTCCTGGAAACTGTGGTGGCAAGGGCTGCATCCTCATGATGGCCAAGTTGTGAAGGACGCAGCAGACCACCACGAAATGGAACACCTGCTCCGGCGTGTACTGGCGGGCTCCTCCCGAGTGGTCAAGGCAGCTGAACCATTGCTTTAGCATCCTGATGGTCTGCTCGATGACGTTCCTCGTGGCAGCATGGCTGTCATTATATGATTGCTGGCTATGAGTGGTGGGGTTGCGGAGGTGTAGAGTGGATAGTCCATGACTCCGAGCAGCCACCCTCGGATTTGACGTGGTGGCTGGAAGATTGCCGGCACACTGGACTGGTGCAGGATGAAGGCATCATGACTGCTGAACTGGGCATGGTCGCACACCAACTGCACATTAAGTGAAAGGTAGCCTTTGCGGTTACGGAACATTTCAGGGTTGTTATGCAGTGCCCGCAAAGCCACGTGGGTGCAGTTGATGGTGCCCTACACCATGGGGAAGCCCGATATCCTGGCAAAGCCACGTGTACGCTCCTCCTGCTTCTCTCTGTTCAGAGACAAAACAATGAAGTCCCTTTTCCTGGAGTACAATGCCTCTGTGACCTGCTGGATGGAGCGATGGATGGTGAACTGGGAGATATTAGCTATGTCTACTGCTCCAGACTGGAAGGATCCGGTGGTGAAAAAAATTGAGGATCACGGTGACCTTGAGGGCCACTGGGAGAGCCGACGTTGCCCTGCTCTGAGGCTGCAGGTCTGGTTGCAGGTGGTGACCGAGTTTTGTGACCACCTCCTTGGTGAAGCAGAGCCTCCTAATACACTGCTCCTGACTTAAGTGCAGGTAGGAGAAGTGCTTCCTGAAGAACCTAGGTGGGTAAGACCTGCTGCGGCGAGCCCTCTTGCCCCTCCTCCTCCTCTCTCTGCGAGCATCTTGTCCTCTTCTTTGTTGCCTCTGCTCCATCTCCCTGTCATTATCGAGCATGAGGGGGACTGCAAGTAGAGCCCCCAAGATTGGGAGAAAGTGGTGTGAGCAGAACCCTTTCAATGAGAATCAAGGTGTTCTCCACTTGCAGCAACACTCACTGTCACCTCACTAACTATAAACAACTGTAGAAAGCTCAAAACAGTTGCACAAACTTACACAGAGCCTGTAGAAATGAAAAAGCAAGTCAGCTGCAAGTTGTTGATGATCCCTTTAAAAAGCACTAGTGAGGGGTCGTTCCTGCTGCTGAACGCATGGTCAGCTGGTCGTGATTAGGAGTGGGCGTTAAATGGACTGGCGACGTCCAAAATGGCAGATCGTGCATCATATCAGCGTTGCACACTCATTGACATCACGATCTGCCTCACCTAAATATCTGCAGTGAGCACTGGCAACGGCAGCGAGTGCTGGCAACGGCAGCGCTGCCGACCTGCCCAAAATGATGGCTGCCACAGGACCCACCGGAAGTGGGCGGAAGCAAGACGGCCGCCATTTTTTCTTCCAAACCAGCCTTAATGGGCGGCACTAAGGGTTCCAATTTTGTGGTCATTGTATCTCCTTAACCAATGAGATTTAAGGATTGATAAATAAACAGTGGAAGGACTGAGAAGGAGGGTGAATTAGAGTGGATGAATTCAATGTCAAATCAGATATAGAAACAGAAATAAAGAGAGAGAAAGAAAGATTGGATTAAGAGAGAGGGGGAGAAAAGAAATATAAAGGAAAAGTAAGAAACAAATTTAAAATATTGACATTTTTTACAATCTCCAACAATAATTCACTACCTGAAGGAATGAAACTCCGCATTTTTAATTGTTCACTCATTAAAAGGGTACTTACGCTATTAATTACTAGACTTAACTTCTGTGGCAGTTTTTTAATGGGAAATTAATGTGCAAATGCAGTAACTTCATGAAACTCACGAGGAGGTTAAGAGAGAGATATGGTTTTCATGAAGATAACAGCAGGGTGGTGCAAATCATCTAGAAACCTGTGTCGATTCGCAATTCACGAGGTATCTCTTCCTTGACACAATTTGTTGACCGATTTGCCCATTAATAACGGTGTGCAGCGGTCACTCGCCATTAAATTTTCAGCAAATTCCAGCCCATTATCCTTATTTTTGTACTTTAACATTGCTTTCTCTTAATCCATCTTTTGAAAGATTATATAACCAAGATTCTCTACTTTCATATATATGGCCATTTTTAACTTACAAAAAACAGTTGGTCCATCTAGCCTGTTCCATTCAGTTACAATGCCTTATGCATCACATCAAGAGATTCCTGACCCTTTAGGTGTCATGGAGTCTCCTGGGAGAGGTGAAAAACCAGATCAGAAATCCAAAGCCAATTAGGGGGAAAATAAATCTGAAAAATTCCGTTCAGATTCCTCTGGGGCCTAGGCAACTGAAACTAATCTCGGCGATTGCATTTACCATGACTTATATTACTTGGTACCTACTTCATGTATGATGTGATCTCTGTCCCAGTTGTTTTGATAACAGTACACAAACCTGTTTTTGTTTTTAACCCATTAAATAATTAATGTTTGTGCTGATTTTTATCTCTTCAATGATCATTTTAACTCTTGCAATCAGGATCTAGCAATTTTAGCAGATCCTACTCACAGCTCAAATTATATTTGATCTGGTTAGGATCAAGATTAGGTTCTTCTAATTAGGCACATTATAAGTGCCCATGATACCTTCCCCTAGTTTTCACACCATTTTGTTTTCACTGACAGTCATCCCCTGAAGGTTGTGACTCCTATGTGTAAGCCTGCACAGTGAATATTGATGGATGTTATGAATTTGGATCTGCCGCAGGTATCTACTCAGCTTCAGTGGTGTCAGTCGCTCCCTCAAGTGGACTGATTGTCTGCATTTTACAGAAGTTGCTTCCCACTCCTCCACCTACTAGTGCAGTAGCAGGACCCGGGAGTGTAACAATGAATCTTCTTTATGAAATGAAAACAGAAAATGCTGGAGATACTCAGCAGGTCAGGCAGCATCTGTGAAGAGAGAAACAGAGTTAACGTTTCAGGTCGATGACCTTTCATCAGAACTGGAAAAAAGCAGGAAATGGAACAGATTTTTAAGCAAGGGTAGGGGCTGGGAAAGGGGGGAGGGGATGAAAGAACAAAATGGAAGGTCTGTGATAGGGTAGAAGGCAGGAGAGGTTAAGAGACATTAAGAGATATTCAAGGCAAAAGGAGATGGTAATGGGACAGGTTAAGAAACAAAGGATGACTCTAGATGAAGTGTGAATTGCGCTGGCAGAAGAAAGACAGCTGCCATGTGGGAGAGAAGAAAAAAAGACACAGACAAAAAGTGTGGAAGAAAAATATATATATGCTAGGGGCCGAGGTTATGATCTGAAATTGTTGAACTCTATGTTGAGTCCAGAAGGCTGTAAAGTGCCTAATCGAAAGATGAGGTGCTGTTCCTTGAGCTTCCACTGAGCTTCAGTGGAACAATGCAAGAGGCCGAGGACAGTGAGGTCTGAGTGGGAGTGGTGTGAAGAATTAAAGTGACAGGCAACCGGAAGCTCGGGGTCCCCCTTACGGACTGAACGGAGGTGTTCAGCAAAGCGGTCATCAACCTGAAACGTTAACTCTGTTTCTCTCTTCCCAGATGCTGCCTGACCTGCTGAGTATCTCCAGCATTTTCTGTTTTGATTTCAGATTTCCAGCATCTGCAGTATTTTCTTTTTGAATCTCCTTTATGATCTGCACCAGACATCCGTGTCTTAAGCCAGTATGCTCCTTATAATCGCCGCAAAGGTGGGCCGAGTTAACACTGGATAAACCAGCATATGGTGCAGTTTATAAGAAGTTTTATTCCAAAGACAGAATACTGAGTATGATGAAAGTCACTTTGTAGGGCAAACCCTACGTTTTCATTATTTAGTCCTTTGTATAAAAATCATCAGTGCATCCATCCATGAATAATTTTATCATCTTCTCATTTACACATACAGCAACTTGTTATCACCCATTCTAGCTTCGGCATGAAGTAACTCTCAACCACATTATTCACACATTGTGATGGCATCCTAGACATTTCACAAAAATTTCCCCAGTCACGGTACAAGGATTGTAATTGGTTCACAAATGAAATCCATATCGGTAATTAAACTTTTACATAGTTAAAAATGGTGGGCATTTCGTGAAATGTGGTCTAATATTATTCACAGTTGCCTCCAAGATGATCTCTTGCATTTAAAAAAAATACTTTTCCTGTGCAGAAGAAAAATGTTTGTTAAATATTTGCACATATATAAAACTATAGTTTCACTCAGTTAGCATAATTAGAGAACTGTTAGTGTTAATAATATTAGGACTAGAAAGGAGAAGAAAATTGGGCCTAATGGCCTCTCACTGCATTCTACAGATCATACCTCAACCTGCACAATGACACCATAACCTTTACTAAGAGGCACTCTTCTTTTAGTGAGGGTGTTCATTAAATCTTCCTAATACTTCCAATATTTAGCATTCTGTCCATCAACTCAAGATCAAATTGTTGAACTCTGAGATTGGTAATATATCCACGGTCATCCTCTAAATTTAATTGGACTATCAGCTTTCCAAGGTGAAGATATACTCGCATACCACTAATAGGCCCACAAGGCTCATTCTAGTCTTAAAATCTGGTCCAAAAACAACACAAGGTTGGCCAGAATAAAGTGATCGCACGCAACAATATGTAATTCTTTGGACAAAAGCCCAAAATACCACTTTGCAAATGATTTGAGCAAAATTATAGCCTGGAAAAAGAGAAGTAGGGGTTCCTTGCATCCGAAAGCCACCAGTATCTGGAGTTCGAAAAGCAAAATATTTTCAATGATTTTGTTGGAGATACATGGGTGGATTTGATGAATTTGTTCTCCTGGCAAAGAGCATCCTGTGCTGTGAGTGCAAATTTGTAAAATCTACCCTGTGAATGACAGAAAACCCCCCAAGGGGGCGATTTTCCCCAATACTTTAGGCAATAAAGAGCCTCTGAAGAGGCCAAGATGGGGTCTTGAGCTGAAACGCCGATTTAGCCCACGTTTAGCGCAAGACGCCATCTTGGAAAAGGAGTTCATGCTTGCGCGAGGAACGGCCGCCGGGAGGATCGTTAAGCAGCTGATTACCACTTAAATTGCTTCCTAGCGCTCATTAACGAGGCTGCACGGTATTTTGGTGGCTTCTTCTCCTTAGGCAGTCCCTCGGAACCGAGGATGACTTGACTCCACATTAAAAATGAGTTCTCAGGTGACTGATGAGTCCAATGCGGGATCTACAGTCTCTGTCACAGGTGGGGCAGATGGTGGTTGAAGGGGCGGGTGGGTGGGGTGCTTGGGTTGACGTGCGCTCCTTGCGCTTGGCTTCCGCTTGCTCCCGGCGAAGAGATTCGAGGTGTTCGGTGCCTTCCTGGATGCTTCTCCTCCACTTAGTGCAGTCTTGGGCTAGGGATTCCCAGGTGTCAGTGGGGATGTTGCACTTTTTCAAGGAGGCTTTGAGGGTTGCCTTGAAGCGTTTCCCCTGCCCACCTGGGGCTCTCTTGCTGTGTCGGAGCTCCGAGTAGAGTGCTTGTTTTGGAAGTCTCGTATCGGGCATGCAGATGATGTGGCTCTTCAATTGGAGCTGATCGAGCGTGGTCAAAGCGTCGATGCTGGGGATGTTGGCCTGAGCGAGATCACTGATGTTGGTGCGCCTATCCTGCCAATGGCTTGGCAGGATCTTGCGGAGGCAGCGTTGGTGGTTCCTCTCCAGTGCTTTGAGGTGCCTGCTGTACATGGTCCATGTCTCTGAGGCATACAGCAGGGCGAGTATCACTGCTGCTCTGTAGACCATGAGCTTAGTGCCGGGTCTGAGGTCCTGGTCTTCAAACACTCTCTTCCTCAGGCGACCGAAGGCTGCACTGGCACACTGAAGGCGGTGTTGGACTTCGTCATCGACGTCTGTCCTTGTTGACAGTAGGCTCCCGAGGTATGGAAAGTGGTCCACGTTGTCCAAGGCCTTGTCGTGGATTTTGATAATCGGGGGTCAGTACTGTGTGGCGGGGGCAGGTTGGTAGAGGACCTTTGTCTTACGGATGTTTAGTGTAAGGCCCATGCTCTCATACGCTTTGGTGAAGGTGCTGATGATGGTTTGGAGTTTGACCTCCGAGTGAGCGCAGATACAAGCGTCGTCTGCATACTGTAATTCAACAACAGAGGATGGGACGACCTTGGATCTGGACTGGAGGCGACGGAGGTTGAACAGTTTCCCGTTTGTTCTGTAAATTAGCTCCACTCCAGCGGGGAGCTTACTGAGAGTGAGATGGAACAAGGAAGAGCGAGAAGAGCATTGGTGCGATGACACAGCCTTGCTTGACCCCGGCCCGTACATGAATTGGGTCTGTGATGGAACCGTTGGTCAGGATCACGGCTTGCATGTCATCGTGAAGCAGGCGGAGGATGCTGACAAACTTTTGAAGGCAGCCGAATTTGAGGAGGACACTCCATAATCCCTCACGGTTGACAGTGTCGAAGGCCTTTGTGAGATCAAAGAAGGCCATGTACAGCGGTTGGTACTGTTCCCTGCATTTCTCTTGTAATTGACGTGCGGTGAAGATCATGTCCATTGTGCCCCTTAGTGGGCGGAATCCGCATTGCGACTCTGGGAGGAGCTCTTCGGCCACTGGGAGAAGGCGATTGAGGAGGATTCTTGTGATGACTTTGGTGAATCCTTTGGTGGCTAGTGCTTGACCTAACGCCCTCTCCTAACAGCGACCAGCTGATTGGGAGTAAACTAGTTGCTGCAGAGGATTTCGAGCGCTACTTAAAAGTATATCAACTTTCACTGTTCACTTGCTGCTGGAGCTTTGAATATGACTTTTGAAACACATCGGAGACTTTCTGGGACACTTTGTCAAGACTACACCAACACCCTATCAACGTTTATGCTGGAAATTCTCCGAGGACTTCACCTAAAAAGAGTAAGTGCTATGCTACTCTACCTTATTGGACACCTTATAGGAGTTACCAGAGGAAGGGAATGGGCATCTTACTAGGGGTCCCCCTTGGTCTGCATGAGGAATGGGAGGAGGACGTGAGACCAGGCAGAGCAGCACCAGCTACTGCAGAAGAGAGGGACAGGAAGGCGAGGTGAACTCCTTTCCCCCCTGCGGGTACAGGACATCCCTCCTCCTCTAAACCTCCTCCACCAGGACCTCCAGTGCAGCGTCAGAGAACCTGTGCGCCCTCTCCCTCAGTCCCTGAGCCATCCTGAAACATTCCGTTATGTGTCAGCCAGCCCAATTCACACCTTCAGTGGAGGTGGGTGCGTGGAGCCCACATATACTGCTCTATGAAAATTTGCCCAATCAGCACTTGCGTGCTGAACCTGCAGGGCCTAGGAATTTGTCTCGTGCGGTGGTGCAAAACGGGCGATATCGGACCGGCCGCCCCTGATATGCAGCACCTGATATTCAGTTCCACTGCAGTCGGTGGAACTGAATATCCAGCGTTGAGTATAACGGGCGGCCAATCCAATACCGCCCATTTTGTGCCACCGCCCAAGACGAATTTCTAGGCCCAGGTGTCTGTTTTCGCCCCTCCAGCCAAGTTCAAATTATGGTCATCAGCAATTAGGCCCAAAATTGCGTGCTACAACCAGACTTTCAAACAGGCGAGTCTGATCAGCACTGCACCCATTTAGTGCCTGTTTTCACCCTTTCACCAAAATAACCTCCCAAATGTTTTACATTTACAGTGATACAAAAATCTCCAGGAATGATTAAAGAGTTAGAGCATAGATTTATGGTGGATAGATTCCAGTTGAAGAAACAAACAGCAGATGTGCATTTACAATAGGAAAAATGGACATCTGGACTGCACATCTAAGTAGTCACCAGAAATTACACTAAAAGGCATTGTTGGTGGTGCTTGAGTCAGTGGACTGTCCGTTCATGAATAAGATCACATTTCCTGTTTCTGATATAATTTTGCACTGAATAAATTAACAGTCTCACATACAGGCCACAAGGATGGATAGTGTGAAAAATGGAAATATCTCACTCTTACATAAGTGGTGCTTTTCTGAAGGTGGAGAGAAAGTGAGGCTGATTTTAGTCTTGCTACCGCCCCAGTTATGCCTGTAAATGGTGCAGTGCAGTAGCAGGACAAAAATTGGAAATCAGAAAACATCCCGTTGACTTACCGCTGGAAGTCCACCATTCTGATTTTCAGGCGGCCTTTGATTGAGACATCCAATGCTCCCACCAGAAAGAGGCAGAAACAAGGTAAGTGCATCAGAGGGGCTCAGGAGTGGAATCACAGTCAGAGGAGGGGGTAAAGCCAGGGGAGGCCCAAGGTTTTCTTGTGGGGCCCGGAGGAAACTTCAAATGAATATTAATAATTTATTTTACTGGGCCTCTCGTGGTCCTCATGTAGCTCCCGGCAGCTTTGGCCTGACAGGGGAAACCACCACTGCTCCTCTGCTCAGGCCTCTGGTAAAAATAACAGTCGGACCTCGATTGATGTCATCGGAACCCGATCTGCATATTTAAAGAAGGACCCCGCCAGCTTCCAGCGGGGGCCTTTGCCACCCACAATTTAAAATTGCAGTCGGCCAAATCGGGGCATGAAGTGAGCGGGTAAATCGCCCGCCCCATTTTAACTGCCCCCCCACTCAGTTTCCGCCAGGTGAGGGTTAACATTCTATCCTGTCCTCTTCAGCAGAGCTAAGACCTGAGCTTGCCCTCTGGTGAACCATTTCCACCTGCTCCTGCTTACTTGTGTTCAGTGATTCGCGCTGTGCTGATCCCACTATCTCGCTATATATTTACCAGTAGGTGCCAACTTAATGTGCCGGTGCTTAAAAGTGTAAGAGCGAGTAATGGTGCATCTTTTGGAGGGCTCCCCACCCGCCTCCCATCTGTGTGGCTGCATAGCCCAAATTGTCTGAAGGACCTAGAAAAAGGGCAGAAAGACAAGGGTTGGCACATAATGACAAGGTAAACAGTAGCAGATGATCAGCAAGGCACCAAGTTGTCTTCCTGTTCCTCACTTGTGTGTCAGCTGTGGCTCAGTGGGTAGCATTCCTGCCTCTGAGTCAGCAGGTTGTAGGTTCAAGTCCCACTCCAGAGACTTAAGTACAAAAATCTAGGCTGACACTGAGGGAGTGCTACACTGTCGGAGGTGCCGTCTTTCAGATGAGACGTTAAACAAAGGCCCCGTCTGCTCTCTCAGGTAGATGTGAAAGATCCCATGGCACTATTTTGAAGAATAGCAGGGGAGTTATCCCCAGTGTCCTGGCCAATATTTATCCCTCAATCAACATCACTAAAACAGATTATCTGGTCATTATCACATTGCTGTTTGTGAAAGCTTGTCTGTGCACAAATTGGCTGCTACATTACAACAGTGACTACACTTCAAAAGTACTTCATTGGCTGTAAAGCGCTTTGGGACGTCCAGTGGTCGTGAAAGGCGCTATATAAAAGCAAGTCTTTCTTTTTGCTTCACAGCTATATCGGAGAATCAGGGGCCCTGGACCACATCATGCTGCCTGCTGCCTCAGTTTTGTGCTCTCCACTGACCTTTGAAAAGTGCACCTCCTCTGTCCCACCCAAGTGGCCAGTCTCCATGTATCAGGCTAGACAATGAGTATTTCCAGGCTATTTGCCTGTTGGGACATAAGGATAAAGATCTTCACAGCCATAAAGATTACACCGACCCCAGAGATGAAATGCCTCCTGTTGATTTTAGTGAAAGTCACTTGGAGCACAAAACTGGCAATTCTGTTTTTTACTCAATGCCAACATTTTCATTCAGGTTATTGACGGGAGGAATTTCATCTAAGGTACATCACTGGTCTGAAATCAGTTAACTCAGCCATGAGGCTACTAAAATCTAACTCTGTCTCCTCAAGAGGGGAATAATCAGCCAGGGTTCCTGCTTCTGATTATTTTCTGGTGGGAGAGCGAGCATGAGTGGATGATGAATGAGGACAAAAACGGACCCAGTTGTGATATTCCTGCAGTCAAATATCTTGGCAACTCTCATTGTTTAGATTGAATGGAGATTGACTTCTTGGGTAAGGTATGAGAGGGGTAGTGTCCATGGAAACAGGTTAAGTCATTAGCTACAGGAAAGAAAGGGAAAAAGGGGAGAAAATTGGTGATATAAACAAACTTGGATGAAATAGTATTTTAGGCTGATCTGTAACTGGCTACAAGAAGATATCTGGCATGGTCCAAGTTACGGTGATGTTTTGTTCAATTGGGAGTCACTTCACCTCTACTGGGCATCTCACCTAGATAGGCTGCCTGATACTGGGATGCTATTGTACAGAGAATTATGGGCTGTGAATTTTTGACCTACAACTTCATGGCACACTGTTCGGAAAACCAAAGCAATGTGCTACAAGATCACCTCTTCAGCATTATAACAAAAAAATGCTTCCACATTATTATATACACTCATCAAGGCAAAGGGTGCTTTTGGCAACAGGACTATATTCTACTTTGGGCAACCAGTGTCTACATCAAACATTCCATAGGTCAGACATCTTCTCCAGCCCTACAACCCACTAAGATATCTGCGCTTCTCCAATTCTGGCCTCTTGATTGGTGGCCGTGCCTTCAGCTGCCAAGGCCCTAAGCTCTGGAATTCCCTACTTAAACCTCTCCGCCTCTCTACCTCTCTTTCCTCCTTTAAGATGCTCCTTAAAATCTACCTTTTGTCATCTGCCCTAATATTTCCTTATGTGGCTCAGTGTCAAATTTTGTTTGATAACACTCCTGTGAAGGGCCTTGGGACATTTTACTATGTTAAAGGTGCTATAAAAATACAAGGGGCTAGAAATTCATTATAGCTCAGGAATGGGTGGTATCAGTAGAAAAGTTGAAGAATTAGTGCCAAGTGCTAATGCTTTAGACTGCACACAAAATTAGTGCTCACTGCTCAAAAAAATGACTGGAGTCCTAATTCAAGTCTTAAAGCCCAAGCTCATTGGCGTTATACTCAAAGGGTGGACCAATATCGGGTGCAGTCTAATCGCAAGTCATGATTGCCACAGGATTTTTTCAGTACTTAAAGGGGAGGTTCATTGATGCTGCAGAACCTCATCCTCAGCATCTGTGCAGCTGCCTCAGCAAGCAGAAGCAGAAGCAGGAACAGGAGCAGGAGCCGATGAGTGAATGCTTCAACAAATGCTACATGCCACTGTCTGTACCACGATCTTCACACACTGCCCAAAGCACCACACCCCCAGCACTCACCCACCAACAATTTTTGCCTACCAACACTCATACCCACATCTCACATCTTGCACATAATAACAGCTATTCAACTATGGCAGGCACACCACCCAAACACATTGTTCCACACACACTCACACACTTTTCTTTCTCTTGCAGGCCAAGGTGGCTCACAACAAGAGGGAGCAGGAGCGCACAGGTGGGGGACAAACCAACACCCAACCACTGTCTGCGCTGGAGAATAGAGTGCTGCAGATTATTGGGCGCTGTGGCCACCGGGTGACGTTGACTCCCTTGGGGACAACAACGTTCATCCCTAATACAAAAAGAAAATATTGTCAGGCAGCATCTGTGAAGAGAGAAACAGAGTTAACGTTTCAGGTCGATGACCTTTCGTCAGAACGTTCTTCCTGAATCCTTCTTCTCACATCCCACTTCCCCCTCACCCCACAAGCGTTTTGCACTTTCCAGCTAATCATGCTGTATGCATGCATTTCTCCCTTCCTGCCCCCTCCCCTCACCTTAACCTGACTCTTGTGCCTTTATGCTTTCAGATAATGAGCAAGCACCTGAGCAGCCTGTCCCTGAGGGCACCGTAGAGAGCGAGGCTGGAGAAGAGGAGGAGGAAGAACACACCGCGTCACTGCGTATCTCACCCGCAAGCACCAGCTCAGATACTGGCACCACACGTTCTTTAGAGGCTAGTGTAGTAGTGGGATTTGCACAGGGTGAGGCACCAGGGACGAACGGGCTGCAGCAAGGCCAGGGGGAAAGGATAGCTCGGGGGCTAGCTCCCTGGAGGGCGAGTTCTGCTGCACAGGACCCAGATGAGGACCTTGATGGGGAGGCGTTTAGAAGAAGGGTGATGGACATGCACACAGAGATGATAGGTGCAATGGCAAGGGTGGCTGAGAGCCTCTCGGCAATGGTAAGGAGCGTGGAGGAGTCCGCCTCCAACATTGCACAAGACTCTGCACACACCATGGAGCCCATCATTACCAGTCTGCAAAGGATGGTAGACTCCCAGAGAGATCGTGGCGACCCAGACCTGATGCCGCGTGTGATGGGCAATCTGGCAGCTTCCATTGCAGCACAGGCGGAAGTGACACAACGTCTTAGTGCTGTAATGCAGTCTATGCTTGGTAGCAACAAATCTCAGGCTGCACTCATGCAGTCTCAGCTTGATACCACGTGAGCTCTGACTGCTGCTATCGTGACTGGGTCTACCACCGTCGACCGGGGCTTTCACGGTGTCGCAGCAGGCCAGCAATTGGTGCTCCAACAGATTGCTAGAGATGCTGAGGTGCTGCCCCGGGGGAGTGGCAGTGGGTCAGTGGAGCAGGAACCTGCTATCCTCTCTCAGGATGACAGCATTCCTCCTCCCACCACTGCCACTCCACCATTGCTCTTGTTGATGCCTGCCATCCAGCCAGCCCAGACTGTTGCCGCCCATGCTGAGGTGGTGCAGTCTGCAGCCGGGCCTTCCAGGCCCAGAGCTGGTCGAGGATGTCCTGCAAGGCCATCTGAAGTCTCCGGCACGGACACTCAGCAGCCTTCCACCAGCCCTGCTGCAGCCACTGGGCCAACACTTCTTGGAGCACTAGAGTAGGCAAAGGCACAATAACGAGAGGCACGAAGGGATTGCACAAGGGTGAATAGATAATATTTTTGTTGTAAATATGTGTTCACTGATTTTTGATAAATTTATTAATTCCGTTTGGATTCTTTTGTGGTGTGTCTCATTTCAGCTTTGCGCTGCGATGTGACCTGCGACAGGGATGGAATGATGGGGATGTGGTGAGCAATGGGGATCTGGGTTTAATTCATTTGAACCGCAGTCTGATGAGGCGATCACGGACCACCCTTCCGGAAGGCCGATTGAGTGACTGCCTCCTCCCTTGCTCCTGTTCCTCCTCCTCCTCCTCCTCCTCCTTGTCGTCCTCCTCTTCCTCCTCTCCCTCTTCCTCCTCCTGAGGTGGTCCTGCAAACCCTGGTGGCAATGGCTGGGCCTTCATGATGGCCAAGTTGTGGAGCATGCAGCAAACCACCACGAAATGGGACACCTGCTCCGCGAGTACTGGAGGGCTCCTCCTGAGCAGCTAAGGCCGATGGTCTGCTCGATGATGTTCCTGGTGGCAGCATGGCTCTCATTATGAGTGCTGGGCAGGAGTGTGGGGGTTGCGGAGGGGAGTCATGAGCCAGGCGGAGAGCGGAGAATCCTTGTCTCCGAGCAGCCAGTCATGAGCTTGACATGATGGCTGGAAGAGTGCTGGCACACCGGTCTGGCGCAGGATGAAGGCATCGTGGCTGCTGCCAGGATAGCGGGCATTGACATTGGGGATTCACTGTCTGTGGTCGCACACCAACTGCACATTAAGTGAGTGGTAGCCTTTGCAGTTACAGAAGATCTCAGGATTGTTATGGGGTGCCCACAAAGCCACATGGGTGCAGTCAATGGCGCCCTGCACCATGGAGAATCCCACTATCCTGGCAAAGCCACATGTACGCTCGTCCTGCTTCTCTCTGGTGATGGGGAAAGAAATGTAGTCCCTTCTCCTAATGTAGAGAGCCTCTGTGACCTCCCGGATGCAGCGATGGACGGCGAATTGCAAGATGTTAGCTATGTCTCCTGTTGCAGACTGGAAGGATCCACTGATCAAGAAATTGAGGGTGACGGTGACCTTGACTGCCACTGTGAGAGCCGTGGTTGCCCTGCTCTGAGGCTGGTGGTCTGATTGCAGGAGGTGGCAGAGTTCTGTGGCCACCTCCTTGGTGAAGCGGAGCCTTCTAATACACTGCTCCTCGCTTAATTGGAGCTAGGAGAATTGCTCTCAGAATATCCTCGGAGGGTAAGGCCTCCTGTTGTGAGCCCTGCCTGCTCTCCTGTTCCCTCTGGGCACATGTTCCAGTCTTTCTCGCTGCCTCCGCACCGTCCACCGTAGGGTGAGGTCGACTGCCAGTACAGCCCCCATTAATGTAACCAAGTGTAGCAGTTTGATTTTTTAAATAATAAATGTAGCTACTTTTTCGTTGCCACAACACTCCTCATACAAAATAACCTTGAAATTATTGATTGGAACTGTTGGACTATGTGAAACTGACAAGAAACCACTGAAACTCCACTAACCTGACAGCTGCGAGTCATTACTGATGATCCCTTTAAATAACGTCCCTGGGGCTGGCTTCCTGCTGCTTCACGCCAGCTCTCCCTGTCACTGTTTACTCCAGGCGCTAAGGTAGGTGGTGACAATCAATTTCGCAGATCGAGCGGTCAGGGAGAGTTGCACACTCACTGATGTCATGATCCACCTGATTTTGAGGCTCCTGGCGATGCTACCTGGGGGCAGGATTTGGCGTGCGGTGCTGGATTCACCTAGCCCCAATGACAATGCTCTAGCGCCCCACAAGCATGAATGGTAATACCCAAAAAATACACCTAGACATCAAATAAACTTGTTAAAAATCACATATATAAAATTATTTAAAATTGCATTTAATCAAATATTTCAAATAAAAATTTAACTTTTTGCAAAATAAATGTACATGTGTTAAAGGGGCTAAAAATAAACTATTGATAAATGTATAAATTAATGTATAAATTATTGATAAAATTTTATTTTTCTGTTTTTTAAAACTCTTACGCTGGTAAAAGCAGGCCTTACATCTGCTTTTACCAGGCGTAAGAATTTCACGGGCATTCACTGGGCAGAAGTTGGGCAAACAGCCCAACTCTCCGCCCACGGATGCCCTTTTCCCGGGGATGCGGATAATCTGACAGATCGCAAGTTCCGGGTTTTAGCGCATGCACGACGCATGCCTAAACCCGGAACTTGCGCGGCCTTTACGGGCGCGGGTGCACCTCATACGCATCTATAGGGGCTGCAAATTACGGCCCAATATTGCTAAAAATATTCTACTGTGGTAATTCGGGCATTAAGGCTACAAAGTGGAAACTAGTCAAAAATTGGGTCAATGTTAATGAACACAGTTCAAATTTGAAATTTAAAACAAATTTGTTTTCGCAGAGCTGTGCAAAATTCACCAGTAGTGCTGACTCATCGCTTGTATTAAATTAGGTGAATACCCACCTTTAAATGTTATCAGCAATTTACCAATGTGGTGAAAATATATTAGGGTACAGTTTCCGCAGCCCAAAACCAGCCAAAACAGCGCAAAAGATCGAGGGATTTCAAGTGCGAGTTACGTTCAGCGCCAATCAAGTTTTCGCGATCTTTTGCGCTGGTTTAAAAAACATTACGCTGAAAGCTGGCCCTGCCCACAAAACTGGCCACGACCCCAGGTCGAATTAATCACCATTGCGAGTTTCTGCTAATTGCGTTTGCGAGCCTTCGAGGAGGCTCTTAAAATTAAACTGGCATTTATTTTAGGCGTAGGGACACTAATGGGCACATTTTAAAAGATTTTAAATATTTAAAAAATATTTAATTTACTAAGAAACTGACCACTGTACACCAATAAAACTAGTAAATGGTTCTGTATAGTTTTTTTTTAAAGTAATTTTCAGTTATTTAGAATTGGGTTACTCACAGGTGGTGGACTAGACACTCTTAATAAAAATGCTTTTTTTTGTGATTAAACCCATTTTCAGCTGTATTAATAAAACTGCACCAGGTTACCTCTCTTAAGTATAATCAAAGAATATTTTTAAAGCAAAAAAAAATGAACTTCTAAAACACTGCCCAATTGCACTGGTTCATGGATGATTTTACGTTTCTGATTTTGCAAATGAGTTTGTGCGGATACTTGAACCATAAAATCAATTCGGAAAACTAACGCAATTTTGAGCGCAATTTTGAGCGCAATTTTGAGCGCAATTTGCACCTGGGTCGCCGATTGCGGAAACTCTACCCCATAAACTTTTAAAATATCTAGGGCCGTAATTTGCGACCCCCGCGGGTGCGTACGCGCCCGTAAGAGCCACGCAAGTTCCGAGTTTAGGCATGCGCTAAAACCCAAACTTGCGATCTGTCAAGAATTATTTTGACAGATGCTCTGCATCCCTGGGAAAAGGGCCTCCATGGGCGGAGAGTTGCGCTATTTGCCCAACTTCAGCCCATAAAATTCTTACGCCTGGTAAAAGCTTTTACCAGAATAAGGGGGAAAAATTCAGCTGCTTGCGCCTCCCGTTAGCGCCTTAAGAGGGCGCTAATGGGGCGTAAAGCAGCTAACGCCCGGGCGCAGCGCCGCCCACGCCTCCCGAAAAATTTAGTGGGAGGTTAGCGGCGGCGGCAGCCGGTAGCGCCCTGTGGCGCTGCGCCGCCGGCGATGACGTCATCGCCGTGCGCAGCACCCCGCTCGCGCCCCGGCCGTGATCTTCAGTCGCGCCCCCTGATTTACCGCCAGACGCTATGTCCGACGGGTTCAGGGAGGCGTACGTGCGGCCGGGGCGGCGATATTTAAAGGGGAGGTGGCAGGCGGCCATTTTTGTTGCTGGCCGCCTGCCAGCACCTGCCCCCGTTGCTGTCCCCGCCCCCGTGAAGCCCCCCCACCGTGAAGTGCCGGCTGCGCTCCAAGAGCCCGGCACTTCTCTTGAGTGCCGGGCTCTTTTGCCGGCACTCCCGATCCCTGGGGGCCCAGCTGGGCCCCGGTTCGCGCTGCGCAGGGTCCCTCCCCTTTAAGAAGGGCAGGAAGGCCTGCAATACCGCGGCGCGACGTGCCGCAGCGCCACTCGCAGCGCCCCAAGAGGGATGCGGGGTGCTTCCAGTGGCGCCCCGCTTCCCTCTTGGGGCGCAACCACTGAAGTTCCGGCGCGGGGCCGCTAATTTTTTCGGGGCGCTAAAAGTCGCGCCCCGGCGAGGTTAGCGCCCCAAATGAGGCGCGACTCAATTTTTACCCCTAAGAGTTTAAAAAAATAGAAAAATAAAATTTTATCACATATTTATACTTTAAAAACCCCTCTGTCCAATAAGGTAAGTTTATTTTTAGCCCTGTTAAAACATATAATTTTTTTTCCAAAAATTAAATTTTTGTTTAAAATATTTAATTAAATGGCATTTTAATTAATATTAAATGTAATTTTTTTTAAATTTATTTAATGTGTTAATGTATTTTTTAAGTGATCCCCATTCATACTTATGGGAATACCGTTTGTACAGAACTCCCATAAGTATGGATGGGGATTCCCGTCTTTTATTGGTTGGGCCAACCCACGTGATCTCAGGGGTGCTTGCGAACCGCCTGCGCCCCTGGGATACGTGGGCCGCTACACATGGGTACCCGGAGAGCCCCAGGAGCACGAGTCTCAGTACCTCCCGGACCACCAGGTAAATTCGTAGATTTTTTACAGGGCGGGAAGCCTCTGACCGCAAATTTTGGGCCCTGATCTTTCACTGAGTATAATTCTTGATTAATCTAACAAATTTAATATAATAAAAAGCATTCTCCCTCAGAGTAAGTACTATGTGGTTATGTGTGCAACATTGAAATATATATTCTGGTTATTCAACAGATATTTTTTTTAAACTAATTGCCGAGATTATTCTGATTTTTCTCTTTAGATTTTAGTCTTTTATGTTTATGAATGTAAATACAAAAAATAAATCTGTCTGTAGGCACTCATGAATATTGCACTGCAAAATACCAAATATATTTTATATCAAAAGGGTCTGAAAACATTCCATATTCAAATGATCTCTAAGCATTATGTAAAATGGTGAAGCAGAAAACGAGCGCGTATGACAGATGTCAGGTTGCAAATACATCTGAGAATTAGGCTATATATAGAAAGAATTGAGAGGTCGCACAACACCAGGTTATAGTCCAACAGTTTTATTTGAAATCACAAGCTTTCGGAGCTTACTACTCCTTCGTCGGGTAAAGTAAAAAGATACAGAATCGCCAAAGCATATATAGATAGAGAACAATGCATGTGTACCTTACAATTGCAGACAACTAAATTAAATCATCCTGACTATCTGCCGAGGTGTGATAAAGTTAATCAGGTCAGCCAGGAAGGTACCACATCAAAGACATAGCAAGATACAACTGAGACAATGAGGTGGAGTTGCAGGGGGTCTAACGTGTCAAAAGCTGCCGTCTGTATGTAAAACGATAAGCTTTAAAATTTTTACTTTTTTACAGGGAAAATTTTTACTTTTTTACTGGGAATCACATCTGTGAACAAGCCAACGACGACTCGAGTCCGGATCACGTCATGTATCGTGACATAAACCCAAGATCCCGGTTGAGACCGTCTTCATGAGTGCAGAACTTGGCTATCAGTTTCTGCTCGATGATTTTGCGCTGTCGTGTGTTCCTAAGGTTGCCTTGGAGAACGCTTACCCGCAGATCCGAGGCTGAATGTCCTTGACTGCTGAAGTGTTCCCCGACTGGGAGGTAACAATCCTGCCTGGCGATTGTTGCGCGGTGCTTGTTCATACGTTGTCTCAGTGTCTGCATGGTCTCGCCGATGTACCATGCCGCGGTGCATTCTTTCCTGCAACGTATGAGGTAGACAACGTTGGCCGAGTCACATGAGTATGTACCATGTACCTGGTGGGTAGTGTCCTCACGTGTGATGGTGGTATCTGTGTTGATGATCTGGCATGTCTTGCAGAGTTTGCCGTGGCAGGGTTGTGTGGTGTCGTGTATATAGAAAGGTCAGAGGAGAAGTGAAAAAGAAAATGAGGGGCAAAGAGAGAGTATGAGAATACAATGGCAGCCAACATAAAAGAGAATCCAAAAGTCTTCTATAGACATATAAATAGTAAAAGGGTAGTCAGAGGAGGGGTGGGGCCGATTAGGGACCAAAATCGAGGCCTACGCATGGAGGCAGAGGGTATGGCTGAGGTACTAAATGAGCACTTTGCATCTGTCTTCACCAAGGAAGAGGATGCTGCCATAGACATAGTGAAGGAGGAGGTAGTGGAGACACTTGATAGGATAAAAATTGATAAAGAGGAGGTATTAGAAAGGCTGGCTGTACTTAAAGTAGATAAATCACCAGGAGCGGATGGGATGCATCCTAGGAAGCTGAGGGAATTGAGGGCAGAAATCGCGGCGGTACTGGCCATAATATTCCAATCCTCCATAGATGCGGGGGTGGTGCCAGAGGACTGGAGAATTGCAAATGTTACACCCTTGTTCAAAAAAGGGTGTAAAGATAAACCCAGCAACTACAGGTTTGTCAGTTTAACCTCAGTAGTGGGGAAACTTTTAGAAACAGTAATCAGGGACAAAATTAACAGTCGCTTGGATAGAGTCATAGTCATAACAGCACAGAAGGAGGCCATTCGACCCATCCAGTCCATGCCGGCTCTCTGCAGAGCAATCCAGTCAGTCCCATTCCCCCGCTCTATCCCCGTAGCCCTGCAAGTTTATTTCCCTCAAGTCCTATCCAGTCTCCCCTTGAAAACATTGAGTGTCTCCGCTTTCACCACTTCTGTCGGCAGCGAGTTCCAGGTCCTCACCATTTGCTGTGTAAAAAAGTTTTCCCTCACATCCCCGCTGTATCTCTTGCCCAAAACCTTAAATCTGTGTTCCCTAGTCCTTGTACCATTAACTAGTGGGAACAGCCTTTCCCTGTCTAGCCTATCCACACCCGTCATAATCTTGTACACCTCTATCAAATCACCCCTCAACCTCCTTTGCTCTAATGAAAACAAATTCAGCTTCTCCAACCTGTCCTTGTAGCTAAGATCCCCCATCCCCGGAACCATTCTGGTAAATCTCCTCTGCACCCTCTCAAGTGCCTTCACATCCTTTTTAAAGTGTGGTGACCAGAACTGGACGCAATACTCCAGTTGTAGCCTAACCAGCGCTTTATAAAAGTTCAGCATAACTTCTCTACTTTTGTACTCAATGGGCCAGAAATTCGGGTCTCCACGGGTGAGTACGCGCTGTGTACTCACCCGTAGACCCAACGAAAGTGCCGGTTTCGCGCATGCACTGCACATGCGCTGGAAACCGGAACTTCCGTTCCCTTGAAGGAAGGGGTTCGGAGGTCAAACATGTGCGCCAGAGAGGCAGCGTGCACGCAGCGAACTTCCATATTTTTTTTTACAGGTTTTGAAGTGAGGGTAAGTCCCTGGCAGCTGCGCGGGGAAAAAGCAGGCGCAAGGCCTGCTTTTAACAAGGTAAGTGGTGAATTAAGTGAAATTTAAACATTTTTTCCACAGGTTTATTGTTTTTAAATACTTTAAAGAAAGTTAAGTTTATTTTTAGCCCCGTTAAAAACTGTAATTAATTTTTTCAAAAATTTTAATTTTTGTTTAAAATAGTTAATTTATGTAATTTATAGTTATTTTAAAATGTGATTTTTTTAAAAATGTATTTGAAGTTTTAGTTAGGTTTTGGGGGGTGATCTCTATTCATAGATTTGACAGGTCATCCTGTCAAATCTATGAATGGAGATTCCCTGCTCCGATTAGCTCTCCATGGCCCACGTGATCCCAGGGGACGCTTCGAACTAACTGCGCCCCTGGGATACGCGAGCACTGCACACCGGCAGCTGCAGGAGGCCCAGGACCGGAATCCCATGCGGGCCCACAGCACAATGGCAGGCGCGCGAGGTAAGTGAAGGTCGGGGGCTTGCACCCGCGGGAAGCCTTCGACCCGAATTTCTGGCCCAATACCTCTATTTATGAAGCCCAAGATCCCATATGCTTTGCTAACCACTCTCTCAATATGTCCCACCACCTTCAGGGACCTATGCACATTAACTCCCAGGTCCCTCTGTCCCCTGGGGTTGGATTAATTAAGGAAAGCCAGCACGGATTTGTTAAAGGCAAATTGTGTTTAACCAACTTGATCGAGTTTTTGATGAGGTAACAGAAAGGGTTGATGAGGGTAATGTGATTGACGTGGTGTACATGGATTTCCAAAAGTCGTTCGACAAAGTGCCACATAATAGGCTTGCCAGCAAAGATGAAGCCCATGGAATAAAAGGGACAGCGGCAGCATGGATACGAAATTGGCTAAGTGACAGGAAACAGAGAGTAGTGGTGAACGGTTGTTTTTCGGACGGGAGGAAGGTATACAGTGGTGTTCCCCAGGGGTCGGTTCTAGGACCACTGCTTTTCTTGATATATATTAATGACTTGGACATTAGTGTACTGGGCACAATTTCAAAATTTGCAGATGACACAAAACTTGGAAGTAGAGTGAACAGTGAGGAGGAGAGTGATAGACTTCAGGAAGACATAGACAGGCTGGTGAAATGGGCGGACACATGGCAGATGAAATTTAACGCAGAAAAGTGCGAAGTGATACATTTTGGTAGAAAGAATGAGGAGAGGACATATAAACTAAATGGTACAATCCTAAAGGGGGTGCACAAACAGAGAGACCTGGGGGTATGTGTGCACAAATCGTTGAAGGTGGCAGGGCAGGTTGAGAAAGCGGTTAAAAAGGCTTACGGAATACTTGGCTTCATAAATAGAGGCAAAGGGCTGGATTTTGCCAGCCCCGAGGAAGCGGGTTTGAAGGCGGGTCAGGTGGGAAAGTTGCAAAAAATTGCAGCGGGCACCGATCCCGCCTTCAACCCGCCTCTGCGCAACTTTCCCAAATGCGGGTTTGCAGACTCCCTTTCGGTCCCACCTCCAAGCGGCGGGATAGGCCCTTAAGGTACTTAACTATCACTTAAGTACCTCTATAATCCCATTTTGAGAGGCCTTTTAGAGTTTACCACATTTCCAGCATGCTGCACGTCTCCCCTGGAACACGCCAGCTAATCCTGTGAGGTTCACAAGTGGTTGGCTTCCTAACAGCTGCAGCTCCACCATAAAAACAGAGTTTTCCACAATGATCATTTGCAGGTGGCAGAACTTTCTTTTCTCAGGTCTTGGAGAACTTTTTGCAGGTCTACTGATTTTGGAAGCGTTGAAGCTGAAATCCATCTCCACTGTGACCTCCTGGAAAACCCCTCCCCCCGCCTTGACTGAGCGCTTCCTCAACTGAGGTATATACCTGCAGCATGGGAACCATTTATTTCCTTTCTTCCTGGACCTCAGATTCGGACGAAGACCAGCCGCGGCAGCAGCAGAACACTGAACAACAGCAGCTCCAACAGCAGCAGCAACAACAGGAGCGCCAACCTGCTGCTCACCCACCTGAAGCTGCACAGGCCAGAAGGCGCCAACGCAGGGAAGGACGTCGCCGCAGGAGATACCACCAAAACTGGGTTTACAGACAGAGGATGAGCTACCTCAACATGAGTGAGCAGCAGTGCCAAAGGAGGCTGAGACTTTCGCAAGAGGTAGTGGGTGACATCTGCGCACTGCTGCAGCAAGACCTGGAGCCCAGAGGAACGGGTGGACACCCCTTACCAGTGGCCATCAAAGTCACCACCGCACTCAACTTTTTTGCTTCAGGCTCATTCCAGGGATCAAAAGCAGACATCAGCGGCATCTCCCAGTCGGCCGCACACACTTGCATCACGCAGGTAACCGATGCCCTCTTTGCAAAGGCGCACAATTACATCAACTTCTCCAAGGATCAAGCAAGTGTAACCGCGCATGCGGTTGGATTTGCTAATCTGGCAGGCTTTCCAAGGGTGCAGGGTATCGTAGACTGCACACATGTAGCCCTTAAGGCACCCCATCACAATCCAGCTCTTTTTGTCAACCGCAAGGGCTTCCACTCCCTCAATGTGCAGCTGGTGTGTAACCACTATAAGGAAATGTTGCATGTTTGCGCCAAGTACCCTGGCAGTTGCCATGACTCCTTCATCCTGCGGCAGTCTAGTGTGCCTCCGCTCTTCAGTCCGCCAGACCAACTTTGCGGATGGCTACTTGGAGACAAGGGCTATCCCCTGAAGAAGTGGCTAATGACGCTGTTCAGGAGGCCATCCAACGAAGCTGAGGAGTGCTACAACTCCATCCACATTTCCACCAGATCCATTATCGAGCAAACCATCGGCTTGCTGAAGATGCAATTCAGATGCCTTGATAGATCAGGTGGAGCCCTGCAGTACTCAGCAGCCAGGGTCTCCAGAATCGTTGTGGTCTGCTGTGCATTTCACAACATGGCACAGCATCGTGGCTTGCAGCTGCCTGAGAGACAAATGGCTCAGCACATAGCCTCCACAGATGAGGATGAGGATGAGGAGGAGGAGAGCAAAAACGAAGACCTTGCGGAGGCGCATCAACAAGCGCCAGCAGCACGCGAGCACATTGCTGCCCGGGATGCACTCATCTTGGCCAGATTTGCTTAGGCTGCCCAATCAAACACACTTGGCTTGCACCTTCTTACCATACCATCGACAATGGACAAGAACCTGCGGATTCCTATCACTCTGACCACCATACTGACAATTCCAAGTCACCCTGAGCCCTCAAGGTGGAAGTCCCATTTGCGAAATGACACAGCCCACAACTTCAACAGTTTGCCATCACTTCATTTTATAACATTCAGTAAAGGATGGCATTTCACAATTAAACACAACAGAACACTCAAGGGACTACCCTTGTGACTACTTGTGCTTTATCTTCCTCTTACGCGTGCTCCTATGTGGTGCTTCCCCTGTGGCTTCAGCAGATGTGGAGGCCCCTTGCTCACTTTCATGCTGCTCCTGCCTCGACACCTTTGGCGGGCGTCCTCTGGGGTTGCAAGCCTGCGAGGGCTCGCCATCAGTCTGCTGCTCCTGCAGCTGTGTAGGGGCTGAGACGCCGATCTCAGTTGGGTGAGGACTCTGGTGGGGCTCTGATCGAGGGCTCCGCAGTGGCATGGGAGTGTGAGCGCTTGGAGAGGAGCCCCCACTTCCTTGTAGTCTGCCACCAACATGGGTCAGCCCACTTCAGAGCTAGCAAGTGGCTTGACAGCACCATGCTGCACTTAACGGGGGCCATGAGGACCCGTTTCTGCACTGGCAGTCCTTCTCCAGAGGACTTCCATGAAGCTCTGGTTTCTCTGCTCAATAGCTGCCCATCGCTCCTCCAGAGATGTCAGTCTATTCTGAACAATGACCATGTTTTCAACACCCTGGCGACTTAGCTCCTCCATGGCTGTAGCCATCCTTTCCTCTACCGTAGCCATCCTCTCCTCTACGGTAGCCATCCTTACCATGGAGGTAGCCATCCTTTCCAAGGAGGTTGCCATCCTTTCCGTGGTGATGCGTTCATGCGCCAATGCCTCCACAAAGGCTCTGCTCGTGTTAGCGATGGACTCCTCCATTCGCTCCACACTCACAGCGACCCTGGAGACAAAATCTGCCAGAGACTCCTGCACCTGTTCCTGGAGTTCCAGCACCGCTCTCCTTCTGGATGGACCCGGGGACACAGGGTCGACATGCAGCTGAGCCAAGCTGGGAGCGCCCTGCAGCCTCCGACGAGGACTCTCCACTGCTGTCCCTGTCTCCACCATCTGCTGATGCTCACTTGTAGGCTGTGATACACCAGGTGACAACACTACTCTACGTCCTGAAGGTCCCACCGAGGTGTGAGTGTCTGCACTGGTGCTGAGTGCACTTAAATCTGGTGACGCTGCGCCCTCAGAGGTTGCAGTTTCCTCTGAGGAATCTTTTGGCTCAGGCTCTTCCTCCTGGACAGTGGGGAGGGAGGCTGTCGATGGTCCTGCGGGGGAGTAAAGGAAAGAGTTGGACAAGTGATATAAACGTTGCATGCACATGGAATTGTGCAGATGATCATAAGTCAATCTGTTAGAGCATCAGAATCAATATCAGTCACTCATGCAATGTCAATGAGAGAGATGCAAAACTATTCTGTCACCAGCTTGCTCTGATGCGCCCATCTGTCCGTCCCCCACTTGCACATCCTCCTCGGCTCCCACGATCTCAAGGGCCGCCTCCTCCGAGGTGGTGAGCTGGGCTATTGAGGGTGGCCCTCCTCCTGTCTTCGCCCTTTCCCTCTTATTGTGGGCTCTCTTTTCCTGCAATGAGGGACACAAGTGGAGTTTGAGTGAGAATGATGGAGTGAGTGTAGAGAATCCATAGTATAGATGCTTAGAAGGACACAAAGATGGAGTGAGGTCCCAAGACCAAGGGCCCTCCCTGTGTGTTGTAAGTTGCTGTCATAGCATAACAGTGATAGGGAGTGTGAGGGCAGCATAGTCGAATAGTTAAGTGAATGTGAACATAGAGAGAGAGGGAATGGTTAAGGGTGCAAGGGATGTATGGGCCAAGTGGGATGTGGAGGAGGAGGTTGACAATGCAGAGTGCTGGTGATGAGAGGCGATGGGGAGCAGATTGAGGGTCATGGTGATGTCATACTCACTTTTCCTGTGCGGAGAAGGTCATTAAACCTCTTTCTGCACTGCAGCCAGGTTCTGTTGCACATTGATCTTGAACTGACCTCCTGTGCCACTTGCAGCCACACAGCTTTGGTCTGCTGGGGAGGCTTTTTCCTCCCAGAGGAAGGAAACAGCACTTCCTTCTGAGCTCTGGCTCCCTCCACCAGAGCATGGAGGGAGTCCTCATCAAACCGGGGTGCGGCCTTGGACCTTGAAGTTGACATATCAGCAGCACAAATCCCTTAGAAGAATCCCACAGAAAAGTTCTAAGCCAGAAAATGAACCAAGGCTGCTTGCAGGCCTTAAATGCAGCTGCACAAATGACGTCATCAGAGACGAGTTTCAGGACCAAAAGACTCATTGGGCCAGGGGTTCGCACACGCTGGGAATCAATTGCCCAATTAGGGCAAAATCGCTAAATTATCCCGCCTCACATCGGAGGCGGGAGCGGGAACCGTTGACCACCTGACCCGCCCCCAACCCGCCCCCAATGGCAAAAGCCAGCCCATAGAGTACAAAAGTGTGGAAATTATGATGAATCTGTATAAAACACTGGTTCAGCCCCAACTAGAGTACTGTGTCCAATTCTGGGCACCACACTTTAGGAAGGATGTGAAGGTCTTAGAGAAGGTGCAGAAAAGAATTACAAGACTGATTCCAGGGATGAGGGACTTCGGTTACGTGGATAGACTGGAGAAGCTGGGGTTGTTCTCCTTGGAGCACAGAAGATTGAGAGGAGATTTGATAGAGGTGTTCAAAATCATGAGGGGTCTAGACAGAGTAGATAGAGAGAAACTGTTCCCATTGGCAGAAGGGTCGAGAACCAGAGGACACAGATTTAAGGTGATGGGCAAAAGAACCAAAGGCGACGTAAGAAAGAACTTTTTTGTGCAGCGAGAGGTTAAGATCTGGAATGCACTGCCTGAAAGGGTGGTGGAGGCAGACTCAATTTTATCTTTCAAAAAGGGAGTTGGAAAAGTATCTGAAGGAAAAAAAATTGCAGGGCTACGGGGAAAGGGCGGGGGAGTGGGACTAGCTGAGAGCCGGCACAGGCTCGACGGGCTGAATGGCCTTCTTCCGTGCTGTAACCATTCTATGATTCTATGATTCTAAAAAAAATCATGTAACTCTTTCATTTATGATGAGAACAGCCAAAAAATAACTGAAGCTTCAGTTAAAAGGCAACCACAGGGTCTAAAACAGTGGGGAAAAATTGGGTATGGCCCATTTTGGGGGGCTAACCTCGGCGGGCGCTAATTTTAGCACCTCGAAAAAGTTAGCGCCCCCTACCCCATAAATTCAATAGTAGCACCCCAGAAGAAAGAAAGAAAGAAAGAAAGAAAGAAAGACTTGCATTTATATAGCGCTTTTCACGACCACCGGACGTCTCAAAGCGCTTTACAGCCAATGAAGTACTTTTGAAGTGGAGTCACTGTTGTAATGTGGGAAACGCGGCAGCCAATTTGTGCACAGCAAGCTCCCACAAACAGCAATGTGCTAATGACCAGATAATCTGTTTTTGTTATGTTGGCTGAGGGATAAATATTGGCCAGGACACTGGGGATAACTCCCCTGCTCTTCTTCGAAATAGTGCCATGGGATCTTTTACGTCCACCTGAGAGAGCAGACGGGGCCTCGGTTTAACGTCTCATCCGAAAGAAGAAGGTGGAGCGCTACTAGAAGTACTCCACCTCCTTCTTGGAGCGCTACTATTCAATGTCGCGGCGGCACGTAGCTTCACGTCATGACAGGCCTCCTCCCCTGATTAACAGGGATGGGCCTAATGCTGCACGCACCGGGGCCCTACCAGGCCAGCGGGGAGCGGGGTGCCGTGGAAACAGCCTGGCACTCGAGGAGTTCCGGGCTGAATGATCGCGGCAGGCACCCCGCATACACATGCGAAAGGGGGCAGGTGCTGGCAGTCGGCCAAAATAAAAATGGCCGCCCAACACCTGCCCTTTAAATTGCACCACCACCCGCTACCACCGCTGCAAAACCGCCCCCTGATCCTGTCACACATATAGCCCGGTAATAGGTCAGGGGGCGCAAGGGAAGTTTGCGGCCGGGGCACAAATGGGGCGCTGCGCACGGCGATGGTGTCATCATCGTCAGCGCAGTGGAGCGGGGTGCTACCGGCTATCGCCGCCGCTAACCTCCCGCTGAGTTTCGTGGGAGGCGTCAGTGGCGCCGCGCTCGGGCGCTAGGGGGCACTAACGAGAGGCGCAAAGCAACCCAATTTCTAGCCAAATGCATAATAGTTTCACAACATCAAACCATTTTCTAGTGAAGTCCATTAAACCTATCCCATTTAAGTCAAAATTCCCCCATTTTATCCCATTGAATCCTAATGCAAGGCGAGGAATGCTGGATTCAGGAGGTAAGTGCCTTTACACTTACCTACTGGATGCAGCGTCCCTAGCTAACCCACCCCCCTGGGATCGGAGACTCCCCCACGAGACCTCCGATCCCCCTACCCCACTCCCTGGCCAGGCCTCCGATCCCTCCATGAGGCCTCCTCTCCCCCCATGCTCCTCCAACACCTCCCCCCCCCCCCCGCTCCTCTAGCCGCCGATCTTTGGTGACACTGCCCCCCCCCTGCACTGCCCCCCCCCCTGCCCCACCCCCACTCCTCCGGCCCTCCCCGGTGCTGTTCCCGGTCCCCAATTCTCACCTGACACCCTCCCCTGTGCTGCTCTTGGCCGACGATAACTTCAGACACCCGCCACCCCCATGCTGATCCCAGCCCACGATCTTTTATACCTGTCCAGAAGTTTCAAGTGATTACTGTACATGGAAATCCTCAAAATTTAAAAGAGAGCTGGGAACGGGAATAGAACTGCGGGCTGACGTGACACAGCATTGATATTCGGAATTTACAAAATGCAGTCTCCATTGCTCCACTCATCTGGATCAGACAAAATGTAATTCACAATACATGACCAATCCATATTGGTCGCTGTACCCTGATACTATAGCTTGCTGAGTTAGTGGTTTAGTACGGAAAGGGTTATGTCTCTGTGGTGCAATGGGTAAACAAGGTCAGCTATGAGCTCAGAAACCGGCGGTTCCATCCAGGAAGGCTCGGGTAACTTTTACCAGGTTTCAGTGTGTGTTTTGACTGCAAGGAAATGTGTCGCAAACATTGGCTGCTGGGCTGATATTCCAACAATTACCCTACGGTTGGATAGCAGGCACATCAAAAATATATAAAAGCCTGAGATTGGCTTCAGGGAATTCTTCTTAGCAGACAAGGCCCCTAGAAGGCCGGATGGGAGGGTGCACTGGTTGCTGGAGAGCTGTGACATTGATATTTCTGCAGCGACCCCCACCCCCATGCTCCTCTGGCTGCTCCCCGCCCCCACACCACGGCCCCCACACGATCCCTCCCTCCCTCCTCTCTGTGCCACAGGCCTACCCACCCGGAGCCAGCCAGCCTCTCAATCTGGCTGGCTGTGGATGGAAAACAGAGGCTTCCCATGCAAATCAGGCCCTGCTGTTAAATTCGGCAGGGCCTGCAGGAACCTGTTCTCCCAGGTTTCCCCACCGCGTTGGAGCCCCCCTGCTCCTAACACGCCTTCCCCATTAAAATTCAGCCCATTAATATTGATTAAATAAATCTCACATGCTTAAACATTGAGAAGATTTCAAACCTAAATTCAGAAACACCATTTTATATAAACTAGTTCCCTAACATGAGTTTGAACCTGATCAAAGATAAAGTTGACCTCGAGCAAGATTTCTCTATAGGTTTTTAGGTATATTTTAAATACCTCTTTGCTGCCATTAAATGCCACTAATGCACCTCATAAATTGTATTCTCTGGCTAATTAGTGGCACAGCTTATTTGAAACCAGGAAGATCTGACGCAAATGGTGATTGGGTTAGCAATATATTGAGCTAATGGAAAGAGGCTGCACAATTGATTACAAATGAAAGTAAATGATGATTTCATGACTGCATGACTTAATCAGGGCGAAGGAGCTTGCCTTGAAATGATCAAAAGTGCATTTTGTAATGCTTCTTGCACCTCATTGTACTTTCATCTGCAGGATTTGGGTTATGAAGCAATAGAGCCATCAACCTGCACTTCAAAAACAGCCATGCACAATGATTTGTTAATGCAGAATAACACAGGAGGAAAATTGAGTATAACATAAACACATGCTTAATAATGTTAGCATCGAAACCTATTTGTAGATTTACAAACATCATTTGCCCATTTCCCGAGCAGATATTTTGTAACCCACAAAGCTGATGACAAAGTTCCACAAAAACCACAGCAACCAGTTCCATTGACCTAGTAAAGCTATTTTTTGTCTCTCCCAAGGCTGCAGGTTTGTTTCAGCAGCATCACAAAGCAAGCACTTAGGCCACAGGAAAATAGTTTCAGTGATAACAGCTGATTAATCTAGAGTAATCTGCCTAATGTGTAATATTGCTGAAACTATTCAAAATCAGCACAGTCAAAGGGGTAAAAAGGAGAGAGAGAGATATGCATAGAGATAAAGGCTGTGTAAATGAGACAGAGAATGGAAGCAAAGAGAAAGGAGATAGATAGAAAGAAAGGCCAAAAGATAAGCGGAGAGTTAGGGGAAATGTAGATAATGAGAAAATAGACAAAAAGAAAGAAAGCTGGCAGGGCAGAATAAAATGGACAGAATTTATTTTGAAAATGATCACGGTGCTGCACATGGAATGATAGGCTATGAATTCCTACTTACAATTCTCTTTTCAGCAAGTTCCTGATTCTATCCATGTTATGGATTGGAAGCATTCCTCACTCCAAGATAAGGAAAATTTAGCTGAAAGTCACCATTGGTAGAATGCTTCATATTTTGAAACCTTCATATGATGGGATAATTACTAGTCCTAACCCCTTTAGGGCTACCCCGGATCAGGCGTATTCCCCAGACGTTCACTTTCAACTAAAGTTTGAGGTAGCCAAATCCTAAAGACGCTTAATTGGATCTAAAGGTCCAGACTATCTCTGCCTAAAGGAAAGGAACAACTTGAAGATGTTACCGTCCTCCAGATAGCACTTTTAATAAGTTTAGCTAGACTGTAACGTTCCAGATATTATGAGGGTACAGAAAACTCCCCCAGAATTCTGCAACTCCTCACCAAAGAGCATACAGAGATTGAGTTTGATGCAGAAGTATTATGTGAGACAATTCTAAAAATATATAGATTTATTAAAGAACTGACATGTAATTACAGTAGGTGTTTCAATCGCAACATTAACAGTTCCAAACAGAGAAAGCTTACAATTCTTATCATCAGATCTTAACTTCGCTACAGTTTTACAGTTCTTAGGGGGAAAAATTCAGTTGGTTGCGCCTCCCGTTAGCGCCTTAAGAGGGCGCTATTGGGGCGCAAAGCATCTAGCGTCCAGGCGCGGCGCAGTCTGCGCCGCTCGCGAAATTAACTAGACATTTTGCGGCGGCGCTAAACACTACCGCCACGATCTCCTGCGCCGGCAGATCGTGACGTCAGTCGAGTGCGCAACGCCCTGGTATCGCCCCGGAGCGGATATTGAGTGGCGCCCCCTGCCTTACCGCCTGACACTAGCAATGACAGGTTGAGGGGAGCGTTCTGCAGTCATGAAGGGAAAGGGGGAGCGCTATTTAAAGGTGACTGCTTCCTGCCTTTTATTGTTGGTGTCATTTTTGAACTACGCATTATGAGAGAGAGAGAGAGAGAGACTTCTGGAGAGATTCAACGTTGTGTGAAGGAGTTTTGGGTACTGAGCAGTACTTTGCAGGTTCATTTTGATTTTCCATTCCTTGTATCGATTTAGAAGAGACTGTGGGGGCTGCACTCTGAGCTCTTTGCCTGGTACTCTCCATTGTTCTTTCCAGCAGATTTGATGTGCAGGTCTCTCCAGGCCGAGGTTCAAGGCTGCAATGAGCAGGATGTGGATGGAAGGCAAGATTAACCATCCCCTTTAAGAACTGGCCCGTGCCATTGTGTGTGTGTTCCATTGCTGACTGACATTACATGAGCTTCGCCAGTGCTCTGAGGTAACGCCTCGCTTCTCGGCCTTTTCGCCTTAAGACAGGTGTGAAGCGCCTGATTTAGCGCTCCAATCACCTCCAAGGGCGATAAAAGTCAAGTTTGCAGTCGGTGCCGATAATTAGCGCCAGGCGCTAATCTTTGCGCCCGGCCGATAATTGCGCCCCAAATGGGGCGATACTGAATTTCTCCCCCTTAGTCTTTATTCCAGGATATCCACCAAAATCAATTACAGTACAATACCTTGATCCCCGAGGTACAAAGAGTTGTAGACTTACAGAGCCGCCTCTGAAGCCTGAGAATCGCTTTGCCCCTTTACAGCGAGACTATCATCCCATTTGAAAGTTCAATATTTATATCCTTTTTCAGTGGTATTTCCTTTGAAGTTGTCTGCTGATGTAAGCTAATTATCTCTAGTCATTTTTCTGCTGACCCCTGCTATTCTTACAGTCACCTCAGCTGGTAGCAATGCAGAATTATGTCTCTACACCAGGTGTCCCAAGCCCACCATAAAAAATGGTGTAACAGCAGGTGCATCTATTTGATGTCATTTTTACCAAGGCCTTCTGTTTCTGTCTTTTTACGAAGTGTAAATTAAAACACCTCAACCAGGGTGATCTATGCAATTCTTAGTCACCTCAGCTGGTTGTAACACAGAATCGTGTCTCTCCTCCCCTCTAGGTATTCCAAGTTCAACACAAAAACGGTTTGACAGCAGATGCCTCCCCCACTTGATGCCATTCCCACGAAAGCATATGTTTCTTAATTTTATGTGTTTCTTTCTGAAGTGTAATTTAGAACACCTTAACAGGGTGTACCATTGTCTTCTTTCCAAAGCTTCAGACTATCAGGAGCCTCCAACCTCCTGTTTCAATAAGATTATTGATTCAGTGTCAACAACATCTTATCTCAATAGCCTGAATGCTGTTAACAATTTTAGATTGTTGAGGCTTCCAGAGTTCCAGACCTAGTTTGTCATGTTTTAATAAGGCCAGAATTCTTTCATAGAATGGTATATTTTTCTGAATATGTATATGGGTTATTCCTTCACACATATACTAAGATGGATGCCATGAAGTTGGACAAATTGGGCATTGACAAATATATCTCTTAAACAATCTTTTCAGTTTTGGAATGTATTGTAAAGCCTTATTTTATGAGGTTAAGTGAAAAAGTAAGTAAATAATGGGCCGGATATTCCGATCCCTACGGGTGTGTACGTGCTGTGTACCCACCCGTAGGGACATCGGAAATGCCGGTTTCAGGCATGCACTGCGCATGCACTGGAAACCGGCATTTCCGATCTGTCAAGAATGGTCTTGACAGATCCTCTGGCTGCCCTGGAGAAGGGCCTCTGCGGGCGGATAGTTCCGCTTTTTGGAGACCCTCCGCCCGCAGAAAACCCTTACAATTCTTGCGCCTGGTAAAAGTAGGCGTAAGGCCTGCTTTTACCAGGATAAGAATTGAAAAATGTTTAAAAAAAAATTGTTTTCCACTGATTTATCATTTAAAAATACTTTTAAAAAAGGTAAGTTTATTTTTAGCCCCGTAAAAAACTTTAATTATTTTTTTCAAAAATTTTAATTTTTGTTTAAAATAGTTAATTTATTGTAATTTCAAGTCATTTTAAAAATGTGATTAAAAAAATATTTATTTAAAGTTTGACTATGTTTTGGGGGTGATCTCCATTCATATATTTGACAGGTCTTCCTGTCAAATGTATGAAGGGAGTTTCCCTTCTGTGATTGGCTCCCCATGGCCCACGTGATCCCAGGGACACTGCGAACTACCTGCGCCTCTGGGATACGTGGGCCCTGCGCACTGGCAGTTTGGAGAGGCCCAGCACCGGAACTGTGCGCCTCCCGGGAGCCCTCAGGTAAGGGCGCAGATTTTTCCAGATCGCAGCCCTCCGCCCACGGGAGGCCTGTGATCGGAATATCTGGGCCATTGAGACTCAAAGCAGAGTTTGTTGTAATGAGGTTTCATTGCATACAAAAAGTTGGTTTTTTGGTTGGTTAATGTGAGTTGTACATCCGTGGAAAATGGTTTTTAAAAGGTGTTGCACAGGAACGTTCAGCAAGCTGATCTGCCAAAAAGAATACTTTACCAGTTAAAACTTAATTTGTCGGCTAATGCAAGGAAAATCTTACTCAAATACCGCAAAACCAACCTTCCACTTAAACCTTTAGCATCCAGTCACATTTTATGAAAAACATAAAGTACGGTGTCTACCAGATTGTTGCTACATATGATAAAGAAAGAAAGACTTGCATTTATGTAGCGCCTTTCATGACCACCGGACGTCCCAAAGCATTTTATAGCCAATGAAGTACTTTTGAAGTGTGGTCACAGTTGTAATGTAGGAAACAAATAATATGATACATAATGGGCCAAAAATTCGGCCCTTCCCGTAATGCTTCCCGAAGTGCCGGTTTCCTGCATGCGTGGGAAACCAGAACTTCCAGTATGGTGAAGGGGGCGGTTTCTAGGTGACCCGCGTGCGTGGTAGAGGCTGCGCGCACGCAGTGAACTTAGATTTTTTTTTCAGGTTTCTACACGAGGGTAAGTATTGAAGAAACTACGCTATTAAAAAGGAGTCGCAAGACCCGTTTTCAACAAGGTAAGTGGTTAATTAAGTATAATTTTTAATTTTTTTTCAACAGGTTTATCTTTTTTAGATACTTTAAAGAAAGGTAAGTTTATTTTTATCACTTTTAAAAAGTATTTTAATTTTTTCAAAAATTTAAATTTTTGTTTAAAGTGGTTAATTTATTTAACTATAGTTATTTTATAAATGTGATTTTTTTTTTTTAATTATTTTAAGTTTAGCTGTTCTTTTGGGGCCGATTTCAATTCATAGATTTGACAGGTCTCCTGTCAAATCTATGAATGAAAGATGGTCTGCTGCCATTGGCTCTCCATGGCCCACGTGATCCCAGGGGACATAAGAACATAAGAAATAGGAGCAGGAGTAGGCCAATCGGCCCCTCGAGCCTGCTCCGCCATTCAATAAGATCATGGCTGATCTGATCCTAACCGCCAATCTACTATCTATCACAGAACCATCTCCTGCATCTAACAGAATTGCACACACGAAATAGGAGCAGAATCAGGCTACACAGTCCCTGGGCCCGCTCCACTACCCACAGGGCCATGACCGATCCGAACCTAGACTCATGTCCAAATTCCTGCCCGCTCCCCGTAACCCTTAATGCCCTTTACTTCTAGGAAACTGTCTATTTCTGTTTTAAATTTAATTAATGTTGTAGCTTCTACAGCTTTTTGTGGCAGCATATTCCATGGACCTACCACCCTCTGAGTGAAGTAGTTCCTCCTCATCTCAGTTTTGAAAGAGCAGCCCCTTATTCTAAGACTATGTCCCCTAGTTCTCGTCTCACCCGTCATCGGGAACATCCTCCCCGCATCCACCCGATCCAACCCCTTCACAATCTTATATGTTTCAATAAGATCGCCTCTCATTCTTCTGAACTCCAATGAGTAGAGTCCCAATCTACCCAACCTCTCCTCATATGACCACCCCCTCATCCCCGGGATTAACCGAGTGAACCTTTTTTGCACTGCCTCGAGAGCAAGGATGTCTTTCCTTAAGTAAGGACACCAAAACTGTATGCAGTATTCCAGGTGCGGTCTCACCAATACCTTGTACAACTGAAGCAATACCTCCCTATTTTTATATTCTATCCCCCTAGCAATGAAAGCCAACATTCCATTTGCGTATCGCACTAACTGCGCCCCTGGGACACGCAAGCACTGCGCGCCGGCACTTGGGAGAGGCCCAGGAGCTGAAGTTCCCGTGGGCCCAAAACACAACGGCAGTCACGGTAGGTAAGAGCGCGCGCGATCCTTACCCCCGCGGCAAGCCGGAGAGGCGAATTTCTGGGCCATTAGCACTGCATAAGTATTTAAGAAAAGCTTTCACTTATACAATTACGGAAAATAGTATTTTACGTATGTAGATCTGTGCATCCATATGCAATTTAACATTCTGAATGGAAGTTTTTTCATTATAGTACCAATTTGGTACAAAGATTTAGCTCCAAACTATTGGTATAGACCAAGGTGTACCGCTTTAAGATGAAGTAGTTTCCATATTACACTTCCTGTGACTCCCTTAGAAAATGGGGAATCTGATTATGAATTCACATTGTATAGTATCTGGAGTTGACACAACAGAAATGAACTGAAATCAGCCTGATTACTGATGCAAGTTCAATTCCCTTTTTCTCCCTCATCGCCCCCGCCCGAGTTGTTTGATTCACACAGCTAACCAAGCTGAATCTATGTGCAACCACAGGAAATTATTGTGCACACCGAGAGGTTTGATTTCATCAAAAATTAGATCACCACTGCTCATGCATAGACTCAGGCAGGTTCCTGCATGTACACAGCGAGGTTCCCAGAAATAAATCAGAGTGTGAGGTAAGCATAACACAGTGGGTGCAAATAAGATGGCATTGTATAATGTTTCCTCACTCATTTGGTGCTAGTGCTGCAATTCTGCTGTTTCACGATAACCGCAGTGTTAGATTTCTAATTGGACAAAAGGCACCCAGAATCAGAAATATAACTGAGCACAATATATGCAAATCTATTTATTTTCCACTTGGCTGTCCCTCTTATTTAACCATTCTGTTGATTATAAGTTTACCTTAGGAGTCATTAAGGATAACCATAAGATTAAAATACTGTGGATAGCCAAAGATGGTGCACAGAACCAGTGTCATAGAAATCCTTCAAAAACCATGCTCCACAACAATATTCCCATCCTTCTGCCTATTTGAAGCAGTCATTCCTGAATATATAAAACGATGGTTAATTAAATGAGGCAAGTAATTCATGATATTATTAAAATCTAAATGGACTACTTTTATGTTTTATTATTATAGAAGAGGCCAGATGGGGGATGATTATAAAAGAGGAAGAGATGCAGGTCAGTAACGAGTATGGACTTCGATCTGAATTGCTTGAATTGCTAAAATTAAGAGTCTGGAAGCAAGAGCCTCGGCCAATGTTTCATTCTGAGTGCTTTATTATATGTACTGTACTTGCATATAGTTAATTGAGGGCCTCTCACTCTAGCTGGAATGAGCGTGTGAAAATATCACTTTTATTTTGAGGCAAATGAATTTGCAACAGATACCAAAAGGAGAACAGTTTTATTTATTATCTGCAGCCCTGCAATGCACATACTGATTAAGAATCTGATCACTCCTACCCAGCCTAAAGACCAAACAGATGAGGAGATGGTCTACGTGGTCAAACAACATCTGAGCCCAAAGCCACTTGTTATTGGGAACGGTTTGAACTTAACCAAAGAAGGTAACAAGATGATACAGCTATATAAAGCTCAGGTTGAACCCCATTTAGAATACTGTGTTTAATTCTGGGCCTCACACCTCAGAAAGGATATATTGGCCTTGAAGGGCATGCAGTGCAGATTCATCAGAATGATACCCGGGCTAAGAGGGTTAAACTATGAGGACAGTTTGCATAGACTAGGCTTGTATTGCCTTGAGTATAGAAGATTAAGGGGTCATCTAATTGATGTGTTTAATATGATTAAAGGATTTGATAGGGTAGATAGAGAGAAATGATTTCCTCTGGTGGGGGAGTCCAGAACAAGGGGGCTTAACCTTAAAATTAGAGCTAGGCCAGTCAAGGGTGATGTCAGGAAGCATTTCTTCACACAAAGGGCAGTGGAAATCTGGAACTCTCTCCCCCAAAAGGCTGTTGAGGCTAGGTCAATTGAAAATTTCAAAACTGAGATTGATAGATTTTTGCTAGGCAAAGGAACCAAGATGGGTAGATGGAGTTAAGATACAGATCAACCATGATCTAATTGAATGGCAGAACAGGCTCGAGGGGCTGAATGGCCTACTCCTGTTCCTATGATAAAAATGTTTCTCAGGTTGTGGCAGAACTGAGGAAACTGAACGAAACATATGACTTTGGTGGGTTCTCAAAGATCCAATAAGAGACTGCTTTGCATGCGATTTGAAGAAACATCGATACAGAGGAGCTTTCGAAATAACACTTAGGATGCCAGGAATGTTAACAAGTTACAGGCCACAGGGTCCAACAGCACCAGAGTAAACAGAATCGCTCAACCATGTTGGAGCTGCGGTAAAAGTAATCATCATCCAGGCCGATGTATTTTGTAAGTGGTCTTCTTGGGCGCACTGAAAACACACCTCTTACTACAAGTTCTGGATGATAGGGATTATAAGGACAGATCAGACTCGGACACCCGTTTGAGCTCAACCGTATTGTGTTTAATAGGATTAACAATAACACTCGTAACAGTACAAAACAACACAACCCTGGCTTGTCCAACAAGCCATACCATGCTAAATTACCACGGTCTAATAAAAGAACCCTCCCATGAAATAAACTAATACAGGACCCCAGCACTAAACCCCTCTAAGGTTTGGTTGGGACTTACAATCACCCCCTCACACAGCTACGTGGTCTTGTGGATGTGTAGGCGCAGGCAATATGCTCACCCCGATTGCCCGTTTTCTTGCTTGCAGCTTCTTCCTGTACGTCTCGCTCCTGGTTCCGTACCGCCGACGTGATATCCAAGTTCCAGTTTGAGTCGAGGTCCGTTGATGAGGGATGAAGAGCAGCTTCTTGTGGTGTTCCGTCGAGCCCAGCCCCACTCGGGAGACTCGCTGTAGACTGATGCCGAGGAGAAGAGAGAGCAGCCCCTGAACGGCTCCTGATATACCCAAAACCCATCGCCTTTTCCTCCCGCCAGTACTGATCGATGTATTGACTCAGGTGATCTGTCTGGACCCCCCTGTGGCCTGGAGTGACTCATGACCTTTGAAATCTTTGTGTAAAATGATATTCCGTTTCCCCGCTCCCAGGCCTGGCACCTGGAGAGACAATGAGTGCTGATTACTGGATGTCTGTCATTTCCTGAGTTGATGGCCCCCATTAGCAGGTAATGGGTTTCAATCTCAAACCAAACTTGCTTAACTGGCTTATCTCCTGGAAGACAATGGCCTGGCCATTTCCTGCCTTCCACCAGTTTCGGTTGGGACTGTGCTTTATTGATAGTGTCTCTGAGTTACCTCTCGGGGTATTGTTCCCAGTAATCATGTTAGATGGTGATGACGTCAATCGGCCTGGGTTCCCTTTCACCTAGCCTGTCAGTGTGAGATGTCCGTTTGCATATGAATGCACCTTAGTCAGGTTAGCCTGGCTTGCAATCCTATTCCCTAAGCCACTCCCACAAGCTTACCCAACAGTACAGTTCTTTCTTGGGGTTTTGGATATAAAATATGATTCATAAAAATGGCCAGAAAGCTGGTGCTACAATTTTGAAGAAGATTAAATACCATAACTACAGGGTATATGATGCGGAGATGCCGGTGTTGGACTGGGGTGGACAAAAGTGAGAAGTCGCACAACAGCAGGTTATAGTCCAACAGTTTTATTTGAAATCACAAGCTTTCGGAGCTGCTGCCCCTACAGGGTATATGACCACTGAGCTAAGTGTTGCCAAAAGCCAATAGGTGCTGCTAGATTGCAGGCAGCAAGAAGTAAAGAAGGCCCCAAATCATATTGTAGCACTGATGAATCAACAGAAGAAAAGACAAAAATCAAGGGTTGGCAATCCAGCATTATGAAGTTTTCTCTTGACACTGATATTTCCAAGTTAGGTTTAAAAATATCAAAATGAGTACATAACTTTCCTCCAGTGAATAACTCAGAAGGTGTCAATGGTATGAGGTGTCATATGTTAAATCAAGAGAAATACAGCTAATTTCTGATGCATGGTGTCAGGATCTTATAACACGTTCTTTAGCGATGTTTTGAATGTACGTACAACCCTCTCTCAAAATTGCGAAAAATCATATGACTGAAAAGGTATCAGAGACCAGCTCTAAAGGAAGTCCATATCGGGCAAACAAAATGGTAACACACGAATCATCAGTGTTGCATCTATTGATAACATCAGAACCACTTAAACCCCTTTAGAATGAGAATACAAAATAATAAAACATTTTTGGTGTCTTCAGCTTGATGAAATTCATGGGCCAGAATTTATTGTAGCCGATTGAAAAAATCAGCTTCCGCCGATCGTTAGACTTGCCCTTGCTTGTTTAATTTTCATGAGACTTTGCATTGTAAGTTGCTGTTTGTGGGAGATGGAAATGGCATGGTGCCTTCTACAGGGCAAGTAACTATGTATCTCCTTAACCAATCAGATTGAGGGATTGAACAGTGCAGATTCTGAACCAGGAAGTGTAAGTGAATTCACAGATTCTAAATGTCAAATCAGGTACAGAAAGTGAAATGTCATAAATAGAGGAAAAGAAAGATTGGATTAAGAGAGAGAGAAAAAAGAGACAGAAAGAAAAAGTAAAAAAAAATTGCTTTAATTTTCTTTTAAATCTCCAACAACAATTAAAAGCTGAAGGAATGAGACTCTGCACTTGTAATAGTGCATTTTCAGTGCCAGAGAGGATGTATGGCAGTAATTAAGACCTATCACTTCATTAAAAAGAGTACTTAGACTGAAATGGACAAGTCATAACTTTCTGTGGCGAGTTTCGTTCGTATCTACAACGCAAGTACAGGAACTTCATGCCATTCACTGCATTTGAATGGTGAGTCAGACAGTGAGTAGTCGTTTTCGGGAAGCTAACGGAGTAGAATGGCGCAGCACATCTCAGACAGCAACTTCTGGATTTTCATGTTTAACCGAGCATCTGCCCTTGCCTGAAGTTGCTGAGCGAATTGCGCATAAATATTATTTTGACAGTAAATTCTGGTTCAAAGTCACTAAGCCGCCACGGTTTTGTTGGCCATTGCTAAGTTTTGGTTTCCACAGTGTTTACAGGTAAGTTGCTCTGACAGATTTACACTCATGAACAGCATCTTCTATGTTGCTATCTGGGGAAGGACACGACAGGCTGAAATTTGCCGGTACTCAGAGTGCGAGTTTGGAGGTGGGTCCACTGTCAAAATCAAAAAGATTGACAGCAGGTCGGTATCCCGCTATAAACCCACCTCCTTGTCAGTTTCCCAAGTGTCGGGTCTGTCATCCCTGAACAGACCCGACACCAAGCGGCGGGTCAGCCAATTTAGATAGTTAAAAGCTTATTAAAAGGTAGTTAAGAACCATTTTCCCATGTACTTAACATTTTACCAAGTTTTCAACGAGGTTCCTGGAGAGCGGCTATCACATCAGGTAAGTGTGTTGGGTTCTCAATGACTGTGGATTGCAATGAATAGGTGAAAGCTGCAAAAGTGGTATAAAACCTACCATTTCACAGCTGTTCACTTCCCAATCTTAGAAGCTGGAGCATTAATGATTTGGAACCCACTTTTGAGCTTTATGCACTTTTGAAGTGTTTGGAGTAATCTCTCTATCCACCGTCACCTCCTTGGAACAACCTATCTCAACACTGACAGATTACTTCTGTCATCTCAACCTCACCTGCCATCTATTCCATCAGCATTGGTGCCCTTGAAAAAATCTCAGCTTGGTCCTTAAAATCCCAACACGATCGGCCCCAACACCAGCATCACCGGGCACACCAGCAGCACCAACATCCACACCAACCTTCTCCACAATCAACTGAAGCTGCCCGGGACACCAGTGATGGCCTCACCATGTCCAGATTTGCTTCACTTAACACTGAACACCTTGGCTGCCACATGATGCACCAGGTTGGCACCACCCCACACCTGCACCATAAGGCATCCCTACAATGTCCAAGCCGTTCCTTTCATACTCATCACCATTGGTTGGGGGGTGGTGGGGGTGGGGGGGACGTTATGTCTCACCATTCACTGCAAGTCACGAAGGCACTTTCAGAGGATTTCAATGCTTGACAACACAATAACAGAAAGTTTACACAGACATTGGCTAAAACACCCAAGTGCCTACCCTTGTGTGTTGTTAGTTGGTATGATTGGACTAGGATGAGGGTGAGTGTGAGGGGTGGGGCTAGTGAGCTGGGGAAGTGATAATGTAGATAGAAAGGGATGGGTGGAGGTGCGAGCAAAGTTGGTGTGAGTAAGGATGTGCAGGAGTAGGGTAGGGAAGGCAGAGTGATGGGGATGTGATGAGTGACACAGCAGGATGAGGTTGAGTGTGGCTTTGCAGTAACGTTTCGTGATCTACTGAGATCATTGAAAGGTTTGCGCCACTGCAGCCTGGTGCTCCTGACCACATCCCTGCTTGTGTCCTCCTGTGCAATGTGCAACCAGGCTGCGTTGGTGTCATGAGGAGGTGTCTTCCGCCCATTGGAAGGGAAGAGAATCTCCCTGTGTGCTGTGGGAGAGCCTGGGTGCAGCCGTGCACCTTTGTGCAGTGCTTGTCAATGTTTGCAGCACCTCAATGCTGCAGAACACTGACCACAGAACTGTCAAAATGAATGTGGACATGGCCCCTTTAAGGAAACCGGCTGATGACGCGTCATAAAATGATGTCATCAGACCCGCTTCCTATTAATTGGCCGGGAACCTCGCAGGGTGGGCTTAAGAAGCCCAATCAACATAAAATCTTGTTGAAGGCCGGGATCCAGACAGATGCGAGGTCCCCACACACCATGGACGTTGCCCGTCACGAACCCGCCGAGGTTGGAAAAATCCAGCCCTACATGTGCATTCCAGCCAATCCTTTCATTCTTACTGTACTCGGATAACCTGTGTGTACTTCCTGGATCATACAGTTTCAGAATTTAGGCGTTACCAAATTATACCGTTGAGGGTGACCTGCCACCAATGATTATTTCACCTAAAGAAGTAGCTGTTTCAGATGTTTCAACTATTCCCACATGTAACAGCATTTACATTATATATGACCATTCTTGTTGTCGGTAATGGACCTTGTCAGTGTTGAAGCAAAATTATTAATCTATCTTCGTCTGCATGTTTGCTTTGGTTAATGAGGAGGTGTAAAAGTAGTCCACTAAACTCTTAAGGACTGACTAACTACATGACTTTGGCAGGAAATTATGCAAAATGTAAAAGAATCACAGTGGCTCTTGGGGGTAAATATTCAGACAAATTTGTACTTCTGATTGCTTCATTGCAGCCTACATTGCAATAGTGATTACACTTCAAAACATACTTCATTGACTGTGAAGCGCTTTGGGACGTCTTGAGGTTGTGAAAGAGGTTATATAAATGCAAGCACTTTCTTTGATTAGTATTGCTGGTGATTCCTGGATTTGTATCTTTCTTAGTCCAGATTTAACAGCCAGGATTTTAACCCCCTTCACCCAGCGACGATGGTGTGTGGGAAGGGTTAAAAATTGAAAATTCTACTTCCCCGGCAAATCAGGCCATCAACGAGGGTCCCGCTAAAGGTAGTTGGGGGCCTACCTAATATTCGAATGTTTTGGCCCGATGACATCATCGGAGCCACAGCGTAATAATAACTGGAAGGCAGGAGGGTTCCAGCACTGTCTGCAACCCGGCAGCAGAATCACGGTGGGAGGAGCCAACTGGCCAGCAGAGGCCAGGGTAAGTGTTCAACAATTACTTCTATTAGAACTCCTTGTGGCCCAGGAGGAGCAGGAGTGCTTCCTCCAGGACCCACACATGGAGTGCTTGGGCCTCCCACCGATCCCCGACCGTCCTGGAACCCACCCTCCCAATCGCCAATCGCTGAACCTCTCCTCCCACTAATTTCCGGGGACCATTCCCACGGATCTCTGGCTGCGGCTTTCTGCGGCCAAATTCCCGCTCCCACCTGCCGGCCCAGTGGTGAATCCAGCAACTTTTATTTAAGTGCGGCCCGGCCATTAAGATTGGCAAGTCTTCCACGTCTCCGGACTCTCAGGGTGCGCTGTCCACTTTGGGGCACGTGCGCACTGATCCCACAACCCCCCACCCCCCCTTTTAAAATCAGGGCCAACATTCTTTCAATTGCCAACACCCCTCACCCCAAATATCGTGCTGTCTGTTTTCCCTGAAATCTAACTTTCCCTTTGGCTCCACTTCAGGATGAGTTTTCAATTCTGGACGCCTCCTTCACCTAACATAATTGGCATTCAGCTCCAGTATACGCGTGAACACAAGGACATTTAATGACATTTTAATATTTGAATGTCATGCTGTTGTGATATTTTTAAATCCCTCTTATGTGGCTATCTACATTCTGTCTGTGTCAGAAATGAGCTGCCCGATTCTCTCCCTTGCTGGACATAGTGATTCCCGAACTCTGCACTGGAAGTGTTGCGATTGAAGGGGCAATACTGGACACAACATTAAATTCACATCCTCCAAATCCAGAGTTCAATAAAAAGGTGAATAGGCAAGCAGGGAGAGTCATCACTAAATTGCCAGAGATAACGATGCCTATTCCACTACAACCTATCATGAACTTCGATTTATATCCATCACTAAATCTCCATGAAAAAACAAGGATGTAGATGCGTACCTGAACCACCATGAAAAATTGATGCATATGCACAAACAATCATGAAAAATGTACAGGCATCCACTAAACCCACTATACCAGGGTAGATCATTTTGTTCTCTTTTTCTCTCTCGACCATCCCATTGCCTCTAAGGTTCCCATCATGAACCCATGCCTATGAGCTGCCTTCTTCCACTCAGTCCACTGGGCTAACTTTCCGAATGCATTGTATTAATGTGGAACCTCACTTGCTGTAGTACATATCAGAAATCCTGGGTGTGATCCCCATAATTTTCTGTTTGTTATGGAGGGAAAATCATGAGAGCACCTGTGATTACTCTAAGACATGTTCTAAGTGAATGAGGCTATGCACTGGGAGTGGTTTAGAAATGAATTTAAAGAAATTAGAGAATGTACAGGGTATATTATCGTCTTCACCGTCTGGGCAGTAATCTGGCGGAACAGATCACCCGCCCTTTATAGAACTCACCCGAGTTTCATTCCATTAAAATCACTCTTTACAGTAGAACAGCTTCTGATTTGTTGATCCTGTATTTACTGGCCAGGAGTTTATCAAATGAAGCATATCATTATCTCCATGACTGGGCTTAATCTGCTGCATATACATGCAAGAACACGATGCTTTCAAATGCTACAATCCCCACCGCCCCCCCCCCCGCCAGGCCTTCAAAAGACAAATGTTTATCATTGTTTAACGTAACTGGTAAACAGATTTACTTGCCGACTACTTAATAGATAGTAACTGATTTTGGTTTCTTTAGAAAATTAGACAGGGCAATTGCATGTACCTCTTTTTTTAACACTAGTCTTCTCAAATGAACTATAACTACAGATAATACTAAAATAAGCTTAACTCTAGCATACACTAATAATTTTACTGCTGCCAGTCCCATTACTGATATTAGACTGGTTCTACACTACCACGCTCCTGGTCATTTTCTATAATATGCTATTTGCAGATGGCATTACCTGCTAGGATCACAGCATCAGCCCTATTATGAGCACAGTACAGACATACATGTATTCAGATTCTTTTCTCAACCCTACTTGAAAGGTGATAAACTGGAAATTCAGTTTGTATTCAGGCTGTGGGTTGACAGCGGGTTCCCTACCCGCTGTCAAAGAATTTTTTCCAACCAACCCGCCACCAAACATGCCCGCTGACCCCCGAAATATTTCCCCCTAAATTTCTCCAACACAATTGTACACAGTTTGGAAATCTAGTAATATGTATTTTATTTATCAGTAAACTTTTAATAAAACTACATGTTTTCTTTAATTAGGGTTGGGTTCCCCTTTAAATTGTTTTGTCAATCCTTGGATGGTCCTTTCTCCACACTGAATCACCTGCCTGCAGCACAATTGTGCAGTTATTTGTGGAAGGGTAGGTGACGCACCCTGTTGACATATTCTATCTTGTCATACAGGTGCAAAATAATACAGTATGAATATTCAAATCATATTACGATCTTTGCAAAATATTTTTGCACCATTTATGGAGAAGTTTGCTAGTTGTTCACATAACATTAGTGGGCATTGTCAACTCTAGGATTTACAACAGCTAGCACACAGAGGAAATCTTCTCCTCATTTGTTGTTTGATACTAAGGCCGCAATTTCGCCAACTGAGGCGGGTCCAGGGCGGCCGGGGTCGGTGTCGTGGTCCCAGCTCACTGCCTACTGCAGCCCGCACTCTCCAAGCGATTTTTCATTGATTGGGCTTGTTAAGCCCGCCCTGCCAGGTTCCAGGCCAATTAATAGGAAGCGGGTCTGATGATGTAATTTGTTGATGCGTCATCAGCCGGTTTCCTTAAAGGGACCGTGTCCAAATTGATCTTGACAGTTCTGCTGTCAGTGTTCCACAGCATTGAGATGCTGCAAACACTGACAATAACTGCGCAAAGGTACACAGGTACACCCAGGCTCTCCCATTACTCCCTCCATATGCTTATTGAGGGAGTCACAGCACGCAGGGAGGTTCTCTTAAGAACATAAGAAATAGGAGCAGGAGTAGTCCATTTGGCCCTTCGAGCCTGCTCCGCCATTCAATAAGATCATGGCTGATCTGATCTTGGCCTCAACTCCACTTTCCTGCCCGCTCCCCATAACCCTTCACTCCCTTATCTTGCAAAAATCTGTCTATCTCCACCTTAAATGTATTTATTGACCCAGCCTCCACAGCTCTCTGGGGTAGAGGATTCCAAAGATTCACGACCCTCAGAGAAGAAATTCTTCCTCATCTCCGTTTTAAATGGGCGACCCCTTATTCTGAAACTATGCCCCCAAGTTCTAGATTCCCCCACGAGTGGAAACATCCTCTCTGCATCTACCCTGTCAAGCCCCCTCGGAATCTTATATGTTTCAATAAGATCACCTCTCATTCTTCTAAACTTCAATGAGTATAGGCCCAACCTGCTCAACCTTTCTCCATAAGACAACCCCCTCATCTCAGGAATCAACCGAGTGAACCTTCTCTGAACTTCATCCAATGCAAGTATGTCCCTCCTTAAATAAGGAGATCAAAACTGTACACAGTACTCCAGGTGTGGTCTCACCAACGCCCTATACAGTTGTAGCAAGGCTTCCCTACTTTTATACTCCATCCCCTTTGCAATAAAGGCCAACATTCCATTTGCCTTCCTAATTACTTGCTGTACCTGCATGCTAACTTTTTCTGTTTCATGTACAAGGACCCCAGATCCCTTTGTACCACAGCATTTTGTAGTCTCTCTGCATTTAAATAATAGTTTGCTTTTTTATTCTTCCTACCAAAGTGGATAACTTCACATTTTGCTACATTATACTCTATCTGCCAAATTTTTGCCCACTCACTTAACCTATCTATATCCCTTTGCAGCTGGTTTGTGTCCTCCTCACAACTTGCTTTCCCACCTATCTTTGTATCATCAGCAAATTTGGCTACATTACACTCGGTCCCTTCATCCAAGTCATTAATATAGATTGTAAATAGTTGACGCCCCAGCACTGATCCCTGTGGCACCCCACTAGTTACAGTTTGCCAACCTGAAAATGACCCATTTATCCTGACTCTCTGTTTTCTATTAGTTAGCCAATCCTCTATCCATACTAATATATTACCCCCAATCCCATGAGCTCTTATCTTGTGCAGAAACCTTTTATGTGGCACCTTATCAAATGCCTTCTGGAAATCCAAATACACTACGCCTGGGGAGGTCTCTTCCCTTCCCATGGGCGGAAGAGACCTCCCCAGGAGATCAACACAGCCTGGTTGCACATTGCAGAGGAGGGCAGAAGCAAGGATGTCGTCAGGAGGACCAGGCTGCAGTGGCACAAACCTTTCAATGATCTGAGCAGATCACGAAACGTTACTGCAAAGCCACACTCAATCTCATCCTGCTGTGCCACTCATCACATCCACATCACTCTGCCTTCCCTACCCTACTCCTGCACATCTTTACTCACACCAACTTACCTTGCACCTCCACGCATCCCTCTCTATCTACATTATCACTTTCCCATCTCACTAGCCACCCCTCCCACTCACCCTCATCCTACTGCAAGCATACCAACTAACAACACACAAGCATAGGGACTTGAATGGTTTAGCCAATGTTCATGTGAAGTTTCTGTTAATGTGTTGTCAAACATTGAAATCTATATTTTCAACACTTTACCTTATTGGACAGATCTGTGCTCACCTTTGGAAGTGTCTTATGGAGTTCCAGTGAATGTTGAGACATAACTTCCCCCCGCTCTCCAATTGTGATGAGTGTGAAAGGAATAACTTGGACATTGTAGGGATGCTTTATGGTGCTGGTGTGGGGTGGTGTCAACCTGGCGCATCATGTGGCAGCCAGGGTGTACAGCATCAAGTGAAGTAAATCTGTCCATGGTGATGCCATTGCTGGCCTCCCGGGCAGCAATGTGGTCGGGTACTGATGCCCTGTGTCCTGTGCAGCATCAGGTGATCGCAGAGAAGGTTGGTGCTGTTGTTGGTGATGTTGGTGTACCTGGTGATGTTGGTGTTGGGGCTGATCGTGGAGGGATTCAGAGGACCAAGGTGAGATGTTTTCAAGGGCATCGATGTTGCTGGAATAGATGGCAGCTGAAGTTGAGATGACAGAAGCGATCTGTCAATGGTGAGGGAGCTTGCTCCAAGGAGGTGACAGTGGATAGAGAATTTATTCCAAACACTTCCAAACTGCATACAGCTCAAAAGTTTCTTCCAAGTCCTGAAGGCTGAAGCTTCTGACATTGGAATGTGACCAGCTGTGAAATGCAAGCTTTCATACCACTTTTGCAGCTGTCACCTATTCACAGCAATGAGGAGACATAGAGAACCCGACCTACTTACCTGACGTGATCTCCGAATGACGTGAAGCCCGTTAAAAAAGTGGGAAAATAGAAATAGGTTGGCAAAATAGTAGTTAACAAGCATTTAACTAGCTTGTTGTCAGGTCTGTCCTGAAATCGCAGACCCGACACTTTGGAAGCTTACATGGAGATGGGATCGGAGCGAGTTCCCAACCCACTGTCAATCATTTCGAATTTGACAGTGAACCCGCCTCCAAACACGCACTCTGATCGCAGGCAAAATCGCGGCCTATGTTTTTGTGAAGCATTTTAATAAAATAGCTTATAAGGTATTCTAGTCAGTTGTTGGATCTAACATCTGTTGTCTGGGAGGGAAGAGGAAAAAGACTGGGGAAGGCACTATAACCTTTACTGGCGTCATAGGCTCCAATTTAAATATCCAGTGCTATCGAGTGAAATATGTCCTGTAGTGCCAACTGATCACTTGTGGCTATTGATACGTGATTAAAACAAAGTTAACAGAATATCAGTCCCTTTACAATTAACTTACAAAATCAAAGAGAATTGTGGCCTTTTTCTGAGGGATCTTGACAGGGTAGATGCTGAGAGGATGTTTCCCCCCGTGGGGGAATCTAGAAATAGTTTCAGAATAAGGGATCGCCCATTTAAATGGAGATGAGGAGGAATTTCTTCTCTGAGGGTCGTGAATCTTTGGAATTCTCTACCCCAGAGAGCTGTGGAGGCTGAGTCATTGAATATATTCAAGGCGGAGATAGACAGATTTTTGAAAAACAGGGGAATCAAGGGTTATGGGGAGCGGGCAGGAAAGTAGAGTTGAGGCCAAGATCAGATCAGCCATGATCTTATTGAATGGCGGTGCAGGCTCGAAGGGCCAAATGGCCTACTCCTGCTCCTATTTCTTATGTTCTTAGGCAGGGTTCTTCAGAATACTGCTATGTTACGTAAAGTCATGTGTCTGGAAGGAGATAACATTTTCACAGTCCTACTGTGATCTGTCAGTTTAAGTTGCAGCTGCAAAATTAAATGTTGAGCAATGAAGCACAGATTTACCTTGAAATTTGACATAATGGAAATGAAAATTCACAAGGCTTTCAAAAGTGCACCTTAAAGAACTTACTCTGGTGGTGGTGTGTCAAGCCCTGCAACCCACTGACTGAGGACTAAACAGAGGGAAGGAACATGTAAATGGGATTTTTATGAGATCTTTCATTTTTTAGTTCTTCGGAGACTGCAGCAGCATTCTGCATTACATCAAATATTAATGTAGGAACTGAATATTCCATTTTCTGCAATGCAGAAGACATGCGCACTGGTCCATCAACCCTTCTCTAATTATTTTTATTTTTATTTAGCATTATGGGCTTAGCTTAGATTATTTGAGCTGTATATTCAATGGGCAACACCGAAGAAAGTAAAAGGATGTCCTGTATCTTCACAAAGTGAGAATGATGACCCTTCAAAGCTCGTAAAAATGTTAATCCTACCGAGGTTGTGTCGTAGGTTCAAGTCCCACTCCAGAAACTTGAGCACAAAATCTAGGCTGACACTCCGATGTGGTTCTGAGGGAGTGCTGAACTGTCAGAGTTGTTGCCTTTCAGATGAGACCTTAAAGCGAGGCCTGTCTGCCCTCTCCGGTGGACAAAAAAGATCCCACGACACTATTTTGAAGAAGAATAGGGGAATTATCCCTGGTGTCCTGGCCAATATTTATTCCTCAACCAACATCACTAAAACAGATTATCTGGTCATTATCACATTGCTGTTTGTGGGACCTTGCTGTGCACAAATTGGCTACCGTGTTTCCTATAATACATTTCAAAAGTACTTAATTGGCTGTAAAGCGTTTTGGGACATCCTGAGGTCGTGAAAGGCAATATATGCAAGTCTTTATTTCTTTAACAGAATCCATCAAGGTGTATAAAAAACACATTATGCACAAAATCCTTTCCACAGATTAGAGGGGGGAAATAGTAATAGGGGAAAGCAAGGTTGGATCATTTGCTATGTGTGCACTGTATCTCTTACTCTGTGACTCATCTGGGTTACAAACTGATTAATGTTTAACTGTAGGGTTAACACTGGACAAAGACCATACAGCAGCAACATGTAATCCAAGGGCTATAGTATATCCACAGAAGGAGTGAATCACTGGCCTTGTTGCAGCTGCCACTAAATGTGCCTACATTTCTATCTCTGACTATTATTTTAACCTTGATTTAATTCAGCCCTAGTCTCAACGCGCAGAGACGAAAGTTCTGTTCTCTGAATACTGAGTTGGCATCCAGCAGGGTACCCGTGTCAGTGGGCAGTGGAGTGGCCTCCCCATCATAGCCTCAGCAAGCAGGTGACCAGAACTACGATCTCTGAATACTGGGTTGACATCCAGCAGGGTGCTCGCGTCCAATGGTAATGATTGGCGACGACACCTACCCCCCACTCCGCCACCATCGCATCTAGCTAATCCCCTCGGTCAGACTAACAACCTGTCCACATAAAACAGAGGACTTTATTATGGAAATGTCCCAGGTTAAGATCTGCTGGATTTAAAAGCAGTGGAAGAAATGGGTTGCCTTATGGAAGAGAAGAAAAATAATTCAGGCCCGCTCCACTGTTACATGTGGGAGCCATTTTCCCTCAGTTGTCCACTTATTGTAAGGGGAGTTAGTTAACGCAAGGGGTTGTGTGAACCATAGGCAGTTACATCTCTCTAATTGTTACAATATATTTTGGAAAGCAATATCACATGGGATAAAAATTGTGTGTATTGTTGTATAGTGACACCTGTCATATTTTTATGTTCATATGCTGCACTGGGAGTGTCTTAAAGGATGTTACTTATCTAAGGTAGCATAGTGGTAATGTTACTGGACGAGTAATCCAGAGGCCTGGACTAATGATCCAGAGACGTGAGTTCAAATCCCACCATGGCAGCTGAGGAATTTAAATTCAGTTAATTAAATAAATCTGGAATAAAAAGCTAGTATCAGTAATGGTGAAACATTCGGATTGTCGTAAAAACCCATCTGGTTCACTTATGTCCTTTAGGGAAGGAAATCTGCCATTCTTACCTGGTCTGGCCTATATGTGATTCCAGACCCACAGCAATGTGGTTGACTCTTAACTGCCCTCTGAAATGGCCGAGCAAGCCACTCAGTTGTAACAAACCGCTACAAGAAACAATAATAAGAATAAAACCGGACGGATCAACCTCAGCACCAACTGCAGACACGACAATGGCACACCCAGCCCAGTCGACCCTGCAAAGGCCTCCACACCAACATCTGGGGACTTGTGCCAAAATTGGGAGAGCTGTCCCACAGACTAGTCAAGCAACAGCCTGACATAGTCATACTCACAGAATGTCCCAAAATCCTCCATCACCATCCCTGGGTATGTTCTGTCCCACCGGCAGGACAGACCCACCAGGGGTGGCGGCACAGTGGGAAGGAGTGGCCCTGGGAGACCTCAACATTGACTCTGGACCCCATGAAGTTTCATGGCTTCAGGTCAAGCATGGGCAAGGAAACCTCCTGCTGATTACCACCTACCGCCCTCCCTCAGTTGATGAATCAGTACTCCTCCATGTTGAGCAGCATTTGGAAGAAGGGCACAGAATGTACTCTGGGTGGGGGACTTCAATGTCCATCACCAAGAGTGGCTCGGAAGCACCACTACTGACAAAGCTGGCCGAGTCCTGAAGGACATAGCTGCCAGTCTGGGCCTGCGACAGGTGGTGAGAGAACCAACACGAGGGGGAAAAACCTACTTGACCTCGTCCTCACCAATCTACCTGTCGCAGACGCATCTGTCCATGAGAGCATTGGTAGCAGTGACCACCGCATAGTCATTGTGGAGACGAAGTCCTGTCTTCACACTGAGGACACCTTCCATCGTGTTGTGTGGCACTACCACCGTGCTAAATGGGGCAGATTCAGAACAGATCTAGCAGCTCAAAACTGGGCATCCATGAGGCGCTGTGGACCATCAGCAGCAACAGAATTGTATTCCACCACAATCTGTAACCTCATGGCCTGGCATATCCCTCACTCTACCATTACCATCAAGCCAGGGGACCAACCCTGGTTCAAGAAGGAGTGTAGAAGAGCATGCCAGGAGCAGCACCAGGTGTACCTAAAAATGAGATGCCAACCTGGGGAAGCTGCAACACAGGACTACATGCATGCTAAAAAGTGGAAGCAGCATGCTATAGACAGAGCTAAGCAATCCCACAATCAATGGATCAGATCAAAGCTCTGCAGTCCTGCCACATCCAGTCGTGAATGGTGGTGGACCATTAAACAACTAACGGGAAGAGGAGGCTCGATGAATATCCCCATCCTCAATGATGGTGGAGCCCAGCACATGAGGGCAAAAGACAAGACTGAAGAGTTTGCAACCATCTTCAACCAGAAGTGCCGAGTGGATGATCCATATCGGCCTCCTCCTGAGGTCCCCACCAGCACAGAAGCCAGTCTTCAGTCAATTTGATTCACTCCACATGATATCAAGAAATGGCTGAGCGCACTGGATACAGCAAAGGCTATGGGCCCCGACAACATCCCGGCTGTCGTGCTGAAAACTTGTGCTCCAGAACTAGCCCTGCCTCTAGCCAAGCTGTTCCAGTACAGCTACAACACTGGCATCTATCTGACAATGTGGAAAACTGCCCAGGTATGTCCTGTCCACAAAAAGCAGGACAAATCCAATCCAGCCAATTACCGCCCCATCAGACTACTCTCAATCATCAGCAAAGTGATGGAAGGTGTCGTCGACAGTGCTATCAAGCAGCACTTACTCACCAATAACCTGCTCACTGATGCCCAGTTTGGGTTCCGTCAGGACCACTCGGCTCCAGACCTCATTACAGCCTTGGTCCAAACATGGACAAACGAGCTGAATTCCAGAGGTGAGGTGAGAGTGACTGCCCTTGACATCAAAGCAGTTTTGACCGAGTGTGGCATGAAGGAGCCCTAGTAAAACTGAAGTCAATGGGAATCGGGGGGAAAACTCTCCACTGGCTGGAGTCATACCTAGCACAAAGGAAGATGGTTGTGGTGATTGGAGGTTAATCATCTCAGCCCCAGGACATCGCTGCAGGAGTTCCTTAGGGCAGTGTCCTTGACCCAACCATCTTCAGCTGCTTCATCACTGACCTTCCCTCCAATATAAGGTCAAAAATGGGGATGTTCGCTGATGACTGCACAGTGTTCAGTGCCATTCGCAACTCCTCAGATAGTGAAGCAGTCTATGCCCACATGCAACAAGACCTGGACGACATTCAGGCTTGGGCTGATAAGTGGCAGGTAACATTCACACCACACCAGTGCCAGGCAATGACTATCTCCAACAAGCGAGAGTCTAACCACCGCACCTTGACATTCAATGGCATTACCATCGCCGAATCCCCCACCAACAACATACTCGGGGGTCACCATTGACCAGAAACTTAACTGGACCAGCCACATAAATACTGTGGCAACAAGAGCAGGTCAGAGGCTAGGTATTCTGCAGCGAGTGTCTCACCTCCTGACTTCCCAAAGCCTTTCTACCATCTACAAGGCACAAGTATGATGGAATACTCTCCACTTGCCTGGATGAGTGCAGCTCCAACAACACTCACGAAGCTCGACACCATCCAGGACAAAGCAGCCCGCTTGATTGGCAATTGCTCCACCACCTTAAACATTCACTCCCTCCCCCACCGGCGTACCGTAGCTGCAGTGTGTACCATCTACAAGATGCACTGCAGCAACTTGCCAAGTCTTCTTCGGCAGCACCTCCCAAACCCGTGACCTCTACCACCTGGAAGGATAAGGGCAGCAGGTACATGGGAACACCACCACCTCCAATTTCCCCTCCAAGTCACACACCATCCTGACTTAGAAGTATATCACTGATCCTTCATCATCGCTGGGTCAAAATCCTGGAACTCCCTACCTGTGGGAGTACCTTCATCACACGGACTGCAGCAGTTCAAGAAGGCAGCTCACCATCACTTTCTCAAGGGCAACTAGGGATGGGCAATAAATGCTGGCCTTGCCAGCGGCTCCCACATCCCATGAATGAATTTTTTAAGAAAATAATATTTTTAAAAAGTTGTCAATACACTATGAAAAATAATTGCGATTAACTTGTTATCAATTTCTTCTTTCTGTCTATACCTGCTGATTTTTTTTGAATAGTTACATTGGAAATAGTAAATGTGGGTGACATCATTAGGGAGAATTGACTTGGCAGTCTTACTGAGTCTGAAATGAAGTGTTGTTTTCCCCTTAGGCAGGCAATCAGTGATAAATCTATTTCTATACAGGATTTTCCTGTCTACAGTAACATTATTGGACAATTTTCACTCATGGACCATGGTTATTTTTCTGGTAACACTTTCTTTGACTATAAGTTCATATTTTCTGCTTTTAATTAAACACAGCCATAAAGCATTAGCACAAAATGACGAAAGCCCCAGTTAATTTAATTATGAGGGAGCAAACCTGAGTATGTTAGACACACTTGTAATTTCCTACATTAAGTTTCACTATAGAAATAGGGTTGAACTAACACATTTTAGCCCTGTTTTTGAATTCAACAATGTCTCAGGCAAATGGCAAATTCAGATGACTGAGAACAGAAGAAAGAGACTCGGAAGATGAGGATTTATCCTTTTCAAAGAATTTACAAGCCAAGAACAAATTACTTGGAATTGGCAAAACTGCAGTGGCATCATTTGGCTCCAGCTAACATCGTTTTCACACCATCAGTGACCTGTTCACTGACATTGCATCCGTTGCGTACAGACCTACAATCACGTTCTTCGATAGCCATTGCATTACTTGTAACTATGAAGGTCACAGCAGCCATTGATTTCTACTTAAAGGATTCCTTTCAGCCACCAGGGAGTGATCATCCTGACATCATGCAATTCCCAATCTTTAACCGCATCCAGGAGGGCACAGATACATTGCTAATTTGGGCTTCCAGATTGATAGATTTCTGTAAATGTGAAGAATTCAAAGTAACCACAAAGCACTGTTTTTATAAAATTGTAAGATTTCCATGAATTCTGGGTGAGTTGCGCCCATGTGGAGATTATCACAGAACAACATAACATGTATACATCAGAATTCCTACAATTCACTGAACATCTAGGCAGTCTGTAAATCACAAAACGTAATCACAGATGCCTTTTCCAACTTCCCAAAGTTCAGCTATGACTCTCATTTTGAGTCAATCCTCTTTGCTTGGACTAAAGAAAGAAATAATTGATCCATCTATAATGCCATCTATGACCTCAAGATGTCCTAAGGTGCTTCACAACCAGTGAATTACCTTTGTATGTATTTGTTGTTGTTTTATAGGCAAGTGTGGCAGCCATTTGCACATAGCATAGCTCCATAAATATCAATGAGATTAATGACCAGTTAATCTGTTTTGGTGGTGAGGAGGATGAATGTTTGGCAGGACACCAAGAGAACTCCCTACTCTTCTTTGGGGAAAGTGCAATGGGATCATTTATATCCACCTGAGTAGGCAGATTGAGGCTTGCTTTAACATCTTTCCTGAAGGATTGCACCTCTTACAATTGAAGACTCCCGCAATACTGCACCGAGATTATGTCCTGGAGTGGGATGAACCCACATACCCTTCTGATTCAGCAATGAGCATGCTGCCACTGAGCCAAACAGACACTTCTTTGAAAAAAAAAATGACCATCTCTGACTACTGATGGCCTAAAATCCTTAATCATAAGGGTAGATTTTCCAATTGGTTATGCTGGATTGATGGGCGTCCACATTAAATACATCCATCACCCTTTGCGTGTGGCTTATACACAATTTCCTGTCCTCCCAGTGTCACAGTTAATATGGTTTGGAGTTCGCTCATACAGTGTAAATGAAGCTGACTCTTTGCAGTATCAAGCAGGGGCAGCACACTAATGTTCAGACAATTGCTACTAATGCACTCTTTGACTGACCACAATCAGAATCCCAACTGGAAAATCTACCGCACAATGTCAATCCATGGTTCACAAATATCTGCAAAGCATATAGTACAAGGGCACGACAATAGATATAACACCTACTATGCTGATGTTGTTCTTTGGTGAAATTGGGAGACTTCTTGTGGGGATCTACTTGAAAAGTGTGCAGACTATTTGTTCTATGCTATCTCTTGAACAATATCGCAATCTGAAGTAGAATCAGCCTTGATGTATGTGAACAGCTCTAGTAATGGTGGACAAAGCCACATCTGCTTGTGAATGCTCTGCTCTGACTATGGCCAAGGAAATGAGGGAGGATTTAAGCCAGTGATAATTAAGATTCTGAGAGCAGAAAATTACCAAACACCTGAGAAAGTAAACTGACAGAAATGTCATGATGACAGTTATCTTTAATAACAGGAACTATTCCTAAAGAGAAATTATACCAAGCTGTCAATTTAAAGGTGCAAACTAATAGCAACATTCAATATGTAATACTACCAATTTAATTCTGCACAAATTGCCCTAAAGCTTCTCACCTTGTGTACATAAAAATGTGGATTGCATGGAGTTTAGTGTACGTTGTAGAGCCCTGGCTAATACATTTATGTAAATTCCCTTGTGCACTATTTTAATATGATTGTTAAACCATTAAAAATAAACAGGTTAATGACTGCATTAAAGTAGCACATAAAAGCATTTTATGTGATTGCATTAACCAGCGAGCTACCAGAGGAAATGAAACTCCGTTGTATCAAATACATGTACATTGAAAGAAAGGACCCACATTTATACAAAAACTAATAGTAGGAGATAGAGGAGGTCAGTCAGCATCAGTGGAAAGAACAAATTGACCTCTTAGGTTGACCCTTCAGAACTGAAAAAGAGATGAGCGAGCATATTAATAGAATCAGTAAGGGGGAGAGGGAACAGACAAACTTAGAGGGGAAGTATCAGTGGAAGAATTGTTAAATGTTGTAACAGTTCATCCCAGTAAGGAAATGGAATGAAGCATTGAAGAAACAAAGGAGGTGTAAATGGCCCAATGTCAACATGTCTTTTCTTTCAAAAAATAAAAACAGAAAATGCCGGTCAGAAGGCATCTGTAGAGAGAGAAAGGTATGGTAAACATATCTGGTCAATGACCTTTCGTCTTTTCTTTCCATGTGTTTCCAGCTTTGGCTGTCTTTATGACTCCAGAATTTGCGGTATTTTGTTTTTATCTTACAATTATATAATGCCTTATGTCACTGAAGCACTTCACAACCAATGACTTACTTTTAAAGTGCAGCCATTCACTCTTGTTGTGTAGGCAAATGTAGCAGCCAATTTGCACACAGCAAAGTCCACAAACAGCAAATGAGATGAATAGCTAGTTACGCTGTTATTAATTGTGCTGGCTGAGGGAAGAATGCTCATGAGAATACTGGAAGAACATCTTGGTTTTCTTCGAATTTTGCAATGGAATCTTTTATTTCCCTGAACAAGCAGACAGCCTCGGTTTACCATTTCATCCAAAAGAGGGGGGGGGGGGGGGGTTGCGAAATTGGGCTTGGTAGCGCCTGTTTTTTGGGCCCTTCGAGGCCCCTTAAGGTTCCAAATGGCATCCGCTGCAAGCACATACACTTCTGATGCAAAGTGCACTGGACGCCATATTGGTAAAGGGGATAGCGCTTGCGCACCTAACATCCACGGGTAGATTCCATAGCAAGATTCAAAGAAATGCAAGATATTCTTCCAGTGTTCTCGCGAGCATGTAGAGCAAAAAGATCATGACGTCAATCAGTGTGCAATGCTGATTTGACACCAGCGCTGCCATTTTGAAGCTGCATGCACCAGCCTATGCCCTCACTTAACTTCCCACAGCTGAACACCCGTTCAATGGCATGAAGGACCACCCACCAGCACTATTTAAAGGGATCATCAATTACTTACAGTTTAGTTGCTAGATTATTTCTTCTGCCTGTTGTGGAAATTCTACATGTTTTGGGCGCTTTTCCATACTTATTAAAAGTTTCAAAAGTCTACAGGGAGTGGTCTGGCTGGTGCTGAAGTACATTTTTGGTAACTTAAAAGCTTGTGCACAAACCAGTTGCTTCCAGACATGGGTGAGTAAGTCTTTCTTGGAATTCTGGGACAATGAGCAGAGGCCACGCAGAGCAGGACACGCTGCCAGAAGAGGGAGGAGGAGGAGGGGGAGAAGGACTCTTAGCAGGAGGCCATGTCCACCGAGGGTGGCCAGGGCGCAATTCCCCTAGCTGAACCTTCACAACGACCAATGTTTGAGATGTCTGCACTTCACAAAGGGAGTTGTCACTGAAATCTGCCAACTGCTGCAGTGACAAATCCAACCTCAAAAGCAGGGCAAGGACCGCATTGCCAGTGTCTGTGAAGGTGACTGTGGCTATGAACTTTTATGCATCTAGCTCCTTCCAGGTTGCTGCTGGAGATATTAGCAACATCTCGCAGTTTGAAATAAGGAGGTCACTGAGGCTCTCTAGGCAAAGAGAGATAACTTCATTTCATTCCCTCTTGCCAGAGAGAAGCAGGTGGAGCGAGCATGAAGGTTTACAAGGATTGCAGGCTTCCCCATGGTGCAGGGTGCCAATGACTGCACGCACATTGTTTTCCATGCGCCTCATGTCAACTTTGTCATGTACCTGAACCGAAAGGGGATCCACTCCCTCAACGTGTAACTGGTGTGTGACCATAGGCACCGCGTCATGCAGGTCAATGCCCGGTATCCTGGCAGCAATTACGATGCGTTCATTCTGCAGCAGTCCTTTGTGCCTGCTGTATTTCAACGATCACGGCAAACCAAAGGGTGGCTCCTGGGTGACAAGGGCTATCCGCTGACGACATGGCTCATGACTCCAGTTTGCAACCCACGCACACGTGCACAGCAGGCATACAATGAGAGACTTGCTGCCTCACAAAATCTGATAGAGCAGACCATTGGCATCCTGAAACAACGATTCCGCTGCCTGGACCGCTCTGGAGGAGCCCTGCAGTACTCGGCTGAGCAGGTCTCAAGATTTTAGTGGTATGCTGCATGCTGCACAACCTTGACATCATGAGGGAACAGCCCTTGCCACCAGGCAGAGGTGGAGGTGGAGGCGGCGGAGGCAGAAGAGGAGGAGGAAGAGGAGGAGGTGGAAGAGGAGGAAGAGGAAGGGAGGCTGCAACCTCGACAGCCCCTTTCTGCCCGGGCTGTACGTGAACAACTAATTCAACAGTGATACCAGTAACCTCAACCCCAATTCCCCATTCACCAACAGTCCCACACTCCCTACCTTCCCTCTGTCACTGACCATCACATTGTCCTCTTGGCCACAATACAAAAATAAAAACCAATACAAAATACACATTCCAATGCAAATTTATAAATTAAATCATGACATATTGCATACAAAAATAAACTTTCTTCCGTGTGCCTTTGCCTATCCTATGAGGTGCTACCCCAGTGGCTGTAGCATGGCTGGTGGAAGGCTGCTGACTTTCATTGGGGGAGACTGCAGATGGCCTTGGAGGACGACCTCGAGCAGCTCTGGGCCTAGAAGGTCCGGCTTCAGACTGCACCATCTCGGCCTGGACGGCAGCAGTCTGGGCTGACGAGCAAAAGAAAAGGCACTGGCGGAGTGGCAGGGGTGCCAGCACAAATGCTGTCATCTGGAGAGAGGGGCGCAGGTTCGTGCTCCATCGAGCCACTGCCACTGTCCCGGTGCGGTGCCTCAGCAATCCTAGTAATCTGTTCGAGAACAGATTGCTGGACGGCTGTGACAACCTGGAAGCTTCTTTGAACCCTGGTATCCAGAGCCAGGATGGCAGCAGTCTGAGCTTCCACCGCAGCCCCCAGACGTTGGGTGGAAGCTGAGAGATCGGCCATCAGACGTTGCATCCTGGTTGGTTCCACAAGTGTGTTGATGGAGTTGGCCACCCGTTCCATGCTGGAAAGGATGGACTCCAAGCTCTGCGCAAAACCTTGTGCCAAGTTGTTGTGGGACTCCTCCATGTTCCTTGACATTGCATGCAGGTGTCTGGCAGGCTTCCCAATGCACCAAGCATTTTGGTGTGTACACCAATCAGACTTTTTCTGCAGCCTGGCCCATCGAAATCCTCCTCTGGACCAGAACTAGTATGTGACCTGGTACCTGCGCTCTCCTTTCCCCTGGTGTTTAAAAGTTAGATTAGCGGCTTAACTGACTAGCTGGCTGATGTAATAAAGGAGAAGTCTGGCAGAACAAAGACAGTTGGAAAAAGCATATTACATGATGATTGAGGGAGTAAAAGAATCAAGGAGGCCATACATTGAACAATGGGCCGCCAAGATGTGATTTGCGAAGATGAGGTTAAACGTACGTAAATTGGGTAGAACAATGGCAGATGTGGAAACAGGGCAAATGAGATAAACAAGATGTGTTTTGTGGAGATGTGATTAAGTGTACATGGCTTGGACAATTAATTGGCCAAGTCCCGAAGATGTGAAGGAAACAAGATGTAAGATTGTATGTAAGCCAACTGCTCGAATGTAAAAATTAGACTCCCGTCTCAGCTCAGACTGAGAGGGCCTCTCCCTGCATGTGCTTGAATAAAGATCGCTTGGAACCAGTACACGCTCATCTCCGTCTGCTTTGGGGCAGAGAGAAATCCCACAACATGCCAAGTTGTTGTCGGATTCCTCCATGCTCCTTGACATTGCATGCAGGCGTCTGGCAGGCTTCCCAATGCATCAAGCATTTTGGTGTGTACACCAATCAGACTTTTTCTGTAGCCTGGCCCATCGAAATCCTCATCTGAGTCCTCTGGACCAGAACTAGTATGTGACCTGGCACCTGCGCTCTCCTTTCCCCCTGCCCTTGATGCAGCACACTTGTGTCTCACCACGTGCAGATCCTGCCTCTATGCTATCCTTTAAATTCTCTAAGGCAGTGTCAGTATCTGAGCTGGTGGCTGCGAGTGTGAAATCGTGTGACGGTGTCCCTTCATCTTCACTGTCTTCCTGTTTTTCCACCATTTCCTGGGTAGGTTGCAGTTCTTGGGTATCTAACATGAAGAAGGGACAAGGGTTGGATTGTGAAGAGGGCAGAGGAGAAAGTAAGAAGTCAATGCTTACACCGTCTGCAGTTTGAAAGTTAGAAGAGAGTTAAGGATGCGAGAGAAGTGGGATGTGAGAAGGAGGATTAGGTATGAGGATACCATCATCTTCAGTGGCTTCAGCCCCGCCAGTGGCCACGGCCTCAGCAATGGCCCACCCCACAATAGCCAGCACTGTCTCCTCTATGGGGGTTAGAACATGCAGGCGCTCCTCTCCCCCTCCAGTTACTTCCTACTGCCCCTTTTTGTGTGCCACCTTCTCCTGCAAGTGAGAGGGAAGTGTGTCAGTGAGGGTCGTGCAATCTGTTTGGATGATGTGGCTGTCATGGTGAAATAGCTGGCAGTGTGTGTAAGCTGTGAGATGTGGGTGTGAGGCTTGCAACAGTGCTAAGTGTGTGAGGGTGAGGTGAAGTATATAATGTTAGGTATGAGTCCTGATTGATAGAGATTGTTGGTAGGTGAGTACTGGAGGTGTGGTGATTTGAACAGTGGCTGAGGCTAGTGGTGCAGTTGGTAGGATGTGGCATTTGAAGATGCATTCACTGACCTTGACCACTTGTATGAGGTCATTAAACTTTTTCCGGCACTGCATCTAGGTCCTTGTGGCTATACTCCAGGCATTAATCAACAAGGCTATCTGTTCCCACTGCCTTCTCATCATGTGTCTGGAGGGCCTCCTTCCCCCCTGAGGATACAGGATGTCTCTCCTCCTTTCCACCTCCTCCACCAAGACCTCCAGTGCAGCGTCTGAAAACCTGGGTGCCTGCTCTCTCTCATGGTCAGCCATTCTTCTCTCTATCCCAAATCAGATTCAGTTGCAGAACAACTTCCAGCACCTGCTGCAGCCAAGATGCACCTCTGCTTTAAGAAGTGCAGGCAAGTTTTAAGTACTGCAGGCTAGCTTTAAGAAATGCAAGTTACTAATCATATTGGGCCCCCTGCTGATGCGTGCCACCAATGAACAGTGCGGGAAGCACTGGCTGCATGCTGAAATCATTATAATTAGCAGGCAGCATGAAATTGGTGTGCTCAACTCGTTCCACTCAACTGGCATGGGCGATCCCCACACCCATTTTCGGGAGCTAACCAATTTATAGCCCAGAAACTCCAACAGTACAAGACTCCCTCAGAACACTACTACAACAGTGACTACATTCAAAAGTACTTCATTGGCTGTAAAGCGCTTTGGGACATCCTGAGGTCGTGAAAGGCGCAATATAAATGCAAGTCTTTCTTTCTTTTCTTAAATTATGTGCTGGAAGGTAGTTTGAACCTGCAACCTTCTAACTCAGAGTCAAGAATGCTACTAACTGAACCAAGCTGACACCTAATGAAAACAACACCCAAAAGCATCCCTTGAGGTCCTTGAACTCCTCAGTGTGCGTACTGTTGGTTATGTTTGTGCTTTTCAAAACCTTACTGGTTATGGCACAAGCTAGGAGAAAGACATTGAGACTGATGGATAGCACTGTGCAACTGACTGCCCCTGCCTCTGGGATGTAAAGCTATTTGCTATCTCAGTTGTTTCAAGCAATGTGTAATGAATGACATGCAGGAAGTAAAGTTAGGCTCTGTTGTTTCCCATAACCAAATAGCCTTTTGACATTGTGCTTTCTTAATTTGTGGAGGAAAGGTTGATTGGTTCGAGACTGACACCAATATGGTTTATCATGGCTATTTTGTTATCAACAAGTAAAAGATCAATACATGTAAGTATTTACAGAATAGGGCAAAAATTGATAATACCAACTCTTACTCTGGGTAAAGCCCAATGTCCCTTCGTCAGTCGCCCATCAAGCTGAGTCTTCCTCTTCTGCCTTGATTCCACACTCTTTCGGCGTGACTTCTGGGGGGCGAAATTGGGTGCCTTTGCACCTCCCGTTAGTGCCCCCGGGGGGCGCAAATGGCTTTGCGACCAGGCGTGACGCTGACATTGACTCCCGCCATATTAGGCGGGAGTTTTGCAGCGGCACTATGGTGTTGCGCCCTGATCTCCTTCACCTGGAGATTGTGATGTCATCGCCGTTCGCATCGCCCCGGTAGTGCCCCGGACCCAAAATTGACCTCTGCCCCCTGCAGCAGCGCCGGTCGAAAACACCGACAGCTGCAGGAGGTGTGCATCGGGCGGTCGATCGCTTCGGGGGCGATGATTAAAGGCGAGGTGGCCGAGGTGAGTAAAAAAATTTGCCTTTCTTCTTCCCGTTTTTTTCGCAGGTTCCTGCCTGCGATCGATCAGCCTGGCACTCTGCTTGAGTGCCGGGCTGATCGTGCGGGATCGCGGCTGCCTTGTTGGTCCAGGTAGGTACTTACATATTGCAGAGCCTGCAGCGATGGCCCTTCCCTTTAAGGGAGGGAAGGAGCCTTTGAACGCGGCAGCGCTGCACGGCCCAGTGTGCACAGCCCAGTGTGCAGTGCTGCTGAAGTCTCCGCCCCGCCTGCTGCCGATTACGCTCCAAGAAGGAAGTGGAACACTTGACTTAGCGCTCCATTTCCTTCCTGGAACGCAAACGGCAAATTTTTCAAAAGTTTGAAATCCGTTAGTGCTTGGCGCTAACTTTTCAAACTTTTAAAAATTAGTGCCCCAAACGGGGTGATAGTGAATTTCTCCCCCCTAGTTTTGACCCTACAACTTGAACTGCAGACTTGCCTCTGCTTTTAAAGCCAAGGAAACAAGGAAGCTGCAGACTGCATTCTGCAGAGTCAATTACACCTATCGCATCTCCTGCACAAATCTTCTGAACCATCACAACTGTAGTTGTGTCCAACTCTGTCCAACAGATAATGGCCATCCTCTTTGCTTGACTATTGCTCAACTTAAGCTGTAATTTCCTGCTTGGCACTTCAAAGGAACATGAGGGGAAATTAAGACCATTCCAGTTGGGTGCCTCCATTGTTTTGGCCAATCTGTTATTAACACCTCACATAGGATGTTACCGCCCCATCTGTTTGTTCCTGCGTCCCTTTGTCCCAACTAATCTCCAATAGTAGCATGTCTTAATATAAGCATATTATATTAACACACCAACAAGATCCTGCAAATCCATTGGCAGGATAGGCGCACCAACATCAGTGTTCTTGCTCAAGCCAACATCCCCAGCATCAAAGCTTTGACCACGCTCGATCAGCTCCAATGGACGGGCCACATCATCCGCATGCCCGATATGAGACTCTCAAAACAAGCGCTCTACTCGGAGCTCCGACATGGCAAGAGAGCCCCAGGTGGGCAGAGGAAACGCTCCAAGGACACCCTCAAAGCCTCCTTGAAAAAGTGCAACATCCCCACTGACACCTGGGAATCCCTGGCCCAAGACCGCACAAAGTGGAGGAGAAGCATCCGGGAAGGCACCGAACACCTCGAGTCTCTTCGCCGGGAGCAAGCGGAAGCCAAGCGCAAACAGCGGAAGGAGCGCACGTCAACCCAAGCACCCCACCCACCCTCCCCTTCAACCACCGTCTGCCCCACCTGTGACAGAGACTGTAGGTCCCGCGTTGGACTCATCAGTCACCTGAGAACTCATTTTTAGTGTGGAAGCAAATCATCCTCGGTTCTGAGGGCCTGCCTAAGAAGAAGAAGAAGATCTTAATCAGGACAATAACCCCATGATGTGATCAGCTTCTGACCTGCATCAGCAATCTGTGGGTTTAAACGATATCACTTTAGATTTGCAATGCAGAATGGTTAATATTGCTAAGCAAAAGATGTTCATTTTGCTCCTATGTCCAATATTCTTACAACATTCACTGTCCAGGCTCACCTGGACTATAGCTGTTCAAGAAAAAGACCAACCAACAGCTACTAAGGGTAATAACAACTGAAAATGCTGGAAACACTCAGCAGGTCAGGCAGCATCGAAGAGAGAGAAACAGAGTCAACATTTTGGGTCGAGGACCCTTCGTCAGAACTGGAAAAGGTTCGAGAAGTGAGATTTTTAAGCAGAGGCAGGGAGGAGGGGAGGAAAGAACAAAGGGAAGGTCTGTGACAGGCTGGAAGGCAGAAGAGATTGACTGACAAAAGGGATGATGGTGCAAGGCATACAGAGAGGTAATGGGACAAGTTAAGAAACAAAAGATGACTCTACATGAGGTGTGAATGGCGATGGCAGAATCATCAACAGCTACCATGTGAGAAGACAAGGGAAAAACAAATAAAAAACATATAGGGGTCGAGGTTATAGTCTGAAATTGTTGAACTCGATGTTAAGTCCAGAAGGCTGCAAAGTGCCTAATCGAAAGATAAGGTGCTGTTCCTCAAGCTTACGTTGAGCTTCGTTGCAACAGTGTAAGAGGCCAAGGATGGACAGGTCAGAGTGGGAGTGGAGTGAAGAATTAAAGTGACAGGTGACCGGAAGCTCGGGGTCACGCTTGCGGACTGAACGGAGGTGTTCCACAAAGCGGTCACCCAATCTGCGTTCGCTCTCCCCAATGTAGAGGAGACCGTATTGTGAGCAGCGAATACAGTAACTAGGGAATGGCAATAAAAGCCAGCCTTGGCAGCGACGCCCACATCTCGAGAATGAAAGAAAAACATAAAGAAATGATGATTATAAATACGCTCATTTTGGAACAAAATTAGGAAAAAAATGTTAAAGAGTTCTGCTTTTCTGCCTCTCCGAGGAGATCACATGATTCTGGGTGAGGTGGGCAGTGTACCTATTGTGATGCGCAGGCATCACAATTGTGTGGGACAGGCTGGATGGACCAGAGGGTCTTTTCCAGTCCATCATTCTCCGTATGTATTTCAAACTCATACTTATATAAAAAACAGTCTTTAGTTGTACATGCTGAAGGCTACAAAAATTGGAAAAGCTGAAACAGTGATTGTCTTTGGGGACAATTTTATCAAGCAAGGTATTTTAAGAAGGAGATTGTGGGAGAACCTCTGAATTTCTCTGCTGGCCTTCACTTTGGTTGAATTGCCTCAAATTAAATTAAACTTCAGATGGTTCTTACACCCGTACGGTTTGCTTGTTCCCTCATTACCTGGTTCTATTCCAGATACTTAGAAAATTGTGTCTTTAGCTGAGCAAAGAAACCAATCATCTCAATGAGAATGTGTAAGTATGTTTAGGCACACCAATGTACATGAAGTTATTCAGCATGTAAAAGCTCCTTTCTGGTTGACAAGACCCAATATTAAGCACCATATAATGATAGCCTGTAAGTACTTTCATAGTCTTGTCAAATTAATACATTCGTAGCAATAGAACTGAATTTGTGGTGGCCTTTTTCTTTGTTTATCTTCACATGAGTATAATTTAATATAAAGGGGTACATTTATTCAAATATATTACTATTAACATAATTTTAAATTGTAATGGCTGTGGTTAAATCAGATCTGTGAAGAAATTTAACTAGAAGTGATGCTTGATAGACTGCAGCTTGCAAAATAAAGGTTCCAAACATATTGCTTCCCAAGAAGATTTTCTTACGTACTGTCTACAAATCAATTAAAAAAAAAAAATCAAAGGTCACAATTGATATCAAATGCTATTCTTTTTCACTAAATACAGTTGAGATTCTCCTATCAATCAGCTGCATGTCAAAGTGCCTCACAATCAATGATTTTAATCTACAGTCAGATGTAGGCATCGAATACAAACATGCTGAAAATTAAACAAATTGCTACCAATTACTTTCTTTTTAATTGAGGGTCAAGCTATTACATTGTACCATTTGGCTAGAACATAGGAAAAGGAGTAGACTATTCCCCTCTAGCCTGTTCCTCCATTCAACTAGATCATGGCTGATCTGTATCTTAGCTCCATTTACCTGCCTTGGTGCCATATCCCTTAAACCCTTACCGAACAAAAATCTATCAATCTCCATTTTGAAATTTTCAATTGACCTAGCCTCAATTGCCGAGTGGATGATCCAGATCGGCCTCCTCCTGAGGTCCCCACCAGCACAGAAGCCAGTCTTCAGCCAATTCGATTCACTCCACGTGATATCAAGAAACGGCTGAGCACACTGGATACCACAATGGCTGTGGGCCCCGACAACATCCTGACTGTCGTGCTGAAGACTTCTGCTCCAGAACTAGCCACACCTCTAGCTAAGATGTTCCAGTACAGCTACAGCACTGGCATCGACCCGATAATGTGGAAAACTGCCCAGGTATGTCCTGTTGCCAAAAAGCAGGACAAATCCAATCCGGCCAATTACCACCCCATCAGTCTACTCTCAATCATCAGCAAAGTGATGGAAGGTGTCGTCGACAGTGCTATCAAGCAGCACTTACTCACCAATAACCTGCTCACCGATGTTCAGTTTGGGTTCCACCAGGACCACTCAGCTCCAGACCTCATTACAGCCTTGGTCCAAACATGGGCAAAAGAGCTGAATTCCAGAGGTGAGATAAGAGTGACTGCCCTTGGCATCAAGGCAGCATTTGACCGAGTGTGGCTTCAAGGAGCCCTAGTAAAACTGAAGTCAATGGGAATCGGGGGGAAAACGCTCCACTGGCTGGAGTCATACCTAGCACAAAGGAAAATGGTTGTGGTGGTTGACGATCAATCATCACAGCCCCAGGACATCGCTGCAGGAGTTCGTCAGGGCAGTGTCCTAGGCCCAACCATCTTCAGCTGCTTCATCAATGACCTTCCCTCCAACATAAGGTCAGAAATGGGGATGCTCACTGATGACTGCACAGTGATCATTGCCATTCATAACTCCTCAGGTAATGAAGCAGTCCATGCCCAAATGCAGTAAGACCTGGATGACATTCAGGCTTGGGCTGATAAGTGGCAAATAACATTCGCGCCACACAAGTGCCAGACAATGACTATCTCCAACAAATGAGAGTCTAACCATCGACCCTTGACATTCAACAGCATTACCATTACCAAATACCCCACCATCAACATCCTGGGGGGTCACCATTGACCCAAAACTTAACTGGACCAGCCACATAAATACTGTGGCTACAAGAGCAGGTCAGAGGCTGGGTATTCTGCAGCAAGTGTCTCCCCTTCTGACTCCCCAAAGCCTTTCTACCATCTACAAGTCACAAGTCAGGAGTGTGATGGAATATTCTCCACTTGCCTGGATGAGTGCAGCTCCAACAACACTCAAGAAGCTCGACACCATCCAGGCCAAAGCAGCCCACTTGATTGGCACCCCATCCACACCGTGGCTGCAGTGTGTACCATCTACAAGATGCACTGCAGCAACTCACCAAGGGTTCTTCGGCAGCGTCTCCCAAACCCGCGACCTCTACCACCTAAAAGGACAAGGGCAGCAGGTGCATGGGAACACCACCACCTCCAAGTTCCCCTCCAAGTTACACATCATCCTGATTTGGAAATATATCGCCGTTCTTTCATCGTCACTGGGTCAAAGTCCTAGAACTCCCACCCCAACAGCATTGTGGGAGTACCTTCACCACAAGGACTGCAGTGATTTAAGAAGGCGGCTCACCACCACCTTCTCAAGGGCAATTCGAGATGGGCAATAAATGCTGGCCTTGCCAGCGATGCCCACATCCCAGGAATGAATTAAAAAAAACAGCTTTTGGGGAGAGAGTTCGAGATTTCCACTGCCCTTTGTGTGAAGAAGTGCTTCTTGTCATCACCCCTGAGTGGCCTAGCTCTAATTTTAAAGTTATGACCCTTTGTTCTGGACTTCCCCACCGGAGGAAATAGTTTCTCTCTATCTACCCAATCATCTTGAACACTTCAATTAGATAACCCCTTAATCTTCTTTATTCAAGGGAATACAAGCCTAGTCCTCATAATTTAATTGTTTTAGCCCAGGTATCATTCTGGTGAATCTGCGCTGCACTCCCTCCAAGGCCACTATATCCTTCTTGAGGTGCGGTGCCCAGGACAGAATGCAATACTCTAAATGCAGTCTAACCAGAGCTTTATATAACTGTAAAAAACTTCCACCCATTTGTATTCCACAGCTCTTGAGATTAAGGCTAACATTCCATTAACCTTTTAAATTATTTTATGCACCTGTCCACTAGCTTTTAGTGATTTCTGTATATGCACCCCTAAATCTCTCTGCTCCTCCACAGTTCCTAGCTTCTTACTATTTAGAAAATACTCTGCTCTATCTTTCTTAGGTCCAAAGTGGATGACCTCACATTTTTCCATCTGCCAATTTTGCCCAGTCACTTAATCTATCAATGTCTCTTTGCAACTTTCTGCTCCCATCTACATTGCTTACTTTGCCACCTAACTTAGTATCATCAGCAAACTTAGATATACAGCTCTCTATTACTTCATCTCAGTCATTGATAAATATAATGAAAAGCTGAGGCCCCAGTACAGATCCCTGGGGGACAGCACTAGTCACATTCTGCAAATTGGAGTACATACCCATTAACCATACTCTCTGTCTCCTACCTCCTAACCAATTTCCTACCCATGTCAATAGATTGCCTCCAATTCCATGCGTTTTCATTTTTGCTAACTGTATCTTATATGGAACCTTATGGAATCGCTTATAAATAACATCCATAGACACTGCCTTATCTACCATGTTAGTGACCTCAAAAAATTCAACGAGGTTAGTTAGACATGACTTACATCTATATTTACATCTATCTTCCCAGCTAATTTGTAAAGCAAGAAAGGTTTATTTTCCTTTAAAATGCCATGTTGTGTTGTTTGGTGTCTATATTATGTTGGTTTTCAGCTGCTGGTACTTTGTGTCATATCAATCATATACTAATTTGTGTCACTTCCTTCATTTTTTACACTATGTAATTTCATAGGAATTCATCTGGAACATGCAAGAAGTCTCTCTTGATCTGAAACAACTGGAAAATTTCTATAACAATCATCTAATAGTGAGACGAGTTACATTGAGAAATATATGGATTGTTCTTAATATTGCTAGATTCACAATTCTTGATATTTTGTTATCATGATTAATACCTGTCTCAGCAGTTTGAAAATATAATTTTTACATTTCAATATCTTCCACCACATTTTACATTTAAAAAAAATTCATTCCTAGGATGTGGGCATCGCTGGCAAGGCCAGCATTTATTGCCCATCCCTAATTGCCCTCGAGAAGGTGGTGGTGAGTCACCTTCTTGAACCGCTGCAGTCAGTGTGGTGAAGGTACTCCCACAGTGCTGTTAAGGAGGGAGTTCCAGGATTTTGACCGAGCGACGATGAAGGAACGGCAATATATTTCCAAGTCAGGGTGGTGTGTAACTTGGAGGGGAACTTGCAGGTGATGATGTTCACAAGTACCTGCTGCCCTTGTCCTGCTAGGTGGTAGAGGTCGCAGGTTTGGGAGGTGCTGCCGAAGAAGCCTTGGCAAGTTGCTGCAGTGCATCTTGTAGATGGTACACACTGCAGCCATGGTGTGCCGGTGGTGGAGGGAGTGAATGTTTAAGGTGGTGGATGGAGTGCCGATCAAGCGGGCTGCTTTGTCCTGGATGGTGTTGAGCTTCTTGAGTGTTGTTGGAGCTGCACTCATCCAGGCAAGTGGAGAGTATTCCATCACACTCCTGACTTGTGACTTGTAGATAGTAGAAAGGCTTTGGGTAGTCAGGAGATGAGACACTCGCCACAGAATACCCAGCCTCTGACCTGCTCTTGTTGCCACAGTATTTAGGTGGATGGTCCAGTTAAGTTTCAAGTCAATTGTGACCCCCAGGATGTTGATGGTACGGGATTCGGCGATGGTAATGCCGTTGAATGTCAAGGGGCGGTGGTTAGACTCTCGTTTGTTGGAGATAGTCATTGCCTGGCACTTGTGTGGCACGAATGTTACTTGCCACTTATCAGCCTAAGCCTGAATATTGTCCAGGTCTTGCTGCACACGGGCATGGACTGCTTCATTATCTGAGGAGTTGCGAATGGAACTGAACACTGTGCAATCATCAGCGACCTTCTGACCTTATGATGGAGGGAAGGCAATTGATGAAGCAGCTGAAGATGGTTGGGCCTAGGACACTGCCCTGAGGAACTCCTGCAGTGATGTCATGCATTCTCGTGAATATTACAGAAGAACAGAAGTAAAAATGTGGATCGCTGTTAATTCTTAGTGTAAGAAAATTTGAATCTGTCTAACTAAATGTGGTTGCAACGTAATCCTTTTATTGTGTTTGACCAAGTCCAGACACGCACAATGTCTTTGATCAGTAGACATACAGAGAAATAAACGCAATTACCCCATTTTTCCCCAGGTAGAGAGGAAACTTTCATCGATCCTTTTGATCCCGACTCTCTCTACAAATTGTCATGGAAAGCTCAAGATCTTTATAGGCCTGTAGTCACACGCACTGTCCTAGATGATTCATTATGGCATGAATAGTGTTATTGTGAACAAGACCCCCAGAAATGTGGTAGTTCCTTCAAAACACCAGGTGCCAATTTGTTTAACATCTAGGATGTAACTGTGCAAGGTTAAGAGTAGGCTGGAGTGCAGAGGTCCAAAATGGCAGCACTGGTGTCAAATCAGCATTGCACGCTGATTGATGTCATGATCTGCCTGCTCTGCATACTTCTGGTGGACATTAGGTGTGCATGTGCTAACCTCTTTACCAGTATGGCATCTGGCGCACTTCATGTCAGAAGTGTGTTTGGCATCGTGGATGACATTTTGGAACCTTACGGGGCCTCGTAGCGCCCAAAAACCGGGCGCTACCAAGCCCAATTTCGCCCCCAAGACCATCATCGATCCTTTCGATCCTGACTCTCTCTACAGATTGTTAAGGAAAGCTCAAGATCTTTATAGGTACGTAATCAGGCACACTGCCCAGACCCCCCAGAAATGAGATGCCAATTTGTTTACCATCTAGGATGTAACTAATCATCCTGAGCTCCATTGTCCCACTTCCTATATCAAGATTGCCTTGGCTATCTCATTTCGCAATTTGGCCACAAATATAAGTCAACAGGCATGAATCACACATCCTGCACTTTCAGCAGAAGCTAAACAGCACAGTCAGCTAGATTGTACCCTGACACATTAAACCCTGAAGCATCCTGGGAATAAACAACTTTAACCATTTCATTATTTCTATTTACAGTACAAATTCACAAATCCATACATAAAAAGAAAACAAAAAACCTTAATCACATGAGATTAAGCCAAATCCTAACCCTACATATGTATGTATACACAACTAAGGTATCTTACATTAGCACAATCAAGATTGAGCATTATTACAATTCTGATACATTACATAGGGTTAAAGTACAGCGCACATAACAGGAATGGCTGAGGGTTTTCTTTTTGCTTTATGGTACATTTATGTAAAGTCTGCCAAGATTTATTCTATCCACTGCTAATCAAAGGAAGCCATGAAGGTGTAATTGGTGGAGCGTGAAGAAATAAAATGCCTGTTGAGAGCGCTGCATACTCAGCTGCTCCTGCACAGAAAACAGGCTCATTCGATACCTCCAGCTTGCTTAAGATGAAGGCTAACAAATACGGATTCTCGTGACATGGCATTATGAGAGAGATAAAATATTGTTTGTCCCACTTTTGCAGATCTAGACAGTGTTCTCCTCCAGCTGTTTTTTTTTTCTTTCTGGCTACCAAATACATTCCCATTTTATTTGAAATGTTCCAGTGTGGCCACGTTGCTTGAAAATTAAGAGATTAGAGAAAGTAACCAGACTACTATCAAATTTTAAATAGAAGGTGGCTTATCGGTTGTCAAAATATATTTTATCATAATCTTGGTTTAGATGAAGAAGATCCTTCTGTCCATTTGATCGCATTCATCTTCCATAACAGCATCTAGCTGCTTTTTAAAAAAAATATATTATTTGTTTATGGGATGTGGGTGTCGCTGGCAAGGCCAGCATTTATTGCCCATCCCTAATTGCCCTTGAGAAGGGTCAAGTGTTTTGGCATTAACCACCCTTCTTCACAACCTCTTCACAACCTGTTCAGAACCTTAAACCTGTGCCTTCTTGACCTGCTGCCCTGGTGGACCTGAAAGTATTGTTTCGGTTCACTTTCTCCATACCATTAAATACATAACTCTGTCATGTCCCCGAGGAGATGCTATTTTCAAGACTGAATCAGGTCTAGCTTATCAAATCATTGCACCTAGCTCTTTTCTCTTATGGTGGAGATTAGCTTCATTACTGTCCTGTATTTTCTTTAAGGTCTGAATAGTCCCATAATGTCAGAGTGATCAGAATTGCATGCAGTACTCTAGGTTGCCCCTGACCAAAGCATTGTTTACAGCAGGACTTTTGGGGTTTGAACTTACCTCTTTGGCAACGTAACCCAGTATCATTTTGATATTGTTTGCTTTGTCAATTTCTGCTTCACAGACTTGTGGAGCAACAAGACAACTAACGCTCCTAGGTATCTTTCAATTTCTAATTTGCAAGTTCATGTTCCTCCTATTTTTACTTTCAATAGGCAGTACATTCATTTTGCCACTGATCAGTCCAGGTGTAAAACTGTTGAGCTATTTTTGTAAAATCCTGTTGTCTCCATTGTGTCCATACAATTTGCAACTTATAACTTAAACTACAATTCCAAGTCATTTGTATATATCAGGAGAAGTGGGATTCCAGCCTGAGCTCTTGAGTGTCCCACTGAATCCCTCTTCCCATTGCAATGCTTTGCTCCTTCCCTTTTGCCAGTTACTGATCCATATCTCTGTCTTATCCTTGATATACTGCCATTGGTTCCATAGGGAATTTTATGTAGTCTTTTAGTGTTCTAGGTACATATGCCTTTCACTGTCAATTTGAGATATCACCTCTTCAAAATCATTTATGAAGTACCTTGGGCAAGAACTACCCCTTCCAAAGCTGTGTTGCCTGTCATTTATTAGATTATTTTAAGGGGAGATTGGGGGTAGGGGGGGGCGGGGTGGGGGGGGTGAAAGATTTACAAAGTACTGATGGTAATTTTGAGGAAATCAGTGAACACTGGAGAGTTTCAGAACAACTGGAAACGGGCAAATGCAGTTCCCATACTCAAGCACAACAAGGACTTATCTGGTCTTAAGATTTTTGAGGCACTGACTGCTGGAACTGCATACATAAATATTTAACCATGCATGCACATGGAGTAGCTAGAACATTGGGCCAAAAATTGTGGTCAGCGGCCTACCTCCGGAATACGCCACCGAGCTGTGAAAAGAATACGCACCCACCTGATGGCGGCGCTCCGGCGAAAACTTGTGCTCTGACGCTGCGAATAGGAGGGCAACGTAATGGCCCACAGATCCCAGGGGTGCAGCCTGTGCAGAAGCGTACCTGGGATCACGTGGGCCTGGTCCTCCAATCAGAAAACAGATTGTCTTTCATTCATTTAAATTACTACAATACTTATTACTACAGCCTTTAAAATACTATCAGATTTAGCTTTTATCGTGGGAATTCAATTGATTACTCATAATTCCTATTTCTAAACAAATACTGTGCACTGTGCAGAAAGTTATGAAATATGTTTTTTAAAACCTGCAGCTTTAACATACACTAGGATTGCTTCTTATTAAAGCATTTAAGTCATTTAATTAAAAAAAAAGGATTTTTTTTCATCTCGGGGATCCCCTTACGCTGTGGAAACAGGCCCTGTACCTGTTTCCACCAGCCGTAAAATTTCCTACGTAATTACTGGGCTGTTGGTGGGCAACAAGCCCAACCCTGCATCAGCAATTAGGATTTCGGATGCGGAGCAGATGGCCTGTCCACGCGTACGTTGACAGAGAGCAAGTTCGGGATTTAGCGCATGTGCTTAAATCCTGAACTTGCGGTGGATTTCAAAGGCAGTATGACGGCGTACTCTGAGAGTATGCCATCATACCCACCGCAAAATCCAGGCCATTCTTTTTTAAGAGAGAGACCATTTATTATTTTTAAAATGCCGCAACTTAAAGGAGGAAAATAATCACAATGTGATTAAAATATCAAAGCATTCAAAAATCTTCTTTTCTGGATGCATAAATCAATCTAATGTTTCAGATTATTAGTGATAAATAAGGCATGCAGAGCAAAAATTAGTTACTAATCAATCTCCCATGGTGCCGCACACAGGGATTCAAGACTACGTGTAGGCTTCGGGTATGGTGAGGTTGGAGGGCAGGCAATAATTGGTCCAGGGCGCCCAAAAGTAATTCGGTTTTCATTCTGTCCTTCCATAAGAGTATAACTTTTAAAAATTAGTATTGATAGTTAAATAACAAACGTTATAGCAATTTGGAAAGCAGAAACAAAAATGTGAATAAAACATGACAATAGGAAACAAGGTTTTGTAGGCAGGAAGCAAGCACAGTCTAATTATGCTCTTGTGGCTCATTCTAGCATTTCTATGCTGATCATCTTTTCAGATATTTCTAACTGTGCTGATTATGTTGATCTTTCAAAGACTAGACAGCCCCTAAAGAACTGTGATGTTCTGCAGATTTCTTTTTTAATTCATTGTGGACGTCGCTGGCAAGGCTAACATTTATTTCCCTTGATGAGCCACCTTCTTGAACCGCAGAGGGCAGTTAAGAGTCCAACCACATTGCTGTGGGTCTGGAATCACATATCGGCCAGACTGGTTAAGGATGGCAGATTTCCTTCCCTAAAGGACATTAGTGAACTAGATGGATTTTTAAAACAGTCTGATAGTTACTGATACTAGTTTTAATTCCAGATTTATTTAATTTAAATTCCCCAGCTGCCTGTGGTGGGATTTGAACTCACGTATATGGATTATTAATCCAAGCCTCTGGTTTACAAGTCCAGTAACACAACCACTATGCTACCATACCCAACTATTCAGAAACAACTAGCTGTCCTTGTAGTTGTTTGCCCTTTCTAAGCCTTGGGTTAAAACTTACCTTTGAAGTATGTAACATTTACATTTTTCTTTTTCTTAGTATGACTGATTAAATGTTTCTTTTAAGCAAGTTATCTTGATTTGCTTTGTCTAGCCTAAGCAGTCCAAGGTTCACAACAAGGTACAGGTGGAAATTCTCATTGCTAACTAATTAATCATTTCCGTTTTAAGTTTTTTTTGTTTTTGCTCAATTTCCACTCCCTTAGAGATGCACGGCCAACATAATGCCAGTATTTCTTCTTTTTGTTGCCATGACTATATGATAATTAGTTGTGGGTGTTCACAGTTTCTGCTTCAGTGAAATTATATTTTACATGGCTGTCTTAAAATAATGACCATATCTGTTCATTGCATCAGCAAAATTTGGTATCAGGAATGGATATAAGGCCATGACATAGGATGCAGATCAGTAGGTTATTTTTTCCAGAGATAACTTAGTTTAAAGGTCTGAACTGATGCAAATTCTGTCACGGCCTCAATCATTCAGAAGCGAGTTTAACCAAACAACATCTTGTAGCACTGCTCTCTCCCAAATGATCCCAAGCGTGATATTCTTTCCATGTATGATACTTCTTTACAATTCTTTGTTGATATCAGTTAATCTATCAGTAGCTAAATTGCACATTATTTGCCTTTACTGGCTGATAATTAGTCTTGGGTACGAACTCCTGTAGTGTCTGTGTATAGCAACATTATAAATGAGTTTAACAAAAGTTCCTTTGTTCAGTATTTCCACCAAATTGTGAATGTGCTCCTTTAAACCCTATTTAAAAATTCATCACAAGTGCATTTGAAATGTCACTCCATGGAGAGACCTGAGTAATTTCTATCCACAGGTTACAATATCATTGTCTGTGAGCAAAAGCCCAGCTTATAGAGAATAACGCGATTTAATCATTCATAAACGAATACAGCAAAATATCAAGATCGTGATCACTGCTGTCATTTTATGTAACAAAGAGTACTGTCATTTGTGTAAGCAGAATAAATATGCTGGCTATGCACCTCTGAAAGATTTGGTACCAGGGCCTCCTGGTATTACTGGGACTGCTGCCATATAGCACTCTGCTTTTTCAAATGGCTAAGAGGAGCAGCAGTTCAACATCACACATGAAACTTTTATTTTTGCTAATGATACTCAGAATCCATTGAAATCCCATCTGGTGTTACTGCATGATCCAGATGCTTCAACCACAGGTGGCAAAATTGGCACTTCATAGGGCATGTACTGAGTCCAGATGAGTTTAACCTCTTGAGTAATCCATGTTGCTAAAAATTCAATTCAATAATTCTGTTATTTGCCAAGTAGATAAAATAGTTACTTTCTTTTTTTTGAGAAGTCGCACAACATCAGGTTATAGTCCAACAGCTTTATTTGAAATCACAAGCTTTCGGAGCGCTGCTCCTTCGTCAGGTGAAGTGAAGAGATGCATATAGGCACAGCATATATAGTCAGAGAACACTGCCAGATGATTACAGTTAATCTTTCCAACTGCCCTTTATCACACCTCAGCAGAGAGATAATCATGGCAATCAAAGGTGTGGATGGTGTCCAAACAGGTTCTTCCTATGGACCCACGGCGAAGAATCACTGAAAAGACTACACGATAACATCAACAAGTTCCATCCCACCATCAAACTCACCATGGACTACTCCTCAGAATTGGTTTCATTCTTGGACACACGAATCTCCATCAAAGATGGACACCTCAGCACTTCACTCTACCGCAAGCCCACGGACAACCTCACGATGCTCCACTTCTCCAGCTTTCACCCTAACCACATTAAAGAAACCATCCCTTATGGACAAGCCCTGCGAATACACAGGATCTGCTCAGACGAGGAGGAACGCGATGGACACCTACAGACGCTGAAAGACGCCCTCGTAAGAACGGGATATGATGCTCGACTCGTCGATCGACAGTTCCGACGGGCCACAGCTAAAAATCGCATAGACCTCCTCAGAAGACAAACACGGGACACAACCAACAGAGTACCCTACGTCGTCCAGTACTTCCCTGGAGCGGAGAAACTACGCCATGTTCTTCGCAGCCTTCAACATGTCATCGATGACGATGAACACCTCGCTAAGGCCATCCCCACACCCCCACTACTTCGCCTTCAAACAGCCGCCTAACCTCAAACAGACCATCGTTCGCAGCAAATTACCCAGCTTTCAGGAGAACAGCGACCACGACACCACACAACCCTGCCACGGCAACCTCTGCAAGACATGCCAGATCATCAACACAGATAACATCATCACACGTGAGGACACCACCCACCAGGTACATGGTACATACTCATGTGACTCGGCCAACGTTGTCTACCTCATACGTTGCAGGAAAGGATGCCCCGGAGCATGGTACATCGGCGAGACCATGCAGACACTGCGACAACGTATGAACGGACACCGCGCAACAATCGCCAGGCAGGAGTGTTCCCTCCCAGTCGGGGAACACTTCAGCAGTCAAGGAAATTCAGCCTCGGATCTTCGGGTAAGCGTTCTCCAAGGTGGCCTTCGAGACACACGACAACGCAAAATCGTCGAGCAGAAACTGATAGCCAAGTTAAGCACCCATGAGGACGGCCTCAACCGGGATCTTGGGTTCATGTCACGCTACATGTAACCCCACCTGACGTAGAGTCATCCAGACTCGAGTCGTCGTTGGCTTGTTCTCTCTACACAGATGCGGCCGGACCTGCTGTGATTTCCAGCAAAAAAAGTTTTTTGTTTTCCATACAGACCCCAGCATCTGCCACATTGTCTTTGATGTAATGTTTTCCTGACTGACCTGTTTGGACACCATCCACACCTTTGATTGCCGTGATTATCTCTCTGCCGAGGTGTGATAAAGGGCAGTTGGAAAGATTAACTGTAATCATCTGGCAGTGTTCTCTGACTATATATGCTGTGCCTATATGCATCTCTTCACTTCACCTGACGAAGGAGCAGCGCTCCGAAAGCTTGTGATTTCAAATAAAGCTGTTGGACTATAACCTGGTGTTGTGTGACTTCTCACATTTGTCCACCCCAGTCCAACACCGGCATCTCCACATCATTTCTTTTTTTTATCATGAGCAAATGCACTTTTATGGTAGAAAAGTCTTTGGTTCAAAAAAGACTCCGCAGTATAGCTCACATGGGGTATAAATTAGACTGATCCATAGCCTTGCTGCTGATCGGGTTGGTTAAGGTCTATCAAAGAGACTCGGGGAGTAATTCTAGCCTAACCCACCCAGCGGAAACCTGGCAGGATTGGCCGATTTTATTCCCTGCCCGATTTTACTGGTAAAGAGCCATACCCAATTGTACATCCATTTAGGTTATAAAGAGCAGCAGAGAAGAAAAGGTTATTCAAGAAGTACTGGCTGTGACACCAAGCGTGGGTTTTAAAAGCCTATAGATTGTAAAAGGAAGGCAAGGCTGTGGGAAGTATGATAAGAATGGTCTCTGCACTTACGGATGTTTCTCAATTGGCCTTTGTTACCATATTTAAATCTTTTAACATTGCTACTTCGAGGCTGCCTGTGAGTAGATATACGGTGCAGAAGTCCCCCGAATGTGACAGCATAAAGTTTTGCCAAATTTTCTTCCATTTAATCAAAGTAAAATCCCCTTTGAACTCACTAATTTGAGACCGAGAGCAAGAGGAGGGTAATTTTAAGTTTCGGCTGGATGGAAAATGGGCATCATTGGTTCAGCCAATCTGATATTGCCCCTTTTACACTATCACTGAAAGTTAAAATTACCTCAGAAAGTGAGACACTCACAGACACAGAGAGAAAAATGCACACAGATCCAGAGATATTTAGATAGAAACAAAGACAACCAGAGACAAGGAGCCACCAACGGCTGCAGGGATGCGGGTTGTAGGGAAAATGTGGACCTCATTGGATCTCTTCCCATCCGCTTCCCCAATAACATGTGGTACTTCCAGCCCCTCGCGCACATTGTATTGTCTACTCCCTCATCTTCCCACTACTAATTCCCTTTCCGATTACTCTCTCACTCACATCTCTACCCCTACCTATTCCGCTTTGAACGATTCACTCAGCTCGTTTTATTCTCCTGTTAAAATTCGAGCATCACAATCTTAGGCAAAACTATCAGCTCTAAGCTCAGGCTTTTGGGAGAGACTTAAAACTTGAAATAAAAACTTTATTATGTTTTCTTTTGTGTCTTCTAATGGCTTCATTAAAGTTACGTATTTTTTAATTTCAGTTAAATTCTTATTCTGGTCATTTAGAAGCTTCAGTTACTGCGGGAAAAATTGCAGATGAAAAATAATTCAGAAAGGATGTTTAGAGAATTGTGGGAACTCAGTCGCCAGATTGTGCAATGCACTGGCTAGTTTGGGCAATCAGAATTACATACATACATATTACATGGAGTCTACAGCACAGGAACAGGCCATTCAGCCCAACTGGTCTATGCCAAAAGTAAAAAGTTGACACAAGTGTGATGAAAATGTGACAACAGGAAGTCAAGTGGCACAGACAGGAAGTGTGTGTCGGCTTAAGATATATAATATGCACATATCTAGGGCTGAATTCTGCCGGTACTCAGAGGGTGGGTCCGGAGGCGGGCCGCTGTCAAAATGGCAGTGATTGACAGCGGGTCGGAAGTCCACTCTGAACCCGCCTCCTTGTTAATTTCCCAAGTGCCGGCTCTGCCTGCGGTTTGCGGACCCGGCACTAAGCGGCGGGTCAGGCAATTGAGAAACTTAAGAAGCTGCTTAAAGGTATTTAAGCAGCATTTTACCAGGTCCTAACGATTTTTCCATGTTTTTTACGGGTTTCCGGCGCTCGGGGATCACGTCAGGTAAGTGTATTGGGTTCTCAAAGGCTCTGCATTGCGGTGATTTGTTGACAGCTGCAAAAGTGGTATAAAAGCTATCATTCCACAGCTGTTCAATTTCCAATCTTAGAGGCTGGAGCCTTCAGGATTTGGAATACACCTTTCAGCTTTGTGGAGGTTTGAAGTGTTTGGAGCAAACTCTCTATCCACTGTCTCCTCCTTGGAGCAACCTCTCTCACCATTGACAGATCGCTTATGTCATCTCAACATCAGCATCCATGTCCTTGAAAAAAATTTCACCTTGGTCCTCAGAATCCCACCACGATCAGCCCCAACACCAACATCACCAGGCACACCAGCTGCACCAGCAATAGCACCAACCTTCTCCGCATTCACCTGGTGCTACACAGGACACAGGGCATCAGTACCCGAGCACATTGCTGCCCGGGAGGCCAGAGATGGCCTCACCATGACCAGATTTACTTCACTTGGTGCTGTACACCCTGGATGCCACATGATGCACCAGGTTGGTACCACCCCACACCAACACCATAAAGCATCCCTACAATGCCCAAGCCATTCCAAGCACACTCATCACCATGGGGGGGGGGGTACCGTTATGTCTCACTATTCATTACAACTCACTAAGCCACTTCCAAAAGTGCACACAAATCTGTCCAAGAACGCAATGTGTTGAAAATAAAGATTTCAATGTTTGATAACACATTAACAGAAACTTCACATGAACATTGGCGATGGCACCCAAGTGCCTACCCTTGTGTGTTGTTAGTTGATATGATTGGACAAGGATGAGGGTGAGTGCGAAGGGTGGCTAGTGAGATGGGGAAGTGATAATGTAGATCGAGAGGGATGGGTGGAGGTGCAAGGTAAGTTGGTGTGAGTAAGGATGTGTAGGAGTAGGGTAGGGAAGGCAAAGCGATGGGGATGTGAGGAATGGCACAGCAGGATGAGATTGAGTGTGGCTTTGCAGTAACGTTTTGTGATCTAGTGAGATCATTGAAAGGTTTGCGCCACTGCAGCCAGGTCCTCCTGACGACATCTCTGCTTGTGCCCTCCTGTGCAATGTGCAACCAGGCTGCGTTGGTCTCCTGGGGAGGTCTCTTCCGCACATTGGAAGTGAAGAGACCTCCCTGCGTGCTGTGACTCCCTCCATAAGCATATGGAGGGAGTCATGGGAGAGCCTAGGTGTTGCTGCGCACCTTTGTGCAGTGCTTGTCAGTGTTTGCAACACCTCAATGCTGTAGAACACTGACAGCACAACTGTCAAATGATTGTGGACATGGTCCCTTTAAGGAAACCGGCTGATGATGCGTCATCAAATGACATCATCAGACTCGCTTCCTATTAATTGGGTGGGAACCTCGCAGGTTGAGCTTAACAAGCCCCATCTACGGAAAATCTTGTTGGAGACCAGGATCGAGACAGATGTGAGGTCCCCACATGCCACGGACGTCGCTTGCCCCGGACATGCCGAGTTTGGAAAAATACAGCCCCTAGTGTGCATTTAAGACTGTCACATTTTAGTCTCACTGTCTTCCACCTCAGAATATTTTCATGGTTTACAATTAATTTGGCCCATTTTCAAGCCTGAACTAGAACATAAGAACATAAGAAATAAGAGCAGGAGTAGGCCATACAGCCCCTCGAGCCTGCTCCACCGTTCAATAAGGTTTTGGCTGATCATCAACCTCAACTCCACTTTTCTGCCCGATTTCCATATCCCTTGATTCCCTTAGAGTCCAAAAATCTATCTATCTCAGCCTTGAATGTACTCAACGACTCATCATCCACATCCCATTGGGGCAGAGAATTCCAAAGATTCACAACCCTCTGAGTGAAAAAATTCCTCCTCATCTCAGTCTTAAATGGCCGACCCCTTATCCTGAGACTATGCCCCCTAGTTCTAGATATTCCAGCCAGGGGAAGTAACCTCTCAGCATCTACCCTGTCAATCCCCTTCAGAATCTTGTATGTTTCAAAGAGATCACCTCTCATTCTTCTAAACTCCAGAGAGCATAGGCCCATTCTACACAATCTCTCATCATAGGACAGCCCTCTCATCCGAAGAATCAATCTAGTGAACCTTCGTTGCATCGCCTTCCTTAGATAAGGAGAACAAAACTCTGCACAGTACTCCAGGTGTGGTCTCACCAAGGCCCTGTACAATTGTAGCAAGACTTCCTCACTCTGATACTCCAACCCCCTTGCAATAAAGGCCTACATGCCATTTGCCTTCCTTATTGCTTGCTGTACCTGTATGCTAACTTTCTGTGTTTCTTGCACGAGGACACCCAAATCTCTGAACACCAACATTTAAAAGTTTCTCACCATATAAAAAATAGTCTGTTTTTCTATTCTTCCTACCAAAATGAATAACCTCACATTTCCCTACATTATACTCCATCTGCCATCTTACTGCCCACTCACTTAGTTTATCTATATCCCTTTGCAGACTCTTTGGCCGCGATTTTATCAGTGGAGGCGGGTTGGAGGCGGCTTTGATGTTCGGCGGGTTCCGGTCCCGCTGCCTCTTTCAACCGCCCAGGAATTAAGATTTTCCCTTAAGTCGCCTGATTAAGGTCTCCGTGCGCGCTACCCGGCAAAATCAGTGGGTTCGGGTCTGCTGCTTGCCTCTGCTGATGTCTGTCAGCCAGCTGTATTTAAGGGGCCCATGCAGCCTTGCTTTTCATCCATCCTTTCCTGCTGCTTCTCAGTATACCACTTGTGAAAATGACTGCTGCAAGAGCCAAGGACTCTCCCAGATTTGATGAGGGCTCCCTCCATGCTCTTGTGGAGGGAGTGAGAGGGCGCCAGGAGGTACTTTTCCCCTCAACCAGATGGAGGAAGCCTCTTCAGCAAAACAAAGCAGCCTGGCTGCAAATTGCTGAGGAGGTGAGCTCCAGGTCATTGTGTGGTCGCACCTGGGTTCAGTGCAGGAAAAGGTTTACTGACCTGCTATGCTCAGCAAAAGTGAGTATAACATCACACTTACCTTCAATCTGCTCCCCATCTCCTCTCATCACCAGCACTCTGCATTGTCAACCTACTCCTGCACATCCCACTTTACCCTTACATCCCTTGCACCCTTAAACATCCCTCTCTCTCTATGTACACAATCACTTCACCATTCTACTATGCATCCCTCACACTCGCTATCACTGTTATGCAATGCCAACAACTAACAACGCACAGGGAGGGCCCTTGGTATTGGCACCTCACTCCATCTTTGTCTCCCTCTAAGCATCTATGCTATGGATTCACTACATTCACTCCAACATTCTCACTCAAACGCCACTTGTGTCCCTCATTGCAGGAAAAGAGAGCCCACAATAAGAGGGAGAGGGCCAGGACAGGAGGAGAGCCACCTTCGATTGCCCAGTTGACCACCGCTGAGGAGGCTGCTCTGGACATCGTAGGAGGTGCTGTGGATCTGAAAGTGGGAGGACGGTCAGACGGGCGCAGTAGAGCAAGCTGGTGACAGAAAAGATTTACAGTCCTCTCATTTACATTGCATGAGTGACTGATATGGCATCTGATGTTCATACAGATTGAGTTCTGATCATCTGCACAATTCGATGTGCCTGCTACGTTAATATCACATGTCTAACTCATGCCTTTACTCCCCCACGGGACCATCGAGAGTCCACCTCCCCACTGTCCAGGAAGAAGAGCCGGAAGACCCCTTAGAGGAAGTTGCAACCTCTGAGGGCACAGTGTCAGCAGAATTGAGCGTACGCAGCTCCAGCGCAGAGACGCACACCTCGGTGGGTCCTTCGCGAGATAGAGTAGTGTTGTCACCTGGTGTATCACAGCTCACAAGTGAGCATCAGCAGATGGTGGAGACAGGGACAGCAGTGGAGAGTCCTCATCGGAGGCCACAGGGCGCTCCCAGCTCTGCTCAGCTGCATGTGGACCCTGTGCCATCCAGAAAAAGAGAGCGGTGATGGAACTCCAGGAACAAGTGCAGGAGTCTTTGACAGGTTTTGCATCCAGGGTAACTGCGAGTGTGCAGAGAATGGAGGAGTTCATCTTTAACATGAGCACTGCCTTTGTGGAGGCAATGGCGCATGAATGTTCCGCCATGGAGAGGGTGGTAACAGCCATGGAGGACATAATTTGTCAGACTAACAAAAACATGGTCACTCTTCAAAATAGATTGTCTGCAATGGAGGAGAGATGGACACCTATTGAGGAGAGACACCAGAGGTTCATGGACGTCCTTGTTATGAGGACTGTCAGTACAGAAATGGGTCCTCATGGCCCTCCTGATGTGCAGCAAGGTGCTGTTAAGCCACTTGCTAGCACAGAAGTGCGGCTGACCCATGAGAGGGATGTTGGTGACAGGCAACAAAGAAGTGGGGGCTCCTCTCCAAGCGCTCACACGACCATGTCACTGCGGAGCCCTCGGTCAGAGCCCCAGATTCCTCACCCAACTGAGATGGCCGTCTCAGCCCCTGCACAGCCACAGGAGGAGCAGACTGTTGACAAACCCTCCCAGGCTCGCAAGCCCAGAGGACGCCTGCCAAAGGTGTGGAACCAGGAGCAGCATGAAAGTGAGCAAGGTGCCTCCACATCTGCAGAAGCCACAGGAGAAGCGCCACGTTGAAGCACACGTAATAGAAAGTTAACACACAAATAGTCACAGGGGTAGTCACTTGGGTGTTTTGATGTAATACATATTTAAGATAATGACCGGCATTTCAATTGTAATAAACAAATGCGATGGCAAACATTCAAAGAGTTGGCCTATGTGTACCCAGAAATGGAAATGTCACAGTGAGGTGTCAGGGCACCTTTCATCTGTAATGATGGTGGTGAGAGTGATAGGAACCCACAGTTTATTGTACAGGTTGTGTATGGTGTGTTAAGAAAGTGGCAGCCACATGTGTTTGCTTCATAAACTTAAGTGAATCTGGCATAGATTAGTGCATCCCTTGCATCACGGGCAGCAATGTGCTAACGTGCTGGTGGAACTGGCACATCTGCCTCCGCAAGGTCTTCCTCCTCCTCCTCCTCTGAGGAGGAGGCTGTGTGCTGAGCCACTTGTTCCTCAGGCAGCAGTAATCCACGCTGCTGTGCGATGTTGTGCAGTGCACAGCAGACCACGATGATTCTGGAGACCCTGGCTGGTGAGTACTGTAGGGCTCCACCTGATCTGTCGAGGCATCTGAATTGCATTTTGAGCAACCCGATGGTTTGCTCGATAATGGCTCTGGTGGAAATGTGGCTGGTGTTGTAGCACTCCTCAGTTTCGTTTGATGGCCTCCTCAACGGCATCATTAGTCACGTCTTCAGGGGATAGCCCTTCTCTACAAGTAGCCATCCGGAAAGTTGGGTTGGCGGATTGAAGAGCTGAGGCACAGTGGACTGACGCAGGATGAACGAGTCATGGCAACTGCCAGGGAACTTGGCGCAAACATGCATAATGTTCTTCCTGTGGTTACACACCAGCTGGACGTTAAGGGAGTGGAAGCCCTTGTGGTTGACAAATACAGCTGGATTGTGATGGGGTGCCCTAATGGCCACATGTGTGCAGTCTACGATGCCCTGCACCCTTGGCAAGCCTGCCATATTTGCAAAGCCAACCGCACGCGCGGTTACACTTGCTTCATCCGTGGAGAAGTGGATGTAATTGTGCGCCTTTGCAATGAGGCCATCAGTAACCTGCGTGATGCAAGTGTGTGCGGCCGACTGGGAGATGCCGCTGATGTCTGCTGATGGGCCCTGGAAGGACCCTGAAGCAAAAAAATTGAGAGCTGTGGTGACTTTGACACCCACTGGTAAGGGGTGTCCACCCGCTCCTCTGGGCGCCAGGTGTTGCTGCAGCATTGCGCAGATGGCAGCGACTACCTCTCATGAAAGTCTCAGCCTCCTTTGGCACTGTTGCTCAGTCATGTTGAGGAAGCTCATCCTCTGCCTGTAAACCCTGTGTTGGGGATATCTCCTGCGGCGAGGTGCAGCCCTGCGCTGACACCCTCTGCCCTGTGCAGCATCAGGTGGGTGAGGAGGAGGTTGGCGCTCCTGTTGTTGGTGCTGCTGTTGTGCCTGGTCCTGCTGCTGCCGCGGTTGCTCTTCCTCCGAATCTGAGGACCAGGATGAGAGGGTATAAATGGTTCCCATGCTGCTAGTATATATCTCAGTTGAGAACTAGAAGTTATGGGGGAGAAATTCGGTATCGCCCCGTTTGGGGCGCAATTATCGGCTGGGCGAAAAGTTTAGCGCCTGGCGCTAATTATCGCCTCCGACTGCAAACTTGGCTTCTATCGCCCCTGGAGATGATTGGAGCGCTAAATCAGGCGCTACACACCTCTCTTAAGGCGCTAACGCCGAGGAGCGAGGCGCTACCTCAGAGCGCTGGTGAAGCTCATGTGATGTCAGTTAGCAATGGAACACACACACAATGGCACGGGCCAGTTCTTAAAGGGAAGGGTCGATCTTGCTCTCCATCCACACCCTGCTCATTGCAGCCTTGAATCTCGGCCTGGAGAGACCTGTACATTAAATCTGCTGGAAAGAACATTGGAGAGGCCCAGAGAAAGAGCTCAGAGTGCAGCCCCCATAGCCTCTTCCAAATCGATGCAAGGAAGATCAAATCAAAATGAACCTGCAAAGTGCTGCTCAGTATCCAAAACTCCTCAACACAGCGTTGAATATCTCCAGAAGTCTCTCTCTCTCTCTCAGAATGCGTGGTGCAAAAATGTCGCCGACAAAAAAAGGCAGGAAGCGGTCACCTTTAAATAGCGCGCCCCCAGTCCCTTCCCGACTACAAAACGCTCCCCTCAACCTGTCATTGCTAGCGGCAGGCGGTAAGGCAGGGGGCGCCACTTAATATCCGGTCCGGGGCGTTGCACGCTCAACTGACGTCACGATCTGCGGGCGCAGGAGATCGTGGCGGTAGTGTTTAGCACTGCCGCAAAATGTCAATTTCGCGAGAGGCGCAAACATCGCCACGCCCGGGCGCTAGTTGCTTTGCACCCCATTAGCGCCCTCTTAAGGTGCTAACGGGAGGCGCAAACCAACCGAATTTTTCCCCCTATAAGCACTCAGCCAGTGTGGGGTGAGGGTTTTCCAAGGAGGTCACAGTGCAAATGGATGTCAGCTTCACCACTTACAAGCTCAGTAGACCTGCAAAAAGTGTCCCAACACCTCAAAACACAAAGTTCTGTCATCTGTAAGTCAGCCATGTTCGAGGTCCGCTTTTATGCTGCAGCTGCAGCTGTCAAGAAGTCAGGCACTTGTTGAACCCGGCACAATCAGCTGGTGTGGTTTGCGAACGGCGTAGAACATACTGAAAAGGTAATAAAATGGCAAGACCCTGCTAAAATCGGATTATGTGTGCAGTTAACAAGTTGTTAACTGCCTCAAGTCCCTCTCCTGTTGCTTCGTGGCGGGTCCGATCGGGACTCCCAGAGCCGGCACTTGGCAAAGTTGCGTGGAGGTGGGTTGACGTTAGGGTCAGAACCCGCCGTCAATCAAAAAGATTTTAACCTCTGACCCGCCTCCAAACCCGCCCTCTGAGCGCCGGCAAAATCACGGCCTTTGTGTTCTTCTCACAGCTTACTGTCCCACCTAGCTTTGTATCGTCAGCAAACTGGGATACATTACACTCGGTCATTCATATAGATTGTAAATAGCTGAGGTCCCAGCACTGATCCTTGTAGCACCCCACTAGTTACAGCCTGCCAACCGGAAAATGACCCGTTTATCCCTACTCTCTGTTTTCTGTCCGTTAGCCAATCCTCTATCCATGCTACTATATTACCCCCAACCCCATGAGCCCTTATCTTGTGTAATAACCTTTTATGTGGCACCTTATCGAATGCCTTTTGGAAATCCAAATATACTACATCCACTGGTTCCCCTTTATCTACCCTTTCAGTTACATCCTCAAAAAACTCTAATAAATTTTTCAAACACGATTTCCCTTTCATAAAAGCATGTTGACTCGGCCTAATCATGTTATGATTTCCTAAGTGCCCTGATACCACTTCCTTAACAATGGATTCCAGCATTTTCCCTACTACTGATGTCAGACTAACTGGCCTGTAGTTCCCTGTTTTCTCTCTCCCTCCTTTCTTGAATAGCGTTGTTACATTTGCTACCTTCTAATCCGCTGGGACCGTTCTAGAATCTAGGGAATTTTGGAAGATCAAAATCAATGCATCCACTATTTCTGCAGCCACCTCTTTCAGAACCCGAGGATGTCGACCATCAGGTCAAGGGGATTTGTTGGCTTTTAGTCCCATTAGTTTCTCTAGTACTTTTTCTCCACTTATATTAATTATGTTAAGTTCCTCACCCTCATTAGACCCTTGGTTCCCCACCATTTTTGGTATGCTTTTGGTGTCTTTTACTGTGAAGACAGATACAAAATATTTGTTTAATGTTTCTGCCATTTCCTTATCCCCCATAATAATTTCTCCTGTCTCTGCCTCTAAGGGACCAACATTTACTTTAGCTACTCTCTTCTTTTTTACATACTTGTAGAAGCTCTTACAATCTGTTTTTATCTTTCTTGCTAGTTTTCTCTCATTCTATTTTTTCCCTTTTTATCAATTTTTGGTTTCTGAATCTCTCCCAATCCTCAGGCTTACTACTATTCTTTGCAACATTATAAGCTTCTTCTTTCAATCTAATGCTATCCTTAACTTCTTTAGTTAGCCACGGATGGATCACTTTTCCCGTGGAGGTTTTGTTTCTCAATGGAATGTATTTTTGTTGAGAATTATGAAATATTTCTTTAAATGCTAGCCACTGCTTATCTACCTCCATACATTTTAATCTATTTTTCCAATCTACCTTAGCCAACTCGTCCCTCATATCTATGTAATTGGATTTATTTAAGTTTAAGACTCTAGTTTCGGACTTAGGCAAGTCACTGTCAAACTTAATGGCCCAGATATTCCGATCGCAGGCCTCCCGCGGGCGGAGGACTGCGATCTGGAAAAATCTGCGCCCTTACCTGAGGGCTCCCAGGATGCGCATAATTCTGGAGCTGGGCCTCTCCAAACTCCAAGTGCGCGGGGCCCACGTATCCCAGAGGCGCAGGTAGTTCGCAGCGTCCCTGGGATCACGTGGGCCATGGGGAGCCAATCACAGAAGGGAATCTCCCTTCATACATTTGACAGGAAGACCTGTCAAATATATGAATGGAGATCACCCCCAAAACATAGTAAAACTTTAAATATTTTTTTTTAATCACATTTTTAAAATGACTTGAAATTACAATAAATTAACTATTTTAAACAAAAATTAAAATTTTTGAAAAAAAAATTAAAGTTTTTTACGGGGCTAAAAATAAACTTATCTTTTTTTAAAGTATTTTTAAATGATAAATCAGTGAAATTTTTTTTTTAAACTTTTTTCAGCTCTTATCCTGGTAAAAGCAGGCCTCAGGCGCAAGAATTGTAAGGGTTTTCTGCAGGCGGAGGGTCTCCAAAAAGCAGAACTATCCGCCCGCAGAGGCCCTTCTCCAGGGCAGCTGGAGGATCTGTCAAGAGCTTACTTGACAGATTGGAAATGCCGGTTTCCAGCGCATGCGCTGTGCATGCCTGAAACTGGCTTTCCGATGTTCCTATGGGTGAGTACACAGCGCGTACCCACCCGTAGGGATCGGAATATCTGGCCCAATGTGAAATTCTATCATATTATGATCACTCTGCCCCAGAGGATCTTTTACTATGAGATTGTTAATTAACCCTGTCTCATTACGCAATACAAGATCTAAAATAGCCTGTTCCCGAGTTGGTTCCATGATGTATTGTTCCAGGAAACTGTCCCAAATGCATTCCATAAACTCATCCTCCAGACTACCTTTGCCAATTTGATTTGTCCAGTCTATATGAAGATTAAAGTTCCCCACGTTTATTGCATTACCTTTGTTACAAGCTCCTACTATTTCTTGATTAATATTCTGTCCAACGGTATAGCTACTGTTAGGGGGCCTATATACTACTCCCACCAGTATTTTCTGCCCCTTGTTATTCCTTATCTCCACCCATACTGATTCTACTTCCTGATCTTCCAAGCCGAGATCCTTTCTCTCTACTGTCCTTATGTCATCCTTTATTAACAGGGCTACCCTCCCCCTCCTTTTCCATTCTGCCTGTCTTTTCGAAACATAAAGTACCCTGGAACATTTAGTTGCCAATCTTGATCAACTTGCAACCACGGACGCGATCTTGCCAGCCCTGGGGAGGCAGGCATGGAGGCGGGACTGCCAGGAAAGTGGCAGAATTTGGGGGCGGGGGCCCAACCCGCCCCCAACCCGCCCCAACCCGTCTCCATGCCATCTTGCCAGGAGGCGGGTAGCCGACCCGCGCCGGGTCCCATCTCCTTGGAGGCGGGAAGGGGATTATAGCCACTTATCTGCCTGTTAACAGGTAGTTAACAGGTAGATAAGAGGATTATCCCCATTTTACCCACAAAAGTGCGGGCTTCCCGAAGGCTCTGAACCCCGCCAGGGTCACCAAGACGAGTAGTGGGTCGGAGGGGTCCAAAAGTGCGCTGTGGAGGTGAGTGATGGGTGCAAGTGTGGAGAAGTGAGTATGTGAGGTAAGTGGAAAGTGTTAGAAAAAGTTTACTTACCTTTGTTTCTTCCTGCAGGCTTCAAGAGTTGGGGATGCGGAGAGTCTCGCACCTCCGTGGCAGAGATGACGGATGGCCGTTGCATTCTCAAATGCAGCAACCATCTAATTACTGCTAAAGAAAGAGGTTTGATGAGTCTTGAATTCAAGAACTCATCAAACTACAGAGAATGTCAGTGTTTGACAGCTTCACAGAGCTGTCAAACGATGACAATTCATCTGTCAAAATTTTTTTGACAGATGAAACGTCATATGCTGACGTTCTCTGTAACCGGCTTTCCCTTAATTGGCCTGCTAAGCCCGCTGGGCGGGCTTAACAAGGTCAATCAAGGGAAAATAGCGTGGGTTGGCCACAAATCGATGGAGGCAGGACATCGACCCGACAAGCAGCAGTCCTGCCTTCAACGCGCCCCCATTGACAAAATCGCCCCCCACATCTCTGTAATGGCTATTAGATCAAACTCATTTATCTCTATTTGTGCCATTAGTTCATCTATCTTGTTACAAATGCTTTGTGCATTCAGATAAAGAGCCTTTAATTTACATTTTTTTACCATTATTCCCTGCTTTGACCTTATTCTCTGCTGCACTGCTACCATTAAACTCTCTGTCCCTTCCTGTCACACTCTGCTTATTTTTACCCAAATTGCTACACTGCTCTATTACCTCAACCTTTCTCTTTAGATTTCTAATTTTCCCCTCACCTGACCCCTCCACCATCCCCCCCCCCCCCCCGCCCCCGCTTTTTTAGTTTAAAGCCCTATCTACAGCCCCAGTTATTCAATTTGCCAGAACGCTGGCCCCAGCCCGGTTTAAGTGGAGCCCGTCCTGATGGAACAGCTCCCTCTTTCCCCCAGTACTGGTGCCAATCGAAACCCCTTCTTCCCACACCACTCTTTGAGCCACGCATTTAACTCTCTGATCTGCTTGACCCTATGCCGATTTCTATCTCAGACTTGAATATGCTCAATGACTCAGCATCCACAGCGCTAGGCGGTGTGCTGGAAGTGCGCCGGAAGCCAGAGGCCCGAGGCTCACCCGAAACTGGACTTTGGGCCTCATGAGCACATTGCTGGCGAGCTGCAGATGTCAATTAGGCATCCAGAGGCAGCTCGCCGGTTCAACAAAGACGAAGTTGCGCTGGCTGTCTCCCTGGCAGCAGCCTTCAGGTACGTCGTGAGAGAGGGCATGGAGGCGACTGGGAGGGGTGACTGCGAGGGAGGGAGCGAGCGGGGTGATTGGGAGTGAGAGAGGGAGCAAGGTGATTGGGAGGGAAGGGGCGATTGGGAGGGTGGGAGCAATTGTCTAACTGCAGTTGATAAAGGAAGTGTCCAGCCAGAAAGCAGCAAAACCTGCCACAAATGGGTTCCTCTCCAACTTCCTGCCCTTGCATTCCCACTATACCAGATTTCTACCTCCAAAATAAGCTGTGAATTCCTCCTCTACTTTTTATCCCAGCACCTCCCTCCCCTGACAACAGCTATAAGTAATGAAGCAGCATATTTTAATGCAGCTAAAATGAAAGGGAAATTGTGAATTGATTATTCATTTCTATTACGTGATGCTTCCTCCACTTTGTACAGCATCTTATTATCTATGCTGGTGAAAAATCAGTCTACTGACCATTTTATTAATGGTTTGATCATTACAAATCCAATTTAAAAAAAAATCTAAACTCAGTATGAAAATCTTCCCCAGGGTCTCATTCCTCACATTAGAATTGCCAATTTGGGGTATAATTTCCTATTTTTAGTACATTGGTTAATGTGTTTTCATTAAATTCCTGTCTATGCTATTTTAACACAGCAGTTAGTCCTTTTATTTATTTTGTAATTGGTTAATGCTGTGTTAACATAGTGGAGACAGAAATTTAGTGCAAATGCATTAACCACTGCTCTAAAAATAGTACACCGAAGAAATTAAAGAGCTCATCAGGTGTACTGCGAGTTTGTAAGACCAGGCAACTTCCATACTAGTCTGACACACACTGTACAAATTGCCTGGTGCTGTCCTGTGCATTGTTCTGGCAGCCATTTATTGTTAAAGATTTAGCATGACTGCAAAGAGGAGAAGGAGTAGGACTGCTCTTTTTGAGGCCACTGGATTGGAACCCTCATTCCTTGAAGTCCTGAACAGGAGGTCAGCTCTTTTTTGGGGACTCAGGGCCAATCCTCGCAAATTTGTGCAATGCCTGATTTAAAGTTGGTGCGCATAAAAGGTGTATCACATGTGCACAGTATATGTCAGCAACTGAACTAGAAATGTTGGCGATGGGGTGCTAGTTTGCAAGGACAGTGGGGGGTCAAGGGTGAGTTTTTTGAGTAAAGGGTGATGACGCTAGTATACTAACTATTACATTTTTCTGTTGAATTTCCTGTCTACAAATTCAGGTTTCTAAATGTAGAGGATTTAGAATTTTGAGCGGACAGTTGGAGGCCCCGGCCACATTGACATTGAACTGGTGAGCAGCAGGCTGCCAAACCGGCACCCCGATGTAACTCAATATTGGATTACTTTGCATCGTGAGGTACCGTGCCAATAATGGGCTTCAGTTTCAGAATCTAAGAAAGGTAGCAATCACATGCAAAGTGATTCTCCAAAAGGAGAGAGGGGAAATAGGAGTGTGATTCAACCCAACAATTCTAATACGCCTCCAAGCAGCCTGTTACAACACAGCAATCTTGGATCACTTCATTTATACATCTATTAAATTGTTTGAAAGACAATGAACAAGAACAGTCAGCGTTAAAACATCAAGAAACTCAGCATCTGTTCTATAAAAATACCATGACCTGGCTTGGCCCATAGGCTGTGACAAATTAAAACTGACATTGGAAATAAAAGAGAAAGTATCAATCCAGAGGGACTCACACAATATCATAAAGTGTTTTATTTTTCTGCAACTTTGGCAACACGTCAATTCTATCAACTGGAAATCCAGACTGAGGATCTGAAGTCAAAACCTATAATTTAAAAACATTTTTCACAATATAGTTTTGTTTTGAGGGGTGGTGATAGGTGTACATATGGTATAAGCACATTAAACTGCAAGACCAAGTAAGATGTGTTTCATATAAATAAGCATAGCAGTATGAGTCATGCATGTACTGAGAGCTAGCATATGATGTGAACTTAAGTCCAATTACTGCCAAACATTATCTGCAGTTTTTAAACTGCATATCATTGACACTTTCTTCCATTAATTCCCACTGTGATGGCTGCACAAACATCTTGATGCCATTATCAATTCCAGTTACCAAACATCATTTTTAATTTAGCCTGATATAAGCAGGAACCCTGAATTATGCATTGCAGCAGAGAGGCAGTCAAAAATGTATATTAACACCAATTTCTGGGAAGTTGAAAATCAAAGAAAAAGGTTTGCCACTAATCCTGATTCAATTATCTTGTATAATGTAATACTGTACCTTGTGGGCTAACTGCACAGATTAAAGAAAGATCTGTACTTTTAACCACTTTTTGAAGGCTGAGTACAGAATAGCTTCAGGGTGTTCTATGAGTAGTAGGTTTAAAGACTATCTAATATTAGCATTCTATTGATGCATGTTGGAATCTTCAAATAAAAATAAAAGAGGTTATAGGTTATTAATGATCTTGGTCAAGAGCTGAATATATTTCAGATTCATCAACTGATGTTGTATATTGTCTTTAACTCTCTTATAATGTTGGTTTCACAACCATTTTTCTGTGTGTTTTCCTTTCCTTGTCTTGCCTTGTAGCTGAGGGAGATTACATGGAGGTGAGAACTCGTATACAGGATGAATAGTAAGCCTTATACTGCCAATATGTCCAGGAAGATTTCTATCTCCCCAGCCTGATTTGTTTTGTTTGTATTCCGATCATGCACTCTGATGCTGAAAATAATGCTAGTATTACTGTATTAAAGATACTCACAAACAAGTGAGCCTTGGCTCAGTGGTAGCGTTCCCAATTCTGATTCGGAAGTTTATGGATTTGAGTCACATGCCAGACAGCCCCAGCGAGTGGAGACAAGAGGTCTGGGGGTCTATTTTGACTTTTGGGCAGCTGACCGGTGGAGTGCGCTCGTTGACAGTCCATTCCGGCAGCGAAGTGGCCCCCGTGATTTTGAGGCTCCGGCCTCAGTTACAGTCTGCAAGCAAGTTGCAGGGCGCCAAACAAGCAGTCCGACACAGGTCGCCAGTTTCGGCAGTGGAAAATGGGCTTGAGCTGCCAGCAGGAATACAAGTCATGGGGGGGGCGGGGGGGGGGAGGTCGCAATCGCAGGGGGTGAGGGTCCTGTGGTGGCAGAGGCCAAGATTATTTTTGTGGGACCCAGCAGTGCACTTGGGCTCCTTACAATATGCCCCATAAAGAGTCTCCCACATCATAGTGGTGTCCTGCATCCTGCACACCCTTGACATACAGAGAGGCCTGCATTTGGAGAAAGAGTGGGCTTTGATTGAAGGGGTGGCGAAGGAGCAGAGATGCTGACATCCTGAGAGAGGGCAATATGTACTGCTCCCATGGTGGCACTGCCACTCCCGTGGGGTTGGGGCACTGATCTGCAGAATCTCTTAATTGGAGCCCAGAGATTGCCTGGCAGCCATTTAAGCTTCTACCAAAGATGAAAAGGCTGTTGACCATGGCTCCTTTTGTGAGTGTGTGGAATGTGAAATAATAAAGGAGTCGTTGGAAGAGTTGCTGTTTCTGCAAGTGCTACAATGTTAGAAAAGAATGCTGTTAGTGCCTGGTGTGAACAAAGGAAGAGGTAAGTATGTTTGGAATGATAAAGAGGAAGGGTATTGCAAGTGTCCTTGTAAGTGTATGCTGAAGTATGTGATGGAGGGGAGAGAATTGTAGGAAGTGCTTGGGAAGCGGGTGCAAGGACTGTTGGCAGGTGATTTTAGAGTGATGGAGAGGTAAAGAATTGAAAAACCGTACTCACCCTTGCTGCTTTTGTGAGGTCATTGATCCACTTTCTACATTGAACCCAGGTCTTGAGGGTGATGCTGCTGCACTGACCCTCTCTGGTACCTCTGTCCAGGCCTGGGTTAAAAGTGGAGCAAAATGCAAAAGAGAAACAAGATGAAACAAAGTTACATTTTTCCTTCATGCTTTACTTTGTGCGTGCATAACAAAATACTACTCCAAAAAATATAAAAAGAAAGAAAGACTTGCATTTATATAGCGCCTTTCACCACCACCAGACGTCCCAAAGCACTTTAGCACAAATTAAGTACATTTTTTGAAGTGTAGTCACTGTTGTAATGTAGGAAACATGGCAGCCAATTTGCGCACAGCAAGCTCCCACAAACAGCAATGTGATAATGACCAGATAATCTATTTTGGTGATGTTGATTGAGGGATAAATCACTCCTCTGCTCTTCTTCGAAATAGTGCCATGGGATCTTTACGCCCACTTGAAATAGCAGCTAGGGCCTCGGTTTAATGTCTCATCTGAAAGACGGCACCTCTGACAGTGCAGCACTCCCTCAGTACTGCCCTGGAATGTCAGCCTAGATTTTTGTGCTCAATCTCTGGAATGGGACAGATGTAATCCAAACATCTTCATTAGGTTCTGAAATAAAACTGCTACATCTGTGCCTTTTGATCTTAGGTATAACTTAGAATGCAATAATGTTGTAATGCAATACCTTTGTGCTTCACAGACTTCCAAAATCTATGATAATAATTACTTCTGTTGAATCAGAATAGTTTCATTAGCTTAATGTCTTTTGCAGTGCATGGGAAGAAAGATCCAGAATTGAAAAGATGAGATAATTAAGGTGAACACTGAAGACATAAAATTGGATCTCATGTTGTACCTTTCTATGACCTGTCAACGATAATTAGCATTCCATCAAACTTTAAAATTAGAGCAACAAATTAAAACATTTTTTTGTGTAGGATGTATCCATTATGTTGAACACCTACCCTCAATGGATCTAATTAAAAAAATAATGCTGTTTAAATCGAAAAAAAAATCACATCATTTGGGGTTTTGTGCATGACATTGATTTAGGCGTCAATGGATGGAATTGTTCTGTTTGCAGTTGTATTACTGCGTGTTTAGTGCTTCTAGTGGAATGGTTATATTGACGATAAGCCTGCTTTTGGCATCATTACTGCAAACTTGCATTTTGTAAAGTTAATTAGTCATGAACATAAAGCTTTATCATGGAAGGAGTAAATCAACAATCAAACTAATTATTAAGGGACAGACTTGACTTAAATACACCAACCAATAGTTTTATATAACTGCATTGTTGGCTCAACACGTACACTAGGGGTACATTTGATATACGTTTTGACATCTGGCACTTCATTAAAGAAATAATCATAAATTTGATATATATATATATATATATTCTGCGAAATATGGTAGTACTGCCATTTATAAACTTATTGAGATTCATTACCATTCTCTATGATACAACTAAAAAGGAGTTTGAAAGTTCATAAGCCATGTCTGATTATCTCAATGAAATGACAAGAAGCTCGATATTCTGGTCCTGGCACTGTGCCACCGAGAACAGATCACAGTGTGAGCAATGTGGGAATTTTGGCAAGAAAGCTGACCTCATGAAATTATCCTCATTTAAATGCTTTGAGTAAGCTGCTTGCACGAACTGGTCCGGGCACAGAAAGTACACTTGACACGTGGGCAGAATATCCTGTGAGCCAGCAATGCTGAAAGTGTGCTAACGCAATTTAAAGTGATGTGGTCACTTAAAGGTAAGTGGCTGCATATAGAGCTAAAAAAAATTGAGTCTTTCTAAATACTCAAAATAGTTTTCTGTACAAAAAAAAGTGAAAGGCTATGTTGGAGGGAAAAAAGTGAAAGGCAAAAAGGAAGGGAAAACAATTCCAATGTGAAGTTACAAATCAGAGTTTGTGAGCAAGGTTTGGAGCAGTGTAGCATCTGATGCCAGTTTGATGGTTGGCAAAGAGAATGTTTTGCTGCATAAGGTGGGTGTAATCGGAGTTGTCTTGTTTGGCGCCCAGGGCACCTGCCTCTTAAGGCAGCATTGGCTGACAGATATTGGGCAGGCAAAGGCTATGGGCCCTGACAACATCCTGGTTGTCATGCTGAAGACTTGTGCTCCAGAACTAGCCGCGCCTCTAGCCAAGCTGTTCCAGTACAGCTACAACACTGGCATCTATCCAACAATGTGAAAAACTGCCCAGGTATATCCTATCCACAAAAAGCAGGACAAATCCAATCCGGCCAATTACCGCCCCATCAGTCTACTCTCAATCATCAGCAAAGTGATGGAAGGTGTCGTCTCCAGTGCTATCAAGCGGCATTTACTCACCAATAACCTGCTCACTGATGCCCAGTTTGGGTTCTGCCAGGACCACTCAGCTCCAGACCTCATTACAGCCTTGGTCCAAACATGGACAGAGGCTAGAGTGCAGTTTGTCATGGAGTGCAGCTCGGAACAGAGTGTAAAGCTGTGAGTTTGGTGAGTAAGGGAGTTCGTGGAGGGTGGTGTTCCTTTCTTTTTCTATCTTTGTCAGCTTCCAGGAGAGCAGGAGTTAAAAAGCTGCACAAGAGGGGACAGAGAACCAGCGGGAGTTTGGCTCTGTGACACCCTCTGACCGCATTTGGAGAAAAATAAATGTGACATCACAGGGAAAAGGGTAAGTGATTGGTTGGTGAGTATTTTGCTCACTTCCCTTATCTTTTAAAGCTCAGGAAATTTGTTAGTAATTGTAAGGTTTCATCAGTACTAGTTTACTAGCAGTAATAAATCTTATTAGGTGTAGTAGGGTTTATTAATTATTAATTAAGACTCAATAAAGATGGCAGGGCAGGTGATGTGTTGTGACTGCAGTATTTGGGAGCTCCTGGATGCCAGTGTGATCCAGGACGAACACGTCTGCGGTAAGTGTCTGCGGCTTGAGGAGCTTCAGCTCAGTGTTGATGAGCTGGAGGCCGAGCTGCGAACACTGCGATGCATCAGGGAGGGGGAAAGTTACCTGGACACTTTATTCCAGGAGGCAGTCACACTCCTTAGGATAGGGTCTTCTGATTTGGTCATTGGTCAGGGACAGGAGGATGTGACTGCAAGTGAGGCAGGTATGGGCACCCAGGAGGTGGAGGAGCCTCAGCCTTTGCAATTGTCCAACAGGTTTGAGGTTCTTGCGGCCTGTATGGATGAAAGCGGTGGCTGCAGGGTGGATGAGCAAACTGACCATGGCACCGAGGTACAGGAAGCCATTCAAGCGGGGGGAGTTAATAGGAATGTAGTGGTAATTGGGGACAGCATAGTCAGGGGGATAGATACAGTTCTCTGCGGCCAAGAGCGAGAGTCCAGACGGCTGTGTTGCCTGCCCGGTGCCAGGGTTCTGGACATCTGCTCTGGGCTGGAAAGGAACTTGCAGTGGGAGGGGGAGGAGCCAGTGGTCGTGGTCCATGTAGGTACCAACGACATAGGTAGAACTAGGAAAGAGGTTCTGCTGAGAGAGTATGAGCAGCTAGGGGCTAAATTAAAAAGCAGAACCTCAAGGGTAATAATGTCTGCATTATTACCTGAGCCATGAGCAAATTGGCATAGGGTAAATAAAATTAGAGAGATGAATGCATGGCTCAAAGACTGGTGTGGGAGAAATGGGTTTCAATTCCTGGGGCACTGGCACCAGTACTGGGGAAAGTGGGATCTGTATCGTTGGGACGGTCTTCACCTGAACCGTGCTGGGACCAGTGTTCTGGTGAGTCATATAACTAGGGCGGTAGAGAGGGCTTTAAACTAAATATTGGGGGCATGGGATCAAATTTGGGAAGATGTGGTAATTCAAAGATTAGAGACAAGGCAATAGAGAAAGGTATTAATATGGGAAATGATAAACAGACCGTGACAGGAAGGGATAGAGAGTACAAATCTAAGAGTAAATCAACAGGTAAGACTAGAGGTTACAAAAATAATAAAGGGACAAAACTAAAGGCTCTGTATCTGAATGCACATAGCATTCGAAACAAAACAGATGAACTGATAACGCAAATAGAAATAAATAAATATGATCTGATAGCCATTACAGAAACATGGCTGCAGGATGACATAGATTGGGACCTGAATATTCAAGGGTACATGACATTTAGGAAGGACAGGAAGGTGGGAAGAGGTGGAGGGGTGGCTCTGTTAATTAATGATGGTATTAGCACAATAGAGAGGGATGACCTAAGTTCAGGAAACCAGGATGTAGAAGCGGTTTGGGTAGAGATGAGAAATAATAAAGGCAAGAAGTCACTTGTGGGAGTGGTGTACAGGCCCCCTAACAGTAACCACATGGTAGGATGGAGTATAAAGGAAGAAATAATGGGAGCTTGTCAGAAGGGTACGGCAATAATCATGGGGGATTTTAATCTGCATATAGACTGGAAAAATCAGATGGGCAAAGGTAGCATAGATGAGGAGTTCATGGAATGTTTTCGGGATAGTTTCTTACAACATCTCAATAATCATTTGCCTCCTCTAAAGCTCTTCCCTGCATCTTCTATATCAAGTGCAAGAAGCTTACCGACTTGTTATTCTCAAAGAATGAAACTATCTGCATAACCACTGAGTCCCTGTTTTCTTCTTCTCCTGTCATCGTTTAGACCTTCCCAGACTTTCCCTCACCTCAGCTCTGAACTATATAGCTCTGTAGCTTCTCCCCCACCTCCCCAACTTTGACCATATTCATTGCCTGTATGAGACCCATCTCCTGAACATTTGATTCCCTCCTTGGCCAACTCCTGACCACTCACCTACCATTCTTTTCCCCAGTGCTTGCCAACAGCGTAAACTACTCTCATTTGCATTCCCATCCCCTTTTCCAGAAACCCACGTTTGCCCTCACTATGCTCACAAACTGCCATCCCAATACAACTCTATGCTCACTTCTCCTGCAAGGAAGACATGCTAAACCTGTACAAATCACCGGTTAGGCCTCAACTGGAGTATTATGTACAATTCTGGGCACCACACTTTCGGAAGGGTGTCAAGGTTTTGAGAGGGTACAGAGGAGATTTACCAGGATGGTACCAGGGATGAGGGACTTCAGTTATGTGAATAGATTGGTGAAGCTGGGATTGTTCTCATTGGAGCAGAGGAGGTTAAGGGGAGACCTAACAGAGGTATTCAAAATGATGAGTGATTTTGATAGAGTAAATAGGAAGAAAAGGTTTCCTCTGGCAAGTGGGCTGGTAATCAGAAGTCACAGATTTAAAATAATTAGCAAAAGAACTAGAGGGAAATGAGGAGAAATCTTATCACACAGAGGGTTGTTAAAATCTGGAATGCACTACCTGAAAAAGTGGTGGAAGCAGATTCACAGAATCATAGAATAGTACAGCACAGAAGGAGGCCATTCGGCCCATCGAGTCTGCGTCGGCTCTTTCGAAGAGCAATCCAGTTAGTCCCACTCCCCTGCTCTTTCCCCATATCCCTGTAATTTGTTCTCCTTCAAGTATTTATCCAATTCCCTTTTGCAGGCTACTATTGAATCCACCACCCTATCAGGCAATGCATTCCAAATCCTAACCACTCGTTGCTTAAAAAAGTTTTTCCTGATGTTGCCTCTGGTTCTTTTGCCAATCACCTTACATCTGTGCCCTCTCATTAACGACCCTTCAGCCATTGGAAACAGTTTCTCAATTTACTTTATTTAAGCCCTTTATAATTTTAAACAGCTCTATCAAATCTCCTCTTAGCCTTCTCTGCTCCAAGGAGAACAACTCCAGCTTCTCCAGTCTATCCACGTAACTGTAATCCCTCATCCCTGGAACCATTCTAGTAAATCTCTTCTGTACCCTCTGCAAAGCCTTCATGTCCTTCCTGAAGTGTGGTGCCCAGAATTTGACACAATACTCCAGCTGGGACTGAACTAGTGTTTTATATAGGTTTAGCATAATTTCCTGGCTTTTGTACCCTATGCCCCTATTTATAAAGCCCAGGATCCCATATGCTTTATTAACTGCTTTGTTAACCTGTCCTCCCACCTTCAATGATTTGTGCACAAACACCCCCAGGTCTCTCTGTTCTTGCACCCCCTTTAAAATTGTACCATTTAGCTTGTATTGTCTCTCCTCTTTCTTCCTCCCAAAATAAATTTCATCTGCCATGTGTCCACCCATTCCACCAGCCTGTCTATGTCCTCTTGAAGTCTATTACTATCTTCCTCATTGTTTACTACACTTAAAGTTTCGTGTCAACTGCAAATTTCAAAATTGTGCCCTGTACCCCCAAGTCCAAGTTATTAATGCATATCAAAAAGAGCAATGGTCCTAGTACTGAACCATGAGGAATTCCACTGTAACTCACTCCAGTCCGAAAAAACAGCCATTCACCACAACTCTCTGTGTTTTCTTTCACTTAGCCAATTTTGTTACCATGCTGCTACTGCCCCATTTATCTCATGAGCTTCAATTTTGCCAGCAAGCCTAATATGTGGCACTTTATCAAACACCTTTTGAAAGTCCATATACACATCATCAACTACATTGCCCTGATCCACCCTTTCTGTTACCTCATCAAAAAGCTCAATCAAGTTAGTCAAACATGATTTACTCTTAACAAATCCATGCAGCTCTCCTTTATTAGTCCATGCTTGTCCAAGTGGCTGTTAATTTTCTCCTGGATTATTGTTTCTAAAAGCTTCCCCACCACCGACGTTAAACTGCTGGCCTGTAATTGCCAGGTTTATCCTTCTCCCCTTTTTTGAACAAGGGTGTAACATTTGCAATCCTCTAGTCCTTTGGCATCACCCCTGTAATCTAAGGAGGATTGGAAGATTGTGGCCAGCACCTCCGCAATTTCTACCCTTACTTCCCTCAGCAACCTAGCATGCAACTCATCCGGACCAGGTGACTTATCCACTTTAAGTGCTGGCTGATTCGGCACAGCAAGCAGTGAAACATCATGGGGTTGGCCCTGTGGAGGTGGACTTTAAAAAGGCAATTGGACATGTATTCGAAGTGGATTAATTTGGAGAGTTAGGGGGGAAAGCTGGGGTGTGGGATTAAATTGGATTGCTCTTTCCAAGAGCTGGCATAGGCATGACAAGCCGAATGGCCTCCTTCTGTGCTGTAAGATTCTATGACTCAAATCCTTTCAGTTTTGCTTCCAGCCTGCCCAAAGCATTGAGCCTACTTTTGTCAAAGTCAACAATTCAACAGACCCTCCTTATCCTCTTTGATCTCTCCTCAGCATTCATTTCAGGTGAGTACTTTATCCAGCTTCATTGCCTCTCCTCAATCGTCCACCTTCACGGGGCCACCCCCATGATGCTCTGCTCCTAGCTGTGCCTAATCAGCCAGCGCAATCCTAACAGTGGGTTATCCTCCATCCTTGCATGATCATCTCCGGAGAAACCTAAGGTTCCTTTTCTTGGCTCCTTCCTTTTTATTGTTTACAATATGACGGCAACATCGTCCAAATTTCCTCCAAATGAGGATAGGGAGGATCAAAACCATTATTTGACTCCCATCAAAAACTTGATACCCTTGCCCTAATGCCATCCCATTCCCTGCTGCTCACCCAGGCTGAACCAGACAGTAAATAACATCAGTGTCTTGTTCACCTCTTGTTCAATAAGTGTCAGCCTTGGCTCAGTGGGTAGCATTCTTGCCTCTGACTCAGAAGGTTTGGGTTCATAGTCCCACTCCAGAGACGTGAGCACATAACCTAGGCTGACAGTTCAGTGCAGTACTGAGGGAGTGCTAAACAAAGGCCCTGTCTGCCCTCTCAAGTGGATGTAAAAGATCCCATGGCACTCCTTGAAGAAGAGCAGAGGAGTTCTCCCCAGTGTCCTGGCCAATATTTTTTTTGGCAAATGAATTTCAACACAGATAAGTGTGAGGTATTACATTTTGGTAAGAAAAATAAAGAGGTCACATATTACTTGGAAAATAAGAATTTCAATGGGGTAGAGGAGCAAAGGGATCTGAGAGTACAAATACACAAATCACTGAAAGTAGCGAAGCAGGTTAATAAGGCCATAAAAAAGCAAATCAAGTACTAGGGTTTATTTCTGGAGGGATAGAATTGAAAAGTAGAGAAGTTATGCTAAACTTGTATAGAACATTGGTTGGACCACATGTGGAGTACTGTTTACAGTTCTGGTCGTCATATTATAAAAAGGATATAGAGGCACTGGAGAGGGTGCAAAAAAGATTTACAAGGATGATATCAGAAATGCGAGGTTATACCTATCAGGAAAGGATTAACAGGCTGGGTCACTTTTCCCTTGGAAAGAGAAGGTTGAGGGCGTGACCTAATAGAGGTCTTTAAAATTCTGAAAGGTTTTGATAGAATAGACACAGAGAGAATGTTTCCACTTGTGGGGAATAGTATAGATGCATTTAAGGGTAGGCTAGATAAGCATGCGAGGGAGGTGGGAATAGAGGGTTATACTGATAGAGTTAGATCAGGAAGGATGGGAGGAGGCTTGAGTGGAGCATAAACGCCAGCACGGAAAGGCAGGTTTCTGTGCTGTATGTTCTATGTAATTCTGAGCTGAATTCCAAGCCCCAAATGCTATCTATCATCAAGACTGCGTAACTCCATTTGTGCAACGTTGCTTCCCTCCCCCTGACTCTTCAGCTTACTGTGTAGACACTCCACCGCTATTCCACCAAAGCCTTTGGCCATCTTCACTTGAATCTCTGGGTTCTCTGCCTGAAGCCTCCTGTCTCCCTACATCTCTCTCCACCTTTAAAAGCTTCCTTAATATCAGTCTTTTTGATCTTGCCTTCAACTGATCTCCCAAACTCACCTACCAATCCTCAGTGTCCATTTGGCCTCTGAGGAGTACCATGGCATGTTTAATAAATGAAGGTTGCTATAGAAATGTCTCCACATCTGATGCATCTACAAGTCAAACCACAGCTTGTCAGATGTGGATATATGAAATGTGTGTAAAAGATACTTGCCACAAGATCTCTGATTCCAGAATATGACTGAGACACCAAGAACTACAGTCACTACATGGAGAAGAGCAGACCTCTAATTTGGGGGTGCAAATTGTTATTGCAGAAGGAAAGCAGATGGGACATTTGAGGTCAAAGTTTAACATCTTGCGATTGCACACTGGTGCTGGCTTTGAACAAACAATGCATACCTCTGTGCTCAGAAGCAGTTGTGATGCGGAGATGCCGGCGTTGGACTGGGGTGGACAAAAATGAGAAGTCGCACAACACCAGGTTATAGTCCAACAGATTTATTTAAAATTACAAGCTTTCGGAGCTGTCGCCCCTTCCTCAGGTAAAGGTACAATGAGTGAATCTACAATATTTCACAGTATATAAACACAGAAACTGCAGAGATACAATCTTTCAGGGAAGGTATCCTTACACGTTCTGTAGCGTGACATGAACTCGATATCCCTATTGAGGCCGTCCTCATGGGTGCGGAACTTGGCTATCAGTTTCTGCTCGATGATTTTGCGTTATCGGGTTCATGTCACGCTACAGAACGTGACTCGACATCGTTGTCTGTCTTTCCAGTTTTAAAAAAAAAACACGAAAAAAACAAACCCCCAAAAAAACTGCAGACAGCAGGATTTGACACGTTGGACCCCCTGTGACACATCTCATTGTCTTGGCTGTGCTCTGGCGTGTCTTTGATGTAAGGACACCTTCCCTGAAAGATTGTATCTCTGCAGTTTCTGTGTTTATATACTGTGAAATATTGTAGATTCACTCATTGTACCTTTACCTGAGGAAGGGGCGACAGCTCCGAAAGCTTGTAATTTTAAATAAATCTGTTGGACTATAACCTGGTGTTGTGCGACTTCTCATTTCAGAAGCAGTTGGGCAGAAGAAGCTGGAGTTAAAGGGCAAGGTGAAACACAAAGAAATAGAATCTCTGGTGGAGTAGAATGATCAGAGAAATATGCAACTGTGAGTACCAAAATTAGGCAAAAAGAAAAAAAACTGAAGAGAGGCTACTGATTTTAAAGACTGAAGTACAGGGGAGAGAAATGAATGAAGTAAATAGAGAAGTCACCTGAGAACTCATTTTTAATGTGGAAGCAAGTCATCCTCGGTTCCGAGGGACTGCCTAAGAGAAATAGAGAAGTACGGTGGAGAAAGGAGTTTAAGAGAAATCAATGACGCACCACCAGTTGTAATTAAGTCAGTCATTAACAAAGGTCAACTGGTTAATTTCCAGTTGTTAGGGTGCTTAATTTGCTTGATTCTATCTAATTTACCACTGATGGCAAATTTACATTTGTAAATGTGTTAAATCACATACCGTTGCTTGGTCAATAATTACACCTAATTACCTTACATTGACTATCCAAATGAGCTTATTAGACAATTACAGGATGATCTCAGTGATCACGTTTTAAAATTTTCACCACCCTGAGGCTATGGAGGGGAAAATCAGCCAGTGTTTTTGCCCCTGATTACTATTCAATGTCTCTTTCTGGAAAGTATGTACATACGGGCATCAGATGGGGACAGCTGTGATAATCTGCAGGCCAAATAATCTGCTGACACTTCAAGGCCCCGATATTAATATGAAGGCGGCTTCCGAGCAGGTGTGGAAATACATGGGGGGAACCCAGAATTCAACTGAGTGGGTCGGAATCTGCGATCTCAAATCGATTGTACAAATTAATTTGATTTCCAGCTTTCGCATCTCCAAGCTGGGCAGCGTGCATGATGTGCACCCGCTTGATGCAAACTCAGCTCTATTTAAAGGGATGGTGGACAAATGGAAATTGGGGGTGTTCTGGATGGATGGTGGACACAGAGCAAGGGCAGCACCTAGATTTAATGACACCTCACTGGAATTACTGCTGGGAGCAGGAGGGATGTACTTTTCCCCAACAATGGGAGGAAGAAATCTGCGTCTCTCACCAAGAAGGTGTGGTTGGAGGTAGCTGAGGAGGTGAGCAGCAGGAGCGTTGTACCCAGGCCATGGATGCAATATAGGAAGCAATTTAATGACCTAACCATGTCAGGAAAAGTGAGCACATTATATCACTCCTCACACCCACTCAACTTTCACTTTCCATGCCCTTCATCGCCTCCCCATTTATCCATCCACCATTGCCACTCACCCCAATCCTTATGCAATGTGATGCATCTGTCTCATAGTCACCCTCACCGAATGCACTGCAACCATCGGGTGATTACCTCACCTTCACTCACTCACAGGTCTGTTTTTTCGCCCCTTGTAGGAGAAGAGAGTGCAAAATGCAAGCGAGAGGGAGAGCCTGGAGGTGGGCCACCACAAATAGTCCAACTCACTGATGCAGAAGAAGAGGCCCTGGAGGTAAGTGGCAAATCTGCATCACTCTCAATCGGAGATGGAGAGATAGGGAGCTCGCAGATAGCTGGTAACAGAATTACAAATATCTCTGACACACATATGCTGACTGTATTTCATCAATAAGTGAATGATAAGAAGACTGAGTATGGTGATTGTCAAGATTCTGACTTTGCCATGACTAAATCATATGCATTTCTTATTTCTTCTGAAAGGATATTTACTAGTCCTTGCCCCTTTGGGGCTACCCCAGATCAGGCGTATTTCTCAGACGTTCACTTTCAACTAAAGTTTGAGTAGCCGAATCCTAAAGACGCTTAATTGGGTCTAAAGGTCCGGGCTATCTCTCCCTAAAGGAAAGGAACAACCTGAGAATGTTATCGTCCTCCAGATAGCGCTTTTAATAAGTTTAGCTAAACTGTAACATCCCGGGTATTATGAGGGTCCGGAGAACTCCTTCAGAATTATGTAACTCTTCACCAAAGAGTGTACAGAGATTGAGTTCGCGAGTTATTGATACAGAAGACTTATGTGAGACAATTCTAAAAATATATAGAGATTTATTAAAAGAACCGACATGCAATTTACAGTATGTGAATCAGTCAATCGCAACATTAACAGTTCTAAAAAGAGAAAAAATACAATCTTATTATTAACAAAGAATCTTACTTTTAAATCTTAACTTCACTACAGTATTACAATTCTTAAAGTTTTCTATACAGGATATCATCAATATCAAATACCTTTGATCCCCAAGGTACAAAGAGTGGTAGACCGCAGAGCCACCTCTGTAGTCGAGAATCACTTTGCCCGACTAAAGCGACTCTGATATCCCATTTGAAACTTCAATATTTATACCCTTTTCCAGTTGTATTTCATTTAAGGTTTTCTGCTGATGCAAGTTAATTATCCCTATTCATCTTTCTGCCGACCTCTACAATTCTTACTGTCACATCAGCTTGTAATATTCCAGAATCTTGTCGTATCTCTAGGTGTTCTGGGTTGACCATATAAAACGATGTGAAGGGCAGGTGTTCCTTATTTTATGTCATCTTTACGAGGGCAGATGTTCCTTATCTTATGTGCCATCTTTACGAAGTTTAAATTAAAACACCTTATCCAGGGTGAACCATTGTTTTTGTTCCCAAAAGTCAGCCTGTCGGAGCCATGCACCTTCTGTTTCAATAAGGTTATTTATTCAGGGTCAACAACTGTCTTATCTCAATAGCCAGAATTCTTTCATAGCTATTTCATAGTTAGGTTTCTAAATTTCCAAACCCAGTTTGTTTTAATAAGGCCAGAATTCTTTCATAAGATAGTGTATTTTTCGAAATAGGTTATGTGACTTATTCCTTCACACTTCCAGGGCCTTCATGTGTACAGCAAGTGTCGCAGGACAACCATGAGGATGCTTCCTCAGAGGGCCTCATTCCTTCTGAGGGTGCACCGTCACAGGACCGACAGCCATGCACCAGTGCAGATACTCGCACTTCAGTGGGTCCACTTGGAGAGTTAGTTGGGTTTTCACCTGGTGATTCACATCTCACAAGTAAGCATGAGCAGACACTGGTGGCTAGGACCACTGTGGGCTATTGTTGAGAAGGAGAATGCTAGAGGTGCATCAGCAACGTAGCCAGGTACTGACAGATGTGCCACGCACACTCTCCACAATAGCGGAGAGGATGGAGGAGTCCAACTTGATCTAATGGATTAGTGGTACATGGAATTACAAGAATGTCTGCCATGGAGAGAGTGGCCACCTCCATGGCGCTTCAAGCACGGCTCTCAAATTAGTCATAGAAACATAGAAAAATAGGAGCAGGAGTAGGCCATTCGGCCTTTCGTGCCTGCTCCGCCATTCAATATGATCATGGCTGATCCTCTATCTCAATACCAGATTCCCGCTCTCTCCCCATACCCCTTGATGCCTTTTGTGTCTAGAAATCTATCTAGCTCCTTCTTAAATATATTCAGTGACTTGGCCTCCAAAGCCTTCTGTGGTAGAGAATTCCACAGGTTCACCACCCTCTTTCTTCTAAACTCTAGTGAATACAGGCCTAGTCGACCCAATCTCTTCTCATATAACAGTCCTGCCATCCCAGGAATCAGTCTGGTGAACCTTCGCTGCACTCCCTCTATAGCAAGTATATCCTTTCTTAGGTAAGGAGACCAAAACTGCACAGTCCATGCAGGCTATGACCACAGTCGTGCAGACTTTGGATGCCAACTTTGTGATGCAGGGCGCACGCTTGCTGTACTTGTGTGGCATCTGCGTCATCGTCACGTGACTTGTCTTTGTTTTCTCTCTCTCTCCTGTGTGTGTGTGTATGTGTGTGTGCATGTAGGTTGGGTGGCAGACTTGTGGACCTCAGTGCTAGTTCCTGCAACTCCCTTAAGTAACTTGTTTTATATTCTTAACAAAACGTTGATACTCTTTCTAACAATGCGTGGCTACGCCTACTATTTAACGAGGTATCGACACAAACTTAACTGCCACCTTAAACAGAATGGCAGATACCTTATTCATGGCCTTACAATGCATCACTGATCTCCACCAAGCAGAGTGGTAGGAGTGATGTGGCGTTGGAAGTGGGAACTCCACTCAAAGCGCTCCCACTTCTCACCCGTTTCCGCCCCCCGCCCCCCAGCCAGTACCCCACATGCTGCCTTGACTCCTGATGGCCAAATCTTCCCCTGCACAGGTGCAGGTAGTGCAGTGGGTGGATGAGTGGTTGAAGAACTGTTAAGTACAAAGGGAGGGTGGTCCTGGTGATGGGAGTGGACCACAGGATGTTATTTCTTATGTTTCACACTAGGTTAACCATCGCGATATTAGGGCATTGTAAGGGTTTTTGTCTCTCAGCCTGTGAGATTCGTGTGGCTCTGTGCAGCCCGGGTGCTAGTGCGGGTTTAGGCCTTGTTGCCTGTTCTGGTCTCCAGCCAGTCTGGGAGCACTAGACACACCTGTGAGTGGTTCGACCCACTCGCCCTTACGGTTCTAGACACTGGACTTAGATGCGAGAGCAGTAATGGAGATGAAACTCAGGTAGACTCGGTTGAATGGTACGAAATGGAAAATCTTTATTGCATAATACTTAAGATTACGAAATACATGTCATAAGCACAGATTAATGACAGTACAATCTTACACGCAGTTATGTAACTAATTTCGGGGAAACGAGGAACGAACGACACATCGTAAATGGGGGCACACATTACAATTATCCTTAATACTTGAAACCCTCCCCTATCAATATCTGTCCTAAGCTAGATTCGTAGGATTCGAGACTCATGCTCACCACTCGTGATAACTCGGAGAATTTCGAAAACTCTGATCGGATGTTTTTCACCGCAGCGCCCACGTGTCGATCAGGGGGTCTCCTGGCCCCACTTGTTTACTCGTTTCTGCTCCGGCTAGCAGGCTGGAACATCTGCTGTCATGAAGATCTGTGTTGTCCTCGGAGTTCCGACTCTACTCAAAAAAGAGTCTTCCTGTGCCCTCGCACTGATGCGATAAAATTCGAAGAAGAGTCTTCCTGTGTCAGTTCTGTAGAACTCAAAGAAGTCTTCCTGGCAAGGAAAATGTCTATTTGACCTACAGGCGCGGTCGGGGCTTACTGACCGTGGCGATAAGTATGGTCTTCTTCTCTTCTCATCTCATCTCATCTCATCTCATCTCATCTCATCTCGGGCCTTCGGTTCCAACACCGTTTACCGACTTATCGGAGTGGTGCGCCCGCTTCAAGGCTTCAGAGCCCAGTTCTACACAGGTCTTCGCGACACGACACGAGGTAGATTCGAGCGGATCATAAAGTTCAACAGTCTTTTGAAAAGAGACACGAGGCAAGCAGGAACAAGACGGCGAGTCAAGAGCACAGGAGCAGCCACGAGGATAAGAGTCAACCGAATAAGAGAAAGATGGACGGTTTGGAGCTTGCAATTATAGTGCAAAATTTTCCATTTCCCGCCCAACCTTAATGTCTTTTCTTTTGTTAGGGTTTGGCGCTCAAATGTCTTGCATAGGGTGATCTTCGTTTTAATGGGTTTCGGGGCTACTCGTAAATGTCTGAGTACCTGTTAATATTTCTCCCATCGTTTAATCGGTCGGTGTTCTCCCCGGAGGGGTTTTTGGGGCTTCCAAGTGTTTTCTGTAACTACCCGCTAACGGCTCTCTCATCGTAGAGTCGTTGGGATTTTACATATTAATGTCTTTGGATGGGTTCTTGATTACTTGGTACAATAGCTTTTATTCGTACCTGGGAGACCGATTTCAGTATTTATGTGTATACTGTAAACCCATGATGTCTCGTGTATTATCTTCAATGTGCTGAGCCTTAATCGATCTTGCACAAATGTTTATTGGAACGCCATCTTGTCTGCCTGTTGAAAAGTCTAGAATGTTCTGCCACGAGGTGCGGCGGCCATTTTACAGCTGCTTGTGTCCACTTTGAAAACCTGACAGCATTCTGCTGAAATAAAAACTGTTTGAACGAAACTATGTGTTTTTCTCCTTATTAATAAAATCGCGATATATTGCGAATTCTACAGCATCCATGGCATCCCGGGCAGCAATGTAAGCGGCTGGTCTGGCGATGTGCGCCCCATCACATCCTCCTCTTCCTCCTGCTACTCCTCCTCCTCTATATTCTCCTCATCCGAAGATGAATGATGAGCCCCCTCATCCTCCTCCACCTGCAATCCTCTCTGCGACGCAATGTTGTGCAGGACACAACACACCACTATCATTCTGGTCACCCTCGCTGCTGAGTACTGAAATGCGCCTCCAGCCCATTCTGATGGCTTGCTCAATGACACACCTGGTGGTCATGTAACTGTCATTGTAGCGTTCCTGTGCCTCATTGGTGGGGTTTCTCGCAGGTTTTAGGAAGCAAGTTTGAACTGGGTATCCCTTTGTCTCCTACGAAAGCTCTGGGATGTTGGACTGCCGCAGTATGAAGGCATCATGACAGCTCCCAGGGACTCTGCATGAACCTCTTCTTGTGGATGCACACCAGCTGCGCATTGATGGACAAATATCTCTTGCAGTTAATACAGACGCCTGGTTGCTGTGATGGTGCTCGGATTGCCATATGTCTGCAGTCGATGGCACCTTGTACCTGTGGGAATCCAGCCAGAGAGTCAAATCCGAGTGCCCGCTCATTCTGGCTATTGTCATCACAAAACAAATTTACATAATTGTCAGCACTGGCAACCAAGCCATCAATAATCTGACTTACGCATTTATGTGCAGCCGACTGGGAGATCCTGGATATGTCACCGGTAGTGCCCTGGAAAAATCTGGAGGCGAAAAAGTTGAGGGCGGTGGTCACTTTCACAGCCAGTTTTAATGCGTGACTACTAGGTCCAGCAGGGAGCAGGTCTTCCTGTAGGAGGCTGCAGATGTCTGCCACCACCTGACGTGACAACCCCAGCTTGCGGAAGCACTGCTCTTTGGAGAGGTCAAGGAAGTTGAGCCTCGTGGATGGTGATGGTCTTCCTCTTCTAATATGCTGTCAAATCCAAGGCGCATCCCATCCTGATTTATGCCAATTCAAAATCCTCCAAGATTGAAACAGTTGTATCCACACAGGCACTCTCTGCCAAACATTTGCCAGAGGGAACTGAGACAGCAGCTGCAATAAGTGAGCTTTTATTCAGATGGATCAATGACAATTTCAAATACCCACCTGAACTGGTGCTCAAACTCGCCTCCGTTTCTCTGGTCAGTTTCCTGAGCCCCGGGAAACCTATGCTGCTCAAGTTAAATTTGGAGCCAAGTTAAACACAATTTAACTTGTTAAAAACAATTCAACTCCTAAGGACATTAATTGAGCCACTAAGTACCTGTCCGCACCAAATTATTAAATCCCCGACTTCAGTGAGTAGGTTTCTTGCTGGCATCCAAACGCACCTCCGTTAAAGACAGAAGTGGACACGTTGGATCCGGGTTGCGCTCAGGGTCAGGCAATTGAAATACTTAAGAAGCTGCTTAAAGGTATTTAAGCAGCATTTTACCAGGTCCTAACAATTTTTCCATGTTTTTTAAGAGGTTCCCTGCGCTCGGGGATCACGTCAGGTAAGTGTGTCGGGTTCTCAATCACTCTGCATTGCGGTGAATAGTTGACAGCAGCAAAAGTGGTATAAAAGCTACCATTTCACAGCTGTTCAATTTCCAATCTTAGAGGCTGGAGCCTTCAGGATTTGGAATACACTTTTCAGCTTTATGCAGGTTTGAAGTGGTTGAAGCAAACTCTCTATCCACTGTCATCTCCTTGGAGCAACCTCTCTCACCATTGACAGATCGCTTCTGTCATCTCAACTTCAGCTGCCATCTGTTCCATCAGCATCGGTGCCCTTGAAAAACTCACACCTTGGTCCTCGGAATTCCACCAGGATCAGCCCCAACACCAACATCACCGGGCAGACCAGCAGCACCAACAACAACACCAACCTTCTTCGCAATCACCTGATGCTACACAGGACACAGGACATCAGCACCCGACCACATTGCTGCCCGGGAGGCCAGGGATGGCCTCACCATGGCCAGATTTACTTTTCTTGACGCTGTACACCCTGGCTGCCACATGATGCGCCAGGTTGACACCATCCCACACCAACACCATAAAGCATCCCTACAATGTCCAAGCTATTCCTTTCACACTCATCACCATTGCGGGTGGTGTGGTGGGGGGGCACCCTTATGTCTTACCATTTACTGGAACTCACTAAGACACTTCCAAATCTGTCCAAGAAAGGCAAAGTGTTGAAAATAAAGGCTTCAATGTTTGACAGCACATTAACAGAAACTTCACATGAACATTGCATAAAACACCCAAGTACTTACCCTTGTGTGTTGTTAGTTGGTATGATTGGACTAGGATGAGGGTGAATGTGAGGGGTGGCTAGTGAGATGGGGATGTGATAATCTAGATAGAGAGGGATGGGTGGAGGTGCAAGGTAAGTTGGTGTGAGTAAGGATGTGCAGGAGTAGGGTAGGGAAGGCAGAGTGATGGGGATGTGATGAGTGGCACAGCAGGATGAGGTTGAGTGTGGCTTTGCAGTAACGTTTCGTGATCTACTGAGATCATTGAAAGGTTTGTGTCACTGCAGCCTGGTCCTCCTGACGACATCCCTGCTTGTGTCCTCCTGTGCAATGTGCAACTAGGCTGCGTTGGTGTCCTGGGGAGGTCTCTTCTGCCCATTGGAAGGGAAGAGAACCTCCCTGTGTGCTGTGACTCCCTCCATAAGCATATGGAAGGATTCATGGGAGAGCCTGGGTGCAGCTGTGCACCTTTGTGCAGTGATTGTCATTGTTTGCAGCACCTCAATGCTGTAGAACACTGACAGCAGATCTGTCAAAATCAATTTGGACATGGCCCCTTTAAGGAAACAGGCTGATGATGCATCATCAAATGATGTCTTCAGACCCGCTTCCTATTAATTGGCCGGGAACCTTGCAGGGCGGGCTTAAGAAGCCCTATTAATGTAAAATCTTGTTGGAGGCCGGGATCGAGACAGATGCGAGGTCCCCACACGCCACGGACATCGCTCGCCACAAACCCGCCGAGGTTGGAAAAATCCAGCCCGAAGAATGGCCATTTGGGAGAGGTACCACAGAGTTCCTGGCATCTTGGAATCAACCCAATCAGAAGACAGCACGTTCAGGAGAGGAGGGAAAAAATGGAGAGGTAAACAATCATGCACCCTCTTTAGAATAGTACCCTTTAGTTTATATTGCCTCTCCTCATTCTTCCTACCAAAATGTATCACTTTGCACTTTTCTACGTTAAAGTTCATCTGCCACGTGTCCGCCCATTTCACCAGCCTGTCTATGTCTTCTTGGAGTCTATCATCCTCACTGTTCACTATACTTCCAAGTTTTGTGTCATCTACAAATTTTGAAATTGTGCCCTGTCCACCCAAGTCCAAATCATTAATATATATCAAGAAAAGCAGTGGTCCTAGTACCGATCTCTGGGGAACACCACTGTATACATTCCTCCAGTCCGATAAACAACCGTTCACCACTACTCTCTGTTTCCTGTCACTTAGCCAATTTCGTATCCATGGTGCCACTGTCCCTTTTATTCCATGGGCTTCAATTTTGCTGGCAAGCCTATTATATGGCACCTAATCAAACGCCTTTTGGAAGTCCATGTACACCACATCAACTGCATTGCCCTCATCAACCCTCTCTGTTACCTCATCAAAAAACTTAATCAAGTTAGTTAAACACAATTTGCCTTTTTACAAATCTGTGCTGGTTTTCCTTAATTAATCCACACTTGCCTAAGTGACTGTTAATTTTGTCCCGGATTATCATTTCTAAAAGTTTCCCCACTACCGAGGTTAAACTGACTGACCTGTTGTTGCTGGGTTTATCCTTACACCCTTTTTTGAACAAGGGTGTAACATTTGCAATTCTCCAGTCCTCTGGCACCACCCCCGTTTCTAAGGAGGATTGGCAGATTATGGCCAGTACCTCCGTAATTTCCACCTTTACTTCCCTCAGCATCCTAGGATGCATCCCATCCGGTCCTGGTGACTTATCTACTTTAGGTACAGCTAGCCTTTCTAGTACCTCCCCTTTATCAATTTTTATTCCATCCAGTATCTCAACTACCTCCTCTTTCACTATTGGCAGCATCTTCTTCCTTGGTAAAGACAGATGCAAAATCAGAGCTCCCTGGATGATGAAAGAGATAGAGAGTAAGATGAAGTAGAAAAAGGGGGCATATGACAGGTTGAGAATACAAGTGAGAACCAGGCTGAATATAGAAAGATCCCTCAGCCATTCCTTCTGCCTCCATGCATAGGTCTCCTTTTTGGTCCCTAATCGGCCACACCCCTCCTTACTACCTCTTTACTATTTGTATACCTATAGAAGACCTTTGGATTCCCTTTTATGTTAGCCGCCAATCTATTCTCATATTCTCTCTTTGCCCCTCTTATTTCCTTTTTCACGTCCCCTCTGAACTTTCTATATTCAGCCTGGTTCTCACTTGTATTCTCAACCTGTCATATGCCCCCTTTTTCTACTTCATTTTACTCTCTATCTCTTTCATCATCCAGCGAGCTCTGATTTTGGTTGCCCTACCTTTCCCCCTCATGCAAATGTATCTTGACTGTACCCAAACCATCTCCTCTTTAAAGGCAGCCCATTGTTCAATTTCAGTTTTACCTGCCAATCTTTGATTCCAATTTACCCGGGCCAGATCCATTCTCAACCCACTGAAATTGGCCCTCCTCCAATGAAGTGTTTTTACTCTAGATTGCTCCCTGTCCTTTTCCATAGCTAATCTAAACCTTATGATACTATGATCACTGTTCCCTAAATGTTCCCCAACTGACACTTGCTCCACTTGACCCACCTCATTCCCCAGAAACAGATCCAGCAATGCCTCCTTCCTCGTTGGGCCAGAAACATACTGATCAAGAAAGTTCTCCTGAACACACTTCAGAAATTCTTCCCCCTCTCTTCCCTTTACACTATTATTATCCCAGTCTATATTAGGATAGTTGAAGTCCCCCATTATCACTACTCTATAGTTCTTGCACCTCTCTGTAATTTCCCTGCAAATTTGCTCCTCTATATCCTTCCCACTAGTTGGTGGCCTATAGAATACACCAAGTAGTGTAATGTCACCTCTATTGTTTGTTAATTCTAACCAAATAGATTCTGTCCTTGACCCCCTCCAACAAAGTGTTAGGTGTTTACTTGAAGGATGGTGATACCAAAGATAGTCACTGTCAAAGCCATTTCAAAGTACAGTGAGCCTCATTCTCTGATGTCTTTGAATGAAATAAAAGGAAAAGAAAGACATTACTACACATTCTTAAGGTTATGCTGTAAAATAAATCCCTTCGATTCACTTATTGGGAAGTAATTGTATTTTTGCAGTTATTATTTCTGAGATTTAGTGTTTTGATTGCATATCTGTCAAACAGTTATAGCCAAGTTGGAAATTAAAATGGAGTTATCTATCTGAAAAGCAAGAGAGTGTATAATTGCAGAGTTGCTATTGCTGGTAATTTTCTACTTTTATTTTGAGAAGCACCTTTAAAAATGGGAAGAAGCAAAACATTCAGCCTGGCACCGAATGCATGTTGACGCAACTTATATAACAAGAGCACAACAGAGTATGTTAGTTTGTGCATGATCCACCACTGCTTCAGGGTTTTAGAAATGTATTAATATTTTTGGAATGTGAATTGCTGGGGCTGGGTGCTAAGTCAGCTCCTGCTGCATCTCAACTCCAGGGCAGCCGGCCTCAAGCACCCCCCCCCCCCCCCCCCCTTTGTTGTTGTCACCAAGTTCAAGTGCAGTACTGGACACAGTTAGATGCAAAACTGTAATTTACTGAGATACAAGTAAAGCAAATCATTCAGTACAATTCAAGCTGTGTACCATGCTGCAAAACACCATGTTGGTTACAGTCTCAATAATACAACTAATTAGGCCTTGTGTCAGCAAACTACACCTTTGTACAGTTATGTAGGACAATTTTAATCAAATAGGCATTTCAGTTTTAGACACAGCACATCCCAAGTTCCTGGCAGGTGTACCAAATAGTTACAAAAGCTACTGTTGCTAAACTTAGTAACAGTAAGTATCTTCTGGCTTGAAGCCACGGCACTAATTTTAACCTAACCCGCCCAGTGAGAAACTTACAAGATTGAATTGGCCGTCTGTTTTATACCCCGCCCTCTTCAACGGAAAGTAAGATTGAGCGGGGTGGAAAACGGAGGTTGATCTGAACCCGCCAGCTTCCTGCCAGGCAGGTTAGGATAAAATGACCCCCTACATGCTGCATGCCCCAAACAGGCCAATCTGGAAACAATACAAAAGCAAAAACTGACCAGATGATATAGCCCCTGAAACACGAATGCATCCAGTAAGCTAAGTATACCAGGAGCTAATACAAGATATATTCAGCTAAGTGCTTGAGCTTCCCTTTTAAAAAATCCTCATGTTCACAGTACACAATCAAGTGGCCCAAAACCCCTTCATTAACACTCTCATCTGCACCTCCTTAACTACCATCAGTACCCCCCCTTTTGCTGCACTAATGCCTTTTTCTGCACAATTACACAAAAACTTCAGCACGAGATAGAAACAGAGTGCAACTAATTAATTTTATTATTTTGTGTGATGTGTTGGTCAGATGTCAGTGTGTTTTACAGTGCTAATTCCTCATGGTGCTCGGTGCTGTGTGAGGTCTAAACCCTAACCTATTACTTCTTCCAAATGATTCCCTTGTGAAAGGAGCAAGTGCCGGCTTTCAGTAGAGTTGGGATTCCGGAGGGATGTATCAGACGATAGCTTTACAGCTGCTTCAGTCGTGTTTGCTGCTGCCATTGCTGGCTAGTGCCGGACAGTTTGTGGCATCTCTGCTGGCACTTGCACAATGATAATGCAGGATCCAGCTGTGGTGCCACTCTGACAGACAGCAGCTGCATCTGTGCTGACACAGCCATGCCACTGCAGCCGGGCACTCCCCCAGCATGTTCACTGATCTGTGAGGGAGCAGATCTGTGGGTAGTAATGAGGTCTGTGAATGCCTGTCTCACAGTTCTCTCAATCTCATCACTGGGCATGCTGAAGCCAGACAAAAGAGCCTCTTATAGATTTGAGTCCATAATCTCTATTGCAGTAGTGTGAGCATTCATGAGAGATACTCCCACTGTGCTTAGTACTTGTGCCACTGAGGCCTCTGCAGCAGGTGGCGCTGGATTGGACACACTCTCTGTGATAGACTGTAGTGCAGATAGCCATTCATCCAGAATTGCACTGGTTTGCCTGGAGGACTCCCTCATACTTTCCAGGCCTTGCAGGATATTTTTCACAGACTCATTTGACTCCTCCAGGCAATCCTGTTCAGGCAGCAACCTCTTTTTATAAGCAAGCCCTCTAAGACCAGAATCTCTCGGCACTGCAGCAGAGGCGCAAGCTGTGCGGGTCTTCTGCTGCTGCATTCACAAGTTATCGATATCCTCTGAGGTATATGTTGTTGTGCTGGTCCTTAGCATAGAAGGTGAGAGGTTCTGTAAGTTGCTGGCTTGCTCTTGGACAGTGGCTGTGGTGTCAGTCTGTGCTTCAATGTCTACAAAAACAAGACAGCAACGTATGCTACCTTCAAGCAATCATTGCATTGTACGACACACACTGGCCGCGAATTTAATAGCGCTGAGGGGGCGGGTTTGGAGGCGGGTCCACTGTCAAAATCGGAAAGATTGACAGCGAGTAGGAAACCCGCTGTCAACCCGCCTCCACGCGAGTCTCCCAGGTGTCGGGTCTGTCAGCGCAGAACTGACCCGACACCAAGCGGCGGGGGATACAATTCAACTACTTAAATGGCTTATTAAGAGCCAATTTAAGAGTATTTTGAGGCTTACTTCTAATTTTACCTTCTCCCCCACGGGTTACCCGCTGTTCGGGGAACACGCCAGCTCAACCTGGCATGTTTTGAGTCTGCTCTGATGTTTGTGAAAAGCTGACAGCTGCAGAAGTGGTGTCAAGGATGCCATGTTGCAGATGGTCAGTTTCAGAGCGCAGAAAATGTCGGTTACTGCATTTTTAATACATATAGAGATTTCTTTAGCTTACAAGTTTTTAGATCCAACTGTATGTCCAGTGCCACCTCATTGGGAGAACCTCTCTCACCAGTGACAGATCGCTTCTGTCATCTCACCTGCAGCTGCCATCTATTGCAGCAACATCGGAGCCAATGAAACAATCAGACCTTGGTCCTCCTGAATCCTTCCACGATCAAGCCCAACGCCAACATCACCAGGCACACCAACATCACCAACAACATCACCAACCTCATCACCAACCTTCTCCGCCATCACCTGATGCTGCACAGGAGACAGGGCATCAGCCCCTGACAAAATTGCTGGCTGGGAGGCCAGCGATGGAATCACCATGGCCAGATTTTCTTCACTTGACGCTGTAAACACTGGCTGCCACATGATGTGCCAGATTGACACCATCCCACACCAGCACCGTAAAGCATCCCTTTAATGTCCAAGCCATTCCATGCACACGCATCACTATAGCGGGGTTGAGGACGGGGGGGAAATTATGACTGAACAATCACTGGAACTCAGTAAGACACTTCTCAATGTGCGCTCAGATCTGTCCAATAAGGGGCACTTTTGGAAAAAGAGATTTCACTGTATGACGACATATTTTCAGAAACTTCACATGGACATTGGCTAAACCTCTCAAGTGCCTACCCTTGTACGTTATTAGTTGGTATGCTTGCAGTAGGATGAGGGTGAGTGTGAGGGGTGGCTAGTGAGATGGGGAAGTGATAAAGTAGATAGAGAGGGTTGGGTGGAGGTTCAAGGTAAGTTGGTGTCCTGGGGAGGTCTCTTCCGCCCTTGGAAGGAAAGAGAACCTCCCTGCGTGCCGTGACTCCCTCCATGAGCATATGGACGGAGTCATTGGAGAGCCTGGGTGCAACCGTCCATCTTTGTGCAGTGATTGTCAGAGTTTGCAGCACCTCAATGCTGTCAAACACTGACAGAACAACTATCAAACTCCATGTGGAGGTGGTCCCTTTAAGGAAACCGGCTGCTGACGCGTCATCAAATGACATCATCAGACCCGCTTCCTGTTAATTGGCTGGTAAGCCCGCGGGCTTAACAAGACCAATCAAGGGACAATCACGTCTACAGAGCAGATGCAGCTGGGAGCGGGACCGCAACCCGGAAACCAGCTCTACCCGCCCCCATCCCGCCTCCTCCATTTAATTCACGCCCACTGTGTCTGATGTTTCTGAAGTTTAGTGCATCAGTGGCTGAGACTGGGGATAGGATATAATAGGATACTTTTTCCTGACCTTTGCTCCTTGCAAATGCCCATTTCCCTACACGCAGAGATCAGGGAAAAAAGGATGGAGACCCATTTTGTCAGATCTCTGCCCCTTTTATGTTATCCTGAAATTTCCAGGGTTGTCTGTGGGACTCGAGCTGGGCAGTACCTACTAACGATGTAGCCCCATTGCAGCTGTGCTTATGAGTAGGAGCCCGGGCAGGAGGAGGCATTTCTGTGCTCCTGTCTCATATTCCTGGAACATTGATGGCTAGGTGTCGCAGTGCAAGGGCTACCAGTGAGATATAATGCTTTAGCATGCCCCTGGACTCCTGTAGACCCGCTGAGATGCAGCTGCGAATTGTCTGCTCTTTCTGCTGGTGTTAGGTTCTTCAAGGATGCAGACCTGCATGTGCCTCTAAGCCAAGAAAATGGCCTGTGACAGGATATACCAGTGCTTCTGAGCTTGGACAGGAGCTGCACACTTTGGGTGCACTGCTCTAGTCCAGCATTGGTGCCATGGGGACCCTGGAAAATCTGCCCAACTGAGAACATGATGATATGAAAGCTGAGCTTTGAGCAGTCATCCAGTTTCATCTTTCCCTACTTGTTGAATGATATTGTTCCCTATAATGGCCAGGATGTCTTCCTGAAATGAAGGCAAGGGTTTGTAGTGCTGAGGGCCTCCTCCAGTTCTGATCTTCTCCCTTTTATTATGAGCTACCTTGTTCTGCAAGCAGATAATTTATGAGATTGTGGTGTGCATGTTTACAAAAGTACACGCAGCGAACTACTCACCTGTCTGACACGAAAGGAGGATGTATCATGCAGCTAGGCTGGCTTTAAGATTTAGTTGCTGCTTGTGTCTGTCCTATGTTGCAGTATGGCCATGCATGCCAAGCATTAAGTGGTCAGTATCTCTCACAACATGGCTGTCACCTAATCATTGATAGGATAGTTCAGCATAAACTGATTAAAAGTTTAAGGGTATATTTTGTTGGATGCCTGTTTCCATCAGGTATTTGGTATTCATATCTGTACTTTCGTCTTGCCTTAACAGCCTTCTTCTGGACCTGTGTCTAGGTCTGCTGGAATCTTCAGACTGCATTCATTCGCTGAAATTTGCCCCCAAGCTTGCTGAATTAGGGTGCCTTTGAGAAAGTACCCTCTTGTAACATACCTCCATCCCCTCACCGTGGTGCTGACTGAGCACTTCCAGTGCTCAATCATCAAAATGGTTCATATGCTCTTGTCCAGGAATTCTGTTATGCAGAAGCAAAGGTTTAAATGCTTCTTGAAGCCATTTAACTGCTGTTCTGCTTGTAAATCAGTTCTGGTGCTCCATTGGTCACATGCAATGCAGGCAGTAAATTGCAATATATTCCTTCAGCTAAAAACAGCAAAATAGGAGTTTAACGGATAGGAAAAAATTCTCCTGAAAACATTTCAGTATTCCACTGTTAATTCCTGACACGCTAAAGCAACAGCAACTTCCAGATTTATAAGCCATTATAATTGGCTTCTTATGCTCAACCCTACTGTTGGCTGCAATATTTTTCTTTTTAGTCTTTTCATCCCCTGTTGGACAGATAATTCACATTTTATAGCCTCTTCAGGGAATCCTTTACTCCTCTTTTTCCAGGAGGCAGCCCCTATCTTTTTAAAATGTTTTCCTTAAATGTACTTTTTTCTTCTAAGCTATTGGCCTAGAAATTCGCGTGTCCGGCTTGCCGCGGGGGTAAGGATCGCGCGTGCTCTTACCCACTGCGCCTGCCATTGTGTTTTGGGCCCACAGGAACTTCGGGTCCTGGGCCTCTCCCAAGTGCCGGCGCGCAGTGCTTGCGTGTTCCAGGGGCGCAGTTAGTGCGATGCGACCCCTGGGATCACGTGGGCCATGGAGAGCCAATGGCAGCAGACCATCTTTCATTCATAGATTTGACAGGAGACATGTCAAATCTATGAATTGAAATCGGCCCCAAAAGAACAGCTAAACTTAAAATAAATTTTTAAAAAACCATTACATTTATAAAATAACTATAGTTAAATAAATTAACCACTTTAAACAAAAATTTAAATTTTTGAAAAAATTAAAATACTTTTTAAAAGTTATAAATATAAACTTACCTTTCTTTAAAGTATCTAAAAAAGATAAACCTGTTGAAAAAAATTTAAAATTATACTTAATTAACCACTTACCTTGTTCAAAAGGGGTCTTACGCCTCCTTTTTATTAGCGTAGAATCTTCAATACTTACCCTCGCGTAGAAACCTGAAAAAAAATCTAAGTGTGCTGCGTGCGCGCAGCCTCTACCGCGCACGCGGTTCACCTAGGAACCGCCCCCTTCATCATACCGGAAGTTCCGGTTTCCCGCGCATGCGCAGTGCTTGCAGGAAACCGGCACTTCGGAAAGCAATACGGGTGAGTACGGACCGTGTACTCACCCGGGAACGGCCAAATTTTTGGGCCATTACCTTATAGTAGTGGTGGCACATACAAAGAAAAGAAAGATTTATGACCCTTTATGACCTCAGGTCGTCCCAAAGTATTTTACAGCCAATTAAGTACTTTTTTTTTAAGTGTAGTTATTGTTGTAATGTAGGAAACACAGTAACCAATTTGCGCACAGCAAGGTCCCACAAACAGCAATGTGATAATGACCAGATAATCTGTTTTTGTTATGTTGGTTGAGGAATAAATATTGGCCAGGACAATTCTAAAATGCCGTGAGAGCTTTTACATCCATCTATACATGGCACATATTGCAGTTTCTTACTAATGTCACAAACAGAATATAATTCACCTGTGATCCTAGCAACTTTAACATGTCTGAAAAATATATAGGTCAGAAATGTTCTGTCACAAAAGCAACAAAGTGCCAGATTTAGTGGATAATTTAAAACAGTATTTTACATTTTTGTTGCACTTGCCAGTAATCAGATTTGGGACCATATTCATTGATAGCAATGACCTTTCACAGTATCATGAGAAAATTGCTACCTGTTATAAAAGTGCACATGTTTGTGTGCAATCAGTGGAAAGAGAAATTAATCAAGTTGAATGTTTATTTTTCATAACTGAGCCTCATTGTTTCTGTAGAATGTCACAAAGAGTTATGTGAAACTATTCTTTTTGTTCTATCGCAAGTTTTTTCCTCAGGTTATTATGTGCCATTTTATGTTCTGTAATCACAATCCCACTTGACACTGCTACAAAATTGAGGTTCTAATGCAATAAATAAAACTGATCTGCTAGAGTTTATCATCGGTAGATGACTAAAGGTTATAAGTTGTTATTTCAAGAGAATAACATGGTGTGCCAAGTGTTCAAATAGTTCCATTACATATTCAATTATACCATTTTATCTAACACTGCATAAATTAGGTTATTAAATGCTTTTTGCCAGTAAAAAGAGGACATTCATGTCTGGTATTATACAATAGCTATTCCTTTGTGTGCCATGTTTCGTTAGCCTGCGAGTTTACATAATGGCGCATTCCCTTTCATTAAAAAATTATAGTTCAAATTTGGAGAAAAATAATTTTCTATCGAAAATTTTGTTACTGGAAGAAAAAATATTACAGCAATACAGAAATTGTTGAATCTTGCCTTTATTTCTTATTTGAATCATGTGTCATTTAACAGCTTACACCTTGGAATATCTCTCCATTTGTTTACTTTAACAGTATTTTTCTTATTTTCATGAATTTATTTCTGATTTAGCTACTCTTTATCCCTATGTAATTTTGTATAACCATTAACCTTGATTTTGGAGTTTACAGAGAAGAAGTGTGGTTTTACAAAGCAAGATAAATGAATTGTTGTAATTGAGGCCTTAAACTGACACACTGCTAAATGCTTCTATCCACCTTAGCAAAGTTATCACAGAATAAATTTTGTAAAATGTTAATCTGCTATTAATTATGGCAGTGATCACATGCCAGGAACATGTTTGGAGTGATGTCAAAGTTTGGCATTTGTTAAAAGTTAATGACAGAGCTGGCAATGCTTTCGATAGTATCTTACTAGTGTGGCATGGTAACAAACATATACAGCAGAGAACATCTTTTTAGAATTGTGCAGCAGTGTTATATCTACGCAAATTAAGTCCATTATTTTTCAGTAAGTCACTACTTTCCCATTGGCTGTCCATTGCCTCAGTGGATAAAGTGTGGTATGTTTGAGCCCTAGTTTGTGCTGAGTTGGCTAATTTCAGTTGAGCTGGCAGTGTGAGTGCTACAATTAACTTCAGTGGCTGACATGAGGGTAGGGAAAATCTGTCAAATCACTCCTGACTCCTGACTGCTATCCCTGCTACAAAATATGCATGTGCGAATCTTAAAGCTATTGCGCAATCCCGTGCTCCCAATTTGGAGCCATGCTAGCAGGGAATGCGGATCAGCGATCGGGACTACAATGTTGTAGCCCTGTATCCTACTGATGCTCCTGTCGAATGTGGCTTCCTTGTTGGGAGTGAGCGATCGCAGAGTTAACCCTAGCAGGTAAGAAGAATGGACTCAGTTATAGTGCCAGCACTCGTTATTACATATCACACACGTGAAAACTACTCAAATGAGGCTCCAGCTTCAGGAGAAGAGAATGGAGAAAACTGGAGAACCCTACTTTGCAGTCAGCTGAGCCTATTATATCGTGGCATAGGATATGACCCATTCTGAGAGTGCAGACCATGTTTGTAAATTGCAAGAGTTTTACTTTTGTTGTTTGCCATTTACTGTGACCTCATGAATTTATTAATCATATAATTTCCATCAATAGGCTTACTTCCTGGTGGTCAAGTATGCCTTTCATTCAATTGGCTTGTGGTCATTATGTCACAATCATTATGCTGAAACACTAACAATGAATAGGTGACAGCTATGTTATGAGAGATACAAGCTACTGAGTGCTTAACATACATGGCACTTCTAGATGGCACTTTTTGCAATGCTGAAGAGTCATGGTAAACTCAATTAAACTCAGCCTCCTATAGAAGAAGGGGTATCCTCAGCTTGCACCATATATTGTCATGAAATTATGTCAGTAATTCCTGGATTGCATTAGAAAGTTTGATTTAAATTTATCAATTCAAATAGAAAGCAAGGTGAACGTATTCCAACGAACAGCTGTCTTGGAATTACTTGTCTGTTATCTGATGTAACAGAGGTCCAGAGTTGACCAGTGGTTTATGAAACCATCTGGCTCATTGGTTACATATCATACTTAAGGTTAGGAGTGAAGCTGTTTGCTGATGATTCCACAGTTTTCAGTTCCATCCACAATCCCTCTGATAAAGAAGCAGCCCATGCCAATCTACAGTAGGACCTGGACAACATCCAGTCTTGGTATGACAAGTGGTAGGTAATATTCACGCAACCTAAGTGCCAGGCAATTACCTCATATAAGAAAAAGCCCAACCATGTCCATCTGACATTCAACAGCACCAACTTCACTAAGTCCCCCACCATTAACATCTTGGGGGAAGGAGGGTCACCATTGACCAGAAGCTTAATTGCACCAGCTATATCAACACATGGCTACAAGAGCAGGAAAGGTTGGGTACTCTGTTATGAATAGTTCACCTTCTGACCCCTCTAAGCTTCTCCACCATCTATAATGCTCAAGTCAGGCGTGTGATGGACTGTCCATCACTCACATGAATGGGTGCAGCAGCAACAGCACTCAAGAAGAACAACGCCATCCAGGAGAGTGCAGTCTGCTTTATTTGCACCCTTGCCACTGGACTCAATCTCCACAGCCTTCACTGCTGGCACATTGTGGCTGCAGTATGTACTATCTACAAGATGAACTGCAGCAGCTCCACGCAATGACCTCTACCACTGAAAATGACAAGAGTAGTAATGTAATGGGAGCACCATCATCTCCAAGTTCCCTTCCAAGTCACATACCATACTGACTTGGACACATATTGCCAATTTTTCATCATCACTGGGTCAAAATCCTGGAATTCCCTACCTAGCACAATCACCACAAGAAATGCAGTGGTTTAAAAAGAAGGCCCACCTCCACCTTCTCAGGGTAACTAGGGCTGGGCAATAAATGCAGCCTTATCAGTTTTGCCCACATCCCAAAACCAAATAAGTAAACATTAGAAAATACGTAGACAAGTGCGTTACAGAAAAATAAAGAAATTGTTAACATAACTCCTTTTTGCCAATAGCTACATGGTGGGCAGCATTTAATGGTTTATTTTCTGAAAACCACTGGTTTTAACATGTATGTTCTGTGTAACATATAGCTAATACCACATGTAATAATTATGTGCAGTAGCTTGAAGTACATAACCAGAATGATCTAATCTCAGTGGCAAAATTCCACTAAACTGCTATTAAGCCACTAAGGACTGAAAACCATATTTGTTGCTTTGTATTTTCCACTAAAATAAGACACTTAGCGCTGGATTTTAACCAGCCTGAGGAGGCAGGTTTGGAGGCGGGACTGCTGGGAAAATGGGAAAAATTGGGAGCGGGTCCCAACCCCGCTCCCAACCCGCCTCCAAACCAACCCCGCTCCCAACCCACCTCCGAACCATCTTTCCGGGAGGCTGGTTCCCGACTCACACAGGGACCCGTCTCCTAGCCGGCGGGAAGGGGATTAGAGCTAATTAACTGCCTGTTACCAGGTAGTTAACAGGCAGTTAAGAGGCTTTTTCCCATTTTCCGCCTGCTGATGCGGTCTTCCCGATGGCAGGAAACCCCGCCAGGGTCAGCGAGGTGAGCTGTGGGTCTGCTGCAGTGTAAGTGTGCAAATGACAGCTGCAGAGGTAGTGCGATGGGTGCAGTGGTGCACAGGTAAGTATGACAGGTGAGAGAATGTAGTGAGAAATATTTTTATTCTGTTTATATGTATCTGCAGGTGACAAGATTTGATGTTTCTGGGAAGCCTCATCTGATCGGGAGAATTGACAGATGGCTTCTGCAATCTCACATGCAGCTGCCATCTGTTTTTTCCTAAGGAGAGAGTTATTGGTGAGCCTGGGTGCAAGGGCTCACCTTTGGACAGTGATTGTCAGTGTTTGACAGCACCTCAATGCTGTCAAACATTGTCAAATCATCTGTCAAAAAATTATGGGGCCTGTCACTTTAACAAAACCGGCAGATGAAGCGTCATGCACTGACGTCATCTGACACCGGCTTTCCGTTAATTGGCCGGCAAGTCAGCAGGGCGGGCTTAACAAGGCCGATCAGGGGAAAATAGCGTCAGGTCATCAGACGTTGCTGGGGGCGGGACTAGAACCCAGAAACCAGCAGTCCCGCCCCCAACGCGCCTCCTCAGGTAAGATCCCGGCCTTAGTATACGTTTCTATTTAAAGGAGATTTAAAAATCGCAAGTGCATGTATAAATAAATGTATATATATATATAAAATAAAATGAAAATTCAAATCTTGCAGTATTTCTAGGTAAGGTCCGAAAATGCTTTTGTACCTAAATGGGTAGCCTCAATTCCCTGTGTGGGGCTAATTAGAGAGAATACATATTAAAATTGTGTAAAACATTTCCACATCAATGCAACTTGAATGCCTGAACTTAAAACAATATTACTATCCCCTTTTCAATTTTTATAAATGACCTAGACTTGGATCTAGGGAGCAGCATTATAAAGTTTGCAGATGATATGAAACTTAGCAATGTAGTAGACAGTGGTGAGGATAGTTGTAGACTTCAGGATGACATAAACAGGGTGGTGAAATGGGCAGAAGCTCAGCAGATGGAGTTCAAGGCGGAGAAGTGTGAAGTGATGCATTTTGGGTGGATTAATATGGAAAGGCAGTGTACTATAAATAGCACGATTTGAAAAGTGTAGATGAGCAGAGAGACCTTGGTGTCCATATACACAAATCCTTACAGGTGGCAGGGCAAGTTGATAAGGTTGTTAAAAAGCATATGGGTTACTTGGGTTTATAAACAGAGGCGTAGAATATAAAAGCAAAGAGTATCAGCTAGAACTTTATAAATCACTGGTTAGGTTTCAGCTGGAGTATTGTGGTCAATTCTAGGCACCACTCATCAGGAAAGATATAAAGGCCTTCGAAAGACAACAGAGGATATTTACAAGGATGTTACCAGGGATGAGGGACTTCCGTTCTGAGGAGAGGTTGGAAAATTTAGGACTGTTCTCCTTGGAACAGAGAAGGTTATGAGATGACCTAATAGAGGTTTTCAAGATGATGAGAAGTTTTGGTAGAGTAGATAAAGAAAATCTATTCCCTCTGGCTGTGGTGGATAAATAACCAAAAGTTATAGATTTAAAATCATTGGAAAAAGACTTAGAGGGGAGATGAGGAGAATTGTTTTCACTCAGAGAGTTGTCGAGATCTGGAATGTTCTACCTGAAAAGGTGGTAGAAGCTGATTCCATAAATAATTTTAAAGCGGAGTTGGACAGGTACTTGAGGATGAGGAACTGATGGACAAAAAGCGGGAGTGTGGGACTAAGCACGACTGCTCTTTCAAAGAGCCAGCACAGGCACGATGAGTCAAATGGCCTCCTTCTGTGCTGTAAATTTCTATGATTCTACGATTCTATATGCAACATAATCCTTACTGAGCTTTCGGAATGACAAAATATATATGTTACCATTCTATCATAGGCATTAATTGCTAGTTAAATGTAAAGCTACAATGAAACTGGACTATATACTTCCAGGAACATTGTATTGATTTACTTATGTTTACTATTTATAAAATGTAGCTTACACAGCCTGAGAATAGACACTACTTCTATTGTTCTGGATGCTTCTGTTGCCATTCGTGCTATTTCCTGAGAGATAATAGATTCGGATGCTATATCACATTCATCAGATAAATATTATGCATGCTGTGAAAACATAATTCACCTCCAAATCAACCAGAGATGTGCAATTTTGTGTCACAAAGGAAAAAGACAACAAATCAGAAGCAAGCAGGAGAGTGTGAGAGTGACAGATAAAGGCAACAATTAAAATATGAATTATTCATTGAATATTGATCATGAATAAATATCTCCTATCATCACTGCTATGTTGTGCCTAGGATTGAGCTGCATGTATAAATGTAACATTCCAATTATAGTCAATATTATTGAGAATGAATCATTTCTGTCTATTAGTTGCAAAGTATAAATGTAATATTTTATTTCTACAAGCTGTTATTTCTGACTACCGACTTTTTAAATATCTTTTTAAAATTACAGTTGCACTTATTTAGAAAGATGTCAAATGAATACAACAGGCTGTGCCATGTCATCAGTAATATGGTGTTTAGCTGAGGGAAAGTTACAAGGAATTACATCGAGTCTACAGCACAGAAACAGGCCATTCAGCCTAACTGCTCTCTGCTGGCATTTATGCTCCACACAAGCCTCCGCCCACCTTACTTCACCTAACCCCATCAGAATATCCTTCTATTCCTTTCTCCCTCATGTGCTTATCTAGCTTCCCCTTAAATGCATCTATGCTATTCGCCTCGACTACTGCTTGTGGTAGTGAGTTCCGCATCCTTACCAATCTTTGGGAAGTTTCTCCTGAATTCCCGATTGGATTTATTAGTGACTATCTCATATTCATGACCTCTAGTTTTGGACTCCCCCACAAGTGGAAACATTTTCTCTATGTCTACCCTATCAAACCCTTTCATAATTTTCAAGACCTCTATCAGGTCACATCTCAGCCTTCTCTCTTCTCGAGATAAGAGCTTCAGCTGTTCAGCCTTTCCTGATAACTATTTCCTCTCAGTTCTGGTATCATCCTTGTGAATTGTTTTTGCACCTTCTCCAGTCCCTCCATATCCTTTCTATAACATGGAGACCAGAACTCTTCACAGTACTCCAAGTGTGGTCTAACCAAAGTTCGATACAAGTTTAACATAACTTCTCTGCTTTTCAATTCTATTCCTCTAGAAATGAACCCCAGTGCTTGGTTTGCTTTTTTATGGCCTTATTAACCTGCATCGCTACTTTTAGTGATTTGTGTATCTGTACCCCTAGATCCCTTTGGACCTCTACCCCATTTGGACTCTTATTATCCAAGCAGTATGTGGCCTCCTTATTCTTCGTACCAAAATGTACCACCACAATTCTATATTGAAATTCATTCTTCAATTACATGCCCATTCTGCAAAATTGTTACTATCTAACTCCTTCTGAACTGCATTAGTCATCACAAGATTCAGTGGCTAAATGTCAGATCCCACAGTCACCTATCATTTACACATAATTATTTACTACATCTGCAGTTGCGGGTTATGTCAACCAAAATATTCGTTCTCTTTATATAACATAAAGTTTTAAATAATTTACTTCCTGCTTTTATTGTCGTACAGAGAAACACACAGGCGTGCAACGCCTGATTTGACGCACGACTGCGATTTTGGACATCACCGCACGCCATAACGCCCTCTCCTAACCATATGTGGAAGAGCATGCGTGCAGCAGTTCTGCAGAGATGCTGTCAGCACTTCTTAAAGGGACACACACATTTTTCAGGTAAGTTTCAATTTCAGTTTTTGGAGTGTTTTTTTATGTATGTTACTAAAGTAGTGGCTTGGTGCAATACATTTAAAAAGTTGTTAAGGTGTGCAGGGAGTGCTGCTGGATGCTTACAAGGCTTTGAATGTTAAAGGAAGGCCTCTGAGAAGACAGAAAATGCTGGAAATACTCAGCAGGTCAGGCAGCATCTGTGGAGAGAGAAACAGAGTTCATATTTCAGGTAGAGATGCTTACTGACCTGCTGAGTATTGGCAGCATTTTCTGTTTTTATTTCAGATTTCCAGCATCTGTAGTATTTTGCCTCTGAGAAGACCACTTGCTCACAATCCTGGGGTGCACGTGGAGTTAAAGCAGAGGCAACAAAGAAGACAAGTTGCTCACAGAGGCAAGAGGAAGACACAGAAGAGGAAGACGCAGAAGAGGAGGAAGCTGAAGGAAGGATGCATCCCAGACATTCCCTTTCTGGCCGGGATATCTGGGATGGAATCATCTGCCTGCAGTACCAGTGAACACAACCCCAATTCCCCTTTCAACATTTGTCCCACACCTTTACTTCCCTCTGTTACTGACCATCACAGCGTCCTCTTGGCCACAATGCTGAAATAAAAGCCTCCACAAAGCAAACTTTCCAATCCAACTTTATCCATATATGCATCCAATATGACATCAAGAAATTAACTAATCACCCTTGTGCATTTCCTTAGTGACTGTCTTGCATGTGCCTTTGCTTAGCCTACTGATGTCATGCAGTGCTACCCCAGTGGCTGCAGCATGGCTGGTGGAAGGCTGCTGACATTCAGTGGGGGACACTGCAAATGGCCTTGCAGGACAACCTTGAGGAGCTGGTGACTGAGAGTGTGAAATCAAATGATGGTGTTGCTTCTTCTTCACTCTCCTCTCCCTTTTCTTGGTCAGCCACTGGCTGGGCAGGCTGCATTTCTTGGGTGTCTGAAATGAGGAAGGCACATGGGTAGGGCTGTGGTGAGGGGAGGGCGGGAAAGCAAGAGCTGCATGCTTACACCATGCGCAGCTTATACATCAGAAGATATTGTGTGGGGAGGAGGGGGTGGGGGAAGTGGGAAGTGAGAAGGAGGATAACGTATGAGGTTACCAGCATCTTGTATTCTTTCAGTCCCGGTGCTGGCCAAGGGCTCAGCCATGCCCCTGCCAAGAAAGGCCAGCACCGTCTCCTCCAAGGGGATGAGTTGAAGCTCGGAATGTGAGGTGCACCTGGTGTTTGGTAGAGATTGATGGTAGGTGAGTGATGGGGTGGCGGGGGTGAGGGTGGGGCGGGTGTCGTACATTGAGCAGTGTGTGAGGCTAGTGGTGCAGTTGATGAAGATGCATTCCCTGACCTTGACCACTGGTCTGAGGTCATGAAACTTCTGTGGGTACTAGAGCCAGGTCCTGGGGGCAACACTGCTGGCAGTGACGGCCTTGTTTTAAGAAAAGGCAGCCTTTCTCCAGGGACGCTACAGGGACACCACATTGGGCCTCCTGCTGAGCGCACAGCCTGAAGCAGCACATTGGTCGCTCGGCTGTTCGCTCAAATCATTCAAATCAGCAGGCAGCACCAAAACAACGGTGCTGCCAGCAATCTTTCCACTGGCACGAGCAAATCCCGCCCCGTGGTGGCACCACCCGTTTTCTAGGCCATAGTTTGTTGTGTGTTAGACAATGCTGAATAAGACTACATCATAAACCATAAGTGACACTGCCGTAAAGTTTATCAGCACCATCTCATTAGCAAACACTTCATGACATACAGAAAGATAGTGGTTTCATACCATTTTATATTCAGTGTTCACATTTAGAATCTTTTGCCAGTGCCGATGTTATGGCAGGCAGCATTGGACACTCAGCTCCCATGATTTGACAACAACAACTTGCGTCTATAGAGCACCTTTAACCCGTTCGAAGTTGCTTTAACACGGGAATAAAAAGTGGAACAGATGCTGAGCCAACAAAGAGAGAGGAGCAGAGGTAAATAAAGGCTAGGTTGAAAAGATGAAGGAGGTAACTGAAATAGAAGAATGGAGGCAGGGACTTCCAGAAAGTAGGATTTGAGGTGGCTGAAAGCTCTAGCATCAAATCATTGATTTCATTGATAATGTACCGTGTGATTTGACAAGCTGTGATATGCAAGGTTTATTTTACTGGCTTGATGCAGGGTTATGATCAGATATATTGCACATCATTTACTGTATAATTAAACTCTTATGGGAAAATCATTTTCTTTTAGAATTTTCAGACAAAACATCAATTTGTATTAGATGTACCTTACAACCAAAAGGGAACAGTCTTGTATGAGTGATTGCTAGAAGACATGGAGACGGTAAAGGAACGTGAGCTGAACATCTATTAGAATAAATACAAACAAAAGGTTTTTGTTACAGAGAGTAATTACAGACAGTATTTCAGACAGCAGTAGGGCTGCCCTTTGACAACACAAACAACACTGTGGGAGCAATTTTAACCTAAAAAACTGGGTGGGTTGGGGGCATGGGTGTAGCTAAAGTGTTAAAAATCTGAATCCCGACCTGAACCCGACTCCAACCCGCACACTTCCGGTTTTAACGGAGGTGGGATGGGGGTGGGCAGCCAATCCGCTATTCGTCTATTTAAATATTCTAATGAGGCTGGAAGCCTCTGCTTTAACCTCCATTTCATACTTAAGTTTAGCTGGTTGGGTTTTGCGCGCCTCATGAAACCCGGCAGCTAAAGCAAGGCGAGGACTGGTGTATCCAGGAGGTAAGTGAATTTACACTAACCTCCTGGATCCAGGGTCCCTACCTAACCAACCCCCCGCGATCGAAGATCTCCCCACCCCCGCCCCAACCCCTCCGAGGCTTCCAATTCCACCCACGAGGCTCCCCCCCCCCCCAATTCCTCTCCAGCCCCCGATCCTTGGGATCCACCCCCCCCGCCACCACCCCCACCCACCCACCCCCCCCCCCCCCGCTGCTATGGCTGCTCCCCAGCCCCCGATCCTCTGGATGCTGTTAAATTCGGCAGGGCCTGCAGGAAGCCTGTTCTCCCGGGTTTCCCGACTGCCTTGGAGCCCCTCACACCCCCAACCTGCCTTCCCCATTAAAATTCAGCCTTGTGTAATGATAATTCAACAGCAATAAGTTCATGTTAAATCCCAAAAAGTAATGTTAAATAGCCATGTACACAAATCACTAAAAGTTAATACACAAGTACAAAAAGCAATCAAAAAGGCTAATGGAATCTTGGCCTTTATCTCAAGGGGGCTGGAATACAAAAGGGAGAAAGTGGAGCTTCAGTTGTACAGAGCTTTGGCCAGACCTCATCTAGAGTACCACATTCGGTTCTGGGCATTGCACGTCAGGAATTATATATTGGCCTTGGAGGGGGTGCAGCGCCGATTCACCAGAATAATACTGGAGGTTAAAGGGTTAAATTATAAGAACAGGTTGCATGAACTTGGCTTGTATTCCCTTGAGTATAGTAGATTGAGGGACGAGCTAATTGAGGTGTTTAAAATGATAAAATGATTCAGTAGATAAAGTGAATCTATTTCCTCTGGTGGAATCATTCAGAACAAGTGGACATAATCTTACAATTAGAGCTAGGCCATTCAGGAGTGAAATCACAAAACACTTTTTCACACAGTGGGTAGTAGAAATCTTAAATTCTCTCCCCCCAAAAGGCTTTGGATGCTAGATCAATTGAAGTTTTCAAGACTGAGATCAATAGCCTTAAAATTAGAGCTAGCCCGTTCAGGGGTGATGTCAGGAAGTATTTCTTCACACAAAAGGTAGTGGAAATCTGGAACTCTCTCCCCCAAAAATCTGTTGAGGCTAGGTCAATTGAAAATGTCAAAACTGAGATTGATAGGTTTTTGTTAGGGTTACAGAACCAAGGCGGGTAGATGGAGTTAAGATACAGATCAGCCATGATCTAATTGAATGGCGGAACAGGTTTGAGGGGCTGAATGGCCTACTCCTGTTCCTATGTTCCTTTCTATGTTCCTATTTTTGTTAAGAAAGGATATCAAGGGATTATGGGTCACGGCGGGTAAATGGGGTTGAGGTACAGATCAGCCGTGATCTAAATGAATGGCAGAACAGGCTCGAGGGGCTGAATGGTCTACTCATGTTCCTATGTAATATGATAAACGTATCCCTAAAAATTAGTCACTGGTAATTGTATTGAGGTAAAAATAGAGCATGAAATCTCTTAGGCATAGTTAAAACAACACAAAGCACACTGTAGAGAATAACATCTACTGAAAATAAATTGTGGTGATCAGTAACTGCTATAACAGGAAAACAGAGGGGGGAATTTTAACCCCCATAAAATGGGTTAATTGGGGTTGGGTGGGAGGGTAAAGAGTTAAAAATCTGATTCCCAACCCAACCCGACTCCAACCCGCCCACTTCCGGATTTAACGGAGGCGGGCAGCCAACCCGCTCCCAGGAGGCGAGTTGGCACATTAAATATTATAATGAGGCTCCGTGCCTCATGGTGAGCCACCATTTTAAATTTAGCTCTGGCTGGGAAACCTGCCAGCTTAAGGAAGGCGAGGATGTTGGAACCAGGAGGTATGTGCCTTTCCACTTACCTGCTGGATACAACGTCATTGCCTCGCCAACCCCCCGCTATCGAACAACCCCTCCCCCCGACCCTTCTGATCGCCCCCCAAGGCCTCCAATCTGCCCCCCGAGGTCACCGACCACACCTCCACAAGGCCTCCGATCTCCGATTTCTCCCCCTCCCCCCACCCCCGGCCTCCGATCCCCAGCCCCATGCCACCCAGCGACCCTCAGCCTTCCGACTTCCCCACTCTGGCCCCCGATCCCCCTCCAGCCTTCCAACCAACCCGATCACCTTCCAAACTGACCACCTCTGGCCTTCTGACCAACCCACCTCCAGCCCCTAATCACCTTTCAAAGTCCCCCCTCCGGCTCCAGATCTCCCCTCTCGGGCCCCCAGTCCTCCACCGGCCTCCGATCCCTCCCCTGATCCCTCCCTCCCTCCTCTCTGCGGCCTGGTGTCACAGGCCTACCCGTCCGACAGCCAGCCGGCCTCTCCATCTGGCTGGCTGCAGGCTGGAATCAGTGATTTGAAATGCTAATCAGGCTCTGCCGTTAACTTTGGCAGGGTCTGCGGAAAACCCGTTCTTCCGGGTTTCCCGAACGCTTTTCAGCATCTCCCCCCCACCCCCAACCACTCCCTACCCACCTCCAAATTAACATTCCGGCCAGAGTGTCTCACAGGTTCTGACAATTTTTTCGTGAGTGCCTGCAATAATTTTGAGTTATAACACTTCTTCATACATCTGCAAGATTGTCTGGAGTTTGCCATTCTTGGTAAGATCTTTTGTTTATTGTGGGAAATTGCCTCCTGTCAGCAGCTTAGGTGTGTTTTAAATGAATTCTGTAGCTTTGTGCTTTTTTCTGCTAATAGTTAAGTGCTACTTCATATTTCTGAATTATCGGTTTTGATCTTGTCATCAGTGAGATTACCATTTAAGGGCCCATTTTATGGGGCTATAATTGTAATAATGTTCAGAAACTTAGAGGGGCTGATTTTCATCTTGCCACTGCTATAGGGCTAGTATTCCCATGGAAACAGACGGGGTCTAAATAAAATGGTCAAATGCAATCAACTGACATTGTCAGGATTCCCACTGCCATTTTTGTGTCAATTAGCATTGCTATCACTACTTCCTCAACCTGTCCACATGCCATGGGTGGTACAGGCCAGGAGGGGGCCATTATAGTGCTATTTAAAGGGATACTCACCTGCTCTCATTTAAAACACTGCAAAGGACTAGGGAAAACTTTCTGGTAGCTTACAGTGTTTTTTGGCTACTTAGATGATTTTAAAGTGCTGGTAGTGGCTGCACAACCTTTTGAAATCTTAAGGGATTTCTGGCAAAGCGCTTTTTTCTACATGGCAATCCTTCTGGCAATCCCGCTCTGACGGAAGAAGAGGAAGAGGAGGAGCAGCAACAGGAGGAAGAGCTGCAGTGAGATCAGATAGAAGGAGGTGTTCTTGCAGGAATCCTTACCCTCCTTCCACCCCAACAGAGTCTGTAGGTCCAGAACAACATACCTGCACTTCTCTGAGCAACAGTGCTTACGGAAGCTGTGCTTCTCTAGGAAGGCTATCACAGAGTTGTGCCATCTCCTTCAACAAGACCTGCAACCCACTACCACAGCTAGTACACCATTGCCCTTTGCCTCTGGTTTCATTCAGGCTGTAACAAGGGATATCAGTAATATCAGTCAGCCTGCAGTTCATGCTTACCTTAAGCAGGTGACTGATGTCATGTTTTCTAAAGCAAACAATATCATCACTTTCCCCATGGACAACCAGAAACAGCATGATACAGTTCTAGGGTTCACACAAACTGCAGGTTCATGAATTGCAAGGGCTTCCACACCATTAATGTACAACTGATTCTATAAAAAAATTCCAGGGCTATGGGGAAAGGGCGGGGGGAGTGAGACTAGCTGAAGTGTTCTTGCAGAGAGCCGGCATGGGCTCGACAGGCCAAATGGCCTCCTTCTGTGCTGTAACCATTCTAACTGGTGTGAGAGCACCAGCATTGCATCATGCAGGTCTGTGCCTGATTTCCTTGCAGCAGTCATGATGCATTTATATTGTGACAATCCTCCACCTGCTCACATAGAAACATAGAAAAATAGGAGCAGGAGTCGGCCATTCGGCCCTTTGAGCCTGCTCCGCCATTCAATATGATCATGACTGATCCTCTATCTCAATACCATATTTCCGCTCTCTCCCCATACCCCTTGATGCCTTTTGTGTCTGGAAATCTATCTATCTCCTTCTTAAATATATTCAGTAACTTGGCCTCTACAGCCTTCTGTGGTAGAGAATTCCACAGATTCACCACCCTTTGAGTGAAGAAATTTCTCCTCATCTCAGTCCTAAATGTCCTACCCCGTATCCTGAGACTGTGACACCTCGTTCTAGACCTCCCCAGCGAGGGGAAACATCCTCCCTGCATCCAGTCTGTCTAGCCCTGTCAGAATTTTATACGTTTCAATGAGATCCCCTCTCATTCTTCTAAACTCTAGTGAATACAGGCCTAGTCGACTCAATCTCTCCTCATATGACAGTCCTGCCATCCCAGGAATCAGTCTGGTGAACCTTTGCTGCACTCCCGCTATGGCAAGTATATCCTTTCTTAGGTAAGGAGACCAAAACTGCACACAGTACTCCAGGTGTGGTCTCACCAAGGCTCTGTATAACTGTAGTAAGACATCCTTGCTCCTGTATTCAAATCCTCTTGCAATGAAGGCCAACATACCATTTGCCTTCCTAACTGCTTGCTGCACCTGCATGTTTGCTAACATTGCCCCTGCACAGCGAGTGAGAGGCTGGCTGCTTGAGGGCAAAGGCTATCCCCTGCACACTTGGCTCATGACTCCACTCAAGAACCCATGTTCAGCAGCCAAATTGTGCGACAATCAGATCCATGGTTCAACTGGACCTCTTACTGGCTTACACAAATGCCTACACACTAATTATCACCTGGGTGTGAGCCCATAATGTCTGGCTTAATTGCTCTCTTGCCTACTCTAGTTCCCCTACAAGGTGTTCCCCAGCAGCATGGGAGGTGAAAGGCTGCTGTGGCTGAGATGAAAACTCTTCAGATGCTTGCAGCTGCCGATCTCCAGGAGCTTGTGCAAGGCTGCCGCAACTCGGCAGCTGCTGCTGGCATCTGGCCCAAGCTGGCTTTCTGACTCTAGTTTCAGGGGGTGATGAGGGTGCATTCATGCTGTCATACTGAGGGATGATGCGGAGATGCCGGTGTTGGATTGGGGTGGACAAAAATGAGAAGTCGCACAACACCAGGTTATAGTCCAACAGTTTTATTTGAAATTACGAGCTTTCGGAGCGCTGCTCCTTCGTCAGGTACAGTGAGGGAATACAAATCGGTTACAAAGTATATATAGACAGAGAACAATGTGTCTGCAGAGATACAATCCGTCAGGGAGGCATTTGGTCTATATATACTTTGTAACCGATTTGTATTCCCTCACTGTACCTGATGAAGGAGCGGAGCTCTGAAAGCTCGTAATTTCAAATAAAACTGTTGGACTATAACCTGGTGTTGTGCGACTTCTCATACTGAGGGATGGCATGATGTTCTACTCCCATTGCACAACACCCCCTGCTGTCGGGCTGCAGCTCAGCACTCCCAGTGATCTGTGGGAGAGCAGACTGTAGGACAACCATGATCCACTTGAAGCACCTATCCAGTTGCTCTCACAGCATGTCCAAAGTGGAGGAGATGGTGGAGCCCAGAGGCTGCGCGGCTGCAGTATGAGCATCCCTGATAGGTGCTACTACTGGTGCTAAACACTCCTGCAAGGAGGGCCCAGCTATAGCATTCATTAAGGGGACCACACGCTCCACGGTTGACTGCAGAATGTCGATGCCCTGCGCCAGAATCCCACACAAGTTGGTAGTGAATGTCTCGACCATTTCCAACAGTTGCAGAAGCTCCCTAGCAAGCAGTCCAATACATTCAGCAATTGCTGGTGCACAAGAGGTATTTTTCTTTTGAAGACTGGGAACCCTAAAGATTGCATTTCTGTGCTCTTCAGCAGAGCTGGGACCTGTGCTTGCCCTCTGGTGAGCTATTTGTTGAGCTATCCTTTCCACTTGAACCAGTTCCTGCTCACTCAGGCCCTGTGAATCACGCTGTGCAAATCCCTCTAACTCACCATCTATACCACCCATGGTGCTGATTTCTGTGCTGCTGCTTGGAAAGGATGCATCTTCAGAAGGATTGTCCCCTTCCAGCTATGTGACTACAGGGTCCGAGTCATCTGAAGGGCCCAGAAAAAAAGCAGAGAAATGAGGCTTTCTTATGTATACAACAGGAGTCAGCCATCTATGGATGAAACAACTTTTATTCAGTCATGGAAGTAGTTTCATCGAGGCCAGGCCAACACTGTCAGCTACAAATATCAATTAAAGCGACTCATCAAACCAAAATTCACAGAAATTATATGTTTAGCTGACATATATTACACAAGTATAAAAACAGAAAATGCTGGAAATACTCAGCAGGTCAGGCAGCATCTGTAGAGATGATGCTGCCTGACCATGCTGAGTATTTCCAGCATTTTCTGTTTTTATTTCAGATTTCCAGCATCCGCAGTATTTTGCTTTTGTATGTTACACAGGTTATGGCTATCTGTTTTACTTAATTCTAGACACAGTTTTAATCAATATTCTGCTTACAGTTCCTTCATAGTTCCTTCATGGTTAGAGGTATAAAATCCAATGTTTTAAGAGAAATCGAAAAGAACAGGCCTTACCTGTCAATAAAAATAAGCAAACTGTTCCATTGGATTAGTGGGTGGGTTTGTATAGAAAAATTATAAAATTTCGAGATGATAATACTAATTCACATTTTTTAATCAAATACTTTAGCAAAGGCAAAAGTACAAAGTGTTGGTAAAAAGCCTCTTTTATATAATATGTTTAGATTCAGGACTTTTATTGAGAACTCACCCCTCCCCAACTTGGAAAATAGTAAAGTTCCTCCAGGATTTCCCTTCTTTAAGTTAACTTGCTTTCTGTTGTTCTTGGTTTGTGTTCCTTCTCAGATACGTATAAATAAAAGAGATGCCATAACTCAACCACTCAGAAAAAATTACCAAATAAAAATTAATGGCAGAATTTCAGATGCAAAGATTAACAGCAAAAAACTCCAAGCTTCTCCTGCCTGCCTCCCACCCATATCCCAACAGCAGTTTGGAGTTTATCTAAGGCGTTCTTGGGGTCACCCGGGAATCCAGCCAGATACGCTCCAATATGTCCAATGGTACTCTTGCGAGCAGGTGTAGGTGCTGATCTGGGCCAAACATGAGCCCCACAGTGACAACTGTAAGTGGAAATCAGTCCCATTGTGGATCTGCTAGCATTGGATCAAAAAATAAGAGGGTAAATCAGTTATCTTCAGCCTGACTAGGCCTATGGCTCCCCCTCTCAGGGCTGCAGGGCGCCACTCCTAGAGCCATTGTTCAAACTAGGTGGACACCCTGTTGCGTCACTATAGCCATGGGCTCCTGCCCCTAAACCCCCAGGCTTTGGAACAAGGTCGTGGAAGGAGCAAAATAGCAGCTAGAACTACTGTCTGCCGCACTTCTGTCGATGCAACAGGCAGCAGGCATTTTTACACTTGGATCTTCTCGTCTGCATGGCTTAACTATTACACTGAGTGGTATTTTTTATCTATCAAGCCCATCGGGAGGTGGGGGGGGGGGGGGGGGCGGGGAATCAGGAGTGGGAGATGAGCGATTTGAAGGATATTTGCTTTTTTTTTGTTAAATAGAGCATAAATAGGTCATGAAATTGACTTGGTAGATGTCAGACAGCACTAACTCAAGCACTGAGATCCACAACAGGTCATAGATTAGGAATAGGAACTTACTATGAACAGGACAGTGGAGGTGGGGCAAGTCCATTCTGACAACGTTTGATGGATTTAGGTGTGTTGGGATCACAGTACTCTTCTTGTGATTTTGTGTTTTTAACTAATCTATATTGCTTGTCACCAGAATTGGTACAATAATAGAAAATCATGCGAAAACATCTGTGACACACATGCAGAAATACAAGCTGCAAAGCAGCTGCTGAGACTAAATCAGTATTCTAAGATGGTTGGTGCTAAAAATGTACCAGAAATAGAGCCAATTTCTAAACACGACGCAGAAATTGGCTGCTCTTCACAACAGCAACTCATTCCCTCCAGCCAGATAAGAATCACCTTCCTTACTTCTTTCACTGCAACTGACAACTGGAATTAATTTAACTTCCTTTAAAAACAAAGTATCCCTCCGTACATTGATGTCAGAATAACAAAGGGATACCAATAGCAAAAGTCTTATCACCAGGGGAGTTGGCAACACTAATGCTAACCTTGAAATCTAATATAGTTCAATAAAATTTCACATCCTACAACTTAATAAAATAACTTTCTACTATCATTTACCTCATTTAAAAGGACGTGTAACAGATAAAATATTCTTGCTTGTAGAATGTGTGAATTGTTCTTTCATAATATTGAAATACGCCTAGCAGTGGACCTCAAGCAGTTTAAAATCCAAGCAAAGCAATGTTTTCTTATCACAGCAAACACAAATTAATTTATAAAGCATATTAATTTAAATGGTACGGACAAGACAATGACAAATATAAAATTGATAGTCTGTTTTTGATTATGGACAGTTAAACTATCTGACAGTCAACATCAATCATTCACATATTATGATGATTGCATCGTAAGTACTGTTACTGAGCATGGACGGGACCCCAGTTTATAAAAAAAAATGTATTCTCAGGATGTGGGCATCACAGACTAAACTGGCATTTATTGCCCACTTCTCGTTGCCCTGCGAAGGTGGTGGCAGGCCTTCTTGATATTCTTTGTAGCAGTTTGATGCAACTGCATAGTTTGCTAGGCCACTTTAGAGGGCAGTTAAGAATCAATCACGTTGGTGTTAGTCTGGAGTCACATATGGGCCAGGCCGGGTCACTAGTTTACTGATACCAGCTTTTCATTTCCAGATTATTTTTTTTTAAACTGATTTCTAAATTCTAATTCCCGAACTGCCCAGGTGGGATTTGAACTGATGTTTTTTTCTGGATTGTGGTTGTGAAATGTTGTTTTAACTAGGATAGATTTACACTAAACTATTTCAGTTCCTTTTAATCACCTTAATAATTCAGAGCAGTTCGGGTGGATTATCACATATTGTCGCTCTCCACAATATGTTATCATACAATTCTGTGTTGAGAACATTCTTCCTATTTTCTCACAGCAGTGCAAGGTCTGGAACAGGGCCTCGTGTGTACAATGATTTGATACCACATAAATAATCTTATTAACTGAAAATAAATTGTGAACATATCTGCCTTTTGGCCCTAAAGCTGCTTAATGATGGAATTTATAATACTTAATTGTTTTTGAATTACTGGTGCTGCATAAAACTAGGTCACTGTTCTCTAACATAGGGACACCGACAGTCTTCTAGGCACAGGTACATTAACCAAAAGTAACACATGCTTCATTATGAAAAATTGTATCAGTGAGAGCTAAGGCAAAGGAAAATTGTACTTCCAGCAGCCTTTGGCTTCAGATGATGCATCACTGCCTCGGCTAGGAGATGAAAGTCTAGATTGCTAAATGAAATAGGTCACAGCATTAATTATGATTGCTCAACTACAGAATCTGTATATTGTGCCAAATTAGGTAGGCTTCAGAAGCTTACCTGCCACTCCAAATATTTTAGTGCAATTGCTGTTAAAACATCGGCTGTCATTAGATAGCCAGAATTAAAATCATTGCATTCAACTAGGAGCGCTTGCTATCTCTACACTTGGACTGACAATGTCACCTGGCACCCAGCCCATTACTTCTACCTTCCTTTTTTTCTCTTGTTAGCCCTCTAGGGTTCTTCTCTGCTGTTTCCTCCCTTGTTGTCACCCAATCATACCCCCTTCATTTCATCCCTCTCAGGTACTTTACCCCCAAAATTCTGACCCATTCACTATTCCTCTGCCTCTCTTGTCTCCTGCCAGTATCCCAGGCTTGAATCCCTCTTGGATAAGCCCACAGCTATGCTCTGTGTCTCTCTCAGCATTTTGCGAAGTGCCCATTGAGGCACTTGTCATTGCCTTCTTACAAGCAGAAACCATAACTATCTCATCCTTCTCTCTTGCTGACCTTCCCGCCCAGCACGTCCACTGGGAACTAATCTCGGCAATTTTCCTGTCCCACTCACTCCTACCACCGCTGATCCCTTTAACTCTGCCAGCAGATCAACAATCACCACCCTCTCTTCACATCTCCCCCCGAATGTCTGTTTACTTGTGAACAAGGCCCTTGCTTCCATGGCTTAATTGTGGATAATTTCATTGATATCATGGCCTTGATGTAAACTTGGCTCATGGGTGATGACACCTTGCTGCTTACTGAAGCCTCCCCACCTGGCTATCCCTTCCATTACCTGCCCTGTCCAAACCACTGTGGTGGTCCCTATCACCAAATCTTACCTTGGTCACTCTTCTACTACTCTGGTGTCTTCTCCTCCATTGAGTACCTCAACTTGTTCCACCCCACTCGCCTCATCTTTAAAATACTCATACTGTACCGCTCACCTAAGCTCCACCCGAGTTTCTCACCCAAATATCTTCACACTTTTCCTCCTTCAGCCTCAATGCTCCTCCTGGTTCCACATTCAAACCACACAGGCAGCTGGCAGCCACTGCTCCCCCCTCCGGATCATGATCTCAACTACCCCGATAGCACCCTCAACGGCCCCCGACCTTGACCCCTCCCAATCACTGCCGCTACACTTCCCGACAGACATTGCTACCCTCCATGATCCCAGTCACCGCTACCCTGCCTGATCCCGGCCACCCCCCGCCCCCTTCCGATCGCCCCGCCACCTACAGTGCTTCACAACAGCAGTCCCAGTCATTCCAGCATCCTTACACCTGCCATTAACGACCGTTGCCCCTGGTGCAACCTCCTGGTGAACATGCTAAGTGCTCTTCTACCTGCTGTAGTGTTCCTATGAGCTGCTCCTTGAGTGGCTTCAGCTTGGGAATCAGGAGGCTGCTGTGCCTCCAATGAGGGCACTTGAGATGGCCATGGGCAACGTTTATGTTATGGTGGTGGCCACCATTCTTTCAGACAAAGAGCAAAACTAATGCAAGCTTGATGAAAATCTGTTTGCCACCCATCTCAGTTAAAAGAATCTTTTGTGCCAAGTAACATATAATGGTCTGGCTAAGACCAGGTTATACATACTGGGGGGAGACTTTCAGTTGCTGGCTACCCATTTCTCACCTGAAAAATTGGCGAGTGCAGTTGACGGTCTGGCACCTTGTGCATCCATTTGCCCACCTGAATCACCTTTCAGGCATGCCTTTAAAAGGTGCTCAGCACTCACACTCAAAACAGGCAGGTGGTTGTTTAAATATGCAAATATGGGATCTACGTCTGTTGTAGAACCCCAACAAGGAGAAATAGACGAAGCACGTGTGGCGCATGCCAGACCCACTTTCTCCAGGTGTGTGAGGTTTAACCAGCGGATCTTGAAGGCCTCACTTGAAAGGTAAGTTTATTGATTTTTGTATATACCATTCCCTTTGTTTCAGCTTTGAACACCATGTCCGCACCTATCATTAGCCTCTTCAAACCATTCTGTGACTACTTTGTGGTGGTGACTCACTGTCTCACTGTGCTGGTGCCCAGCATGGCAGTAATATTTGTATGAGTGTCTTCTGATGTGCTGTATAATGCAGTTGTGTTCTGGTGCAGGGTGTACTATGGAGAAAATATGAGGTTAGATAATATTTGGCTATTGTACAGGTAGAATGTGAGTCCAAAGTGTTGCAAAGCAAATAATATTAGTCATAAAAAAGATCAACTATTATTCCTGACGACACTTCATATCCAATAAAGTGCATAGAGAAGCTTATGATAAGAAGAAAGACAATTATTATTGTCACTAGAATATGCACCAATTTCATCCTTTATCACCCACTCCAGATGCGCCATGCTAAACAAAGTCATGACAGCTTCTTCATTTTTTTGACAGCATCTTCAGTCACCTCCCTTAATCTTTCTCCCTAATGCTCCTGCTTGTAACATTTCATCATTGTAACATTGTGCGAAAGGCACAAAATAAAGTTGTTGTTATAACATCAACACTTTGATCCCCTAGTCCCCATAAAGCCATAGCAACGTGATAAAAATTGGGCGGGTTCCACAATGGGTGGGAGATTTGATCTTCAGATTACTGTTCAATGTTGTGAAGGCGAAAATTTACCCCTACATTTCTCAATATCATTTTCAAGTTTCACATATACAAATATGATGATATCTAATAAAGTACTGGATTGATATTGTTCAGAACCATTGGAGTTTTTCATTTTCAAAAGGTACATGAATTGACCTGCCTGTAAGTACTTGATGATGCCTAGGAATTCTCAAGGGAGTACTGGAAAATGTTTGGAAAACCAATTTATTTGTTTTGGACAGAAGCAGCAGAACCAAGCATTTTTTTCTGTCATGGTGATATCACGTGCAAGTAATCCAATTTCAACTTGATTTGTAAACAAACGAAAAATAACTTGCCAAAATTTCATAATGGCGTTGCCCCTTTAAATTTGATCCGCATATAACAGCGACAGGAAGGTTTAATTAGCATCTCTAGAAAGAACCTGCTCGAAATGTATTAATTAGGAGAACAGAGTAAAATATAGTTTGATAAATTAAGTCATGCCACAGAATTAGAATTATATGTTGGACTGACATTGTTACAGTTTGAATGACACGAGGCAGCATTCAGTAATAGATTGCATTTGAGAAAATGCAGCTTTCAGCTTATCTTTAATAAGTTCCTAGGATAAGGCAACTTATTGGGAAATATCTTGATTAACTTCCACTCCAGCAGAGAAAAATCTATGCAAATAGATTAGTTTTACAATGATAATAATGACATTCATGATGGCTCAGTAGCTAAATATACTTTGTGGTGTGGCGCTGAGCGAAACAGACCGGCAATGACTGAGGCTTGATACTTGATCTGAGCTCCTGTTATGATTTCTCGGCTAGATCAGCACTTGAATTTTTAGAATTGGCTTCAGGCTCCTCAAGTTAGGGAAGGGAATGAATCAGGGCAAATCATCTAGGATTCTTTGCCCTGATTAGTATCCAGTGACAGGCTGCCCCTACAGCGGTGTAACTGTTTGAGCATGAAGCCAACCCATCTGTACATGCTGACAGATGTGGAGAGTCACCTCAGCTCTCAGAGCCTTACAGTGACATACAGTTGCCATCGTCCAGCCCTCTTCCTTCCTCAGAGGAACCACTTAGAAGAGCCACCGTACTTAGCCAAACAAAAATACAGCCACTATTAAAATGGGGAAACACTGTGGTTAGTGTTAGATTGATAATGAAACATAATGGCCCAGAATTTACGGGGCCTAGGATGGCGTACGCTGCGTCGTAAGTGCTGTGAATGGCCCAGCAGGTTCCGCATGCGATGTACAAGCGCGAAAACCCGGAACTTGCGATCTGTCAAGTTTCTCCTTGACAGATCGTGCGCATCCGCTGTAAATTCACTTTCGCTGCCGCAGAGTTGGGCTATTTGCCAAACTGCTGCCCAGCGAATACCCACAAAACCCTTACATAAGAAGACAAGAAATAGGAGCTTGAGTAGGCCATTCAGCCCTTCGAGCCTGCTCCGCCATTCAATGAGATCATGGCTGATCTTCTGCCTCAACTCCATTCACCGGCCCTATTGCCATGTCCCTTGATGCCCTTACTAGTCAGAAATCTATCGACTTCTGTTTTGAATATACCCAGTGACTGAACCTCCACAGCACTCTGGGGTAGAGAATTCCAAAGATTCACCACCCTCTGTGTGAAGAAATTTCTTCTCATCTCAGTCCTGAATGGCCTACCCTTAATCCTGAGGCTGTGGCCCCTGGTTCTAGACTCCCCAGCCAAGGGAAACATTCTCCCAGCATCCACCCTAACAAGCCCTGTAATAATTTTGTATGCTTCAATGAGATCCCCTCTCATTCTTCTGAATTCAAGAGAATACAGGCCTAGTTTACTCAATCTCTTCTCATACGACAGTCCCGCCATCCCAGGAATCAATCTCGTGAACCTGCGTTGCACTCCCTCTATGGCAAGAATATCCTTCTTCAGGTAAGGAGACCAAAATTGTACACAGTACTCCAAGTGTGGTCTCACCAAGGCCCTATATAATTGGAGTAAGACTTCTTTACTTCTGTACTCAAATCCTCTTGTAAAGAAGGCCAGCATACCATTTGCCTTCCTAATGGCTTGCTGCACCTGAACATTCACTTTCAGTGACTCATGTACAAGGACACCCAGGTCCCTTTGAGTATCTGCATTCCCCAATCTTTCACCATTTAGGAAATACTCTGCCTTTCTGTTTTTTTCTACCAAAGTGGATAACTTCACATTTATCCACATTATATTCCATCTGCCATGTTCTCGTCCACTCACTGAGCCTGTCAAGATCCCCTTGAAGCCTCTTCATATCCTCTTCACAACTGACACTGCCACCTAGCTTTGTGATGTGGAGATGCCGGTGTTGGACTGAGGTGGACAAATGTGAGAAGTCGCACAACATCAGGTTATAGTCCAACAGTTTTATTTGAAATCACAAGCTTTTGGAGCGCTGCTCCTTCATCAGGTGAAGTGAAGAGATGTATATCGGCACAGCATATATAGTCAGAGAATACTGCCAGACGATTACAGTTAATCTTTCTAACTGCCCTTTATCCCACCTTGGCAGAGAGACAATCACGGCAATCAAAGGTGTGAATGGTGTCCAAACAGGTCAGTCAGGAAAACATTACATCAAAGACAATGAGGTGGGGTCACAAGGGGTCAAATGTGGCAGATGCTGGGGTCTGTATGGAAAACAAAAAACTTTTTTTGCTGGAAAACACAGCAGGTCCGGCCGCATCTGTGTAGAGAGAACAAGCCAATGACGACTCGAGTCTGGATGACTCGACGTCAGGTGGGGTTACATGTAGCGTGACATGAACCCAAGATCCCGGTTGAGGCCGTCCTCATGAGAACTACGCCATGTTCTTCGCAGCCTTCAACATGTCATCGATGACGACGAACACCTCGCTAAGGCCATCCCCACGCCTCCACTACTCACCTTCAAACAGGCGCCTAACCTCAAACAGACCATCGTTCACAGCAAATTACCCAGCTATCAGGAGAACAGCGACCACGACACCACACAACCCTGCCACGGCAACCTCTGCAAGACATGCCAGATCATCAACACAGATAACATCATCACACGTGAGGACACCACCCACCAGGTACATGGTACATACTCATGTGACTCGGCTAATGTTGTCTACCTCATATGTTGCAGGAAAGGATGCCCCGGAGCAAGGTACATCGGCAAGACCATGCAGACACTGCAACAACGTATGAACGGACACCGCGCAACAATCGCCAGGCAGGAGTGTTCCCTCCCAGTCGGGGAACACTTCAGCAGTCAAGGACATTCAGTCTCCGATCTTCGGGTAAGCGTTCTCCAAGGCAGCCTTCGAGACACACGACAACGCAAAATCGTCGAGCAGAAACTGATAGCCAAGTTCCGCACCCATGAGGACGGCCTCAACCGGGATCTTGGGTTCATGTCACGCTACATGTAACCCCACCTGACGTAGAGTCATCCAGACTCGAGTCGTCGGTGGCTTGTTCTCTCTACACAGATACGACCGGACTTGCTGTGATTTCCAGCAAAAAAAGTTTTTTGTTTTCCATACAGACCCCAGCATCTGCCACATTTGACCCCTTGTGACCCCACCTCATTGTCTTTGATGTAATGTTTTCCTGACTGACCTGTTTGAACACCATCCACACCTTTGATTGCCGTGATTATCTCTCTGCCGAGGTGTGATAAAGGGCAGTTGGAAAGATTAACTGTAATCGTCTGGCACTGTTCTCTGACTATATATGCTGTGCCGATATACATCTCTTCACTTCACCTGATAAAGGAGCAGCGCTCCGAAAGCTTGTGATTTCAAATAAAACTGTTGGACTATAACCTGGTGTTGTGCGACTTCTCACCTAGCTTTGTATCATCAGCAAATTTGGAAATGTTACATTTAGTCCCCTCATCCAAATCATTGATATAGATTGTGAACAGCTGGGGCCCAAGCACCGATCCTTGTGGTACCCCACTAGTCACAGCCTGCCATCCTGAAAAAGATCCATTTATCCCTACTCTTTGTTTTCTGTCTGTTAACCAATTCTCAATCCATGCTAGTATATTATCTCCAATTCCATGTGCCCTAATTTTGTTCATCAACCTCTTGTGTGGGACCTTATCGAAGGCCTTCTGAAAATCCAAATACACCACATCTACCGGTTCCCCTTTGTCTACTCCACTAGTTACATCCTCAAAGAACTCCAATAGGTTTGTCAAACAGGATTTCCCTTTCATAAATCCATGTTGACTCTGCCCAATCTTACTATTAGTTTCTAAGTGCCCAGTTACTGCATCCTTTATAATAGATTCCAGCATTTTTCCAACTACTGATGTGAAGCTAACAGGTCTGTAGTTCCCCATTTTCTCTCTCCCTCCTTTCTTAAATAGCGATGTTACATTTCCTATCCTCCAATCTGCAGGAACCGTTCCAGAATCTATAGAATTTTGGAAGATGACAAGCAATGCGTCCACTATCCCAATGGCCACCTCTTTCAAAACCCTAGGATGTAGGTCATCCGGTCCTTGGGATTTATCGACTTTCAGTCCCATTAATTTTGCTAGTACTATTTTTTTACTAATAATAATTTCTTTAAGTTCCTCATTCTCGCCACACCCTTGGTTTTCACGTATTTATGGGAGGTTTTTTGTGTCGTCCTCCATGAAGACAAAACAAAGTATTTATTTAATTTCTCAAACATTTCCTCATTCCCCATTATAAATTCTCCCGTCTCTGACTTTAAAGGACCTACATTTACCTTCGCCAGCCTTTTCCTTTTCACATACATACACCTAGTAAATGTAGGATTAAGGCATTTGTTTACCAGTGCAAGGGTTAAAATAATTTTTAAAAAATGATTTAAACATTCACTTACATTGAAAATAAGTTTAGGTAAATTTTGTCCCGTTTAAAAATATTTAAATTTATTTTTCAAAAATAAAAATTTAATATTAAATGATTAATTAAATGCTATTTTAATTATTTTTGTACCTGTGATCATTTATTTTTATTTCAGTGGTATGAAATTTTATTTATTAGGTCATTTCTATTATGCTTATGGGGATTTCTTACGTAAATGGATTCCCCATAAGCATAATAGGAATCCCCCTTTGTCATTGGTTGGCCTGGCCCACGTGATCCCAGGGACGCTTGCGCCCCGGGATATGTGGGCCTTTATGCAGGCGACGCCTGCAGGCCCAGGACTGCAAGAGTCTGAAGCTCTGGCGGCGCAGTCCCGCGGACGCTAACGGTTACCATGCCGAGAGTGGGAGCATCATCACAAAGAGCGGCGAGAGCGAGAGGACAAAGAGCGGCGAGAGCGAGAGGAACACAAAGAGCGGCGAGAGCGAGAGGAACACAAAGAGCGGCGAGAGCGAGAGGACAAAGAGCGGCGAGAGCGAGAGGACAAAGAGCGGCGAGAGCGAGAGGACAAAGAGCGGCGAGAGCGAGAGGACAAAGAGCGGCGAGAGCGAGAGGACAAAGAGCGGCGAGAGCGAGAGCACAAAGAGCGGCGAGAGCGAGAGCACAAAGAGCGGCGAGAGCGAGAGGACAAAGAGCGGCGAGAGCGAGAGGAACACAAAGAGCGGCGAGAGCGAGAGGACAAAGAGCGGCGAGAGCGAGAGGACAAAGAGCGGCGAGAGCGAGAGGACAAAGAGCGGCGAGAGCGAGAGGACAAAGAGCGGCGAGAGCGAGAGGAACACAAAGAGCGGCGAGAGCGAGAGCACAAAGAGCGGCGAGAGCGAGAGGACAAAGAGCGGCGAGAGCGAGAGGAACACAAAGAGCGGCGAGAGCGAGAGCACAAAGAGCGGTGAGAGCGAGAGCACAAAGAGCGGTGAGAGCGAGAGGACAAAGAGCGGCGAGAGCGAGAGGAACACAAAGAGCGGCGAGAGCGAGAGGACAAAGAGCGGCGAGAGCGAGAGGACAAAGAGCGGCGAGAGCGAGAGGACAAAGAGCGGCGAGAGCGAGAGCACAAAGAGCGGCGAGAGCGAGAGGACAAAGAGCGGCGAGAGCGAGAGGACAAAGAGCGGCGAGAGCGAGAGGACAAACAGCGGCGAGAGCGAGAGGACAAAGAGCGGCGAGAGCGAGAGGACAAAGAGCGGCGAGAGCGAGAGGACAAAGAGCGGCGAGAGCGAGAGGACAAAGAGCGGCGAGAGCGAGAGGAACACAAAGAGCGGCGAGAGCGAGAGGACAAAGAGCGGCGAGAGCGAGAGGACAAAGAGCGGCGAGAGCGAGAGGACAAAGAGCGGCGAGAGCGAGAGGAACACAAAGAGCGGCGAGAGCGAGAGGACAAAGAGCGGCGAGAGCGAGAGGACAAAGAGCGGCGAGAGCGAGAGGAACACAAAGAGCATCGAGAGCGAGAGGACAAAGAGCGACGAGAGCGAGAGGACAAAGAGCGGCGAGAGCGAGAGGACAAAGAGCGGCGAGAGCGAGAGGACAAAGAGCGGCGAGAGCGAGAGGACAAAGAGCGGCGAGAGCGAGAGGACAAAGAGCGGCGAGAGCGAGAGGACAAAGAGCGGCGAGAGCGAGAGGACAAAGAGCGGCGAGAGCGAGAGGACAAAGAGCGGCGAGAGCAAGAGCACAAAGAGCGGCGAGAGCGAGAGGACAAAGAGCGGCGAGAGCAAGAGCACAAAGAGCGGCGAGAGCGAGAGCACAAAGAGCGGCGAGAGCGAGAGGACAAAGAGCGGCGAGAGCGAGAGGACAAAGAGCGGCGAGAGCAAGAGCACAAAGAGCGGCGAGAGCGAGAGGACAAAGAGCGGCGAGAGCGAGAGGACAAAGAGCGGCGAGAGCGAGAGGACAAAGAGCGGCGAGAGCGAGAGCACAAAGAGCGACGAGAGCGAGAGGACAAAGAGCGGCGAGAGCGAGAGGACAAAGAGCGGCGAGAGCGAGAGGACAAAGAGCGGCGAGAGCGAGAGGACAAAGAGCGGCGAGAGCGAGAGGACAAAGAGCGGCGAGAGCGAGAGGAACACAAAGAGCGGCGAGAGCGAGAGGAACACAAAGAGCGGCGAGAGCGAGAGGACAAAGAGCAGCGAGAGCGAGAGGACAAAGAGCGGCGAGAGCGAGAGGACAAAGAGCGGCGAGAGCGAGAGGAACACAAAGAGCAGCGAGAGCGAGAGGACAAAGAGCGGCGAGAGCGAGAGGACAAAGAGCGGCGAGAGCGAGAGGAACACAAAGAGCGGCGAGAGCGAGAGGAACACAAAGAGCAGCGAGAGCGAGAGGAACACAAAGAGCAGCGAGAGCGAGAGGACAAAGAGCGGCGAGAGCGAGAGGACAAAGAGCGGCGAGAGCGAGAGGACAAAGAGCGGCGAGAGCGAGAGGAACACAAAGAGCAGCGAGAGCGAGAGGACAAAGAGCGGCGAGAGCGAGAGGACAAAGAGCGGCGAGAGCGAGAGGACAAAGAGCGGCGAGAGCGAGAGGTCAAAGAGTGGCGAGAGCGAGAGGACAAAGAGCGGCGAGAGCGAGAGCACAAAGAGCGGCGAGAGCGAGAGGACAAAGAGCGGCGAGAGCGAGAGGACAAAGAGCGGCGAGAGCGAGAGGACAAAGAGCGGCGAGAGCGAGAGGAACACAAAGAGCAGCGAGAGCGAGAGGACAAAGAGCGGCGAGAGCGAGAGGACAAAGAGCGGCGAGAGCGAGAGGACAAAGAGCGGCGAGAGCGAGAGGACAAAGAGCGGCGAGAGCGAGAGGACAAAGAGCGGCGAGAGCGAGAGGAACAAAGAGCAGCGAGAGCGAGAGGACAAAGAGCGGCGAGAGCGAGAGGACAAAGAGCGGCGAGAGCGAGAGGACAAAGAGCGGCGAGAGCGAGAGGACAAAGAGCATCGAGAGCGAGAGGACAAAGAGCGGCGAGAGCAAGAGCACAAAGAGCGGCGAGAGCGAGAGGACAAAGAGCGGCGAGAGCGAGAGGAACACAAAGAGCGGCGAGAGCGAGAGGACAAAGAGCGGCGAGAGCGAGAGGACAAAGAGCGGCGAGAGCGAGAGGACAAAGAGCGGCGAGAGCGAGAGGACAAAGAGCGGCGAGAGCGAGAGGACAAAGAGCGGCGAGAGCGAGAGGACAAAGAGCGGCGAGAGCGAGAGGACAAAGAGCAGCGAGAGCGAGAGGACAAAGAGCGGCGAGAGCGAGAGGACAAAGAGCGGCGAGAGCGAGAGGACAAAGAGCGGCGAGAGCGAGAGGACAAAGAGCGGCGAGAGCGAGAGGACAAAGAGCGGCGAGAGCGAGAGCACAAAGAGCGGCGAGAGCGAGAGGACAAAGAGCGGCGAGAGCGAGAGGAACACAAAGAGCGGCGAGAGCGAGAGGACAAAGAGCGGCGAGAGCGAGAGGACAAAGAGCGGCGAGAGCGAGAGGACAAAGAGCGGCGAGAGCGAGAGGAACACAAAGAGCGGCGAGAGCGAGAGGACAAAGAGCGGCGAGAGCGAGAGCACAAAGAGCGGCGAGAGCGAGAGGACAAAGAGCGGCGAGAGCGAGAGGACAAAGAGCGGCGAGAGCGAGAGGAACACAAAGAGCGGCGAGAGCGAGAGGAACACAAAGAGCGGCGAGAGCGAGAGGACAAAGAGCGGCGAGAGCGAGAGGACAAAGAGCGGCGAGAGCGAGAGCACAAAGAGCGGCGAGAGCGAGAGGACAAAGAGCGGCGAGAGCGAGAGGACAAAGAGCAGCGAGAGCGAGAGGACAAAGAGCGGCGAGAGCGAGAGGACAAAGAGCGGCGAGAGCGAGAGGACAAAGAGCGGCGAGAGCGAGAGGACAAAGAGCGGCGAGAGCGAGAGGACAAAGAGCGGCGAGAGCGAGAGGACAAAGAGCGGCGAGAGCGAGAGGACAAAGAGCGGCGAGAGCGAGAGGAACACAAAGAGCGGCGAGAGCGAGAGGACAAAGAGCGGCGAGAGCGAGAGGACAAAGAGCGGCGAGAGCGAGAGGAACACAAAGAGCGGCGAGAGCGAGAGGACAAAGAGCGGCGAGAGCGAGAGGACAAAGAGCAGCGAGAGCGAGAGGACAAAGAGCGGCGAGAGCGAGAGGAACACAAAGAGCAGCGAGAGCGAGAGGACAAAGAGCGGCGAGAGCGAGAGGACAAAGAGCGGCGAGAGCGAGAGGAACACAAAGAGCGGCGAGAGCGAGAGGACAAAGAGCGGCGAGAGCGAGAGGAACACAAAGAGCGGCGAGAGCGAGAGCACAAAGAGCGGCGAGAGCGAGAGGACAAAGAGCGGCGAGAGCGAGAGGACAAAGAGCGGCGAGAGCGAGAGGACAAAGAGCGGCGAGAGCGAGAGGACAAAGAGCGGCGAGAGCGAGAGGACAAAGAGCGGCGAGAGCGAGAGGACAAAGAGCGGCGAGAGCGAGAGGACAAAGAGCGGCGAGAGCGAGAGGACAAAGAGCGGCGAGAGCGAGAGGACAAAGAGCGGCGAGAGCGAGAGGACAAAGAGCGGCGAGAGCGAGAGGACAAAGAGCGGCGAGAGCGAGAGGACAAAGAGCGGCGAGAGCGAGAGGACAAAGAGCGGCGAGAGCGAGAGGACAAAGAGCGGCGAGAGCGAGAGGACAAAGAGCGGCGAGAGCGAGAGGACAAAGAGCGGCGAGAGCGAGAGGAGCACAAAGAGCGGCGAGAGCGAGAGGACAAAGAGCGGCGAGAGCGAGAGGACAAAGAGCGGCGAGAGCGAGAGGACAAAGAGCGGCGAGAGCGAGAGGACAAAGAGCGGCGAGAGCGAGAGGACAAAGAGCGGCGAGAGCGAGAGGACAAAGAGCGGCGAGAGCGAGAGGACAAAGAGCGGCGAGAGCGAGAGGAACACAAAGAGCGGCGAGAGCGAGAGGACAAAGAGCGGCGAGAGCAAGAGGACAAAGAGCGGCGAGAGCGAGAGGACAAAGAGCGGCGAGAGCGAGAGGACAAAGAGCGGCGAGAGCGAGAGCACAAAGAGCGGCGAGAGCGAGAGGACAAAGAGCGGCGAGAGCGAGAGGACAAAGAGCGACGAGAGCAAGAGGACAAAGAGTGGCGAGAGCGAGAGGACAAAGAGCGGCGAGAGCGAGAGGAACACAAAGAGCGGCGAGAGCGAGAGTGACACGGGAAGGAGCGGACCTAGTGGGAGCACAGTGAGTGTGAGCAGTTAAATGGACTAGACAGGTAGTGCAGGAGTCCTCCGAGTGCATCACGCTCTCCAACCAATATTCTGTTCTAAGTACTGGTGAGGGTGATGGTTCCTCTGGGGAGTGCAGCAAGAGCCAAGTCCAGGGCACCATGGGTGGCTCAGCTGCACAGCGGGGAGGAAAAAGATTGGAAGAGCAATAGTGATAGGGGATTCAATAGGGGAGCAGACAGGCATTTCTGCAGCCGTAGACGTGACTCCAGGATGGTATGTTGCCTCCCTGGTGCCAGGGTCAAGGATGTCACTGAACGGCTGCAAGACACTCTTAGAGGGGAGGGTGAACAGCTAGAGGTCGTTGTCCATATCGGTACCAACGACATAGGCAGAAAGAGGGATGAGGTCCTGCAGGCAGAGCTTAGGGAGCTAGGAGAGAGATTAAAAAGCAGGACCTCAAAGGTAGTTATCTCCAGATTACTCCCGGTGCCGATTGCGAATGAGTACAGGAATAGAAGGATAGAACAGATGAATGCATGGCTGGAGAGATGGTGCAGGAGGGAGTGTTTTAGATTCCTGAGGCATTGGGACAGTTTCTGAGGACCTGTACAAGCCGGACGAGTTACACCTCAACGGAGCCGGGACCAATATTCTCGCGGGGAGGTTTGTTAGTGCTGTTGGGGAGGGTTTAAATTAGCTTGGCAGGGGGATGGGCACCAGCATATAGGAATAGAAAAGAGGAATAAGGTGCATAAAAGAGTGAGTGTGTTGGATAGTACTGGAGAAGATAGTACTCGAGGCAGAAGTAGTACCATATTAGATAGGAGCAGACTAAGAAAGACTACGAAAAATTCAAAAATGGGTTTGGAATGCATGTACGTAAAGGCGCAAAGTGTGGTGAATGAGGTTGGTGAGCTACAAGCTCAATTAGCCATGTGGCAATATGATGTGGCAATAACGGAAACGTGGCTTAAAAGCGGTGAGGACTGGGCACTTAATATTCAAGGGTGCAAGGTGTTCAGAAAAGATAGGGAAGGAAAAAAGGGAGGTGGGGTGACAGTGCTGATTAAGGAAGACTTTGTAATTTTGGAAAGGGAGGATGTTCTTGAGGGGATAAGGACAGAATCTATTTGGTTAGAGTTGAGGAGCAAAAAGGGAATGATCACGCTTTTGGGGGTATTCTATAGGCCTCCAAATAGTGAGAGGGAGGTAGAGGAGCAAATCTGCAGGGAAGTCGCAGAGATATGCAAAAGCTATAGGGGGAAAAATTAGGTCGCGCCCCATTTGGGGCGCAAATATCGTCTGGACGCAAATATTAGCGCCTGGCGCTAATTATCGCCACTGACTGGAAACTTCACTTTTACCGCCCCGGGAGGTGAGTGGAGCGCTAAATCAGGCGCTGCACACCTGTCTTAAGGTGCAAAGGCCGAGCAGTGAGGCGCTAACTCAGCGCGCGAGCGCAGCGCAGGTGCTGCCAGTTAGCGAGGGAACACAGACACACTGGCGCCGGACACTTCTTAAAGCGGGGGGGGGGCAACTTGCTCCCCAGCCACACCCTGCTCAATTCAGCCTTGAATCTCAGCCTGGAGAGACCTGTGAATCCATTTTGCTGCCAAGGATGGAGAGGGTGAGAGAACGAGCTCAGCGCTTCACCGAGCGGGCCTTGGATGCTCTGGTTGGCGCGGTGGAGCGCAGAAGATGTATACTCTTCCCTGAGAATGGCAGGAGGCCTTTGCCACGCGAGTACAGAAGAGTGTGGAGGGAGGTGGATCAGAGCGTCTCCTCCAGGAGCATGGTGCCCAGGACCCATGTTCAATGCCGCAAAAAGTTCAACAACCTCACTCGGGTCGTCAGGGTGAGTGGCTTTTTCTCAATACCTCTCCATCCCTCCATCTCAACCTCACTCTATGGCCAGAGGGTCTTAAAACCCCAATGCACAACACTCATCCAACACCTATGGCCCTTTCATGAAACACACACACACATTCCACACTTTGCATACAGTAAGGGCTATTCACCTATGGGAGGCACATCAGGCAAGACCATGGCTGCATACAGTAAGGGCTATTCACCTATGGGAGGCACATCAGGCAAGACCATGGCTGTATATTTACTCAGATGCTGTCCTTTTTCTTGCAGGCCAAGCTGGCGCATAATAGGAGACAGCAGCAAAGGACAGGTGGAGGGCGGCCTCAGCTGCAACCCCTCAGCGATCTGGAGCAGCGCGTCCACAGGATTGTGGCAAGCCGGGTGATCGGTCCCGTCGCCACTGGAGACGCCGACCCCGTTCTGGACAGCAATGGTAAGGTCATCACCTTTTTGTCCTCTGTCCTTCCACTTGTCCCTCACAACACCAGCCTTTGACACTTTCAATCCAACTTGCTAACTCGCTGCACTTATTCCTCCCTTACTGCCACCCTGTCCTCACGCTAAAGCCACTCTTGTACCTCCCTGCTTTCAGATGGTGATTCACCAGCTGAGGAGACGGGCCCTGAAGCTGCCAGTGGGAGTGAAGCTGCAGCCGAGGAGGAAGAGGAAGCCGGAGCATCAGTGCCACCCTCTCCCGAGGAAGCCCATGCCCACACTGGGAACACGCCTTCCCCGGAGGGGAGCAGGGGGGAAGGGTCTGATGAGGGTGAAGCTCCAGGACCCAGCGGGCTGCAGCAACGCCATGGGGGTAGGGAAGAACGGGGGCCTTCTCCCCAGAGGGAGAGTATGCCAGCGACTCCTACTGCAATGGACGCAGAGGAGGAGCGGCTGATCGCAGAAATGAACACCCAGGCGGTGGGCATGCACACTGAGCTCATGGGTGCAGTGGGAAGGGTGCCCGAATGCATTGAGTCACTGGCAAGGAGTGTGGAGCACTTCGCTGTAGCACAGGCGGATGCCACACTAACGCTTAGTGCTGCAATTCAGTCACTGACTGCCGTGATCCCATCTCTGACTGCTCTCATGCAGACTCAGATTGAGGCCATGCGAGCACTGACTGCTGCCAACCTCGATGGTTCGTTCACATGTCCCCGGGGCTCTCACCGCGCCGCAGCAGGCCAGCAATCTGTGCTCCAGCAGATTGCTCCGGATGCTGAAGTGCTGCCCCGTGGGAGTGCCAGTGTGTCGGGCGAGCAGGGAGTTGCTGGCCTCTCTCACGATGACAGCATTCCTGCTGCCAACACTGTCACTTCTCCACTGCACTTGCCACCGCCTGTAGGACAGACTGCTGCCGCCCATGCAGAGTTGGTGCAGTCTGCAGCCGGGCCCGCCAGGCCCAGAACTGGTCGAGGCCGTCCTTCAGGGGCATCTGCAGTGTCAGGGTCTGACGATCAGCAGCCTTCCACCAGCCGTGCTGCAGCCACTGAGGTCCCATTACGGAGGAGCAGTAGGGTTAGAAGGGGGGAAGTGCGCAAGGGAAGGAGATCACCCTCGAAGGGCAAAAAGTAGGAGGTGTGACAAAATGCTGGTCATTTTTTTATTAAAGGCCGAGGTTCGTGGTCCAACTTTTGTCTAGTGTTTTGGACATTATCTCCAGGTTGTGAGAACCAGTTATGTTAATGACTGTTTTTTTGTGTTTATTTCTATGAGTTTGTCATGAGGAAATGACACACACACAGTTTGTAAAATAAATAAGTTTTTGTATTCAAAATATACATGTTTGGTGTTTGGAATCATTGGTGCCTTGGCCGGCTTAGGGGTTGCGTGCTGGGTTCATTGATGTTGTTAGCAATGGCAGAAGCCATTTCCACAGCAGGGGCCCTAGAAGCGGCTTGCTATCAGCCGTTGACGGACGGCCCTTGCAGTTTCACCATTGTGGGCCGCCCTCCCGCCTTGGTGCTGCTGATCATCATCCTCCTCGTCCTCTTCCTCCTCATCCTCCTCCTCCTCTGGTGGTGCTCCAAGGCCTGGTGGCATTGGCTGGGTCCTGATGATTGCCATGTTATGCAACATGCAGCACACAACTACGAAGTTGGATACTCGCTCAGGCGAGTACTGCAGGGCTCCTCCAGAATGGTCGAGACAGCGGAACCGTTGCTTCAGCACGCCGATTGTGCGCTCAATGATGTTCCTGGTAGCTTGATGGCTCTCATTGTACCGCAGCTCAGCAGGAGTGTTGGGCGTACGGAGCGGTGTCATCAGCCAGGTGCTCAATCGATACCCCTTGTCCCCGAGAAGCCAACCAACTGGCTGATGCGGTGCCTCGAAAAGTTCTGCCACAGTAGTCTGGTGCAGGATGAAAGCATCGTGGCAGCTGCCAGGATAGTGGGCATTGACAGCGAGTATCAGCTGTCTGTGGTCACAGACCAACTGAACATTCAAGGAATGGAACCCCTTTCTGTTCCGGAATTCCTCGGCATTCTCATATGGAGCACGCAAAGCCACATGCGTGCAGTCAATGGCGCCCTGCACCATGGGGAAGCCCGCTATCCTCGCAAAGCCCAGAGCGCGGTCACGCTGCTTGTCTGGGGTCATGGGGAAAGAGATGAACTCTCGTCTCCTTTTAAAGAGGGCATTTGTGACCTGCCGGATGCAGCAATGCACCGCGAACTGGGAGATATTGGCGAGGTCCCCAGCAGCAGCTTGAAATGAACCAGTAGCATAGAAGTTGAGAGCCACTGTGACCTTCACTGCCACCGACAGAGACGTCCTGGACCTCAGTTGAGGCTGCAGATCTGGCTGCAGCAGGTGGCAGAGCTCAGTGACCACCTCCTTGCTGAATCGCAGCCTTCGCAAACACAGCTCCTCAGACATATGAATGTAGGAGAGCTGTTCACGATATACCCTGGGAGGGTAAGCTCTCCTGTACATACGCCTGTTGGCCCTCCTCCGTCTGGCCATCATTGCCACTCTCTCTCTGCGTCTCTGTGTCCTCCGATTCAGCTGGAGCAGGACGACGCCCCCAATCAGTGCAGCCCCCATAGTCTCTTTGCAAGCAAAGTTATGAAGGACAGCAACCAAAGTAGCAGCGAAGTTAGGATCAGTAGGCAAAACTACCTCACAAAGCGTTGACTCAATGCAGAAGTCTCTCTTTCTCTCTCTCCGAATCTCTCTCTCTCTCTCAGAACGAGTGGTGCAAAAATGTCAACCACAGAAAAAGACAGGAAGAGGCCCCCTTTAAATAGCGCCCCCCCCCAGCCCCACAGCGATTGATAGCGTTCCAGTCTTCCGGTCGGTGGATGCGCCAGGCGGTAAGGCAGGGGGCGCCACTCAATTTCCGCTCCGGGGCGCCACAAGGGCGTTGCACCATGGAATGACGTCACAATCTGCGCGCGCAGGTGGTCGCGGCGGTAAGGTTTAGCGCCGCCGCACAATGTCTAGTTAAGTTCCCGAGTGGCGCAAACATCGCTGCGCCCGGGCGCTAGCGGCTTTGCGCCCCATTAGCGCCCTCTTAAGGCGCTAACGGGAGGTGCAACCAACTGAATTTTTACCCCATAGAGTGGTGATAGTGGGGGACTTTAATTACCCAAATATCGATTGGGATAATGCTAGGGTAAAGGTAAAGAAGGGGAAGGAATTTCTGAAATGTGCTCAGGAGAATTTCCTTGACCAATATGTTCTTGGCCCAACTAGGATGGAGGCATTGCTGGATCTGGTGCTGGGGAATGAGGTGGGCCAGGTCGACCAAGTGTCTGTGGGAGAACACTTGGGTATGAGTGATCATCGTATCATAAGATTTAGATTAGCAATGGAGAGGAGCAAGGAACAATCTAGAGTGGAACTTCTAAACTGGAATAGGGCTAACTTCAATGGGATGCGAAAGGATCTAGCCAGGGTAAAATGGAACCAAAGACTGACAGGAAAAACTGTAACGGAACAATGGGAGACCTTTAAGGAGGAGGTACATTCCAACAAGAGGGAAGGGTAAGGGAACCAAAGCAAGGGCTCCTTGGATGATGAGGGAGATTGAGAAGATGATGAAACAAAAAAAGAGGGTATATGATGCATATCAGGTGAATTCTTCAAGGGAGAACCAGACCAAATACAATAAGTTGAGAGGGGATGTGAAGATGAAAATAAGATTGGCAAAGAGAGTAGAATGGCAGTTAACATAAAAGGGAACCCAAAAATATTCTACCGGCATGTAAACAGTAAACGGGTAGTAAGAGGCGAGGTTGGGCCTATTAGAGACAAAGAAGGTGATATATGCTTAGAGGCGCAGGGCAAGGCTAGAATACTCAATGAGTACTTTGGTGTTTACTAAGGAGGTGGATGCTGACAAAATATCGGTAGAAGTGGAAAAGGTAGAAGCAATGGAAGGGGTGAAAATTGATAGACAGGATGTACTAGAAAGGCTGGGTATGCTTAGAGTGAACAAGTCGCCTTGTCCAGATGGCTTGCATCCCAGGTTGCTAAGGGAATTGGGGGAGGAGATAGCAGAAGGGCTTGCCATAATTTTCCAATCTTCCCAAGATGCGGGGGAGGTGCCTGAGGATTGGAAAGTGGCAAATGTGACACCATTGTTTAAGAAAGGATGTAAGGACAATCCTGGTAACTACAGGCTGGTCAGTTTAACATCAGTGGTGGGTAAAGTTTTAGAAACAATAATCAAGGAAAAAATTAACGGGCACTCGGAGAGGTTTAAGCTAATTAAGGAGAGCCAGCACGGATTTGTAAAAGGCAGATCGTGTTTGACTAATCTAATTGAATTTTTTGATGAAGTAACAGAGAGGATTGATGAAAGGAATGCAATGGATGTTGTCTACATAGATTTTCGGGAGGCGTTTGACAAAGTACCACATAGAAGGCTGGTTAACAAAATTGAGGCTCATGGAATAGTTGGGTCAGTGGCAGCTTGGATAAGGAATTGGCTTAAGGACAGAAAACAGCAAGTTATGGTAAATGGCTGTTTTTCAGACTGGAGGATGGTAGACAGTGGTGTTCCCGAAGGATCAGTGCTGGGGCCACTGCTTTTTTTTATATATATAAATAACCTGGATATTGGAATACAGAGTAGAATTTCTAAATTTGCCGATGACACCAAACTTGGGGGTGTGGCAAACAGTGATGATGATACCAATCGACTGCAACAGGACATAGAAAGGCTCGCAGAATGGGCAGATGGAATTCAATACAGAGAAGTGTGAGGTGATGCATTTTGGCAGAAGGAACGGGGAGAGGCAATATACACTTAATGGCACAGTTTTAAAGAGTGTGCAGGGACAGAGGGACCTGGGAGTTAATGTGCATAGGTCCCTGAAGGTGGCAGGACATATTGAGAGAGTGGTTAACAAAGCATATGGGATCTTGGGCTTCATAAATAGAGGTATTGAGTACAAAAGTAGAGAAGTTATGCTGAACCTTTATAAAGCGCTGGTTAGGCCACAACTGGAGTATTGCATCCAGTTCTGGTCACCACACTTTAGGAAGGATGTGAAGGCCCTTGAGATGGTGCAGAGGAGATGGGGGATCTTAGCTACAAGGACAGGTTGGAGAAGCTGGATTTGTTTTCATTCGAGCAAAGGAGGTTGAGGGGTGATTTGATAGAAGTGTACAAGATTATGACGGGTTTGGATAGGCTAGATGGGGAAAGGCTGTTCCCACTACTTGATGGTACAAGGACTAGGGGACACAGATTTAAGGTTTTGGGCAAGAGATACAGGAGGGATGTGAGGAAAAACTTTTTTACGCAGTGAGTGGTGAGGACCTGGAAGTTGCTGCCGATGGAAGTGGTGGAAGCGGAGACACTCAATGCTTTCAAGTGGAGACTGGATAGGCACTTGAGGGAAATAAACTTGCAGGGCTATGGGGTAGAGCGGGGGAATGGGACTGACTGGATTGTTCTACAGAGAGCCGGCACGGACTCTATGGGCCAAATGACCTCCTTCTGTGTCGTTATGACTCTATGGGCTAGATTTTGTGCATGGAGGCGCGTTGGAGGCGGGACTGCTGCTTGTCATGTCAATGTCCCGCCTCCATCCTCGCCTGACCAATCAGAGGGATTTTCCCCTGATTGAGCTTGTTAAGCCCGCCCTGCGGGCTCAGCAGGCCAATTAGGGAGGAAGTCACTGACAGATCACATTAATGTCAGACGTGCTATCTGTCAAGACTTCTTGAAAGAAGAAATGACAGCGTTTGACAGCTCTGTGAAGCTGTCAAACACTGACATTCTCTTTAGTTTGATGAGCCTTTGTGGTGAGGACGCATCAAACTTTTCAGCTTTGTAAATTTCACATGTCTGTAGGATCAAAGGTTCCAACTGCCATTATGTGAAATTGACAAGGAGAATGTCAGCTCTCCCCATCCAGCGCGGCTAAAGGCTGTAGAAAGCAAACAAGGTAAGTGCACACTTTTTTAAACTTATCACTCACCTTGCATACTTACCACTCCACACTTGCACCCATCACTCACCTCTGCACCTTACTTCCAGGTGCCTCCAACCACCGCAGACCTCCTCCACGTCTCCTCCAACCCGACGGGGTTCTCCGAGGTCGGGAAGCCTTCACCTGTGAAGGTAAAATGGCACTAATCCTTTTTTCTGCCTGTTAACTACCTGTTAACAGGCAGTTAAAAGGATTAAATGCCTTTCCCGCCTCCAGGAGACGGGAGCTGAAGCTGCACATCCTCCCGCCTCCTGGCAAAAGGGCACGGAGGCGGGATGGGGGCGGGTTTGCCATCGCCCACACTTTCTCCGGTTTTACCGGCTGCCCCGTCTCCGTGCCTGCCTCCTCGGGGCTTGGAAAATCCAGCCCTATGACTCTATGATAGGTTACCTTTATGGTCCCTAATAGGCCCTGCTCTTACTTTAGTTATCCTCTTGCTCTTAATATATTTATAAAACATCTTTGAGTTTTCCTTGATTTTACTTGCCAATACTTTTTCATGCCCTCTCTTTGCTTTTCTAATTTCCTTTTAATTTCACCTCTGCACTTTCTATACTCCTCTCGGCTTTCTGCAGTATTGAGTCCTCGGTATCTGTCATAAGGTTACGAGTTATGTAAGGGGCATTTCTATCTGTTGGAGTTCTCAGAACTACATGGTTACTGTCAATTACACGCTACACCCACGGCAACCCAACCAGATGGTAAAACCTAAGGCTGGTGATAGTTAAGATAACTATGAGCTAGCGCTGATTTTGTTTCCCCATAGATTGTAAATAATAAGCAATTTGTTAGCATGTCCCAGCAATTAGAAAATATCTCACACCCATTGTGTTGGCTAGTCACTACCCCTTGCTAGCTGTGACTAGAGGGGTTAAACTAACACAGAAACAAAGACCACCATCCGGTCAGGCAAGTTTTTAAAGAGAAAGCTGCAAGGGCTTTAGCTGAGACTAAGAGATAAGAAATGCAGGAGAAGCAGTTAGAAGTCATCTTGTTTGAATCAAGTAAGCAGAGTCACTGATATGGAAGTGCATGGCATGCTCTTTATTTTGCATTATTACATGAAGATAGCAGGTACTGATTGAACTAAGTGAGCCTGATTATAACAGCTTTTCTGTATGTTTATTTTATGGTGAAATAAAGTCATTTATCGATGCGCATCAGCCTCGTTTCACTGAGTGTTTGCTTGGCCTCACTTCAGAGAGATTAAACAACCACATGTGCGAAAGCCATGAATATCTGGTTTAGGTCACCAGAGTGTATTATTTATTAAACCCCAGGGTTAACGATCGTAGAAGTAGATATAAAGCAGTGTGAGTCATAAACGGAAGATGCTCAGACCGCATAACCTGAGAAGGTATCTATGGCTGATCTGAAATTTGCAACAGGCAACCCTAGAGTATGAGAGTAAGCTGGTAGGGAACATAAAAACTGACTGTAAAAGCTTTTATAGATATGTGAAGAGAAAAAGATTGGTGAAGTCAAGCGTAGGTCCCTTGCAGTCAGAATCAGGGGAACTTATAATGGGGAACAAAGAAATGGCAGATCAATTAAATACATATTTTGGTTCTGTCTTCACAAAGGAGGACACAAATAACCTCCCAGAGATGTTGGGGAACATAGGGTCTAATGAGAGGGAGGAACTGAAAGAAATCACTATTCAAAAAAGGTGGTAGAGAGAAAACGGAGAATTATAGACCGGTAAGCCTGACATCGGTAGTGGGGAAAATGCTAGAGTCCATTATAAAAGATGTAATAGCAGAGCACTTGGAAACCAGTGACAAGATTGGACAAAGTCAACATGGATTTACAAAAGGTAAATCGTGCTTGACTAATCTACTGGAATTTTTTGAGGATGTAACTGGTAAAATAGATAAGGGAGAACCAGTGGATGTGGTGTATTTGGACTTTCAAAAGGCTTTCGATAAGGTCCCGCATAAGAGATTAGCATGTAAAGTTAAGGCACATGGGATTGGGGGCAAGGTATTGACTTGGATAGAGAACTGGTTGGCAGACAGAAAGCAAAGAGTTGGAAAAAAATGGGTCTTTTTCCGAGAATTGGTTAACAGACAGAAAACAAAGAGTAGGGATAAACGGGTCTTTTTCAGGATGGCAGGCTGTGACTAGTGGGGTACCGCAAGGATCGGTCCTGGGACCCCAGCTATTCACAATATATATTAATGATCTAGACGAGGGAATTGGATGTAATATCTCCAAGTTTGCAGATGACACAAAGCTGGGTGGGAGTGTGTGCCGTGAGGAGGATGCCGAGAAACTCCAGCATGATTTGGACAGGTTGGGTGATTGGGAAGAAGCATGGCAGATGCAATATAATGTGGATAAATGCGAGGTTATCCACTTTGGTGTCAAAAACAGGAAGGCAGATTATTATCTGAATGGCAATAGATTGGGAGAAGGGGAAGTGCAATGAGACCTGGGTGTCCTTGTGCACCAGTCGCTGAAGGTAAGCATGCAGGTGCAGCAGGCGGTTAAGAAGGCAAATGGTATATTGGCATTCGTAGCGAAAGGGTTCGAGTACAGGAACAAGGATGTCTTGCTGCAGTTGTACAGGGCCTTGGTGAGACCACATCTTGAGTATTGTGTGCAGTTTTGGTCGCCTTATCTGAGGAAGGATGTTCTTGCCATGGAGGGAGTGCAGCGAAGATTCACCAGACTGATACCTGGGATGGCAGGAATGACATATGAGGAGAGATTGGGTCGATTGGGCTTATACTCGCTGGAGTTTAGAAGAATGAGAGGGGATCTCATTGAAACTTATAAAATTCTAACAGGACTAGACAGACTAGATGCAGGAACGATGTTCCCGATGGCCGGGGAGTCCAGAACCAGGGGTCACAGTCTAAGGATAAGGGGTAAGCCATTTAGGACTGAGATGAGGAGGAATTTCTTCACCCAGAGAGTGGTGAACCTGTGGAATTCTCTACCACAGAAGGCAGTAGAGGCTAATTCATTAAATATATTCAAGAGGGAGTTAGATATATTTCTTAAAGCTAAAGGGATCAAGGGATATGGGGAGAAGGCAGGGACAGGGTACTGAATTTAGATGATCAGCCATGATCTCATTAAATGGCGGAGCAGGCTCGAGGGGCTGAATGGCCTACTCCTGCTCCTATCTTCTATGTTTCTATCCTTCACCTTCCATTGGTGCCAGGAAAATCCACCTATAGGTGAAGAAAAGAAAAGTAAGAACAGGCTCAGGACAATGCAGACGCATCATAAGGAGGCAGAATGGCAAGTCTTTGAAATTGCATTTTGACAACAACTTGCATTTATACGGCACCTTTAGCATAGTAAAACCTACCAAGGTGCTTCACTGGAGTGTAATCAGACAAAGATTGACACCGAGTCAAAGAAGGAGACATTAGGATATGTGATCAAAAGCTTGGTTGAAGAGATAGGTTTTAAGGAGTGTCTTAAAGCAAAAGAGACAGGTGGAGAGGCGAAGAGGCTGAGGGAGGGAATTCCAGAGCATAGGGCTCACACAGCTGAAGCCACGGCCGCCAAAGGTGGGGCGAAGGAAGTGATGGATGCACAAGAAGCCAGAGTTGGAGGAAAACAAAGTTGTCGGAGGGTTGTAGGGCTGGAGGAGATTACAGAGATTGGTAGGGGCAAGGCCATGGAGGAATGTGAATACAAAGTTGAGAACTTAAAAATTTCCACATATACAGGCGTTTCACAACTTGGATAGGAACAGGAGTAGGCCATTCAGCCCCTCGAGCCTGTTCTGCCATTCAATGTGATCATGGCTGATCTGAATCTTAACTCCATCCACCTGCATTGGCTCCATATCCTTTTATACTCTTGTCTAGCAAAAATCTATCGATCTCGGATTTAAATTTATTAATTGAGCTAGCATCTTTCATGGGAGAGAGTTCCACACTTCTACGCCCTTTGCATGAAGAAGTGTTTCCCAACTGCTCTCCTGAATGACCTGGCTCTGATTTTAAGGTTATGTCCCCTTGTCGTAGATTCCCCCCATAAATGGAAAAAGTTTCGCTCCATCTACCCTATCAATTCCTTTCAAAATCTTAAAAAACATCAATCAAATCACCCCTTAACCTTCTATATTCCAGGGAATACAAGCCTAGTTTATGTAAACTCTCCTCATAATCTAAACCTTGGAGCCCTGGTAACATTGTGGTGAATCTGCACTGCACTCCTTCCAAGGCCAATATATCCTTTCCAAGGTGCAGTGTACAGAACTGTACTCTAGATGGGGTCTAACCAGGGTTTTGTATAGTTGCAGCAAGACTTTCCTCCCTTTATATTCTAGCCTTCTAGATATAAGGGCTAACATTCCATTAGCCTTTTTGATTATATTTTGTAGCTGACCACTATATTTTATTGACCTGTATACATGGACCCCTAAATCTCTTTGGACCTCCACTGTTCATTGCTTTTCAATATTTAAAGAATACTCGGACCTGTCCTTTATTTGGTCCAAAATGAATGACCTCACACTTACCTGTGTTGCAATCCACCTGCCACAGTTTTGCCCACTCACTTAATCTATCAATATCTCTTTGTAATTTTATGCTCCCATCTACACTACTTACTATGCCTCCAATCTTTGGCCGCGATTTTTCCTACCTCGGTGGGCGACATCAGTGGCGGGTCTAGGCCCCGCTGCTGGCTCCATCCTGGCCTCCGAAATGACTTTCTGATGATTGGGCTTTTTAAGCCCACGCAGCGAGTTTCCCGGCCAACTGAAGGAAGTGGGTCTGTTGACGTCATTTGATGATGCGTCATCAGCCGGTTTCCTTAAACGGACCATGCGCAAATTTACTTTGATATTTGTGCTGTCAGTGTTCTGCAGCATTGAGGTGCTGCAAACACTGACAATCACTGCACAGAGGTGCACGGCTGTACCCAGGCTCTCCCATGACTCCCTCCATAATCACAGCACGCAGGGAGGTTCTCTTCCCTCCCCAGGAGATCAACGCAGCCTGGTTGCACATTCCACAGGAGGGCACAAGCAGGGATGTCGTCAGGAGGACCAGGCTGCAGTGAAGTAAACCTTTCAATGATCTCAATAGATCACGAAACATTATTGCAAAGCCACACTCAACCTCATCCTGCTGTGCCACTCATCACATCCCCATCACTGCCTTCCCTACTCTACTCCTGCACATCCTTACTCACACCAACTTACCTTGCACCTCCACCCAACCCTCTCTATGTACATTATCACTTCACCTTTCACTAGCCACCCCTTACACTCACCCTCATCCTAGTCCAATTATACCAACTAAATACGTACAAGGGTAGGCACTTGTGTGTTTTAGCCAATGTTCATGTGAAGTTTCTGTTAATGTGCTGTCAAACATTGAAATATTTATTTTCAACACTTTGCTTTCTTAGATTTGTGTGCACCTTTGGAAGTGGCTTAGTGTGTTGCAGTGGATGGTGAGAAATAACGGTACCCCCCGCAATGCTGATGAGTGTGAAAGGAATGACTTGGGCATTGTAGGGATGCTTTATGGTGTTGGTGTGGGGTGGTGCCAACCTTGCGCGTCATGTGGCAGCCATGGTGTGCAGCGTCAAGTGAAGTAAATGTGGCCATGGTGAGGAAATCCCTGGCCTCCCAGGCAGCAATGTGGTCGGGTGCTGATGCACAGGGTCCTGTGCAGCATCAGGTGATTGCGGAGAAGGTTGGTGGTGTTGTTGTTGGTGCTGCTGGTGTGCCTGGTGCTGCTGGTGTTGGGGCTGATCGTGGTCAGATTCTGAGGACCAAGTTGAGAGAGTATAAAGTGCACCCATGATGATGGAATAGATGGCAGATGAAGTAGAGATGACAGAAGCGATCTGTCAATGGTGGGAGAGGTAATGAGGTTAGACTGGATGGAGACTTGTGTAAAAATATGCAGCATTCTGAATCTGTAGTGGGAATGCAGTTTAGAGATGCTAGTGGCTAAGGGAAGATATCTGATTCAGCTGGGAGCTTTGACTTGACATTTGAAGCTGTCAACTCATCAGCTGATTCAATGGCCACTGACCTCCCGCCTCAGCTTCACTGACGAGGTCTAAGCACAGCGGGAAACCCGTGGGAGACCTGTGAAAGTTAAAAAGCTGGGAAAAAAGCATTGTTAAATAGTTGTAAACAAGCCACTAATGATTTGAATTGGGTCCCCCGCCGCTGTGTGTCGGGTCTGCTCAGCGCTGGCAGACCCGACATTGGGAAATGCAGGTGTGTGCATTTTGACAGCGGGTTCCTGACCCGCTGTCAATCATTTTAAATTTCACAGCTGACCCGCCACCCTTCCCGTCCGCTGAGTGCCGGCAAAAATCGCGGCCTTTGTGTCATCGGTAAACTTGGCTATATGGCTTTCTATTGTGTTATTTAAGTCACTAATAAATGTAGTGAATAGTTGAGGCCCCAGCACAGATCCTTGTGGGACACCACTAGTCACTTTCTTCCAATTCGAAGTTCATACCCATTATCACTACTCTGTCTTCTACCACCTAACCAATCACCTAACCAGGTCAATAATTTGCCTTCATTTCCATGAGCTTGAATTTTAACTAACAGTCTCTTATCTCTTATGTGGAACCTTGTCAAATGCCTTCTGGAAGTCCATATAAACTATATCCATAGACAATCCCTGTCTACTACTTTAGTTACTTCCTCAGAAAATTCAATTAGGAGCGTTAGACATGACCTATCCTTTACAAATCCATGTTGGCTCTCTCTAATCAGTTCAAATTTCTCCAAGTGCTCAGTCACTCTGTCCTTAATTATAGATTCCAATAACAAACAGTTCCTTAATTAAAGGCTCTAATGAACAACAACTGAAAAACTCAGTCTTATATGATTGAGCCCAAATTGCAATACAAAGGACTAAAATTGGGTAAAAACAGCGGTGTTCATTTTTGGTTACCTCCCTGAGCTAACTTCCTAAACTCCTGCCTGGTGTCTGGTCCCTCTTTGTAAAGTGCCTTGGGATATATCACTACATTAAAGGTGCTATGTGCCTAAAAGTTGTTGTTTTTAATATAGAGCCCAGACTTGCCTGCTCTGGTGGAATCCCAGCACATCTCCAGTGGGGCTGAGGTTCCTTCTGCCCCAATGATCCACCCCTTACTCTGGTTGGTTGTCCGTTTATTTATATTTTAGATGGCTCCTTCTCTGCCGGGAGCCAGCTTTGAGGGGAGGCAGCTGCAGCAGGTCTAGAATCTTTAGAGAAAAATTAAATTCCATGGGGGTGGGAAGTGGAATCAATCACCCTGTAATCAATTCAGCTCCCTACAGGTCCTTTCAAATTTAAATTCCCCTCCATAAATCTGGATGCCAAGGCACAACGAAATACATCGGATGACACATTCCCGTCACTCGCAATACTTATGAATTTGCCTGTCCATATTTGAGTGAATGTATTATACCTCCCCTGTCACGTACAGTGGAAAATCCCAGAACTGTTTGGGGGAGAGCAGAGAGGTGGCCAAGCAGCTCCTGGACCCATTGGCCATCCACATCTGCCAGGGTAAATCTAGTGGAAAATATTGCTCAGAATGGGTAGAGCTCCAACACAAAAATACTTACAACCAGTTTGATATATTGATGTAGTTATGCCAGCATGTATTGGTATCATTTTTCAAGCATTGCTTGAAGGCTGGATATTGTGTTTTAGGAAAGTAACTTCTGCTGGCCAGCTAATCAGAACACTGGATTTTGCTCAATCGTATACTAATGGATAATGACACTGTACAACAGCCATACATCAACAAAGCACCTTCTCCAGATCTCAGCTATAATTCAGATTCCACATCAGCCAACCAGCTATCAGCTATTCATTCAGCGACTGAATTAAATTTACAATGCTTCAGCAGTCACTTCACTGCCCTTGCTATTTTGATTATTGGCGTGAACAGCCTCATCAATTTATACATTGATTATTCCACATATTTCATCTCTTGCTATTATGAGTTAAACAAAAGATAGAGTGGATTAGAATTCACACAGAAGACTGAGCATAACTTTTATAAACTATTCTCCTCTACTAATAAATTGATGTATTATCACATCACAGACAACAGAGGTAAAACTAGCATCTTTGCTGAACAAGTCCCTTGGTATTTTATGAAATCATTCTTTTCTCACTGGCAACCTGGCAATGATTGCTGCTTTTGCTAAGCATCTCTTTCTCCTCTGAAAGCATTGACTCCATGTTAGGGTATGGCACCGCAAACTTAAGTACTTTTTTTTGGAAGTGGAGTCACTGTTGTAATGTGGGAAACACAGCAAGCTCCCACAAACAGCAATGTGATAATGACCAGTTAATCTGTTTTTGCTATGTTCGTTGAGGGATAAATATTGGCCGGACACTGGGGATAACTCCCCTACTCTTCTTCGAAATAGTGGGATCTTTTACATCCACCTGAGAGAGCAGACGGGGCCTCAGTTTAATGTCTCATCCGAAAGACGGCACATCTGACAGTGCAGCACTCCCTCAGCACTGCACTGGAGTGTCAGTCTAGCTTTATGTGCTCAAGTCCCTGGAGTGGGACTTGAACCCACAACCTTCTGACTCAGCGGTGAGCGTGCTACCAACTGAGCCACAGCTGATACTGATATTGACACTTGAGGGATAACTGTGGTCCAAGACACCAGGAGAACTCCTCTGTTCTTCTTCCAACAGTGCGATGGGATCTTTTATATCCACCAGCCTTGGCTTAATGTTGTTTTCAAAAGACGTCACTTCTGACAATTCAGCACTTCCTCAATACTGCACTGAACTGTCAGCCCCACAAGAGCAACCTTTTTGGGGCCTCTTCCTCTTCACCGCCCGGTTGAACTGGGTAGTGGGTGCACGGCACAATCTCTGCCCAGTTGTCCCTCTAAATTGCATTGGGGTCCCATGTATGTCAAAGCCTCTGATTTGCATAGAGTAATGAAGCTCCTGCCTGGGCTGGTCAGCAGAAGGCCCCAGTAAATATGTTGGCGGAGCGGCAACAGGGTGGTAAATGACGCATAACAATTTCTGCTGGATGGACTGAGTTATAATTGGTCCTTTAATTACTGGGTTGTTACTGTGTCTCAGCTGAAAACATATAAAAATAGCAGGCCTAGGAATCTCCTGGACCTGCTGCTTGTTTAGAGGTTAAGAATCAGCAGCCCACATCAAATTATATTTTATCTTCATCAAGCGTATACAAATGAAAAGGAGTTCCTACTCCAATTCCATTTGCTGGATATTGCTGTCCTCACAGCTATGAACACAACAACATCAACAACGTGTATTTATATAGCGCCGATAACGTAGTAAAACGTCCCAAGGCGCTGCACAGGTGCATTAAAAGACAAAAAAATTTGACACCGAGCCACATAAGGAGAAATTAGGGCAGGTGACCAAAAGCTTGGTCAAAGCGGTCAAACGTATTGGGCCAGAAATTCGGCTCTCTGGCTTCCTGCGGGTGCAAGCATCGCGCGCGTACTTACCTACCGCGCCTGCCGTTGTGCTTCGGGCCCACGAGGAATTCGGGTCCTGGGCCTCCTGCAGCTGCCGGCGCACAGTGCTTGCGTATCCCAGGGGCGCAATTAGTTCGAAGAATCCCCTGGGATCATGTGGGCCATGGAGAGCCAATCGTAGCAGGGAATTTTCATTCATAGATTTGACAGGAAGACCTGTCAAATCTATAAATAGAGATCGGCCCCAAAACCTCACTTAAACTTCAAATAAATTTTTAAAAAACCATTGTGGCGGATCGCCACCTAAAACGGGCATAATCCACTCTTCCCGTCTGTGGACAAATTTCCAGCCCCTTCCCTTTAAGGCACCTTACCTTTAAGGCAGAAGGGGGCGGGGCCTCAGGTTTTACCCAGAGAATTCTGGGAGCAGCTTTCTCAGCCATTTTGTGTGCCATGCAGTGAATTAAAATTTCTTGTTTTCCACATATGGATTCAGCCTCCATTCGTGATTCGCGGCAGCCTCAACATTGGTGACCCCAACGCTCAGAACGTATTCCGAGCACTGCAATGGCGGACACGAACGCAGTTTCTGTGAAACTGCCGGAGTTTGGGGAAAACCAGCCCGAAGCCTGGTTTCTCCAAGCTGAATCTCGCTTCCGGCTGCGAAATATCACCACAGATGGGATGAAGTACGACTATCTCGTCACATCACTCAGTAGCGCCGCAGTTTCGAAGGTTTGGACAACGCTGCAGAACCCACCAGAGGAAGGCAAGTACGCACATCTCAGGACAGCGCTCCTTAAAAAATTTACGGCCTCGGCACATCAGCGAAACTGCCACCTCCTCGACCTTCCAGGCCTCGGTGATGCCTCACCGACAGACCTCCTCTCCCACATGCTCTCCCTTACCGACGAGAGCCCACCCAGATCCCTCTTCTGCACGCTGTTCATCCGCCAGCTCCCTCTCAGCATCCGCCCAGCGATCGTAGCGTCCGGCCTCACGAACCTGGAAGCCCTGGCCGATGAGGCCGACAAGCTGCTGTCCGCTCACTCCAGCCGCGACGTCACTCCGGACCTGGCAGCCAATGCCTGGGCGCGCCCCTCACCATCCAGCACTCGGCCACAAGGGCCTGTCACCAGGCCCACAGGGCCTTCACGCCCCACTAACCCTGGCCACTGTTACTACCACGCACGGTTCGGCGCCAGGGCACAACGGTGCACACCTCCCTGCTCTTTCAAGTCCGCCCCCGTACCAGCCCCCGCGATGGCCGTGGGCCACGCGGGCTCCCTGCTGTTTGTCACGGATGACAAAACCGGCCGCCGGTTCCTGTGCGACACTGGGGCTCAGCACAGCATCATCCCGGCCTCCTCCCTCGACATCCAAAAGGGCGAACGAGGACCGGCGCTGGCTGCTGCTAACGGCTCGGAAATCCGGACGTATGGCACCCGGACAGTCACCCTCGACCTCGCTGGTCGCCGCTACCGATGGGAGTTCATCACTGCCAAGGTGCTCTCCCCTCTCATCGGCGCAGATTTCCTGTGCGCCCACGGCCTACTGGTAGACATCCCCCGTCACCGCCTCGTGGACATGAACACCATGTCCCCCATCCTGGGCGCCATGGCCCCCCGTCAACCCGCCGACATGGCGTCACAGTGCCACGCCCGGGCCACGGATGACTACTCGGCACTCCTGGCCGAATTCCCAGCCCTCACCAATCCGACCTTCTCCGCGGAGGCCGCCAAACACGGGGTGGAGCACTTCATCCCCACCACAGGCCCCCCAGTGTACGCCCACGCCCGCAGGCTGGACCCGGCCAAACTGGAGATCGCGCGGACCGAGTTTGCCACCATGGAACAGCTCGGCATCATCCGCCGCTCCAACAGTCCCTGGGCCTCCCCACTCCACATCGCCCCCAAACGAGATGGAGGTTGGCGCCCCTGCGGGGATTACCGCCGCCTCAATGACGCCACCACCCCTGATCGGTACCCCGTGCCGCACATTCAGGACTTCTCGGCTAGACTGGCCGGCCGCTCAGTCTTTTCCAAGGTCGACCTGGTGCGCTGCTACCAAGTCCCCGTCCACCCCGCGGACGTCCCCAAGACGGCCGTAATCACCCCCTTCGGCCTGTTCGAGTTCCTGCGGATGCCCTTCGGCCTCAAAAACGCGGCCCAGGCATTCCAATGGCTCATGGACTCGGTCCTTCGGGACCTGAAGTTCCTGTTCGTCTACCTGGATGACATCCTGGTAGCCAGTTCCTCCAAGCAGGAACACCTCGAACACCTCCGCATCCTGTTCGGCTGCCTCAGCGACCACGGGCTCATCCTCAGCCCAGCCAAATGCCAGTTCGGCCTGGACAAGATCGACTTCCTGGGCCACCACATCACCCATGCTGGGGCCATTCCCCTGCCCACCAAGGTGCAGGCCTCCAACTATTTCCCCGCCCCACCACCATCAAAGGCCTCCAGGAGTTCCTCGGGATGGTGAACTTCTATAACCGCTTCATCCCCAAAAGCGGCATCCCTCATGAGGCCCCTGTATGAAACCCTCCGGGGCAGGAGCGGCAAGATGGCAGTTGAATGGACGGCAGACGCGTCAGCCGCCTTCGACTCCACCAAGACCGCGCTCGCCAACGCCACCCTGCTCGCGCACCAACGGCCCAATGCCAGGGTAGCGCTCACCACGGACGCCTCCGACCACGCGGTCGGCGCCGTGTATGAGCAGTGGGTCGATGGCGCCTGGCAACCACTTGCCTTCTTCAGCCGCCAACTACGCCCCCCGGAGGTCAAGTACAGCACCTTCGACCGCGAGCTCCTCGCGCTGTTCCTGGCGGTCCGCCATTTCCGGTTTTTGCTTGAGGGCCACCCCTTCACGGCGTTTGTCAACCACAAGCCCCTGACATTCGCAATGGCAAAGACAACCGACCCCTGGTCCGCCAGGCAGCAGCGCCAGCTCGCGGCAGTGTCCGAGTTCACCACGGACATCCAACACGTCTCCGGCCGAGACAATGTGGTAGCCGACTGCCTCTCCCGCCCCGCCATCCACGCCGCACACCTAGCAGTCGACTACGCTCAACTCGCAGCAGACCAGATCACCGACCCTGATCTGCTCTCCGCACCCACCAACCTACCAGGGCTACGCCTGGCCGACGTCGCCTGTGGCCCGACCGCAGTCACGGTCAAGTGAGACATATCCCTATGTCAACGTCGGCCCGTCGTCCCAGCGTCCTGGCGCCGCCGGGTATTCGACATTCTCCACAACCTCTCCCACCCCGGCGCCCGCACATCCATCAAATTGGTAGCCAACCACTTCGTCTGGCGCGGCCTTCGCAAGGATGTGCGTACTTGGGCCATCTCCTGCCTAGCCTGCCAACGGGCCAAGGTACAGCAACACACGAAAGCACCCCTCGAGGAGTTTACCGTCCCCTCGCAGAGATTCGACCACATCCACGTGGACATCGTCGGGCCCCTGCTGCCGTCGCAAGGCCACACGCACTTGCTGACCACCGTTGACCGCACCACACGCTGGCCTGAGGCAATTCCACTGACCTCTACCACCACCGCCGACATCGCCAGAGCCTTCGTCAGCACCTGGGTCGCACGGTTCGGCCTCCCCTCCGACATGACGTCGGACAGAGGTCCGCAATTTACCTCTGAACTCTGGACCGCCGTTGCACGCAATCTCGGGGTGACCATTCACCGCACCACAGCATACCACCCCCAAGCCAACGGACTGTGTGAGCGGTTCCACAGATTCTTGAAGGCATCTCTTCGAGCCAGCCTCCAGGACGGCGCCTGGACCGACCGACTTCCGTGGGTCCTCCTCGGCCTGCGCACCGCGGTTAAAGAAGACCTCTACGCATCGGCAGCAGAGCTCGTGTACGGTCAGCCACTGCGCGTACCCGGCGAGTTCCTGCCCACCGCCACGACACCCTGTTCAGCCTACCAGCAACGCCACGACTTCGCCTCACCGGCGCTGCAGTTCGCCCCGGTGCCCATTGCCCGACACGGCGAATCCACCTCACACGTCCCACTAAGCCTGCACCAGGCACGGTTTGTTTTCGTCCGGCACGACACCCACCGCGGACCCCTTCAACCCCCGTACGACGGGCCCTACAAGGTGCTACAGGCTGGGGACAAATTTTTCACCCTGCAAGTGGGCGACAGGACCGAAAAAGTGTCGGTTGACCGACTCAAGCCAGCACACTCGGAACCCGGTGAGCAGGTCCCTGTAGCTCGTCCACCTCCACGCGGCCGACCTGCCCTCAAGCCGGTTCACCCGGCTGCTCCACGCCCAGCCATTCCACGTCCACCGGCGTCCTACAAGAGCTGCTCCAGCCGGCCCATCAGACCGCTGCACCGTCTCGTCCACACCTCCTAAGCGGATTCTGGGGGGAGCTGTGTGGCAGATCGCCACCTAAAACGGGCATAATCCACTCTTCCCGTCTGTGGACAAATTTCCAGCCCCTTCCCTTTAAGGCACCTTACCTTTAAGGCAGAAGGGGGCGGGGCCTCAGGTTTTACCCAGAGAATTCTGGGAGCAGCTTTCTCAGCCATTTTGTGTGCCATGCAGTGAATTAAAGTTTCTTGTTTTCCACATATGGTTTCAGCCTCCATTCGTGTTTCACGGCAGCCTCAACACCATCACATTTTTAAAATAACTATAAATTACATAAATTAACTACTTTAAACAAAAACTTAAATTTTTGAAAAAATTTATAAAACTTTTTAACGGTGCTAAAAATAAACTTACCTTTCTTTAAAGTATGTAAAAAAGATAAACCTGTTGAAAAAATGTTTAAATTGTAATTAATTAACCACTTACCTTGTTAAAAACAGGCCTTGCGCCTCCTTTTTAAATGTGCAGCTTCTCCATACTTACCCTCACAGAAAAACCTGAAAAAAAAACGAAGTTCGCTGCGTGCGCGCTGCCTCTCCCGTGCACGCGTTCGACTTCTGAACCCCTTCCTTCAGGGGAACGGAAGTTCCGGTTTCCCGCGCATGCGCAGTGCATGCGTGAAACCGGCACTTCTGTTGGGTCTGCGGGTGAGTACACAGCGCGTACTCACCCGTGGAGAGCCGAATTTCTGGCCCATTATAAAGGAAATAAAATTACCATTCACTCCAAAAGCAAAGAAACAAAATATAAAATGTAGTAATAGTGACAAATAGTAGAAAACCTAGACAATGATTAATTCTTCAATATACTGACCAATAATTAAATAGTGAATAATTTAATTGACTTCACCCCTTAGAAACAGGAATCTGTTTGTGAGTCACTGCTCTCCTTATTCAAAGCCTCTGTTGGAATATTACCCATAATGTTTGGCTACAAAAGCTTGTCCTCTGTTAATATAGATAAATGTGATTGTGGTATTTATCACAGGCTTCTCCTGCAAATTTCAGCCTCATGCTGCAACTTAGATCCATGAAGCTCACTCGCAGTTGCATGGAAATCTGATATTAAACCTTTATAAATTACTGCTAGCTATTTATTTCATGTTTAAAATATTACCCTCCTTCATGCAGTTACTTGTTAATGATAATCTATGATAGTAATTGCATGCAATAAATTTTTATCGCTTTTTTATTTATTATGCACCCAAACATTAATCTCTCTTTTTCACACTCTAGTTTATAGTAGAAATCTATTACTGCAGGAGAATTTTATTGATCTGATGCCTTTCGTTGATCAGAGAACAAAGATATCACAAGTTGTCATGCATTAGCAAAGGAATTGACTGATAACATTTTTTTTATTAATGATAGCCTGAATTGATATTTATCACAGTAAAGCTGAGCTAGATATTGGTGGCCATTGAGTTTCACAAGCTGTTAGACTGACAACAGCCTAATCTCCATAGTACTGAGCTTTCCTCAACATGATTTAACTGTGACATCAATCTGTGCAATTTTTTGTACCTTACTTCCTGAAAAACATTCAAATATTTCTTTTAAAGCCATTCCCTAATTGTACATTTGGGATGAAATTATCCTGGAAGGCATTGTAACCATTAGATAAATGGATGACTGTGGGCTTTAATTAGAGTACTGTATACATATTCCAGTTCATTAAGGTACGAAACTGCTTTAGAAGCGAATACTATCAACAAAGCGCAGTAATGTATTATTGAGCACAAACAAGTACAAGGGTGCTGCTATGGATTGAAATGAGCAGTAAAAAGCTATCGTGCAAAACAAGTGTTTTGAATAACAGAGTGTAAAATGGAACTCTTTGAAGCTGGCAAGCCAGATAGACTGTCTGCTGCAACAGTATGTCAATTATTTCACTTTATCCTCAGTACACAAGTCTTTTTTTTCTTTTAATCACACACAGACACACGGCTATAAACCTGTTTACAAAGGGAAATGAGAAAGTGTAAGGAAATAATATTAATAAGATGTAGCAGCATGAATGAACAAAATGAATGGCAGGCATAGAGTACTTGGGTGATGATAATGAAAATTGTAAAAGACAAAATGAATTAGACCATCATCTATGACATAAAATAGTTGTCAACTGACACTACGGGCTTGATTTTGAATGACCCATGGAGTCGGGTTTGGAGGCGTGTGGGGGGTTAAATTTGCGGGGTCGGGGGTCCCGACCCCATCCCGACTCCATCCCGCCTCCACGCAATTTTGACAAAATCAGTCGCGGGGTTCCCGACTCCGTCCCGCCTCCAAGAGGCGGGAGAGGCCATTAAAGCCCTTAACAAGCTCTAAATTGGCTCTGTGATGCCATTTTGAAACGTTTTAGCTAGTTTAACCCTTTTTTGACGTGAAGTACGCCTGGTGTGAAACACTCCAGTGAAACCTGGCGGGAGCACAAGTGGACAGCTGACTATCAGCTGCAGGTCCACTATTACAACAGAGATGTGATGAAGGTAGTAGTAGTATTAGGTCTGAAAGTCGCCACTGCTGCATTGAATGTGTTCAGAGACTGCCTGGCCTTTGCTGTGAGAGGACTTGGATGCAAAAAAAATTCTCTCTCTCTCTCTCTCTCTCTTTCTCTCCTCTCTTCTCTCTCTCTCTCTCTCTCTCTCTCTCCTTCTCCCCCCCGCCCCCCATAATTTGCATCCAGGTCCACTCACATCAAAAGCAAGCCAGGCAGGTCCTCTCTCACCAACAGTCTCTGAGACTAGGCAGTCAGCAATGATGACATCATCAGAGGTGACTTTCAGACTGAAACCACTAATTGGTTCATGGGTTCCCACATGCTGGAACTCAATTGCCCAATTAAGTGAAAATTGCATCATTCATCCACATTAATCTGGAGTCGGGGGGGAAACACGAAATGCGGATTACACGACCCCAACCCGAACCCAAGACAAAATCCAGCCCTGTGTTTCGGATGCCCGTTCGTGCCACTCATGTGGTGCTGGAAAAGTTTACTGATTTTTGGGGCCTGCAAAAAGCCCCACGAAACCTTGTGACCTATCTCTTCTGCGTGCACGCAATGTAATGCATGTACGGAAGACGTAGGTTGCAAGGTTTTGTGGGGTTTTTATTTACAAATGCCAGATGAATGTCGCACTTTGCGGCTTTGACAGAATCAGCAGGAAAGGTTGCAGCAGGAAGGCCCAAGGATTCCTTACGGGGTCCAGAAGAGCTCTCCTGCTCCTCCAAGCCTTCAAGGGATCCTTCCAAAAATTACAAAACTGAACTTACCTTGGCCATTTCTGGCCACTCTGTTGACTCCCACCAGGTTTCTCTGGCAGATTTGCGGCCAAGTGGGGCAACGCGCCGAGTTCCAGTAAAAATAGCGTTGCAGTGCCATTGGCGTCACTGCGCTGTGACATTTACATTTCAATTAGACCCTCGCCTTCCTGTAGCAGACTTTGAAAATTAGCGAAGATAAAATGTCCAATGATATCATGAAGGCCCGACTGCAGTCTTAACCAGAAGCCTGCCTGGGGAAGCCATGGTGGTTTTCCTGCCAGGCCAACCTAGCAGGAAGAGGAGTTGGGGCCGCAGTATTTTGCTATCGTAGCAGGAAGAGGAGTTGGGGCCGGAAGAGGCCGAAAAAGGTAAACACTTTTCCCTTTTTGACTTTGCATGTGGGGCCAGGAGGAGCATAAATACTCCTCTGGACCCAACAAGGAAAGTATAGGCCTCCACTTCCTTGGGCTTCACACCCCGCCCCTACCCTCCCCTCTCCTGGCAACAAGGCTTTCCTGAACTCCCTCCCTGCCAGTTACCTGAGTGCTGGGGAGCGATCCTTCAGTCCCCGGCTGGGGGCCTCCTGCTGCCCAAATTCTGATCCCTCCGGCCTGCTAGCAGCTGCAATCCCGCCAGTTAAAATCTCCTGGTCCTCACACTGCTGAGGTCAAGATGGTTTCTGACCCTCCCCTGCTCCCGTTCGAACAACTGCTGTCCCAGGTTAAAATCGGAGCTTTAGTGTTACAGGAGCTAAGCAGCTCAATGAAAAATGTAATAATATCATTCACATGATGAATCTTGCGAGAAACAAGAGTATCTTGAAAAGGCCCTCCAGCAAATAAGAGTGTTGCAATGAACTACTCTTAGAAGCATGAATGTTGTGTCAAATTCCAGTGATTAAAAAGCAGCATCAGGGCAAACACAAGTGAGAAGTGAGAGCATGGCTGTGAATTTTCAAGTAAGCATGAGCAGGATGGTAAATCTCTGTGTGTAACGAGAAAGTGACAATGAATTGCTATGAGAATTGAGTGCCATGACGAATCAATAGAAGAAATTGCAGCTACACGGCAAGAAACAAGAACTTTGGGATGAAGTCCTGTGAGAAATGAAGGTATTATAGTAAGTTGCTGTGAAAACTGTGAAAAGGCAATGCTATGGTGAATCACCGTTATGAACAAAAACATTACAGCAATTCAGTGCAAGAAACGAGTATCAGTTATTTGCTCTGAGAAATCAATGCATGTCTGTGTTTATTAGGTGGGATAACATACCCAGAGACAACTACAACTGGGGCAGGGGACTCAAGGGATGAAATTGGTCTTGGCGATGGGCAATAGCGAATCGGCAGCCCATTTGACACACCGCCTGATTTGCTTTTTCATTGACATTACTGAAGCAGAATATCGGGCGGAGTGTAAAATGGACTGCTGATTTGCTATTGCCCACTTTGCACTACCACCCAAGACCAATTTCACCCCCATAAAGTTGAACCCCGTGATTGCGAAGAGTGCAGAAAGGCTTGGAGAATTCTTCTTCTTCTTAGGCAGTCCCTCAGAACCGAGGATGACTTGCTTCCTCACTAAAAATGAGTTCTCAGGTGACTGATGAGTCCAATGTGGGACCTACAGTCTCTGTCACAGGTGGGGCAGACGGTGGTTGTAGGGGCGGGTGGGTGGGGTGCTTGGGTTGACCTGCGCTCCTTCCGCTGTTTGTGCTTGGCTTTCGCTTGCTCCCGGCGAAGAGACTGGAGGTGTTCGGCGCCTTTCCGGATGCTTCTCTGGAGAATTAGTTACAAATTAACAATGGTCAAATCATGTTTCAATGACCTTGGTTCAAATTGTGATACATAAATCTTGATTTAAACCTTGGCATGCAAATGACAAAAGCCGCTATTTTACGGACCTCGGTGGGTCCATGACAGGTGACATCGATGGCGGGTCCCGACCCCGCTGCTGGCTCTAGCCCGGCCTCTGAAATGAATTTCCATTGATTGAGCTGGTAAAGCCCGCAAAGCACGTTTGCCAGCCAATTAGAGGAAGCGGGTTTATTGACGTCATTTGATGATGTGTCATCAGCCAGTTTACTTAAAGGGGCCATGTCCAAATTGATTTTGACAGTTGTGCTGTCAGTGTTCTACAGCATTGAGGTGCTGCAAACACTGACAAGCATGGCACAGAGGTGTAGGGCTGCACCCAGGCTCTCCCATGACTCCCTCCATATGCTTATAGGTGAGGTAGTCACAGCACGCAGGGAGGTCCTCGTCCCTTCCCATGGGCGGAAGAGACCTCCCTAGCAGATCAACACAGCCTGGTTGCATATTGCAGAGGCGGGCACAAGCAGGGATGTGGTCAGGAGGACCGGGGTGCAGTGCCACAAACGTTTCAATGATCTCAGTAGATCACATAACGTTAGTACAAAGCCACACTCAACCTCATCCTGCTGTGCCTTTCATCACATCCCCATCACTCTGCCTTCCCTACCCTACTCCTGCACATCCTTACTCACACCAACTTACCTTGCACCTCCACCCATCCCTCTCTCTCTATCTACATTATCACATCCCCATCTCACTAGCCACCCCTCACACTCACCCTCATCCTAGTGCAATGACACCAACTAACAACACACAAGGGTAGGTACTTGGGTGTTTCATGCAATGTTCATGTAAAGTTTTTGTTAATGTGGTGTCAAACATTGAAACCTTTATTTTCAACACTTTGCGTTCTTGGACTGATTTGTGTGCACCTTTGGAAGTAGCTTAGTGAGTTGCAGTGAATGGTGAGGCATAATGGTACCCCCCGCAATGGTGATGAGTGTGAAAGGAATGGCTTGAGAATTGTAGGGATGCTTTATGGTGTTGGTGTTGGGTGGTGCCAACCATGCGCATCATGTGGCAGCCAGGGTGTACCGCATCAAGTGAGGTAAATCTGGCCATGGTGAGGCCATCCCTGGCCTCCCGGGCAGCAATGTGGTTGGGTGCTGATGCCCTGTGTCCTGTGCAGCATCAGTTGATTGCGAGAAGGTTGGTGTGGTTGTTGGTGCTGCTGGTGTGCCTGGTGATGCTGGTGTGCCTGTTGATGCTGGTGTTGGGCTGATCGTGTTGGGATTCTGAGGACCAAGGTGAGAGAGTTTCAAAGGCACCCATGCTGATGGACTAGATGGCAGGAGAAGTAGAGTTGACAGAAGTGATCTGTCAATGGTGGGAGAGGTAATGAGGTCAGAGTGCATAGAGACTTGTGTAAAGACTTGCAGTATCCTGAATCTGTAGTGGAAATGCAGTTTAGAGAAGCTAATGGTTAAGGGAACATTTCTCAATCATCTGGGAGCTTTGACTTACATTTGAAGCTGTCACCTCATCAGCTGATCCACTGACCTCCCACCTCAGCTTCACAGTTGAGGTGTAGGCACAGCAGGAAACCGGTGGGCGACCTGTCAAATCCAAAAAGCTGGGAAAAATCCATTGATAAGTGGCTGTAAACAAGCCACTAATGATTTTAATTGCCTCCACCGCCACTGCGTTGACAGACAGACCCAACATTTGGTAAAGGCGCATGGCAGCGGGTTCACAGCGGGGTCCTGACCCACTGGGGAAAAAAACACTTTCCCACCCGACCCACCACCGATTGCGCCCGCTGACCCCCCACAAATCCAGCCCACAGTAACGCTTAGCTACTGGTCTTCTCTCTGGCCTTTTTGGATTAATGCAAAATGTTGTGGTTCAAAAGTTCTTGTGTTCCTGGCATAAACATGAAGTCTAGTTTATGTGTTAGTAACTCTTATGGTGCTGCTCAAGTCACTAAGGAGATTTTAATTCCCTCCCTCAGCGGTAACGTGCGGTCGTAGAGAGTTAAAATGGAGGTGGTGGACTTATAGCCCTTTTCCACTCAGCCACCATCGTTCCTGGGACCTTCCCCTGGTTGACAGAGGCACTCGGCTGAATCAGGTGGGAGACTCATTAATCTCTGCAAATCCAGGTCCTACGACATATGTAGGACCCCAGTGGCATTTAGTTTACATTGCAGAGCATCTGCCGTGGATGTTCCTCTCAGTAAAACCTGGTGGTCCAGCAGGAGAGGCCCAAAAAGGTAAGTGTTGAAATTATTTTTCTGTGGTCAGCAGAAGCAGGAATGATCCTTCGAGCACCGCAAGAATAATGTGGGCTGCTGCCGTACCAAGCTCCCCTATCCCAAACCCGCCTCCCCTCCCCGATCATAACCCCTTTGCTATGCCACCTACCCTTTTCCCAGCCAGGTCAGCTTCAGGGTCGCCCGATATTGTGCCGGCCCAAAGCCCTGTTAAGGGCATGCAGCTTGCTGGTGGGTCGAAACGGACCGGATCTCCCGCCATAATAGAAAAGAAATTCGGGCGATTGTGAAATGGGCTGCCTACGCGCTTTCGCGTGTATTGCGCTAATGCCCAAGATGAATCTTATGGTTTAATGTCTTGTAGGGATTCATTGCTTTGTTCTTACTTGAAGATTGTTAATCTTGTATTTATAATGTTCTCAAGTTTGTCATCTAACCTGCTTAGATCCGTACTATTCATACTTCTCATCTCTTTACAGATCTGAATCATGCCTCCTCTCAGTATTCTTTTCTCCAATGAGAACAAGTTCAGTTTTGTGCTATCGACGGATTTTACTCCCAAAAACACTCTGGGAAATGTTGAGAAAAGGAAACATTACTAATCAAAATTTAGTCTTAGAATGAAATGTCATAATTGAGCGCAGCAGTAAAGGAAAACATTGTAGTTTTTCCTGTGGGAGATGAGAGCCCGATAGGGAATTGCTGAGATAATTGTAAACATGGTTGGAAAATCAGTGGGAAATATGAAAGGATAATGATGAATTGCTGGATAAAGGAATAATTTCATTGTTAAGGCTTTTGAGCAATTAGTCCACCGTCTAACACAATTAACAAAAGCATTACAATACTATGAATCCCAGAGAGAAATAATACCACCATAGTGAGTCCCTTTGAAAAAGGGCACAGCCCTGCAGGAAAAATCTGTGGGTTAGTGGGCAGTGAGAATGCTCATTCCCAAGGATCACTGACACCAGAATGTGGAGGATAAATTTCTTCAATGTCACAAAATGTTCAAATCACATTTCATTTCACTTCATCAACTTTGCACACAGTAGATTTTCCTCCAGAGTAGTATCATCACTGGACAGCACAGGACTCTGGCCCGCCAGCCTTGACCCCTTGTGACCATGACCCATTTTCCTGCGCCCGGATCCATTATCTATGCAGGGTATCTCTACTCTGCAGAGGGAGGCCGACATTGCAACGAAGGAAAGTCCTGTGGGTCCAGCAGAGCACTTTCTGCTCGCCTCAAAGGGGTGGAGCTACTGCTAATGGGGACAGAAGTGCCCTGAAGACCTCCAATAAATTGCACTGAGATGCTCTGAATGAGCCCTCAAGAGAGACCTGTCACCATTAGGAAGGCATAGGACAGGGAGAGGTGGACAAAATCTAGGTCCTCTTCTTCCTTGCGCATAGCGTTCGTTCCAGCACTGAAGTCTATGTACTGCCATTGCATGTGGGTTGGTGGTACTGAGGTGAGAAGGTGGGAAATCAACCAGTTTCGCAAGCCCTGACTGATCACCGTCATTTCAATGTGATGGTCAGAAGGTGGGAGGCCAACATCCTTGCTCATGGGAGATGGGAGGAAAATGTTGTTGGTGCAATATAGAAGCAGTAGGCCTATCCATTCCAATTTCCATGCCGTACTGAAAATGGGTGGTTTGGAAGAGGAAAATCCAGGGTAAATAAGACTAATGGTGGTAAAGTTCTATAACCACAGCTTGACAGCTATTTATTAATATTAATCTGATTTTCCTAAATCCAAGTAGTACATCAAAGGAAAAAGGAAGTGTTTTAATGAAGTGATTTTATACAGCAAACAAATAAACAAAGTTGTACATGAATTACAGTGAGTGTAGGTGTAAACATCACTAAAAGGTCAATTTTCCAAGAACTGTTGTGGTTACCTAAGCAACAGTATGGATTATTGAATTGTTGAAGGAGAAGCAGAGTAATTCTGTATTGTTAGTGTCCAACCATCTGTAACTATTACCAACAAGATCTGTTCAAAGTTGTCCACTTAAAGGCTCACGTAGGTAACTTTCTCAAAACCTACCTTTTTAAAATAATTTTTCACCTGAATGTTGTGCTCGACAGGACAAGGGATATCAACACTGGGGAATGGAACACTATCCCATTTATAGGCACCCAATATCAGTGTCAAGTCCAATAATGCGTCAAGATTTCTTCTGTTCAATATTTGTAGCGAAATTATAAACGCACTCTTTATACAATTACAATTTCATCGTAAATAAAAAACAGGGTAAATCTTCCCTGTGTGCCTTAACCCTAGCCTGGAACATTACAGCATCCTGCAGCACCCAATTCTACAGTCATTCATAGCTTGTCGCTCCAGAGCCACAGCCAATTTTGTCATTTATTGAGCTCTTAGAGAAATTTGAGCTGACTAGCGAGAGCCAACATGGATTTGTAAAGGGTAGGTCATGTCTAACAACAACAACTTGCATTTATATAGTGCCTTTAACGTAGTAAAACGTTCAAAGACCAATGTTCCCTTTAAGCTGCGTGGCCACGCGACATACGCAGCGCTCTGGAGCTTCCGCGCAGCTGGCTCACCGGCTTTTAAATGGGAAAAAATGCGCATGCATGGTATTTTAAATGGGCCGCGCAGCCCCTTAAAGGGGCCACGCACCCAAGAAAAATTAAAGGGAACATTGCCCAAGACCCTTCACATTATCAAACAAAATTTGACACCGAGCCACATAAGGTGAGTTTAAGACAGATGACCAAAAGCTTGGTTGAAGAACTAGGTTTTAAGGATCATTTTAAAGGAGGAGAGAGAGGTAGAAAGTTGGAGAGAGAGGTAGAAAGGTGGAGAGATTTAGGGAGGGAATTCCAAAGCTTAGGGCTTAGGCAACTGAAGGCACGGCCACCACTGGTGGACCGATTAAAATCAGGGATGCAAAAGAGGCCAGAATTGGTCACAAAGGCTTGTAGAGCTGGAGGAAGGCTACAGAGATAGGGAGGGGCGAGGCTATGGTGGGATTTGAAAACAAGGATGAGAATTTTAAAATTGAGGCTTGCCAGACTGGGAGCCAGTGTAGGTCAGGAAGCACAAGGGTGATTGATGAACAGGACTTGGTGTGAGTTAGGTTATGGGCAGCTGTTTTGGATGAACTCAAGTTTATGTCGGGTGGAAGATGGGAGGCCGTCCAGGAGAGCACTGGAATAGTCAAGTCTGGAATAGTCAACTGAATTTTTTGAGGAAGTAACTGAAGTAGTAGGGGAATAAGAGGGGCAGAGAGAGATTATGAGAATAGATTAGCAGCTAACATAAAAGGAAACCCAAAGTCTTTTATAAACATATAAATAGTAAAAGGGTAGTCAAAGGAAGGGCAGGGCCGATTAGGGACCAAAAAGGAGATCTTCTTGTGGAGACAGAGGGCATGACTGAGGTACTAAATGAGTACTTTGTATCTGTCTTCACTGGAGAGGAGGATGCTGCCAATGTAGCAGTAAAGGAGGAGCCAGTAGCGCTATTGGATAGGATAAAAATAAAGAGGATGTACTTAAAAGATTGGCAGTCCTCAAAGTAGGAAAGTCACCCGGTCTGGATGGGATGCATTCTAGGTTACTGAGGGAAGTAAGGATGGAAATTGCGGAGGCTCTGGCCACGATCTTCCAATCCTCCTTAGATATGGAGTTGGTGCCAGAGGACTGGAGGATTGCAAATGGTACACCCTTGTTTAAAAAAGGTGAGAGTGATAAACCCGGCAACTACCAGTCAGCCTAACGTCGGACAACAATCTGGGACAAAATTATTTGGATTTAGAAAAGTATGGGCTAATAAATTAAATCAGCACAGATTTGATAAAGATAAATTGTGTTTGACTAACTTGATCAAGTTCTTTGATGAAGTAACGGAGAGGGTTGATGAGTGTAGTGCGGTTGATGTTGTGTATATGGACTTTCAAAAGGCGCTCGACAAAATACCTGTCAAAATACTTGTTAGCAAAATACCATAATAGACTTGTTAGCAAAATTAAAGCCTATGGGATTAAAGGGACAGTGGCAGCATGGATACAAAATTGTCTAAGGGACAGAAAGCAGAGAGTTGTGGTGAACGGTTGGTATTCAGACTGGAGGAAGTATACAGTGGTGTTCCCCAGGGGTCGGTATTAGGATTTTTGATATATTTTAATGATCTGAACTTGGGTATACAGGGCATAATTTCAAAGTTTGCAGATGATATGAAACTCAGATAGTAACAGACTTCAGGAGGACAGAGACAGACTGGTGAAATGGGTAGACACATGCCAGATGAAATTTAATGCAGAAAGGTGTGAAGTGATACATTTTGGTAGGAAGAATGAGGAGAGGCAATATGAACTAAATGGTACAATTTTAAAGGGGGTGCAGGAACAGAGAGACCTGCTGGTGTATATACACAAATCTTTGAAGGTGGCAGGACAAGTTGAGAAAGTTGTTAAAAAAGCATATGGGACCCTTGGCTTTATTAATAGAGGTCATGATGTGGAGATGCCGGCGTTGGACTGGGGTGGACAAAAATGAGAAGTCGCACAACACCAGGTTATAGTCCAACAGATTTATTTAATTTTACAAGCTTTCGAAGCAGTTCGCTCCTTCGTCAGGTAAGTTAGCAATGAGAGAATCTCCCAGAATTCACAATTTAAACCCAGACAAAATCTATTCACATTATTCCCTGCAACAAAGAGCACAGCCAAGACAATGAGATGTGTCCCAGGGGGTCCAACGTGTCAAACCACCTGCTGGCTGCATATCCTGTCAATTTGTGTTCTTGTGTTAGCCTTTTTAAAAAAAAAAAACACCTGGGAAGACCGGCCATGATGTCAAGTCACGTTCTGTATCGTGACATGAACCCGATATCGCGATTGAGGCCATCCTCAACGTATGAACGGACACCGCGCAACAATCGCCAGGCAGGAGGGTTGCCTCCCAGTCGGGGAACACTTCAGCAGCCAGGGGCATTCAGCCTCGGATCTGCGGGTAAGCGTTCTCCAAGGCGGCCTTCGAGATACACAACAGCACAAAATCATAGAGCAGAAACTGATAGCCAAGTTCCGCACTCATGAGGATGGCCTCAATCGCGATATCGGGTTCATGTCACGATACAGAACGTGACTTGACATCATGGCCGGTCTTCCCAGGTGTTTTTTTTTTTTTAAAAAGGCTAACACAAGAACACAAATTGACAGGATATGCAGCCAGCAGGTGGTTTGACACGTTGGACCCCCTGGGACACATCTCATTGTCTTGGCTGTGCTCTTTGTTGCAGGGAATAATGTGAATAGATTTTGTCTGGGTTTAAATTGTGAATTCTGGGAGATTCTCTCATTGCTAACTTACCTGACGAAGGAGCGAACTGCTTCGAAAGCTTGTAAAATTAAATAAATCTGTTGGACTATAACCTGGTGTTGTGCGACTTCTCATTTTTATTAATAGAGGAATAGAGTACAAAAGCAAGGAAGTTATGCCAAACCTTTATAAAACACTGGTTAGGCCTCAGCTGGAGTATTGTATTCAATTCTGGGCACCACACTTTAGGAAGGATGTCAAGGCTTTGGAGAGGATGCAGAAGAGATTTATTTGAATGGTACCAGAGATGAGGGACTTCAGTATGTACAGAGACTGGAGAAGCTTGGGTTGTTCTCCTTAGAGAAAACCTTTTCAATGGTGAAAAGCTAGGATCAGTGGAGGTCCAAAGAAATTTAGGGGTCTATGTACACAGGTCACTAAAATGTAGTCATCAGGTACAAAAAATAATCAAAAAGGCCTTTATAACTTGAGGGCTAGAATATAAAAGGGAGAAAGTTTTGCTACAGTTTACACAAAGCCCTGGTTAGACCACATCTGGAGTACCGTGTTGTTAGAACTTGCTTCTGTGTCAGGTGTCCCATCATATCTCTAGGCCATTGTCCGAATAGGATATGCTAATATTGGAGATTAGTCAGAACAATGGAAGTAGCAACTAGCAGACATGTTGGCTACATCCCATGTGAGAAGTCGCACAACACCAGGTTATAGTCCAACAGTTTTATTTGAAATCACAAGCTTTCGGAGCGCTGCTCCTTCGTCAGGTCACCTGACGAAGGAGCAGCAGCTCCGAAAGCTTGTGATTTCAAATAAAACTGTTGGACTATAACCTGGTGTTTTGCGACTTCTCACTTTTGTCCACCCCAGTCCAACACCGGCATCTCCGCATCATTACATCCCATGTGAGGTACGAGTATCAGGTATTGGCCAGAACAATGGAAGCACCCAAGTAGTATCACATTAACTATCTGGGATTGTCCAGGTCATCCTGTTCCTTTTGTAATATTAAGGCCGCATGTCAGGTTGAACTGATTAACAGTTAAACCATCAAGATGGCTATTATGTCAAGTTTGGAGGTTTGGCGAGAAGGAACCTCACTTCAATATACATTCTGGGCATCATGTGATATGACTCACAAAAAAGGGGAATACAAAGAACAGGTAACAGCTTCTTGAGTTAGAGCTCATGGAATGGTAGGAAGTCCAACACCTATGGAGGCCAAGTTTGATCGCCTTGGGTCTGCAGGGAACCAGGTTGTATGAGTCTATTGTATAACCGTAATAGTTATTATACTGTTGGTGTCTGAGTAATAAACTTGCATTTGGACAATATGCTCGAGCCTGAATCACGAGGAATCATTTAATTGAGTTTAAGTGATTTCCTTATACGGGTGCTGTTCTGAACACTACACCTTAGAAAGAATATATTGGCCCAAAAATTCGGCCGTTCTCGGGTGAGTACTCAGTGCGTACTCACCCGTATTCATTCCCGAAGTGCCGGTTTCCTGCATGCACTGCGCATGCGCAGGAAACCGGCACTTCCGGTATGGCAAAGGGGGCGGTTCCTAGGTGAACCGCTTGCGCACTAGAGGCTGCGCGCACGCAGCACACTTAGTTTTTTTTCAGGTTTCAACGCGAGGGTAAGTATTGAATATTCTACGCTAGTAAAAAGGAGGCGTAAGACCCCTTTTGAACAAGGTAAGTAGTTAATTAAGTATAATTTTTAATTTTTTTCAACCGGTTTATTTTTTTAGAGACTTTAAAGAAAGGTAAGTTTATTTTTATAACTTTTAAAAAGTATTTTAATTTTTTCAAAAATGTTAATTTTTGTTTAAAGTGGTTAATTTATTTAACTATAGTTATTTTATTAATGTGATGGTTCTTTTGGTTCCGATTTCAATTCACAGATTTGACAGGTCTCCTGTCAAATCTATGAATGAAAGATGGTCTGCTGCCATTGGCTCTCCATGGCCCACATGATCCCAGGGGTCGCATCGCACTAACTGCGCCCCTGGAACATGCAAGCACTGCGCGCCGGCACTAGGGAGAGGCCCAGGACCCGAAGTTCCTGCGGGGGCAAACAAGAACGGCAGACGCGGTAGGTGATATCGCGCGCAATCCTTACCCCCGCGGCAAGCCTCCGAATCGAATTTCTAGGCCAGTGGCTTTGGAAGGAGTGCAGCACAGATTCACCAGAATGTTACCAGGGCTCCAAGGGTTAGATTATGAGAAGAGATTACATAAACTAGGCTTGTATTCCCTGGACTATAAAAAGTTATGGGGTGATTTGATTGAGGTTTTTAGGATTTTGAAAGGAATTGATAGGGTAGATAAAGAGAAATGTTTTCCACTGGTGGCGGAGTCTAGGACAAGGGGACAAACATAGCCTTAAAATCAGACCCACACCATTCAGGAGAGAAGTTAGGAAACACTGCTTCATGCAAAGGGTGGTAGCAGTGTGGAACGGTCTCCCACAAAAGAGTTAGGATACAGATCAGCTATGATCTTATTGAATGTCAGAACAGGGTTGAGGGGATGAATGACCTACTCCTGTTCCTACATTCTATGTTCCTATCTCAAATAGTTCCTTGGGAGTACAAGATATTGACAGGGTTCACTGCATCAGGCAATGTTCAAGTGTCTGCCTAGGCTCTCTACATTCACATCTGGGGTCGTTTGCATCATAAACCTTGTTAATCTCCCATTGCAACTAATTATGGGAGAGATGAACTGAGAACACGCACCTAGCCTGCAATAGAAGACCACAATGACATGTAATATCATGGACTCTACCCAAACCATTCAGTCTCTTGAGGAAGATTACCACACACAGGAAAACACACATGTTGATGTCATTTTCAATGAGTCTGTTTGTCTCTGCTCCCAATCTCTTAGGTCTTCAAATATATCAGAGCAGTAAGGTGGCCAGTAAAAAGATATGAAGGTAGTATATGGGACTGCTATACTTCATGGGGGTGAAATTCATCTTGAGCGGTAGCACAAATCAGGCGATAGAGAATCAGCAACCTGTTTTACACTCCACCAATTTTCTTTTCCATTGAAGTCAATGGAAAGAAAATGGGGCATTGTGTAAAAAGGGCTGCCAATGCACTATTGCCCATTTCATGCTACCACCCACGATTAAATCACCCCCCTCCCCATAATTCTAGTCATAGTTCGATCGCTAATAAACACAGCTTATAATATGAACTCGTTGATGTGATGTACAATGATTGCACTCTGGGCTATATTTTCCTCTGTTTGCTAATAATTAAGAAGGCAGCACTCAAAGTAAGCATGATGAGATTATTATTCAAAGAAAAGGAAATTACAGAGTGCTTTGGAGCAGTATTTACAGAAGAGAGTGAAGAAAGTCATCAAAGATTTGTGGATGAGGAAGTAGAAGGCGAAGCAATAGACATATCCATGAATGCTTCTTCAGGGACTGAGAACGCTAAAAATGAATGTGTCCAGGACCAGATAGTAAACACCCGAGAATACTAAAGGAGGTAATTGAGGAAATAGTAGAGGGACTAACCATGATTTTGGAAAGTTCATTAGAGATGGGAACTGTGACAAATGACTGGAGGATGGCAAATATTACAACTCTGTTGAAAACGAGGGAAAGAGATAAGCCAGGCAATTATTGACTGATTAACTCTGGGGGGAAATTTTCTGGAGATTAGCAGGCACGTTTGGGGGTGGGTCGGGAGGGAATCATTTTTTTTGATAGTGTGTTGGGGACCCGCTGCCACGCTAGTTTCCCAGATGTCGGGTCTGTCATCTCTGAACCGACCCAACACCAAGCGGCAGGGGAGGCAATTTAGATGATTAGGAGCTTGTTAACAGGCACTTAAAAACTATTTTAAGCCCACCTTTAGATTTTAAGAGTTCACCTACGGATCCCCCGCTGCTCGGGGATCACGTCAGGTAAGCAGGTCGGGAGTTGTGTCACCATGGGATCATTTCTTAACTTGACAGCTGAAAATGTGCTATAAAAGCTCCCATCTCACAGCTGTTCACTTTCCAAGGTTAGAGGCTGTTGCTTACTGCATTTTGAAAACAGATTGAGCTTTATGCAATTTGCAAGTGTTTGGAGCAAACTCTGTATCCAGTGTCACCTCATTGGAACAACATTTCTCACCATTGACAGCTTGCATCTGTCATCTCAACCTCACCTGCCATCTATTCCATCAGCATCAGTGCCCTTGAAACTATCTCACCTTGGTCCTCAGAATCCCATCACGATCAGCCCCAACACCAGCAGCACCAGGCACACCAGCAGCACCAACAACAACATCAACCTTCTCTGCAATCAACTGATGCTGCACAGGACAGAGGGCATCAGCACCCGACCACATTGCTGACCAGGAGACCAGGGATGGTCTCGCCATAGCCAGATTTACTTCACTTGACGCTGTACCCCCTGGCTGCCACATGATGCGCCAGGTTGGCACCACCCCACACCAACACCATAAAGCATCCCTACAATGCCCAAGCCATTCCTTTCACACTCATCACCATTGTGGGAGGTACCGTTATATCTTGCCATTCACTGCAACTCACTAAGCCACTTCCAAAGGTGCACACAAATCTGTCCAAGAAGGCAAAGTGGTGACAATAAAGATTTCGATGTTTGACACCACATTAACGGAAACTTCACATGACCATTGCATAAAACACACAAGTGCCTACCCTTGTGTGTTGTTAGTTGGTATGATTAGACTAGGATGAGGGTGAGTGTGAGGGGTAGCTAGTGAGTTGGGGAAGTGATCATGTAGATAGAGAGGGATGGGTGGAGGTGCAAGGTAAGTTTGTGTGAGTAAGGAGTAGGGTAGCAAGGCAAAGTGATGGGGATGTGATGAGAGGCACAGCAGGATAAGGTTGAGTGTGGCTTTGCAGTAACATTTCGTGATCTACTGAGATCATTGAAAGGTTTGTGCCACTGCTGCCTGGTCCTCCTAACAACATCCCTGCTTGTGTCCTCCTGTGCAATGTGCAACCTGGCTGTGTTGATCTCTTGGGGAGGTCTCTTCTGCCCATTGTCTACCTCATACGTTGCAGGAAAGGATGCACCAGAGCATGGTACATCGGCGAGACCATGCAGACACTGAGACAACGTATGAACGGACACCGTGCAACAATCGCCAGGCAGGATTGTTAGCTCCCAGTCGGGGAACACTTCAGCAGTCAAGGACATTCAGCCTCGGATCTGCGGGTAAGCGTTCTCCAAGGCGGCCTTCGAGACACATGACAACGCAAAATCATCGAGCAGAAACAGATAGCCAAGTTCCGCACTCATGAGGACGGCCTCAACTGGGATCTTGGGTTCATGTCATGTTACATGACGTAGAGTCATCCAGACTCGAGTCGTCGTTGGCTTGTTCACAGATGTGATTTCCAGTAAAAAAAAGTAATTTTTTTTAAAGTTTATGGTTTTCCATACAGACTGCATTTGACACATTAGACCCCCTGTGACCCCACCTCATTGTCTCAGTTGTATCTTGCTATGTCTTTGATGTGGTGCCTTCCTGGCTGACTTGATTGTTTCTCTGCCGAGGTGTGACGAAAGTCAGTCAGAAGGATTAAATGTAGTCGTCTGACATTGTACGCTACACATGCATTGTTCTCTGTCTATATATGCTTTACCGATTCGTATTCCTTCACTTCACCTGGCAAAGGGGCAGCAGATCTGAAAGCTTGTGATTTCAAATAAAACTGTTGGACTATAACCTGGTGTTGTGCGACTTTTCACTTTTGCCCATTGGAAGGGAAGAGAACCTCCCTGCGTGCTGTGACTCCCTCCATAAGCATATGGAGGGAGTCATGGGAGAGCTTGGGTGCAGCCCTGCACCTCTGGGCAGTGCTTGTCAGTGTTTGCAGCACCTCAATGCTGTAGAACACTGACAGCACAACCGTCAAAATCAATTTGGACATGGCCCCTTTAAGTAAACTGGTTGATGATGCGTCATCAAATGACGTCAACAGACCCGTTTCCTTCAATTGGCCGGGAAACGCGCTGGGCGGGCTTAACAAGCCCAATCAATGTAAAATCACTTTGTACTGCAAGCCACCACCAACCCTGACCGCACCGGACCCACCAAGGTCGGGGAAATCGCAGCCTCTATGTCAGTTATAGGAAAATTACTAGAGGCCATAATTAGAGATAAAATAAATTAATATGCAGAATGGCATGGACTAATTGGAGATTTTGAAGGGTAAATCATGTTTGACTAAGTTGATAGAAATTTTTTGATAGAATAACAGAAAGTGTGATAGATGTACTTTATATGGACTTCCAGAAAAAATTTGATGAAATACCGCATAAGAAATTGGTTGCAAAAATTAGGGCCCAAGGCATAAAAGAGAAAATGATGGATAAGGAATAGGCTGCATTCTCGTAGGCAGAAGGTTGTTATTAATGACAGTGGTTCTGCATGGGGCCGGTTACTAGCAGGGATCGACGTTAGAGTATTGCTCTTCACAATCTTTATTGATGATCTGGATAAGGGCATTGGGAACTGTCTGCAAGTTCATAGATGATACAAAGGTTTGTGTGGGTGTTACGACCTTAGATGAGAAAAATACATCAAAAGCAGATCTAGATGATAAAAATACATTCAAAGCAGATCTAGATGTGATGGGAGAATGGGACTGCATTTGGCAAGTGTCATTTAATATAAGTAAATGTAATGTTATGCACATGGGTAGGGCTAATGCCAATCATGTGTTTACCATGCAAGGTTGTGAATTTAAGACTGTTGAGTGGGAAAGACTTTGGCTTTATACTTCATGAATCCCTTAAGATTTAAAACCAGTGCCACGAGGCTATAGCAAATGCAAATAATGTATTAGGATGTATTCCTTGGATGATTAAATACAAAATAAAAATCACTATACTGTCCTTATATTAGGCTTTGGTTAGGTCTCATCCAGAATAGTGTGTCCAGCTCTGGTCTCTTCACATGATGGTGGATAGAGAGACCCTGGAAAAGGTTCAGAGAAGGGCCACTAGATTGATACCAAGTTTTTTGGTTGTCATCTTCCAAAATTCCATAGATTCTAGAACGATTCCCACGGATTGGAAGGTAGCAAATGTAACCCCACTATTTAAGAAAGGAGGGAGAGAGAAAATGGGGAACTATAGACCAGTTAACCTGACATCCGTAGTAGGGAAAATGCTAGAATCTATTATAAAGGAAATGGTAAAAGGGCACTTAGAAAATAATAATAAGATTGGGCAGAGTCAACACGGATTTATGAAAGGGAAATCGTGTTTGACAAATCTGCTAGAGTTTTTTGAGGTTGTAACTAGCAGAATAGATAAGGGGGAACCAGTGGATGTGGTGTATTTGGATTTTCAGGAGGCATTCGATAAGGTGCCACACAAGAGGTTATTAAACAAAATTAGGGCTCATATGATTGGGGGTAATATACTAATGTAATAATATGTACTAACATGATTGAGGATTGGTTAACAGACAGAAAACAGAGAATAGGAAAAAACAGGTCATTTTTGGGTTGGCAGGCTGTAACTAGTGGGGTACCACAAGGATCAGTGCTTGGGCCTCAGCTATTCACAATCTATATAAATGATTTGGATGAGGGGACCAAATGTAATATATCCAAGATGGTACAAAGCTAGGTGGGAATGTAAGTTGTGAGGAGGATGCAAGGAGGCTTCAAGGGGATATAGACAGGCTAAGTGAGTGGGCAAGAACATGGCAAATGGAATATAATGTGGAGAAATGTGAAGTTATCCACTTTGGTAGGAAAAATAGAAAAGCAGAGTATTTTTTAAATGGTGAGAGATTGGGAAATGTTGGTGTTCAGAGGGACCTGGATGTCCTTGTATATGAATCACTGAAAGTTATCATGCAGGTACAGCAAGCAATTAGGAAAGCAAATGGTATGTTGGCCTTTATTACAAGAGGATTTGAGTATAAGAGTAAAGACGTCTTCCTGCAATTATATAGGGCCCTGGTGAGATTTGGGTGATATGGATAGGCTATTTGTTAGATAAGTTAGAGAGGATCAGAGGACATGTGTATAAATTACGTAAGCAGAGAGCTACGTTAAATGTCAGGAGGTTTTTCTTTTCACAGAGAATTGTCAACAAGTTGCTGGCTTCTGCAGGGTGTGTATTCATTACAAGCTATCAAAACAAAGCTGGACAAGTTCCTAACTGTGGTAGACATCACTGGGTAGGTGGGGTATTGGATGATGTGTCGCCCAGTCACTATGGTCTCCTGGAACTTGTTTGTTCACCTTTGGGAGTCGAAGAGGAATTTCCCAGATTTTTACCCTAAACTGGCCTAGGGCTTTTTCCTCTTTCATGCCTCTCTCAGAAGATTGCGTGCTGCTGGTGGGTGTGGGGCAATGGGAGTCATCGTGTTAGGATGTACCATAATGAGAAGTCGCACAACACCAGGTTATAGTCCAACAGTTTTATTTGAAATCACGAGCTTTTGGAGCGCTGCTCCTTCGTCAGGTAAAGTGAAGGAATACAAATCAGCAAAGCATATATAGACAGAGAACAAAGCCTGTGTAGCGTACAATGTCAGATGACGACAGTAAATCTTTCTGACTGCCCTCCATCACACCTTGGGAGAGAGACAATCAGGCCAGTTAGGAAGGCATTACATCAAAGACACAGCACGCTACATTGTACGCTACACAGGCTTTGTTCTCTGTCTATATATGCTTTGCTGATTTGTATTCCTTCACTTCACCTGACGAAGGGGCAGCTGCTCCGAAAGCTCGTGATTTCAAATAAAACTGTTGGACTATAACCTGGTGTTGTGCGACTTCTCATTTTTGTCCACCCCAGTCCAACACCGGCATCTCCGCTTCAGGATGTACCATGACCATATAGGACAAGCTCAATGGATCAGCTGGTCTTTTCCTGTCTGTCACTTTAGTATATTCATATGTTCGTATTGATAGAGGAATGGTTGAAAGGGGTGATTGGATGTTTTTCAGATGGGCAGTTGGTGGCTAGTAGAGATCGCTATTTTCTTCATATATATAAAACCATTTCTGCTGCACTTTCTTGTGGGTGAAGCCTTTGCCTGCCCCAAACAGGGTCACTGGTGTAAGTGGTGGTGGGGGTGGGGGGTGGAATGGCCAGGAGCAGAGACAAGTTTCCTTGTCTCCCGCTTGGTGCAATAGTGCTGGGCCAGTAAGCCATGTAAGACCAGATGTACCAGCCTACTGAATAATGGAAGTGGGGTGCACCTGGGGATCTAGGCCTGGGTAATGGAATTTTAAAATGTTGGTTGCTTTTTTAGGCCCCTTATAAGGAGGGCTTATGGGGCACTAAAATGATGTTCTCTCTCCCCTTCGGATCAAGCACTGCTCCCTGTATTTTGTGGTATCTCCCCTATGGAGGGTACCCAAGATGCACCCCGAGTGGTGTGGTTACCTGACTAGTTCATTTAAATTATGTAACTCCCCCTGACCTCACAAGCTTTGGTAGGTCACTGGTGGTTGGATCCTGGCAGCTATGATGGGATCAAAAGTCCGTGGATTTTTGAGGCCATTGTTATCATGTTAATTTCAATGTTTAGAGAGTTGTGACTCTCCTCTCCATGCTCTTTGACACTTGCATTTTAACTACTAGGAGAGGAGCTCTGTGAGTAACCATGCATGCACAGAGCTTTCTCCTTGGTAGAAAAATTGGAGTTGCAGCCATGGAGGAACCAGTGGGGAGACCAAACGCAGATTGGGTGCCCGCTTTGCGGAACACCTCCATTCAGTCCGTAAGGGGGACCCCGAGCTCCCGGTGGCCTGTCACTTTAATTCACCGCTTCACTGCCACTCAGACCTCACCGTCCTCGGCCTCTTGCATTGTTCCACGGAAGCTCAGCGTAAGCTCGAGGAACAGCACCTCATCTTTCGATTAGGCACTTTACAGCCCTCTGGACTCAACATAGAGTTCAATAATTTCAGATCATAACCTCGACCCCTATCACATATATATATCTATATTTTTTTATCATCACTTTTTGTTTGGCCTTTTTTTCTTCCCTCTCACATGGCAGCTGTCCTTCCTTCTGCCAGCACAATTCACACATCATCTAGAGCCATCCTTTGTCTCTTAACCTGTCACATGACCACCTCCTCTTGCCTTGAATATCTCTCAATGTCTCTCAATGTCTCTTAATCTCTCCTGCTTTCTATCCTATCACTGACCTTCCCTTTTGTTCTTTCATCCCCTCCCCCATTTCCCAGCCCCTAAACCTGTTTTCCATTTCCTGCTTTTTTCCAGTTCTGACGAAAGGTCTTCGACCTGAAACGTTAACTCTGTTTATCTCTCCACGGATGCTGCCTGGCCTGCTGAGTTTTTCCAGCGTTTTCTGTTGTTATTGCAGACAGGGTACTGCCTGGTTGGAACCCACACTGTAGCTACAGGTCCCAGTATAAATTCAACATTACTGAAAAAGGGAATATGAGTATAAAGGGGTGTGATGTTGGTAGAAAGCATTAAGTGTTGTCCTGAGGAGATTAATGGAAAGTGTTGGTTAAAGCCTTGTTGAGTTAATTAGTGATGAACTTGTGCAACATTATACTGCCAAACAACCAATCAAAAAGTGAGCATTTTACTCCAAGTCAGACCTGGCTTTAGAACGTTTAATGATTTTGAAATATCACCACAGCAATGGCAGGTATATAGAAGTGGAGCAGGAGGATGGAGAGTTTTGACCTGGGAACACAGAGGCAGTCGGAAATGGGCAACTTGTAGGTAGTGAGTCTAGTGCAAAAAGAGTCAGGTCCCTGGGCCTATATTAATGACTTAGATGAAGGGACCGAGTGCAATGTATCCAGGTGTGCTGATGATACAAAGCTAGGTGGGAAAGTAAGCTGTGAGGAGCACACAAAGAGCTTGCAAAGGGATATAGACAGGTTAAGTGAGTGGGCAGATGGAGTATAATGTGGGGAAATATGAGATTATTCACTTTGGTAGGAAGAATAGAAAAACAGAATATTTTTTAAATGGTGAGAAACTATTAAATGTTGGTGTTCAGAGAGATTTAGGTGTCCTCGAACAGGAAACACAGAAAGTTGGCATGCAGGTACAGCAAGCAATTAGGAAGGCAAATGGCATGTTGGCCTTTATTGCAAGGGGGTTGGAGTACAAGAGTAAGGAAGTCTTATTACAATTGTACAGGGCTTTGGTGAGACCACACCTGGAGTACTGTGCACAATTTTGGTCTCCTTATCTGAGGAAGGACATACTTGTCTTAGAGGTGGTGTAACAAAGGTTCACCAGATTGATTCCTGGGATGAGAGGGTTGTCCTATGAGGAGAGATTGAGTAGATTGGGACTATACTCTCTGGAGTTTGGAAGAATGAGAGGTGATCTAATTGAAACATATAAGATTCTGAGGGGGTTGACAGGGTAGATGCTGCGAGGTTGTTTCCCCTGGCTGTAGAGTCTAGAACTAGGGGGCATAGTCTCAGGATTAGAGGTCGGCCAATTAAGACTGAGATTAGGAGGGATTTCTTCACTCAAAGGGTTGCGAATCTTTGGGATTCTCTATCCCAAAGGGCTGTGGATGCTGAGCCATTGAGCATATTCAAGGCTGAGGTAGATAGATAGATTTTTGGACTCTAGGGGAATCAAGGGATATGGGCATCAGGCGGGAAAGTGGAGTTGACGTCGAAGATCAGCCATGATATTATTGAATGGCAGAGCAGGCTCGACGGGCTGTATGGCCTACTCCTGCTCCTAATTCTTATGTTCTTATGTTCTTATAAGGGACAGTAGACTGCAGAAGGTGACCGAGCCCTTCAAAGCCCCATCCTTTTGATCCACCAATCTCTCCATTGTGAAGCCCAGAGTCCGCAAAACATCCACCAAAGCTGCAAAGTGAGCCAAAATGGACTCCTACTGTAAGGGCCCTGCTGCAGCACCATGGAGGTGACTACACTATCCAGGATAGACACCACAGAGGCTGGATGCAGACTCCTTCAAACTCTCTGGGAGAGGGCCTAATCCACTGGCAAGGTCTCTTCTAGCCTGTCTCTGCTACCAATAGCTGCTGCTGCCCACTGGTGTTGGGTGTTTCACCATGTGCAGACACCTCAGCTCACTACCTATCCCACATGGAGTGTCAATGTCCAACCTGGCGCCTGGAAGGGGTGGAGCACCTGACGGTGCATTCTCAGAGGGATTGTCCTCCCCCAAAGTCTTTTCTTCTGTAGTAACCTCTTCGTATTAAGAAGGCCCGAGAAATAAGAGAAAAAGAAGTTGGAATGGGAGAGAGAAGCTGAACGTGATCAGATAACAGAGTTTTGAGAATGCAGGTTGAAGTTGCTATGCATGCTGCATCTGTGCTATGTTTAATGAAGGGATACAAGTAATATGCAGACACCTTGCTTGGGGATACCATCAGCTTTTCCTTCCGATGCTCTGGACCCTAGCTAGGGCAATGAGGGCTTCTTGCTCGGCCTGTGAGAGGGTGATGATGCTGGGGGACTTTCCATCTGTCTTGTTCCTCTCTCTGGCATTATTTGTGATTTTTTCCGACAGAAAGAGAGGGTGAGAGTTAACAAATGGGGGTAACTTTGACTCTGGGCGATAGTGTAAAACGGGCGATATTGAATCAGCCACCCGTTGTACACCTCTCCGGATTTTCATTTCCATTGAAGTCAATGTGGAGAAGGTGAGTGGAGATGTGTGAGGTTTGTGCATATAGTGGTGAGGGTGTAGAAGATGCAAGATGGAATGTGGCTGGGGAGATGATGAATATCAAGGGAAGTGTGTGTGATGTGAAGTGAAGAAGGAATGGTGGGAATCATTGGTGGTTGTGCCTGTGGTTGTATGTGAGAATAGAATGGTCATCATGTGTGGTGTAAAGAGAGAAAAAGAAAATGTAAGGTGTTTTAGTGTTGCCTTCTGATTATATGTTGAAGGATGTGATGGAGCGGAGGTCATAGTTGAGAGTGGTGGGGGAGGGATGAGAGGAGTGTTGTGAGATGCTGATGAGAGAGGTAGAGAGTGAAGAGGCGTACTAACCTTTGCTGCTCTTGTGAGGTCATTAACCCTCTTTACACATTAAACCCAGGTCCTTGGGGTGATGGTGGCACTGACCCTATCAGCCAACTCCGTCCAGTCTTGCCTGACAGTGGCCTTGGGGGTGCCCTTGCAAGTGCTGGGGAAGCCCTCGCTTCCTCAAACTAGAACTTCCAAGGAAGTATCAGGAAAGTGAGGGATAGTCCTTCAAATCATCTCTGTGGCCAGCAAGTCATCCACAGTTGTTAAGTGAAAAATGCTCAATTCTACATTCCTGCTAACATTTCTCAATGTAAAGAAAGCTGTTATTGTATATATCTTTAACAACTACTACTTTCTTTCATCTCCACATATCCTGTGCGGCTACTATAAAGCAATATTCATGACTTACGTTTATGCTCTATATTAAATTATGCAACTTCTTCTCAACCTCGCTCAGGTCCTTTGAATCATTGACATCAAGTTTACTCATTTAATGTAATTCTCTCATGCTTTTTGCCTCCTTTACATATTTGGGAACTGTCTCTCTGCACCAAAAATCAGTTCCTGTTTGTTCATAACAAAGTTTACTATGTTCAGGTACCTAATCAGTAAAATGAGCTTTTATCATTTTGTTCAGCCACACTCTTCCAAAATTTGGCATTCTAGCATTGGGCGAAGGGATTTCTTTGACAATTGCACAAGGTAAGTAGCTTGCGATTTGCTTGAGAAGTAATTTAATTGTGATTGGCTGCAATTCTTCATTACTGCAGGTAAAATTGTATTCCTAACCATGAAATCTTACAATTTCATTCACAGGTAGTAAATCACAGAAACAAAATGCATGCTTCACTTGAACTGAGGGAAACATGTTTATATAACACTGCAGTTTATAAAAAGGTTGCGTGGGAAAGTTATTTATTATGGAGGAGCGAGACACATACAAACAGCACATGCATTACACGGAAATAAATGATTACCCAACAGGTGTATGGTAGTTATTCGAACATTCTTTAAATTACATTGATAGTCAGTTTCTATTGCTTTCTGGTGGCTGTATTACACACTCAATTACTCAGCTTACAAGAGTTACACATTTACACCATCGTCCTCTTTGAACTTCATGTACTGTCCTTTATTTCCCTTGCCCGGGACATTTTGGCTACAGGATTTTATGTAATTCAGCAAAAATTGTACCAAGGTGGTCATTTGCAACTTTGACAGGAGCAAAAAAACTGGTGGTAGCGGATTGGGCGCCCATTTTATACTCTACCCAATTTTGTTTTCCATTGACTTTAGGGAGCGCGTGTATAACGGGTGCCTGATCCACTGCTGCTAGTTTTCTGCTCCCGCCAAAGTTGAAAATTACCCTTGAAATTCAAGAGTCAATAGAATACCTTAATACATCTTCATTTACTATACATTCAGTTCCTGATTGGTTGTCACATTTTTAATACGTTAATCCACACTTTATAAATACATCACACCTTAGATGTTGCTACAGATATGAGAACAAAAAAAACAATCATTTTCTCATTGCATCTCAATATGCAGGAGACCTGCGTGTGGAAATAGGTCTGTTGACAGCAAATCACTTGTGAAATTGTTTTTCAGTTATTGAGGTTAGAATTTAGCATCTGTGGCAGAACATAACAATACAGATGCAATTTTCTAGGAACCTTAATTTCAAAATACATCAAGGGACTGTTTCAAGGAAGCCACTCATCCAGCTTTATGGAAGTCAAATAAAAGTCTCCTTTAGTGACTTAGGCGACTATATAAGGACAGACTTTCCTTAAATGCATGATCAACCATCAACCATCAACATGTTCACCCACAAAGATGAAATATGTCTTCAATTATGGCAAATAAGGCGAGCAACAGGAATGAGACACCAAGATGCATGGGGGAGATTTCCTCAGTTTGCTCGGCGTAACAAAATCATGAACCTTTTTTTTTAGGAATGGGTTTATGATCTTATTACACACAAGCTCACAGAGCAAATCTTTCTCCCATGTCATATATAACAATGAGGTATATATTTAGCAGTAATGATGAGATAAATGTTCAGTTAAATAGATGTGCAGCTACAAAGATGGTACAGGTGTTCAGGTATAATAATGAGATGTATGGTCAGTTATAATGATATGACAGCAAGACTCATAATCAGCTATAACAATGTGACATGTGACAGCTATAAGGAAGTGCAAAGATGCAAGATCAGCTAAGTCCAGTGATGAATAACATGGTCGACTACAGTCCAGTGATGAGTAACATGGTCGACTATAGCCTAGTGATGAGTAACATGGTCGACTATAGCCTAGTAATGAGTAACATGGTCAACTAGTGGCGGTGGTAACAGGGCACTTAGAACATCATAATATGATTAGGCAGAGTCAACATGGTTTTATGAAAGGGAAATCGTGTTTGACAAATTTATTAGAGTTTTTTGAGGATGTAACTCACAGGGTAGATAAAGGAGAACCAGTTGATGTAGTAATTTTGGATTTTCAAAAGGCATTCTATAAAATGCCACAGAAAAGGTTGCTACACAAGATAAGTGCTCATGGGGATGGGGGTAAAGTTTTAGCATGGATAGAGGATTGGTTAACGGACAGAAAACAGAGAGTAGGGATAAACAGGTCATTTTCAGATTGGCAGGCTGTATCTAGTGGGGTGCCACAATGATCAGTGCTTGAGGCCTCAGCTATTCACAATCTACATTAATGAGTCAGATGAAGGGACCCAAGTGTAACTTATCCAGTTTGCCAACGATAGAAAGCTAGATGAGAAAGTAAGCTGTGAGGAGGACACAAAGGGGGAAAAATTCAGTATCGCCCCGTTTGGGGCGCAATTATCGGCCATGTGCAAAGTTTAGCGCCTGGCGCTAATTATCGCCTCCGACTGCAAACTTGACTTTTATCGTCCCTGGAGGTGATTGCAGCGCTAAATCAGGTGCTACACATCTGTCTTAAGGCGCAAAGGCCGAGGAGCGAAGTGCTAACTCAGAGCGCTGGCGAAGCTCATGTGATGTCAGTCAGCAATGGAACACAGACACACTGGCGCCGGCCAGTTCTTAAAGGGGAGGGTCGATCTTGCTCTGCATCCACACCCTGCTCATTGCAGCCTTGAATCCCGGCCTGGAGAGACCTGTACATCAAATCTGTTGGAAAGAACAATGGAGATGCCCAGGGAAAGAGCTCAGAGTGCAGCCCCCACAGTCTCTTCTAAATCGATGCAAGGAAGATCAAACCAGAAAGAACCTGCTAAGTGCTGCTCAGCACCCAAAACTCCTCAACACAGCTTTGAATATCTCCTGCAGTCTCTCTCTCTCACTCAGAATGCATGATGCAAAAATTTCACAGACAAAAAAAGGCAGGAAGCGGTCGCCTTTAAATAGCGCTCCTCCAGCCCCTTCCTGACTGCAAAATGCTCCCCTCAACCTGTCATTGCTAGCGGCAGGCGATAAGACAGGGGGCGCCACTCAATATCCGGTCCGGGGCGCTACCAGGGCGTTGCACTCTCGACTGACGTCACGATTGGACGGCACAGGAGATCGTGACGGTAGTGTTTAGCGCTGCCGCAAAATGTCTAGTTAATTTTGTGAGCGGCGCAAAGATTGCCGTGCACGGGCGCTAGTTGCTTTGCACCCCATCAGCACCCTCTTAAGGCGCTAACAGGAGGCGCAATCCAACTGAAGTTTTCCCCAAAGAGTTTAGAAGAATGAGAGGTGATCTCATTGAAACATATAAGATTCTGAGGGGGATTGACAGGGTAGATGCTGAGAGATTGATTCCCCTGGCTGGAGTGTCTAAAACTTGGGGGCATAGTCTCAGGATAATCGGTCAGCCTTCTAAGACTGAGACGAGGAGGAATTTCTTCACTCAGAAGGTTGTGAATCTTTGGAATTCTCTGCCTCAAAGGGGAGTGGATGCTCAGTCTTTGAGTATATTCAAAGCTGAGAGAGATAGATTTAAGACTCTAGCGGAAATAAAAGGATATGGACACCAGGCGGCAAAGTGGAGTTCAGATCGAAGATCAGCCATGATCATATTGAATGCTGGAGCAGGCTCGAGGGGCTGTATGGCCTACTCCTGCTCCTAATGATTATGTTCTTTTGACTATAGCGCAATGACGAGTAACAGGGTCGACTATAGTCCAGTGACGAGTAACAGGGCTAACGATAGTCCAGTGACGAGTAACATTGTTGACTATAGTCCAGTGATGAGTAACATGGTCGACTATAGTCCAGTGATGAGTAAAATGTTCGACTATAGTCCAGTGACGAGTCACATGGTCGACTATCATCCAGTGATGAGTAAAATGTTCGACTATAGTCCAGTGATGAGTAACATGGTCGACTATAGTCCAGAGATGAGTAACGTGGTCGACTATAGTCCAGTGATGAGTAACATGGTCGACTATAGTCCAGTGATGAGTAAAATGTTCGACTATAGTCCAGTGACGAGTCACATGGTCGACTATCATCCAGTGATGAGTAAAATGTTCGACTATAGTCCAGTGATGAGTAACATGGTCGACTATAGTCCAGAGATGAGTAACGTGGTCGACTATAGTCCAGTGATGAGTAACATGGTCGACTATAGTCCAGTGACGAGTAACATGGTCGACTATAGTCCAGTGATGAGTAACATGGTCGACTATAGTCCAGTGAAGAGTAACGTGGTCGACTATAGTCCAGTGATGAGAAACATGGTCGACTATAGTCCAGTGATGAGTAACGTGGTCGACTATAGTCCAGTGATGAGTAACATGGTCGACTATAGTCCAGTGATGAGTAACGTGGTCGACTATATTCCAGTGACGAGTAACATGGTCGACTATAGTCCAGTGATGAGTAACATGGTCGACTATAGTCCAGTGATGAGTAACATGATCGACTATAGTCCAGTGACGAGTAACATGGTCGACTGTAGTCCAGTGATGAGTAACGTGGTCGACTATCGTCCAGCGATGAGTAACGTGGTCGACTATAGTCCCGTGATGAGTAACGTGGTCGACTATCGTCCAGCGATGAGTAACGTGGTCGACTATCGTCCAGCGATGAGTAAAATGTTCGACTATATTCCAGTGATGAGTAACATGATCGACTATAGTCCAGTGATGAGAAAAATGATCGACAAAAGTCCAGTGATGAGTAACATGATCGACTATAGTCCAGTGACGAGTAACAGGGTCGACTATAGTCCAGTGATGAGTAACGTGGTCGACTATAGTCCAGTGATGAGTAACATGGTCGACTATAGTCCAGTGACGAGTAACATGGTCGACTATAGTCCAGTGATGAGAAAAATGATTGACAAAAGTCCAGTGATGAGTAACATGATCGACTATAGTCCAGTGACGAGTAACAGGGTCGACTATAGTCCAGTGATGAGTAACGTGGTCGACTATAGTCCAGTGATGAATAACATGGTCGACTATAGACCAGTGATGAGTCACATGGTCGACTATAGTCCAATGATGAGTAACCTGGTCGACTATAGTCCAGTGATGAGTAACATTGTCGACTATCGTCCAGTGATGAGTAACATGGTCGACTATCGTCCAGTGATGAGTGACTTGGTCGACTATCGTCCAGTGATGAGTAACATGGTTGACTATCGTCCAGGGATGAGTAACATGGTCGACTATAGCAAGTGATGAGTAACATGGTCGTCTATAGTCCAGTGATGAGTAACATTGTCGACTATAGTCCAGTGATGAGTAACATGGTCGTCTATAGTCCAGTGATGAGTAACATTGTCGACTATAGTCCAGTGATGAGTAACATGGTCGACTATTGTCCAGTGATGAGTAACATGGTCGACTATTGTCCAGTGATGAGTAACATGACCGACTATAGTCCAGTGATGAGTAACATTGTCGACTATAGTCCAGTGATGAGTAACATTGTCGACTATAGTCCAGAGATGAGTAACATGGTCGACTATCGTCCAATGATGCGTAACATGGTCGTCTATAGTCCAGTGATGAGTAACATTGATGACTATAGTCCAGTGATGAGTCTCATCGTTGACTATCGTCCAGTGAGGAGTAACATGGTCAACTATCGTCCAGTGAGGAGTAACATGGTCGACAATCGTCCAGTGATGAGGAACATTGTTGACTATAGTCCAGTGAAGAGTAACATTGTCGACTATAGTCCAGTGACGAGTAACATTGTCGAATATAGTCCAGTGATGAGTAACTGGTCGACTATCGTCCAGTGATGAATAACATGGTCGACTACAGTCCAGTAATGAGTAACATGTTCGACTATATTCCAGTGATGAGTAACATGGTCGACAGTAGACCAGAGATGAGTAACATGTTCGACTATATTCCAGTGATGAGTAACATGGTCGACTATAGACCAGTGATGAGTAACATGGTCGACTATAGTCCAGTGATGAGTAACATGGTCGACTATAGACCAGTGATGAGTAACATGGTCGACTATAGACCAGTGATGAGTAACATAGTCGACTATATTCCAGTGATGAGTAACATGGTCGACTATAGTCCAGTGATGAATAACATGGTCGACTATAGACCAGTGATGAGTCACATGGTCGACTATAGTTCAATGATGAGTAACCTGGTCGACTATAGTCCAGTGATGAGTAACATTGTCGACTATCGTCCAGTGATGAGTAACATGGTCGACTATCGTGCAGTGATGAGTGACTTGGTCGACTATCGTCCAGTGATGAGTAACATGGTTGACTATCGTCCAGGGATGAGTAACATGGTCGACTATAGCAAGTGATGAGTAACATGGTCGTCTATAGTCCAGTGATGAGTAACATTGTCGACTATAGTCCAGTGATGAGTAACATTGTCGACTATAGTCCAGTGATGAGTAACATGGTCGACTATCGTCCAATGATGCGTAACATGGTCGTCTATAGTCCAGTGATGAGTAACATTGTCGACTATAGTCCTTTGATGAGTAACATTGTCGACTATAGTCCAGAGATGAGTAAAATGGTCGACTATCGTCCAATGATGCGTAACATGGTCGTCTATAGTCCAGTGATGAGTAACATTGTCGACTATAGTCCAGTGATGAGTAACATGGTCGACTATTGTCCAGTGATGAGTAACATGGTCGACTATTGTCCAGTGATGAGTAACATGACCGACTATAGTCCAGTGATGAGTAACATGGTCGACTATCGTCCAGTGATGAGTGACATGGTCGACTATAGTCCAGTGATGAGTAACATGGTTGACTATCGTCCAGGGATGAGTAACATGATCGACTATAGTCCAGTGATGAGTAACATGGCCGACTATAGTTCAGTGATGAGAGACATGGTCGACTATCGTCCAGTGATGAGTGACATGGTCGACTATCGTCCAGTGATGAGTAACATGGTAGACTATAGTCCGGTGAACAGTAACATGGTTGACAAAAGTCCAGTGATGAGTAACATGGTCAACTATAGTCCAGTGATGAGCACATTGTTGACTAAAGTCCAGTGATGAGTAACATGGTCGACTATAGTCCGGTGAACAGGTACATGGTTGACAAAAGTCCAGTGATGAGTAACATGGTCGACTATAGTCCAATGATGATTAACATGGTCGACTATAGTCCAGTGATGAATAACATTGTCGACTATATTCCAGTGATGAGTAACATGGTCGACTATAAACCAGTGATGAGTAACATGGTCGACTATAGTCCAGTGATGAGTAAGATGGTCGACTATAGACCAGTGATGAGTCACATGGTCGACTATAGTCCAATGATGAGTAACCTGGTCGACTATAGTACATTGATGTGTAACGCTGTCGACTGTAGTCCAGTGATGAGTAACATGGTCAACTATCGTACAATGATGCGTAACATGGTCGACTATAGTCCAGTGATGAGTAAAATTGTCGACTATAGTCCAGTGATGAGTAACATGGTCGACTGTAGTCCAGTGATGAGTAACATGGCCGACTATCGTCCAGTGATGAGAGACATGGTCGACTATCGTCCAGTGATGAGTGACATGGTCGACTATCGTCCAGTGATGAGTAACATGGTTGACTATCGTCCAGGGATGAGTAACATGATCGAATATAGTCCAGTGATGAGTAACATGGTCGACTATCGTCCAGTGATGAGTAACATGTTCGACTCTAGTCCAGTGATGAGCACATTGTCGACTAAAGTCCAGTGATGAGTAACATGGTTGACTATAGTCCAGTGATGAATAACATGGTCGACTCTAGTCCAGTGATGAGTAACATTGTCGACCAAAGTCCAGTGATGAGTAACATGGTCGATTATAGTCCAATGATGAGTAACATGGTCGACTATTGTCCAGTGATGAGTAACATGGCCGACTATAGTTCAGTGATGAGAGACATGGTCGACTATCGTCCAGTGATGAGTGACATGGTCGACTATCGTCCAGTGATGAGTAACATGGTTGACTATCGTCCAGGGATGAGTAACATGATCGAATATAGTCCAGTGATGAGTAACATGGTCGACTATCGTCCAGTGATGAGTAACATGTTCGACTCTAGTCCAGTGATGAGCACATTGTCGACTAAAGTCCAGTGATGAGTAACATGGTTGACTATAGTCCAGTGATGAATAACATGGTCGACTCTAGTCCAGTGATGAGTAACATTGTCGACCAAAGTCCAGTGATGAGTAACATGGTCGATTATAGTCCAATGATGAGTAACATGGTCGAATATAGTCCAGTGATGAGTAACATGGTCGACTATAGTCCAGTGACGAGAAACATGGTCGACTATATTCCAGTGATGAGTAACATGGTCGACTATAGTCCAGTGATGAATAACATTGTCGACTATAGCCCAGTGATGAGTAACATGGTCGACTATATTCCAGTGATGAGTAACAAGGTCGACTATAGTCCAATGATGAGTAACATGGTCAACTATATTCCAGTGATGAGTAACGTGGTCGACGATAGTCCAGTGATGAATAGCATTGTCGACTATAGCCCAGTGATGAGTAACATTGTCCACTATATCCCAGTGATGAGTAACATGGTAGACTATAGTCCAGTGATGAGTAACATGGTCGACTATAGTCCGGTGAACAGTAACATGGTTGACAAAAGTCCAGTGATGAGTAACATGGTTGACTATATTCCAGTGATGAGTAACATTGTCGACTGTAGTCCAGTGATGAGTAACATGGTTGACAAAAGTGCAGTGATGAGTAACATGGTTGACTATATACCAGTGATGAGTAACATGTTCGAATATAGTCCAATGACGAGTAACATGGTCGACTGTATTCCAGTGATGAGTAACATGGTTGACTATCGGCCAGTGATGAGTACCATTGTCGACTCTGGTACAGTGATGAGTAACATGATCGACTATAGTCCAGTGATGAGTAACATGGTCGACTATATCAAGTGATCAGTAACATGGTCGTCTATAGTCCAGTGATGAGTAAGATGGTCGACTATAGACCAGTGATGAGTCACATGGTCGACTATAGTCCAATGATGAGTAACCTGGTCGACTATAGTACATTGATGTGTAACGCTGTCGACTGTAGTCCAGAGATGAGTAACATGGTCAACTATCGTACAATGATGCGTAACATGGTCGACTATAGTCCAGTGATGAGTAAAATTGTCGACTATAGTCCAGTGATGAGTAACATGGTCGACTGTAGTCCAGTGATGAGTAACATGGCCGACTATCGTCCAGTGATGAGAGACATGGTCGACTATCGTCCAGTGATGAGTGACATGGTCGACTATCGTCCAGTGATGAGTAACATGGTTGACTATCGTCCAGGGATGAGTAACATGATCGAATATAGTCCAGTGATGAGTAACATGGTCGACTATCGTCCAGTGATGAGTTACATGTTCGACTCTAGTCCAGTGATGAGCACATTGTCGACTAAAGTCCAGTGATGAGTAACATGGTTGACTGTAGTCCAGTGATGAGTAACATGGTCGACTATCGTCCAGTGAGGAGTAACATGGTCGACAATCGTCCAGTGATGAGGAACATTGTTGACTATAGTCCAGTGAAGAGTAACATTGTCGACTATAGTCCAGTGACGAGTAACATTGTCGAATATAGTCCAGTGATGAGTAACTGGTCGACTATCGTCCAGTGATGAATAACATGGTCGACTACAGTCCAGTAATGAGTAACATGTTCGACTATATTCCAGTGATGAGTAACATGGTCGACAGTAGACCAGAGATGAGTAACATGTTCGACTATATTCCAGTGATGAGTAACATGGTCGACTATAGACCAGTGATGAGTAACATGGTCGACTATAGTCCAGTGATGAGTAACATGGTCGACTATAGACCAGTGATGAGTAACATGGTCGACTATAGACCAGTGATGAGTAACATAGTCGACTATATTCCAGTGATGAGTAACATGGTCGACTATAGTCCAGTGATGAATAACATGGTCGACTATAGACCAGTGATGAGTCACATGGTCGACTATAGTTCAATGATGAGTAACCTGGTCGACTATAGTCCAGTGATGAGTAACATTGTCGACTATCGTCCAGTGATGAGTAACATGGTCGACTATCGTGCAGTGATGAGTGACTTGGTCGACTATCGTCCAGTGATGAGTAACATGGTTGACTATCGTCCAGGGATGAGTAACATGGTCGACTATAGCAAGTGATGAGTAACATGGTCGTCTATAGTCCAGTGATGAGTAACATTGTCGACTATAGTCCAGTGATGAGTAACATTGTCGACTATAGTCCAGTGATGAGTAACATGGTCGACTATCGTCCAATGATGCGTAACATGGTCGTCTATAGTCCAGTGATGAGTAACATTGTCGACTATAGTCCTTTGATGAGTAACATTGTCGACTATAGTCCAGAGATGAGTAAAATGGTCGACTATCGTCCAATGATGCGTAAACATGGTCGTCTATAGTCCAGTGATGAGTAACATTGTCGACTATAGTCCAGTGATGAGTAACATGGTCGACTATTGTCCAGTGATGAGTAACATGGTCGACTATTGTCCAGTGATGAGTAACATGACCGACTATAGTCCCGTGATGAGTAACATGGTCGACTATCGTCCAGTGATGAGTGACATGGTCGACTATAGTCCAGTGATGAGTAACATGGTTGACTATCGTCCAGGGATGAGTAACATGATCGACTATAGTTCAGTGATGAGAGACATGGTCGACTATCGTCCAGTGATGAGTGACATGGTCGACTATCGTCCAGTGATGAGTAACATGGTTGACTATCATCCAGGGATGAGTAACATGATCGAATATAGTCCAGTGATGAGTAACATGGTCGACTATCATCCAGTGATGAGTAATATGTTCGACTCTAGTCCAGTGATGAGCACATTGTCGCCTAAAGTCCAGTGATGAGTAACATGGTTGACTATAGTCCAGTGATGAATAACATGGTCGACTCTAGTCCAGTGATGAGTAACATTGTCGACCAAAGTCCAGTAATGAGTAACATGGTCGATTATAGTCCAATGATGAGTAACATGGTCGAATATAGTCCAGTGATGAGTAACATGGTCGACTATAGTCCAGTGACGAGAAACATGGTCGACTATATTCCAGTGATGAGTAACATGGTCGACTATAGTCCAGCGATGAATAACATTGTCGACTATAGCCCAGTGATGAGTAACATGGTCGACTATATTCCAGTGATGAGTAACAAGGTCGACTATAGTCCAGTGAGGAGTAACATGGTCAACTATATTCCAGTGATGAGTAACGTGGTCGACGATAGTCCAGTGATGAATAGCATTGTCGACTATAGCCCAGTGATGAATAACATTGTCCACTATAGCCCAGTGATGAGTAACATGGTAGACTATAGTCCAGTGATGAGTAACATGGTCGACTATAGTCCGGTGAACAGTAACATGGTTGACAAAAGTCCAGTGATGAGTAACATGGTCGACTATAGTCCAGTGATGAGCACATTGTTGACTAAAGTCCAGTGATGAGTAACATGGTCGACTATATTCCAGTGATGATTAACATGGTCGACTATAGTCCAGTGATGAATAACATTGTCGACTATATTCCAGTGATGAGTAACATGGTCGACTATAAACCAGTGATGAGTAACATGGACGACTATAGACCAGTGATGAGTAACATGGTCGACTATAGTCCAGTGATGAGTAAGATGGTCGAATATAGACCAGTGATGAGTCACATGGTCGACTATAGTCCAATGATGAGTAACCTGGTCGACTATAGTACATTGATGTGTAACGCTGTCGACTGTAGTCCAGAGATGAGTAACATGGTCAACTATCGTACAATGATGCGTAACATGGTCGACTATAGTCCAGTGATGAGTAAAATTGTCGACTATAGTCCAGTGATGAGTAACATGGTCGATGTAGTCCAGTGATGAGTAACATGGCCGACTATCGTCCAGTGATGAGAGACATGGTCGACTATCGTCCAGTGATGAGTGACATGGTCGACTATCGTCCAGTGATGAGTAACATGGTTGACTATCGTCCAGGGATGAGTAACATGATCGAATATAGTCCAGTGATGAGTAACATGGTCGACTATCGTCCAGTGATGAGTAACATGTTCGACTCTAGTCCAGTGATGAGCACATTGTCGACTAAAGTCCAGTGATGAGTAACATGGTTGACTATAGTCCAGTGATGAATAACATGGTCGACTCTAGTCCAGTGATGAGTAACATTGTCGACCAAAGTCCAGGGATGAGTAACATGGTCGATTATAGTCCAATGATGAGTAACATGGTCGACTATTGTCCAGTGATGAGTAACATGGCCGACTATAGTTCAGTGATGAGAGACATGGTCGACTATCGTCCAGTGATGAGTGACATGGTTGACTATCGTCCAGGGATGAGTAACATGATCGAATATAGTCCAGTGATGAGTAACATGGTCGACTATCATCCAGTGATGAGTAACATGTTCGACTCTAGTCCAGTGATGAGCACATTGTCGACTATAGTCCAGTGATGAATAACATGGTCGACTCTAGTCCAGTGATGAGTAACATTGTCGACCAAAGTCCAGTGATGAGTAACATGGTCGATTATAGTCCAATGATGAGTAACATGGTCGAATATAGTCCAGTGATGAGTAACATGGTCGACTATAGTCCAGTGACGAGAAACATGGTCGACTATATTCCAGTGATGAGTAACATGGTCGACTATAGTCCAGTGATGAATAACATTGTCGACTATAGCCCAGTGATGAGTAACAAGGTCGACTATATTCCAGTGATGAGTAACATGGTCAACTATATTCCAGTGATGAGTAACGTGGTCGACGATAGTCCAGTGATGAATAGCATTGTCGACTATAGCCCATTGATGAGTAACATGGTCGACTATAGTCCAGTGATGAGTAACATTGTCCACTATATCCCAGTGATGAGTAACATGGTAGACTATAGTCCAGTGATGAGTAACATGGTCGACTATAGTCCGGTGAACAGTAACATGGTTGACAAAAGTCCAGTGATGAGTAACATGGTTGACTATATTCCAGTGATGAGTAACATTGTCGACTGTAGTCCAGTGATGAGTAACATGGTTGACAAAAGTGCAGTGATGAGTAACATGGTTGACTATATACCAGTGATGAGTAACATTGTCGACTATAGTCCACTGATGAGTAACATTGTCGACTATAGTCCAGTGATGACTAACATGTTCGAATATAGTCCAATGACGAGTAACATGGTCGACTGTATTCCAGTGATGAGTAACATGGTTGACTATCGGCCAGTGATGAGTACCATTGTCGACTCTGGTACAGTGATGAGTAACATGATCGACTATAGTCCAGTGATGAGTAACATGGTCGACTATATCAAGTGATCAGTAACATGGTCGTCTATAGTCCAGTGATGAGTAAGATGGTCGACTATAGACCAGTGATGAGTCACATGGTCGACTATAGTCCAATGATGAGTAACCTGGTCGACTATAGTACATTGATGTGTAACGCTGTCGACTGTAGTCCAGAGATGAGTAACATGGTCAACTATCGTACAATGATGCGTAACATGGTCGACTATAGTCCAGTGATGAGTAAAATTGTCGACTATAGTCCAGTGATGAGTAACATGGTCGACTGTAGTCCAGTGATGAGTAACATGGCCGACTATCGTCCAGTGATGAGAGACATGGTCGACTATCGTCCAGTGATGAGTGACATGGTCGACTATCGTCCAGTGATGAGTAACATGGTTGACTATCGTCCAGGGATGAGTAACATGATCGAATATAGTCCAGTGATGAGTAACATGGTCGACTATCGTCCAGTGATGAGTAACATGTTCGACTCTAGTCCAGTGATGAGCACATTGTCGACTAAAGTCCAGTGATGAGTAACATGGTTGACAATAGTCCAGTGATGAATAACATGGTCGACTCTAGTCCAGTGATGAGTAACATTGTCGACCAAAGTCCAGTGATGAGTAACATGGTCGATTATAGTCCAATGATGAGTAACATGGTCGACTATTGTCCAGTGATGAGTAACATGGCCGACTATAGTTCAGTGATGAGAGACATGGTCGACTATCGTCCAGTGATGAGTGACATGGTCGACTATCGTCCAGTGATGAGTAACATGGTTGACTATCGTCCAGGGATGAGTAACATGATCGAATATAGTCCAGTGATGAGTAACATGGTCGACTATCGTCCAGTGATGAGTAACATGTTCGACTCTAGTCCAGTGATGAGCACATTGTCGACTATAGTCCAGTGATGAATCACATGGTCGACTATAGTCCAGTGATGAGTAACATTGTCGACCAAAGTCCAGTGATGAGTAACATGGTCGATTATAGTCCAATGATGAGTAACATGGTCGAATATAGTCCAGTGATGAGTAACATGGTCGACTATAGTCCAGTGACGAGAAACATGGTCGACTATATTCCAGTGATGAGTAACATGGTCGACTATAGTCCAGTGATGAATAACATTGTCGACTTTAGCCAGTGATGAGTAACATGGTCGACTATATTCCAGTGATGAGTAACAAGGTCGACTATAGTCCAGTGATGAGTAACATGGTCAACTATATTCCAGTGATGAGTAACGTGGTCGACGATAGTCCAGTGATGAATAGCATTGTCGACTATAGCCCAGTGATGAGTAACATTGTCCACTATATCCCAGTGATGAGCAACATGGTAGACTATAGTCCAGTGATGAGTAACATGGTCGACTATAGTCCGGTGAACAGTAACATGGTTGACGAAAGTCCAGTGATGAGTAACATGGTTGACTATATTCCAGTGATGAGTAACATTGTCGACTGTAGTCCAGTGATGAGTAACATGGTTGACAAAAGTGCAGTGATGAGTAACATGGTTGACTATATACCAGTGATGAGTAACATGGTCGACTATATTCCAGTGATGAGTAACATGGTCGACTATAAACCAGTGATGAGTAACATGGACGACTATAGACCAGTGATGAGTAACATGGTCGACTATAGTCCAGTGATGAGTAAGATGGTCGACTATAGACCAGTGATGAGTCACATGGTCGACTATAGTCCAATGATGAGTAACCTGGTCGACTATAGTACATTGATGTGTAACGCTGTCGACTGTAGTCCAGAGATGAGTAACATGGTCAACTATCGTACAATGATGCGTAACATGGTCGACTATAGTCCAGTGATGAGTAAAATTGTCGACTATAGTCCAGTGATGAGTAACATGGTCGACTATTGTCCAGTGATGAGTAACATGGCCGACTATCGTCCAGTGATGAGAGACATGGTCGACTATCGTCCAGTGATGAGTGACATGGTCGACTATCGTCCAGTGATGAGTAACATGGTTGACTATCGTCCAGGGATGAGTAACATGATCGAATATAGTCCAGTGATGAGTAACATGGTCGACTATCGTCCAGTGATGAGTAACATGTTCGACTCTAGTCCAGTGATGAGCACATTGTCGACTAAAGTCCAGTGATGAGTAACATGGTTGACTATAGTCCAGTGATGAATAACATGGTCGACTCTAGTACAGTGATGAGTAACATTGTCGACCAAAGTCCAGTGATGAGTAACATGGTCGATTGTAGTCCAATGATGAGTAACATGGTCGAATATAGTCCAGTGATGAGTAACATGGTCGACTTTAGTCCAGTGACGAGAAACATGGTCGACTATATTCCAGTGATGAGTAACATGGTCGAATATAGTCCAGTTATGAATAACATTGTCGAGTATAGCCCAGTGATGAGTAACATGGTCGACTATATTCCAGTGATGAGTAACATGGTCGAAAATAGTCCAGTAATGAATAACATTGTCGAGTATAGCCCAGTGATGAGTAACATGGTAGACTATAGTCCAGTGATGAGTAACATGGTCGACTATAGTCCGGTGAACAGTAACATGGTTGACAAAAGTCCAGTGATGAGTAACATGGTTGACTATATTCCAGTGATGAGTAACATTGTCGACTGTAGTCCAGTGATGAGTAACATGGTTGACAAAAGTGCAGTGATGAGTAACATGGTTGACTATATACCAGTGATGAGTAACATGGTCGACTATATTCCAGTGATGAGTAACATGGTCGACTATAGTCCAGTGATGACTAACATGTTCGAATATAGTCCAATGACGAGTAACATGGTCGACTGTATTCCAGTGATGAGTAACATGGTTGACTATCGGCCAGTGATGAGTACCATTGTCGACTCTGGTACAGTGATGAGTAACATGATCGACTATAGTCCAGTGATGAGTAACATGGTCGACTATATCAAGTGATCAGTAACATGGTCGTCTATAGTCCAGTGATGAGTAACATGGTTGACAAAAGACCAGTGATGAGTGAAATGGTCGACTATAGTCCAATGATGAGTAACATGATCGACTATAGTCCAGTGATGAGTAACATGGTCGACTATAGCAAGTGATGAGTAACATGGTCGTCTATAGTCCAGTTATGAGTAACGTGGTCGACAAAAGACCAGTGATGAGTAACATGGTCGACTATATTCCAGTGATGAGTAACATGGTCGACTATATTCCTGTGATTAGTAACATGGTCGACTATATTCCAGTGATGATCAACATGGTCGACTATAGTCCAGTGATGAATAACATTGTCGACCATATTCCAGTGATGAGTAACATGGTCGACTATAAACCAGTGATGAGTAACATGGACGACTATAGACCAGTGATGAGTAACATGGTCGACTATAGTCCAGTGATAAGTAAGATGGTCGACTATAGACAAGTGATGAGTCACATGGTCGACTATAGTCCAATGATGAGTAACCTGGTCGACTATAGTACATTGATGTGTAACGCTGTCGACTGTAGTCCAGAGATGAGTAACATGGTCAACTATCGTACAATGATGCGTAACATGGTCGACTATAGTCCAGTGATGAGTAAAATTGTCGACTATAGTCCAGTGATGAGTAACATGGTCGACTATTGTCCAGTGATGAGTAACATGGCCGACTATCGTCCAGTGATGAGAGACATGGTCGACTATCGTCCAGTGATGAGTGACATGGTCGACTATCGTCCAGTGATGAGTAACATGGTTGATTATCGTCCAGGGATGAGTAACATGATCGAATATAGTCCAGTGATGAGTAACATGGTCGACTATCGTCCAGTGATGAGTAACATGTTCGACTCTAGTCCAGTGATGAGCACATTGTCGACTAAAGTCCAGTGATGAGTAACATGGTTGACTATAGTCCAGTGATGAATAACATGGTCGACTCTAGTACAGTGATGAGTAACATTGTCGACCAAAGTCCAGTGATGAGTAACATGGTCGATTATAGTCCAATGATGAGTAACATGGTCGAATATAGTCCAGTGATGAGTAACATGGTCGACTATAGTCCAGTGACGAGAAACATGGTCGACTATATTCCAGTGATGAGTAACATGGTCGAATATAGTCCAGTTATGAATAACATTGTCGAGTATAGCCCAGTGATGAGTAACATGGTCGACTATATTCCAGTGATGAGTAACAAGGTCGACTATAGTCCAGTGATGAGTAACATGGTCAAGTATATTCCAGTGATGAGTAACGTGGTCGACGATAGTCCAGTGATGAATAGCATTGTCGACTATAGCCCAGTGATGAATAACATTGTCCACTATAGCCCAGTGATGAGTAACATTGTAGACTATAGTCCAGTGATGAGTAACATGGTCGACTATAGTCCGGTGAACAGTAACATTGTCGACTATAGTCCAGTGATGAGTAACATGGTCAACTATATTCCAGTGATGAGTAACATGGTTGACAAAAGTCCAGTGATGAGTAACATGGTTGATTATATTCCAGTGATGAGTAACATTGTCGACTGTAGTCCAGTGATGAGTAACATGGTTGACAAAAGTCCAGTGATGAGTAACATGGTTGACTATATACCAGTGATGACTAACATTGTCGACTATAGTCCAGTGATGAGTAACATTGTCGACTATAGTCCAGTGATGAGTAACATGTTCGAATATAGTCCAATGACGAGTAACATGGTCGACTGTATTCCAGTGATGAGTAACATGGTTGACTATCGGCCAGTGATGAGTAACATTGTCGACTGTATTCCCGTGATGAGTAACATTGTCGACTGTAGTCCAGTGATGAGTAACATGATCGACTATAGTCCAGTGATGAGTAACATGGTCGACTATAGTCCAGTGATGAGTAACATGGTCGACAAAAGACCAGTGATGAGTAACCTGGTCGACTATAGTCCAATGATGAGCAACATTGTCGACAATAGTCCAGTGATGAGTAACATGATCGACTATAGTCCAGTGATGAGTAACATGGTCGACTATAGCAAGTGATGAGTAACATGGTCGTCTATAGTCCAGTGATTAGTAAAATGATCGACTATAGTCCAGTGATGAATAACATGGACGACTATAGACCAGTGATGAGTAACATGGTCGACTATATTCCAGTGATGAGCACATTGTTGACTAAAGTCCAGTGATGAGTAACATGGTCGACTATATTCCAGTGATGAGTAACATGGTCGACTATAGTCCAATGATGAAAAACATTGTCGACTATAAACCAGTGATGAGTAACATGGTCGACTATAAACCAGTGATGAGGAACATGGACGACTATAGACCAGTGATGAGTAACATGGTCGACTATAGTCCAGTGATGAGTAACATGGTCGACTATAGACCAGTGATGAGTCACATGGTCGACTATAGTCCAATGATGAGTAACCTGGTCGACTATAGTACATTGATGAGTAACGCTGTCGACTGTAGTCCAGAGATGAGTAACATGGTCGACTATCGTACAATGATGCGTAACATGGTCGACTATAGTCCAGTGATGAGTAAAATTGTCGACTATAGTCCAGTGATGAGTAACATGGTCAACTATTGTCCAGTGATGAGTAACATGGCCGACTATCGTCCAGTGATGAGAGACATGGTCGACTATCGTCCAGTGATGAGTGACATGGTCGACTATCGTCCAGTGATGAGTAACATGGTTGACTATCGTCCAGGGATGAGTAACATGATCGATTATAGTCCAGTGATGAGTAACATATTCGACTATAATAAGTGATGAGTAACATGGTCGAAAATAGTCCAATGACGATTAACATGGTCGACTCTCGGTCAGTGATGAGTCTCATCGTTGACTATCGTCCAGTGAGGAGTAACATGGTCGACTATCGTCCAGTGAGGAGTAACATGGTCGACAATCGTCCAGTGATGAGGAACATTGTTGACTATAGTCCAGTGAAGAGTAACATTGTCGAATATAGTCCAGTGACGAGTAACATTGTCTACTATAGTCCAGTGATGAGTAACTGGTCGACAATCGTCCAGTGATGAGTAACATGGTCAACTAAAGTCCAGTGATGAGTAACATGGTCGACTATATTCCAGTGATGAGTAACATGGTCGACTATATTCCAATGATGAGTAACATGGTCGACTACAGTCCAGTGATGAGTAACATGGTCGACTATAGACCAGTGATGAGTAACTTTGTCGACTATAGTCCAGTGATGAGTAACATGGTCGACTATTGTCCAGTGATGAGTAACATGGCCGACTATAGTTCAGTGATGAGAGACATGGTCGACTATCGTCCAGTGATGAGTGACATGGTCGACTATCGTCCAGTGATGAGTAACATGCTTGACTATCGTCCAGGGATGAGTAACATGATCGACTATAGTCCAGTGATGAGTAACATGGTCGACTATCGTCCAGTGATGAGTAAAATGGTCGACTAGAGTCCAGTGATGAGTAACATGGTCAACTCTAGTCCAGTGATGAGCACATTGTTGACTAAAGTCCAGTGATGAGTAACATGGTCGACTATATTCCAGTGATGATTAACATGGTCGACTATAGCCCAGTGATGAGTAACATGGTCGACTATATTCCAGTGATGAGTAACAAGGTCGAATATAGTCCAGTGATGAGTACCATGGTCAACTATATTCCAGTGATGAGTAACGTGGTCAACGATAGTCTAGTGATGAATAACATTGTCCACTATAGCCCAGTGATGAGTAACATGGTAGACAATAGTCCAGTGATGAGTAACATGTTCGACTATAGTCCGGTGAAGAGTAACATTGTCGACTATAATCCAGTGATGAGTAACATGGTCAACTATATTCCAGTGATGAGTAACATGGTTGAAAAAAGTCCAGTGATGAGTAACATGGTTGTCTATATTCCAGTGATGAGTAACGTTGTCGACTGTAGTCCAGTGATGAGTAACATGGTTGACAAAAGTCCAGTGATGAGTAACATGTTTGACTATATTCCAGTGATGAGTAACATTGTCGACTATAGTCCAGTGATGAGTAACATGGTCGACTATAGTCCAGTGTTGAGTAACATTGTCGACTATAGTCCAGTGATGAGTAACATTGTCGACTATAGTCCAGTGATGAGTAACATTGTTGACAATCGTCCAGTGATGTTTAACATTGTCGACTATCGTCCTGGGATGAGTAACATGGTCGACTATCATCCAGAGATGAGTAACATGGTCGACTATAGTCCAGTGATGAGTAACATTGTCGACTATATTCCAGTAATGAGTAACATTGTCGACTATAGTCCAGTGATGAGTAACATGATCGACTATAGTCCAGTGATGAGTAACATGGTCGACTATAGCAAGTGATGAGTAACATGGTCGTCTATAGTCCAGTGATGAGTAACATAGTCGACTATAGTCCAGTGATGAGTAACATTGTCGACTATAGTCCAGTGATGAGTAACATTGTCGACAATCGTCCAGTGATGAGTAACATTGTCGACTATCGTCCAGGGATGAGTAACATGGTCGACTATAGTCCAGTGATGAGTAACATTGTCAACTATATTCCAGTGATGAGTAACATTGTCGACTGTCGTCCAGTGATGAGTAACATTATCGACTATAGCAAGTGATGAGTAACATGATCGAATGTAGTCCAATGAGGAGTATCATGGTCGAATGTATTCCAGTGATGAGTAACATGGTCGAATATAGTCCAATGACGTGTAACATGGTCGACTGTATTCCAGTGATGAGTAACATGGTTGACTATCGGCCAGTGATGAGTAACATTGTCGACTATATTCCAGTGATGAGTAACATTGTCGACTATAGTCCAGTGATGAGTAACATGGTCGACTATAGTCCAGTGTTGAGTAACATTGTCGACTATAGTCCAGTGATGAGTAACATTGTCGACTATAGTCCAGTGATGAGTAACATTGTTGACAATCGTCCAGTGATGTTTAACATTGTCGACTATCGTCCTGGGATGAGTAACATGGTCGACTATCATCCAGAGATGAGTAACATGGTCGACTATAGTCCAGTGATGAGTAACATTGTCGACTATATTCCAGTAATGAGTAACATTGTCGACTATAGTCCAGTGATGAGTAACATGATCGACTATAGTCCAGTGATGAGTAACATGGTCGACTATAGCAAGTGATGAGTAACATGGTCGTCTATAGTCCAGTGATGAGTAACATAGTCGACTATAGTCCAGTGATGAGTAACATTGTCGACTATAGTCCAGTGATGAGTAACATTGTCGACAATCGTCCAGTGATGAGTAACATTGTCGACTATCGTCCAGGGATGAGTAACATGGTCGACTATAGTCCAGTGATGAGTAACATTGTCAACTATATTCCAGTGATGAGTAACATTGTCGACTGTCGTCCAGTGATGAGTAACATTATCGACTATAGCAAGTGATGAGTAACATGATCGAATGTAGTCCAATGAGGAGTATCATGGTCGAATGTATTCCAGTGATGAGTAACATGGTCGAATATAGTCCAATGACGTGTAACATGGTCGACTGTATTCCAGTGATGAGTAACATGGTTGACTATCGGCCAGTGATGAGTAACATTGTCGACTATATTCCAGTGATGAGTAACATTGTCGACTATAGTCCAGTGATGAGTTACATGATCGACTATAGTCCAGTGATGAGTAACATGGTCGACTATAGCAAGTGATGAGTAACATGGTCATCTATAGTCCAGTGATGAGTAACATGGTCGACAAAAGACCAGTGATGAGTAACATGGTCGACTATATTCCAGTGATGAGTAACATAGTCGACTATAGTCCAGTGATTAGTCAAATGATCGACTGTAGTCCAGTGATGTGTAACATTGTCGACTATAATAAGTGATGAGTAACATGGTCGAATATCATCCAATGACGAGTAACATGGTCGACTCTCGGTCAGTGATGAGTCTCATCGTTGACTATCGTCCAGTGAGGAGTAACATGGTCGACTATCGTCCAGTGAGGAGTAACAGGGACGACTATAGACTAGTGATGAGTAACATGGTCGACTATATTCCAGTGATGAGCACATTGTTGACTAAAGTCCAGTGATGAGTAACATGGTCGACTATATTCCAGTGATGATTAACATGGTCGACTATAGTCCAGTGATGAATAACATTGTCGACTATATTCCAGTGATGAGTAACATGGTCGACTATAAACCAGTGATGAGCAACATGGACGACTATAGACCAGTGATGAGTAACATGGTCGACTATAGTCCAGTGATGAGTAACATGGTCGACTATAGACCAGTGATGAGTCACATGGTCGACTATAGTCCAATGATGAGTAACCTGGTCGACTATAGTACATTGATGAGTAACGCTGTCGACTGTAGTCCAGAGATGAGTAACATGGTCGACTATCGTACAATGATGCGTAACATGGTCGACTATAGTCCAGTGATGAGTAACATGGTCGACTATTGTCCAGTGATGAGTAACATGGCCGACTATCGTCCAGTGATGAGAGACATGGTCGACTATCGTCCAGTGATGAGTGACATGGTCGACGATCGTCCAGTGATGAGTAACATGGTTGACTATCGTCCAGGGATGAGTAACATGATCGATTATAGTCCAGTGATGAGTAACATATTCGACTATAATAAGTGATGAGTAACATGGTCGAAAATAGTCCAATGACGATCAACATGGTCGACTCTCGGTCAGTGATGAGTCTCATCGTTGACTATCGTCCAGTGAGGAGTAACATGGTCGACTATCGTCCAGTAAGGAGTAACATGGTCGACAATCGTCCAGTGATGAGGAACATTGTTGACTGTAGTCCAGTGAAGAGTAACATTGTCGAATATAGTCCAGTGACGAGTAACATTGTCTACTATAGTCCAGTGATGAGTAACTGGTCGACAATCGTCCAGTGATGAGTAACATGGTCGACTAAAGTCCAGTGATGAGTAACATGGTCGACTATATTCCAGTGATGAGTAACATGGTCGACTATATTCCAGTGATGAGTAACATGGTCGACTATAGTCCAGTGATGAGTAACATGATCGACTATATTCCAGTGATGAAAAACATGGTCGACTATAGACCAGTGATGAGTAAAATGGACGACTATAGTCCAGTGATGAGTAATATGTTCGACTATAGTCCAGTGATGAGTAACATGGTCGACTATAGACCAGTGATGAGTCACATGGTCGACTATAGTCCAATGATGAGTAACCTGGTCGACTATAGTCCAGTGATGAGTAACGTGATCGACTATATTCCAGTGATGAGTAACATGGTCGACTATAGCAAGTGATGAGTAACATGGTCGTCTATAGTCCAGTGATCAGTAACATGGTCGACAAAAGACCAGTGATGAGTAACATGGTCGACTTTATTCCAATGATGAGTAACATGGTCGACTATAGTCCAGTGATTAGTAAAAAGATCGACTATAGTCCAGTGATGAGTAACATTGTCGACTATAATAAGTGATGAGTAACATGGTCGAAAATAGTCCAATGACGATTAACATGGTCGACTCTTGGTCAGTGATGAGTCTCATTGTTGACTATCGTCCAGTGAGGAGTAACATGGTCAACTATCGTCCAGTGAGGAGTAACATGGTCTACAATCGTCCAGTGATGAGGAACATTGTTGACTAAAGTCCAGTGATGAGTAACATGGTCGACTATATTCTAGTGATGAGTAACATGGTCGACTATATTCCAGTGATGAGTAACATGATCGACTATAGTCCAGTGATGAGTAACATGATCGACTATATTCCAATGATGAATAACATGGTCGACTATAGACCAGTGATGAGTAACATGGACGACTATAGTCCAGTGATGAGTAATATGTTCGACTATAGTCCAGTGATGAGTAACATGGTCGACTATAGACCAGTGATGAGTCACATGGTCGACTATAGTCCAATGATGAGTAACCTGGTCGACTATAGTCCAGTGATGAGTAACGTGATCGACTATATTCCAGTGATGAGTAACATGGTCGACTATAGCAAGTGATGAGTAACATGGTCGACTATATTCCAGTGATGAGTAACTTTGTCGACTATATTCCAGTGATGAGTAACAAGGTCGACGATATACCAGTGATGAGTAACGTGATCGACGATAGTCCAGTGATGAATAACATTGTCGACTATAGCCCAGTGATGAATAACATTGTCGACTATAGTCCAGTGATGAGTAACATGGTCGACTATATTCCAGTGATGAGTAACATGGTCGACTATAGTCCAGTGATGAGTAACATTGTCTACAATCGTCCAGTGATGAGGAACATTGTTGACTAAAGTCCAGTGATGAGTAACATGGTCGACTATATTCTAGTGATGAGTAACATGGTCGACTATATTCCAGTGATGAGTAACATGATCGACTATAGTCCAGTGATGAGTAACATGATCGACTATATTCCAATGATGAATAACATGGTCGACTATAGACCAGTGATGAGTAACATGGACGACTATAGTCCAGTGATGAGTAATATGTTCGACTATAGTCCAGTGATGAGTAACATGGTCGACTATAGACCAGTGATGAGTCACATGGTCGACTATAGTCCAATGATGAGTAACCTGGTCGACTATAGTCCAGTGATGAGTAACGTGATCGACTATATTCCAGTGATGAGTAACATGGTCGACTATAGCAAGTGATGAGTAACATGGTCGACTATATTCCAGTGATGAGTAACTTTGTCGACTATATTCCAGTGATGAGTAACAAGGTCGACGATATACCAGTGATGAGTAACGAGATCGACGATAGTCCAGTGATGAATAACATTGTCGACTATAGCCCAGTGATGAGTAACATGGTCGACTATATTCCAGTGATGAGTAACATGGTCGACTATAGTCCAGTGATGAGTAACATTGTCTACTATAGCCCAGTGATGAATAACATTGTCGACTATAGCCCAGTGATGAGTAACATGGTAGACTATAGTCCAGTGATGAGTAACATGGTCGACTATAGTCCAGTGATGAGTAACATGGTCAACTATATTCCAGTGATGAGTAACATGGTCGACTATAGTCCAGTGATGAGTAACATGGTCGACTATAGTCCAGTGATGAGTAACATGGTCGACTATAGTCCAGTGATGAGTAACATGGTCGATTATAGTCCAGTGATGAGTAACATGGTCGAATCTCGGTCAGTGATGAGTCTCATCGTTGACTATCATCCAGTGAGGAGTAACATGGTCGACTATCGTCCAGTGAGGAGTAACATGGACGATTATAGACCAGCGATGAGTAACATGGTCGACTATATTCCAGTGATGAGCACATTGTTGACTAAAGTCCAGTGATGAGTAACATGGTCGACTATATTCCAGTGATGATTAACATGTTCGACTATAGTCCAGTGATGAATAACATTGTCGACTATATTCCAGTGATGAGTAACATGGACGACTATAGACCAGTGATGAGTAACATGGTCGACTATAGTCCAGTGATGAGTAACATGGTCGACTATAGACCAGTGATGAGTCACATGGTCGACTATAGTCCAATGATGAGTAACCTGGTCGACTATAGTACATTGATGAGTAACGCTGTCGACTGTAGTCCAGAGATGAGTAATATGGTCGACTATCGTACAATGATGCGTAACATGGTCGACTATAGTCTCGTGATGAGTAAAATTGTCGACTATAGTCCAGTGATGAGCAACATGGCCGACTATCGTCCAGTGATGATAGACATGGTCGACTATCGTCCAGTGATGAGTGACATGGTCGACTATCGTCCAGTGATGAGTAACATGTTTGACTATCGTCCAGGGATGAGTAACATGATCGATTATAGTCCAGTGATGAGTAACATATTCGACTATAATAAGTGATGAGTAACTTGGTCGAAAATAGTCCAATGACGATTAACATGGTCGACTCTCGGTCAGTGATGAGTCTCATCGTTGACTATCGTCCAGTGAGGAGTAACATGGTCGACTATCGTCCAGTGAGGAGTAACATGGTCGACAATCGTCCAGTGATGAGGAACATTGTTGACTATAGTCCAGTGAAGAGTAACATTGTCGAATATAGTCCAATGACGAGTAACATTGTCTGCTATAGTCCAGTGATGAGTAACTGGTCGACAATCGTCCAGTGATGAGTAACATGGTCGACTAAAGTCCAGTGATGAGTAACATGGTCGACTTTATTCCAGTGATGAGTAACATGGTCGACTATAGTCCAGTGATGAGTAACATGATCGACTATATTCCAGTGATGAATAACATGGTCGACTATAGACCAGTGATGAGTAAAATGGACGACTATAGTCCAGTGATGAGTAATATGTTCGACTATAGTCCAGTGATGAGTAACATGGTCGACTATAGACCAGTGATGAGTCACATGGTCGACTATAGTCCAATGATGAGTAACCTTGTCGACTATAGTCCAGTGATGAGTAACGTGATCGACTATATTCCAGTGATGAGTAACATGGTCGACTATAGCAAGTGATGAGTAACATGGTCGACTATCGTCCAGTGAGGAGTAACATGGTCGACAATCGTCCAGTGATGAGGAACATTGTTGACTATAGTCCAGTGAAGAGTAACATTGTCGAATATAGTCCAATGACGAGTAACATTGTCTACTATAGTCCAGTGATGAGTAACTGGTCGACAATCGTCCAGTGATGAGTAACATGGTCGACTAAAGTCCAGTGATGAGTAACATGGTCGACTTTATTCCAGTGATGAGTAACATGGTCGACTATAGCAAGTGATGAGTAACATGGTCGTCTATAGTCCAGTGATCAGTAACATGGTCGACAAAAGACCAGTGATGAGTAACATGGTCGACTTTATTCCAATGATGAGTAACATGGTCGACTATAGTCCAGTGATTAGTAAAATGATCGACTATAGTCCAGTGATGAGTAACATTGTCGACTATAATAAGTGATGAGTAACATGGTCGAAAATAGTCCAATGACGATTAACATGGTCGACTCTTGGTCAGTGATGAGTCTCATTGTTGACTATCGTCCAGTGAGGAGTAACATGGTCAACTATCGTCCAGTGAGGAGTAACATGGTCTACAATCGTCCAGTGATGAGGAACATTGTTGACTAAAGTCCAGTGATGAGTAACATGGTCGACTATATTCTAGTGATGAGTAACATGGCCGACTATATTCCAGTGATGAGTAATATGTTCGACTATAGTCCAGTGATGAGTAACATGGTCGACTATAGACCAGTGATGAGTCACATGGTCGACTATAGTCCAATGATGAGTAACCTGGTCGACTATAGTCCAGTGATGAGTAACGTGATCGACTATATTCCAGTGATGAGTAACATGGTCGACGATAGCAAGTGATGAGTAACATGGTCGACTATATTCCAGTGATGAGTAACCTGGTCGACTTTAGTACATTGATGAGTAACGCTGTTGACTGTAGTCCAGAGATGAGTAATATGGTCGACTATCGTACAATGATGCGTAACATGGTCGACTATAGTCTCGTGATGAGTAAAATTGTCGACTATAGTCCAGTGATGAGTAACATGGTCGACTATTGTCCAGTGATGAGCAACATGGCCGACTATCGTCCAGTGATGATAGACATGGTCGACTATCGTCCAGTGATGAGTGACATGGTCGACTATCGTCCAGTGATGAGTAACATGTTTGACTATCGTCCAGGGATGAGTAACATGATCGATATAGTCCAGTGATGAGTAACATATTCGACTATAATAAGTGATGAGTAACTTGGTCGAAAATAGTCCAATGACGATTAACATGGTCGACTCTCGGTCAGTGATGAGTCTCATCGTTGACTATCGTCCAGTGAGGAGTAACATGGTCGACTATCGTCCAGTGAGGAGTAACATGGTCGACAATCGTCCAGTGATGAGGAACATTGTTGACTATAGTCCAGTGAAGAGTAACATTGTCGAATATAGTCCAATGACGAGTAACATTGTCTACTATAGTCCAGTGATGAGTAACTGGTCGACAATCGTCCAGTGATGAGTAACATGGTCGACTAAAGTCCAGTGAAGAGTAACATGGTCGACTATATTCCAGTGATGAGTACATGGTCGACTATATTCCAGTGATGAGTAACATGGTCGACTATAGTCCAGTGATGAGTAACATGATCGACTATATTCCAGTGATGAATAACATGGTCGACTATAGACCAGTGATGAGTAAAATGGACGACTATAGTCCAGTGATGAGTAATATGTTCGACTATAGTCCAGTGATGAGTAACATGGTCGACTATAGACCAGTGATGAGTCACATGGTCGACTATAGTCCAATGATGAGTAACCTTGTCGACTAAAGTCCAGTGATGAGTAACGTGATCGACTATATTCCAGTGATGAGTAACATGGTCGACTATAGCAAGTGATGAGTAACATGGTCGTCTATAGTCCAGTGATCAGTAACATGGTCGACAAAAGACCAGTGATGAGTAACATGGTCGACTTTATTCCAATGATGAGTAACATGGTCGACTATAGTCCAGTGATTAGTAAAATGATCGACTATAGTCCAGTGAGGAGTAACATTGTCGACTATAATAAGTGATGAGTAACATGGTCGAAAATAGTCCAATGACGATTAACATGGTCGACTCTTGGTCAGTGATGAGTCTCATTGTTGACTATCGTCCAGTGAGGAGTAACATGGTCAACTATCGTCCAGTGAGGAGTAACATGGTCTACAATCGTCCAGTGATGAGGAACATTGTTGACTAAAGTCCAGTGATGAGTAACATGGTCGACTATATTCTAGTGATGAGTAACATGGCCGACTATATTCCAGTGATGAGTAATATGTTCGACTATAGTCCAGTGATGAGTAACATGGTCGACTATAGACCAGTGATGAGTCACATGGTCGACTATAGTCCAATGATGAGTAACCTGGTCGACTATAGTCCAGTGATGAGTAACGTGATCGACTATATTCCAGTGATGAGTAACATGGTCGACGATAGCAAGTGATGAGTAACATGGTCGACTATATTCCAGTGATGAGTAACCTGGTCGACTTTAGTACATTGATGAGTAACGCTGTTGACTGTAGTCCAGAGATGAGTAATATGGTCGACTATCGTACAATGATGCGTAACATGGTCGACTATAGTCTCGTGATGAGTAAAATTGTCGACTATAGTCCAGTGATGAGTAACATGGTCGACTATTGTCCAGTGATGAGCAACATGGCCGACTATCGTCCAGTGATGATAGACATGGTCGACTATCGTCCAGTGATGAGTGACATGGTCGACTATCGTCCAGTGATGAGTAACATGTTTGACTATCGTCCAGGGATGAGTAACATGATCGATTATAGTCCAGTGATGAGTAACATATTCGACTATAATAAGTGATGAGTAACTTGGTCGAAAATAGTCCAATGACGATTAACATGGTCGACTCTCGGTCAGTGATGAGTCTCATCGTTGACTATCGTCCAGTGAGGAGTAACATGGTCGACTATCGTCCAGTGAGGAGTAACATGGTCGACAATCGTCCAGTGATGAGGAACATTGTTGACTATAGTCCAGTGAAGAGTAACATTGTCGAATATAGTCCAATGACGAGTAACATTGTCTACTATAGTCCAGTGATGAGTAACTGGTCGACAATCGTCCAGTGATGAGTAACATGGTCGACTAAAGTCCAGTGATGAGTAACATGGTCGACTATTTCCGTGATGAGTAACATGGTCGACTATATTCCAGTGATGAGTAACATGGTCGACTATAGTCCAGTGATGAGTAACATGATCGACTATATTCCAGTGATGAATAACATGGTCGACTATAGACCAGTGATGAGTAAAATGGACGACTATAGTCCAGTGATGAGTAATATGTTCGACTATAGTCCAGTGATGAGTAACAGGTCGACTATAGACCAGTGATGAGTCACATGGTCGGACTATAGTCCAATGATGAGTAACCTTGTCGACTAAAGTCCAGTGAGAGTAACGTGATCGACTATATTCCAGTGATGAGTACATGGTCGACTATAGCAAGTGATGAGTAACATGGTCGTCTATAGTCAGTGATCAGTAACATGGTCGACAAAAGACCAGTGATGAGTAACATGGTCGACTTTATTCCAATGATGAGTAACATGGTCGACTATAGTCCAGTGATTAGTAAAATGATCGACTATAGTCCAGTGAGGAGTAACATTGTCGACTATAATAAGTGATGAGTAACATGGTCGAAAATAGTCCAATGACGATTAACATGGTCGACGCTTGGTCAGTGATGAGTCTCATTGTTGACTATCGTCCAGTGAGGAGTAACATGGTCAACTATCGTCCAGTGAGGAGTAACATGGTCTACAATCGTCCAGTGATGAGGAACATTGTTGACTAAAGTCCAGTGATGAGTAACATGGTCGAGTATATTCTAGTGATGAGTAACATGGTCGACTATATTCCAGTGATGAGTAATATGTTCGACTATAGTCCAGTGATGAGTAACATGGTCGACTATAGACCAGTGATGAGTCACATGGTCGACTATAGTCCAATGATGAGTAACCTGGTCGACTATAGTCCAGTGATGAGTAACGTGATCGACTATATTCCAGTGATGAGTAACATGGTCGACTATAGCAAGTGATGAGTAACATGGTCGACTATATTCCAGTGATGAGTAACTTTGTCGACTATATTCCAGTGATGAGTAACATGGTCGACTATATTCCAGTGATGAGTAACGTGATCGACGATAGTCCAGTGATGAATAACATTGTCGACTATAGCCCAGTGATGAATAACATTGTCGACTATAGTCCAGTGATGAGTAACATGGTCGACTATATTCCAGTGATGAGTAACATGGTCGACTATAGTCCAGTGATGAGTAACATTGTCTACTATAGCCCAGTGATGAATAACATTGTCGACTATAGCCCAGTGATGAGTAACATGGTAGACTATAGTCCAGTGATGAGTAACATGGTCGACTATAGTCCAGTGAAGAGTAACATTGTCGACTATAGTCCAGTGATGAGTAACATGGTCAACTATATTCCAGTGATGAGTACCATGGTCGACTATAGTCCAGTGATGAGTAACATGGTCGACTATAGTTCAGTGATGAGTAACAGGTCGACTATAGTCCAGTGATGAGTAACATGGTCGATTATAGTCCAGTGATGAGTAACATGGTCGAATCTCGGTCAGTGATTGATCTCATCGTTGACTATTGTCCAGTGAGGAGTAACATGGTCGACTATCGTCCAGTGAGGAGTAACATGGACGACTATAGACCAGTGATGAGTAACATGGTCGACTATATTCCAGTGATGAGCACATTGTTGACTAAAGTCCAGTGATGAGTAACATGGTCGACTATAGTCCAGTGATGATTAACATGTTCGACTATAGTCCAGTGATGAATAACATTGTCGACTATATTCCAGTGATGAGTAACATGGTCGACTATAAACCAGTGATGAGTAACATGGACGACTATAGACCAGTGATGAGTAACATGGTCGACTATAGTCCAGTGATGAGTAACATGGTCGACTATAGACCAGTGATGAGTCACATGGTCGACTATAGTCCAATGATGAGTAACCTGGTCGACTATAGTACATTGATGAGTAACGCTGTCGACTGTAGTCCAGAGATGAGTAACATGGTCGACTATCGTACAATGATGCGTAACATGGTCGACTATAGTCTCGTGATGAGTAAAATTGTCGACTATAGTCCAGTGATGAGTAACATGGTCGACTATTGTCCAGTGATGAGTAACATGGCCGACTATCGTCCAGTGATGAGAGACATGGTCGACTATCGTCCAGTGATGAGTGACATGGTCGACTATCCGTCCAGTGATGATTAACATGGTTGAATATCGTCCAGGGATGAGTAACATGATCGATTATAGTCAGTGATGAGTAACATATTCTACTATAATAAGTATGAGTAACATGGTCGAAAATAGTCCATGACGATTAACATGGTCGACTCTCGGGCAGTGATGAGTCTCATCGTTGACTGTCGTCCAGTGAGGAGGTAACATGGTCGACTATCGTCCAGTGAGGAGTAACATGGTCGACAATCGTCCAGTGATGAGGAACATGTTGACTATAGTCCAGTGAAGAGTAACATTGTCGAATATAGTCCAGTGACGAGTAACATTGTCTACTTATAGTCCAGTGATGAGTAACTGGTCGACAATCGGTCCAGTGATGAGTAACATGGTCGACTAAAAGTCCAGTGATGAGTAACATGGTCGACTATATTCCAGTGATGAGTAACATGGTCGACTATAATCCAGTGATGAGTAACATGTCGACTATAGTCCGTGATGAGTAACATGATCGACTATATTCCAGTGATGAATACATGGTCGACTATAGACCAGTGATGAGTAAAATGGACGACTATAGTCCAGTGATGAGTAATATGTTCGACTATAGTCCAGTGATGAGTAACATGGTCGACTATAGACCAGTGATGAGTCACATGGTCGACTATAGGCCAATGATGAGTAACCTGGTCGACTATAGATCCAGTGTTGAGTAACGTGATCGACTATATTCCAGTGATGAGTAACATGGTCGACTATAGCAAGTGATGATTAACATGGTCGACTATATTCCAGTGATGAGTAACTTTGTCGACTATATTCCAGTGATGAGTAACAAGGTCGACTATATTCCAGTGATGAGTAACGTGATCGACGATAGTCCAGTGATGAATAACATTGTCGACTATAGTCCAGTGATGAGTAACATGGTCGACTATATTCCAGTGATGAGTAACATGGTCGACTATAGTCCAGTGATGAGTAACATTGTCTACTATAGCCCAGTGATGAGTAACATGGTCGACTATATTCCAGTGATGAGTAACATGGTCGACTATAGTCCAGTGATGAGTAACATTGTCTACTATAGCCCAGTGATGAATAACATTGTCGACTATAGCCCAGTGATGAGTAACATGGTAGACTATAGTCCAGTGATGAGTAACATGGTCGACTATAGTCCAGTGAAGAGTAACATTGTCGACTATAGTCCAGTGATGAGTAACATGGTCAACTATATTCCAGTGATGAGTAACATGGTCGACTATAGTCCAGTGATGAGTAACATGGTCGACTATAGTCCAGTGATGAGTAACATAGTCGACTATAGTCCAGTGATGAGTAACATGGTCGATTATATTCCAGTGATGAGTAACATTGTCGACTATAGTCCAATGATGAGTCACATGGTCGACTATATTCCAGTGATGAGTAACAAGGTCGACTATATTCCAGTGATGAGTAACATTGTCGACTATAGTCCAGTGATGAGTAACATGGTCGACTATAGTCCAGTGATGAGTAACATGGTCAACTATATTCCAGTGATGAGTAACATGGTCGACTATATTTCAGTGATGAGTAACATTGTCAACTATCGTCCAGGGATGAGTAACATGATGGACTTTAGTCCAGAGATGAGTAACATGGTCGACTATCGTCCAGAGTTGAGTAACATGGTCGACTATAGTCCAGTGATGAGTAACGTGATCGACTATATTCCAGTGATGAGTAACATGGTCGACTATAGCAAGTGATGAGTAACATGGTCAACTATATTCCAGTGATGAGTACCATGGTCGACTATAGTCCAGTGATGAGTAACATGGTCGACTATAGTCCAGTGATGAGTAACATGGTCGACTATAGTCCAGTGATGAGTAACATGGTCGATTATAGTCCAGTGATGAGTAACATGGTCGAATCTCGGTCAGTGATGAGTCTCATCGTTGACTATTGTCCAGTGAGGAGTAACATGGTCGACTATCGTCCAGTGAGGAGTAACATGGACGACTATAGACCAGTGATGAGTAACATGGTCGACTATATTCCAGTGATGAGCACATTGTTGACTAAAGTCCCAGTGATGAGTAACATGGTCGACTATAGTCCAGTGATGATTAACATGTTCGACTATAGTCCAGTGATGAATAACATTGTCGACTATATTCCAGTGATGAGTAACATGGTCGACTATAAACCAGTGATGAGTAACATGGACGACTATAGACCAGTGATGAGTAACATGGTCGACTATAGTCCAGTGATGAGTAACATGGTCGACTATAGACCAGTGATGAGTCACATGGTCGACTATAGTCCAATGATGAGTAACCTGGTCGACTATAGTACATTGATGAGTAACGCTGTCGACTATAGTCCAGTGATGAGTAACATGGTCGACTATAGTCCAGTGATGAGTAACATGGTCGACTATAGTCCAGTGATGAGTAACATGGTCGACTATAGTCCAGTGATGAGTAACATGGTCGACTATAGTCCAGTGATGAGTAACATGGTCGACTATAGTCCAGTGATGAGTAACATGGTCGACTATAGTCCAGTGATGAGTAACATGGTCGACTATAGTCCAGTGATGAGTAACATGGTCGACTATAGTCCAGTGATGAGTAACATGGTCGACTATAGTCCAGTGATGAGTAACATGGTCGACTATAGTCCAGTGATGAGTAACATGGTCGACTATAGTCCAGTGATGAGTAACATGGTCGACTATAGTCCAGTGATGAGTAACATGGTCGACTATAGTCCAGTGATGAGTAACATGGTCGACTATAGTCCAGTGATGAGTAACATGGTCGACTATAGTCCAGTGATGAGTAACATGGTCGACTATAGTCCAGTGATGAGTAACATTGTCGACTATAGTCCAGTGACGAGTAACATTGTCTACTATAGTCCAGTGATGAGTAACATGGTCGACTATAGTCCAGTGATGAGTAACATGGTCGACTAAAGTCCAGTGATGAGTAACATGGTCGACTATATTCCAGTGATGAGTAACATGGTCGACTAAAGTCCAGTGATGAGTAACATGGTCGACTATAGTCCAGTGATGAGTAACATGTCGACTATATTCCAGTGATGAGTAACATGGTCGACTATAGACCAGTGATGAGTAACATGGACGACTATAGTCCAGTGATGAGTAACTGGTCGACTATAGTCCAGTGATGAGTAACATGGTCGACTATAGTCCAGTGATGAGTACACATGGTCGACTATAGTCCAGTGAATGAGTAACATGGTCGACTATAGTCCAGTGATGAGTAACTTGTCGACTATAGTCCAGTGATGAGTAACATGGTCGACTATAGTCCAGTGATGAGTAACGTGATCGACTATATTCCAGTGATGATTAACTTTGTCGACTATATCCAGTGAATGAGTAACAGGGTCGACTATATTCCAGTGATGAGTAACTTGGTCGACTATAGTCCAGTGATGAGTAACATTGTCGACTATAGTCCAGTGATGAGTAACATGTTCGACTATAGTCCAGTGATGAGTAACATGGTCGACTATAGTCCAGTGATGAGTAACATGGTCGACTATATTCCAGTTGATGAGTAACATTGTCGACCTATAGTCCAGTGATGAGTAATCATTGTAGACTATATGTCCAGTGATGAGTAACATGGTCGACTATAGTCCAGTGATGAGAACATCGTCTGACTATAGTCCCAGTGATGAGTAACATGGTCGTACTTATAGTCCAGTGATGAGTAACATGGTCGACTATAGTCCTGTAGGATGAGTAACATGGTAGAGCTATAGTCCAGTGATTGAGTAACTATGTCGACTATAGTCCAGTGATGGTAACATGGTCGACTATAGTCCAGTGATGCAGTAACAGGTGTCGACTATAGTCCAGTGATGAGTAACATGGTCGACTATAGTCCAGTGATGAGTAACATGGTCGACTATAGTCCAGTGATGAGTAACATGGTCGACTATAGTCCAGTGATGAGTAACATGGTCGACTATAGTCCAGTGATGAGTAACATGGTCGACTATAGTCCAGTGATGAGTAACATGGTCGACTATAGTCCAGTGATGAGTAACATGGTCGACTATAGTCCAGTGATGAGTAACATGGTCGACTATAGTCCAGTGATGAGTAACATGGTCGACTATAGTCCAGTGATGAGTAACATGGTCGACTATAGTCCAGTGATGAGTAACATGGTCGACTATAGTCCAGTGATGAGTAACATGGTCGACTATAGTCCAGTGATGAGTAACATGGTCGACTATAGTCCAGTGATGAGTAACATGGTCGACTATAGTCCAGTGATGAGTAACATGGTCGACTATAGTCCAGTGATGAGTAACATGGTCGACTATAGTCCAGTGATGAGTAACATGGTCGACTATAGTCCAGTGATGAGTAACATGGTCGACTATAGTCCAGTGATGAGTAACATGGTCGACTATAGTCCAGTGATGAGTAACATGGTCGACTATAGTCCAGTGATGAGTAACATGGTCGACTATAGTCCAGTGATGAGTAACATGGTCGACTATAGTCCAGTGATGAGTAACATGGTCGACTATAGTCCAGTGATGAGTAACATGGTCGACTATAGTCCAGTGATGAGTAACATGGTCGACTATAGTCCAGTGATGAGTAACATGGTCGACTATAGTCCAGTGATGAGTAACATGGTCGACTATAGTCCAGTGATGAGTAACATGGTCGACTATAGTCCAGTGATGAGTAACATGGTCGACTATAGTCCAGTGATGAGTAACATGGTCGACTATAGTCCAGTGATGAGTAACATGGTCGACTATAGTCCAGTGATGAGTAACATGGTCGACTATAGTCCAGTGATGAGTAACATGGTCGACTATAGTCCAGTGATGAGTAACATGGTCGACTATAGTCCAGTGATGAGTAACATGGTCGACTATAGTCCAGTGATGAGTAACATGGTCGACTATAGTCCAGTGATGAGTAACATGGTCGACTATAGTCCAGTGATGAGTAACATGGTCGACTATAGTCCAGTGATGAGTAACATGGTCGACTATAGTCCAGTGATGAGTAACATGGTCGACTATAGTCCAGTGATGAGTAACATGGTCGACTATAGTCCAGTGATGAGTAACATGGTCGACTATAGTCCAGTGATGAGTAACATGGTCGACTATAGTCCAGTGATGAGTAACATGGTCGACTATAGTCCAGTGATGAGTAACATGGTCGACTATAGTCCAGTGATGAGTAACATGGTCGACTATAGTCCAGTGATGAGTAACATGGTCGACTATAGTCCAGTGATGAGTAACATGGTCGACTATAGTCCAGTGATGAGTAACATGGTCGACTATAGTCCAGTGATGAGTAACATGGTCGACTTAGTCCAGTGATGAGTAACATGGCGACTATAGCACAGTGATGAGTAACATGGTCGACTATAGTCCATGATGAGTAACTGGTCGACTATAGTCCATTGATGAGTAACATGTCGACTATAGTCCAGTGATGAGTAACATGTCGACTATAGTCCAGTGATGATAACATGGTCGACTATAGTCCAGTGATGAGTAACTTTGTCGACTTAGTCCAGTGATGAGTAATCAGGGTAGACTATAGTCCAGTGATGAGTAACATGGTCTACTATAGTCCAGTGATGAATAACATTGTCGACTATAGCCCAGTGATGAGTAACATGGTCACTATAGTCCAGTGATGAGTAACAATGGTCGACTATAGTCCCAGTGATGAGTAACATTGTCGACTATAGCCAGTGATGATAACATTGTCGACTATAGTCCCAGTGATGAGTAACATGGGTCGACTATAGTCCAGTGATGAGTAACAGGTCGACTATAGTCCAGTGAGAGTAACATTGTCGACTAAGTCCAGTGATGAGTAAACATGGTCGACTATAGTCCAGTGATGAGTAACATGGTCGACTATAGTCCAGTGATGAGTAACATGGTCGACTATAGTCAGTGATGAGTAACATGGTCGACTATAGTCCAGTGATGAGTAACATTGTCGACTATAGTCAGTGATGAGTAACATGTCGAATATAGTCCATTGATGAGTAACATGGTCGAACTAATCCAGTGATGATAACATGGTCGACTATAGTCCAGTGATGAGTAACATTGTCGACTATAGTCCAGTGATGAGTAACATGTCGACTATAGTCCAGTGATGAGTAACATGGTCACAATAGTCCAGTGATGAGTAACATTGTCGACTATAGTCCAGTGATGAGTAACATGGTCGACGATAGTCCAGTGATGAATAACATTGTCGTACTATAGCAGCAGTGATGAGTTAACATGGTCGACTATAGTCCAGTGATGAGTAACATGATCGACTATAGTCCAGTGATGAGTAACATGGTCGACTATAGTCCAGTGATGAGTAACATGGTCGACTATAGTCCAGTGATGAGTAACATGGTCGACTATAGTCCAGTGATGAGTAACATGGTCGACTATAGTCCAGTGATGAGTAACATGGTCGACTATAGTCCAGTGATGAGTAACATGGTCGACTATAGTCCAGTGATGAGTAACATGGTCGACTATAGTCCAGTGATGAGTAACATGGTCGACTATAGTCCAGTGATGAGTAACATGGTCGACTATAGTCCAGTGATGAGTAACATGGTCGACTATAGTCCAGTGATGAGTAACATGGTCGACTATAGTCCAGTGATGAGTAACATGGTCGACTATAGTCCAGTGATGAGTAACATGTCGACTATAGTCCAGTGATGAGTAACATGGTCGACTATAGTCCAGTGATGAGTAACATGGTCGACTATATTCCAGTGATGAGTAACATGGTCGACTATAGTCCAGTGATGAGTAACATGGTCGACTATAGTCCAGTGATGAGTAACATGGTCGACTATAGTCCAGTGATGAGTAACATGGTCGACTATAGTCCAGTGATGAGTAACATGGTCGACTATAGTCCAGTGATGAGTAACATGGTCGACTATAGTCCAGTGATGAGTAACATGGTCGACTATAGTCCAGTGATGAGTAACATGGTCGACTATAGTCCAGTGATGAGTAACATGGTCGACTATAGTCCAGTGATGAGTAACATGGTCGACTATAGTCCAGTGATGAGTAACATGGTCGACTATAGTCCAGTGATGAGTAACATGGTCGACTATAGTCCAGTGATGAGTAACATGGTCGACTATAGTCCAGTGATGAGTAACATGGTCGACTATAGTCCAGTGATGAGTAACATGGTCGACTATAGTCCAGTGATGAGTAACATGGTCGACTATAGTCCAGTGATGAGTAACATGGTCGACTATAGTCCAGTGATGAGTAACATGGTCGACTATAGTCCAGTGATGAGTAACATGGTCGACTATAGTCCAGTGATGAGTAACATGGTCGACTATAGTCCAGTGATGAGTAACATGGTCGACTATAGTCCAGTGATGAGTAACATGGTCGACTATAGTCCAGTGATGAGTAACATGGTCGACTATAGTCCAGTGATGAGTAACATGGTCGACTATAGTCCAGTGATGAGTAACATGGTCGACTATAGTCCAGTGATGAGTAACATGGTCGACTATAGTCCAGTGATGAGTAACATGGTCGACTATAGTCCAGTGATGAGTAACATGGTCGACTATAGTCCAGTGATGAGTAACATGGTCGACTATAGTCCAGTGATGAGTAACATGGTCGACTATAGTCCAGTGATGAGTAACATGGTCGACTATAGTCCAGTGATGAGTAACATGGTCGACTATAGTCCAGTGATGAGTAACATGGTCGACTATAGTCCAGTGATGAGTAACATGGTCGACTATAGTCCAGTGATGAGTAACATGGTCGACTATAGTCCAGTGATGAGGTAACATGGTGACTATAGGCCAGTGATGAGTAACATGGTCGACTATTGTCAGTGATGAGTAACATGTCGACTATCGTCCAGTGAATGAGTAACATGTCGACTATATTCCAGTGATGAGTAACATGGTCGACTATCGTCCAGTGATGAGTAACATTGTCGACTATAGTCCCGTGAATGAGTAAAATGTCGACTATAGTCCAGTGATGAGTAACATGGTCGACTATAGTCCAGTGATGAGTAACATGGTCGACTATAGTCCAGTGATGAGTAACATGGTCGACTATAGTCCAGTGATGAGTAACATGGTCGACTATAGTCCAGTGATGAGTAACATGGTCGACTATAGTCCAGTGATGAGTAACATGGTCGACTATAGTCCAGTGATGAGTAACATGGTCGACTATAGTCCAGTGATGAGTAACATGGTCGACTATAGTCCAGTGATGAGTAACATGGTCGACTATAGTCCAGTGATGAGTAACATGGTCGACTATAGTCCAGTGATGAGTAACATGGTCGACTATAGTCCAGTGATGAGTAACATGGTCGACTATAGTCCAGTGATGAGTAACATGGTCGACTATAGTCCAGTGATGAGTAACATGGTCGACTATAGTCCAGTGATGAGTAACATGGTCGACTATAGTCCAGTGATGAGTAACATGGTCGACTATAGTCCAGTGATGAGTAACATGGTCGACTATAGTCCAGTGATGAGTAACATGGTCGACTATAGTCCAGTGATGAGTAACATGGTCGACTATAGTCCAGTGATGAGTAACATGGTCGACTATAGTCCAGTGATGAGTAACATGGTCGACTATAGTCCAGTGATGAGTAACATGGTCGACTATAGTCCAGTGATGAGTAACATGGTCGACTATAGTCCAGTGATGAGTAACATGGTCGACTATAGTCCAGTGATGAGTAACATGGTCGACTATAGTCCAGTGATGAGTAACATGGTCGACTATAGTCCAGTGATGAGTAACATGGTCGACTATAGTCCAGTGATGAGTAACATGGTCGACTATAGTCCAGTGATGAGTAACATGGTCGACTATAGTCCAGTGATGAGTAACATGGTCGACTATAGTCCAGTGATGAGTAACATGGTCGACTATAGTCCAGTGATGAGTAACATGGTCGACTATAGTCCAGTGATGAGTAACATGGTCGACTATAGTCCAGTGATGAGTAACATGGTCGACTATAGTCCAGTGATGAGTAACATGGTCGACTATAGTCCAGTGATGAGTAACATGGTCGACTATAGTCCAGTGATGAGTAACATGGTCGACTATAGTCCAGTGATGAGTAACATGGTCGACTATAGTCCAGTGATGAGTAACATGGTCGACTATAGTCCAGTGATGAGTAACATGGTCGACTATAGTCCAGTGATGAGTAACATGGTCGACTATAGTCCAGTGATGAGTAACATGGTCGACTATAGTCCAGTGATGAGTAACATGGTCGACTATAGTCCAGTGATGAGTAACATGGTCGACTATAGTCCAGTGATGAGTAACATGGTCGACTATAGTCCAGTGATGAGTAACATGGTCGACTATAGTCCAGTGATGAGTAACATGGTCGACTATAGTCCAGTGATGAGTAACATGGTCGACTATAGTCCAGTGATGAGTAACATGGTCGACTATAGTCCAGTGATGAGTAACATGGTCGACTATAGTCCAGTGATGAGTAACATGGTCGACTATAGTCCAGTGATGAGTAACATGGTCGACTATAGTCCAGTGATGAGTAACATGGTCGACTATAGTCCAGTGATGAGTAACATGGTCGACTATAGTCCAGTGATGAGTAACATGGTCGACTATAGTCCAGTGATGAGTAACATGGTCGACTATAGTCCAGTGATGAGTAACATGGTCGACTATAGTCCAGTGATGAGTAACATGGTCGACTATAGTCCAGTGATGAGTAACATGGTCGACTATAGTCCAGTGATGAGTAACATGGTCGACTATAGTCCAGTGATGAGTAACATGGTCGACTATAGTCCAGTGATGAGTAACATGGTCGACTATAGTCCAGTGATGAGTAACATGGTCGACTATAGTCCAGTGATGAGTAACATGGTCGACTATAGTCCAGTGATGAGTAACATGGTCGACTATAGTCCAGTGATGAGTAACATGGTCGACTATAGTCCAGTGATGAGTAACATGGTCGACTATAGTCCAGTGATGAGTAACATGGTCGACTATAGTCCAGTGATGAGTAACATGGTCGACTATAGTCCAGTGATGAGTAACATGGTCGACTATAGTCCAGTGATGAGTAACATGGTCGACTATAGTCCAGTGATGAGTAACATGGTCGACTATAGTCCAGTGATGAGTAACATGGTCGACTATAGTCCAGTGATGAGTAACATGGTCGACTATAGTCCAGTGATGAGTAACATGGTCGACTATAGTCCAGTGATGAGTAACATGGTCGACTATAGTCCAGTGATGAGTAACATGGTCGACTATAGTCCAGTGATGAGTAACATGGTCGACTATAGTCCAGTGATGAGTAACATGGTCGACTATAGTCCAGTGATGAGTAACATGGTCGACTATAGTCCAGTGATGAGTAACATGGTCGACTATAGTCCAGTGATGAGTAACATGGTCGACTATAGTCCAGTGATGAGTAACATGGTCGACTATAGTCCAGTGATGAGTAACATGGTCGACTATAGTCCAGTGATGAGTAACATGGTCGACTATAGTCCAGTGATGAGTAACATGGTCGACTATAGTCCAGTGATGAGTAACATGGTCGACTATAGTCCAGTGATGAGTAACATGGTCGACTATAGTCCAGTGATGAGTAACATGGTCGACTATAGTCCAGTGATGAGTAACATGGTCGACTATAGTCCAGTGATGAGTAACATGGTCGACTATAGTCCAGTGATGAGTAACATGGTCGACTATAGTCCAGTGATGAGTAACATGGTCGACTATAGTCCAGTGATGAGTAACATGGTCGACTATAGTCCAGTGATGAGTAACATGGTCGACTATAGTCCAGTGATGAGTAACATGGTCGACTATAGTCCAGTGATGAGTAACATGGTCGACTATAGTCCAGTGATGAGTAACATGGTCGACTATAGTCCAGTGATGAGTAACATGGTCGACTATAGTCCAGTGATGAGTAACATGGTCGACTATAGTCCAGTGATGAGTAACATGGTCGACTATAGTCCAGTGATGAGTAACATGGTCGACTATAGTCCAGTGATGAGTAACATGGTCGACTATAGTCCAGTGATGAGTAACATGGTCGACTATAGTCCAGTGATGAGTAACATGGTCGACTATAGTCCAGTGATGAGTAACATGGTCGACTATAGTCCAGTGATGAGTAACATGGTCGACTATAGTCCAGTGATGAGTAACATGGTCGACTATAGTCCAGTGATGAGTAACATGGTCGACTATAGTCCAGTGATGAGTAACATGGTCGACTATAGTCCAGTGATGAGTAACATGGTCGACTATAGTCCAGTGATGAGTAACATGGTCGACTATAGTCCAGTGATGAGTAACATGGTCGACTATAGTCCAGTGATGAGTAACATGGTCGACTATAGTCCAGTGATGAGTAACATGGTCGACTATAGTCCAGTGATGAGTAACATGGTCGACTATAGTCCAGTGATGAGTAACATGGTCGACTATAGTCCAGTGATGAGTAACATGGTCGACTATAGTCCAGTGATGAGTAACATGGTCGACTATAGTCCAGTGATGAGTAACATGGTCGACTATAGTCCAGTGATGAGTAACATGGTCGACTATAGTCCAGTGATGAGTAACATGGTCGACTATAGTCCAGTGATGAGTAACATGGTCGACTATAGTCCAGTGATGAGTAACATGGTCGACTATAGTCCAGTGATGAGTAACATTGTCGACTATAGTCCAGTGATGAGTAACATGGTCGACTATAGTCCAGTGATGAGTAACATGGTCGACTATAGTCCAGTGATGAGTAACATGGTCGACTATAGTCCAGTGATGAGTAACATGGTCGACTATAGTCCAGTGATGAGTAACATGGTCGACTATAGTCCAGTGATGAGTAACATGGTCGACTATAGTCCAGTGATGAGTAACATGGTCGACTATAGTCCAGTGATGAGTAACATGGTCGACTATAGTCCAGTGATGAGTAACATGGTCGACTATAGTCCAGTGATGAGTAACATGGTCGACTATAGTCCAGTGATGAGTAACATGGTCGACTATAGTCCAGTGATGAGTAACATGGTCGACTATAGTCCAGTGATGAGTAACATGGTCGACTATAGTCCAGTGATGAGTAACATGGTCGACTATAGTCCAGTGATGAGTAACATGGTCGACTATAGTCCAGTGATGAGTAACATGGTCGACTATAGTCCAGTGATGAGTAACATGGTCGACTATAGTCCAGTGATGAGTAACATGGTCGACTATAGTCCAGTGATGAGTAACATGGTCGACTATAGTCCAGTGATGAGTAACATGGTCGACTATAGTCCAGTGATGAGTAACATGGTCGACTATAGTCCAGTGATGAGTAACATGGTCGACTATAGTCCAGTGATGAGTAACATGGTCGACTATAGTCCAGTGATGAGTAACATGGTCGACTATAGTCCAGTGATGAGTAACATGGTCGACTATAGTCCAGTGATGAGTAACATGGTCGACTATAGTCCAGTGATGAGTAACATGGTCGACTATAGTCCAGTGATGAGTAACATGGTCGACTATAGTCCAGTGATGAGTAACATGGTCGACTATAGTCCAGTGATGAGTAACATGGTCGACTATAGTCCAGTGATGAGTAACATGGTCGACTATAGTCCAGTGATGAGTAACATGGTCGACTATAGTCCAGTGATGAGTAACATGGTCGACTATAGTCCAGTGATGAGTAACATGGTCGACTATAGTCCAGTGATGAGTAACATGGTCGACTATAGTCCAGTGATGAGTAACATGGTCGACTATAGTCCAGTGATGAGTAACATGGTCGACTATAGTCCAGTGATGAGTAACATGGTCGACTATAGTCCAGTGATGAGTAACATGGTCGACTATAGTCCAGTGATGAGTAACATGGTCGACTATAGTCCAGTGATGAGTAACATGGTCGACTATAGTCCAGTGATGAGTAACATGGTCGACTATAGTCCAGTGATGAGTAACATGGTCGACTATAGTCCAGTGATGAGTAACATGGTCGACTATAGTCCAGTGATGAGTAACATGGTCGACTATAGTCCAGTGATGAGTAACATGGTCGACTATAGTCCAGTGATGAGTAACATGGTCGACTATAGTCCAGTGATGAGTAACATGGTCGACTATAGTCCAGTGATGAGTAACATGGTCGACTATAGTCCAGTGATGAGTAACATGGTCGACTATAGTCCAGTGATGAGTAACATGGTCGACTATAGTCCAGTGATGAGTAACATGGTCGACTATAGTCCAGTGATGAGTAACATGGTCGACTATAGTCCAGTGATGAGTAACATGGTCGACTATAGTCCAGTGATGAGTAACATGGTCGACTATAGTCCAGTGATGAGTAACATGGTCGACTATAGTCCAGTGATGAGTAACATGTCGACTATAGTCCAGTGATGAGTAACATGGTCGACTATAGTCCAGTGATGAGTAACATGGTCGACTATAGTCCAGTGATGAGTAACATGGTCGACTATAGTCCAGTGATGAGTAACATGGTCGACTATAGTCCAGTGATGAGTAACATGGTCGACTATAGTCCAGTGATGAGTAACATGGTCGACTATAGTCCAGTGATGAGTAACATGGTCGACTATAGTCCAGTGATGAGTAACATGGTCGACTATAGTCCAGTGATGAGTAACATGGTCGACTATAGTCCAGTGATGAGTAACATGGTCGACTATAGTCCAGTGATGAGTAACATGGTCGACTATAGTCCAGTGATGAGTAACATGGTCGACTATAGTCCAGTGATGAGTAACATGGTCGACTATAGTCCAGTGATGAGTAACATGGTCGACTATAGTCCAGTGATGAGTAACATGGTCGACTATAGTCCAGTGATGAGTAACATGGTCGACTATAGTCCAGTGATGAGTAACATGGTCGACTATAGTCCAGTGATGAGTAACATGGTCGACTATAGTCCAGTGATGAGTAACATGGTCGACTATAGTCCAGTGATGAGTAACATGGTCGACTATAGTCCAGTGATGAGTAACATGGTCGACTATAGTCCAGTGATGAGTAACATGGTCGACTATAGTCCAGTGATGAGTAACATGGTCGACTATAGTCCAGTGATGAGTAACATGGTCGACTATAGTCCAGTGATGAGTAACATGGTCGACTATAGTCCAGTGATGAGTAACATGGTCGACTATAGTCCAGTGATGAGTAACATGGTCGACTATAGTCCAGTGATGAGTAACATGGTCGACTATAGTCCAGTGATGAGTAACATGGTCGACTATAGTCCAGTGATGAGTAACATGGTCGACTATAGTCCAGTGATGAGTAACATGGTCGACTATAGTCCAGTGATGAGTAACATGGTCGACTATAGTCCAGTGATGAGTAACATGGTCGACTATAGTCCAGTGATGAGTAACATGGTCGACTATAGTCCAGTGATGAGTAACATGGTCGACTATAGTCCAGTGATGAGTAACATGGTCGACTATAGTCCAGTGATGAGTAACATGGTCGACTATAGTCCAGTGATGAGTAACATGGTCGACTATAGTCCAGTGATGAGTAACATGGTCGACTATAGTCCAGTGATGAGTAACATGGTCGACTATAGTCCAGTGATGAGTAACATGGTCGACTATAGTCCAGTGATGAGTAACATGGTCGACTATAGTCCAGTGATGAGTAACATGGTCGACTATAGTCCAGTGATGAGTAACATGGTCGACTATAGTCCAGTGATGAGTAACATGGTCGACTATAGTCCAGTGATGAGTAACATGGTCGACTATAGTCCAGTGATGAGTAACATGGTCGACTATAGTCCAGTGATGAGTAACATGGTCGACTATAGTCCAGTGATGAGTAACATGGTCGACTATAGTCCAGTGATGAGTAACATGGTCGACTATAGTCCAGTGATGAGTAACATGGTCGACTATAGTCCAGTGATGAGTAACATGGTCGACTATAGTCCAGTGATGAGTAACATGGTCGACTATAGTCCAGTGATGAGTAACATGGTCGACTATAGTCCAGTGATGAGTAACATGGTCGACTATAGTCCAGTGATGAGTAACATGGTCGACTATAGTCCAGTGATGAGTAACATGGTCGACTATAGTCCAGTGATGAGTAACATGGTCGACTATAGTCCAGTGATGAGTAACATGGTCGACTATAGTCCAGTGATGAGTAACATGGTCGACTATAGTCCAGTGATGAGTAACATGGTCGACTATAGTCCAGTGATGAGTAACATGGTCGACTATAGTCCAGTGATGAGTAACATGGTCGACTATAGTCCAGTGATGAGTAACATGGTCGACTATAGTCCAGTGATGAGTAACATGGTCGACTATAGTCCAGTGATGAGTAACATGGTCGACTATAGTCCAGTGATGAGTAACATGGTCGACTATAGTCCAGTGATGAGTAACATGGTCGACTATAGTCCAGTGATGAGTAACATGGTCGACTATAGTCCAGTGATGAGTAACATGGTCGACTATAGTCCAGTGATGAGTAACATGGTCGACTATAGTCCAGTGATGAGTAACATGGTCGACTATAGTCCAGTGATGAGTAACATTGTCGACTATAGTCCAGTGATGAGTAACATGGTCGACTATAGTCCAGTGATGAGTAACATGTCGACTATAGTCCAGTGATGAGTAACATGGTCGACTATAGTCCAGTGATGAGTAACATGGTCGACTATAGTCCAGTGATGAGTAACATGGTCGACTATAGTCCAGTGATGAGTAACATGGTCGACTATAGTCCAGTGATGAGTAACATGGTCGACTATAGTCCAGTGATGAGTAACATGGTCGACTATAGTCCAGTGATGAGTAACATGGTCGACTATAGTCCAGTGATGAGTAACATGGTCGACTATAGTCCAGTGATGAGTAACATGGTCGACTATAGTCCAGTGATGAGTAACATGGTCGACTATAGTCCAGTGATGAGTAACATGGTCGACTATAGTCCAGTGATGAGTAACATGGTCGACTATAGTCCAGTGATGAGTAACATGGTCGACTATAGTCCAGTGATGAGTAACATGGTCGACTATAGTCCAGTGATGAGTAACATGGTCGACTATAGTCCAGTGATGAGTAACATGGTCGACTATAGTCCAGTGATGAGTAACATGGTCGACTATAGTCCAGTGATGAGTAACATGGTCGACTATAGTCCAGTGATGAGTAACATGGTCGACTATAGTCCAGTGATGAGTAACATGGTCGACTATAGTCCAGTGATGAGTAACATGGTCGACTATAGTCCAGTGATGAGTAACATGGTCGACTATAGTCCAGTGATGAGTAACATGGTCGACTATAGTCCAGTGATGAGTAACATGGTCGACTATAGTCCAGTGATGAGTAACATGGTCGACTATAGTCCAGTGATGAGTAACATGGTCGACTATAGTCCAGTGATGAGTAACATGGTCGACTATAGTCCAGTGATGAGTAACATGGTCGACTATAGTCCAGTGATGAGTAACATGGTCGACTATAGTCCAGTGATGAGTAACATGGTCGACTATAGTCCAGTGATGAGTAACATGGTCGACTATAGTCCAGTGATGAGTAACATGGTCGACTATAGTCCAGTGATGAGTAACATGGTCGACTATAGTCCAGTGATGAGTAACATGGTCGACTATAGTCCAGTGATGAGTAACATGGTCGACTATAGTCCAGTGATGAGTAACATGGTCGACTATAGTCCAGTGATGAGTAACATGGTCGACTATAGTCCAGTGATGAGTAACATGGTCGACTATAGTCCAGTGATGAGTAACATGGTCGACTATAGTCCAGTGATGAGTAACATGGTCGACTATAGTCCAGTGATGAGTAACATGGTCGACTATAGTCCAGTGATGAGTAACATTGTCGACTATAGTCCAGTGATGAGTAACATGGTCGACTATAGTCCAGTGATGAGTAACATGGTCGACTATAGTCCAGTGATGAGTAACATGGTCGACTATAGTCCAGTGATGAGTAACATGGTCGACTATAGTCCAGTGATGAGTAACATGGTCGACTATAGTCCAGTGATGAGTAACATGGTCGACTATAGTCCAGTGATGAGTAACATGGTCGACTATAGTCCAGTGATGAGTAACATGGTCGACTATAGTCCAGTGATGAGTAACATGGTCGACTATAGTCCAGTGATGAGTAACATGGTCGACTATAGTCCAGTGATGAGTAACATGGTCGACTATAGTCCAGTGATGAGTAACATGGTCGACTATAGTCCAGTGATGAGTAACATGGTCGACTATAGTCCAGTGATGAGTAACATGGTCGACTATAGTCCAGTGATGAGTAACATGGTCGACTATAGTCCAGTGATGAGTAACATGGTCGACTATAGTCCAGTGATGAGTAACATGGTCGACTATAGTCCAGTGATGAGTAACATGGTCGACTATAGTCCAGTGATGAGTAACATGGTCGACTATAGTCCAGTGATGAGTAACATGGTCGACTATAGTCCAGTGATGAGTAACATGGTCGACTATAGTCCAGTGATGAGTAACATGGTCGACTATAGTCCAGTGATGAGTAACATGGTCGACTATAGTCCAGTGATGAGTAACATGGTCGACTATAGTCCAGTGATGAGTAACATGGTCGACTATAGTCCAGTGATGAGTAACATGGTCGACTATAGTCCAGTGATGAGTAACATGGTCGACTATAGTCCAGTGATGAGTAACATGGTCGACTATAGTCCAGTGATGAGTAACATGGTCGACTATAGTCCAGTGATGAGTAACATGGTCGACTATAGTCCAGTGATGAGTAACATGGTCGACTATAGTCCAGTGATGAGTAACATGGTCGACTATAGTCCAGTGATGAGTAACATGGTCGACTATAGTCCAGTGATGAGTAACATGGTCGACTATAGTCCAGTGATGAGTAACATGGTCGACTATAGTCCAGTGATGAGTAACATGGTCGACTATAGTCCAGTGATGAGTAACATGGTCGACTATAGTCCAGTGATGAGTAACATGGTCGACTATAGTCCAGTGATGAGTAACATGGTCGACTATAGTCCAGTGATGAGTAACATGGTCGACTATAGTCCAGTGATGAGTAACATGGTCGACTATAGTCCAGTGATGAGTAACATGGTCGACTATAGTCCAGTGATGAGTAACATGGTCGACTATAGTCCAGTGATGAGTAACATGGTCGACTATAGTCCAGTGATGAGTAACATGGTCGACTATAGTCCAGTGATGAGTAACATGGTCGACTATAGTCCAGTGATGAGTAACATGGTCGACTATAGTCCAGTGATGAGTAACATGGTCGACTATAGTCCAGTGATGAGTAACATGGTCGACTATAGTCCAGTGATGAGTAACATGGTCGACTATAGTCCAGTGATGAGTAACATGGTCGACTATAGTCCAGTGATGAGTAACATGGTCGACTATAGTCCAGTGATGAGTAACATGGTCGACTATAGTCCAGTGATGAGTAACATGGTCGACTATAGTCCAGTGATGAGTAACATGGTCGACTATAGTCCAGTGATGAGTAACATGGTCGACTATAGTCCAGTGATGAGTAACATGGTCGACTATAGTCCAGTGATGAGTAACATGGTCGACTATAGTCCAGTGATGAGTAACATGGTCGACTATAGTCCAGTGATGAGTAACATGGTCGACTATAGTCCAGTGATGAGTAACATGGTCGACTATAGTCCAGTGATGAGTAACATGGTCGACTATAGTCCAGTGATGAGTAACATGGTCGACTATAGTCCAGTGATGAGTAACATGGTCGACTATAGTCCAGTGATGAGTAACATGGTCGACTATAGTCCAGTGATGAGTAACATGGTCGACTATATCCAGTGATGAGTAACATGGTCGACTATAGTCCAGTGATGAGTAACATGGTCGACTATAGTCCAGTGATGAGTAACATGGTCGACTATAGTCCAGTGATGAGTAACATGGTCGACTATAGTCCAGTGATGAGTAACATGGTCGACTATAGTCCAGTGATGAGTAACATGGTCGACTATAGTCCAGTGATGAGTAACATGGTCGACTATAGTCCAGTGATGAGTAACATGGTCGACTATAGTCCAGTGATGAGTAACATGGTCGACTATAGTCCAGTGATGAGTAACATGGTCGACTATAGTCCAGTGATGAGTAACATGGTCGACTATAGTCCAGTGATGAGTAACATGGTCGACTATAGTCCAGTGATGAGTAACATGGTCGACTATAGTCCAGTGATGAGTAACATGGTCGACTATAGTCCAGTGATGAGTAACATTGTCGACTATAGTCCAGTGATGAGTAACATGGTCGACTATAGTCCAGTGATGAGTAACATGGTCGACTATAGTCCAGTGATGAGTAACATGGTCGACTATAGTCCAGTGATGAGTAACATGGTCGACTATAGTCCAGTGATGAGTAACATGGTCGACTATAGTCCAGTGATGAGTAACATGGTCGACTATAGTCCAGTGATGAGTAACATGGTCGACTATAGTCCAGTGATGAGTAACATGGTCGACTATAGTCCAGTGATGAGTAACATGGTCGACTATAGTCCAGTGATGAGTAACATGGTCGACTATAGTCCAGTGATGAGTAACATGGTCGACTATAGTCCAGTGATGAGTAACATGGTCGACTATAGTCCAGTGATGAGTAACATGGTCGACTATAGTCCAGTGATGAGTAACATGGTCGACTATAGTCCAGTGATGAGTAACATGGTCGACTATAGTCCAGTGATGAGTAACATGGTCGACTATAGTCCAGTGATGAGTAACATGGTCGACTATAGTCCAGTGATGAGTAACATGGTCGACTATAGTCCAGTGATGAGTAACATGGTCGACTATAGTCCAGTGATGAGTAACATGGTCGACTATAGTCCAGTGATGAGTAACATGGTCGACTATAGTCCAGTGATGAGTAACATGGTCGACTATAGTCCAGTGATGAGTAACATGGTCGACTATAGTCCAGTGATGAGTAACATGGTCGACTATAGTCCAGTGATGAGTAACATGGTCGACTATAGTCCAGTGATGAGTAACATGGTCGACTATAGTCCAGTGATGAGTAACATGGTCGACTATAGTCCAGTGATGAGTAACATGGTCGACTATAGTCCAGTGATGAGTAACATGGTCGACTATAGTCCAGTGATGAGTAACATGGTCGACTATAGTCCAGTGATGAGTAACATGGTCGACTATAGTCCAGTGATGAGTAACATGGTCGACTATAGTCCAGTGATGAGTAACATGGTCGACTATAGTCCAGTGATGAGTAACATGGTCGACTATAGTCCAGTGATGAGTAACATGGTCGACTATAGTCCAGTGATGAGTAACATGGTCGACTATAGTCCAGTGATGAGTAACATGGTCGACTATAGTCCAGTGATGAGTAACATGGTCGACTATAGTCCAGTGATGAGTAACATGGTCGACTATAGTCCAGTGATGAGTAACATGGTCGACTATAGTCCAGTGATGAGTAACATGGTCGACTATAGTCCAGTGATGAGTAACATGGTCGACTATAGTCCAGTGATGAGTAACATGGTCGACTATAGTCCAGTGATGAGTAACATGGTCGACTATAGTCCAGTGATGAGTAACATGGTCGACTATAGTCCAGTGATGAGTAACATGGTCGACTATAGTCCAGTGATGAGTAACATGGTCGACTATAGTCCAGTGATGAGTAACATGGTCGACTATAGTCCAGTGATGAGTAACATGGTCGACTATAGTCCAGTGATGAGTAACATGGTCGACTATAGTCCAGTGATGAGTAACATGGTCGACTATAGTCCAGTGATGAGTAACATGGTCGACTATAGTCCAGTGATGAGTAACATGGTCGACTATAGTCCAGTGATGAGTAACATGGTCGACTATAGTCCAGTGATGAGTAACATGGTCGACTATAGTCCAGTGATGAGTAACATGGTCGACTATAGTCCAGTGATGAGTAACATGGTCGACTATAGTCCAGTGATGAGTAACATGGTCGACTATAGTCCAGTGATGAGTAACATGGTCGACTATAGTCCAGTGATGAGTAACATGGTCGACTATAGTCCAGTGATGAGTAACATGGTCGACTATAGTCCAGTGATGAGTAACATGGTCGACTATAGTCCAGTGATGAGTAACATGGTCGACTATAGTCCAGTGATGAGTAACATTGTCGACTATAGTCCAGTGATGAGTAACATGGTCGACTATAGTCCAGTGATGAGTAACATGGTCGACTATAGTCCAGTGATGAGTAACATGGTCGACTATAGTCCAGTGATGAGTAACATGGTCGACTATAGTCCAGTGATGAGTAACATGGTCGACTATATCCAGTGATGAGTAACATGGTCGACTATAGTCCAGTGATGAGTAACATGGTCGACTATAGTCCAGTGATGAGTAACATGGTCGACTATAGTCCAGTGATGAGTAACATGGTCGACTATAGTCCAGTGATGAGTAACATGGTCGACTATAGTCCAGTGATGAGTAACATGGTCGACTATAGTCCAGTGATGAGTAACATGGTCGACTATAGTCCAGTGATGAGTAACATGGTCGACTATAGTCCAGTGATGAGTAACATGGTCGACTATAGTCCAGTGATGAGTAACATGGTCGACTATAGTCCAGTGATGAGTAACATGGTCGACTATAGTCCAGTGATGAGTAACATGGTCGACTATAGTCCAGTGATGAGTAACATGGTCGACTATAGTCCAGTGATGAGTAACATGGTCGACTATAGTCCAGTGATGAGTAACATGGTCGACTATAGTCCAGTGATGAGTAACATGGTCGACTATAGTCCAGTGATGAGTAACATGGTCGACTATAGTCCAGTGATGAGTAACATGGTCGACTATAGTCCAGTGATGAGTAACATGGTCGACTATAGTCCAGTGATGAGTAACATGGTCGACTATAGTCCAGTGATGAGTAACATGGTCGACTATAGTCCAGTGATGAGTAACATGGTCGACTATAGTCCAGTGATGAGTAACATGGTCGACTATAGTCCAGTGATGAGTAACATGGTCGACTATAGTCCAGTGATGAGTAACATGGTCGACTATAGTCCAGTGATGAGTAACATGGTCGACTATAGTCCAGTGATGAGTAACATGGTCGACTATAGTCCAGTGATGAGTAACATGGTCGACTATAGTCCAGTGATGAGTAACATGGTCGACTATAGTCCAGTGATGAGTAACATGGTCGACTATAGTCCAGTGATGAGTAACATGGTCGACTATAGTCCAGTGATGAGTAACATGGTCGACTATAGTCCAGTGATGAGTAACATGGTCGACTATAGTCCAGTGATGAGTAACATGGTCGACTATAGTCCAGTGATGAGTAACATGGTCGACTATAGTCCAGTGATGAGTAACATGGTCGACTATAGTCCAGTGATGAGTAACATGGTCGACTATAGTCCAGTGATGAGTAACATGGTCGACTATAGTCCAGTGATGAGTAACATGGTCGACTATAGTCCAGTGATGAGTAACATGGTCGACTATAGTCCAGTGATGAGTAACATGGTCGACTATAGTCCAGTGATGAGTAACATGGTCGACTATAGTCCAGTGATGAGTAACATGGTCGACTATAGTCCAGTGATGAGTAACATGGTCGACTATAGTCCAGTGATGAGTAACATGGTCGACTATAGTCCAGTGATGAGTAACATGGTCGACTATAGTCCAGTGATGAGTAACATGGTCGACTATAGTCCAGTGATGAGTAACATGGTCGACTATAGTCCAGTGATGAGTAACATTGTCGACTATAGTCCAGTGATGAGTAACATGGTCGACTATAGTCCAGTGATGAGTAACATGGTCGACTATAGTCCAGTGATGAGTAACATGGTCGACTATAGTCCAGTGATGAGTAACATGGTCGACTATAGTCCAGTGATGAGTAACATGGTCGACTATAGTCCAGTGATGAGTAACATGGTCGACTATAGTCCAGTGATGAGTAACATGGTCGACTATAGTCCAGTGATGAGTAACATGGTCGACTATAGTCCAGTGATGAGTAACATGGTCGACTATAGTCCAGTGATGAGTAACATGGTCGACTATAGTCCAGTGATGAGTAACATGGTCGACTATAGTCCAGTGATGAGTAACATGGTCGACTATAGTCCAGTGATGAGTAACATGGTCGACTATAGTCCAGTGATGAGTAACATGGTCGACTATAGTCCAGTGATGAGTAACATGGTCGACTATAGTCCAGTGATGAGTAACATGGTCGACTATAGTCCAGTGATGAGTAACATGGTCGACTATAGTCCAGTGATGAGTAACATGGTCGACTATAGTCCAGTGATGAGTAACATGGTCGACTATAGTCCAGTGATGAGTAACATGGTCGACTATAGTCCAGTGATGAGTAACATGGTCGACTATAGTCCAGTGATGAGTAACATGGTCGACTATAGTCCAGTGATGAGTAACATGGTCGACTATAGTCCAGTGATGAGTAACATGGTCGACTATAGTCCAGTGATGAGTAACATGGTCGACTATAGTCCAGTGATGAGTAACATGGTCGACTATAGTCCAGTGATGAGTAACATGGTCGACTATAGTCCAGTGATGAGTAACATGGTCGACTATAGTCCAGTGATGAGTAACATGGTCGACTATAGTCCAGTGATGAGTAACATGGTCGACTATAGTCCAGTGATGAGTAACATGGTCGACTATAGTCCAGTGATGAGTAACATGGTCGACTATAGTCCAGTGATGAGTAACATGGTCGACTATAGTCCAGTGATGAGTAACATGGTCGACTATAGTCCAGTGATGAGTAACATGGTCGACTATAGTCCAGTGATGAGTAACATGGTCGACTATAGTCCAGTGATGAGTAACATGGTCGACTATAGTCCAGTGATGAGTAACATGGTCGACTATAGTCCAGTGATGAGTAACATGGTCGACTATAGTCCAGTGATGAGTAACATGGTCGACTATAGTCCAGTGATGAGTAACATGGTCGACTATAGTCCAGTGATGAGTAACATGGTCGACTATAGTCCAGTGATGAGTAACATGGTCGACTATAGTCCAGTGATGAGTAACATGGTCGACTATAGTCCAGTGATGAGTAACATGTCGACTATAGTCCAGTGATGAGTAACATGGTCGACTATAGTCCAGTGATGAGTAACATGGTCGACTATAGTCCAGTGATGAGTAACATGGTCGACTATAGTCCAGTGATGAGTAACATGGTCGACTATAGTCCAGTGATGAGTAACATGGTCGACTATAGTCCAGTGATGAGTAACATGGTCGACTATAGTCCAGTGATGAGTAACATGGTCGACTATAGTCCAGTGATGAGTAACATGGTCGACTATAGTCCAGTGATGAGTAACATGGTCGACTATAGTCCAGTGATGAGTAACATGGTCGACTATAGTCCAGTGATGAGTAACATGGTCGACTATAGTCCAGTGATGAGTAACATGGTCGACTATAGTCCAGTGATGAGTAACATGGTCGACTATAGTCCAGTGATGAGTAACATGGTCGACTATAGTCCAGTGATGAGTAACATTGTCGACTATAGTCCAGTGATGAGTAACATGGTCGACTATAGTCCAGTGATGAGTAACATGGTCGACTATAGTCCAGTGATGAGTAACATGGTCGACTATAGTCCAGTGATGAGTAACATGGTCGACTATAGTCCAGTGATGAGTAACATGGTCGACTATAGTCCAGTGATGAGTAACATGGTCGACTATAGTCCAGTGATGAGTAACATGGTCGACTATAGTCCAGTGATGAGTAACATGGTCGACTATAGTCCAGTGATGAGTAACATGGTCGACTATAGTCCAGTGATGAGTAACATGGTCGACTATAGTCCAGTGATGAGTAACATGGTCGACTATAGTCCAGTGATGAGTAACATGGTCGACTATAGTCCAGTGATGAGTAACATGGTCGACTATAGTCCAGTGATGAGTAACATGGTCGACTATAGTCCAGTGATGAGTAACATGGTCGACTATAGTCCAGTGATGAGTAACATGGTCGACTATAGTCCAGTGATGAGTAACATGGTCGACTATAGTCCAGTGATGAGTAACATGGTCGACTATAGTCCAGTGATGAGTAACATGGTCGACTATAGTCCAGTGATGAGTAACATGGTCGACTATAGTCCAGTGATGAGTAACATGGTCGACTATAGTCCAGTGATGAGTAACATGGTCGACTATAGTCCAGTGATGAGTAACATGGTCGACTATAGTCCAGTGATGAGTAACATGGTCGACTATAGTCCAGTGATGAGTAACATGGTCGACTATAGTCCAGTGATGAGTAACATGGTCGACTATAGTCCAGTGATGAGTAACATGGTCGACTATAGTCCAGTGATGAGTAACATGGTCGACTATAGTCCAGTGATGAGTAACATGGTCGACTATAGTCCAGTGATGAGTAACATGGTCGACTATAGTCCAGTGATGAGTAACATGGTCGACTATAGTCCAGTGATGAGTAACATGGTCGACTATAGTCCAGTGATGAGTAACATGGTCGACTATAGTCCAGTGATGAGTAACATGGTCGACTATAGTCCAGTGATGAGTAACATGGTCGACTATAGTCCAGTGATGAGTAACATGGTCGACTATAGTCCAGTGATGAGTAACATGGTCGACTATAGTCCAGTGATGAGTAACATGGTCGACTATAGTCCAGTGATGAGTAACATGGTCGACTATAGTCCAGTGATGAGTAACATGGTCGACTATAGTCCAGTGATGAGTAACATGGTCGACTATAGTCCAGTGATGAGTAACATTGTCGACTATAGTCCAGTGATGAGTAACATGGTCGACTATAGTCCAGTGATGAGTAACATGGTCGACTATAGTCCAGTGATGAGTAACATGGTCGACTATAGTCCAGTGATGAGTAACATGGTCGACTATAGTCCAGTGATGAGTAACATGGTCGACTATAGTCCAGTGATGAGTAACATGGTCGACTATAGTCCAGTGATGAGTAACATGGTCGACTATAGTCCAGTGATGAGTAACATGGTCGACTATAGTCCAGTGATGAGTAACATGGTCGACTATAGTCCAGTGATGAGTAACATGGTCGACTATAGTCCAGTGATGAGTAACATGGTCGACTATAGTCCAGTGATGAGTAACATGGTCGACTATAGTCCAGTGATGAGTAACATGGTCGACTATAGTCCAGTGATGAGTAACATGGTCGACTATAGTCCAGTGATGAGTAACATGGTCGACTATAGTCCAGTGATGAGTAACATGGTCGACTATAGTCCAGTGATGAGTAACATGGTCGACTATAGTCCAGTGATGAGTAACATGGTCGACTATAGTCCAGTGATGAGTAACATGGTCGACTATAGTCCAGTGATGAGTAACATGGTCGACTATAGTCCAGTGATGAGTAACATGGTCGACTATAGTCCAGTGATGAGTAACATGGTCGACTATAGTCCAGTGATGAGTAACATGGTCGACTATAGTCCAGTGATGAGTAACATGGTCGACTATAGTCCAGTGATGAGTAACATGGTCGACTATAGTCCAGTGATGAGTAACATGGTCGACTATAGTCCAGTGATGAGTAACATGGTCGACTATAGTCCAGTGATGAGTAACATGGTCGACTATAGTCCAGTGATGAGTAACATGGTCGACTATAGTCCAGTGATGAGTAACATGGTCGACTATAGTCCAGTGATGAGTAACATGGTCGACTATAGTCCAGTGATGAGTAACATGGTCGACTATAGTCCAGTGATGAGTAACATGGTCGACTATAGTCCAGTGATGAGTAACATGGTCGACTATAGTCCAGTGATGAGTAACATGGTCGACTATAGTCCAGTGATGAGTAACATGGTCGACTATAGTCCAGTGATGAGTAACATGGTCGACTATAGTCCAGTGATGAGTAACATGGTCGACTATAGTCCAGTGATGAGTAACATGGTCGACTATAGTCCAGTGATGAGTAACATGGTCGACTATAGTCCAGTGATGAGTAACATGGTCGACTATAGTCCAGTGATGAGTAACATGGTCGACTATAGTCCAGTGATGAGTAACATGGTCGACTATAGTCCAGTGATGAGTAACATGGTCGACTATAGTCCAGTGATGAGTAACATGGTCGACTATAGTCCAGTGATGAGTAACATGGTCGACTATAGTCCAGTGATGAGTAACATGGTCGACTATAGTCCAGTGATGAGTAACATGGTCGACTATAGTCCAGTGATGAGTAACATGGTCGACTATAGTCCAGTGATGAGTAACATGGTCGACTATAGTCCAGTGATGAGTAACATGGTCGACTATAGTCCAGTGATGAGTAACATGGTCGACTATAGTCCAGTGATGAGTAACATGGTCGACTATAGTCCAGTGATGAGTAACATGGTCGACTATAGTCCAGTGATGAGTAACATGGTCGACTATAGTCCAGTGATGAGTAACATGGTCGACTATAGTCCAGTGATGAGTAACATGGTCGACTATAGTCCAGTGATGAGTAACATGGTCGACTATAGTCCAGTGATGAGTAACATGGTCGACTATAGTCCAGTGATGAGTAACATGGTCGACTATAGTCCAGTGATGAGTAACATGGTCGACTATAGTCCAGTGATGAGTAACATGGTCGACTATAGTCCAGTGATGAGTAACATGGTCGACTATAGTCCAGTGATGAGTAACATGGTCGACTATAGTCCAGTGATGAGTAACATGGTCGACTATAGTCCAGTGATGAGTAACATGGTCGACTATAGTCCAGTGATGAGTAACATGGTCGACTATAGTCCAGTGATGAGTAACATGGTCGACTATAGTCCAGTGATGAGTAACATGGTCGACTATAGTCCAGTGATGAGTAACATGGTCGACTATAGTCCAGTGATGAGTAACATGGTCGACTATAGTCCAGTGATGAGTAACATGGTCGACTATAGTCCAGTGATGAGTAACATGGTCGACTATAGTCCAGTGATGAGTAACATGGTCGACTATAGTCCAGTGATGAGTAACATGGTCGACTATAGTCCAGTGATGAGTAACATGGTCGACTATAGTCCAGTGATGAGTAACATGGTCGACTATAGTCCAGTGATGAGTAACATGGTCGACTATAGTCCAGTGATGAGTAACATGGTCGACTATAGTCCAGTGATGAGTAACATGGTCGACTATAGTCCAGTGATGAGTAACATGGTCGACTATAGTCCAGTGATGAGTAACATGGTCGACTATAGTCCAGTGATGAGTAACATGGTCGACTATAGTCCAGTGATGAGTAACATGGTCGACTATAGTCCAGTGATGAGTAACATGGTCGACTATAGTCCAGTGATGAGTAACATGGTCGACTATAGTCCAGTGATGAGTAACATGGTCGACTATAGTCCAGTGATGAGTAACATGGTCGACTATAGTCCAGTGATGAGTAACATGGTCGACTATAGTCCAGTGATGAGTAACATGGTCGACTATAGTCCAGTGATGAGTAACATGGTCGACTATAGTCCAGTGATGAGTAACATGTCGACTATAGTCCAGTGATGAGTAACATGGTCGACTATAGTCCAGTGATGAGTAACATGGTCGACTATAGTCCAGTGATGAGTAACATGGTCGACTATAGTCCAGTGATGAGTAACATGGTCGACTATAGTCCAGTGATGAGTAACATGGTCGACTATAGTCCAGTGATGAGTAACATGGTCGACTATAGTCCAGTGATGAGTAACATTGTCGACTATAGTCCAGTGATGAGTAACATGGTCGACTATAGTCCAGTGATGAGTAACATGGTCGACTATAGTCCAGTGATGAGTAACATGGTCGACTATAGTCCAGTGATGAGTAACATGGTCGACTATAGTCCAGTGATGAGTAACATGGTCGACTATAGTCCAGTGATGAGTAACATGGTCGACTATAGTCCAGTGATGAGTAACATGGTCGACTATAGTCCAGTGATGAGTAACATGGTCGACTATAGTCCAGTGATGAGTAACATGGTCGACTATAGTCCAGTGATGAGTAACATGGTCGACTATAGTCCAGTGATGAGTAACATGGTCGACTATAGTCCAGTGATGAGTAACATGGTCGACTATAGTCCAGTGATGAGTAACATGGTCGACTATAGTCCAGTGATGAGTAACATGGTCGACTATAGTCCAGTGATGAGTAACATGGTCGACTATAGTCCAGTGATGAGTAACATGGTCGACTATAGTCCAGTGATGAGTAACATGGTCGACTATAGTCCAGTGATGAGTAACATGGTCGACTATAGTCCAGTGATGAGTAACATGGTCGACTATAGTCCAGTGATGAGTAACATGGTCGACTATAGTCCAGTGATGAGTAACATGGTCGACTATAGTCCAGTGATGAGTAACATGGTCGACTATAGTCCAGTGATGAGTAACATGGTCGACTATAGTCCAGTGATGAGTAACATGGTCGACTATAGTCCAGTGATGAGTAACATGGTCGACTATAGTCCAGTGATGAGTAACATGGTCGACTATAGTCCAGTGATGAGTAACATGGTCGACTATAGTCCAGTGATGAGTAACATGGTCGACTATAGTCCAGTGATGAGTAACATGGTCGACTATAGTCCAGTGATGAGTAACATGGTCGACTATAGTCCAGTGATGAGTAACATGGTCGACTATAGTCCAGTGATGAGTAACATGGTCGACTATAGTCCAGTGATGAGTAACATGGTCGACTATAGTCCAGTGATGAGTAACATGGTCGACTATAGTCCAGTGATGAGTAACATGGTCGACTATAGTCCAGTGATGAGTAACATGGTCGACTATAGTCCAGTGATGAGTAACATGGTCGACTATAGTCCAGTGATGAGTAACATGGTCGACTATAGTCCAGTGATGAGTAACATGGTCGACTATAGTCCAGTGATGAGTAACATGGTCGACTATAGTCCAGTGATGAGTAACATGGTCGACTATAGTCCAGTGATGAGTAACATGGTCGACTATATTCCAGTGATGAGTAACATGGTCGACTATAGTCCAGTGATGAGTAACATGGTCGACTATAGTCCAGTGATGAGTAACATGGTCGACTATAGTCCAGTGATGAGTAACATGGTCGACTATAGTCCAGTGATGAGTAACATGGTCGACTATAGTCCAGTGATGAGTAACATGGTCGACTATAGTCCAGTGATGAGTAACATGGTCGACTATAGTCCAGTGATGAGTAACATGGTCGACTATAGTCCAGTGATGAGTAACATGGTCGACTATAGTCCAGTGATGAGTAACATGGTCGACTATAGTCCAGTGATGAGTAACATGGTCGACTATAGTCCAGTGATGAGTAACATGGTCGACTATAGTCCAGTGATGAGTAACATGGTCGACTATAGTCCAGTGATGAGTAACATGGTCGACTATAGTCCAGTGATGAGTAACATGGTCGACTATAGTCCAGTGATGAGTAACATGGTCGACTATAGTCCAGTGATGAGTAACATGGTCGACTATAGTCCAGTGATGAGTAACATGGTCGACTATAGTCCAGTGATGAGTAACATGGTCGACTATAGTCCAGTGATGAGTAACATGGTCGACTATAGTCCAGTGATGAGTAACATGGTCGACTATAGTCCAGTGATGAGTAACATGGTCGACTATAGTCCAGTGATGAGTAACATGGTCGACTATAGTCCAGTGATGAGTAACATGGTCGACTATAGTCCAGTGATGAGTAACATGGTCGACTATAGTCCAGTGATGAGTAACATGGTCGACTATAGTCCAGTGATGAGTAACATGGTCGACTATAGTCCAGTGATGAGTAACATGGTCGACTATAGTCCAGTGATGAGTAACATGGTCGACTATAGTCCAGTGATGAGTAACATGGTCGACTATAGTCCAGTGATGAGTAACATGGTCGACTATAGTCCAGTGATGAGTAACATGGTCGACTATAGTCCAGTGATGAGTAACATGGTCGACTATAGTCCAGTGATGAGTAACATGGTCGACTATAGTCCAGTGATGAGTAACATGGTCGACTATAGTCCAGTGATGAGTAACATGGTCGACTATAGTCCAGTGATGAGTAACATGGTCGACTATAGTCCAGTGATGAGTAACATGGTCGACTATAGTCCAGTGATGAGTAACATGGTCGACTATAGTCCAGTGATGAGTAACATGGTCGACTATAGTCCAGTGATGAGTAACATGGTCGACTATAGTCCAGTGATGAGTAACATGGTCGACTATAGTCCAGTGATGAGTAACATGGTCGACTATAGTCCAGTGATGAGTAACATGGTCGACTATAGTCCAGTGATGAGTAACATGGTCGACTATAGTCCAGTGATGAGTAACATGGTCGACTATAGTCCAGTGATGAGTAACATGGTCGACTATAGTCCAGTGATGAGTAACATGGTCGACTATAGTCCAGTGATGAGTAACATGGTCGACTATAGTCCAGTGATGAGTAACATGGTCGACTATAGTCCAGTGATGAGTAACATGGTCGACTATAGTCCAGTGATGAGTAACATGGTCGACTATAGTCCAGTGATGAGTAACATGGTCGACTATAGTCCAGTGATGAGTAACATGGTCGACTATAGTCCAGTGATGAGTAACATGGTCGACTATAGTCCAGTGATGAGTAACATGGTCGACTATAGTCCAGTGATGAGTAACATGGTCGACTATAGTCCAGTGATGAGTAACATGGTCGACTATAGTCCAGTGATGAGTAACATGGTCGACTATAGTCCAGTGATGAGTAACATGGTCGACTATAGTCCAGTGATGAGTAACATGGTCGACTATAGTCCAGTGATGAGTAACATGGTCGACTATAGTCCAGTGATGAGTAACATGGTCGACTATAGTCCAGTGATGAGTAACATGGTCGACTATAGTCCAGTGATGAGTAACATGGTCGACTATAGTCCAGTGATGAGTAACATGGTCGACTATAGTCCAGTGATGAGTAACATGGTCGACTATAGTCCAGTGATGAGTAACATGGTCGACTATAGTCCAGTGATGAGTAACATGGTCGACTATAGTCCAGTGATGAGTAACATGGTCGACTATAGTCCAGTGATGAGTAACATGGTCGACTATAGTCCAGTGATGAGTAACATGGTCGACTATAGTCCAGTGATGAGTAACATGGTCGACTATAGTCCAGTGATGAGTAACATGGTCGACTATAGTCCAGTGATGAGTAACATGGTCGACTATAGTCCAGTGATGAGTAACATGGTCGACTATAGTCCAGTGATGAGTAACATGGTCGACTATAGTCCAGTGATGAGTAACATGGTCGACTATAGTCCAGTGATGAGTAACATGGTCGACTATAGTCCAGTGATGAGTAACATGGTCGACTATAGTCCAGTGATGAGTAACATGGTCGACTATAGTCCAGTGATGAGTAACATGGTCGACTATAGTCCAGTGATGAGTAACATGGTCGACTATAGTCCAGTGATGAGTAACATGGTCGACTATAGTCCAGTGATGAGTAACATGGTCGACTATAGTCCAGTGATGAGTAACATGGTCGACTATAGTCCAGTGATGAGTAACATGGTCGACTATAGTCCAGTGATGAGTAACATGGTCGACTATAGTCCAGTGATGAGTAACATGGTCGACTATAGTCCAGTGATGAGTAACATGGTCGACTATAGTCCAGTGATGAGTAACATGGTCGACTATAGTCCAGTGATGAGTAACATGGTCGACTATAGTCCAGTGATGAGTAACATGGTCGACTATAGTCCAGTGATGAGTAACATGGTCGACTATAGTCCAGTGATGAGTAACATGGTCGACTATAGTCCAGTGATGAGTAACATGGTCGACTATAGTCCAGTGATGAGTAACATGGTCGACTATAGTCCAGTGATGAGTAACATGGTCGACTATAGTCCAGTGATGAGTAACATGGTCGACTATAGTCCAGTGATGAGTAACATGGTCGACTATAGTCCAGTGATGAGTAACATGGTCGACTATAGTCCAGTGATGAGTAACATGGTCGACTATAGTCCAGTGATGAGTAACATGGTCGACTATAGTCCAGTGATGAGTAACATGGTCGACTATAGTCCAGTGATGAGTAACATGGTCGACTATAGTCCAGTGATGAGTAACATGGTCGACTATAGTCCAGTGATGAGTAACATGGTCGACTATAGTCCAGTGATGAGTAACATGGTCGACTATAGTCCAGTGATGAGTAACATGGTCGACTATAGTCCAGTGATGAGTAACATGGTCGACTATAGTCCAGTGATGAGTAACATGGTCGACTATAGTCCAGTGATGAGTAACATGGTCGACTATAGTCCAGTGATGAGTAACATGGTCGACTATAGTCCAGTGATGAGTAACATGGTCGACTATAGTCCAGTGATGAGTAACATGGTCGACTATAGTCCAGTGATGAGTAACATGGTCGACTATAGTCCAGTGATGAGTAACATGGTCGACTATAGTCCAGTGATGAGTAACATGGTCGACTATAGTCCAGTGATGAGTAACATGGTCGACTATAGTCCAGTGATGAGTAACATGGTCGACTATAGTCCAGTGATGAGTAACATGGTCGACTATAGTCCAGTGATGAGTAACATGGTCGACTATAGTCCAGTGATGAGTAACATGGTCGACTATAGTCCAGTGATGAGTAACATGGTCGACTATAGTCCAGTGATGAGTAACATGGTCGACTATAGTCCAGTGATGAGTAACATGGTCGACTATAGTCCAGTGATGAGTAACATGGTCGACTATAGTCCAGTGATGAGTAACATGGTCGACTATAGTCCAGTGATGAGTAACATGGTCGACTATAGTCCAGTGATGAGTAACATGGTCGACTATAGTCCAGTGATGAGTAACATGGTCGACTATAGTCCAGTGATGAGTAACATGGTCGACTATAGTCCAGTGATGAGTAACATGGTCGACTATAGTCCAGTGATGAGTAACATGGTCGACTATAGTCCAGTGATGAGTAACATGGTCGACTATAGTCCAGTGATGAGTAACATGGTCGACTATAGTCCAGTGATGAGTAACATGGTCGACTATAGTCCAGTGATGAGTAACATGGTCGACTATAGTCCAGTGATGAGTAACATGGTCGACTATAGTCCAGTGATGAGTAACATGGTCGACTATAGTCCAGTGATGAGTAACATGGTCGACTATAGTCCAGTGATGAGTAACATGGTCGACTATAGTCCAGTGATGAGTAACATGGTCGACTATAGTCCAGTGATGAGTAACATGGTCGACTATAGTCCAGTGATGAGTAACATGGTCGACTATAGTCCAGTGATGAGTAACATGGTCGACTATAGTCCAGTGATGAGTAACATGGTCGACTATAGTCCAGTGATGAGTAACATGGTCGACTATAGTCCAGTGATGAGTAACATGGTCGACTATAGTCCAGTGATGAGTAACATGGTCGACTATAGTCCAGTGATGAGTAACATGGTCGACTATAGTCCAGTGATGAGTAACATGGTCGACTATAGTCCAGTGATGAGTAACATGGTCGACTATAGTCCAGTGATGAGTAACATGGTCGACTATAGTCCAGTGATGAGTAACATGGTCGACTATAGTCCAGTGATGAGTAACATGGTCGACTATAGTCCAGTGATGAGTAACATGTCGACTATAGTCCAGTGATGAGTAACATGGTCGACTATAGTCCAGTGATGAGTAACATGGTCGACTATAGTCCAGTGATGAGTAACATGGTCGACTATAGTCCAGTGATGAGTAACATGGTCGACTATAGTCCAGTGATGAGTAACATGGTCGACTATAGTCCAGTGATGAGTAACATGGTCGACTATAGTCCAGTGATGAGTAACATGGTCGACTATAGTCCAGTGATGAGTAACATGGTCGACTATAGTCCAGTGATGAGTAACATGGTCGACTATAGTCCAGTGATGAGTAACATGGTCGACTATAGTCCAGTGATGAGTAACATGGTCGACTATAGTCCAGTGATGAGTAACATGGTCGACTATAGTCCAGTGATGAGTAACATGGTCGACTATAGTCCAGTGATGAGTAACATGGTCGACTATAGTCCAGTGATGAGTAACATGGTCGACTATAGTCCAGTGATGAGTAACATGGTCGACTATAGTCCAGTGATGAGTAACATGGTCGACTATAGTCCAGTGATGAGTAACATGGTCGACTATAGTCCAGTGATGAGTAACATGGTCGACTATAGTCCAGTGATGAGTAACATGGTCGACTATAGTCCAGTGATGAGTAACATGGTCGACTATAGTCCAGTGATGAGTAACATGGTCGACTATAGTCCAGTGATGAGTAACATGGTCGACTATAGTCCAGTGATGAGTAACATGGTCGACTATAGTCCAGTGATGAGTAACATGGTCGACTATAGTCCAGTGATGAGTAACATGGTCGACTATAGTCCAGTGATGAGTAACATGGTCGACTATAGTCCAGTGATGAGTAACATGGTCGACTATAGTCCAGTGATGAGTAACATGGTCGACTATAGTCCAGTGATGAGTAACATGGTCGACTATAGTCCAGTGATGAGTAACATGGTCGACTATAGTCCAGTGATGAGTAACATGGTCGACTATAGTCCAGTGATGAGTAACATGGTCGACTATAGTCCAGTGATGAGTAACATGGTCGACTATAGTCCAGTGATGAGTAACATGGTCGACTATAGTCCAGTGATGAGTAACATGGTCGACTATAGTCCAGTGATGAGTAACATGGTCGACTATAGTCCAGTGATGAGTAACATGGTCGACTATAGTCCAGTGATGAGTAACATGGTCGACTATAGTCCAGTGATGAGTAACATGGTCGACTATAGTCCAGTGATGAGTAACATGGTCGACTATAGTCCAGTGATGAGTAACATGGTCGACTATAGTCCAGTGATGAGTAACATGGTCGACTATAGTCCAGTGATGAGTAACATGGTCGACTATAGTCCAGTGATGAGTAACATGGTCGACTATAGTCCAGTGATGAGTAACATGGTCGACTATATTCCAGTGATGAGTAACATGGTCGACTATAGTCCAGTGATGAGTAACATGGTCGACTATAGTCCAGTGATGAGTAACATGGTCGACTATAGTCCAGTGATGAGTAACATGGTCGACTATAGTCCAGTGATGAGTAACATGGTCGACTATAGTCCAGTGATGAGTAACATGGTCGACTATAGTCCAGTGATGAGTAACATGGTCGACTATAGTCCAGTGATGAGTAACATGGTCGACTATAGTCCAGTGATGAGTAACATGGTCGACTATAGTCCAGTGATGAGTAACATGGTCGACTATAGTCCAGTGATGAGTAACATGGTCGACTATAGTCCAGTGATGAGTAACATGGTCGACTATAGTCCAGTGATGAGTAACATGGTCGACTATAGTCCAGTGATGAGTAACATGGTCGACTATAGTCCAGTGATGAGTAACATGGTCGACTATAGTCCAGTGATGAGTAACATGGTCGACTATAGTCCAGTGATGAGTAACATGGTCGACTATAGTCCAGTGATGAGTAACATGGTCGACTATAGTCCAGTGATGAGTAACATGGTCGACTATAGTCCAGTGATGAGTAACATGGTCGACTATAGTCCAGTGATGAGTAACATGGTCGACTATAGTCCAGTGATGAGTAACATGGTCGACTATAGTCCAGTGATGAGTAACATGGTCGACTATAGTCCAGTGATGAGTAACATGGTCGACTATAGTCCAGTGATGAGTAACATGGTCGACTATAGTCCAGTGATGAGTAACATGGTCGACTATAGTCCAGTGATGAGTAACATGGTCGACTATAGTCCAGTGATGAGTAACATGGTCGACTATAGTCCAGTGATGAGTAACATGGTCGACTATAGTCCAGTGATGAGTAACATGGTCGACTATAGTCCAGTGATGAGTAACATGGTCGACTATAGTCCAGTGATGAGTAACATGGTCGACTATAGTCCAGTGATGAGTAACATGGTCGACTATAGTCCAGTGATGAGTAACATGGTCGACTATAGTCCAGTGATGAGTAACATGGTCGACTATAGTCCAGTGATGAGTAACATGGTCGACTATAGTCCAGTGATGAGTAACATGGTCGACTATAGTCCAGTGATGAGTAACATGGTCGACTATAGTCCAGTGATGAGTAACATGGTCGACTATAGTCCAGTGATGAGTAACATGGTCGACTATAGTCCAGTGATGAGTAACATGGTCGACTATAGTCCAGTGATGAGTAACATGGTCGACTATAGTCCAGTGATGAGTAACATGGTCGACTATAGTCCAGTGATGAGTAACATGGTCGACTATAGTCCAGTGATGAGTAACATGGTCGACTATAGTCCAGTGATGAGTAACATGGTCGACTATAGTCCAGTGATGAGTAACATGGTCGACTATAGTCCAGTGATGAGTAACATGGTCGACTATAGTCCAGTGATGAGTAACATGGTCGACTATAGTCCAGTGATGAGTAACATGGTCGACTATAGTCCAGTGATGAGTAACATGGTCGACTATAGTCCAGTGATGAGTAACATGGTCGACTATAGTCCAGTGATGAGTAACATGGTCGACTATAGTCCAGTGATGAGTAACATGGTCGACTATAGTCCAGTGATGAGTAACATGGTCGACTATAGTCCAGTGATGAGTAACATGGTCGACTATAGTCCAGTGATGAGTAACATGGTCGACTATAGTCCAGTGATGAGTAACATGGTCGACTATAGTCCAGTGATGAGTAACATGGTCGACTATAGTCCAGTGATGAGTAACATGGTCGACTATAGTCCAGTGATGAGTAACATGGTCGACTATAGTCCAGTGATGAGTAACATGGTCGACTATAGTCCAGTGATGAGTAACATGGTCGACTATAGTCCAGTGATGAGTAACATGGTCGACTATAGTCCAGTGATGAGTAACATGGTCGACTATAGTCCAGTGATGAGTAACATGGTCGACTATAGTCCAGTGATGAGTAACATGGTCGACTATAGTCCAGTGATGAGTAACATGGTCGACTATAGTCCAGTGATGAGTAACATGGTCGACTATAGTCCAGTGATGAGTAACATGGTCGACTATAGTCCAGTGATGAGTAACATGGTCGACTATAGTCCAGTGATGAGTAACATGGTCGACTATAGTCCAGTGATGAGTAACATGGTCGACTATAGTCCAGTGATGAGTAACATGGTCGACTATAGTCCAGTGATGAGTAACATGGTCGACTATAGTCCAGTGATGAGTAACATGGTCGACTATAGTCCAGTGATGAGTAACATGGTCGACTATAGTCCAGTGATGAGTAACATGGTCGACTATAGTCCAGTGATGAGTAACATGGTCGACTATAGTCCAGTGATGAGTAACATGGTCGACTATAGTCCAGTGATGAGTAACATGGTCGACTATAGTCCAGTGATGAGTAACATGGTCGACTATAGTCCAGTGATGAGTAACATGGTCGACTATAGTCCAGTGATGAGTAACATGGTCGACTATAGTCCAGTGATGAGTAACATGGTCGACTATAGTCCAGTGATGAGTAACATGGTCGACTATAGTCCAGTGATGAGTAACATGGTCGACTATAGTCCAGTGATGAGTAACATGGTCGACTATAGTCCAGTGATGAGTAACATGGTCGACTATAGTCCAGTGATGAGTAACATGGTCGACTATAGTCCAGTGATGAGTAACATGGTCGACTATAGTCCAGTGATGAGTAACATGGTCGACTATAGTCCAGTGATGAGTAACATGGTCGACTATAGTCCAGTGATGAGTAACATGGTCGACTATAGTCCAGTGATGAGTAACATGGTCGACTATAGTCCAGTGATGAGTAACATGGTCGACTATAGTCCAGTGATGAGTAACATGGTCGACTATAGTCCAGTGATGAGTAACATGGTCGACTATAGTCCAGTGATGAGTAACATGGTCGACTATAGTCCAGTGATGAGTAACATGGTCGACTATAGTCCAGTGATGAGTAACATGGTCGACTATAGTCCAGTGATGAGTAACATGGTCGACTATAGTCCAGTGATGAGTAACATGGTCGACTATAGTCCAGTGATGAGTAACATGGTCGACTATAGTCCAGTGATGAGTAACATGGTCGACTATAGTCCAGTGATGAGTAACATGGTCGACTATAGTCCAGTGATGAGTAACATGGTCGACTATAGTCCAGTGATGAGTAACATGGTCGACTATAGTCCAGTGATGAGTAACATGGTCGACTATAGTCCAGTGATGAGTAACATGGTCGACTATAGTCCAGTGATGAGTAACATGGTCGACTATAGTCCAGTGATGAGTAACATGGTCGACTATAGTCCAGTGATGAGTAACATGGTCGACTATAGTCCAGTGATGAGTAACATGGTCGACTATAGTCCAGTGATGAGTAACATGGTCGACTATAGTCCAGTGATGAGTAACATGGTCGACTATAGTCCAGTGATGAGTAACATGGTCGACTATAGTCCAGTGATGAGTAACATGGTCGACTATAGTCCAGTGATGAGTAACATGGTCGACTATAGTCCAGTGATGAGTAACATGGTCGACTATAGTCCAGTGATGAGTAACATGGTCGACTATAGTCCAGTGATGAGTAACATGGTCGACTATAGTCCAGTGATGAGTAACATGGTCGACTATAGTCCAGTGATGAGTAACATGGTCGACTATAGTCCAGTGATGAGTAACATGGTCGACTATAGTCCAGTGATGAGTAACATGGTCGACTATAGTCCAGTGATGAGTAACATGGTCGACTATAGTCCAGTGATGAGTAACATGGTCGACTATAGTCCAGTGATGAGTAACATGGTCGACTATAGTCCAGTGATGAGTAACATGGTCGACTATAGTCCAGTGATGAGTAACATGGTCGACTATAGTCCAGTGATGAGTAACATGGTCGACTATAGTCCAGTGATGAGTAACATGGTCGACTATAGTCCAGTGATGAGTAACATGGTCGACTATAGTCCAGTGATGAGTAACATGGTCGACTATAGTCCAGTGATGAGTAACATGGTCGACTATAGTCCAGTGATGAGTAACATGGTCGACTATAGTCCAGTGATGAGTAACATGGTCGACTATAGTCCAGTGATGAGTAACATGGTCGACTATAGTCCAGTGATGAGTAACATGGTCGACTATAGTCCAGTGATGAGTAACATGGTCGACTATAGTCCAGTGATGAGTAACATGGTCGACTATAGTCCAGTGATGAGTAACATGGTCGACTATAGTCCAGTGATGAGTAACATGGTCGACTATAGTCCAGTGATGAGTAACATGGTCGACTATAGTCCAGTGATGAGTAACATGGTCGACTATAGTCCAGTGATGAGTAACATGGTCGACTATAGTCCAGTGATGAGTAACATGGTCGACTATAGTCCAGTGATGAGTAACATGGTCGACTATAGTCCAGTGATGAGTAACATGGTCGACTATAGTCCAGTGATGAGTAACATGGTCGACTATAGTCCAGTGATGAGTAACATGGTCGACTATAGTCCAGTGATGAGTAACATGGTCGACTATAGTCCAGTGATGAGTAACATGGTCGACTATAGTCCAGTGATGAGTAACATGGTCGACTATAGTCCAGTGATGAGTAACATGGTCGACTATAGTCCAGTGATGAGTAACATGGTCGACTATAGTCCAGTGATGAGTAACATGGTCGACTATAGTCCAGTGATGAGTAACATGGTCGACTATAGTCCAGTGATGAGTAACATGGTCGACTATAGTCCAGTGATGAGTAACATGGTCGACTATAGTCCAGTGATGAGTAACATGGTCGACTATAGTCCAGTGATGAGTAACATGGTCGACTATAGTCCAGTGATGAGTAACATGGTCGACTATAGTCCAGTGATGAGTAACATGGTCGACTATAGTCCAGTGATGAGTAACATGGTCGACTATAGTCCAGTGATGAGTAACATGGTCGACTATAGTCCAGTGATGAGTAACATGGTCGACTATAGTCCAGTGATGAGTAACATGGTCGACTATAGTCCAGTGATGAGTAACATGGTCGACTATAGTCCAGTGATGAGTAACATGGTCGACTATAGTCCAGTGATGAGTAACATGGTCGACTATAGTCCAGTGATGAGTAACATGGTCGACTATAGTCCAGTGATGAGTAACATGGTCGACTATAGTCCAGTGATGAGTAACATGGTCGACTATAGTCCAGTGATGAGTAACATGGTCGACTATAGTCCAGTGATGAGTAACATGGTCGACTATAGTCCAGTGATGAGTAACATGGTCGACTATAGTCCAGTGATGAGTAACATGGTCGACTATAGTCCAGTGATGAGTAACATGGTCGACTATAGTCCAGTGATGAGTAACATGGTCGACTATAGTCCAGTGATGAGTAACATGGTCGACTATAGTCCAGTGATGAGTAACATGGTCGACTATAGTCCAGTGATGAGTAACATGGTCGACTATAGTCCAGTGATGAGTAACATGGTCGACTATAGTCCAGTGATGAGTAACATGGTCGACTATAGTCCAGTGATGAGTAACATGGTCGACTATAGTCCAGTGATGAGTAACATGGTCGACTATAGTCCAGTGATGAGTAACATGGTCGACTATAGTCCAGTGATGAGTAACATGGTCGACTATAGTCCAGTGATGAGTAACATGGTCGACTATAGTCCAGTGATGAGTAACATGGTCGACTATAGTCCAGTGATGAGTAACATGGTCGACTATAGTCCAGTGATGAGTAACATGGTCGACTATAGTCCAGTGATGAGTAACATGGTCGACTATAGTCCAGTGATGAGTAACATGGTCGACTATAGTCCAGTGATGAGTAACATGGTCGACTATAGTCCAGTGATGAGTAACATGGTCGACTATAGTCCAGTGATGAGTAACATGGTCGACTATAGTCCAGTGATGAGTAACATGGTCGACTATAGTCCAGTGATGAGTAACATGGTCGACTATAGTCCAGTGATGAGTAACATGGTCGACTATAGTCCAGTGATGAGTAACATGGTCGACTATAGTCCAGTGATGAGTAACATGGTCGACTATAGTCCAGTGATGAGTAACATGGTCGACTATAGTCCAGTGATGAGTAACATGGTCGACTATAGTCCAGTGATGAGTAACATGGTCGACTATAGTCCAGTGATGAGTAACATGGTCGACTATAGTCCAGTGATGAGTAACATGGTCGACTATAGTCCAGTGATGAGTAACATGGTCGACTATAGTCCAGTGATGAGTAACATGGTCGACTATAGTCCAGTGATGAGTAACATGGTCGACTATAGTCCAGTGATGAGTAACATGGTCGACTATAGTCCAGTGATGAGTAACATTGTCGACTATAGTCCAGTGATGAGTAACATGGTCGACTATAGTCCAGTGATGAGTAACATGGTCGACTATAGTCCAGTGATGAGTAACATGGTCGACTATAGTCCAGTGATGAGTAACATGGTCGACTATAGTCCAGTGATGAGTAACATGGTCGACTATAGTCCAGTGATGAGTAACATGGTCGACTATAGTCCAGTGATGAGTAACATGGTCGACTATAGTCCAGTGATGAGTAACATGGTCGACTATAGTCCAGTGATGAGTAACATGGTCGACTATAGTCCAGTGATGAGTAACATGGTCGACTATAGTCCAGTGATGAGTAACATGGTCGACTATAGTCCAGTGATGAGTAACATGGTCGACTATAGTCCAGTGATGAGTAACATGGTCGACTATAGTCCAGTGATGAGTAACATGGTCGACTATAGTCCAGTGATGAGTAACATGGTCGACTATAGTCCAGTGATGAGTAACATGGTCGACTATAGTCCAGTGATGAGTAACATGGTCGACTATAGTCCAGTGATGAGTAACATGGTCGACTATAGTCCAGTGATGAGTAACATGGTCGACTATAGTCCAGTGATGAGTAACATGGTCGACTATAGTCCAGTGATGAGTAACATGGTCGACTATAGTCCAGTGATGAGTAACATGGTCGACTATAGTCCAGTGATGAGTAACATGGTCGACTATAGTCCAGTGATGAGTAACATGGTCGACTATAGTCCAGTGATGAGTAACATGGTCGACTATAGTCCAGTGATGAGTAACATGGTCGACTATAGTCCAGTGATGAGTAACATGGTCGACTATAGTCCAGTGATGAGTAACATGGTCGACTATAGTCCAGTGATGAGTAACATGGTCGACTATAGTCCAGTGATGAGTAACATGGTCGACTATAGTCCAGTGATGAGTAACATGGTCGACTATAGTCCAGTGATGAGTAACATGGTCGACTATAGTCCAGTGATGAGTAACATGGTCGACTATAGTCCAGTGATGAGTAACATGGTCGACTATAGTCCAGTGATGAGTAACATGGTCGACTATAGTCCAGTGATGAGTAACATGGTCGACTATAGTCCAGTGATGAGTAACATGGTCGACTATAGTCCAGTGATGAGTAACATGGTCGACTATAGTCCAGTGATGAGTAACATGGTCGACTATAGTCCAGTGATGAGTAACATGGTCGACTATAGTCCAGTGATGAGTAACATGGTCGACTATAGTCCAGTGATGAGTAACATGGTCGACTATAGTCCAGTGATGAGTAACATGGTCGACTATAGTCCAGTGATGAGTAACATGGTCGACTATAGTCCAGTGATGAGTAACATGGTCGACTATAGTCCAGTGATGAGTAACATGGTCGACTATAGTCCAGTGATGAGTAACATGGTCGACTATAGTCCAGTGATGAGTAACATGGTCGACTATAGTCCAGTGATGAGTAACATGGTCGACTATAGTCCAGTGATGAGTAACATGGTCGACTATAGTCCAGTGATGAGTAACATGGTCGACTATAGTCCAGTGATGAGTAACATGGTCGACTATAGTCCAGTGATGAGTAACATGGTCGACTATAGTCCAGTGATGAGTAACATGGTCGACTATAGTCCAGTGATGAGTAACATGGTCGACTATAGTCCAGTGATGAGTAACATGGTCGACTATAGTCCAGTGATGAGTAACATGGTCGACTATAGTCCAGTGATGAGTAACATGGTCGACTATAGTCCAGTGATGAGTAACATGGTCGACTATAGTCCAGTGATGAGTAACATGGTCGACTATAGTCCAGTGATGAGTAACATTGTCGACTATAGTCCAGTGATGAGTAACATGGTCGACTATAGTCCAGTGATGAGTAACATGGTCGACTATAACATGTCGACTATAGTCCAGTGATGAGTAACATGGTCGACTATAGTCCAGTGATGAGTAACATGGTCGACTATAGTCCAGTGATGAGTAACATGGTCGACTATAGTCCAGTGATGAGTAACATGGTCGACTATAGTCCAGTGATGAGTAACATGGTCGACTATAGTCCAGTGATGAGTAACATGGTCGACTATAGTCCAGTGATGAGTAACATGGTCGACTATAGTCCAGTGATGAGTAACATGGTCGACTATAGTCCAGTGATGAGTAACATGGTCGACTATAGTCCAGTGATGAGTAACATGGTCGACTATAGTCCAGTGATGAGTAACATGGTCGACTATAGTCCAGTGATGAGTAACATGGTCGACTATAGTCCAGTGATGAGTAACATGGTCGACTATAGTCCAGTGATGAGTAACATGGTCGACTATAGTCCAGTGATGAGTAACATGGTCGACTATAGTCCAGTGATGAGTAACATGGTCGACTATATTCCAGTGATGAGTAACATGGTCGACTATAGTCCAGTGATGAGTAACATGGTCGACTATAGTCCAGTGATGAGTAACATGGTCGACTATAGTCCAGTGATGAGTAACATGGTCGACTATAGTCCAGTGATGAGTAACATGGTCGACTATAGTCCAGTGATGAGTAACATGGTCGACTATAGTCCAGTGATGAGTAACATGGTCGACTATAGTCCAGTGATGAGTAACATGGTCGACTATATCCAGTGATGAGTAACATGGTCGACTATAGTCCAGTGATGAGTAACATGGTCGACTATAGTCCAGTGATGAGTAACATGGTCGACTATAGTCCAGTGATGAGTAACATGGTCGACTATGTCCAGTGATGAGTAACATGGTCGACTATAGTCCAGTGATGAGTAACATGGTCGACTATAGTCCAGTGATGAGTAACATGGTCGACTATAGTCCAGTGATGAGTAACATGGTCGACTATAGTCCAGTGATGAGTAACATGGTCGACTATAGTCCAGTGATGAGTAACATGGTCGACTATAGTCCAGTGATGAGTAACATGGTCGACTATAGTCCAGTGATGAGTAACATGGTCGACTATAGTCCAGTGATGAGTAACATGGTCGACTATAGTCCAGTGATGAGTAACATGTCGACTATAGTCCAGTGATGAGTAACATGGTCGACTATAGTCCAGTGATGAGTAACATGGTCGACTATAGTCCAGTGATGAGTAACATGGTCGACTATAGTCCAGTGATGAGTAACATGGTCGACTATAGTCCAGTGATGAGTAACATGGTCGACTATAGTCCAGTGATGAGTAACATGGTCGACTATAGTCCAGTGATGAGTAACATGGTCGACTATAGTCCAGTGATGAGTAACATGGTCGACTATAGTCCAGTGATGAGTAACATGGTCGACTATAGTCCAGTGATGAGTAACATGGTCGACTATAGTCCAGTGATGAGTAACATGGTCGACTATAGTCCAGTGATGAGTAACATGGTCGACTATAGTCCAGTGATGAGTAACATGGTCGACTATAGTCCAGTGATGAGTAACATGGTCGACTATAGTCCAGTGATGAGTAACATTGTCGACTATACTCCAGTGATGAGTAACATGGTCGACTATAGTCCAGTGATGAGTAACATGGTCGACTATAGTCCAGTGATGAGTAACATGGTCGACTATATTCCAGTGATGAGTAACATGGTCGACTATAGTCCAGTGATGAGTAACATGGTCGACTATAGTCCAGTGATGAGTAACATGGTCGACTATAGTCCAGTGATGAGTAACATGGTCGACTATAGTCCAGTGATGAGTAACATGGTCGACTATAGTCCAGTGATGAGTAACATGGTCGACTATAGTCCAGTGATGAGTAACATGGTCGACTATAGTCCAGTGATGAGTAACATGGTCGACTATAGTCCAGTGATGAGTAACATGTCGACTATAGTCCAGTGATGAGTAACATGGTCGACTATAGTCCAGTGATGAGTAACATGGTCGACTATAGTCCAGTGATGAGTAACATGGTCGACTATAGTCCAGTGATGAGTAACATGTCGACTATAGTCCAGTGATGAGTAACATGGTCGACTATAGTCCAGTGATGAGTAACATGGTCGACTATAGTCCAGTGATGAGTAACATGGTCGACTATAGTCCAGTGATGAGTAACATGTTCGACTATAGTCCAGTGATGAGTAACATGGTCGACTATAGTCCAGTGATGAGTAACATGGTCGACTATAGTCCAGTGATGAGTAACATGGTCGACTATAGTCCAGTGATGAGAACATGGTCGACTATAGTCCAGTGATGAGTAACATGGTCGACTATAGTCCAGTGATGAGTAACATGGTCGACTATAGTCCAGTGATGAGTAACATGGTCGACTATATTCCAGTGATAGAACATGGTCGACTATAGTCCAGTGATGAGTAACATGGTCGACTATAGTCCAGTGATGAGTAACATGGTCGACTATAGTCCAGTGATGAGTAACATGTCGACTATAGTCCAGTGATGAGTAACATGGTCGACTATAGTCCAGTGATGAGTAACATTGTCGACTATAGTCCAGTGATGAGTAACATGTCGACTATAGTCCAGTGATGAGTAACATGGTCGACTATAGTCCAGTGATGAGTAACATGTCGACTATAGTCCAGTGATGAGTAACATGGTCGACTATAGTCCAGTGATGAGTAACATGGTCGACTATAGTCCAGTGATGAGTAACATGGTCGACTATAGTCCAGTGATGAGTAACATGGTCGACTATAGTCCAGTGATGAGTAACATGGTCGACTATAGTCCAGTGATGAGTAACATGGTCGACTATAGTCCAGTGATGAGTAACATGGTCGACTATAGTCCAGTGATGAGTAACATGTTCGACTATAGTCCAGTGATGAGTAACATGGTCGACTATAGTCCAGTGATGAGTAACATGGTCGACTATAGTCCAGTGATGAGTAACATGGTCGACTATAGTCCAGTGATGAGTAACATGGTCGACTATAGTCCAGTGATGAGTAACATGGTCGACTATAGTCCAGTGATGAGTAACATGTCGACTATAGTCCAGTGATGAGTAACATGGTCGACTATAGTCCAGTGATGAGTAACATGGTCGACTATAGTCCAGTGATGAGTAACATGGTCGACTATAGTCCAGTGATGAGTAACATGGTCGACTATAGTCCAGTGATGAGTAACATGGTCGACTATAGTCCAGTGATGAGTAACATGGTCGACTATAGTCCAGTGATGAGTAACATGGTCGACTATAGTCCAGTGATGAGTAACATTGTCGACTATAGTCCAGTGATGAGTAACATGGTCGACTATAGTCCAGTGATGAGTAACATGGTCGACTATAGTCCAGTGATGAGTAACATGGTCGACTATAGTCCAGTGATGAGTAACATGGTCGACTATAGTCCAGTGATGAGTAACATGGTCGACTATATCCAGTGATGAGTAACATGGTCGACTATAGTCCAGTGATGAGTAACATGGTCGACTATAGTCCAGTGATGAGTAACATGGTCGACTATAGTCCAGTGATGAGTAACATGGTCGACTATAGTCCAGTGATGAGTAACATGGTCGACTATAGTCCAGTGATGAGTAACATTGTCGACTATAGTCCAGTGATGAGTAACATGGTCGACTATAGTCCAGTGATGAGTAACATGGTCGACTATAGTCAGTGATGAGTAACATGGTCGACTATAGTCCAGTGATGAGTAACATGGTCGACTATAGTCCAGTGATGAGTAACATGGTCGACTATAGTCCAGTGATGAGTAACATGGTCGACTATAGTCCAGTGATGAGTAACATGGTCGACTATAGTCCAGTGATGAGTAACATGGTCGACTATAGTCCAGTGATGAGTAACATGGTCGACTATCCAGTGATGAGTAACATGGTCGACTATAGTCCAGTGATGAGTAACATGGTCGACTATAGTCCAGTGATGAGTAACATGGTCGACTATAGTCCAGTGATGAGTAACATGGTCGACTATAGTCCAGTGATGAGTAACATGGTCGACTATAGTCCAGTGATGAGTAACATGGTCGACTATAGTCCAGTGATGAGTAACATGGTCGACTATAGTCCAGTGATGAGTAACATGGTCGACTATAGTCCAGTGATGAGTAACATGGTCGACTATAGTCCAGTGATGAGTAACATGGTCGACTATAGTCCAGTGATGAGTAACATGGTCGACTATAGTCCAGTGATGAGTAACATGGTCGACTATAGTCCAGTGATGAGTAACATGGTCGACTATAGTCCAGTGATGAGTAACATGGTCGACTATAGTCCAGTGATGAGTAACATGGTCGACTATAGTCCAGTGATGAGTAACATGTCGACTATAGTCAGTGATGAGTAACATGGTCGACTATAGTCCAGTGATGAGTAACATGGTCGACTATAGTCCAGTGATGAGTAACATGGTCGACTATAGTCAGTGATGAGTAACATGGTCGACTATAGTCCAGTGATGAGTAACATGGTCGACTATAGTCCAGTGATGAGTAACATGGTCGACTATAGTCCAGTGATGAGTAACATGGTCGACTATAGTCCAGTGATGAGTAACATTGTCGACTATAGTCCAGTGATGAGTAACATGGTCGACTATAGTCCAGTGATGAGTAACATGGTCGACTATAGTCCAGTGATGAGTAACATGGTCGACTATAGTCCAGTGATGAGTAACATGGTCGACTATAGTCCAGTGATGAGTAACATGGTCGACTATAGTCCAGTGATGAGTAACATTGTCGACTATAGTCCAGTGATGAGTAACATGGTCGACTATAGTCCAGTGATGAGTAACATGTCGACTATAGTCCAGTGATGAGTAACATGGTCGACTATATCCAGTGATGAGTAACATGGTCGACTATAGTCCAGTGATGAGTAACATGGTCGACTATAGTCCAGTGATGAGTAACATGGTCGACTATAGTCCAGTGATGAGTAACATGGTCGACTATAGTCCAGTGATGAGTAACATGGTCGACTATAGTCCAGTGATGAGTAACATGGTCGACTATAGTCCAGTGATGAGTAACATGGTCGACTATAGTCCAGTGATGAGTAACATGGTCGACTATAGTCCAGTGATGAGTAACATGGTCGACTATAGTCCAGTGATGAGTAACATGGTCGACTATAGTCCAGTGATGAGTAACATGGTCGACTATAGTCCAGTGATGAGTAACATGGTCGACTATAGTCCAGTGATGAGTAACATGGTCGACTATAGTCCAGTGATGAGTAACATGGTCGACTATAGTCCAGTGATGAGTAACATGGTCGACTATAGTCCAGTGATGAGTAACATGGTCGACTATAGTCCAGTGATGAGTAACATGGTCGACTATAGTCCAGTGATGAGTAACATGGTCGACTATAGTCCAGTGATGAGTAACATGGTCGACTATAGTCCAGTGATGAGTAACATGGTCGACTATAGTCCAGTGATGAGTAACATGGTCGACTATAGTCCAGTGATGAGTAACATGGTCGACTATAGTCCAGTGATGAGTAACATGTCGACTATAGTCCAGTGATGAGTAACATGGTCGACTATAGTCCAGTGATGAGTAACATGGTCGACTATAGTCCAGTGATGAGTAACATGGTCGACTATATTCCAGTGATGAGTAACATGGTCGACTATAGTCCAGTGATGAGTAACATGGTCGACTATAGTCCAGTGATGAGTAACATGGTCGACTATAGTCCAGTGATGAGTAACATGGTCGACTATAGTCCAGTGATGAGTAACATGGTCGACTATAGTCCAGTGATGAGTAACATGGTCGACTATAGTCCAGTGATGAGTAACATGGTCGACTATAGTCCAGTGATGAGTAACATGGTCGACTATAGTCCAGTGATGAGTAACATGGTCGACTATAGTCCAGTGATGAGTAACATGGTCGACTATAGTCCAGTGATGAGTAACATGGTCGACTATAGTCCAGTGATGAGTAACATGGTCGACTATAGTCCAGTGATGAGTAACATGGTCGACTATAGTCCAGTGATGAGTAACATGTCGACTATAGTCCAGTGATGAGTAACATGGTCGACTATAGTCCAGTGATGAGTAACATGTCGACTATAGTCCAGTGATGAGTAACATGGTCGACTATAGTCCAGTGATGAGTAACATGGTCGACTATAGTCCAGTGATGAGTAACATGTCGACTATAGTCCAGTGATGAGTAACATGGTCGACTATAGTCCAGTGATGAGTAACATGGTCGACTATAGTCCAGTGATGAGTAACATGGTCGACTATAGTCCAGTGATGAGTAACATGGTCGACTATAGTCCAGTGATGAGTAACATGGTCGACTATAGTCCAGTGATGAGTAACATGGTCGACTATAGTCCAGTGATGAGTAACATGGTCGACTATAGTCCAGTGATGAGTAACATGTTGACTATAGTCCAGTGATGAGTAACATTGTCGACTATAGTCCAGTGATGAGTAACATGGTCGACTATAGTCCAGTGATGAGTAACATGGTCGACTATAGTCCAGTGATGAGTAACATGTCGACTATAGTCCAGTGATGAGTAACATGGTCGACTATAGTCCAGTGATGAGTAACATGGTCGACTATATTCCAGTGATGAGTAACATGGTCGACTATAGTCCAGTGATGAGTAACATTGTCGACTATATTCCAGTGATGAGTAACATGGTCGACTATAGTCCAGTGATGAGTAACATGGTCGACTATAGTCCAGTGATGAGTAACATGGTCGACTATAGTCCAGTGATGATTAACATGGTCGACTATAGTCCAGTGATGAGTAACATGGTCGACTATAGTCCAGTGATGAGTAACATGGTCGACTATAGTCCAGTGATGAGTAACATGGTCGACTATAGTCCAGTGATGAGTAACATGGTCGACTATAGTCCAGTGATGAGTAACATGTCGACTATAGTCCAGTGATGAGTAACATGGTCGACTATAGTCCAGTGATGAGTAACATGTCGACTATATATCCAGTGATGAGTAACATGGTCGACTATAGTCCAGTGATGAGTAACATGTCGACTATAGTCCAGTGATGAGTAACATGGTCGACTATAGTCCAGTGATGAGTAACATGGTCGACTATAGTCCATGATGAGTAACATGGTCGACTATAGTCCAGTGATGAGTAACATGGTCGACTATAGTCCAGTGATGAGTAACATGGTCGACTATAGTCCAGTGATGAGTAACATGGTCGACTATAGTCCAGTGATGAGTAACATGGTCGACTAAGTCCAGTGATGAGTAACATGGTCGACTATAGTCCAGTGATGAGTAACATGGTCGACATATAAGTAAGTGTGATAACATGATCGACTATAGACCAGTGATGAGTAACATGGTCGACTATAGTCCAGTGATGAGTAACATGGTCGACTATAGTCCAGTGATGAGTAACATGGTCGACTATAGTCCAGTGATGAGTAACATGGTCGACTATAGTCCAGTGATGAGTAACATTGTCGACTATAGTCCAGTGATGAGTAACATTGTCGACTATAGTCCAGTGATGAGTAACATGGTCGACTATATCCCAGTGATGAGTAACATGGTCGACTATAGTCCAGTGATGAGTAACATGGTCGACTATAGTCCAGTGATGAGTAACATGGTCGACTATAGTCCAGTGATGAGTAACATGGTCGACTATAGTCCAGTGATGAGTAACATGGTCGACTATAGTCCAGTGATGAGTAACATGGTCGACTATAGTCCAGTGATGAGTAACATGGTCGACTATAGTCCAGTGATGAGTAACATGGTCGACTATAGTCCAGTGATGAGTAACATGGTCGACTATAGTCCAGTGATGAGTAACATGGTCGACTATAGTCCAGTGATGAGTAACATGGTCGACTATAGTCCAGTGATGAGTAACATGGTCGACTATAGTCCAGTGATGAGTAACATGGTCGACTATAGTCCAGTGATGAGTAACATGGTCGACTATAGTCCAGTGATGAGTAACATGGTCGACTATAGTCCAGTGATGAGTAACATGTTCGACTATAGTCCAGTGATGAGTAACATTGTCGACTATAGTCCAGTGATGAGTAACATGGTCGACTATAGTCCAGTGATGAGTAACATGTCGACTATAGTCCAGTGATGAGTAACATTGTCGACTATATCCAGTGATGAGTAACATGGTCGACTATAGTCCAGTGATGAGTAACATGTCGACTATAGTCCAGTGATGAGTAACATGGTCGACTATAGTCCAGTGATGAGTAACATGGTCGACTATCGTCCAGTGATGAGTCATGGTCGACTATAGTCCAGTGATGAGTAACATGGTCGACTATAGTCCAGTGATGAGTAACATGTCGACTATAGTCCAGTGATGAGTAACATGTCGACTATAGTCCAGTGATGAGTAACATGGTCGACTATAGTCCAGTGATGAGTAACATGGTCGACTATAGTCCAGTGATGAGTAACATGGTCGACTATATCCAGTGATGAGTAACATGTCGACTATAGTCCAGTGATGAGTAACATGTCGACTATAGTCCAGTGATGAGTAACATGGTCGACTATATCCAGTGATGAGTAACATGGTCGACTATAGTCCAGTGATGAGTAACATGGTCGACTATAGTCCAGTGATGAGTAACATGGTCGACTATAGTCCAGTGATGAGTAACATGGTCGACTATAGTCCAGTGATGAGTAACATGGTCGACTATAGTCCAGTGATGAGTAACATGTCGACTATAGTCCAGTGATGAGTAACATGGTCGACTATAGTCCAGTGATGAGTAACATGGTCGACTATAGTCCAGTGATGAGTAACATGGTCGACTATAGTCCAGTGATGAGTAACATGGTCGACTATAGTCCAGTGATGAGTAACATGGTCGACTATAGTTCAGTGATGAGTAACATGGTCGACTATAGTCCAGTGATGAGTAACATGGTCGACTATAGTCCAGTGATGAGTAACATGGTCGACTATAGTCCAGTGATGAGTAACATGGTCGACTATAGTCCAGTGATGAGTAACATGGTCGACTATAGTCCAGTGATGAGTAACATGGTCGACTATAGTCCAGTGATGAGTAACATGGTCGACTATAGTCCAGTGATGAGTAACATGGTCGACTATAGTCCAGTGATGAGTAACATGGTCGACTATAGTCCAGTGATGAGTAACATGGTCGACTATAGTCCAGTGATGAGTAACATGGTCGACTATAGTCCAGTGATGAGTAACATGGTCGACTATAGTCCAGTGATGAGTAACATGGTCGACTATAGTCCAGTGATGAGTAACATGGTCGACTATAGTCCAGTGATGAGTAACATGGTCGACTATAGTCCAGTGATGAGTAACATGGTCGACTATAGTCCAGTGATGAGTAACATGGTCGACTATAGTCCAGTGATGAGTAACATGGTCGACTATAGTCCAGTGATGAGTAACATGGTCGACTATAGTCCAGTGATGAGTAACATTCGACTATAGTCCAGTGATGAGTAACATGGTCGACTATAGTCCAGTGATGAGTAACATGGTCGACTATAGTCCAGTGATGAGTAACATGGTCGACTATAGTCCAGTGATGAGTAACATGGTCGACTATAGTCCAGTGATGAGTAACATGGTCGACTATAGTCCAGTGATGAGTAACATGGTCGACTATAGTCCAGTGATGAGTAACATGGTCGACTATACCAGTGATGAGTAACATGGTCGACTATAGTCCAGTGATGAGTAACATGGTCGACTATAGTCCAGTGATGAGTAACATGGTCGACTATAGTCCAGTGATGAGTAACATTGTCGACTATATCCAGTGATGAGTAACATGTCGACTATAGTCCAGTGATGAGTAACATGGTCGACTATAGTCCAGTGATGAGTAACATGGTCGACTAGTCCAGTGATGAGTAACATGGTCGACTATAGTCCAGTGATGAGTAACATGGTCGACTATAGTCCAGATGAGTAACATGGTCGACTATAGTCCAGTGATGAGTAACATGGTCGACTATAGTCCAGTGATGAGTAACATGGTCGACTATAGTCCAGTGATGAGTAACATGGTCGACTATAGTCCAGTGATGAGTAACATGGTCGACTATAGTCCAGTGATGAGTAACATGGTCGACTATAGTCCAGTGATGAGTAACATGGTCGACTATAGTCCAGTGATGAGTAACATGGTCGACTATATTCCAGTGATGAGTAACATGGTCGACTATAGTCCAGTGATGAGTAACATGTCGACTATAGTCCAGTGATGAGTAACATGTCGACTATAGTCCAGTGATGAGTAACATGGTCGACTATAGTCCAGTGATGAGTAACATTGTCGACTATAGTCCAGTGATGAGTAACATTGTCGACTATAGTCCAGTGATGAGTAACATGTCGACTATAGTCCAGTGATGAGTAACATGGTCGACTATAGTCCAGTGATGAGTAACATGTCGACTATAGTCCAGTGATGAGTAACATGGTCGACTATAGTCCAGTGATGAGTAACATGGTCGACTATAGTCCAGTGATGAGTAACATGGTCGACTATAGTCCAGTGATGAGTAACATGTCGACTATAGTCCAGTGATGAGTAACATGGTCGACTATAGTCCAGTGATGAGTAACATTGTCGACTATAGTCCAGTGATGAGTAACATGGTCGACTATAGTCCAGTGATGAGTAACATGGTCGACTATAGTCCAGTGATGAGTAACATGGTCGACTATGTCCAGTGATGAGTAACATGGTCGACTATAGTCCAGTGATGAGTAACATGGTCGACTATAGTCCAGTGATGAGTAACATGGTCGACTATATCCAGTGATGAGTAACATGGTCGACTATAGTCCAGTGATGAGTAACATGGTCGACTATAGTCCAGTGATGAGTAACATGGTCGACTATAGTCCAGTGATGAGTAACATGGTCGACTATAGTCCAGTGATGAGTAACATGTCGACTATAGTCCAGTGATGAGTAACATTGTCGACTATAGTCCAGTGATGAGTAACATTGTCGACTATAGTCCAGTGATGAGTAACATTGTCGACTATAGTCCAGTGATGAGTAACATGGTCGACTATAGTCCAGTGATGAGTAACATGGTCGACTATAGTCCAGTGATGAGTAACATGGTCGACTATAGTCCAGTGATGAGTAACATGGTCGACTATAGTCCAGTGATGAGTAACATGGTCGACTATATCCAGTGATGAGTAACATGGTCGACTATAGTCCAGTGATGAGTAACATGGTCGACTATAGTCCAGTGATGAGTAACATGGTCGACTATAGTCCAGTGATGAGTAACATGGTCGACTATAGTCCAGTGATGAGTAACATGGTCGACTATAGTCCAGTGATGAGTAACATGGTCGACTATAGTCCAGTGATGAGTAACATGGTCGACTATAGTCCAGTGATGAGTAACATGTCGACTATAGTCCAGTGATGAGTAACATGGTCGACTATAGTCCAGTGATGAGTAACATGGTCGACTATAGTCCAGTGATGAGTACATGGTCGACTATAGTCCAGTGATGAGTAACATGGTCGACTATAGTCCAGTGATGAGTAACATGGTCGACTATAGTCCAGTGATGAGTAACATGATCGACTATAGTCCAGTGATGAGTAACATGGTCGACTATAGTCCAGTGATGAGTAACATGGTCGACTATAGTCCAGTGATGAGTAACATGGTCGACTATAGTCCAGTGATGAGTAACATTGTCGACTATAGTCCAGTGATGAGTAACATGGTCGACTATAGTCCAGTGATGAGTAACATGGTCGACTATAGTCCAGTGATGAGTAACATGTCGACTATAGTCCAGTGATGAGTAACATGGTCGACTATAGTCCAGTGATGAGTAACATGGTCGACTATAGTCCAGTGATGAGTAACATGGTCGACTGTCGTCCAGTGATGAGTAACATTGTCGACTATAGTCCAGTGATGAGTAACATGATCGACTATAGTCCAGTGATGAGTAACATGGTCGACTATAGTCCAGTGATGAGTAACATGGTCGACTATAGTCCAGTGATGAGTAACATGGTCGACTATAGTCCAGTGATGAGTAACATGGTCGACTATAGTCCAGTGATGAGTAACATGTCGACTATAGTCCAGTGATGAGTAACATTGTCGACTATAATCCAGTGATGAGTAACATGGTCGACTATAGTCCAGTGATGAGTAACATGGTCGACTATAGTCCAGTGATGAGTAACATGGTCGACTATAGTCCAGTGATGAGTAACATGGTCGACTATAGTCCAGTGATGAGTAACATGGTCGACTATAGTCCAGTGATGAGTAACATGTCGACTATAGTCCAGTGATGAGTAACATGGTCGACTATAGTCCAGTGATGAGTAACATGGTCGACTATATCCAGTGATGAGTAACATGGTCGACTATAGTCCAGTGATGAGTAACATGGTCGACTATAGTTCAGTGATGAGTAACATGTCGACTATAGTCCAGTGATGAGTAACATGGTCGACTATAGTCCAGTGATGAGTAACATGGTCGACAATCGTCCAGTGATGAGTAACATTGTTGACTATAGTCCAGTGAAGAGTAACATTGTCGACTATAGTCCAGTGATGAGTAACATTGTCGACTATAGTCCAGTGATGAGTAACATGGTCGACTATAGTCCAGTGATGAGTAACATGGTTGACTAGAGTCCAGTAATGAGTAACATGGTCAACTATAGTCCAGTGATGAGTAACATGGTCGACTATAGTCCAGTGATGAGTAACATGGTCGACTATAGTCCAGTGATGAGTAACATGGTCGACTATAGTCCAGTGATGAGTAACATGGTCGACTATAGTCCAGTGATGAGTAACATGGTCGACTATAGTCCAGTGATGAGTAACATGGTCGACTATATCCAGTGATGAGTAACATGGTCGACTATAGTCCAGTGATGAGTAACATGGTCGACTATAGTCCAGTGATGAGTAACATGTCGACTATAGTCCAGTGATGAGTAACATGGTCGACTATAGTCCAGTGATGAGTAACATGGTCGACTATAGTCCAGTGATGAGTAACATGGTCGACTATAGTCCAGTGATGAGTAACATGGTCGACTATAGTCCAGTGATGAGTAACATGGTCGACTATAGTCCAGTGATGAGTAACATGGTCGACTATAGTCCAGTGATGAGTAACATGGTCGACTATAGTCCAGTGATGAGTAACATGGTCGACTATAGTCCAGTGATGAGTAACATGGTCGACTATAGTCCAGTGATGAGCACATTGTCGACTAAAGTCAAGTGATGAGTAACATGGTCGACTATAGTCCAATGATGAGTAACATGGTCGACTATAGTCCAGTGATGAGTAACATGTCGACTATAGTCCAGTGATGAGTAACATGGTCGACTATAGTCCAGTGATGAGTAACATGGTCGACTATAGTCCAGTGATGAGTAACATGGTCGACTATAGTCCAGTGATGAGTAACATGGTCGACTATAGTCCAGTGATGAGTAACATGGTCGACTGTAGTCTAGTGATGAGTAACATGGTCGACTATAGTCCAGTGATGAGTATCATTGTCGACTATATTCCAGTAACGAGTAACATGATCGACTATAGTCCAGTGATGAATAACATGGTCGACTATAGTCCAGTGATGAGTAACATGGTCGACTATAGTCCAGTGATGAGTAACATGGTCGACTATAGTCCAGTGATGATAACATGGTCGACTATAGTCCAGTGATGAGTAACATGGTCGACTATAGTCCAGTGATGAGTAACATGGTCGACTATAGTCCAGTGATGAGTAACATGGTCGACTATAGTCCAGTGATGAGTAACATGGTCGACTATAGTCCAGTGATGAGTAACATTGTCGACTATAGTCCAGTGATGAGTAACATGATCGACTATAGTCCAGTGATGAGTAACATGGTCGACTATAGTCCAGTGATGAGTAACATGGTCGACTATAATCCAGTGATGAGTAACATGGTCGACTATAGTCCAGTGATGAGTAACATGGTCGACTATAGTCCAGTGATGAGTAACATTGTCGACTATAGTCCAGTGATGAGTAACATTGTCGACTATAGTCCAGTGATGAGTAACATGTCGACTATAGTCCAGTGATGAGTAACATGGTCGACTATAGTCCAGTGATGAGTAACATGGTCGACTATGTCCCAGTGATGAGTAACATGGTCGACTATAGTCCAGTGATGAGTAACATGGTCGACTATAGTCCAGTGATGAGTAACATGGTCGACTATAGTCCAGTGATGAGTAACATGGTCGACTATAGTCCAGTGATGAGTAACATGGTCGACTATAGTCCAGTGATGAGTAACATGGTCGACTATAGTCCAGTGATGAGTAACATGGTCGACTATAGTCCAGTGATGAGTAACATGGTCGACTATAGTCCAGTGATGAGTAACATGGTCGACTATAATCCAGTGATGAGTAACATGGTCGACTATAGTCCAGTGATGAGTAACATTGTCGACTATAGTCCAGTGATGAGTAACATGGTCGACTATAGTCCAGTGATGAGTAACATGGTCGACTATAGTCCAGTGATGAGTAACATGGTCGACTATAGTCCAGTGATGAGTAACATGGTCGACTATAGTCCAGTGATGAGTAACATGTTCGACTATAGTCCAGTGATGAGTAACATGGTCGACTATAGTCCAGTGATGAGTAACATGGTCGACTATAGTCCAGTGATGAGTAACATGGTCGACTATAGTCCAGTGATGAGTAACATGTCGACTATAGTCCAGTGATGAGTAACATGGTCGACTATAGTCCAGTGATGAGTAACATGGTCGACTATAGTCCAGTGATGAGTAACATGGTCGACTATAATCCAGTGATGAGTAACATTGTCGACTATAGTCCAGTGATGAGTAACATGGTCGACTATAGTCCAGTGATGAGTAACATGGTCGACTATAGTCCAGTGATGAGTAACATTGTCGACTATATTCCAGTGATGAGTAACATGTCGACTATAGTCCAGTGATGAGTAACATGTCGACTATAATCCAGTGATGAGTAACATGGTCGACTATAGTCCAGTGATGAGTAACATGGTCGACTATAGTCCAGTGATGAGTAACATGGTCGACTATAGTCCAGTGATGAGTAACATGGTCGACTATAGTCCAGTGATGAGTAACATGGTCGACTATATTCCAGTGATGAGTAACATTGTCGACTATAGTCCAGTGATGAGTAACATGGTCGACTATAGTCCAGTGATGAGTAACATTGTCGACTATAGTCAAGTGATGAGTAACATGGTCGAATATAGTCCAGTGATGAGTAACATGGTCGACTATAGTCCAGTGATGAGTAACATGGTCGACTATAGTCCAGTGATGAGTAACATGGTCGACTATAGTCCAGTGATGAGTAACATGGTCGACTATAGTCCAGTGATGAGTAACATTGTCGACTATAGTCCAGTGATGAGTAACATTGTCGACTATAGTCCAGTGATGAGTAACATGGTCGACTATAGTCCAGTGATGAGTAACATGGTCGACTATAGTCCAGTGATGAGTAACATGGTCGACTACTGTCCAGTGATGAGTAACATGGTCGACTATGCTCCAGTAATGAGTAACAAAGTCGACTATAGTCCAGTGATGAATAACATGGTCGACTATTGTCCAGTGATGAGTAACATGGTCGACTATAGTCCAGTGATGAGTAACATGGTCGACTATAGTCCAGTGATGAGTAACATGGTCGACTATAGTCCAGTGATGAGTAACATTGTCGACTATATTCCAGTGATGAGTAACATGGTCGACTATAGTCCAGTGATGAGTAACATGGTCGACTATAGTCCAGTGATGAGTAACATGTCGACTATAGTCCAGTGATGAGTAACATTGTCGACTATAGTCCAGTGATGAGTAACATGGTCGACTATAGTCCAGTGATGAGTAACATGGTCGACTATAGTCCAGTGATGAGTAACATGGTCGACTATAGTCCAGTGATGAGTAACATTGTCGACTATAGTCCAGTGATGAGTAACATTGTCGACTATAGTCCAGTGATGAGTAACATGTCGACTATAGTCCAGTGATGAGTAACATGGTCGACTATAGTCCAGTGATGAGTAACATGGTCGACTATCGTCCAGTGATGAGTAACATGGTCGACTATAGTCCAGTGATGAGTAACATGGTCGACTATAGTCCAGTGATGATTAACATGGTCGACTATACACCAGTGATGAGTAACATTGTCGACTATAGTCCAGTGATGAGTAACATGGTCGACTATTGTCCAGTGATGAGTAACATGGCCGACTATAGTCCAGTGATGAGTAACATGGTCGACTATAGTCCAGTGATGAGTAACATGGTCGACTATGTCCAGTGATGAGTAACATGGTCGACTATGTCCAGTGATGAGTAACATGGTCGACTATAGTCCAGTGATGAGTAACATGGTCGACTATAGTCCAGTGATGAGTAACATGTCGACTATAGTCCAGTGATGAGTAACATGGTCGACTATAGTCCAGTGATGAGTAACATGGTCGACTATAGTCCAGTGATGAGTAACATGGTCGACTATAGTCCAGTGATGAGTAACATGGTCGACTATAGTCCAGTGATGAGTAACATGGTCGACTATAGTCCAGTGATGAGTAACATGGTCGACTATAGTCCAGTGATGAGTAACATGGTCGACTATAGTCCAGTGATGAGAGACATGGTCGACTATCGTCCAGTGATGAGTAACATGGTCGACTATCGTCCAGTGATGAGTAACATGGTCGACTATAGTCCAGTGATGAGTAACATGGTCGACTATAGTCCAGTGATGAGTAACATGGTCGACTATAGTCCAGTGATGAGTAACATGGTCGACTATAGTCCAGTGATGAGTAACATGGTCGACTATAGTCCAGTGATGAGTAACATGGTCGACTATAGTCCAGTGATGAGTAACATGGTCGACTATAGTCCAGTGATGAGTAACATTGTCGACTATAGTCCAGTGATGAGTAACATGGTCGACTATAGTCCAGTGATGAGTAACATGGTCGACTATAGTCCAGTGATGAGTAACATGGTCGACTATATCCAGTGATGAGTAACATGGTCGACTATAGTCCAGTGATGAGTAACATGTCGACTATAGTCCAGTGATGAGTAACATTGTCGACTATAGTCCAGTGATGAGTAACATGGTCGACTATAGTCCAGTGATGAGTAACATGGTCGACTATAGTCCAGTGATGAGTAACATTGTCGACTATAGTCCAGTGATGAGTAACATGGTCGACTATAGTCCAGTGATGAGTAACATGGTCGACTATAGTCCAGTGATGAGTAACATGTTCGACTATAGTCCAGTGATGAGTAACATGGTCGACTATAGTCCAGTGATGAGTAACATGGTCGACTATAGTCCAGTGATGAGTAACATGGTCGACTATAGTCCAGTGATGAGTAACATGGTCGACTATAGTCCAGTGATGAGTAACATGGTCGACTATAGTCCAGTGATGAGTAACATGGTCGACTATAGTCCAGTGATGAGTAACATGGTCGACTATAGTCCAGTGATGAGTAACATGGTCGACTATAGTCCAGTGATGAGTAACATGGTCGACTATATCCAGTGATGAGTAACATTGTCGACTATAGTCCAGTGATGAGTAACATGTTCGACTATAGTCCAGTGATGAGTAACATGGTCGACTATAGTCCAGTGATGAGTAACATGGTCGACTATAGTCCAGTGATGAGTAACATGGTCGACTATAGTCCAGTGATGAGTAACATGGTCGACTATAGTCCAGTGATGAGTAACATGGTCGACTATAGTCCAGTGATGAGTAACATGGTCGACTATAGTCCAGTGATGAGTAACATGGTCGACTATAGTCCAGTGATGAGTAACATGGTCGACTATAGTCCAGTGATGAGTAACATGGTCGACTATAGTCCAGTGATGAGTAACATGGTCGACTATAGTCCAGTGATGAGTAACATGTCGACTATATCCCAGTGATGAGTAACATGGTCGACTATAGTCCAGTGATGAGTAACATGGTCGACTATAGTCCAGTGATGAGTAACATGTCGACTATAGTCCAGTGATGAGTAACATGTCGACTATATTCCAGTGATGAGTAACATGGTCGACTATAGTCCAGTGATGAGTAACATGGTCGACTATAGTCCAGTGATGAGTAACATGGTCGACTATAGTCCAGTGATGAGTAACATTGTCGACTATAGTCAGTGATGAGTAACATGGTCGACTATAGTCCAGTGATGAGTAACATGGTCGACTACGTCCAGTGATGAGTAACATGGTCGACTATAGTCCAGTGATGAGTAACATGGTCGACTATAGTCCAGTGATGAGTAACATGGTCGACTATAGTCCAGTGATGAGTAACATGGTCGACTATAGTCCAGTGATGAGTAACATGGTCGACTATAGTCCAGTGATGAGTAACATGGTCGACTATAGTCCAGTGATGAGTAACATGGTCGACTATAGTCCAGTGATGAGTAACATGGTCGACTATAGTCCAGTGATGAGTAACATGGTCGACTATATTCCAGTGATGAGTAACATGGTCGACTATAGTCCAGTGATGATTAACATGGTCGACTATAGTCCAGTGATGAGTAACATTGTCGACTATAGTCCAGTGATGAGTAACATGGTCGACTATAGTCCAGTGATGAGTAACATGGTCGACTATAGTCCAGTGATGAGTAACATGGTCGACTATAGTCCAGTGATGAGTAACATGGTCGACTATAGTCCAGTGATGAGTAACATGGTCGACTATAGTCCAGTGATGAGTAACATGGTCGACTATAGTCCAGTGATGAGTAACATGGTCGACTATAGTCCAGTGATGAGTAACATGGTCGACTATAGTCCAGTGATGAGTAACATGGTCGACTATAGTCCAGTGATGAGTAACATGGTCGACTATAGTCCAGTGATGAGTAACATGGTCGACTATAGTCCAGTGATGAGTAACATGGTCGACTATCGTCCAGTGATGAGTAACATGGTCGACTAGAGGCCAGTAATGAGTAACATGGTCGACTATTGTCCAGTGATGAGTAACATGGTCGACTATGCTCCAGTAATGAGTAACAAGGTCGACTATAGTCCAGTGATGAGTAACATGTTCGAATATATTCCAGTGATGATTAACATTGTCGACTATATTCCAGTGATGAGTAACATGGTCGACTATAGTCCAGTGATGATTAACATGGTCGACTATATTCCAGTGATGAGTAACATGGTCGACTATAGTCCAGTGATGAGTAACATGGTCGACTATAGTCCAGTGATGAGTAACATGGTCGACTATAGTCCAGTGATGAGTAACATGGTCGACTATAGTCCAGTGATGAGTAACATGGTCGACTATAGTCCAGTGATGAGTAACATGGTCGACTATAGTCCAGTGATGAGTAACATGGTCGACTATAGTCCAGTGATGAGTAACATGGTCGACTATAGTCCAGTGATGAGTAACATGGTCGACTATAGTCCAGTGATGAGTAACATGGTCGACTATAGTCCAGTGATGAGTAACATGGTCGACTATAGTCCAGTGATGAGTAACATGGTCGACTATAGTCCAGTGATGAGTAACATGGTCGACTATAGTCCAGTGATGAGTAACATGGTCGACTATAGTCCAGTGATGAGTAACATGGTCGACTATAGTCCAGTGATGAGTAACATGGTCGACTATAGTCCAGTGATGAGTAACATTGTCGACTATAGTCCAGTGATGAGTAACATGGTCGACTATAGTCCAGTGATGAGTAACATTGTCGACTATAGTCCAGTGATGAGTAACATGGTCGACTATAGTCCAGTGATGAGTAACATGGTCGACTATAGTCCAGTGATGAACATGGTCGACTATAGTCCAGTGATGAGTAACATGGTCGACTATAGTCCAGTGATGAGTAACATGGTCGACTATAGTCCAGTGATGAGTAACATGTCGACTATAGTCCAGTGATGAGTAACATGTCGACTATAGTCCAGTGATGAGTAACATGGTCGACTATAGTCCAGTGATGAGTAACATTGTCGACTATAGTCCAGTGATGAGTAACATGGTCGACTATAGTCCAGTGATGAGTAACATGGTCGACTATAGTCCAGTGATGAGTAACATGGTCGACTATAGTCCAGTGATGAGTAACATGGTCGACTATAGTCCAGTGATGAGTAACATGGTCGACTATAGTCCAGTGATGAGTAACATGGTCGACTATAGTCCAGTGATGAGTAACATGGTCGACTATAGTCCAGTGATGAGTAACATGGTCGACTATAGTCCAGTGATGAGTAACATGGTCGACTATCGTCCAGGGATGAGTAACATGGTCGACTATAGTCCAGTGATGAGTAACACTGTCGACTGTATTCCAGTAATGAGTAACATTGTCGACTGTATTCCAGTGATGAGTAACATTGTCGACTATAGCCAGTGATGAGTAACATGGTCGAATATAGTCCAATGACGAGTAACATGGTCGACTGTCGTCCAGTGATGAGTAACAGGGTCGACTATAGTCCAGTGATGAGTAACATGGTCGACTTAAGTCCAGTGATGAGTAACATGGTCGACTATAGTCCAGTGATGAGTAACATGGTCGACTATAGTCCAGTGATGAGTAACATGGTCGACTGTAGTCCAGTGATGAGTAACATGGTCGACTATAGTCCAGTGATGAGTAACATGGTCGACTATAGTCCAGTGATGAGTAACATGGTCGACTATAGTCCAGTGATGAGTAACATGGTCGACTATAGTCCAGTGATGAGTAACATGGTCGACTATAGTCCAGTGATGAGTAACATTGTCGACTATATTCCAGTGATGAGTAACATGGTCGACTATAGTCCAGTGATGAGTAACATGGTCGACTATAGTCCAGTGATGAGTAACATGGTCGACTATAGTCCAGTGATGAGTAACATGGTCGACTATAGTCCAGTGATGAGTAACATGGTCGACTATATTCCAGTGATGAGTAACATGGTCGACTATAGTCCAGTGATGAGTAACATTGTCGACTATAGTCCAGTGATGAGTAACATGGTCGACTATATTCCAGTGATGAGTAACATGGTCGACTATAGTCCAGTGATGAGTAACATGGTCGACTATAGTCCAGTGATGAGTAACATGGTCGACTATAGTCCAGTGATGAGTAACATTGTCGACTATAGTCCAGTGATGAGTAACATTGTCGACTATAGTCCAGTGATGAGTAACATGGTCGACTATAGTCCAGTGATGAGTAACATGGTCGACTATAGTCCAGTGATGAGTAACATGGTCGACTATAGTCCAGTGATGAGTAACATGGTCGACTATAGTCCAGTGATGAGTAACATGGTCGACTATAGTCCAGTGATGAGTAACATGGTCGACTATAGTCCAGTGATGAGTAACATGGTCGACTATAGTCCAGTGATGAGTAACATGGTCGACTATAGTCCAGTGATGAGTAACATGGTCGACTATAGTCCAGTGATGAGTAACATGGTCGACTATAGTCCAGTGATGAGTAACATGGTCGACTATAGTCCAGTGATGAGTAACATGGTCGACTATATTCCAGTGATGAGTAACATGGTCGACTATAGTCCAGTGATGAGTAACATGTCGACTATAGTCCAGTGATGAGTAACATTGTCGACTATAGTCCAGTGATGAGTAACATGGTCGACTATAGTCCAGTGATGAGTAACATGGTCGACTATAGTCCAGTGATGAGTAACATTGTCGACTATAGTCCAGTGATGAGTAACATGGTCGACTATATTCCAGTGATGAGTAACATGGTCGACTATAGTCCAGTGATGAGTAACATGTCGACTATAGTCCAGTGATGAGTAACATGGTCGACTATAGTCCAGTGATGAGTAACATGGTCGACTATAGTCCAGTGATGAGTAACATGGTCGACTATAGTCCAGTGATGAGTAACATGGTCGACTATAGTCCAGTGATGAGTAACATGGTCGACTATAGTCCAGTGATGAGTAACATGGTCGACTATAGTCCAGTGATGAGTAACATGGTCGACTATAGTCCAGTGATGAGTAACATTGTCGACTATAGTCCAGTGATGAGTAACATTGTCGACTATAGTCCAGTGATGAGTAACATGGTCGACTATAGTCCAGTGATGAGTAACATGGTCGACTATAGTCCAGTGATGAGTAACATGGTCGACTATAGTCCAGTGATGAGTAACATGGTCGACTATAGTCCAGTGATGAGTAACATGGTCGACTATAGTCCAGTGATGAGTAACATGGTCGACTATATTCCAGTGATGAGTAACATGGTCGACTATAGTCCAGTGATGAGTAACATGGTCGACTATAGTCCAGTGATGAGTAACATGGTCGACTATAGTCCAGTGATGAGTAACATGGTCGACTATAGTCCAGTGATGAGTAACATTGTCGACTATAGTCCAGTGATGAGTAACATGGTCGACTATAGTCCAGTGATGAGTAACATGGTCGACTATAGTCCAGTGATGAGTAACATGGTCGACTATAGTCCAGTGATGAGTAACATGGTCGACTATAGTCCAGTGATGAGTAACATGGTCGACTATAGTCCAGTGATGAGTAACATGGTCGACTATAGTCCAGTGATGAGTAACATGGTCGACTATCGTCCAGTGATGAGTAACATGGTCGACTATAGTCCAGTGATGAGTAACATGGTCGACTATAGTCCAGTGATGAGTAACATTGTCGACTATGTCCAGTGATGAGTAACATGGTCGACTATAGTCCAGTGATGAGTAACATGGTCGACTATAGTCCAGTGATGAGTAACATGGTCGACTATAGTCCAGTGATGAGTAACATGGTCGACTATAGTCCAGTGATGAGTAACATGGTCGACTATAGTCCAGTGATGAGTAACATGGTCGACTATAGTCCAGTGATGAGTAACATTGTCGACTATAGTCCAGTGATGAGTAACATGGTCGACTATAGTCCAGTGATGAGTAACATGGTCGACTATAGTCCAGTGATGAGTAACATTGTCGACTATAGTCCAGTGATGAGTAACATGGTCGACTATATTCCAGTGATGAGTAACATGGTCGACTATAGTCCAGTGATGAGTAACATGGTCGACTATAGTCCAGTGATGAGTAACATGGTCGACTATAGTCCAGTGATGAGTAACATGGTCGACTATAGTCCAGTGATGAGTAACATGGTCGACTATAGTCCAGTGATGAGTAACATGGTCGACTATAGTCCAGTGATGAGTAACATGGTCGACTATATCCAGTGATGAGTCGAACCAGTGATGAGTAACATGGTCGACTATAGTCCAGTGATGAGTAACATGGTCGACTATAGTCCAGTGATGAGTAACATGGTCGACTATAGTCCAGTGATGAGTAACATGGTCGACTATATCCAGTGATGAGTAACATGGTCGACTATAGTCCAGTGATGAGTAACATGGTCGACTATAGTCCAGTGATGAGTAACATGGTCGACTATAGTCCAGTGATGAGTAACATGGTCGACTATAGTCCAGTGATGAGTAACATGGTCGACTATAGTCCAGTGATGAGTAACATGGTCGACTATAGTCCAGTGATGAGTAACATGGTCGACTATAGTCCAGTGATGAGTAACATGGTCGACTATAGTCCAGTGATGAGTAACATGGTCGACTATAGTCCAGTGATGAGTAACATGTCGACTATAGTCCAGTGATGAGTAACATGGTCGACTATAGTCCAGTGATGAGTAACATGTCGACTATAGTCCAGTGATGAGTAACATGGTCGACTATAGTCCAGTGATGAGTAACATGGTCGACTATATTCCAGTGATGAGTAACATTGTCGACTATAGTCCAGTGATGAGTAACATGGTCGACTATAGTCCAGTGATGAGTAACATGGTCGACTATAGTCCAGTGATGAGTAACATGGTCGACTATAGTCCAGTGATGAGTAACATGGTCGACTATAGTCCAGTGATGAGTAACATGGTCGACTATAGTCCAGTGATGAGTAACATGGTCGACTATAGTCCAGTGATGAGTAACATGGTCGACTATAGTCCAGTGATGAGTAACATGGTCGACTATAGTCCAGTGATGAGTAACATGGTCGACTATAGTCCAGTGATGAGTAACATTGTCGACTATAGTCCAGTGATGAGTAACATGGTCGACTATAGTCCAGTGATGAGTAACATGGTCGACTATAGTCCAGTGATGAGTAACATGGTCGACTATAGTCCAGTGATGAGTAACATGGTCGACTATAGTCCAGTGATGAGTAACATGGTCGACTATAGTCCAGTGATGAGTAACATGGTCGACTATAGTCCAGTGATGAGTAACATGGTCGACTATAGTCCAGTGATGAGTAACATGGTCGACTATAGTCCAGTGATGAGTAACATGGTCGACTATAGTCCAGTGATGAGTAACATGGTCGACTATAGTCCAGTGATGAGTAACATGGTCGACTATAGTCCAGTGATGAGTAACATGGTCGACTATAGTCCAGTGATGAGTAACATGGTCGACTATAGTCCAGTGATGAGTAACATGGTCGACTATAGTCCAGTGATGAGTAACATGGTCGACTATAGTCCAGTGATGAGTAACATGGTCGACTATAGTCCAGTGATGAGTAACATTGTCGACTATAGTCCAGTGATGAGTAACATGGTCGACTATAGTCCAGTGATGAGTAACATGGTCGACTATAGTCCAGTGATGAGTAACATGGTCGACTATAGTCCAGTGATGAGTAACATGGTCGACTATAGTCCAGTGATGAGTAACATGGTCGACTATAGTCCAGTGATGAGTAACATGGTCGACTATAGTCCAGTGATGAGTAACATGGTCGACTATAGTCCAGTGATGAGTAACATGGTCGACTATAGTCCAGTGATGAGTAACATGGTCGACTATAGTCCAGTGATGAGTAACATGGTCGACTATAGTCCAGTGATGAGTAACATGGTCGACTATAGTCCAGTGATGAGTAACATGGTCGACTATAGTCCAGTGATGAGTAACATGGTCGACTATAGTCCAGTGATGAGTAACATGGTCGACTATAGTCCAGTGATGAGTAACATGGTCGACTATAGTCCAGTGATGAGTAACATGGTCGACTATAGTCCAGTGATGAGTAACATGGTCGACTATAGTCCAGTGATGAGTAACATGGTCGACTATAGTCCAGTGATGAGTAACATGGTCGACTATATCCAGTGATGAGTAACATGGTCGACTATAGTCCAGTGATGAGTAACATGGTCGACTATAGTCCAGTGATGAGTAACATGGTCGACTATAGTCCAGTGATGAGTAACATGGTCGACTATAGTCCAGTGATGAGTAACATGGTCGACTATAGTCCAGTGATGAGTAACATGGTCGACTATAGTCCAGTGATGAGTAACATGGTCGACTATAGTCCAGTGATGAGTAACATGGTCGACTATAGTCCAGTGATGAGTAACATGGTCGACTATAGTCCAGTGATGAGTAACATTGTCGACTATAGTCCAGTGATGAGTAACATGGTCGACTATAGTCCAGTGATGAGTAACATGGTCGACTATAGTCCAGTGATGAGTAACATGGTCGACTAGAGGCCAGTAATGAGTAACATGGTCGACTATAGTCCAGTGATGAGTAACATGGTCGACTATGCTCCAGTAATGAGTAACATGGTCGACTATAGTCCAGTGATGAGTAACATGTTCGACTATATTCCAGTGATGAGTAACATGGTCGACTATAGTCCAGTGATGAGTAACATGGTCGACTATAGTCCAGTGATGAGTAACATGGTCGACTATAGTCCAGTGATGAGTAACATGGTCGACTATAGTCCAGTGATGAGTAACATTGTCGACTATAGTCCAGTGATGAGTAACATGGTCGACTATAGTCCAGTGATGAGTAACATGGTCGACTATAGTCCAGTGATGAGTAACATGGTCGACTATAGTCCAGTGATGAGTAACATGGTCGACTATAGTCCAGTGATGAGTAACATGGTCGACTATAGTCCAGTGATGAGTAACATGATCGACTATAGTCCAGTGATGAGTAACATGGTCGACTATAGTCCAGTGATGAGTAACATGGTCGACTATAGTCCAGTGATGAGTAACATGGTCGACTATAGTCCAGTGATGAGTAACATGGTCGACTATAGTCCAGTGATGAGTAACATGGTCGACTATAGTCCAGTGATGAGTAACATGGTCGACTATAGTCCAGTGATGAGTAACATGGTCGACTATATTCCAGTGATGAGTAACATGGTCGACTATAGTCCAGTGATGAGTAACATGGTCGACTATATTCCAGTGATGAGTAACATGGTCGACTATAGTCCAGTGATGAGTAACATGTCGACTATAGTCCAGTGATGAGTAACATGGTCGACTATAGTCCAGTGATGAGTAACATGGTCGACTATAGTCCAGTGATGAGTAACATGGTCGACTATAGTCCAGTGATGAGTAACATGGTCAACTATATTCCAGTGATGAGTAACATGGTCGACTATAGTCCAGTGATGAGTAACATGTTCGACTATAGTCCAGTGATGAGTAACATGCTCCATTATAGTCAAGTGATGAGTAAAATGGTCGACTATAGTCCAGTGATGAGTAACATTGTCGACTATAGTCCAATGATGAGTAACATGGTCGACTATAGTCCAGTGATGAGTAACATGGTCGACTATAGTCCAGTGATGAGTAACATTGTCGACTATAGTCCAGTGATGAGTAACATGGTCGACTATAGTCCAGTGATGAGTAACATGGTCGACTATATTCCAGTGATGAGTAACATGGTGGACTATATCACAGTGATGAGTAACATGGTCGACTATATCCAGTGATGAGTAACATTGTCGACTATAGTCCAGTGATGAGTAACATGGTCGACTATAGTCCAGTGATGAGTAACATGGTCGACTATAGTCCAGTGATGAGTAACATGGTCGACTATATTCCAGTGATGAGTAACATTGTCGACTATAGTCCAGTGATGAGTAACATGGTCGACTATAGTCCAGTGATGAGTAACATGGTCGACTATAGTCCAGTGATGAGTAACATGGTCGACTATAGTCCAGTGATGAGTAACATGTCGACTATAGTCCAGTGATGAGTAACATGGTCGACTATATCCAGTGATGAGTAACATTGTCGACTATAGTCCAGTGATGAGTAACATGGTCGACTATAGTCCAGTGATGAGTAACATGGTCGACTAAGTCCAGTGATGAGTAACATGGTCGACTATAGTCCAGTGATGAGTAACATGGTCGACTATAGTCCAGTGATGAGTAACATGGTCGACTATAGTCCAGTGATGAGTAACATGGTCGACTATAGTCCAGTGATGAGTAACATGGTCGACTATAGTCCAGTGATGAGTAACATGGTCGACTATAGTCCAGTGATGAGTAACATGGTCGACTATAGTCCAGTGATGAGTAACATGGTCGACTATAGTCCAGTGATGAGTAACATGGTCGACTATAGTCCAGTGATGAGTAACATGGTCGACTATAGTCCAGTGATGAGTAACATTGTCGACTATAGTCCAGTGATGAGTAACATGGTCGACTATAGTCCAGTGATGAGTAACATGGTCGACTATAGTCCAGTGATGAGTAACATGGTCGACTATAGTCCAGTGATGAGTAACATGGTCGACTATAGTCCAGTGATGAGTAACATGGTCGACTATAGTCCAGTGATGAGTAACATGGTCGACTATAGTCCAGTGATGAGTAACATGGTCGACTATAGTCCAGTGATGAGTAACATTGTCGACTATAGTCCAGTGATGAGTAACATTGTCGACTATAGTCCAGTGATGAGTAACATGGTCGACTATAGTCCAGTGATGAGTAACATGGTCGACTATAGTCCAGTGATGAGTAACATGGTCGACTATAGTCCAGTGATGAGTAACATTGTCGACTATAGTCCAGTGATGAGTAACATGGTCGACTATAGTCCAGTGATGAGTAACATGGTCGACTATATTCCAGTGATGAGTAACATGGTCGACTATATTCCAGTGATGAGTAACATTGTCGACTATAGTCCAGTGATGAGTAACATGGTCGACTATAGTCCAGTGATGAGTAACATTGTCGACTATAGTCCAGTGATGAGTAACATGGTCGACTATAGTCCAGTGATGAGTAACATGGTCGACTATAGTCCAGTGATGAGTAACATGGTCGACTATAGTCCAGTGATGAGTAACATGGTCGACTATATTCCAGTGATGAGTAACATGGTCGACTATAGTCCAGTGATGAGTAACATGGTCGACTATAGTCCAGTGATGAGTAACATGGTCGACTATAGTCCAGTGATGAGTAACATGGTCGACTATAGTCCAGTGATGAGTAACATGGTCGACTATAGTCCAGTGATGAGTAACATGTCGACTATAGTCCAGTGATGAGTAACATGGTCGACTATAGTCCAGTGATGAGTAACATGGTCGACTATAGTCCAGTGATGAGTAACATGGTCGACTATATTCCAGTGATGAGTAACATGGTCGACTATAGTCCAGTGATGAGTAACATTGTCGACTATAGTCCAGTGATGAGTAACATGGTCGACTATAGTCCAGTGATGAGTAACATTGTCGACTAAGTCCAGTGATGAGTAACATGGTCGACTATAGTCCAGTGATGAGTAACATGGTCGACTATAGTCCAGTGATGAGTAACATTGTCGACTGTATTCCAGTAATGAGTAACATTGTGGACTATATTCCAGTGATGAGTAACATTGTCGACTATAGTCCAGTGATGAGTAACATGTTCGACTATAGTCCAGTGATGAGTAACATTGTCGACTGTAGTCCAGTGATGAGTAACATGGTCGACTATAGTCCAGTGATGAGTAACATTGTCGAGTGAAGTCCAGTGATGAGTAACATTGTCGACTATAGTCCAGTGATGAGTAACATGGTCGACTATAGTCCAGTGATGAGTAACATGGTCGACTATAGTCCAGTGATGAGTAACATGGTCGACTATAGTCCAGTGATGAGTAACATGGTCGACTATAATCCAGTGATGAGTAACATGGTCGACTATAGTCCAGTGATGAGTAACATTGTCGACTGTAACCAGTGATGAGTAACATGGTCGACTATAGTCCAATGATGAGTAACATGGTCGACTATATCCAGTGATGAGTAACATGGTCGACTATAGTCCAGTGATGAGTAACATGGTCGACTATAGTCCAGTGATGAGTAACATGGTCGACTATAGTTCAGTGATGAGTAACATGGTCGACTATAGTCCAGTGATGAGTAACATGGTCGACTATAGTCCAGTGATGAGTAACATGGTCGACTATAGTCCAGTGATGAGTAACATTGTCGACTATAGTCCAGTGATGAGTAACATTGTCGACTATAGTCCAGTGATGAGTAACATTGTCGACTATAGTCCAGTGATGAGTAACATGGTCGACTATAGTCCAGTGATGAGTAACATGGTCGACTATAGTCCAGTGATGAGTAACATGGTCGACTATAGTCCAGTGATGAGTAACATGGTCGACTATATTCCAGTGATGAGTAACATGGTCGACTATAGTCCAGTGATGAGTAACATGTTCGACTATAGTCCAGTGATGAGTAACATGGTCGACTATAGTCCAGTGATGAGTAACATGTCGACTATAGTCCAGTGATGAGTAACATGGTCGACTATAGTCCAGTGATGAGTAACATGGTCGACTATAGTCCAGTGATGAGTAACATGGTCGACTATAGTCCAGTGATGAGTAACATGGTCGACTATAGTCCAGTGATGAGTAACATGGTCGACTATCGTCCAGTGATGAGTAACATGGTCGACTATAGTCCAGTGATGAGTAACATGGTCGACTATAGTCCAGTGATGAGTAACATGGTCGACTAAAGTCCAGTGATGAGTAACATGGTCGACTATAGTCCAGTGATGAGTAACATGGTCGACTATAGTCCAGTGATGAGTAACACTGTCGACTGTATTCCAGTAATGAGTAACATTGTCCACTCTAGCAAGTGATGAGTAACATGGTCGAATATAGTCCAATGATGAGTAACATGGTCGACTGTCGTCCAGTGATGAGTAACAGGGTCGACTATAGTCCAGTGATGAGTAACATGGTCGACTATAGTCCAGTGATGAGTAACATGGTCGACTATAGTCCAGTGATGAGTAACATTGTCGACTATAGTCCAGTGATGAGTAACATGGTCGACTATAGTCCAGTGATGAGTAACATGGTCGACTATAGTCCAGTGATGAGTAACATGGTCGACTATAGTCCAGTGATGAGTAACATGGTCGACTATAGTCCAGTGATGAGTAACATGGTCGACTATAGTCCAGTGATGAGTAACATTGTCGACTATATTCCAGTGATGAGTAACATGGTCGACTATAGTCCAGTGATGAATAACATGGTCGACTATAGTCCAGTGATGAGTAACATGGTCGACTATAGTCCAGTGATGAGTAACATGGTCGACTATAGTCCAGTGATGAGTAACATGGTCGACTATAGTCCAGTGATGAGTAACATTGTCGACTATAGTCCAGTGATGAGTAACATGGTCGACTATAGTCCAGTGATGAGTAACATGGTCGACTATAGTCCAGTGATGAGTAACATGGTCGACTATAGTCCAGTGATGAGTAACATGGTCGACTATAGTCCAGTGATGAGTAACATGGTCGACTAGAGGCCAGTAATGAGTAACATGGTCGACTATTGTCCAGTGATGAGTAACATGGTCGACTATGCTCCAGTAATGAGTAACATGGTCGACTATAGTCCAGTGATGAGTAACATGTTCGACTATATTCCAGTGATGATTAACATGGTCGACTATATTCCAGTGATGAGTAACATGGTCGACTATAATCCAGTGATGAGTAACATGGTCGACTATCGTCCAGTGATGAGTAACATGGTCGACTAGAGGCCAATAATGAGTAACATGGTCGACTATTGTCCAGTGATGAGTAACATGGTCGACTATGTCCAGTGATGAGTAACATGTCGACTATAGTCCAGTGATGAGTAACATGTCGACTATAGTCCAGTGATGAGTAACATGGTCGACTATAGTCCAGTGATGAGTAACATGGTCGACTATATCCAGTGATGAGTAACATGGTCGACTATAGTCCAGTGATGAGTAACATGGTCGACTATAGTCCAGTGATGAGTAACATGGTCGACTATAGTCCAGTGATGAGAACATGGTCGACTATAGTCCAGTGATGAGTAACATGGTCGACTATAGTCCAGTGATGAGTAACATGGTCGACTATAGTCCAGTGATGAGTAACATGGTCGACTATAGTCCAGTGATGAGTAACATGGTCGACTATATTCCAGTGATGAGTAACATGGTCGACTATAGTCCAGTGATGAGTAACATGGTCGACTATAGTCCAGTGATGAGTAACATGGTCGACTATAGTCCAGTGATGAGTAACATGGTCGACTATAGTCCAGTGATGAGTAACATGGTCGACTATAGTCCAGTGATGAGTAACATGGTCGACTATAGTCCAGTGATGAGTAACATTGTCGACTATAGTCCAGTGATGAGTAACATGGTCGACTATATTCCAGTGATGAGTAACATGGTCGACTATAGTCCAGTGATGAGTAACATGGTCGACTATAGTCCAGTGATGAGTAACATTGTCGACTATAGTCCAGTGATGAGTAACATGGTCGACTATAGTCCAGTGATGAGTAACATGGTCGACTATAGTCCAGTGATGAGTAACATGGTCGACTATAGTCCAGTGACGAGTCAGATGGTCGACTATAGTCCAGTGATGAGTAACATGGTCGACTATAGTCCAGTGATGAGTAACATGGTCGACTATAGTCCAGTGACGAGTAACATGGTCGACTATAGTCCAGTGATGAGTAACATGGTCGACTATAGTCCAGTGATGAGTAACATGGTCGACTATATTCCAGTGATGAGTAACATGGTCGACTATAGTCCAGTGATGAGTAACATGGTCGACTATAGTCCAGTGATGAGTTACATTGTCGACTATAGTCCAGTGATGAGTAACATGATCGACTATAGTCCAGTGATGAGTAACATGTTCGACTATAGTCCAGTGATGAGTAACATGATCGACTGTAGTCCAGTGATGAGTAACATGGTCGACTATATTCCAGTGATGAGTAACATGGTCGACTATCATCCAGTGATGAGTAACATGGTTGACTATAGTCCAGTGATGAGTAACATGGTCAACTATAGTCCAGTGATGAGCAACATGGTCGACAAAAGTCCAGTGATGAGTAACATGGTCGAATATAATCCAGTGATGAGTAACATTGCTGACTATAGTCCAGTGATGAGTAACATGGTCGACTATAGTCCAGTGATGAGTAACATGGTCGACTATATTCCAGTGATGAGTAACATGGTCGACTATAGTCCAGTGATGAGTAACATGGTCGACTATATTCCAGTGATGAGTAACATGGTCGACTATAGTCCAGTGATGATTAACATGATCGACTATAGTCCAGTGATGAGTAACATGGTCGACTATAGTCCAGTGATGAGTAACATGATCGACTATATGCCAGTGATGAGTAACATGGTCGACTATAGTCCAGTGATGAGTAACATGGTCGACTATAGTCCAGTGATGAGTAACATGGTCGACTATAGTCCAGTGATGAGTAACATGGTCGACAATAGTCCAGTGACGAGTAACATGTTCGACTATATTCCAGTGATGAATAACATGGTCGACTATAGTCCAGTGATGAGTAACATTGTCGACTATAATCCAGTGATGAGTAACATTGTCGACTATAATCCAGTGATGAGTAACATGGTCGACTATAGTCCAGTGATGAGTAACATGGTCGACTATAGTCCAGTGATGAGTAACATGGTCGACTATATTCCAGTGATGAGTAACATGGTCGACTATAGTCCAGTGATGAGTAACATTGTCGACTATAGTCCAGTGATGAGTAACATGGTCGACTATAGTCCAGTGATGAGTAACATGGTCGACTATAGTCCAGTGATGAGTAACATTGTCGACTATAGTCCAGTGATGAGTAACATGGTCGACTATAGTCCAGTGATGAGTAACATGGTCGACTATAGTCCAGTGATGAGTAACATGGTCGACTATAGTCCAGTGATGAGTAACATGGTCGACTATAGTCCAGTGATGAGTAACATGGTCGACTATAGTCCAGTGATGAGTAACATGGTCGACTATAGTCCAGTGATGAGTAACATGGTCGACTATAGTCCAGTGATGAGTAACATGTCGACTATAGTCCAGTGATGAGTAACATGGTCGACTATAGTTCCAGTGATGAGTAACATGGTCGACTATAGTCCAGTGATGAGTAACATTGTCGACTATAGTCCAGTGATGAGTAACATGTCGACTATAGTCCAGTGATGAGTAACATGGTCGACTATAGTCCAGTGATGAGTAACATGGTCGACTATAGTCCAGTGATGAGTAACATGGTCGACTATAGTCCAGTGATGAGTAACATGGTCGACTATATTCCAGTGATGAGTAACATGGTCGACTATAGTCCAGTGATGAGTAACATTGTCGACTATAGTCCAGTGATGAGTAACATTGTCGACTATAGTCCAGTGATGAGTAACATGGTCGACTATAGTCCAGTGATGAGTAACATGGTCGACTATAGTCCAGTGATGAGTAACATTGTCGACTATAGTCCAGTGATGAGTAACATGGTCGACTATATTCCAGTGATGAGTAACATTGTCGACTATAGTCCAGTGATGAGTAACATGGTCGACTATAGTCCAGTGATGAGTAACATTGTCGACTATAGTCCAGTGATGAGTAACATGGTCGACTATAGTCCAATGATGAGTAACATGGTCGACTATAGTCCAGTGATGAGTAACATGGTCGACTATAGTCCAGTGATGAGTAACATGGTCGACTATCGTCCAGTGATGAGTAACATGGTCGACTATAGTCCAGTGATGAGTAACATGGTCGACTATAGTCCAGTGATGAGTAACATGGTCGACTATAGTCCAGTGATGAGTAACATTGTCGACTATAGTCCAGTGATGAGTAACATTGTCGACTATAGTCCAGTGATGAGTAACATGGTCGACTATAGTCCAGTGATGAGTAACATGGTCGACTATAGTCCAGTGATGAGTAACATGGTCGACTATATTCCAGTGATGAGTAACATGGTCGACTATAGTCCAGTGATGAGTAACATGGTCGACTATAGTCCAGTGATGAGTAACATGGTCGACTATATTCCAGTGATGAGTAACATGGTCGACTATAGTCCAGTGATGAGTAACATTGTCGACTATAGTCCAGTGATGAGTAACATGGTCGACTATAGTCCAGTGATGAGTAACATGGTCGACTATAGTCCAGTGATGAGTAACATGGTCGACTATAGTCCAGTGATGAGTAACATGGTCGACTATAGTCCAGTGATGAGTAACATGGTCGACTATAGTCCAGTGATGAGTAACATGGTCGACTATAGTCCAGTGATGAGTAACATGGTCGACTATAGTCCAGTGATGAGTAACATGGTCGACTATAGTCCAGTGATGAGTAACATGGTCGACTATAGTCCAGTGATGAGTAACATGGTCGACTATAGTCCAGTGATGAGTAACATTGTCGACTATAGTCCAGTGATGAGTAACATGGTCGACTATAGTCCAGTGATGAGTAACATGGTCGACTATAGTCCAGTGATGAGTAACATTGTCGACTATAATCCAGTGATGAGTAACATGGTCGACTATAATCCAGTGATGAGTAACATGGTCGACTATAGTCCAGTGATGAGTAACATGTCGACTATATTCCAGTGATGAGTAACATGGTCGACTATAGTCCAGTGATGAGTAACATGGTCGACTATATCCAGTGATGAGTAACATGGTCGACTATAGTCCAGTGATGAGTAACATTGTCCACTCTAGTCAAGTGATGAGTAACATGGTCGACTATAGTCCAATGATGAGTAACATGGTCGACTATAGTCCAGTGATGAGTAACATGGTCGACTATAGTCCAGTGATGAGTAACATGGTCGACTATAGTCCAGTGATGAGTAACATGGTCGACTATAGTCCAGTGATGAGTAACATGGTCGACTATAGTCCAGTGATGAGTAACATGGTCGACTATAGTCCAGTGATGAGTAACATGGTCGACTATAGTCCAGTGATGAGTAACATGGTCGACTATAGTCCAGTGATGAGTAACATGGTCGACTATAGTCCAGTGATGAGTAACATGGTCGACTATAGTCCAGTGATGAGTAACATGGTCGACTATAGTCCAGTGATGAGTAACATGGTCGACTATAGTCCAGTGATGAGTAACATGGTCGACTATAGTCCAGTGATGAGTAACATGGTCGACTATAGTCCAGTGATGAGTAACATGGTCGACTATAGTCCAGTGATGAGTAACATTGTCGACTATATTCCAGTGATGAGTAACATGGTCGACTATATTCCAGTGATGAGTAACATTGTCGACTATAGTCCAGTGATGAGTAACATGGTCGACTATAGTCCAGTGATGAGTAACATTGTCGACTATAGTCCAGTGATGAGTAACATGGTCGACTATAGTCCAGTGATGAGTAACATGGTCGACTATAGTCCAGTGATGAGTAACATGGTCGACTATAGTCCAGTGATGAGTAACATGGTCGACTATAGTCCAGTGATGAGTAACATGGTCGACTATAGTCCAGTGATGAGTAACATGGTCGACTATAGTCCAGTGATGAGTAACATGGTCGACTATAGTCCAGTGATGAGTAACATGGTCGACTATATTCCAGTGATGAGTAACATGGTCGACTATAGTCCAGTGATGAGTAACATGGTCGACTATAGTCCAGTGATGAGTAACATTGTCGACTATAGTCCAGTGATGAGTAACATGGTCGACTATAGTCCAGTGATGAGTAACATGGTCGACTATAGTCCAGTGATGAGTAACATGGTCGACTATAGTCCAGTGATGAGTAACATGGTCGACTATAGTCCAGTGATGAGTAACATGGTCGACTATATCCAGTGATGAGTAACATGGTCGACTATAGTCCAGTGATGAGTAACATGGTCGACTATAGTCCAGTGATGAGTAACATGGTCGACTATAGTCCAGTGATGAGTAACATGGTCGACTATAGTCCAGTGATGAGTAACATTGTCGACTATAGTCCAGTGATGAGTAACATGGTCGACTATAGTCCAGTGATGAGTAACATGGTCGACTATATTCCAGTGATGAGTAACATTGTCGACTATAGTCCAGTGATGAGTAACATGGTCGACTATATTCCAGTGATGAGTAACATGGTCGACTATAGTCCAGTGATGAGTAACATGTCGACTATAGTCCAGTGATGAGTAACATGGTCGACTATAGTCCAGTGATGAGTAACATGGTCGACTATAGCCAGTGATGAGTAACATGGTCGACTATAGTCCAGTGATGAGTAACATGGTCGACTATAGTCCAGTGATGAGTAACATGGTCGACTATAGTCCAGTGATGAGTAACATGGTCGACTATAGTCCAGTGATGAGTAACATGGTCGACTATATCCAGTGATGAGTAACATGGTCGACTATAGTCCAGTGATGAGTAACATGGTCGACTATAGTCCAGTGATGAGTAACATGGTCGACTATAGTCCAGTGATGAGTAACATGGTCGACTATAGTCCAGTGATGAGTAACATGGTCGACTATAGTCCAGTGATGAGTAACATTGTCGACTATAGTCCAGTGATGAGTAACATGGTCGACTATAGTCCAGTGATGAGTAACATTGTCGACTATAGTCCAGTGATGAGTAACATGGTCGACTATAGTCCAGTGATGAGTAACATTGTCGACTATAGTCCAGTGATGAGTAACATGATCGACTATAGTCCAGTGATGAGTAACATGGTCGACTATAGTCCAGTGATGAGTAACATGGTCGACTATAGTCCAGTGATGAGTAACATGGTCGACTCTCGTTCAGTGATGAGTGTCATCGTTGACTATTGTCCAGTGATGAGTAACATGGTCGACTATCGTCCAGTGAGGAGTAACATGGTCGACAATCGTCCAGTGATGAGTAACATTGTCGACTATAGTCCAGTGACGAGTAACATTGTCGACTATAGTCCAGTGACGAGTAACATGTCGACTATAGTCTAGTGATGAGTAACATGGTCGACTATCGTCCAGTGATGAGTAACATGGTCGACTATATTCCAGTGATGAGTAACATGGTCGACTATATTCCAGTGATGAGTAACATGGTCGACTATCGTCCACTGAGTAACATGTTCGACTAGAGTCCAGTAATGAGTAACAAGGTCGACTATATTCCAGTGATGAGTAACATGGTCGACTATAGTCCAGTGATGAGTAACATTGTCCACTCTGGCAAGTGATGAGTAACATGGTCGAATATAGTCCAATGACGAGTAACATGGTCGACTGTCGTACAGCGATGAGTAACATGGTCGACTATAGTCCAGTGATGAGTAACATGGTCGACTATAGTCCAGTGATGAGTAACATGGTCGACTATAGTCCAGTGATGAGTAACATGGTCGACTATAGTCCAGTGATGAGTAACATGGTCGACTATAGTCCAGTGATGAGTAACATTGTCGACTATAGTCCAGTGATGAGTAACATGGTCGACTATCATCCAGTGATGAGTAACATGGTTGTCTAGAGTCCAGTAATGAGTAACATGGTCAACTATAGTCCAGTGATGTGCAACATGGTCGACAAAAGTCCAGTGATGAGTAACATGGTCGACTATAGTCCAGTGATGAGTAACATGGTCGACTATAGTCCAGTGATGAGTAACATGGTCGACTATAGTCCAGTGATGAGTAACATGGTCGACTATAGTCCAGTGATGAGTAACATGTTCGACTATAGTCCAGTGATGAGTAACATGGTCGACTATATTCCAGTGATGAGTAACATGGTCGACTATAGTCCAGTGATGAGTAACATGGTCGACTATAGTCCAGTGATGAGTAACATTGTCGACTATAGTCCAGTGATGAGTAACATGGTCGACTATAGTCCAGTGATGAGTAACATGGTCGACTATAGTCCAGTGATGAGTAACATGGTCGACTATAGTCCAGTGATGAGTAACATGGTCGACTATAGTCCAGTGATGAGTAACATGGTCGACTATAGTCCAGTGATGAGTAACATGGTCGACTAAGTCCAGTGATGAGTAACATTGTCGACTATAGTCCAGTGATGAGTAACATGGTCGACTATAGTCCAGTGATGAGTAACATGGTCGACTATAGTCCAGTGATGAGTAACATGGTCGACTATAGTCCAGTGATGAGTAACATGGTCGACTATAGTCCAGTGATGAGTAACATGGTCGACTATAGTCCAGTGATGAGTAACATGGTCGACTATAGTCCAGTGATGAGTAACATGGTCGACTATAGTCCAGTGATGAGTAACATGTTCGACTATAGTCCAGTGATGAGTAACATGGTCGACTATAGCCAGTGATGAGTAACATGGTCGACTATAGTCCAGTGATGAGTAACATGGTCGACTATAGTCCAGTGATGAGTAACATGGTCGACTATAGTCCAGTGATGAGTAACATGGTCGACTATAGTCCAGTGATGAGTAACATGTCGACTATATCCAGTGATGAGTAACATGGTCGACTATAGTCCAGTGATGAGTAACATTGTCGACTATAGTCCAGTGATGAGTAACATTGTCGACTATAGTCCAGTGATGAGTAACATGGTCGACTATAGTCCAGTGATGAGTAACATGGTCGACTATAGTCCAGTGATGAGTAACATTGTCGACTATAGTCCAGTGATGAGTAACATGGTCGACTATATTCCAGTGATGAGTAACATTGTCGACTATAGTCCAGTGATGAGTAACATGGTCGACTATAGTCCAGTGATGAGTAACATTGTCGACTATAGTCCAGTGATGAGTAACATGGTCGACTATAGTCCAGTGATGAGTAACATGGTCGACTGTCGTCCAGTGATGATTAACATGGTCGACTATAGTCCAGTGATGAGTAACATGGTCGACTATAGTCCAGTGATGAGTAACATGGTCGACTATAGTCCAGTGATGAGTAACATGGTCGACTATAGTCCAGTGATGAGTAACATGTTCGACTATCGTCCAGTGATGAGTAACATGGTCGACTATAGTCCAGTGATGAGTAACATTGTCGACTATAGTCCAGTGATGAGTAACATGTCGACTATAGTCCAGTGATGAGTAACATGGTCGACTATAGTCCAGTGATGAGTAACATGGTCGACTATATTCCAGTGATGAGTAACATGGTCGACTATAGTCCAGTGATGAGTAACATGGTCGACTATAGTCCAGTGAGTAACATGGTCGACTATAGTCCAGTGATGAGTAACATGGTCGACTATATCCAGTGATGAGTAACATGGTCGACTATAGTCCAGTGATGAGTAACATGGTCGACTATAGTCCAGTGATGAGTAACATGGTCGACTATAGTCCAGTGATGAGTAACATGGTCGACTATAGTCCAGTGATGAGTAACATGGTCGACTATAGTCCAGTGATGAGTAACATGGTCGACTATAGTCCAGTGATGAGTAACATGGTCGACTATAGTCCAGTGATGAGTAACATGGTCGACTGTAGTCCAGTGATGAGTAACATGGTCGACTATAGTCCAGTGATGAGTAACATTGTCGACTATAGTCCAGTGATGAGTAACATGGTCGACTATCATCCAGTGATGAGTAACATGGTTGTCTAGAGTCCAGTAATGAGTAACATGGTCGACTATAGTCCAGTGATGAGTAACATGGTCGACTATAGTCCAGTGATGAGTAACATGGTCGACTATAGTCCAGTGATGAGTAACATGGTCGACTATAGTCCAGTGATGAGTAACATGGTCGACTATAGTCCAGTGATGAGTAACATGGTCGACTATAGTCCAGTGATGAGTAACATGTCGACTATAGTCCAGTGATGAGTAACATGGTCGACTATAGTCCAGTGATGAGTAACATGGTCGACTATAGTCCAGTGATGAGTAACATGGTCGACTATAGTCCAGTGATGAGTAACATTGCCGACTATAGTCCAGTGATGAGTAACATGGTCGACTATAGTCCAGTGATGAGTAACATGGTCGACTATAGTCCAGTGATGATAACATGGTCGACTATAGTCCAGTGATGAGTAACATGGTCGACTATAGTCCAGTGATGAGTAACATGGTCGACTATAGTCCAGTGATGAGTAACATGGTCGACTATAGTCCAGTGATGAGTAACATGGTCGACTATAGTCCAGTGATGAGTAACATGGTCGACTATATTCCAGTGATGAGTAACATGGTCGACTATAGTCCAGTGATGAGTAACATGGTCGACTATAGTCCAGTGATGAGTAACATGGTCGACTATAGTCCAGTGATGAGTAACATGGTCGACTATAGTCCAGTGATGAGTAACATGGTCGACTATAGTCCAGTGATGAGTAACATGGTCGACTATAGTCCAGTGATGAGTAACATGGTCGACTATAGTCCAGTGATGAGTAACATGGTCGACTATAGTCCAGTGATGAGTAACATGGTCGACTATATTCCAGTGATGAGTAACATGGTCGACTATAGTCCAGTGATGAGTAACATGTCGACTATAGTCCAGTGATGAGTAACATGGTCGACTATAGTCCAGTGATGAGTAACATGGTCGACTATAGTCCAGTGATGAGTAACATGGTCGACTATAGTCCAGTGATGAGTAACATGGTCGACTATAGTCCAGTGATGAGTAACATGGTCGACTATAGTCCAGTGATGAGTAACATGGTCGACTATATTCCAGTGATGAGTAACATGGTCGACTATAGTCCAGTGATGAGTAACATGGTCGACTATAGTCCAGTGATGAGTAACATGGTCGACTATAGTCCAGTGATGAGTAACATGATCGACTATAGTCCAGTGATGAGTAACATGGTCGACTATAGTCCAGTGATGAGTAACATGGTCGACTATAGTCCAGTGATGAGTAACATGGTCGACTATAGTTCAGTGATGAGTAACATCGTCGACTATAGTCCAGTGATGAGTAACATGGTCGACTATAGTCCAGTGATGAGTAACATGTTCGACTATAGTCCAGTGATGAGTAACATTGTCGACTATAGTCCAGTGAAGAGTAACATTGTCGACTATAGTCCAGTGATGAGTAACATTGTCGACTATAGTCCAGTGATGAGTAACATGGTCGACTATAGTCCAGTGATGAGTAACATGGTCGACTATATTCCAGTGATGAGTAACATGGTCGACTATAGTCCAGTGATGAGTAACATGGTCGACTATATCCAATGATGAGTAACATGGTCGACTATAGTCCAGTGATGAGTAACATGGTCGACTATATTCCAGTGATGAGTAACATGGTCGACTATAGTCCAGTGATGAGTAACATGGTCGACTATAGTCCAGTGATGAGTAACATGGTCGACTATAGTCCAGTGATGAGTAACATGGTCGACTATAGTCCAGTGATGAGTAACATGGTCGACTATAGTCCAGTGATGAGTAACATGGTCGACTATAGTCCAGTGATGAGTAACATGGTCGACTATAGTCCAGTGATGAGTAACATGGTCGACTATAGTCCAGTGATGAGTAACATGGTCGACTATAGTCCAGTGATGAGTAACATGGTCGACTATAGTCCAGTGATGAGTAACATGGTCGACTATAGTCCAGTGATGAGTAACATGGTCGACTATAGTCCAGTGATGAGTAACATGGTCGACTATAGTCCAGTGATGAGTAACATGGTCGACTATATTCCAGTGATGAGTAACATGGTCGACTATAGTCCAGTGAAGAGTAACATTGTCGACTATAGTCCAGTGATGAGTAACATGGTCGACTATAGTCCAGTGATGAGTAACATGTTCGACTATAGTCCAGTGATGAGTAACATTGTCGACTGTAACCAATGATGAGTAACATGGTCGACTCTAGTCCAATGATGAGTAACATGGTCGACTGTAACCAGTGATGAGTAACATGGTCGACTATAGTCCAGTGATGAGTAACATTGTCGACTATCTCCAGTGATGAGTAACATGGTCGACTATAGTCCAGTGATGAGTAACATGGTCGACTATAGTCCAGTGATGAGTAACATGGTCGACTATAGTCCAGTGATGAGTAACATGGTCGACTATAGTCCAGTGATGAGTAACATGGTCGACTATAGTCCAGTGATGAGTAACATGTCGACTATAGTCCAGTGATGAGTAACATGGTCGACTATAGTCCAGTGATGAGTAACATGGTCGACTATAGTCCAGTGATGAGTAACATGGTCGACTATAGTCCAGTGATGAGTAACATGGTCGACTATAGTCCAGTGATGAGTAACATTGTCGACTATAGTCCAGTGATGAGTAACATGGTCGACTATAGTCCAGTGATGAGTAACATGGTCGACTATAGTCCAGTGATGAGTAACATTGTCGACTATAGTCCAGTGATGAGTAACATGGTCGACTATAATCCAGTGATGAGTAACATGGTCGACTATAGTCCAGTGATGAGTAACATGGTCGACTATAGTCCAGTGATGAGTAACATTGTCGACTATCCAGTGATGAGTAACATGGTCGACTATAGTCCAGTGATGAGTAACATTGTCGACTATAGTCCAGTGATGAGTAACATTGTCGACTATAGTCCAGTGATGAGTAACATGGTCGACTATCGTCCAGTGATGAGTAACATGGTCGACTATATCCAGTGATGAGTAACATGGTCGACTATATCCAGTGATGAGTAACATGGTCGACTATAGTCCAGTGATGAGTAACATGGTCGACTATAGTCCAGTGATGAGTAACATGGTCGACTATAGTCCAGTGATGAGTAACATGGTCGACTATAGTCCAGTGATGAGTAACATGGTCGACTATAGTCCAGTGATGAGTAACATTGTCGACTATAGTCCAGTGATGAGTAACATTGTCGACTATAGTCCAGTGATGAGTAACATGGTCGACTATAGTCCAGTGATGAGTAACATGGTCGACTATAGTCCAGTGATGAGTAACATTGGTCGACTATAGTCCAGTGATGAGTAACATGGTCGACTATATTCCAGTGATGAGTAACATGGTCGACTATAGTCCAGTGATGAGTAACATGGTCGACTATAGTCCAGTGATGAGTAACATGGTCGACTATAGTCCAGTGATGAGTAACATGGTCGACTATAGTCCAGTGATGAGTAACATGGTCGACTATAGTCCAGTGATGAGTAACATGGTCGACTATAGTCCAGTGATGAGTAACATGGTCGACTATAGTCCAGTGATGAGTAACATGGTCGACTATATTCCAGTGATGAGTAACATGGTCGACTATAGTCCAGTGATGAGTAACATGGTCGACTATAGTCCAGTGATGAGTAACATTGTCGACTATAGTCCAGTGATGAGTAACATGATCGACTGTAGTCCAGTGATGAGTAACATGTTCGACTATAGTCCAGTGATGAGTAACATGGTCGACTATAGTCCAGTGATGAGTAACATGGTCGACTATAGTCCAGTGATGAGTAACATGGTCGACTATAGTCCAGTGATGAGTAACATGGTCGACTATAGTCCAGTGATGAGTAACATGGTCGACTATAGTCCAGTGATGAGTAACATGGTCGACTATAGTCCAGTGATGAGTAACATGGTCGACTATAGTCCAGTGATGAGTAACATTGGTCGACTATAGTCCAGTGATGAGTAACATGGTCGACTATAGTCCAGTGATGAGTAACATGGTCGACTATATTCCAGTGATGAGTAACATTGTCGACTATAGTCCAGTGATGAGTAACATGGTCGACTATAGTCCAGTGATGAGTAACATGGTCGACTATAGTCCAGTGATGAGTAACATGGTCGACTATATTCCAGTGATGAGTAACATGGTCGACTATAGTCCAGTGATGAGTAACATGGTCGACTATATCCAGTGATGAGTAACATGGTCGACTATAGTCCAGTGATGAGTAACATGGTCGACTATAGTCCAGTGATGAGTAACATGGTCGACTATAGTCCAGTGATGAGTAACATGGTCGACTATAGTCCAGTGATGAGTAACATGGTCGACTATAGTCCAGTGATGAGTAACATGGTCGACTATAGTCCAGTGATGAGTAACATTGTCGACTATATTCCAGTGATGAGTAACATTGTCGACTATAGTCCAGTGATGAGTAACATGGTCGACTATAGTCCAGTGATGAGTAACATGGTCGACTATAGTCCAGTGATGAGTAACATTGTCGACTATATCCAGTGATGAGTAACATGGTCGACTATAGTCCAGTGATGAGTAACATGGTCGACTATAGTCCAGTGATGAGTAACATGATCGACTATAGTCCAGTGATGAGTAACATTGTCGACTATAGTCAAGTGATGAGTAACATGGTCGAATATAGTCCAATGATGAGTAACATGGTCGACTATAGTTCAGTGATGAGTAACATGGTCGACTATAGTCCAGTGATGAGTAACATGGTCGACTATAGTTCAGTGATGAGTAACATGGTCGACTATTGTCCAGTGATGAGTAACATGGTCGACTATAGTCCAGTGATGAGTAACATGGTCGACTATAGTCCAGTGATGAGTAACATTGTCGACTATAATCCAGTGATGAGTAACATGGTCGACTATAGTCCAGTGATGAGTAACATGGTCGACTATAGTCCAGTGATGAGTAACATGGTCGACTATAGTCCAGTGATGAGTAACATGGTCGACTATATTCCAGTGATGAGTAACATGGTCGACTATCATCCAGTGATGAGTAACATGGTCGACTATAGTCCAGTGATGAGTAACATGTTCGACTATAGTCCAGTGATGAGTAACATGGTCGACTATATTCCAGTGATGAGTAACATGGTCGACTATAGTCCAGTGATGAGTAACATTGTCCACTCTGGCAAGTGATGAGTAACATGGTCGAATATAGTCCAATGACGAGTAACATGGTCGACTATCGTACAGTGATGAGTAACATGGTCGACTATAGTCCAGTGATGAGTAACATGGTCGACTATAGTCCAGTGATGAGTAACATGGTCGACTATAGTCCAGTGATGAGTAACATGGTCGACTATAGTCCAGTGATGAGTAACATGGTCGACTATAGTCCAGTGATGAGTAACATGGTCGACTATAGTCCAGTGATGAGTAACATGGTCGACTATATCCAGTGATGAGTAACATGGTTGACTAGAGTCCAGTAATGAGTAACATGGTCAACTATAGTCCAGTGATGAGCAACATGGTCGACAAAAGTCCAGTGATGAGTAACATGGTCGAATATAATCCAGTGATGAGTAACATTGCTGACTATAGTCCAGTGATGAGTAACATGGTCGACTATAGTCCAGTGATGAGTAACATGGTCGACTATAGTCCAGTGATGAGTAACATGTTCGACTATAGTCCAGTGATGAATAACATGGTCGACTATAGTCCAGTGATGAGTAACATTGTCGACTATAGTCCAGTGATGAGTAACATGGTCGACTATAGTCCAGTGATGAGTAACATTGTCGACTATAGTCCAGTGATGAGTAACATGGTCGACTATAGTCCAGTGATGAGTAACATGGTCGACTATAGTCCAGTGATGATAACATGGTCGACTATAGTCCAGTGATGAGTAACATGGTCGACTATAGTCCAGTGATGAGTAACATGGTCGACTATAGTCCAGTGATGAGTAACATGGTCGACTATATTCCAGTGATGAGTAACATTGTCGACTATAGTCCAGTGATGAGTAACATGGTCGACTATATTCCAGTGATGAGTAACATGGTCGACTATAGTCCAGTGATGAGTAACATGGTCGACTATAGTCCAGTGATGAGTAACATGGTCGACTATAGTCCAGTGACGAGTAACATGGTCGACTATATCCAGTGATGAGTAACATGGTCGACTATAGTCCAGTGATGAGTAACATGGTCGACTATAGTCCAGTGATGAGTAACATGGTCGACTATAGTCCAGTGATGAGTAACATGGTCGACTATAGTCCAGTGATGAGTAACATGGTCGACTATAGTCCAGTGATGAGTAACATGGTCGACTATAGTCCAGTGATGAGTAACATTGTCGACTATAGTCCAGTGATGAGTAACATTGTCGACTATATCCAGTGATGAGTAACATGGTCGACTATAGTCCAGTGATGAGTAACATGGTCGACTATAGTCCAGTGATGAGTAACATGTCGACTATAGTCCAGTGATGAGTAACATGGTCGACTATATTCCAGTGATGAGTAACATTGTCGACTATAGTCCAGTGATGAGTAACATGGTCGACTATAGTCCAGTGATGAGTAACATTGTCGACTATAGTCCAGTGATGAGTAACATGGTCGACTATAGTCCAGTGATGAGTAACATGGTCGACTATAGTCCAGTGATGAGTAACATGGTCGACTATAGTCCAGTGATGAGTAACATGGTCGACTATAGTCCAGTGATGAGTAACATGGTCGACTATAGTCCAGTGATGAGTAACATGGTCGACTATATTCCAGTGATGAGTAACATGGTCGACTATAGTCCAGTGATGAGTAACATTGTCGACTATAGTCCAGTGATGAGTAACATGGTCGACTATAGTCCAGTGATGAGTAACATGGTCGACTATAGTCCAGTGATGAGTAACATGGTCGACTATAGTCCAGTGATGAGTAACATGGTCGACTATAGTCCAGTGATGAGTAACATGGTCGACTATAGTCCAGTGATGAGTAACATGGTCGACTATAGTCCAGTGATGAGTAACATGGTCGACTATAGTCCAGTGATGAGTAACATGGTCGACTATAGTCCAGTGATGAGTAACATGGTCGACTATAGTCCAGTGATGAGTAACATGGTCGACTATAGTCCAGTGATGAGTAACATGGTCGACTATAGTCCAGTGATGAGTAACATGGTCGACTATAGTCCAGTGATGAGTAACATGGTCGACTATAGTCCAGTGATGAGTAACATGGTCGACTATAGTCCAGTGATGAGTAACATGGTCGACTATAGTCCAGTGATGAGTAACATGGTCGACTATAGTCCAGTGATGAGTAACATGGTCGACTATAGTCCAGTGATGAGTAACATTGTCGACTATAGTCCAGTGATGAGTAACATGGTCGACTATAGTCCAGTGATGAGTAACATGGTCGACTATAGTCCAGTGATGAGTAACATTGTCGACTATAGTCCAGTGATGAGTAACATGGTCGACTATATTCCAGTGATGAGTAACATGGTCGACTATAGTCCAGTGATGAGTAACATGGTCGACTATAGTCCAGTGATGAGTAACATTGTCGACTATAGTCCAGTGATGAGTAACATGGTCGACTATAGTCCAGTGATGAGTAACATGGTCGACTATAGTCCAGTGATGAGTAACATGGTCGACTATAGTCCAGTGATGAGTAACATGGTCGACTATAGTCCAGTGATGAGTAACATGGTCGACTATAGTCCAGTGATGAGTAACATGGTCGACTATAGTCCAGTGATGAGTAACATGGTCGACTATAGTCCAGTGATGAGTAACATGGTCGACTATAGTCCAGTGATGAGTAACATGGTCGACTATAGTCCAGTGATGAGTAACATGGTCGACTATAGTCCAGTGATGAGTAACATGGTCGACTATAGTCCAGTGATGAGTAACATGGTCGACTATAGTCCAGTGATGAGTAACATGGTCGACTATAGTCCAGTGATGAGTAACATGGTCGACTATAGTCCAGTGATGAGTAACATGATCGACTATAGTCCAGTGATGAGTAACATTGTCGACTATAGTCCAGTGATGAGTAACATTGTCGACTATAGTCCAGTGATGAGTAACATTGTCGACTATAGTCCAATGATGAGTAACATGGTCAGCTACAGTCCAGTGATGAGTAACATGTCGACTATAGTCCAGTGATGAGTAACATTGTCGACTATAGTCCAGTGATGAGAACATGGTCGACTATAGTCCAGTGATGAGTAACATGGTCGACTATAGTCCAGTGATGAGTAACATGGTCGACTATAGTCCAGTGATGAGTAACATGGTCGACTATAGTCCAGTGATGAGTAACATGGTCGACTATAGTCCAGTGATGAGTAACATGGTCGACTATAGTCCAGTGATGAGTAACATGGTCGACTATAGTCCAGTGATGAGTAACATTGTCGACTATAGTCCAGTGATGAGTAACATGGTCGACTATAGTCCAGTGATGAGTAACATGGTCGACTATAGTCCAGTGATGAGTAACATGGTCGACTATAGTCCAGTGATGAGTAACATGGTCGACTATAGTCCAGTGATGAGTAACATTGTCGACTATAGTCCAGTGATGAGTAACATGGTCGACTATAGTCCAGTGATGAGTAACATGGTCGACTATATTCCAGTGATGAGTAACATGGTCGACTATAGTCCAGTGATGAGTAACATTGTCGACTATAATCCAGTGATGAGTAACATGGTCGACTATAATCCAGTGATGAGTAACATGGTCGACTATAGTCCAGTGATGAGTAACATGGTCGACTATAGTCCAGTGATGAGTAACATTGTCGACTATAATCCCAGTGATGAGTAACATGGTCGACTATAGTCCAGTGATGAGTAACATTGTCGACTATATTCCAGTGATGAGTAACATGGTCGACTATATTCCAGTGATGAGTAACATTGTCGACTATAGTCCAGTGATGAGTAACATGATCGACTATAGTCCAGTGATGAGTAACATGGTCGACTATCGTCCAGTGATGAGTAACATGGTCGACTATAGTCCAGTGATGAGTAACATGGTCGACTAGTCCAGTGATGAGTAACATGGTTGACTATCATCCAGTGATGAGTAACATGGTCGACTATAGTCCAGTGATGAGTAACATGGTCGACTATAGTCCAGTGATGAGTAACATTGTCGACTATAGTCCAGTGATGAGTAACATGGTCGACTATAGTCCAGTGATGAGTAACATGTCGACTATAGTCCAGTGATGAGTAACATGGTCGACTATAGTCCAGTGATGAGTAACATGGTCGACTATAGTCCAGTGATGAGTAACATGGTCGACTATAGTCCAGTGATGAGTAACATGGTCGACTATAGTCCAGTGATGAGTAACATGGTCGACTATATTCCAGTGATGAGTAACATGGTCGACTATATCCAGTGATGAGTAACATGGTCGACTATAGTCCAGTGATGAGTAACATTGTCGACTATAGTCCAGTGATGAGTAACATGGTCGACTATCATCCAGTGATGAGTAACATGGTTGTCTAGAGTCCAGTAATGAGTAACATGGTCAACTATAGTCCAGTGATGAGTAACATGGTCGACTATAGTCCAGTGATGAGTAACATGGTCGACTATAGTCCAGTGATGAGTAACATTGGTCGACTATAGTCCAGTGATGAGTAACATGGTCGACTATAGTCCAGTGATGAGTAACATGGTCGACTATAGTCCAGTGATGAGTAACATGGTCGACTATAGTCCAGTGATGAGTAACATGGTCGACTATATTCCAGTGATGAGTAACATGGTCGACTATAGTCCAGTGATGAGTAACATGGTCGACTATAGTCCAGTGATGAGTAACATGGTCGACTATAGTCCAGTGATGAGTAACATGGTCGACTATAGCCAGTGATGAGTAACATGGTCGACTATAGTCCAGTGATGAGTAACATGGTCGACTATAGTCCAGTGATGAGTAACATGGTCGACTATAGTCCAGTGATGAGTAACATGGTCGACTATAGTCCAGTGATGAGTAACATTGTCGACTATAGTCCAGTGATGAGTAACATGGTCGACTATAGTCCAGTGATGAGTAACATGGTCGACTATAGTCCAGTGATGAGTAACATGGTCGACTATATTCCAGTGATGAGTAACATGGTCGACTATAGTCCAGTGATGAGTAACATGGTCGACTATAGTCCAGTGATGAGTAACATGGTCGACTATAGTCCAGTGATGAGTAACATGGTCGACTATAGTCCAGTGATGAGTAACATGGTCGACTATAGTCCAGTGATGAGTAACATGGTCGACTATAGTCCAGTGATGAGTAACATGGTCGACTATAGTCCAGTGATGAGTAACATTGGTCGACTATAGTCCAGTGATGAGTAACATGGTCGACTATAGTCCAGTGATGAGTAACATGGTCGACTATAGTCCAGTGATGAGTAACATGGTCGACTATAGTCCAGTGATGAGTAACATGGTCGACTATAGTCCAGTGATGAGTAACATGGTCGACTATAGTCCAGTGATGAGTAACATGGTCGACTATAGTCCAGTGATGAGTAACATGGTCGACTATAGTCCAGTGATGAGTAACATGGTCGACTATAGTCCAGTGATGAGTAACATGGTCGACTATAGTCCAGTGATGAGTAACATGGTCGACTATAGTCCAGTGATGAGTAACATGGTCGACTATAGTCCAGTGATGAGTAACATGGTCGACTATAGTCCAGTGATGAGTAACATGGTCGACTATAGTCCAGTGATGAGTAACATGGTCGACTATAGTCCAGTGATGAGTAACATGGTCGACTATAGTCCAGTGATGAGTAACATGGTCGACTATAGTCCAGTGATGAGTAACATGGTCGACTATAGTCCAGTGATGAGTAACATGGTCGACTATAGTCCAGTGATGAGTAACATTGTCGACTATAGTCCAGTGATGAGTAACATGTCGACTATAGTCCAGTGATGAGTAACATGGTCGACTATAGTCCAGTGATGAGTAACATGTCGACTATAGTCCAGTGATGAGTAACATTGTCGACTATACAGCAGTGATGAGAACATTGTCGACTATAGTCCAGTGATGAGTAACATGGTCGACTATAGTCCAGTGATGAGTAACATGGTCGACTATAGTCCAGTGATGAGTAACATGGTCGACTATAGTCCAGTGATGAGTAACATGGTCGACTATAGTCCAGTGATGAGTAACATGGTCGACTATAGTCAGTGATGAGTAACATGGTCGACTATAGTCCAGTGATGAGTAACATTGTCGACTATAGTCCAGTGATGAGTAACATGGTCGACTATAGTCCAGTGATGAGTAACATGGTCGACTATAGTCCAGTGATGAGTAACATGGTCGACTATAGTCCAGTGATGAGTAACATGGTCGACTATAGTCCAGTGATGAGTAACATTGTCGACTATAGTCCAGTGATGAGTAACATTGTCGACTATAGTCCAGTGATGAGTAACATGGTCGACTATAGTCCAGTGATGAGTAACATTGTCGACTATAGTCCAGTGATGAGTAACATGGTCGACTATAGTCCAGTGATGAGTAACATGGTCGACTATAATCCAGTGATGAGTAACATGGTCGACTATAGTCCAGTGATGAGTAACATTGTCGACTATAGTCCAGTGATGAGTAACATGGTCGACTATAGTCCAGTGATGAGTAACATGGTCGACTATAGTCCAGTGATGAGTAACATGGTCGACTATATTCCAGTGATGAGTAACATGTCGACTATAGTCCAGTGATGAGTAACATGGTCGACTATATTCCAGTGATGAGTAACATGGTCGACTATAGTCCAGTGATGAGTAACATGATCGACTATAGTCCAGTGATGAGTAACATTGTCGACTATAGTAAGTGATGAGTAACATGATCGACTATAGTCCAGTGATGAGTAACATGGTCGACTATAGTCCAGTGATGAGTAACATGGTCGACTATAGTCCAGTGATGAGTAACATGGTCGACTATCGTCCAGTGATGAGTAACATGGTCGACTATCATCCAGTGATGAGTAACATGGTCGACTATAGTCCAGTGATGAGTAACATGGTCGACTATAGTCCAGTGATGAGTAACATTGTCGACTATAGTCCAGTGATGAGTAACATGGTCGACTATAGTCCAGTGATGAGTAACATGGTCGACTATATTCCAGTGATGAGTAACATGGTCGACTATATTCCAGTGATGAGTAACATGGTCGACTATAGTCCAGTGATGAGTAACATGGTCGACTATAGTCCAGTGATGAGTAACATGGTCGACTATAGTCCAGTGATGAGTAACATGGTCGACTATAGTCCAGTGATGAGTAACATGGTCGACTATAGTCCAGTGATGAGTAACATGGTCGACTATAGTCCAGTGATGAGTAACATGGTCGACTATAGTCCAGTGATGAGTAACATGGTCGACTATAGTCCAGTGATGAGTAACATGGTCGACTATAGTCCAGTGATGAGTAACCAGTGATGTAACATGGTCGACTATAGTCCAGTGATGAGTAACATGGTCGACTATAGTCCAGTGATGAGTAACATGGTCGACTATAGTCCAGTGATGAGTAACATTGTCGACTATAGTCCAGTGATGAGTAACATGGTCGACTATAGTCCAGTGATGAGTAACATGGTCGACTATAGTCCAGTGATGAGTAACATGGTCGACTATAGTCCAGTGATGAGTAACATGGTCGACTATAGTCCAGTGATGAGTAACATTGTCGACTATAGTCCAGTGATGAGTAACATGGTCGACTATAGTCCAGTGATGAGTAACATGGTCGACTATAGTCCAGTGATGAGTAACATGGTCGACTATAGTCCAGTGATGAGTAACATGGTCGACTATAGTCCAGTGATGAGTAACATGGTCGACTATAGTCCAGTGATGAGTAACATGGTCGACTATAGTCAGTGATGAGTAACATGGTCGACTATAGTCCAGTGATGAGTAACATTGTCGACTATAGTCCAGTGATGAGTAACATGGTCGACTATAGTCCAGTGATGAGTAACATGGTCGACTATAGTCCAGTGATGAGTAACATGGTCGACTATATCCAGTGATGAGTAACATGGTCGACTATAGTCCAGTGATGAGTAACATTGTCGACTATAGTCCAGTGATGAGTAACATGGTCGACTATAGTCCAGTGATGAGTAACATGGTCGACTATAGTCCAGTGATGAGTAACATGGTCGACTATAGTCCAGTGATGAGTAACATGGTCGACTATAGTCCAGTGATGAGTAACATGGTCGACTATAGTCCAGTGATGAGTAACATGGTCGACTATAGTCCAGTGATGAGTAACATGTCGACTATAGTCCAGTGATGAGTAACATGGTCGACTATAGTCCAGTGATGAGTAACATTGTCGACTATAGTCCAGTGATGAGTAACATGGTCGACTATAGTCCAGTGATGAGTAACATGGTCGACTATAGTCCAGTGATGAGTAACATGGTCGACTATAGTCCAGTGATGAGTAACATTGTCGACTATAGTCCAGTGATGAGTAACATGGTCGACTATAGTCCAGTGATGAGTAACATTGTCGACTATAGTCCAGTGATGAGTAACATGGTCGACTATAGTCCAGTGATGAGTAACATGGTCGACTATAGTCCAGTGATGAGTAACATGGTCGACTATAGTCCAGTGATGAGTAACATGGTCGACTATAGTCCAGTGATGAGTAACATGGTCGACTATATCCAGTGATGAGTAACATGGTCGACTATAGTCCAGTGATGAGTAACATGGTCGACTATAGTCCAGTGATGAGTAACATTGTCGACTATAGTCCAGTGATGAGTAACATGGTCGACTATAGTCCAGTGATGAGTAACATGGTCGACTATAGTCCAGTGATGAGTAACATGGTCGACTATATTCCAGTGATGAGTAACATGGTCGACTATCATCCAGTGATGAGTAACATGGTCGACTAGAGTCCAGTGATGAGTAACATGGTCGACTATAGTCCAGTGATGAGTAACATGGTCGACTATAGTCCAGTGATGAGTAACATGGTCGACTATAGTCCAGTGATGAGTAACATGGTCGACTATAGTCCAGTGATGAGTAACATGGTCGACTATAGTCCAGTGATGAGTAACATTGTCGACTATAGTCCAGTGATGAGTAACATGGTCGACTATAGTCCAGTGATGAGTAACATGGTCGACTATAGTCCAGTGATGAGTAACATGGTCGACTATAGTCCAGTGATGAGTAACATGGTCGACTATAGTCCAGTGATGAGTAACATGGTCGACTATAGTCCAGTGATGAGTAACATTGTCGACTATAGTCCAGTGATGAGTAACATGGTCGACTATAGTCCAGTGATGAGTAACATTGTCGACTATAGTCCAGTGATGAGTAACATGGTCGACTATATTCCAGTGATGAGTAACATTGTCGACTATAGTCCAGTGATGAGTAACATGGTCGACTATAGTCCAGTGATGAGTAACATTGTCGACTATAGTCCAGTGATGAGTAACATGGTCGACTATAGTCCAGTGATGAGTAACATGGTCGACTATAGTCCAGTGATGAGTAACATGGTCGACTATAGTCCAGTGATGAGTAACATGGTCGACTATAGTTCAGTGATGAGTAACATGGTTGACTATATCCAGTGATGAGTAACATGGTCGACTATAGTCCAGTGATGAGTAACATGGTCGACTATAGTCCAGTGATGAGTAACATTGTCGACTATAGTCCAGTGATGAGTAACATTGTCGACTATAGTCCAGTGATGAGTAACATGGTCGACTATAGTCCAGTGATGAGTAACATGGTCGACTATAGTCCAGTGATGAGTAACATGGTCGACTATAGTCCAGTGATGAGTAACATGGTCGACTATAGTCCAGTGATGAGTAACATGGTCGACTATAGTCCAGTGATGAGTAACATGGTCGACTATAGTCCAGTGATGAGTAACATGGTCGACTATAGTCCAGTGATGAGTAACATGGTCGACTATAGTCCAGTGATGAGTAACATGGTCGACTATAGTCCAGTGATGAGTAACATGGTCGACTATAGTCCAGTGATGAGTAACATGGTCGACTATAGTCCAGTGATGAGTAACATGGTCGACTATAGTCCAGTGATGAGTAACATGGTCGACTATAGTCCAGTGATGAGTAACATGGTCGACTATAGTCCAGTGATGAGTAACATGGTCGACTATAGTCCAGTGATGAGTAACATGGTCGACTATAGTCCAGTGATGAGTAACATGGTCGACTATAGTCCAGTGATGAGTAACATTGTCGACTATAGTCCAGTGATGAGTAACATTGTCGACTATAGTCCAGTGATGAGTAACATGGTCGACTATAGTCCAGTGATGAGTAACATGGTCGACTATAGTCCAGTGATGAGTAACATGGTCGACTATAGTCCAGTGATGAGTAACATGGTCGACTATAGTCCAGTGATGAGTAACATTGTCGACTATAGTCCAGTGATGAGTAACATGGTCGACTATAGTCCAGTGATGAGTAACATGGTCGACTATAGTCCAGTGATGAGTAACATGGTCGACTATAGTCCAGTGATGAGTAACATGGTCGACTATAGTCCAGTGATGAGTAACATGGTCGACTATAGTCCAGTGATGAGTAACATGGTCGACTATAGTCCAGTGATGAGTAACATTGTCGACTATAGTCCAGTGATGAGTAACATTGTCGACTATAGTCCAGTGATGAGTAACATGTCGACTATAGTCCAGTGATGAGTAACATGGTCGACTATAGTCCAGTGATGAGTAACATGGTCGACTATAGTCCAGTGATGAGTAACATGGTCGACTATATTCCAGTGATGAGTAACAAGGTCGACTATAGTTCAGTGATGAGTAACATGGTCGACTATAGTCCAGTGATGAGTAACATTGTCGACTATAGTCCAGTGATGAGTAACATGGTCGACTATAGTCCAGTGATGAGTAACATGGTCGACTATAGTCCAGTGATGAGTAACATGGTCGACTATATCCAGTGATGAGTAACATGGTCGACTATAGTCCAGTGATGAGTAACATGGTCGACTATAGTCCAGTGATGAGTAACATTGTCGACTATAGTCCAGTGATGAGTAACATGGTCGACTATAGTCCAGTGATGAGTAACATTGTCGACTATAGTCCAGTGATGAGTAACATTGTCGACTATAGTCCAGTGATGAGTAACATGGTCGACTATAGTCCAGTGATGAGTAACATGGTCGACTATAGTCCAGTGATGAGTAACATGTTCGACTATAGTCCAGTGATGAGTAACATGGTCGACTATAGTCCAGTGATGAGTAACATGGTCGACTATAGTCCAGTGATGAGTAACATGGTCGACTATAATCCAGTGATGAGTAACATGGTCGACTATAGTCCAGTGATGAGTAACATGGTCGACTATAGTCCAGTGATGAGTAACATTGTCGACTATATTCCAGTGATGAGTAACATGGTCGACTATATTCCAGTGATGAGTAACATTGTCGACTATAGTCCAGTGATGAGTAACATTGTCGACTATAGTAGTGATGAGTAACATGGTCGACTATAGTCCAGTGATGAGTAACATGGTCGACTATAGTCCAGTGATGAGTAACATGGTCGACTATAGTCCAGTGATGAGTAACATGGTCGACTATCGTTCAGTGATGAGTAACATGGTTGACTATATCCAGTGATGAGTAACATGGTCGACTATAGTCCAGTGATGAGTAACATGGTCGACTATAGTCCAGTGATGAGTAACATGGTCGACTATAGTCCAGTGATGAGTAACATGGTCGACTATAGTCCAGTGATGAGTAACATGGTCGACTATAGTCCAGTGATGAGTAACATGGTCGACTATAGTCCAGTGATGAGTAACATGGTCGACTATATTCCAGTGATGAGTAACATGGTCGACTATAGTCCAGTGATGAGTAACATGGTCGACTATAGTCCAGTGATGAGTAACATGGTCGACTATATCCAGTGATGAGTAACATGGTCGACTATAGTCCAGTGATGAGTAACATGGTCGACTATAGTCCAGTGATGAGTAACATGGTCGACTATAGTCCAGTGATGAGTAACATGGTCGACTATAGTCCAGTGATGAGTAACATGGTCGACTATAGTCCAGTGATGAGTAACATGGTCGACTATAGTCCAGTGATGAGTAACATTGTCGACTATAGTCCAGTGATGAGTAACATGGTCGACTATAGTCCAGTGATGAGTAACATTGTCGACTATAGTCCAGTGATGAGTAACATGGTCGACTATAGTCCAGTGATGAGTAACATGGTCGACTATAGTCCAGTGATGAGTAACATGGTCGACTATAGTCCAGTGATGAGTAACATTGTCGACTATAGTCCAGTGATGAGTAACATGGTCGACTATAGTCCAGTGATGAGTAACATGGTCGACTATAGTCCAGTGATGAGTAACATGTCGACTATAGTCCAGTGATGAGTAACATGGTCGACTATAGTCCAGTGATGAGTAACATGGTCGACTATAGTCCAGTGATGAGTAACATGGTCGACTATAGTCCAGTGATGAGTAACATGGTCGACTATAGTCCAGTGATGAGTAACATGGTCGACTATAGTCCAGTGATGAGTAACATGGTCGACTATAGTCCAGTGATGAGTAACATGGTCGACTATATTCCAGTGATGAGTAACATGGTCGACTATAGTCCAGTGATGAGTAACATGGTCGACTATAGTCCAGTGATGAGTAACATGGTCGACTATAGTCCAGTGATGAGTAACATGGTCGACTATAGTCCAGTGATGAGTAACATGGTCGACTATAGTCCAGTGATGAGTAACATGGTCGACTATAGTCCAGTGATGAGTAACATGGTCGACTATAGTCCAGTGATGAGTAACATTGGTCGACTATAGTCCAGTGATGAGTAACATGGTCGACTATATTCCAGTGATGAGTAACATGGTCGACTATAGTCCAGTGATGAGTAACATGGTCGACTATAGTCCAGTGATGAGTAACATGGTCGACTATATCCAGTGATGAGTAACATGGTCGACTATAGTCCAGTGATGAGTAACATGGTCGACTATAGTCCAGTGATGAGTAACATGGTCGACTATAGTCCAGTGATGAGTAACATTTTCGACTTTAGTCCAGTGATGAGTAACATGGTCGACTATAGTCCAGTGATGAGTAACATGGTCGACTATAGTCCAGTGATGAGTAACATGGTCGACTATAGTCCAGTGATGAGTAACATGGTCGACTATAGTCCAGTGATGAGTAACATGGTCGACTATAGTCCAGTGATGAGTAACATGGTCGACTATAGTCCAGTGATGAGTAACATGGTCGACTATAGTCCAGTGATGAGTAACATGGTCGACTATATTCCTGTGATGATTAACATGGTCAACCATAGTCCAGTGATGAGTAACATGGTCGACTATAGTCCAGTGATGAGTAACATGGTCGACTATAGTACAGTGATGATTAACATGGTCGACTATATTCCAGTGATGAATAACATTGTCGACTATAGCCCATTGATGAGTAACATGTTCGACTATATTCCAGTGATGAGTAACATTGTCGACTATATTCCAGTGATGATTAACATGGTCAACCATAGTTCAGTGATGAGTAACATGGTCGACTATAGTCCAGTGATGAGTCACATGGTCGACTATAGTCGAGTGATGAATAACATTGTCGACTATAGCCCATTGATGAGTAACATGGTCGACTATATTCCAGTGATGAGTAACATGGTCGACTATAGTCCAGTGATGAATAACAGTGTCGACTATAGCCCATTGATGAGTAACATGGTCGACTATATTCCAGTGATGAGTAACATGGTCGACTATAGTCGAGTGATGAGTAACATGGTCGACTATAGTCCAGTGAAGAGTAACATTGTCGACTATAGTCCAGTGACGAGTAACATTGTCGACTATAGTCTAGTGATGAGTAACATGGTCGACTATCGTCCAGTGATGAGTAACATGGTCGACTATATTCCAGTGATGAGTAACATGGTCGACTATCGTCCAGTGATGAGTAACATGGTCGACTAGAGTCCAGTAATGAGTAACAACGTCAACCATAGTCCAGTGATGAGTAACATGGTCGACTATAGTCCAGTGATGAGTAACATGGTCGACTATAGTACAGTGATGATTAACATGGTCAACCATAGTTCAGTGATGAGTAACATGGTCGAATATAGTCCAGTGATGAATAACATTGTCGACTATAGCCCATTGATGAGTAACATGGTCGACTATATTCCAGTGATGAGTAACATGGTCGACTATAGTCCAGTTATGAATAACATTGTCGACTATAGCCCATTGATGAGTAACATGGTCGACGATATTCCAGTGATGAGTAACATGGTCGACTATAGTCCAGTGACGAGTAACATGGTCGACTATAGTCGAGTGATGAGTAACATGGTCGACTATAGTCCAGTGAAGAGTAACATTGTCGACTATAGTCCAGTGACGAGTAACATTGTCGACTATAGTCTAGTGATGAGTAACATGGTCGACTATCGTCCAGTGATGAGTAACATGGTCGACTATATTCCAGTGATGAGTAACATGGTCGACTATCGTCCAGTGATGAGTAACATGGTCGACTAGAGTCCAGTAATGAGTAACAACGTCGACTATATTCCAGTGATTACTAACATGGTCGACTATAGTCCAGTGATGATTAACATGGTCGACTATATTCCAGTGATGAGTAAAATGGTCGAGTATAGTCCAGTGATGATTAACATGGTCGACTATACACCAGTGATGAGTAATATTGTCGACTATAGTCCAGTGATGAGTAACATGGTCGAATATAGTCCAGTGATGAGTAACATGGTCGACTATAGTCCAGTGATGAGTAACATGGTCGACTATAGTCCAGTGACGAGTAACATGATCGACTATTGTCCAGTGATGAGTAACATGGTCGACTATAGTCCAGTGATGAGTAAATGGTCGACTCTAGTCCAGTGATGAGTAAAATGGTCGACCATAGTCCAGTGACGAGTCACATGGTCGACTATAGTCCAGTGATGAGTAACATGATCGACTATAGTCCAGTGCTGAGTAACATTGTCGACTATAGTCCACTGATGAGTAACATTGTCGAGTATAGTCCAGTGATGAGTAACATTGTCGACTAAAGTCCAGTCATGAGTAACATAGTCGACTATAGTCCAGTGATGAGTAACATTGTCGATTATACACCAGTGAAAAGTAACATTGTCGACTATAGTCCAGTGATGCGTAACATGGTCGACTATAGTCCAGTGATGAATAACATGTTTGATTATACACCAGTGATGAGTAACATGGTCGACTATAGTCAAGTGATGAGTAACATGATCGGCAATACTCCAGTGAAGAGTAACATGGTAGACAATAGTCCAGTGATGAGTAACATGATCAACTATAGACCAGTGATGAGTAACATTGTCGACTATAGTTCAGTGATGAGTAACATTGTCGGCTATAGTCCAGTGACAAGTAACATTGTCGACAATAGTCCAGTGAAGAGTAACATTGTCGACTATAGACCAGTGATGATTAACAGGGTCGACTATAGTCCAGTGATGAGTAACATGGTCGACTATAGACCAGTGATGAGTAACATGGTCGACTATAGTTCACTGACGAGTGACATGGTCAACTGCAGTCCAGTGATGAGTAACTTTGTCAACTATAGTCCAGTGAAGAGTAACATGGTCGACTATAGTCCAGTGATGAGTAACATGGTCGACTATAGTCCAGTGATGAGTAACGTGGTCGACTATCATCCAGTGACGAGTAACGTGGTCGACTATAGTCCAGTGAAGAGAAACATTGTCGACTTTCGTCCAGTGTTGAGTAACATTGTCGATTATAGTCCAGTGATGAGTAACATGATCGACTATAGTCCAGTGAAGAGTAAAATTGTCGACTATAGTCCAGTGACGAGTAACATGATCGACTATAGTCCAGTGACGAGTAACATGTTCGACTATATTCCAGTGATGAATAACATGGTCGACTATAGTCTAGTGATGAGTAACATTGTCGACTATAATCCAGTGATGAGTAACATGGTCGACTATAATCCAATGATGAGTAACGTGGTCGACTGTAGTGCAGTGATGAGTAACATGGTCGACTATAGTCCAGTGATGAGTAACATTGTCGACTATATTCCAGTGATCAGTAACATGGTCGACTATATTCCAGTGATGAGTAACATTGTCGACTATAGTCCAGTGATGAGTAACATTGTCGACTATAGTAAGTGATGAGTAACATGATTGAATATAGACCAATGAAGTGTAACATGGTCGACTGTCGTCCAGTGATGATTAACATGGTCGACTATAGTCCAGTGATGAGTAACATGGTCGACTCTCGTTCAGTGATGAGTGTCATCGTTGACTATCATCCAGTGATGAGTAACATGGTCGACTATAGTCCAGTGACGAGTAACATTTTCGGCTATCGTCCAGTGATGAGTAACATGGTCGACTATATTCCAGTGATGAGTAACATGGTCGACTATATTCCAGTGATGAGTAACATGGTCGACTATCGTCCAATGATGAGTAACATGGTCGACTAGAGTCCAGTAATGAGTAACAAGGTCGACTATATTCCAGTGATGAGTATCATGGTCGACTATAGTCCAGTGATGAGTAACATGGTCGACTATAGTCCAGTGATGAGTAACATGGTCGACTATATTCCAGTGATGAGTAACATGGTCGACTATATTCCAGTGATGAGTAACATGGTCAACCATAGTCCACTGATGAGTAACATGGTCGACTATAGTCCAGTGATGAGTAACATGGTCGACTATAGTCCAGTGATGATTAACATGGTCGACTATATTCCAGTGATGAATAACATTGTCGACTATAGCCCATTGATGAGTAACATGGTCGACTATATTCCAGTGATGAGTAACATTGTCGACTATTGTCCATTGATGAGTAACATGGTCGACTATATTCCAGTGATGAGTAACAAGGTCGACTATGGTTCACTGATGAGTAACATGGTCGACTATAGTCCAGTGATGAGTAACATTGTCGACTATATTCCAGTGATCAGTAACATGGTCGACTATATTCCAGTGATGAGTAACATTGTCGACTATAGTCCAGTGATGAGTAACATTGTCGACTATAGTCAGTGATGAGTGTCATCGTTGACTATCATCCAGTGATGAGTAACATGGTCGACTATAGTCCAGTGATGAGTAACATGGTCGACTATAGTCCAGTGATGATTAACATGGTCGACTATACACCAGTGATGAGTAACATGGTCGAATACAGTCCTGTGATGAGTAACATTGTCGACTATAGTCCAGTGATGAGTAACATGGTCGACTATAGTCCAATGATGAGTAACATGGTCGACTGTAGTCCAGTGATGAGTAACATGGTCGACTATATTCCAGTGATGAGAAAGAAGGTCGATTATAGTCCCGTGATGAGTAACATGGTTGATTATATTCCAGTGATGAGCAACAAGGTCGACTATAGTCCAGTGATGAGTAACATGGTCGACTATAGTCCAGTGATGAGAAATATGGTCGACTATAGTCCAGTGATGAGTAACATGGTCGACTATAGTCAAGTGATGAGTAACATGGTCGACTATAGTCCAGTGATGAGAAATAAGGTCGACTATATTCCAGTGATGAGTAACATGGTCGACTAGAGTCCAGTGAAGAGTAACATGGTCGACTTTCGTCCAGTGACGAGTAACATGATCGACTATAGTCCAGTGATGAGTAACATGGTCGACTGTAGTCCAGTGATGAGTAACATGGTCGACTATAGTCCAGTGATGAGTAACATGTCGACTAGAGTCCAGTACTGATTAACATGGTCGACTATAGTCCAGTGATGTGTAACATGGTCGACTATTGTCCAGTGATGAGTAACATGGTCGAATATAATACAGTGATGATTAACATTGTCGACTATAGTCCAGTGATGAGTAACATGGTCGACTATAGTCGAGTGATGAGTAACATGGTCGACTATAGTCCAGTGATGAGTAACATGGTCGACTATAGTCCAGTGATGATTAACATGGTCGACTATATTCCAGTGATGAATAACATTGTCGACTATAGCCCATTGATGAGTAACATGGTCGACTATATTCCAGTGATGAGTAACATTGTCGACTATAGTCCAGTGATGAGTAACATGGTCGACTATATTCCAGTGATGAGTAACAAGGTCGACTATAGTCCAGTGATGAGTAACATGGTCGACAAAAGTCCAGTGATGAGTAACATGGTCTACTATAGTCCAGTGACGAGTAACTTGTTCGACTATAGTCCATTGATGAGTAACATGGTCGACTATAGTCCAGTGACGAGTAACATGGTCGACTATAGTCCAGTGATGAGTAACATGGTCGACTATAGTCCAGTGATGATTAACATGGTCGACTATACACCAGTGATGAGTAACATGGTCGAATACAGTCCTGTGATGAGTAACATTGTCGACTATAGTCCAGTGATGATTAACATGGTCGACTATAGTCCAGTGATGAGTAACATGGTCGCCTATAGTCCAGTGATGAGTAACATTGTCGACAAAAGTCCAGTGATGATTAACATGGTCGACTATATTCCAGTGATGAGAAACAAGGTCGATTACAGTCCCGTGATGAGTAACATGTTTGATTATATTCCAGTGATGAGTAACATGGTCGACTATAGTCCATTGATGAGTAACATGGTCGACTATAGTCCAGTGATGAGTAACATGGTCGACTATAGTCCAGTGATGAGAAATATGGTCGACTATAGTCCAGTGATGAGTAACATGGTCGACTATAGTCAAGTGATGAGTAACATGGTCGACTATAATCCAGTGATGAGAAATAAGGTCGACTATATTCCAGTGATGAGTAACATGGTCGAATATATTCCACTGATGAGTAACAAGGTCAACTATAGTCCAGTGATGAGTAACATGGTCGACTATAGTCCAGTGATGAGTAACATGGTCGACTATAGTCTAGTGACGAGTCACATGAACAACGAAAGTCCAGTGATGAGTAACATGGTCGACTATAGTCCAGTGACGAGTAACATGGTCGACTATAGTCCAGTGATGAGTAACATGGTCGACTATAGTCCAGTGATGAGTAACATGGTCGACTAAAGTCCAGTGACGAGTAACATGGTCGACTATAGTCCAGTGATGAGTAACATGTTCGACTATAGTCCAGTGATGAGTAACATGGTCGACTGTAGACCAGTGATGAGTAACATGGTCGACTATATTCCAGTGATTAGTAACATGGTCGACTCTAGTCCAGTGATGAGTAAAATGGCCGACTAAATTCCAGTGGTGAGTAACATGGTCGACTCTAGTCCAGTGATGAATAACATGGTCGACTGTAGAACAGTGATGAGTAACATGATCGACTATAGTCCAGTGACGAGTAACATCATCGACTGTATTCCAGTGATGAGTAACATGGTCGACTATAGTCCACTGATGAGTAACATTGTCGAGTATAGTCCAGTGACAAGTAACATTGTCGACAATAGTCCAGTGAAGAGTAACATTGTCGACTATAGACCAGTGATGATTAACAGGGTCGACTATAGTCCAGTGATGAGTAACATGGTCGACTATAGACCAGTGATGAGTAATATGGTCGACGATAGTTCACTGACGAGTGACATGGTCAACTACAGTCCAGTAATGAGTAACAACGTCAACCATAGTCCAGTGATGAGTAACATGGTCGACTATAGTCCAGTGATGAGTAACATGGTCGACTATAGTACAGTGATGATTAACATTGTCGACTATAGCCCATTGATGAGTAACATGGTCGACTATATTCCAGTGATGAGTAACATTCTCGACTATATTCCAGTGATGATTAACATGGTCAACCATAGTTCAGTGATGAGTAACATGGTCGACTATAGTCCAGTGATGAGTAACATGGTCGACTGTCGTCGAGTGATGAATAACATTGTCGACTATAGCCCATTGATGAGTAACATGGTCGACTATATTCCAGTGATGAGTAACATGGTCGACTATAGCCCATTGATGAGTAACATGGTCGACTATATTCCAGTGATGAGTAACATGGTCGACTATAGTCCAGTGACGAGTAACATGGTCGACTATAGTCGAGTGATGAGTAACATGGTCGACTATAGTCCAGTGAAGAGTAACATTGTCGACTATAGTCCAGTGACGAGTAACATTGTCGACTATCGTCTAGTGATGAGTAACATGGTCGACTATCGTCCAGTGATGAGTAACATGGTCGACTATATTCCAGTGATGAGTAACATGGTCGACTATCGTCCAGTGATGAGTAACATGGTCGACTAGAGTCCAGTAATGAGTAACAACGTCGACTATATTCCAGTGATTACTAACATGGTCGACTATAGTCCAGTGATGATTAACATGGTCGACTATATTCCAGTGATGAGTAAAATGGTCGAGTATAGTCCAGTGATGATTAACATGGTCGACTATAGTCCAGTGACGAGTAACATGATCGACTATTGTCCAGTGATGAGTAACATGGTCGACTATAGTCCAGTGATGAGTAAATGGTCGACTCTAGTCCAGTGATGAGTAAAATGGTCGACCATAGTCCAGTGACGAGTCACATGGTCGACTATAGTCCAGTGATGAGTAACATGATCGACTATAGTCCAGTGCTGAGTAACATTGTCGACTATAGTCCACTGATGAGTAACATTGTCGAGTATAGTCCAGTGATGAGAACATTGTCGACTAAAGTCCAGTCATGAGTAACATAGTCGACTATAGTCCAGTGATGAGTAACATTGTCGATTATACACCAGTGAAAAGTAACATTGTCGACTATAGTCCAGTGATGCGTAACATGGTCGACTATAGTCAAGTGATGAGTAACATGTTTGATTATACCACCAGTGATGAGAACATGGTCGACTATTGTCAAGTGATGAGTAACATGATCGGCAATACTCCAGTGAAGAGTAACATGGTAGACAATAGTCCAGTGATGAGTAACATGATCAACTATAGACCAGTGATGAGTAACATTGGTCGACTATAGTTCAGTGATGAGTAACATTGTCGGCTTAATCCAGTGACAAGTAACATTGTCGACAATAGTCCAGTGAAGAGTAACATTGTCGACTATAGACCAGTGATGATTAACAGGGTCGACTATAGTCCAGTTGGGATGAGTAACATGGTCGACTATAGACCAGTGATGAGTAACATGGTCGACTATAGTTCACTGACGAGTGACATGGTCAACTGCAGTCCAGTGATGAGTAACTTTGTCAACTATAGTCCAGTGAAGAGTAACATGGTCGACTATAGTCCAGTGATGAGTAACATGGTCGACTATAGGTCCAGTGATGAGTAACGTGGTCGACTATCATCCAGTGACGAGTAACGTGGTCGACTATAGTCCAGTGAAGAGAAACATTGTCGACTTTCGTCCAGTGTTGAGTAACATTGTCGATTATAGTCCAGTGATGAGTAACATGATCGACTATAGTCCAGTGAAGAGTAAAATTGTCGACTATAGTCCAATGACGAGTAACATGATCGACTATAGTCCAGTGACGAGTAACATGTTCGACTATATTCCAGTGATGAATAACATGGTCGACTATAGTCAGTGATGAGTAACATTGTCGACTATAATCCAGTGATGAGTAACATGGTCGACTATAATCCAATGATGAGTAACGTGGTCGACTGTAGTGCAGTGATGAGTAACATGGTCGACTATAGTCCAGTGATGAGTAACATTGTCGACTATATTCCAGTGATCAGTAACATGGTCGACTATATTCCAGTGATGAGTAACATTGTCGACTATAGTCCAGTGATGAGTAACATTGTCGACTATAGTCCAGTGATGAGTAACATGGTCGAATATAGTCCAGTGATGAGTAACATGGTCGACTATAGTCCAGTGATGAGTAACATGGTCGACTATAGTCCAGTGATGAGTAACATGGTCGACTATCGTTCAGTGATGAGTAACATGTTCGACTATATCCAGTGATGAGTAACATGGTCGACTATAGTCCAGTGATGAGTAACATTTTCGACTATAGTCCAGTGATGAGTAACATGGTCGACTATATTCCAGTGATGAGTAACATGGTCGACTATAGTCCAGTGATGAGTAACATGGTCGACTATAGTCCAGTGATGAGTAACATGGTCGACTATAGTCCAGTGATGAGTAACATGGTCGACTATATTCCAGTGATGAGTAACATGGTCGACTATAGTCCAGTGATGAGTAACATGGTCGACTATAGTCCAGTGATGAGTAACATGGTCGACTATATTCCAGTGATGAGTAACATGGTCGACTATAGTCCAGTGATGAGTAACATGGTCGACTATATTCCAGTGATGAGTAACATGGTCAACCATAGTCCAGTGATGAGTAACATGGTCGACTATAGTCCAGTGATGAGTAACATGGTCGACTATAGTCCAGTGATGATTAACATGGTCGACTATATTCCAGTGATGAATAACATTGTCGACTATAGCCCATTGATGAGTAACATGGTCGACTATATTGCAGTGATGAGTAACATTGTCGACTATCGTCCAGTGATGAGTAACATGGTCGACTATATTCCAGTGATGAGTAACATGGTCGACTATAGTCCAGTGACGAGTAATTTGTTCGACTTTTGTCCATTGATGAGTAACATGGTCGACTATAGTCCAGTGACGAGTAACATGGTCGACTATAGTCCAGTGATGAGTAACATGGCCGACTATCGTCCAGTGATGATTAACATGGTCGACTATACACCAGTGATGAGTAACATGGTCGAATACAGTCCTGTGATGAGTAACATTGTCGACTATAGTCCAGTGATGAGTAACATGGTCGACTATAGTCCAATGATGAGTAACATGGTCGACTGTAGTCCAGTGATGAGTAACATTGTCGACTATAGTCCAGTGATGATTAACATGGTCGACTATATTCCAGTGATGAGTAACATGTTCGACTATAGCCCAGTGATGAGTAATATGGTCGACTATATTCCAGTGATGAGAAAGAAGGTCGATTGTAGTCCCGTGATGAGTAACATGGTTGATTATATTCCAGTGATGAGTAACAAGGTCGACTATAGTCCCGTGATGAGTAACATGGTCGACTATAGTCCAGTGATGAGAAATATGGTCGACTTTAGTCCAGTGATGAGTAACATGGTCGACTATAGTCCAGTGATGAGTAACATGGTCGACTATAGTCCAGTGATGAGAAATAAGGTCGACTATATTCCAGTGATGAGTAACATGGTCGACTAGAGTCCAGTGACGAGTAACATGGTCGACTACAGTCCAGTGACGAGTAACATGATCGACTATAGTCCAGTGATGAGTAACATGGTCGACTGTATTCCAGTGATGAGTAACATGGTCGACTATCGTCCAGTGATGAGTAACATGGTCGACTTGAGTCCAGTAATGATTAACATGGTCGACTTTCGTCCAGTGATGTGTAACATGGTCGACTATTGTCCAGTGATGAGTAACATGGTCGAATATAATACAGTGATGATTAACATTGTCGACTATAGTCCAGTGATGAGTAACATGGTCGACTATAGTCGAGTGATGAGTAACATGGTCGACTATCGTCCAGTGATGAGTAACATGGTCGACTTGAGTCCAGTAATGATTAACATGGTCGACTTTCGTCCAGTGATGTGTAACATGGTCGACTATTGTCCAGTGATGAGTAACATGGTCGAATATAATACAGTGATGATTAACATTGTCGACTATAGTCCAGTGATGAGTAACATGGTCGACTATAGTCGAGTGATGAGTAACATGGTCGACTATAGTCCAGTGATGAGTAACATGGTCGACTATAGTCCAGTGATGATTAACATGGTCGACTATATTCCAGTGATGAATAACATTGTCGACTATAGCCCATTGATGAGTAACATGGTCGACTATATTCCAGTGATGAGTAACATTGTCGAATATAGTTCCAGTGATGAGTAACATGGTCGACTATATTCCAGTGATGAGTAACAAGGTCGGACTATGTTCAGTGATGATTACATGGTCCACTATATTCCAGTGATGAGTAACATGGTCGACAAAGTCCAGTGATGAGTAACATGGTCTACTATAGTCCAGTGACGTGTAACTTGTTCGACTATAGTCCATTGATGAGTAACATGGTCGACTATAGTCCAGTGAAGAGTAACATGGTCGACTATAGTCCAGTGATGAGTAACATGGTGACTATAGTCCAGTGATGATTAACATTGTCGACTAGCACAGTGATGAGTAACATGGTCGAATACAGTCCTGTGATGAGTAACATTGTCGACTATAGTCCAGTGATGATTAACATGGTCGACTATAGTCCAGTGATGAGTAACATGGTCGGCCTATAGTCCAGTGATGAGTAACATTGTCGACTATAGTCCCAGTGATGATTAACATGGTCGACTATATTCCAGTGATGAGAAACATGTCGATTACAGTCCCGTGATGAGTAACATGGTTGATTATATTCCAGTGATGAGTAACATGGTCGACTATAGTCCATTGATGAGTAACATGGTCGACTATAGTCCCAGTGATGAGTAACATGGTCGACTATAGTCCAGTGATGAGAAATATGGTCGACTATAGTCCAGTGATGAGTAACATGGTCGACTATAGTCAAGTGATGAGTAACATGGTCGACTATAATCCAGTGATGAGAAATAAGGTCGACTATATTCCAGTGATGAGTAACATGGTCGAATTATTCCACTGATGAGTAACAAGGTCAACTATAGTCCAGTGATGGAGATTAACATGGTCGACTATATTCCAGTGATGAGTAACATGGTCGACTATAGTCTAGTGACGAGTCACATGAACGACAAAATCCAGTGATGAGTAAACATGGTCGACTATAGTCCAGCAGTGACGAGTAACCATGGTCGACTATAGTCCAGTGATGAGTAACATGGTCGACCTATAGTCAGTGGTGAGTAACATGGTCGACTAAAGTCCAGTGAAGAGTAACATGGTCGACTATAGTCCAGTGATGAGTAAAGATGTTCGACTATAGTCCAGTGATGAGTAACATGGTCGACTGTAGACCAGTGATGAGTAACATGGTCGACTATATTCCAGTGATTAGTAACATGGTCGACTCGAGTCCAGTGATGAGTAAAATGGCCGACTAAATTCCAGTGGTGAGTAACATGGTCGACTCCTAGTGCAGTGATGAGTAAAATGGCGACTAAATCCAGTGGTGAGTAACATGGTCGACTCTAGTCCAGTGATGAATAACATGGTCGACTGTATATCCAGTGATGAGTAACATGGTCGACTATAGTCCAGTGATGAGTAACATGGTCGACTATAGTCCAGTGATGAGGAACATGGTCGACTATAGTCCAGTGATGAGTAACATGGTCGACTATAGTCCAGTGATGAGTAACATTGGTCGACTATAGTCCAGTGATGAGTAACATGTCGACTATAGTCCAGTGATGAGTAACATGGTCGACTATAGACAGTGATGAGTAACATGGTCGACTATATTCCATGAGAGTAACATGGTCGACTATAGTCCAGTGATGAGTAACTTGTCGACTATATTCCAGTGATGAGTAACATGGTCGACTATAGTCAAGTGATGAGTAACATGGCCGACTATATTCCAGTGATGAGTAACATGGTCGACTATAGTCCAGTGATGAGTAACATGGTCGACTATAGTCCAGTGATGAGTAACATTGTCGACTATAGTCCAGTGACGAGTAACATTGTCGACTATAGTCCAGTGATGATAACATGGTCGACTATAGTCCAGTGATGAGTAACATGGTCGACTATACACCAGTGATGAGTAACATGGTCGACTACAGTCCTGTGATGAGTAACATTGTCGACTATAGTCCAGTGATGAGTAACATGGTCGGACTATAGTCCAGTGATGAGTAACTTGGTCGACTATAGTCCAGTGATGAGTAACATGGTCGACTATAGTCCAGTGATGAGTAACATGGTCGACTATATTCCAGTGATGAGTAACATGGTCGACTATAGCCCAGTGATGAGTACTATGGTCGACTATAGTCCAGTGATGAGAAAGAAGGTCGACTATAGTCCAGTGATGAGTAACATGGTCGACTATAGTCCAGTGATGAGTAACATGGTCGACTATAGTCCAGTGATGAGTAACATGGTCGACTATAGTCCAGTGATGAGTAACATGGTCGACTATAGTCCAGTGATGAGTAACATGGTCGACTATAGTCCAGTGATGAGTAACATGGTCGACTATAGTCCAGTGATGAGTAATAAGGTCGACTATATTCCAGTGATGAGTAACATGGTCGACTAGAGTCCAGTGACGAGTAACATGGTCGACTACAGTCCAGTGACGAGTAACATGATCGACTATAGTCCAGTGATGAGTAACATGGTCGACTGTATTCCAGTGATGAGTAACATGGTCGACTATCGTCCAGTGATGAGTAACATGGTCGACTTGAGTCCAGTAATGATTAACATGGTCGACTTTCGTCCAGTGATGTGTAACATGGTCGACTATTGTCCAGTGATGAGTAACATGGTCGAATATAATACAGTGATGATTAACATTGTCGACTATAGTCCAGTGATGAGAAACATGGTCGACTATAGTCGAGTGATGAGTAACATGGTCGACTATAGTTCAGTGATGAGTAACATGGTCGACTATAGTCCAGTGATGATTAACATGGTCGACTATATTCCAGTGATGAATAACATTGTCGACTATAGCCCATTGATGAGTAACATGGTCGACTATATTCCAGTGATGAGTAACATTGTCGACTATAGTCCAGTGATGAGTAACATGGTCGACTATATTCCAGTGATGAGTAACAAGGTCGACTATGGTTCAGTGATGAGTTACATGGTCAACTATATTCCAGTGATGAGTAACATGGTCGACAAAAGTCCAGTGATGAGTAACATGGTCTACTATAGTCCAGTGACGAGTAACTTGTTCGACTATAGTCCATTGATGAGTAACATGGTCGACTATAGTCCAGTGACGAGTAACATGGTCGACTATAGTCCAGTGATGAGTAACATGGTCGACTATAGTCCAGTGATGATTAACATGGTCGACTATACACCAGTGATGAGTAACATGGTCGAATACAGTCCTGTGATGAGTAACATTGTCGACTATAGTCCAGTGATGATTAACATGGTCGACTATAGTCCAGTGATGAGTAACATGGTCGCCTATAGTCCAGTGATGAGTAACATTGTCGACTATAGTCCAGTGATGATTAACATGGTCGACTATATTCCAGTGATGAGAAACAAGGTCGATTACAGTCCCGTGATGAGTAACATGGTTGATTATATTCCAGTGATGAGTAACATGGTCGACTATAGTCCATTGATGAGTAACATGGTCGACTATAGTCCAGTGATGAGTAACATGGTCGACTATAGTCCAGTGATGAGAAATATGGTCGACTATAGTCCAGTGATGAGTAACATGGTCGACTATAGTCAAGTGATGAGTAACATGGTCGACTATAATCCAGTGATGAGAAATAAGGTCGACTATATTCCAGTGATGAGTAACATGGTCGAATATATTCCACTGATGAGTAACAAGGTCAACTATAGTCCAGTGATGAGTAACATGGTCGACTATATTCCAGTGATGAGTAACATGGTCGACTATAGTCTAGTGACGAGTCACATGAACAACGAAAGTCCAGTGATGAGTAACATGGTCGACTATAGTCCAGTGACGAGTAACATGGTCGACTATAGTCCAGTGATGAGGTAACATGGTCGACTATAGTCCAGTGATGAGTAACATGGTCGACTATAGTCCAGTGATGAGTAACATGGTCGACTATAGTCCAGTGATGAGTAACATGGTCGACTATAGTCCAGTGATGAGTAACATGGTCGACTATAGTCCAGTGATGAGTAACATGGTCGACTATAGTCCAGTGATGAGTAACATGGTCGACTATAGTCCAGTGATGAGTAACATGGTCGACTATAGTCCAGTGATGAGTAACATGGTCGACTATAGTCCAGTGATGAGTAAATGGTCGACTATAGTCCAGTGATGAGTAACATGGTCGACTATAGTCCAGTGATGAGTAACATGGTCGACTATAGTCCAGTGATGAGTAACATGTCGACTATAGTCCAGTGATGAGTAACATGGTCGACTATATTCCAGTGATGAGTAACATGGTCGACTATAGTCCAGTGATGAGTAACATTGTCGACTATAGTCCAGTGATGAGTAACATTGTCGACTATAGTCCAGTGATGAGTAACATTGTCGACTATAGTCCAGTGATGAGTAACATGGTCGACTATAGTCCAGTGATGAGTAACATGGTCGACTATAGTCCAGTGATGAGTAACATGGTCGACTATAGTCCAGTGATGAGTAACATGGTCGACTATAGTCCAGTGATGAGTAACATTGTCGACTATAGTCCAGTGATGAGTAACATGGTCGACTATAGTCCAGTGATGAGTAACATGGTCGACTATAGTCCAGTGATGAGTAACATGGTCGACTATAGTCCAGTGATGAGTAACATGGTCGACTATAGTCCAGTGATGAGTAACATGGTCGACTATAGTCCAGTGATGAGTAACATGGTCGACTATAGTCCAGTGATGAGTAACATGGTCGACTATAGTCCAGTGATGAGTAACATGGTCGACTATAGTCCAGTGATGAGTAACATGGTCGACTATAGTCCAGTGATGAGTAACATGGTCGACTATAGTCCAGTGATGAGTAACATGGTCGACTATAGTCCAGTGATGAGTAACATGGTCGACTATAGTCCAGTGATGAGTAACATGGTCGACTATAGTCCAGTGATGAGTAACATTGTCGACTATAGTCCAGTGATGAGTAACATGGTCGACTATATTCCAGTGATGAGTAACATGGTCGACTATAGTCCAGTGATGAGTAACATGGTCGACTATAGTCCAGTGATGAGTAACATGGTCGACTATAGTCCAGTGATGAGTAACATGGTCGACTATAGTCCAGTGATGAGTAACATTGTCGACTATAGTCCAGTGATGAGTAACATGGTCGACTATAGTCCAGTGATGAGTAACATGGTCGACTATAGTCCAGTGATGAGTAACATGGTCGACTATATTCCAGTGATGAGTAACATGGTCGACTATAGTCCTGATGAGTAACATGGTCGACTATATTCCAGTGATGAGTAACATGGTCGACTATAGTCCAGTGATGAGTAACATGGTCGACTATAGTCCAGTGATGAGTAACATGGTCGACTATAGTCCAGTGATGAGTAACATGGTCGACTATAGTCCAGTGATGAGTAACATGGTCGACTATAGTCCAGTGATGAGTAACATGGTCGACTATAGTCCAGTGATGAGTAACATGGTCGACTATACTCCAGTGATGATTAACATGGTCGACTATAGTCCAGTGATGAGTAACATGTCGACTATAGTCCAGTGATGAGTAACATGGTCGACTATAGTCCAATGATGAGTAACATGGTCGACTATAGTCCAGTGATGAGTAACATGGTCGACTATATCCAGTGATGAGAAACATGGTCGACTATAGTCCAGTGATGAGTAACATGGTCGACTATAGTCCAGTGATGAGTAACATGGTCGACTATAGTCCAGTGATGAGTTAACATGGTCGACTATATTCCAGTGATGAGTAACATGGTCGACTATAGTCCAGTGATGAGTAACATGGTCGACTATAGTCCAGTGATGAGTAACATGGTCGACTATAGTCCAGTGATGAGTAACATGGTCGACTATAGTCCAGTGATGAGTAACATGGTCGACTATAGTCCAGTGATGAGTAACATGGTCGACTATAGTCCAGTGATGAGTAACATGGTCGACTATAGTCCAGTGATGAGTAACATGGTCGACTATAGTCCATTGATGAGTAACATGGTCGACTATAGTCCAGTGATGAGTAACATTGTCGACTATAGTCCAGTGATGAGTAACATGGTCGACTATAGTCCAGTGATGAGTAACATGGTCGACTATAGTCCAGTGATGAGTAACATGGTCGACTATAGTCCAGTGATGAGTAACATGGTCGACTATAGTCCAGTGATGAGTAACATGGTCGACTATAGTCCAGTGATGAGTAACATGGTCGACTATAGTCCAGTGATGAGTAACATTGTCGACTATAGTCCAGTGATGAGTAACATGGTCGACTATAGTCCAGTGATGAGTAACATGGTCGACTATAGTCCAGTGATGAGTAACATGGTCGACTATAGTCCAGTGATGAGTAACATGGTCGACTATAGTCCAGTGATGAGTAACATGGTCGACTATAGTCCAGTGATGAGTAACATGGTCGACTATAGTCCAGTGATGAGTAACATGGTCGACTATAGTCCAGTGATGAGTAACATGTCGACTATAGTCCAGTGATGAGTAACATGGTCGACTATAGTCCAGTGATGAGTAACATGGTCGACTATAGTCCAGTGATGAGTAACATGGTCGACTATATTCCAGTGATGAGTAACATGGTCGACTATAGTCCAGTGATGAGTAACATGGTCGACTATATTCCAGTGATGAGTAACATGGTCGACTATAGTCCAGTGATGAGTAACATGGTCGACTATAGTCCAGTGATGAGTAACATGGTCGACTATAGTCCAGTGATGAGTAACATGGTCGACTATAGTCCAGTGATGAGTAACATGGTCGACTATAGTCCAGTGATGAGTAACATTGTCGACTATAGTCCAGTGATGAGTAACATGGTCGACTATAGTCCAGTGATGAGTAACATGGTCGACTATAGTCCAGTGATGAGTAACATGGTCGACTATAGTCCAGTGATGAGTAACATGGTCGACTATAGTCCAGTGATGAGTAACATGGTCGACTATAGTCCAGTGATGAGTAACATGGTCGACTATAGTCCAGTGATGAGTAACATGGTCGACTATAGTCCAGTGATGAGTAACATGGTCGACTATAGTCCAGTGATGAGTAACATGGTCGACTATAGTCCAGTGATGAGTAACATGGTCGACTATAGTCCAGTGATGAGTAACATGGTCGACTATAGTCCAGTGATGAGTAACATGTCGACTATAGTCAGTGAATGAGTAACATGGTCGACTATAGTCCAGTGATGAGTAACATGGTCGACTATATTCCAGTGATGAGTAACATGGTCGACTATATTCCATGATGAGTAACATGGTCGACTATAGTCCAGTGATGAGTAACATGGTCGACTATAGTCCAGTGATGAGTAACATTGTCGACTATAGTCAGTGATGAGTAACATGTCGACTATAGTCCAGTGATGAGTAACATGGTCGACTATAGTTCCAGTGATGAGTAACATGGTCGACTATAGTCCAGTGATGAGTAACATGTCGACTATAGTCCAGTGATGAGTAACATGGTCGACTATAGTCCAGTGATGAGTAACATTGTCGACTATAGTCCAGTGATGAGTAACATGGTCGACTATAGTCCAGTGATGAGTAACATGGTCGACTATAGTCCAGTGATGAGTAACATGGTCGACTATAGTCCAGTGATGAGTAACATGTCGACTATAGTCCAGTGATGAGTAACATTGTCGACTATAGTCCAGTGATGAGTAACATTGTCGACTATAGTCCAGTGATGAGTAACATGTTCGACTATAGTCCAGTGATGAGTAACATGGTCGACTATATTCCAGTGATGAGTAACATGTCGACTATAGTCCAGTGATGAGTAACATGGTCGACTATAGTCCCAGTGATGATTAACATGGTCGACTATAGTCCAGTGATGAGTAACATGGTCGACTATAGTCCAGTGATGAGTAACATTGTCGACTATAGTCCAGTGATGAGTAACATGTCGACTATATTCAGTGATGAGTAACATGGTCGACTATAGTCCAGTGATGAGTAACATGGTCACTATAGTCCAGTGATGAGTAACATTGTTCGACTTACAGTCCAGTGATGAGTAACATGGTCGACTATAGTCCAGTGAGAGTAACATGGTCGACTATAGTCCAGTGATGAGTAACATGGTCGACTATAGTCCAGTGATGAGTACATGGTCGACTATAGTCCCAGTGATGAGTAACATGGTCGACTATAGTCCAGTGATGAGTAACATTGTCGACTATAGTCCAGTGATGAGTAACATGGTCGACTATAGTCCAGTGATGAGTAACATGGTCGACTATATTCCAGTGATGAGTAACATGGTCGACTATAGTCCATTGATGATTAACATGGTCAACCATAGTTCAGTGATGAGTAACATGGTCGACTATAGTCCAGTGATGAGTAACATGGTCGACTATAGTCGAGTGATGAATAACATTGTCGACTATAGCCCATTGATGAGTAACATGGTCGACTATATTCCAGTGATGAGTAACATGGTCGACTATAGTCCAGTGATGAGTAACATGGTCGACTATAGTCCAATGATGAGTAACATGGTCGACTATATTCCAGTGATGAGTAACATGGTCGACTATAGTCCAGTGATGAGTAACATGGTCGACTATAGTCGAGTGATGAGTAACATGGTCGACTATAGTCCAGTGAAGAGTAACATTGTCGACTATAGTCCAGTGACTAGTAACATGTCGACTATAGTCCAGTGATGAGTAACATGGTCGACTATAGTCCAGTGATGAGTAACATGGTCGACTATAGTCCAGTGATGAGTAACATGGTCGACTATAGTCCAGTGATGAGTAACATGGTCGACTAGAGTCCAGTGATGAGTAACATGGTCGACTATATTCCAGTGATGAGTAACATGGTCGACTATAGTCCACTGATGAGTAACATGGTCGACTATATTCCAGTGATGAGTAACATGGTCGACTATAGTCCAGTGATGAGTAACATGGTCGACTATAGTCAGTGATGAGTAACATTGTCGACTATAGTCCAGTGATGAGTAACATGGTCGACTATAGTCCAGTGATGAGTAACATGGTCGACTATAGTCCAGTGATGAGTAACATGGTCGACTATAGTCCAGTGATGAGTAACATGGTCGACTATAGTCCAGTGATGAGTAACATGGTCGACTATAGTCCAGTGATGAGTAACATGGTCGACTATAGTCCAGTGATGAGTAACATGGTCGACTATAGTCCAGTGACGAGTAACATGGTCGACTATAGTCCAGTGATGAGTAACATGGTCGACTATAGTCCAGTGATGAGTAACATTGTCGACTATAGTCCAGTGATGAGTAACATGGTCGACTATAGTCCAGTGATGAGTAACATGGTCGACTATAGTCCAGTGATGAGTAACATGGTCGACTATATTCCAGTGATGAGTAACATGGTCGACTATAGGTCCAGTGATGATTAACATGGTCGACTATAGTCCAGTGATGAGTAACATGGTCGACTATATTCCAGTGATGAGTAACATGGTCGACTATATCCAGTGATGAGTAACATGGTCGACTATATTCCAGTGATGAGTAACATTGTCGACTATAGTCCAGTGATGAGTAACATGGTCGACTATAGTCCAGTGATGAGTAACATTGTCGACTATAGTCCAGTGATGAGTAACATGGTCGACTATAGTCCAGTGATGAGTAACATGGTCGACTATAGTCCAGTGATGAGTAACATGGTCGACTATAGTCCAGTGATGAGTAACATGGTCGACTATAGTCCAGTGATGAGTAACATGGTCGACTATAGTCCAGTGATGAGTAACATGGTCGACTATAGTCCAGTGATGAGTAACATGTCGACTATAGTCCAGTGATGAGTAACATGGTCGACTATAGTCCAGTGATGAGTAACATGGTCGACTATAGTCCAGTGATGAGTAACATGGTCGACTATAGTCCAGTGATGAGTAACATGTCGACTATAGTCCAGTGATGAGTAACATGGTCGACTATAGTCCAGTGATGAGTAACATGGTCGACTATAGTCCAGTGATGAGTAACATGGTCGACTATAGTCCAGTGATGAGTAACATGGTCGACTATAGTCCAGTGATGAGTAACATGGTCGACTATAGTCCAGTGATGAGTAACATGGTCGACTATAGTCCAGTGATGAGTAACATGGTCGACTATAGTCCAGTGATGAGTAACATGGTCGACTATATTCCAGTGATGAGTAACATGGTCGACTATAGTCAGTGATGAGTAACATGGTCGACTATAGTCCAGTGATGAGTAACATGGTCGACTATAGTCCAGTGATGAGTAACATGGTCGACTATAGTCCAGTGATGAGTAACATGGTCGACTATAGTCCAGTGATGAGTAACATTGTCGACTATATTCCAGTGATGAGTAACATTGTCGACTATAGTCCAGTGATGAGTAACATTGTCGACTATAGTCCAGTGATGAGTAACATGGTCGACTATAGTCCAGTGATGAGTAACATGGTCGACTATAGTCCAGTGATGAGTAACATGGTCGACTATAGTCCAGTGATGAGTAACATGGTCGACTATAGTCCAGTGATGAGTAACATGGTCGACTATAGTCCAGTGATGAGTAACATGGTCGACTATAGTCCAGTGATGAGTAACATGGTCGACTATAGTCCAGTGAAGAGTAACATGGTCGACTATAGTCCAGTGATGAGTAACATGGTCGACTATAGTCCAGTGATGAGTAACATGGTCGACTATAGTCCAGTGATGAGTAACATTGTCGACTATAGTCCAGTGATGAGTAACATGTCGACTATAGTCCAGTGATGAGTAACATGGCGACTATAGTCCAGTGATGAGTAACATGGTCGACTATAGTCCAGTGATGAGTAACATGGTCGACTATAGTCCAGTGATGAGTAACATGGTCGACTATAGTCCAGTGATGAGTAACATGGTCGACTATATTCCAGTGATGAGTAACATGGTCGACTATAGTCCAGTGATGAGTAACATGGTCGACTATAGTCCAGTGACGAGTAACATGGTCGACTATAGTC